>CM066033.1:781655329-783081571 GCA_033557465.1 Ichthyophis bannanicus
ATTGATAATAGAGGTGTCTGTTCCAAGTTATTGTTCTGTGATTTTCATAGATAGGCAAAAGATACTGAAGTACCAAGAAAATGTGGTAGAAAGATAAATAATTTCCTGTCGTATTGGAAGCCACAGGGCTTGGTAAAGATGAATTTCCAAGCACATCTTGGTAAACTACCCATACATGTTACATCTTACGAATTTCAGAAGGAAGCTCTCTTTGGCATGATGCACGTGCTATGCTGAGCATTAGCAGTAAAGTTGAGAGTGAGATCATACTGTACACACACCCTGGCTTAGAAGTGAGGTTCATGACTCACGGTATGCACAAAACTAACCCATTTAGAGAAACTGCCCTGAGTCAAAGAACTCCTAAATTGGCTTTGAAGATTATCTAAATCCTGATTGAATTCCAGAAGAATCATCTATAGATTGGAAAAAATTCTCTACAGGGGTTCCTTCTGCCTTCTCCTTCTCTTAATTAAAATGAGTCTCCTTGTGAAGATATTTCCTCTTTGAGATTTGTTCAGCATATGTCCCAGGAGGTTATTTTTTTTTCCCCCTCTACAACAAGAGTTTGAACCCAAATCTAATGTATTTGGCCTTTTAAAGTTCACAGAAACTCCAAAGATTATAGTGGCAGTTCTGTAAGCAATCTATTGAATGTACAATGGGTTTGTGGGGGGCATACTCTGTTCGGATTGGGTTGAAACAGTTGGATTTGAAATATAAGGTATAAAAAACTCCAGGATTTAACAAATACAACTCTCACATACTACTAGGAGTAGTTGAGTCAGCTTTATTTAAAAAAGTGTAGACATGCAGCAAATTTTCCAGTATGCCGCAAGGAAAAGATCCCAGGCTACTAGATCATTTGGGGAAGAAAGTGTTCCAGGGGGCCATGATATCAGCAAGGATTGTGGCTGATCAATTGTACATGGTGCAGTGCGTGCATGCATGCATGCTATCTTCAGAGGGTACAAGGCTTTCATCTATTCTCTACTCGAGCACTTTCTTGAATTGGCTGCCATTCCACCTAAAGTAGATGCATGTGAACCCATCATATCCATTCAGCATGTGGCATCTTAACACTAGAAGCCCCAAAAGGCATTTTACCTAGAAACCCCAATGTGCGTCAATTGGCGCATTATCACGACGACTGCGTTTAGCATGAAATGCAGATGTGAATTAATGTGGTTACTTATTTGTTAAATATGTGCATTACATGACGTCATTGTGTGTTTGTAATGTTGGAGTAAAACTGTAAACAGTGATTGAGATGCGCCACCTAGCGGGAACATGAATTTATACCTAGAAGCCCCAGAGTACGTCAATTGACGCATCCAAGACAATTGAGTGTGTCAATTGATGTACTTTGGGGCTTCTAGGTATAAATTAATTTTCCTGCTAGGTGATGCATCTGTCATTAATTTTCGAGGCACATATTTGAACATCTTGACCTTGCTAACAAAGTCATGGAACATGACTGACATGGTTCTAGCAGTGGCGCTGGTATACAACTTCGAAGATGCATTTGTGTCAGTTGACGCACTTTGGCGCTTCTAGTGTTAAACACTTCATCTAGCATTTCAGCTTCTGCTATTGCTGCTAGATGACTGAGCTTCTAGGTTACAGGAAGGTATGCATGCTACGTTGGCACATACATCTTGCGCTGAAGGCATGGTTTTTGGAAAAGGTTAAAGGTTTTGGGAAAGGTTAAAGAAATGTCAGTTTCTCATCGTCACTTCAGTCCAGATGCATGGGTTTATGCCTTCCTACCAGCAGACGGAGACTGAGAATCACTTGTTTTGATATCACCCTACAAGGGTCCTGTGCAGCCAACCTTGTTGACTCCCTGTGCAGTCTGTTTAACACTGAAGACTGACTTTAATTATCTAATACTATTTTTTTAAAGGAAGCAATAGCTTTGTGGAAAGCCTAGAGCCTAGGGGTGCAAATCTCACTGGGTCTGTTTTTTTCTCTGTTGCTCTCCTCCCCACCCCCACAGCTACAGGCCTCCCAGCCTGAAATAGAGAGATCCTCGGCGGGGGCTCTGTGAGTTCTGTTCCTCTTCCCTCAATATTTGGGATAGGGCTCAGGATGACAGGACTGCAGTCAGCCACAGTTTCCCTTTTAAGAGCTGAGTTTAAAAAAAAAACAATGCAGCAACGAGGAAGCAGCAGTGCATGGTAGAGGCACTGGAGAGCTGCACAGCAGTTGGCCAGTTGGCAGCGATTGAGGTGAGCAGGCCCTGACACTTCCTGTGGGTTTTGGGGTGGGGGGGGGGGCAACTTAGCTTTCTCAGCATGACTTCACAATGTGGCACTTGTGCGGTCTATAGCAGCTGCTGGAGTCAGCTCTCTGATGCCAGTTGCTGCATTGGCTGTGAACACAGGGACTGAGCAGGCTTTGGGCACCTAATCACATTGCTCAGAGGCCGCAGGGTAGTTGCATTAGCCTCTTATCTGTGGCAGGTACCTGGGAGTGCAGCTGCAGGCAGAAAGGTCTGGGTGGCAGTGGCCTGGCAGAAGACCAAGGGTACAATGTGGGGGATGGGGTTGGCATCTCCTAGAGATGTGCCCTTGGGGCAGGGAGCCCTTCCCTCCCTCCCAAGTTCTTTTTTTGTTATTGCACTAGGCCTTTTGCATGAAACAGAGTTTAGTGCAGGGGTCATAGCAGCTTTTGGGAGCAGTTTTCACCCTACGTCAAGCGAATTGTCCAGTGCCCAGGTCCAAGAGACCATAAAGGGACCAGGATGAAGACTGGGAAGATAGGCTCTCTGACCTTTTGGGGGACTTGGAAGATCCCTTGGAAGGCCCTTTGGACTGGTGGGGAGAGGATTCCAAGACTGTGTGCTCTTTCATAGAGGTGAATTGTCTGCACTCACCTCATATCCTGACAGCGCTTAATACTGTGAAAGACACCTCTTTGGGGATGGTGTGGGATCCCTTATAGGAGTGTATTTTCTGCTGTATGAGGCCATAAAAGATATGATCATGGCGGAGTGGGAATCCCCAGATGCAGGCCTGTGGGTTAGTAGGTCCTTAGCTCAGTTATACCCTATTCTGCCCAACGATAAGGAGCTTTTGCAGCTCCTGAAGGTGGCTGTGTTGGGCAAAGTGATCACCAAGAAGACCGATTCCTGTGGAAGGTAGCACGGTGCTGAAGGTCTTTATTTGAAATATTTAAGTGCCACTAACTGCATGCGCATTGTAGCAGTTTACGAAAAAATCTGTAATTTGTACATTGAGACATAAAAACTTAATTATATCAAGATATAGCACAATATAATGAAGACATCAAGGAGGGGAGTTAAGTAGCATGACAATATCTTGCAGAAGACTACAGAGATTAGATTATTTACACAAAAGGGAGCAGAGCAGCCAGTAGCAGAGGAGATGAAAACTAGATATCAAAGGCTTTAGAGAAAAAAATAGGTTTTCAGGCCTGCTTTAAATTTTACATAAGAAGATTCAAGTCTGAGTTTGGAGGGATCTGTATGTAGTTAGATGCAATATGTTTTTTTGTTGGGATGACCAAAAGTCTTCAGTTGGCGTGAACGCGAAGGGCAATAAGGGATAAGGAGGGAGTGTAAATAAGATGGAATATAATGCGCAATGTGTTAACATAAGTATCTTAAACTGATCTGCAAAGAGACAGGAAGCTGATGTTCCTGTAACAAGGGTGTGATATTGTCAGAGTTTGTTGTTTGTATAGGAGTTTGACAGTAGTGTTTTATATTTGCAAACGTTTTAGGTGGCAGAGGAGGAGGAGGAGATAGCTCCTTATAGTGATCCAGTGTGGAGTGGAAGAGGGGGACATTTTTGGGGGTGTTACAGGTGGAGGCTGGGAGCAGTGAGGTAGGAAGGAGAGCTGGAGGTCTCGCTGGATGGTAGGGCAAGAGAATAAGTAAGTTAGGAGAGGGATCGAAAGTTAGGGGAGGAAGATAGAGAAATCTGGAGGGTGAATAGCCTCGAGGGGGTAGAGAATTCTGGGATTTGAACTTGCATGGAGTTTGGGAAAGAGATGTAGGGAGTAGCTGAAGTTGAGAAGAGAGAACCCAGGGGCAGGTAGAACCCTAGGCAGTGCGAGAGCCTGGGGGGGGGGGGGGCTGGTGGTGGTGGTGAGGAAAGGGTGTTAGTGTGAGGAGGGAGAAGGTTTGAATGAGGGATAGGATGGGGAAGTGTCAGGAGGTTTGAATGAGGGATAGGATGGGGAAGTGTCAGGCCTTATGATGCAGGAATTTTGCACAACAATTACAAATGAAGGCTGCAGAATTTTAAAGTAGTATGAGCAGTATTTTCAAACTTTTTGTGCATAATTACCCTAGGAAATATATTTTGTATATGGGGCAATTTCTCTATTGAATATGACTCTGAGGCTTCTCTCCCATTTTGTGCTTATGAAAACAGTTAATTACTTTAAGATTTATCATTTATGAAAAATCTCAAAGAAAAACAAAATTATCAATTTTATAAATTGTGGTGATAAACCTGAAACTAGAAATTTCCTAAAAATACAGTCCAAGTATAGATCCTAAGTGCTTGTAAGAGTGCGTGCTTTAACCTCAGTCATTGTTTTGCTGTAGATAAGTGGATCCATATCCTTTTTTCTTCCATTTGTTAAAAAAAAAAATTATAGATTTTGGCATTCACACCATATAGTATGTATCTGGTAAAAATACTGACGTCATGACTTTCGTAATGTGTAATTTATCAGTTACTGAAGCAAGTTAAATATGATTTTTACCTTCTGACAGGTCACAATGACAAACGAAGAACCTCTTCCAAAAAAGGTCAGTTTGACAGCATGCATTTATTCATTTTATTGTACTTTTAATGTATTTTATTTTCACTGTACTTTTAATTTTCACACAGGTTCGTCTAAGTGAGACAGATTTCAAGGTTTTGCCTAGAGATGAGCTGATTCAAAGGTAAAGTAAATAATGGTCTTCCATTGAGGATGAAAAGCACCTTTTAGAATTCAGGACATTGGAACATTTCAAAACTTATTTTACGATTCTGGAATTAGAAAATCTTACATAAAAATGTTTACTATCTATATGCTTTGCTTTGAGATTTATCTGAATGTTTTGTTCGGTAGGTAACGAGTCTCAAATCGATTTAAAAAAAAAAAAAAAGAAACCTTTGCTTCCTTATTGTCCCGAACCTCTGGGTAATGCACCTCTTCCAGCAGCTTGGAGACTGAGCACGTCATCTTTTGATGACAGCAGTACTGAGAGAGCGAGTACCACCCTTTCTGACCAGTACACTGTCTCCAAGCAGCTGGAGGTGGTGAGCTAATAGGCTCGGCTCATTGAGTACAACTAAGGAGCTTAGTTTTAGATTTTGGGGCATTTTTTTTTTTCTGTTTAAAGTCTCTGATTAGAGCACTTTGCTTTATTAGTGGGGGGGGGGGGAAAGAACAAATTGAAGGAAAAGAATTTGGATTGAAGGAGGCCCCCCTACCCCCCTTGATCCTGGTCAGTGGGGTGGTGAGCAGGGGTGGTTTGCCTGGGGAAGTGGTGCGCCTGATCCCGTGGTGGGGAGAGGGTAGCTTGGCATCTGGGGCTGTCAGAAAGCTGTGTCTTCCCCTGGAGGCCCCCTCGGCGCCGAAGCCTTTACTTCCGGTTGAGCGCGGGGGAGAAAAGAGCTATCAAAGCACTGGGCGGGGCAGATCATGCGCAGAGAGGGCTCGATCCGGTGAGTTGGCCGGAATTTGGAGTGAGTGTAGGCAGTTTAAAAGGGGAGCACAATAGACAGCGTGGTGCGGCCTGCATTCCGGCGGAGGGCTGCGAGAGCGTGCTTTCCTGCGCAAATGTGCAGGCGTGCGGGAAATGTTCACGGCTGTTCTGATCTGCCGGGGAACGAGTTAATTTGAATTTAATTTGTTTCAGTTGTGGTATTTTGCCCTTTGGCGATCAGGTCTTAGGGGGGCTGTTTGGCTGCATGCTCCTCTTCTTTTTATTCTTCTTCTTCATCATGACTGGAAAAAAAAAAAAGAAAATTTGAGAGGAGAAATACGAAGAGAGGGTGCACTTGGCTTTTCTCTCCAGGCGGTGGCTGGATTCACGTAGGCCAAGATCTTGGCCCCAGTGTGGGCATGCCCGTAAGACCGCAGTGTCTGGTTTGTGGGACCAGGTGAGGCATGGTTTCAGAGCCGGGCATTTGTAGGGGGGTACGCTCAGGAGGCCACCGCGATGGAACAGTCCCTGCAAGAAGGGTCTGAGCAGGGAGGCACCATTGGCCCGTCTTTGATCGAGCCGGTGACGGCAGGGTCTGTGCCTGCTTCTCCGGAGCCACCCTCCGGCTCCCAGGCCGTTCCCAGACCTTCCTCCTCCCAGGGGTCGGGAGGGGGGGGTCTCGGGGGTTCTTTTCGTCTGAGTTTGTCCTGCTGCTCTACAAGGCGTTCTGTTTGCGCCATCAGGGGGTGGGGGGAACGCCTACGATGGTGGAGCAGAGCGGAAAGAGGCTCGGGGAATCCCTGTGAGGAGCTGGGGATGCTTCCGGCGAAGTGCTCTAAGCCCGCGGAGGTGGGGCAGGAGCGGTCTCCGATGTCGGAGGGGCTCGAAGGGGAGGACCTTGACACTGAGATGGATGTGGATGAGGAGCTTGATGAAGGTGAAATCCCCAAGCACGAAGACCAAGCCAGGATAGTCAGGGTTTTTCATAGAGATGAGTTGTCGGCGCTAATCATGGAATCGTTGTGGGCCGTACGAATGACACAGTTGGTCTTTCCCATACATAGGGTAGTGTGGCAGATGATTCAGGATGAGTGGGATCTGCCGGAGAATGGCCTTCGGGGGACTAAACTCTGATCAGGATAAGGAGCTGTTTCGGTCTCCGAAAGTGGATGTGGCGGTGTCGGCGGTCACAAAGAAGACGACAATTTTGGTGGAAGGGGCGGTGGTGGTGAAGGTTGCGCAAGATAGGAAGCTGGATGCGCTGCTGAAGCAGGCATTCGATGTCAATGTCCTTTACCTCCAAGCCTCCATTTGTGGAGCTTGGGTAGCGCGTGCCTGCCTCCGTTGGTCTCAGTGAGTGCAGCAGCAAGAAGACCCGGACCAGGCAGGGGAGGCCTCCTGGTTGGAATCCGGGGCGGCATACATGGTGGATATTCATTATGATCTCATCAGAGGGCTCTCTAAGAGTATGGCATCGGTGGTGGCGGCCCGCCATTATTTGTGGCTTTGTAATTGGGTGACAGATTCCTCTTCCAAGTCCCGACTCAGTAAGCTGCCCTTTAGGGGGAAGCTCCTGTTTGGAGAGGACCAAGAGAAGTTGGTTAAGGACCTGGGGGGAGTGTAAGGGTGGCTGACTGCTGGAGGACAAGCAGAAACTGAGTCGGGGTACCTCTCCCCCTCGGGGACAGCAGCAGGAATTTCGGCGTTTTCGTCCCGCATGCCAGACTCCTTTCCAGAAAGGTAGTTTTCCTGCAAGGTCGCAGTGAGTACTTGGTCATCCGAGATGCTGGTAGCCTACATCAACCAATAGGGAGACATGGGCAGTGCAACCCTGGAGGCGGAGGCCGAGTCTCTGATGGACTGGGCGGAGGCTCACCTCCAGGCTTTGTCGGCGGCTCATGTAGTGGGAGCCGACAATGTCGTGGTGGATTATCTGAGCCGGTTGCAAGTAGATCTGGGAGAATGGGTGCTCAATCAGGAGGTGTTCGATTAGTTGCTGGGGTGCGCCGGTTTTGGATTTGATGGCGACGTGCGAGGTCGCCAAGGTGAGTCGGTTCTTCAGCAGGAAAAGGGAAAAATGTCGGAAGGCTTGGACGCTCTTGTGCAGCAGTGGCATGCTGAAGGGGCTCCTCTGTGTTTCCACCCTGGCCGCTCATCGGCCGGGTGGTGCAAAGGATAGAGTTCCATTGGGGGATGGTGATTTTCTTTGCCCCGGACTGGCCTTGACATCTGTAGTACGCGGATCTAGTACAGAATCTTGCGGATCAGCCATGGCGTCTCCCGGCACGAGCGGATCTTTTGTCGCAAGGGCCAGTGCTAATGCCTCAGGTGGATCCATTCTTGCTTACGGCCTGGCAATTGAGAGGGCGCGGCTGAGGCGCAAGGGCTATTCAGGGCTAGTGATTGCGACGTTAAAAGGCGAGGAGGAGGTCAACTTCATTGGCCTACATTAGGGTCTGGCACCTGTTCGAGGTGTGGTGTGCCAGCAGGCAGGTAAGGCCAGCTTCGGCCTCAGTGCCCATGATCTTGGAGTTCTTGCAGGCCGGTTTTGACAAAGGTTTGGCTGCTAGTTCCTTGAGGGTTCAGCTGGCAGCAATTGCCTATTATTGCAGGAAGATCCAGGGAATAGTGTTGGGCGCGCACCCGGATGTGGCACAATCCTTGAGGGCGGTTCTTCGTCTCTGTCCTCCATGCAGGGTACTGGTTCTGCTATGGGATCTCAATCTGGTGCTGCCAGCGCTGTGTGGGGAGCTGTTTGAGCCTTTGTCTCGGGCTTCTATTAAGGACTTGACCCTTAAGACAGTATTCCTGGTGGCTATCTGCTTGGCACGCCGGATTTCCAATCTTCAAGCTTTGTCGTGCCGGGAGCCGTTTCTTACTTTTTCAAAGGAGAAGGTGGTACTACACCCGGTTCCTCCTTCTTTGCCTAAAGTGGTTTCAGCTTTTCATATGAATCAAGCGGTGTCTCTTCTGGTGATGTCTGGAGCAGAGGAGACGGACGCTTGCCTTCTGCTGCGGTTCTTGGACATGCGGTGGGTGCTCCATCGTTATTTGAAGGGTACTAGAGAGTTCCGTAGGTCAGATCATCTTTTTGTGCTGTTCGGTGGTCCCCGTAAGGGGGAAGCGGCGGCTAAGGCGTCTATTTCTCGATGGATCAGGGAAGCGATCTCTTTGGCGTATCTCCTCAAGGGTAGGCTGGTGCCGGCGGTATTATGGTGGGTGCATTCTACCAGAGCGCAAGCGGCTTCTTGGGCGGAATACAGTTTGGTTCCGCCAGTGGAGATTGTAAGGTGGCCACCTGGTGGTTGTTGCATACCTTCGCAAAGCATTATCGTCTGGACGTTCAGTCTGGGGGGGATGCTTGTTTCGGTTCGGCGGTGCTCCGGGCTGGTGCAGCAGGTCCCTCCCATTATGCTTAACTGCTTTGTTACATCCCAGAGGTTTGGGACTGGACAGGAAGGACGATTAGGAAGACAAAATTGGACTTACCTGCTAATTGTTCCTTGAGAAACTCCAGTCCAGTCCCGCATCCCACCCGTTTTGTATTTCTCAGGAAATTGGTCTGTGGCAGGTTGAAGAGTGGTTTCTCTTGTGCGGTGCTTGAGTTCAGAGGCCTGGTTTGGGCATGGTAAGTTCTCTCACCCAAGGGGGGGATAGGAGGATTCCCTTCTCTGAGGTGGGAGGTGCTATTATTTCTGTATTTAGTTAGTGTTAGGTACTGTTCTGATTAACTACTAATTTGTTGCTACTGTGAGTCTGCTTTGTCAATAGGTACTGGTCAGAAGGGGCAGTGCTTGCTCTATTAGTACGGCTGTCATCAAAAGATGACGTGCTCAGTATCCAAACTGCTTGAAGAAGTGCATTACCCAGAGGTTTGGGACTGGACTGGAGTTCCTCAAGGAACAACAATTAGCAGGTAAGTCTAATTTCATCTTAAAGTCTCAATTTGGAGTATGGTATTTTGCACTTGTATGAATTGTATCTGGATATTTATGAATATTCTTTTAAATATTACAAACTGCGTGACAGTTCTGTCAATAACCTCTGTCAAGGATGCGGTGCCATTGAGTCCAGAAATGGAAAGTGATAAGCCTTTGGGTTATGCTGCAGTTCCTTTCCCTGAGGCACTGAAACAGCTTTTAATGAATAGGTAATAATACATTTCTCTTGAAAGTCACTGTGAAATGCTTTTTAACATTTAGCACTTATTGCTAAAGCTAGTTTGGAAGTGCAGTTCTTGCTGAATTTAAATTTACATTGGTACCATAACACATTAGAGTAGTTTAAATACAAGTCGGTGTACTATATAGAAGGATTGAGTGATGCCATTTGGAAGAATTTATAAATATGAATCTTGGTTGCAAGTGTGATGAAAATACTGTTACATTTCATTATTTTTTAAAATTCTTTCCAACCCAACACCACCGCAGCACCCTTTAGTAAAAGGGTCCCTAACATGCTGCGGAAGCAAAAACGCGAAATAAAGACAAGTACATTCTTAGCAAAAAACCTGTGAGAGAGTCAGTTGGTCCATTAGATGATAGAGGGGTTAAAGGGGCACTAAGAGGCGACAAGGCGATAGCGGAGAGACTGAATGAATTCTTTGCTTCGGTCTTTACTGAGGAAGATGTAGGGATGTTACCCATGACTGAAGTGGTATTTAAAGGTGCGGAAGAATTGAAGGAAATATCAATATATCGGGAAGATGTATTGCAACTATTAGATAAACTGAAGAGTAGCAAATCACCTGGGCCAGATGGTATACATCCAAGGGTGTTGAAGGAACTGAAATATGAAATTGCAGATCTGCTATTAGTTCACAGATTACTATCATTAAAATCATCTCTAATACCTGAAGATTGGAGGATCGCCAATGTAACACCAATTTTTAAAAAGGGTTCCAGGGGTGATCCGGGAAACTACAGACCGGTGAGCCTGACATCAGTACCGGAAAAAATGGTAGAAACCATCATAAAGAATAAAATTACTCAGCATGTAGATAGTCATGGCCTAATGGGAGACAGCCAACATGGTTTTAGACAAGGAAGATCTTGTCTTACTAATCTGTTATGTTTTTTTGAAGGAGTGAATAAACAGGTGGACAAAGGTGAGTCAGTTGATATAGTGTATCTGGACTTTCAGAAAGCCTTTGACAAGGTCCCTCATGAGAGACTTTTGGCAAAACTAAAGAGTCATGGGATAGGAGGTAGTGTACTACTGTGGGTCAGGAACTGGTTAAAAGATGGAAAGCAGACGGTAGGGCTAAATGGCCAGTTTTCCCAATGGAGAAAGGTGAATAGTGGTGTACCCCAGGGATCTGTGCTGGGTCCGCTGCTTTTTGACATTCATAAACGACCTGGAAAGTGGAATAACGAGTGAGGTTATCAAATTTGCAGATGGCACAAAACTATTTAAAGTTGTTAAAACCCAAGAGGATTGTGGAAAATTGCAAGAGGATCTTGATAAATTGGAAGACTGGGCATCAAAATGGCAGATGAAATTTAATGTGGACAAGTGCAAAGTTATGCACCTAGGGAAGAACAACCCAAACTATGGTTCCTTATCGTTCCTCCAGCTTAGTCCTCCACGTATGGGTAGTGCATCTCCTCCTGCAGCATGAAGACTGGACCAATCAAATTTCAGCACCACTGGAAACAGCATACCAGCCATCTCTTCAACTCCAGTGTGTCCAGTCTTCATGCAGCAGGAAGATGTTAGTGAGCCGGGCTGGGCTCACTAGTTCGTCAATTTAGGTCTTCATTCTCTAGCTAACCTTTTTGTTGATTATTTTTTGTCATATTAGGGCTTATTTTGTTTTATTAATTTCAGGGTTACCTGTGTCTTTAAATTTAAGTTTTTAGAATCGGCACTCCATGGGGGGGGGGACCTGAAAGAGGTCTCTCTCCTGCCCAGCCTTAGCCGCTTGTCTTTGCTTGCCTGTCTCTGCTTACTTCTTGGGATCTCTGCCCCAGGGCTATTCGGGGCAGAGCTCCTGTGGCGGCTGTACAGCAGCACATCTCCGGTGAGTGGGGAGTGTGCTTGCTAAGTGCCGGTGAGTCCTCGCGGCTGGCGGCAGTCAGAACGCTGTTCCTGGTCTGGGCCTCTTTGCATCTGCTCGGCCTTTGGGGTTTCCCTTCCTTTCCTTTATCGGGGGGTTCCCGGGTCGCTAGAGTTGCGGGTGTGAGGGAGTCAGTCGGCAGCGGGGGTTTGTTTTTTTCTCCCGAGCTGTCTTCCCGACGCCGGGCAAAAGCGCGCCAAAGATCGTTTTTCTGCCGCGGCCATTTTAGGATTCGCAGCGGCAACCCCTGCAGCCGCTCGTAAGTCCCAATGAAGGGCAGCGGGCCCAGGCGGAGATCCCAGCGATCGGAGGACGTCTTCGGCGCTTTCTCTCTGCTTGGGCCCAGATTACATCCGATCGGTGGGTTTTGGAGATTGTACGGGACGGGTATGCCCTGGACTTGGCCAGGCCCGTGCTCGATTCCTTTGTGGCGTCTCCCTGCCGGGGAGCTCGGAAAACTGCTCAGGTTCGGCAAACTCTCGATCGTCTGCTTCGGCTGGGGGCGGTGGTTCCCGTTCCGCTGGCGGAATATGGTCTCGGAAGGTATTCCATTTATTTCGTGGTGCCAAAGAAGGATGGTGCTCTTCGCCCCATTTTAGATCTCAAAGGAGTGAATCGCTGCCTGAGGGTGCCTCACTTTCGGATGGAAACCCTACGGTCCGTACTTGTCGCCGTCCGCAGGGGTGAGTTTCTCACCTCTCTCGACCTCACGGAGACTTATCTCCATATCCCTATTCGGGAGGACCATCAGAAGTATCTCCGCTTCGCTCTGCCATGGGGTCACTTCCAGTTCCAAGCATTACCCTTCGGACTGGCGACAGCTCCTCGAGTGTTCACCAAAGTCATGGTGGTCGTGGCAGCGGCGTTGCGCAAGGAAGGGGTGCTAGTCCATCCCTATCTGGACGATTGGTTGATTCGCGGAAAATCTCGCTCGGAGAGCATGTCGGTGACATCGAAAGTCGTAGAGCTGCTACAGTCTCTCGGCTGGGTAGTCAACCCGAGCAAGAGCCACTTGATCCTGATGCAGTCTCTCGAATATTTGGGGGTTCTGTTCGATACTCGCTTGGGCTCCGTCTTTCTTCCCGACCGCAGGGTGTTGGGGCTTCGGTCTCTCGTACACCGGTTTCGACAAATCCCAGCTCCGTCGGCTTGGCACTACCTTCAGTTGCTGGGAACGATGGCGGCTTCCCTGGAGGTAGTGCCTTGGGCTCGCTTCCACATGCGTTCGCTTCGGCCGTCCTCGCTCCGAGCGGGAATGCCCTTGGAGCAGCCGGACTGGGTTCCGCTGTTGACGGATGCCTGTTTGATGGGCTGGGGCGCGCACTGCGGTGTGCAAGTCACTCAGGGTCTCTGGTCTCCGGAGGAGAGCACTTGGTCGATCAACCGCTTAGAGCTTCGAGCCGTGCGGTTGGCGTTGCAAAGCTTCGAGATCCAGTTATCACACCGGGCAGTGCGGGTTCTCTCCGACAATGCCGCGACCGTGGCATACATTCATCGTCAGGGCGGCACCGGAAGCGTGGGCATGGAGACAGAAGCCCGGACGCTGTTCGAATGGATAGAGCACCGGCTACAGGCCATATCGGCAGCGCACATTGCCGGGAAGGACAACGTGACGGCAGATTTTCTCAGCAGAGTTCAGGTGGATGCCGGCGAATGGGAACTCAACCCAAAAGTGTTCGCGCAAGTGGTTCAGCGTTGGGGTCAGCCGGTCATGGACCTGATGGCCACGTTGCGGTCGACGAAGGCAGCTCGGTTCTTCAGTCGTCGGCGGGAACCGATGTCAGAGGGCATAGATGCTCTATTGTAGGTCTGGCCCTCGAGGGGCCTTCTTTACGTTTTTCCCCCGTGGCCGCTTCTGGGGCGAGTGATTCAGCGCATCGAGGCTCACCGGGGTCGGGTGCTGTTGATAGCGCCGGATTGGCCCAGTCGTCCCTGGTATACCGATCTGATGCGGTTAGTGGACGGATCCCCGTGGAGTCTTCCTCTGGATCCGGATCTGTTGTGTCAGGACCCTCTTCGCATGCCGCAAGTGGGGAGATTCTCTCTTACGGCCTGGCTATTGAAAGGGCGCGGCTAAGGAAGAAGGGTTATTCGAAATCCGTTGTAGCGACTTTGCTACAAGCATCTAAAAGGTCCACTTCGCTGGCCTATGTCCGAGTTTGGCGTATTTTTGAGGATTGGTGTTCACGACGTCAGGTTCGGGCAGCTACGGCCTCTATTCCTGTGGTGCTCGATTTTTTTGCAGGACGGTTTTGCTAAAGGTTTGGCCGCCAGTTCCTTGCGGGTGCAATTGGCGGCGCTTTCCTGCTACAGAGGTAAAGTTCAGGGCGTATCGCTGGGTACACATGCCGATGTGGTCCGCTTTTTGAGGGCAGTTTCTAGACTGCGCCCGGCCCGCAGGATTTCTGTTCCTTTGTGGGATCTCAACTTGGTCTTGCGGACGCTCAGTGTGGCTCTCTTTTGAGCCTCTCTCTAGGAGTTCAGTGAAGGATTTGACCCTTAAAGACGGTGGTGTTAGTGGCGATTTGTTCGGCCTGGCGCATTTCCGAGCTCCAGGCTCTTTCTTGCAGGGAACCTTTCCTTTCTTTCTCGGATCAGAAGGTAGTGCTGCGGCCAGTGCCTTCCTTTTTGCCTAAGGTGTCTTCCCCTTTTCATTTGAATCAGGTGGTGTCGCTCCCGGTGTTTCCAGCGTCGGGGGATCAGGCTTCCGATCGCGGTCTTAGTCGCTTGGACCTTAAGAGAGTTTTGCGTCGCTATTTGAAGGTCACCAGCGCTTTCCGCAAATCTGATCGTTTGTCCTGTTTGGAGGTCCTCTGAAAGGAGAAGCGGCGGCGAAAGCCTCCATTGCTTGGTGGATTAAAGAGGTGACTGGCTCGGCTTATCTGTTGCACGGTCGGGTGCAGCCTGTTGGTTTGCGAGCTCATTCTACCAGAGCGCACGCGGCGTCCTGGGCGGAATTTAGCTTGGTTTCACTAGTGGAAATCTGTAAGGCGGCGACGTGGTCTTCTCTGCACACTTTCAGTAAGCACTATCGACTTGACGTCTTGGCGGTGGGCGATGCCAGTTTTGGTTCCGCGGTTCTGCGTGCCGGCTGGAAAAATCCCGCCCGTTGAGGCTGCTTTGTTACATCCCATACGTGGAGGACTAAGCTGGAGGAACGATAAGGAAATAGTAATTACACTTACCTGGTAATTGTAGTTCCTTGAGAGACGACAGCATAGTCCTCCTTCCCTCCCTAGAGTGTTTTAGCTCGGCACGCCTTTGGTTCAGAGGTCAGTATTCACAGGTGAGTGTGTCTATTGTTTCTTATTTTGTCTCCGGTGTTTCCTTCTTTCTCTCGCTGTCTGCTTATGCTGCGGCAGGCGCGGGACATTCTGTTTGAGTTGTTTTTCGATTGGCTAAGGTATCTTAAAAAAAAAAAAAAGAATTTGTCATACTCGACAACTGCATTACGCAAATAAAAAAAAAACAACCCCCCCCCCCCAAAAACATTGATTTATTATAATGCTGGTTTATCTTCTTAAAGGTTAGCTATTTCTTTGAGTTTGCTTTGACAGTAGTTCACTGGAGTTGAAGAGATGGCTGGTATGCTGTTTCCAGTGGTGCTGAAATTTGATTGGTCCAGTCCTCATGCTGCAGGAGGAGGTGCACTACCCATACGTGGAGGACTAAGCTGTCGTCTCTCAAGGAACTACAATTACCAGGTAAGTGTAATTACTATTTACATGATGCAAGGTTCCACATTAGGAACCACCACCCAGGAAAAAGATTTAGGCGTCATTGTGGATACCATGTTAAAGCCTCGGCCCAGTGTGCAGCGGCAGCCAAGAGAGCAAATAGAATGCTAGGTATCATAAGGAAAGGAATGGAAAATAAAACAAAAGATATTATAATGCCTTTATATCGTTCCATGCTGAGACCGCACCTTGAATATTGTGTGCAATTCTGGTCACCCTATCTTAGAAAGGATATAGCGATATTGGAGATATGATAGAAGTCTATAAATTAATGAACTGAGTGGAACTGGTAAACGTAGATTGATTGTTTACGTTATCAGAATATAGAAAGACTAGGGGACATGCAATGAAGCTACAGGGTAAACTATTTAAGACTAATAAAAGAAAATATTTTTTCACTCAACGTGTAATCAAACTCTGGAATTTGTTACCAGAGGATGTAGTAAAGGCTGTTAGTGTAGCTGGGTTTAAAAAAGGCTTGGACAAGTTTCTTGAGGGAAAGGTCCATAAACCATTATTAAGAAGGGACACAGGATATCAATGCTTGATCCAGTACAAGCATTAGGGAAACTGTTGGGTACGTATGACCTAGATTGGCCACTGTTGGAAACAGGATACTGGGCTTGATGGACCTTGGTCTGACCGAGTATGGCATGTCTTATGTTCTTATGTGAATGCATGGTGCATTAGGGCAACACTGTAGCATTAGCTGCTGGGAACATGGAAAGCATGTTCCCGGCAGTTACTGTGGTGTATATGGCACTACAAGAGAGCGGGTGCACTTAATGCCATCTGTGGAAATGGTGGTGAATGCACCTGTGCTCATAGCCCACCGTGCAAATATGGGTGCGAGCTGCCTACACAGCACTTGCCCCATCCGCTCTCCCCCTTATCCTCCCACTTAGCAACCCTATCATGCCATGGACATTTGGTGCAAAAAACTGGCTGCACTAACTTTTGTGGCTCCGCGATAGCTGTCAAAGCGCTTTTAGCACATGTCTGACCGCTAGCACCCTTTAGTAAAAGACCTCCATAGAGTTCGAAAATGGACCAAATCGGGACTGGGGATTTCTAGAGGGTTAAGGGCCGTGCCCCCCCCCCCCCGACCCACTTTTTTTTTTCCAATACATTTCTATGGGGAGAAGGATTTCAGCTTCTGTAACAAAGAAACTTACATACATAGAAACAGATCAGCGAATTGCTCCCTTCAAACTCCTTTTCGCTGTTACATACTCTTCCAAGCTGTCCCCCTCTGTTTTCCCAACCACACCACACCATACCATACCACAGATTGTCCCAAACACCAAAAATACACTTTTGCAACTGTCCTACCAGCCTCTCAAATGTTGCCACCACACAAAAAAAGCCCACATAACTGCCTCATCACCTGCAAACTGCCCCATCCCAAAAAGCTAGATGCCCACAACTGTCCTACTACACCTCAAACTGTCCCCACCCCAAAACTACAATCCTGCAACTGCCCCACTGACTGCAAATGTTCTATTATTTAAAAAAAAATACCTCTTTATAACTCGTACCATCTCGCAAACTGCTCTACCCTCAAATTCTATCTTCCAGGGCGTTCCTCCCATCCAGTCCAGACAATTGCATATATGCACACCAACCTGCAGGTGGAGACTGAGCAAAACTCTCTCAGATCAGTAGAAATAGCCTGTGTCCATTGACCTGAGCCAGTATTTGTTCAGTTTCCAGCAGGTGTGTATAGCCTGAGTGCCTGAACTACGAAGCTTTGCTAGATCTGGTGGGTTCTACACCCCAAAACCAAGTGGTCTGGGTCCCTCCCTTGCTCTCCCCCAGCGGCCTCCTGTGACTGGCTGTCTCCTTCCCCCTCACCGACATTTGGAAGGGGGGCCGACGATTGCAACCTTTGTGTGCCCTGCTGCCTTCTACCTAACTGGCCTTATTTGTGTGCATTTTGGTTACAATAAAGAAAAGGGGGGGGGGAAGAGGAGAGGCAGTGCATGGAGCCTTGCAGGAATGTTGGTCGGTTCCTGCGGCAGGGGTGGCATCCGGATAAGCCATGTGGGCAGGGGAGGCCGCAGCTGATGGAGCACATGGGCCCAGGGACTCTGTCCCCTTCAGAGGAGGACCATCCTGGGTTGTGCAATGAAGGTTTGGGGGCCCATTCCCTGGTTCTTCCGGTTGGAGGCAGTCTTTACCTTTTCTTTCAGGAAGGGGCCAGGATTACCAAGGACTGCTGGGTGCTAGATACCATTTGGCTCAGCTGTGTCCTGGAATGCAAAGAACAGATTCTGAATGTATTTGTCATCTCCCCTTGTGGGTCTGTGATTGTGTCGCTGTGTGGTACCTGTCCCCCCCACCCACGTCGAGCGGGGCAAGGGCAGATACTCCATTTATTTCGTGGTGCCCAAAAAGGGATGGTTCCTTCCAACCCATTCTGGATATCAAGGGGGTCAACGATCATTTGTGTTTCCTGCATTTCTGGATCTGTGATTCAGGCAATGCGCTGAGGGGGGTTCTTGACCTCTCTGGATCTGTCTAGGACTATTTTCATATCCTGATCGGGCAGATCAGCAAAAGTATCTGAATTTTGCCATGCTTTGCTCTCACTATCAGTTTGCTGTCCTTCCTTTCGGGCTATCCACCGCCCCAAGGACATTATGGAGTGGAGGAGTGGCCTAGTGGTTGGGGCAAGGTACTTCAGGCCAGAAGGTCGGGGGTTTGTTTGTTTATTTCATTTGCTTGACCGCCCTTCAGTGGTAGTCAGAGCGGTTCACAATACGTAAATTAACAAAAGTAGGGCACGAGGCCGGAAATCGAAAAGAAATTTACAATTCTCGATAGGATAGAAAGAAAAGAGCTCGTAAAGAACACAAGGCACAGGGGAGGAGGCTAAGGAAAGGGGGTGGGAAGGTTGCAGGCTAGGGAAAAGAGGTGGGTCTTTAAGTCACGTCTAAAAGTGGGGTGATGGGGTTCCAGACGGAGGGAAGTGGGAAGAGAGTTCCAGAGGGCAGGGGCTACAAAAAAGAAAGCTGAGGAGCGGGTGGACTGGAGGTGGGCAAGGGAGGGAGGGGGAAGTGAGGCGGTTGAGATGAAAAGATCGACGGGTGTGTCTGGGGGTATGGAAGCGGAAAAGGTCTGCCAGGTATTGTGGGGTGGAAGTGTGAAGTGCTTTATGGACGAGAGTAAGTAGTTTAAACTGGGTGTGAAAAGAAACAGGTAACCCCCCTTCTTCATCTCCACTGGCTATGTGGTCTCTAGGGGAGGAGTGAGAGACAAGTCGGGCGGCAGTGTTCTGAATCCTTTGAAGGCGGGTCAGTTGAGATTTGGGTAGACCAGTGAAAACAGAAAAATCGACGCGTGACATGACAAGCGACAATAGTAAAGTTGTGAGGGTGGAAGGAGAGAGGAAAGGGCGGATCGCACGAATTTGACGAAGGAAAAAGAAAGAAGTCTTGGTGATATGAGAAACACGAACGTGGAAGGAAAGGTCAGAGTCAAAGAGCACACCAAGGTAGCGGAAGGTGGAAACCAGAGATATGGGAGTGCCAGAGAAAGATGGGGCTAATGAGGGGGATGGGCGACCGTGAGGAAACCAAATTGCGGTGGTTTTCGTGAGATTGAGGTGAAGACAGTTCTGGGTCAACCAGTTAGTAACGGAAGTTAGGCAGGAATTGAGTGAGATCAGGGCAGGAGGGGGGGGAGGTGTGATGGAGAAGAACAATATCATCTGCATAGTAGAAGGCCGATATCCCAGATTGTTGTACCAACAGAGTGAGGGGGGCTAAGAAAAGATTGAAAAGAAGTGGGGCCAGGACAGAACCTTGGGGAACCCCGCAGGAGAGAGGGAATGGGTCTGAGGGAGGAATAGAGGGAGAGGAAAAAAGAACTGCTCCGGACCGGGAGGAAAGAAAGGAGTGGAACCACCGGTGGACTGTGCTACAGAGGCCGGCTTCACGCAAGCGAAGTAGGAGAGAGTGATCCACCAAGTCGAAGGCAGCAGAGAGATCAAGAGCTACCGCCACCGAAATATCACCACGGTCGTGAGCTACATGTAGTGAATTAGTGAAAGCAAGAAGAACAGTTTCAACACTGTGGCCATGACGGAAACATGACGGTTCAAATCCCATTAGAGGACAGCAACCTTGGGCCAGAAGGACTGGGGTTTCTAGTCCCACAGGTGCTTCTTGTGGTCTTGGGAAAGCCACTTAACCCTCCATAGCCCATGTTCCCTGTAAAATAGTAATCTCCAAGTTTTATAATGCCCTGTTCAATGTAATTTCAGTTTGTTCAATGTAAACCGCACTGATGCAGAATAGCGCGGTATATAAGAGAATGTAAATAAAATAAATAAAATTATCCAAGATTATGGTGGTGGTGACTGTGGTGCCGAGGGATCTGTGTCCATCCATATCTGGACGACTGGTTCATCTGGGCCCATTCCCTTTCAGAAGCATCTCAGGTGGTGTCCCGAGTGACGTACCTTTTGGGAAGCCTCTGCGGGTGATCATTCGGGGAAAGAGCCTGCTGTTGCTTTCCTAGTCCTTGGAGTTTCTGGGAATACATTTTGATACTCGAGTGGGCAGAGTTTTTTCCCTTCCCCAGCCTCTCCCTTAGCCACTCTGTGTGTAGGAGCCGTCTGCTCCCCCATCTCCTGGAAGGGGGCCAAGGGTTGAGCTCCCAGTGCTCCTGTATCTGGTTTAAGTTGAGAAAAAAAGAGACTGGCAGGCAACGTTGGGGAGGGGCAGCAATAGCACAGCTGGGCCCCTGGATCAGTGAGTCTGGGTAGAGGGAGGGTCTCCATGTGGCATGCACATGGCCGAGCAAGAAAGGAGCTGATGTGCAGCATACGGCAGCTGCTGGAGCCTGCTCTCTGCAGTCGGCTTTGCCGTGTTTGTGCGGAGAGCTTGGCCGGCGGTGCAGCAATGTCTGAGGCAGCCTCAGATGTTTTCCAGCTGTGATTGCCCTGTGGGGGGGAGGCTGGAGCATGATTTTGGAGGGAATGGCCACCATTTTTCTTTACTACCTCCTCAGCTGTTTTGGAGAACAGGGAAACTCCCTTATTGCAGCCTGTGCGGTGGTGATTAGTCCCCTTTCTCCTCGGAGTTTGTGCTATTGCACCAGGCTTTCCTGATGCAGCAGGGGCATGGAGAGGGTCTTCTGAATTGGGAGCCCCCTCCTTGCCAGGGAGGGGGGCTGGCGGTCCTGGGGGGTAGGGAAGCGCCTGCACTGGAAGAGGTCCCTTGAGTTCAGGGGATAGGGCCTTGTTGGGGTCGTTAAGGTCTCTTGGTTCCCTGGAGGGTCTGTCTGACGTTGTGGAGGATCCGGACCCTGATGAGTTAGAGGAGGGGGAACTTCCAGCTGGGGAGGACACCTCTGCCGTCAGAATTTTTCATAGGGATGAGCTCCCCTCCTTGATTATCAAAACTTAGCGGTCTTGCGGATTGCTGACGATGCGTGGAACCCTTGGTGCAGGAGGAGGATCCTCTCCTCAAGAGTTTTTGGAAGCTGCCTTGTTCCTTTCCTGTCCACTGGGCAGTGAAGACAATGGTTAATGAGGTGTGGAAGGTCCCCATTGTGGGCTTGCAAGTTGCTAGGAGTATGGTGAGGCTTTACCCTATCCTCTGGACGAGAGAACATAAGAACATAAGATATGCCATACTGGGTCAGACCAAGGTCCATCAAGCCCAGTATTCTGTTTCCAACAGTGGCCAATCTAGGTCATACGTACCTAGCAGTTTCCCCAAGGGACACAGGTTCCACAATGCTTGTATTGGTTCAAGCATTGATATCCTGGGTACCTTCTTAATAATGGTTTATGGACCTTTCCTCCAGGAACTTGTCCAAACCTTTTTTAAACCCAGCTACACTAACAGCCTTTACTATATCCTCCGGTAACAAATTCCAGAGTTTGATTACACGTTGAGTGAAAAAATATTTTCTTTTATTAGTCTTAAATAGTTTACCCTGTAGCTTCATTGCATGTCCCCTAGTCTTTCTATATTCTGATAAGGTAAACAGTCGATCTACGTTTACCCGTTCCACTCCTTTCATTAATTTATAGACTTCTATCATATCTCCCCTCAGCCGTCTCTTTTCCAGGTTAAAGAGCCCCAACCTTTTTAGCCATAGGAGTATCCTTCCATCCCCTTTACCATTTTGGTGGCTCTTCTCTGAACCTTTTCTAAAATCGCTATATCCTTTTTAAGATACAGCGACCATAATTGCACACAATATTCAAGGTGCGGTCTCACCATGGAACGATATAGAGGCATTATAATATCTTTTGTTTTATTTTCCATTCCTTTCCTTATCATACCTAGCATTCTATTTGCTCTCTTGGCCGCTGCTCACACTGGGCCGAGGGTTTTAACATAGTATCCACAATGACGCCTAAATCTTTTTCCTGGGTGGTGGTTCCTAATGTGGAACCTTGCATCGTGTAACCATAGTTTGGGTTGTTCTTCCCTAGGTGCATAACCTTGCACTTGTCCACATTAAATTTCATCTGCCATTTTGATGCCCAGTCTTCCAATTTATCAAGATCCTCTTGCAATTTTCACAATCCTCTTGGGTTTTAACAACTTTAAATGGTTTTGTGTCATCTGCAAATTTGATAACCTCACTCGTTATTCCACCTTCCAGGTCATTTATGAATATGTCAAAAAGCAGCGGACCCAGCACAGATCCCTGGGGTACACCACTATTCACCTTTCTCCATTGGGAAAATTGGCCATTTAGCCCTACCCTCTGCTTTCTATCTTTTAACCAGTTCCTGATCCACAATAGTACACTGCCTCCTATCCCATGACTCTTTAGTTTTGCCAAAAGTCTCTCATGAGGGACCTTGTCAAAGGCTTTCTGAAAGTCCAGATACACAATATCAACCGACTCACCTTTGTCCACCTGATTAGTCACTCCTTCAAAAAAACATAACAGATTAGTAAGACAAGATCTTCCTTGTCTAAAGCCATGTTGGCTGTCTCCCATTAGGTCATGACTATCTACATGCTGAGTAATTTTATTCTTTATGATGGTTTCTACCATTTTTCCCGGTACTGATGTCAGGCTCACCGGTCTGTAGTTTCCCGGATCGCCCCTGGAACCCTTTTTAAAAATTGGTGTTACATTGGCGATCCTCCAATCTTCAGGTATTAGAGATGATTTTAATGATAGTTCACAGATTACTAATAGCAGGTCTGCAATCTCGTATTTCAGTTCTTTCAACACCCTTGGATGTATACCATCCGGCCCAGGTGATTTGCTACTCTTCAGTTTATCTAATAGTTGTAAGACATCTTCCCGATGTATCGATATTTCCTTCAATTCTTCCGCACCTTTAAATACTGAAGCAAAGAATTCATTCAATCTCTCCGCTATCGCCTTGTCGCCTCTTAGTGCTCCTTTAACCCCTTTATCATCTAATGGACCAACTGACTCTCTCACAGGTTTTTTGCTACGAATGTACTTGAAAAGGTTTTTACTTCGCGTTTTTGCTTCCGCAGCAAGCTGCTTCTCAAATTCTCCCTTTGCCTGCCTTATCAATGCCTTGCATTTGACTTGCCAGTGCTTGTGCTGTTTCCAGGTTTTGTCGTTTGGCTCTTTTTTCCATTTCCTGAAAGATGCTTTTTTGGCAACAACAGCCTCTCTGACTTCACCTTTAAACCATGCTGGCAGTTTTTTGGACTTCCTTCCACTTTTCTTAAAGCGTGGAATACAGCTGTTCTGGGCTTCCAAGATAGTATTTTTCAACAACAGCCAAGCCTGATGTACGTCTTTAACCTTTGCAACTGCTCCTTTTAGTTTTTTCTTAACTGTTTTCCTCATTTTATCATAAGTTTCCCTTTCGAAAGTTAAAAGGTAGTACTGTGGATTTCCTTACTATCCCTCCTCCACTAATTAAATCAAAGGCGATCATGCTATGATCACTATTGCCAAGTGGCCTCAACAACCTTATCTCTTGCACTAGATCTGGCGTTCCACTAAGGACTAGGTCTAATATGGCTTCCCCTCTGGTCGGTTCATGAACCAGCTGCTCCAAGAAGCAGTCATTTATTTCATCTAGGAACTTTATCTCCCTAGCATGTCCTGACGTGACACTGACCCAGTCGATACCCATTATTATTACTGCACTGTAATTTTTGTTAGCTTCCTTGATTTCTTTGAGCATTTCATCATCCATTTGGTCATTCTGGCAAGGCGCTCGATAGTACACCCCCACTGCCATTGCCTTCCCCCTTTTACATGGAATTTCAATCCATATAGATTCTACAGCAGATTTTGTTTCCTGCAAAACTTTAATCCTTTCTGACTCAATGCCCTCTCTAACATAGAGAGCAACCCCTCCACCAATTTGATCAGCTCTATCATTACGATATAGTTTGTACCCAGGTATCACAGTGTCCCACTGGTTGTCCTCCTTCCACCATGTCTCTGATATTCCAATCATATCTAATCTTTAATTTAGTGCTATATATTCTAACTCTCCCATCTTATTTTTTAGACTTCTAGCATTTGCATACAAGCATTTTAGAGAATGTATTTTACTCATATTAATTTGGCTATTGTTAGACATGGGTAATTTGGGATCTTTAAGCTCAGTCTGCTTCATACTTGAGGGCATTTGGGCTACTTTACTCTTTTGTGGAACCTCTCTGCTTTTGGTAGTATCCTTCAAAGATACATTCTTCCGAACCATCCGCTCTTGGGCGACTGTCGGCTTTCCCCTAATATCTAATTTAAAAGTTGCTCTATCTCCTTTTTAAAGGTTAATGCCAGCAGCCTGGTTCCATCCTGGTTAAGGTGAAGCCCATCCCTTCGGAAGAGCCCTTCCTTTCCCCAGAATGTTCCCCAGTTCCTAACAAATCCAAACCCCTCATCTCTGCACCATTGTCTCATCCATGCATTGAGACTCCGGAGCTCTGCCTGCCTTTTGGGTCCTGTGCGTGGAACAGGAAGCATTTCGGAGAATGCTACCCTGGAAGTTCTGGATTTCAACTTCCTACCTAAAAGCCTAAATTTAGCCTCCAGAACCTCCCTACCACATTTTCCTATGTCATTGGTACCGACATGTACCAAGACAGCAGACTCCTCCCCAGCACTATCTAAGACCTTATCTAGGTGGCGCGTGAGGTCTGCTACCTTCGCACCAGGCAGGCATGTTACCAGGCGATCCTCACGTCCACCAGCCACCCAGCTATCTACATGCCTAATGATCGAATCACCTACTATAACGGCTGTCCTAACCCTTCCCTCATGGGCACATGGCCCTGGAGAAACTTCCTCGGTGCGAGAGGGTTTTACATCACCTGGAGGACAGGTCCTAGTTACAGGATCACTTCCTGCCACACCAGAGTGATGCTCTCTTGTCACGTGACCTCTCTCCTCCATGGCAACAGGGATGCTGCCAGACTGGAAGTGGGACTTCAGGACTATATCCCTGTAGGTCTTGTCTATGTACCTCTCTGTCTTATGCTTTCCAAGTCTGCTACTTTAGCTTCTAGAGAATGGACTCGTTCCCTGAGAGCAAAGAGCTCCTTGCACCTAGTGCACACGTAAGACCTCTCACCAACTGGGAGAAAATCATACATGTGACACTCAATGCAAAAGACTGGAAAGCCCCCATCCTGCTGCTGGACTGCTGTCTGCATCTTAGTTTTAAGTTTGTGTTGAGATCTAAGTTCTTTACTTACTAAGGGTTGCTATGGATATTTATACTAATAAAACTGTACCTAATACGTGTAATATACCTTGTTCACCTGAAGCTTAACTAATCTCAGGTCCTTAGTGTATGACTGATTTGGGTAATGAGCTTCATCTGAGAGCACCTCCTGTCTTTTAAGATGTGTAAGTACCTATAAAGCTACGATTATCCCAGGGGAGGGAGGGAAATAACACTTATTAAAAGAGGGCTGCTACACAGTACCCTGTCTTGTGCTGCTGAGGTAAGCTAAATTCTGATTTGATTTAAATTATAACTCTTAGCTGCTGCTAGGCTCTAACTTCTTATGAAATTTAAACTACAAGCTCTCTGCTGGGTTCCAAATTGAACCAGGAAGCTCTTTTCTGTGTTTTAAATTTAAACTAAAAGTACTTTGCTGTTACTAGGCCCTGAGTGACTATTAAATTTAAACTACAAGCTCTCTGCTGGGTATGAAATGTAACCAGAAAGTTCTCCTCTGTGTTTTATATTTAAACTTAAACTGCTGCTACTAGGCCCTGACTGATTTACCAAAAAATAATGGGTTCACAGATTAATTAGCTTTAATACAAAGAATTCCTTTTAGAAAATTACCAGAAGTATATACTCACAGTTGCAGATCTCTCTTCCGAAGTAACAGTCCCTTTTTCTAGTCCTTCAAGAGGGAGTGCTTGCACCTTCCCTAGGTGGATGCGCTGATGACTGGAAGGAGATGCGGCCTTGAAGGACCCACAGGATCGGCAGATAGAGGTGCTGCTCAAGCAGGTCTTATGTGGTGCTTGCTTTTATTGGTCACAGAAGATCCTTGAAGAGGTGCTGGCTGAGGCATTTGGAATGTGGCACCGCCTTCCTGGCTAATCTTTATGGTTTGCTCTGGGCTTCAGCCAAGTCCATGGCAACTCTGGTGGCAGCTTGTTGTTTCCTGTGGCTGCGGATTTTAGCCTCCAGGATGCAGTTCACTAAGCTTCCCTTCTTGGGGAGGCTGCTGTTTTGGGAGGACTTGGAGAAGTTGGTGAAGGACTTGGGGACACTAAGGTGCCTCTGCTTCCTGTGGACAAGCCCAAGGTGGCGGGCCATTGGTCCTCTTCTTGGGGGTGTGAGGCACGGAGGTTTCACCTGACCAGAAGAGCAAACCCCAAGAGGTCCTGGTTTCTCCCAAAAGGCTCTTCCTTTCATGGAGGCAGTCGGGGTGGCATAAGTGGGGCCACTGGAGTCCCCGGAGCTGCCAAGGCCTCTCGATGAAGATTTGGAAGCCCTGGCAGAGGTACAGTCAATAGGCCTGAGTCGATTCTATCCTGCCTGGGCCCAGCATAGGACAGACATCTGGATATTGGAGGTGATCTGCAAGGGTTACGCTAGAGTATGCGAGGTCCCTCGCAGATGCCTTCATGGTGTCTTGTCGGGGCCCCTGCCAAGGCTCTAGAGGTCAGGGTGGTGCTCGAACATCTGCAAGGCCATCGTTCCCGTGCCTCCAGCGGAATTGGGTGTGGGCCATGGCTCAATTTACTTTGTGGTGCCCAAGAATGGAGAGCTCATGACAGTCCATCCTGGATTTGACAGGGGATCTTAACCTGTTTCTTTCTGCGCTCGTGGGGGCCCCCTTTGAGCCTCTTTCAGGAGGCTGAAGGTGGTGTGTTTGGTGGCAATTTGACATGCTGCATCTCGGAGCTACAGGCTCTCTTGTGCAGGGAGTCCTGTTTGGTGGTGATAAAGAAAAGGGTGATCCTTGCATGATTCCTTCTTTTTTGCCGAAGGTGGTTTTGGCGTTTCAGCTTAATCAGGCAATGACCTTGCCAGCCTTCGCCGATTCCCTTGACTCAGATGAGTCTAGGGATCTGTGCTTGTTTGATGTCCGTCGGGCAGTTAAGCGGTACTTAAAGGTGATGGAGGCATTTTGGCATTTGGAGAGCCTCTTTGTGCTGTTTGGGCCTCCGAAGGACGAGGCGGCTGCTAAGGTATCTATTTCTTGTTGGATTTGGGTGCCATTGAATCCGTGAAATTGCTAAAGGTGCATGTTCTGGCGGGGTTGTAGGCCCATTCTAACAGGGCTTAGGCGGCCTCTTGGGTGGAGTTCAGTCTTGCCCCGCCTCACGATATCTGCAAGGCAGTGATGTGGTCATTGCTCCATTACTTTTCATGGCATTTCTAGCTGGATGTGCAGGTCTGGTAGGATGCGAATTTCAGGGCTCTGGTGCTATAGGCCAGAGTTTGTGTCCACTCCGCCATAGTGCTTTATGTCCCACACGTCTGGACTGGACTGGAGGGATGAACCGGAAGGGGAAATTAGGCCTTACTTGCTATTTTTTCTTTCCTGGAGTTCCTCCAGTCCAGGACCATCCTGAAACTTTGTTTCTGTCTTTCTGGTCTTGTGCCTGTTCTAAAGAAGGTGATTGGTAGAATGGGTGACCTCTGGGCCAGTTATTTGTGGTGGTTGCCCCCCTTGTTTCCTTGCGGTGCTAGGGGTTTTTCTGTTGTGCTGTTGCACTGCTTGCTCTCCCTGTTGCGGACCTTGGTCCTGGGTGGGGGGAGGGGAGTGCCTTGTGTCGGCACTGCTATACAAAAAAAAGAAAGGAAAAAAAAAAGGAAAAATGTTAAGGTAACTCCTGACATGCTATGTATGTTTGTTCTGGTGAACAATTTGTTGCAGGGCTGGTGAAGATGCTGGAGTTCTGGGACTTCATGCTGCTGCTTTGTGAAGTTCATACCGGCTTTGCGGGGGGGAGGGGGGGTGCAGACTACTTGAGAGAAGTTGGAGCTTGTGGGTCTCTGTTTCTGTTTGCTGGACTGGAGGGGCTCCAGGAAAGAAAGTTAGCAGAAAAGGCCAAATTACACCTTAGTGGGCACAGTGCTGGTAGAAACCAACAGCCCACCCCTCCCCTACATTTAAGTGTGCTTTCAAGAATGTATGAGCACTCACTTGCTGGTAATTTTTACTTTCTTTATCACATTACTTATGTATGGTCTGAGGCATCTTTGTAGAAACCAAACTTCCTTATCCTGCTAGACCATTCCAGACGAGTGGATTATACTCCCCAGGTAGCAGGAGAAGATAGATTTGAACAACTTACAGTGATGTCTTCATTTGGTATATCCTGTGGTCCAGCAGTGAGAGAAGCCAGTATTGTCTGCCTACAGCAGGTTGGCAAGCTGTGTGGACTGGTACAGTAGTGAAAGATAGACCTGACTCTCCTCACCCATACTATGATGCAGCTTTGGATTTAGTCATGAAGGACCCAACGGCTTGGAGCATGGGTATACCTATATTTCCTGGAGTAGAGAGCTGCCCTGTGTCCACAATGCTCCCTATGGGCTATGAGTGTAGGTGGGCTGGAACAGGAGCAGGAGTGCCCCATGGGGCCTCTGAGGAGGGGTCAGTAAGTTGGGATCCAGGCCTCCCTTCCCTCTTGTCCTAATCTGCTCTTTGCTTTATTAATATTAAAACTTATGGAGATAAAATCTAAGCTTTCTTTAGAAGCTCAGATGATAAGACTTTGACTTCCATATTTTGGACACATTATGCAAAGAAAGAGATCCATTAGAGAGAGACTACATGCTTGGCAAGGTTGAAGGTCAATGCAAAAGAGGAAGGCCAGGAATGAGATGGATTGATACAATAACAGTTATGGATGCTACTCTATCAACATTGAGCCATCTGACTGAAGACCAAACACAGTTTAGGACAACTATCCAGAGGGTCGCCATGAATCAACATCGATTCAGCGATACTTAACAAAAACATATTGCTTTAGGCTGGAGAGCATCTGAGCGGTATACAATTTTCCCCCTTGTTTCTTATTTTTGGTGATGTTTTTGGAAACCTGACAAGTTCTTGTAACATGGATTGGCCGCTGTTGGAAACAGGATACTGGAGTTGATGGACCTTTTGATATGACTAAGTATGGCATATCTTATGTTCTTATGAAAGATCTTCAAATGGACTTCTTGCCATGTCTTGTGGACAGGCAGAAGGTGTTGCTCAAGTTCATTGCAATTTCTCATTCCTCCTGCTGATTGGACCTTTTCCATCCTCAATAGTTTGAGGGAGGTGTTGGCAGATGTCAAGTCCTCTGTCCGTTTACTCCTAGGGACCACTGGGGGCAGGATGCATCCTGCCTGGTAAGCACATGCAGGAATGAGTCGCATTTCACTCATCTTGGGTGGGGTCTGCTCAGGTGCCCCTGGAGGACATTTCTAAGGCTTCCTGGCCTTCGTTGATCTGCTTAAGGTCCTATGGGGCGCTTGTGGAGTTAGTCTGTCTTGAATGTTGTCTTCCTGACTGCTTGGGTACATCCCACTCTTCTGGATTCTTTCATTGAATTCTGCTAGAACAGTCCAGAACCCCCCCCCCCCCCCCGACGACTCCTTTTGCAGGTTGGAAAGCCTGCTGTCTTTTGGTTGCATTAGCGATGTCTCTACCTGGGAGACTTTGTGCGCGTTGGGGGGGGGGGGGTCTGGATGCCGTGGAAGGTCTAGATGGCCTTGTGGGCTGGCTTAAATTTCCTCCTAGTAAGAGAGCCAAATACTCAGACTCTTCGTGGTTAAGCTGTTTGTGTTTTGTTATGCAAGGGTTTTTTTCGGAGTTTTTCAGATTGACTTGCTGTTGAAATGCGTCATATAGACTGCTCTGTGCTGTACCAGAGGGCATACCAAGTGATGACATAACTGAAAGTTGCTTGAGTCTGCCTCCACCTGCTGTCTTGAGAAAATAATCTACTAGTCTGGACTGGTTTAGCAGGATTCAAGGAAAGGAGATTATACACAGGTCTGCGACTAAAAAGCTGTTTGATTATTTTCATCTAATTTCCATGTATTTTGGTGTGTGCTGAAAACAAATAAAATATTGAAAAAACTCCTAGACGTCATGATTTGCCACAACATGCAAAATTGTCTTCAAATTTATCAAATTTTTTCAAATTACTATTAATTAATTCAAATTACTATTAATTAATTCACATAAGTGCATTTAAGATATAAAATGCCAAAAGAACCTTAAAGGGTTTGTCCGAGTTATGTAAAAAAAAAAATATAGCACTGTAAATCTGATGGTCAGCAATATATACATAAGCTAAGCAAGTTTTAAGTCCGTGCTTCTAATGGTAGAAGGGGTTAATCTTTCCTGAAGAATCCAGTGGGAGGGAGACACAGGGCAGATAGCAGCAGCTCCGGTCAGTGCAGGGGGGCGTGGCCAGCACGGTGACGTCTCATGTACAGACACAGAGCTGCTCTCTCCTGCATGCCACACTTGTGCACGAATCATCATCAGGTTCTTGGTTCTAGGCTGTTCACACTTTTTCATCGCAATTCGTGTTAGCTCTTCATTCTTCAACCGTTATGTTATGGCTCCGCGAAAGTGTATTAATTCGCCAGACAGTTTGTTTCATCTGTGGTGAATATACAGTGTTGAAGCAACAGCAGAATATTACAGGCTTTGTGAAAAAAGTATACTTTGCATACTTTGGACTAAAAATTGGAGATGAAGATAAAATCTGGGCGCCTCATAAAGTGTGCAAACGGTGTGTTGAGGACCTCCGAAACTGGTTCAAGGGTAAGAAAAAATCTTTCCGTTATGGCAGGGGTCACCAACCTGCGGCCCACGAGGTCCCTTCGTGCGGCCCGCGAGGCTCTACCCCGGTTAACATTACGTGCGGCCCGCCAAGGATTCCCGCCATTGTATCCACACGCTCGCAGCTCACCGACGACCACCTGCAAGCGTCCCTTCTCCTGTCAGTGTCATCTGTGAAGCCGGACTTTAAGCGTTTGTCTGCTAGCATGAATCATCAGCCATCTCATTAAATTCAATAAAGGTGATCAGCCATTGTTTTCATCATTTTGCGTTTGTTTTTTTTCGCGGGGGTGGGGAGAAGGGGGGTGCGGCCCGCGAGGCTCCCGGTAGTCGGCTGTGCGGCCCGCGGCCCTCTGGAGGTTGGTGACCCCAGCGTTATGGGATTCCTATGGTATGGCGAGAGCAAAAGAACCATAGTGACGACTGTTACTTTTTCTTCATGCGATGTGAAAGGGTTTAATTCCAAATGGAAGCATTCTATTTCATACCCCAATCTTCACTCGGCAATTCATCCCATCCCCCATGGCACAGATATACCAGTACCCAAGCCCCCTGCTACCTTGGAAGAGATACCTAGCTCTGATGAAGGTGAAGTCATACCTGAACCAGATGACGAATCAAGTTCTGACTTTGAAGATGATACAAGACCAAAATTGTTTTCTCAGGAGGAGATGAATGATTTGGTAAGAGACTTGAATCTTCCCAAAGATGCCGCTGAGTTACTCGGATCAAGGCTGAAAAGCAGGAATTTATTGTTGCCAGGAGTGTCATCTTCATGGTTCGGACATCGTGAAAAGGAGTTCATTTCTTTCTTCGCCCAGGAAGACAAGTTGGTTTATTGCATCGATGTCGAAGGTCTGATGGGTCAATTTAAAATCCAATATGATTCAGAGCAATGGCGTCTTTTTATAGATTCTTCAAAAAGAAGTCTCAAAGCAGTTTTGCTCCACAACGGTTTTTACGCTTCCATACCTGTAGGTCATTCCGTACACTTGAAGGAAACCTACGAGAACTTGGAATTGGTTCTTCGTAAACTTAAATATGAAGACCATGGTTGGCAAGTGTGGGGACTTGAAGGTCTTGTGCATGCTGCTTGGGCAACAAGCTGGGTATACCAAATATCCTTGTTTTCTGTGTCTGTGGGACAGTCGAGACCGACAAAATCACTGGACCAAGAAGAGTTGGCAGCCGAGGGTGCTAACAGTCGGTGAAAAAAATGTCCTCTGAGAAACTTTGGTACCTTCCCATAAAGTTCTTCTACCACCGCTCCACATAAAATTGGGATTGATGAAGCAATTCGTAAAATCACTTCCAAGAGATGGAGAATGCTTCAAATACTTGGTCACCAAGTTTCCAGGCCTGTCGGAGGCAAAATTGAAGGAAGGTGTGTTCGTCGGACCAGACATTAGAAGGCTTATAGTTGATCAAGAGTTTGTCAATACCATGATGGATCCTCAAAAAGAAGGGTGGATTGCATTTAAAGAAGTCATACAGAAAATTTTAAGCAATAACAAAGATCCTCACTACAAAAAGATCGTCGGACGAATGCTGAAAGCATTTCAAGCTTTAGGTTGCCTGATGAGTTTGAAAGTGCATTTCCTCCAGTCCCACCTTGACTACTTTCCTGAAAATTTGGGAGCTGTGAGTGAGGAACAAGGTGAACGATTCCACCAAGACATTAAAGAGATGGAAAGGAGATACCAGGGAAAATGGAGCATTACAATGATGGCAGACTACTGTTGGATGCTTCAGAGAGACATTCCAGATGCTACTCAGAAGCGTAAATGCACCAAGAGGAGCCTCACAAGGAAGAAGAATCGAGTTTAGTGTGTGTAGGTGAGCTCATTTCAGTTCAAAAAAGGATTTTCATGAAAATATTGTAATAAAACTTTAATTTTATAAGTCTCTTTCCATTTATTTTGAGGTATTGCCTTATTTAACATAGTTACCTAAATTGTCAGGAAACATGATGTCCTATGACAAAATGGAGGTCATTTTCGGATTCAGCGCACCAAAAAACATAAAGATTACATGGAATAACCAAAACAGCTCCCAAAAAAAAATTTTGCAGACCTGTTAATATATCTCCATTTTATCCACATTGGTAAAATTAGTGTCTTAGAAAGTTCTTCCTCTATCCCTGTTTGGCTGGTGTACTTTTTAAATTGTATTTGTATAAACAGCTTATATATTGCCTTATCAACATGAGTCGTCCAAAGCAGATTATATAAAATGGATAATACAATCGGCATAAATACATGTCATGTACATAAAACAGAAAATAAACATAAAATAATTACCAAACAGATACTTTTTGAACCAAGACCAAAGCCCAAAATCATGTCAAGGCTCTTCACCCTGATCCTACCTACGCAGAGGTAATCTCAGCCACAACCTACCAAAGATACTGTATACCCTTCAAATGATACCATGCTGGATGAAGCAAAAAGATATTGCAATTTTTTTTTTTTGTATCTTAAAATTTTATTCAGCAAGAACTTCAACCAAACAGCATACAGTTGCAAAACCAGAAAAGTGCACTTAATCACTAACATAAAAGCTAAACATTCTTCTCCTCTTGTAACCATTTACAGTATCTCTCCATGCATCCCCTAAGAACGCTTCAGCTCTGACCCTGTGCGTTCTTGCTTATTTTTATATACCTCCCCTCCCCCCCCCCTTATACCATCCCTACATGTATCAGATTCGTGGGTGACCCTCTACTCTCCCTACGCCCCCAAGCCTATGGACCGCCGCCCCCCCTACGTCCGCCCTACCCCCCATTTAACCATCTCAACACCCCTTCCCACTGTCTCCTTACTCGCTCCTCTTTCCCCTTCCTCCACCCTGTCAACTTATGCATTAGATACAGCTCTGCCAAGCGTTGTGCATATTGATCTAGGGAGGGCATATGGCCACTCTTCCAGTGCTTAGCAATCTCGCATCTGGCCGCCATAATGCACTGCCACACAACGCTCCAATTCCCCTCTCTCGTGCCATTGTTCTTTAGAAGGAGACAAAGTTCTGGGGACAGGTCAATCCTATCCCCGGTGATGCTCTCAATGATTCCCCCTATAGCCTCCCAATACACCTGCACTACTGGGCAGGACCACCACATGTGTAGCCAAGTCCCTTTCTCTCCACACTTCCGCCAACATTCGTCCGTCACACATACCTTCGCTTTAAACAGTCGCTCTGGTGTTAAGTACCATCTAGATAGCACCTTCCATCCATTCTCTCGCAGTGATGTTGCTATGGAGGCCCTCGCTATCCCTTGGGCTATTTGCTCCCACTCCTCTACCTCCCACGATGTGCCCAGATCCTTCTCCCAGGCCTTCATGTAGCTTAATTTTTCCGGCCCTCGCGCCGTGAGCCCTTTATAAATCCGAGAAATAATCCCCTTTCTCCCCAACGAACCTAGGCAGCTCCCTTCGAACCACTCTAAATCTTTCATGAAGTCCTGCCAACGTCTTCTCTGTTTGATATATGAGCACAACTGCAAATATGGGAATCGATCAGATTCCCGCAGCTGGTACAAATCCCGTAGTCCCTCAAACTCCCTCACTCCTCGTCCATCAAGTACCTGGGATATTTGTGCCAGCCCCTGCCGGGCCCACCATTGCGCCACCACCACCTCCGGGCCTTGCCCTTCCTCACAGCAGGCCAGCACTGACATCACCCTCGTCCACCTCCTCTCCCCTATTAACCTCTTCCTGTACTCCTGCCACACCGCAAGAGTATGATTCACCATCGGATTCTCACACTTACTAATATGTCTTCCAAATGTAAATAGTTACACTGACTATTATTTGTTGTAAATAATTACCCCGGTTACCCAAGTTATTGTTCCTGTTATATGTAAACAAAAAACAGATAATTGTATTTTGTCTGATGTTTTCTTGTTCTATGTAAACCGCGCTGATTATGAATAGTGCGGTATATAAAAGATGTTAAATAAATAAATAAATACCACCTCTTCCGCCCCACACCCATCTCAACTAAATTTCACCCTCACTGCATGTATAACACACACACTTTACCTGATTGTTTGCTGTAATACTGCCTTGATTATCAAGATAAGGCGGTTTAGAAATACTGTTAAATAAATAAAATAAATCTCTCCAAAACCCCTGGTCGCAGACTCTCTGCCTCCATCGGCACCCAATGCTTATGCTGCTCTCTTAGCCACGAGTATACTGCCTTTAACTGAGCCGCCGCATAGTACTTTTTAAAATTTGGCACCCCCATTCCGCCCTCCCGCCTTGCCACTTGCAACGTCCTAGCCGCCACTCTAGGACGTTTTTTTCCCCATATAAACCTGTCCACCAACTTTTGCAACCGGACTAACTCTTTTACCGGAACAACCACTGGCAACACCTGGAAAAAGTACAGAAACTGGGGTAGTAGCATCATTTTGACCACTGCCATTTTCCCCACCTCCGATATAAATCCCCTATTCCATGCTCCCAATTGGGCTTCGACTTCCCGAAACACTTTCACGTAATTCAGCTCGTATAAGTCTCCCGCCCAAGATAGACTCCCAAATATCGGATAGACCTGTTGGCCCACCGAAATTGGAATGTTTGTTGTAAGCCCCTCCGAAGCCCCTCACCCACTGTCAGATTCAGAATTTCCGACTTGCTCCAGTTAATCTTGAACCCCGCCAAGTCACCATACTCATGAACCTCCTGCATTATTTGCGGCAGCGACCCCTCCGGTTGCCCCACCAACAACAATATGTCATCAGCAAACATAGCCATTTTAAACTCCTGCTGTCCTACAGCTATACCCACTATGCATGGGTCTTTCCTAATCCTCCCTGCCAACGGTTCCAACGATAGGGCAAATAATAGTGGGGAAAGTGGGCACCCCTGCCTCGTCCCCCTCCCTAACGGGAAAAATCCCGAGTACCCGCCATTCACCCTCACACATGCTTTGGGCCCCGCGTAGAGTGCCTTTACCCAATCGAGAGAGCCCTTCCCAAACCCCATGTGCTTTAGTACCGAGAACAGAAAGCTCCACGACACCTGGTCAAAGGCTTTCTCAGTGTCTAACGAAAGCAGCAGAGCGGGTTCCTGCCGGGACTTCGCCGCCCATATCCCGTTTAATGCTTTCCGGATGTTGTCCGCCACCTGCCTCCCAGGGATAAACCCTGCTTGATCTTCGTGCACTAATTTCCACAATATTTTATTGAGTCTCCCTGCCAAGACTTTAGCCAGCAACTTTGCGTCGAGATTTAACAGGGAGATAGGCTGATATGAGGCACACTCCTGTGGGTCTTTGCCCTCTTTATGTATGAGCGTGATCCCTGCCCACCCCATCGTGGCCGCCAGTCCTCCCCCTTCCCTTGGGGAATTAAACAGAACCGTCAGAGGGTTGCACCAGTAGATCCCTAAACGTCCTATAGAAACTGGCTGACAACCCGTCTAAACCCGGGGCCTTCCCTAATTTCAATCCCTTAATGGCTGCCGCCACTTCTGAAGTTTTTATTTCCGAGTCTAGCACCTCCCGCTCTCCCTCCGCCAAGCGCAGAAGGCATGCCTCCCTCATATACGCTACCAACTCCTCCTCTGATCTGTCGGGCTGAGCTGCATATAGCCTCTGATAATAGTCTACGAATTCATCTCTAATTTTTTTCTCCTCCCGTACCACCCCTTCTCTGCCCCTAATTTGTGTTAAGGTCCTGTTCTGTCGCTGTTTCAATCTCTGCGCAAGAAACTTACCTGCCCTATTCCCTCCCTCAAAGAACTCTTGGCGCAGCAGTTGCAACCGATACTGAATTTTGTCCGCTTCCAGCGCATTTAGCTTAGCCCTAGTTTCTAACACTTCCCCTCTCACCACTTCGCCCCCTCCCCCGGCATCCACCCCCTCCAATCGCACAAGTTGCTGTCTCAGACTAAGCTCCTTCTCTTCTCTTTCCCTCTTAATTCTGGTTCTCCATTTAATCAAGGTTCCTCGTACCACCGCCTTGAACGCATCCCAAACCACCCCCCTAGAGACTTCACCGGTGTCATTGTGGAGAAAATTACTCAGGGATCAGGTCCTTTAACGCCTGCACTACTCTATCATCCTTTAGCAGGGCTTCATTCAGTTTCCAAAAGTGTACCCCTCGATCTTCTCGCCGGCCTCGTAGCGTTACCACCACCGGGGCGTGATCCGACCAGGTAATGGGTTCTATCACACTGTCGAGGAGCCTACCCGCTATTTCTTTCTCCACCCAGATAGCGTCTATCCTAGAGTACATGCCATGTACAGCTGAGAAGAATGAATACTGGCGGCGACTAGGGTTAAGAAGCCGCCATGCATCAACTAGATCATGATCTCGCACGAATTGCTGGTAACGTTTTCTATCCGCGTGCCTCCCCTCCCCCCTCCCTGTGGAATCACGCCCCACCTCCCAAGTCATATTGAAATCCCCGCCACATATTCTCACTCCTTCACCCAGCAAGTTCTTTTTCTCATCCACTTCTCTCCAGAAGGACCTTTGCGGCCCTGTGGGGGCATACACATTAATCACGCAGTACCATTCATCCCCTATCTTCAGTCTTGCCATCAAGTACCTACCCCCCCTGTCCCTGAATACCGTGTGCACCTCCACTTTGAGAACCCCACTAATCAGTAACGCCACCCCCCCTTCTTCCGTTCCTGCTGGTTAGAGGTGAAGAGCACCTCCGTGTACCCTTTAGGTCTCACTAGCTGTTCGTGACCCCGCAGTAGATGTGTCTCTTGTAATAAGACCATCGAGGCCTTTTGCCTAGCTATCTCTCTATACAGCCTTTGCCTTTTAAAAGGTGAATTTAGGCCTTTCACATTTAAGGTCAGGATTTTCAAGTCACCCATGAATGTCTCCCCTCACCCTCTTGCCCCTCCTCAATCTTCCCCCCTCCCCCTTCAACCCCCCCATCCTCCCCTTCCCTCCATTCTGCACACCCCCCCTAATGGGAGATCCGACTTCCATGATTGTGACATCTTCAGGGACCTGCGCCTGCCCATGCCCTGACTCCCCTACCCGCTCTCCACTGCCTCTTCTCCCCCTCCTAAACCCCCACTCTCCCCCTCCCAGCTCCCCCCCTTACTTCCCCACTTACCCCCGCCTCCCACCCCCACACACTCAACAAGCAGATCCTATTAGTGTCTTTAGGTAGGAGCTCTCTCAATTGTCCTCTTCATGTGCACCCCCGCTTCCACGATGCAGTCTCGCCAATCTCCTCCCTCGTACTGGGACTCGGTGCCAGCGTTGGTTCCTCCATTTAGGACTGTGTGCCCCTGATATTGCAATTTTTAAATCCATGATGATTTTGTTTGTAATTCCAAGTCAGCCAAAGTTGGTTATTCTACATTAACACCAAACACATTGGCAATTTTAACATGTCAGACTTGTGCTGGTACACTGCTGCACAGTTTAGATTGATGAATGATGTGACATTGCAACTGATATAAATATAACACTATTCCTACTTGGATGGTCTCAATCCAAATAGGTTTCTAACCAACATGTAATTCTGAGAAAAACTTGTACTAGATCTGAATTACCCTCTCAAATCCTTTAATCTTTGGTTTAGTCTAGAAATGTCCTTATACATATTTTGATATGCACCCCATATTTTTCCATTTTTGTGGTTTACTAAAATCGACTGTGAAATTCAGGACAGGAGAATACGATCTTTCAGGGGTGGAAAATCAGATGATTGGACTATGGAATGGAAAGTCTGTTTACAATGGTGAGACTCCCTTGCAAGCAGAATAATTTGAATAAAGGTTTAATTGAAGAAATGAACAATATTGCTATGGAATGGGGAAGTAGGTTTGGTAATAGATTTCAGTTTGCCAGATACTGATTTGGGATATCCCTGCCCACAGTGTCTTCTGAAAGCAGTGAGATCATGGTTTTTTTCTGCAGGGAGAACTGGTCTAGCAGCTACTAATGGAACCCACACAAGAGAGGGTAATATTGGACTTGGTGCTTAGGAATAAGGAGTGTGTTTCTGATGTAGTGGGTGAACATCTGGTGTGCACAAAGCCGGCCCAAGGGTTTCTGCTGCCCTCCCCGCTGCTGCAGCCGCCCCCCCCCCACCTGTCATCGCGCCCCTCCCCCCAACCTGCTGCCGATTCCATCTTCGGGAATGGGAGATGGGCAGTAGCAGCATTTCCAGAAGCTGTGGCTTTTTGACGCAGCTTTTGGAAATATTGCTGCTGTCTGCCTCCCTCACAAATAGAATTGGTGGCGGCTACCCATGTGTGCTGTCGCTGCCCACCCGGGCCAGTTGCCCTATGCAGCTGCCTAGCTTTCCTAGTGGATGGGCCGGCCCTGGATGTGCATGGTCACTGGATCATGAACTTCAGTATTAGGACATGGGTGGAAATGGTTCATTCAAAAACAAGTATCCTAGACTTCAGGAAAACTAACTTTACAAAGATAGTAACAACTCCATGAGGTATTCCCCTATGAACATTTGGGGAAGAAGGACATAGCATATGACAACAGATAAAGACTAGTATGGTCCAACTAATCTGCCCAGTAAGGTGCTAGAATAGGTGTACCCACTGCTTTGTGCAGGTAACCCCTCTCTATTTGTTGAGGTATAAGAAATAGTTACATTTATTATGATTTTATCCTCCTGCTATAAAGGGATCCACAGTGTCTATCCCGGTTCCTACAACCTCTGTTCAGAGGCGACAGCCCTATGCTCCTTTGCGGTGAGCCAGGGCATGCCATCCGGCTACTTATCTCCTGGGCCAGGACAATGCATTAGTGGACCAGCTCAGCAGAGTCCTCCGACCATACAAGTGGTGCCTGTGTCCCTGGACGTCGCAGCGGCTCTTCCAGCATTGGGGGACTCCAGACCTGGACCTCTTGGTCAGTCCTGCGAATTCACAGCTCCCCTGGTTCTGCAGTCCCCTCCCACACCCAGGCAGAGTGGCCCCGGATGCCTTCCTCCTTTCGTGGGAAATGGGCATGCTGTATGCCTTTCCCCCCACGCCCCTCATTGCCCGGACCCTTCTCAAGGTCCAGCGGGACAGGGCCGCCTCGATGATTCTCATAGCCCCGAGGTGGCCCAGGCAGCCTTGGTTTCCCCTGCTCCTCCGTCTCTTGACGGAGCCCCTGGTCCCTCTCAGGTTTTCACCGGAGCTGCTGAGGCAGGAGGAGGGTCTGCTACTTCACCCCAATCTGAGGTCCCTATCCCTCACAGCTTGGTGGCTGAACAGGTTGCTCTAGCCTCCTACCATCTTCCTGTGGAGATCGAGGACATTCTTTCGGCCTCAAGAAAGGACTTGACCAGACGGGCTTATGCCTTCAAATGGTGTTGGTTCTCGGTGTGGTGCTTGGAGCTCCGAGCGAGCCCATTTTCATGCCCTACCAGTTTGGTCTTGCAGTACCTGCTCCACCTCTCACAGTCTGGGCTGAAGTCTAACTCGGGGTTCACCCCCCCCTTCAAGGGCAAGCCTCTTTCGGGGCAACCGCTTGTGTCTTGTTTCATGTGAGACCTCCTTTACAGGCCCCTACTCGCCCTCCTCTGGCGGAATGGGACCTCAATGTGGTCCTCATGCAGTTGACCAAGCCACCCTTTGAGCCCATGGCTACCTGCTTGCTGCAGCATCTGTTGTGGAAGGTGGCCTTCCTGGTGGCTCTCACCTTCATCCGGAGAGTCAGCGAACTCCTGGCGCTAATGGCCGAGGCGTGCCATACACGAGGTTCTATATGAACAAGGTAGTTCTGCAGGATCACACCAAATTCTTTCCTAAGGTTGTCTTGGATTTTCATCTCAATCAAGAGATATTGCTGCCCACTTTCTTCCCAAAGCCCCATGCTGACCGTGCGTCGACAATTCCTCCACACCTTGCATTGTAAGAGGGCTCTCTCTTTCTACCTGCAATGGACTCGGGACCACCGCAGTTCCGGGCAGCTCTTCGTCTCTTTCGATCCCAGCAATCTGGGCTGGCAGTCACCAAGCGTACCTTGTCCATCTGGGTAGCGGACTGCATCGCCTTTGCCCAGGCCCAGGCCGGGTTTCCCCTGGACCGCTGAGTCATGGCTCACAATGTCTGAGCGGTGGTGACGTCAGTCGCCAGCCTGCACTCGATGCCTCTGGCAGACATCTGGTCCTCTGTTCACACCTTCGCAGTACATTACTGCCTGGAAAGGGAGTCCCGTCGGGATGTCGTCTTCGGCCAGGCTGTACTCCGTAATCTCTTTGGGGTTTAAGCAACTCCTACCTTCCGACCTTTCTTTTTCCGGCTACTGGGAACGTGGCCATCAATGGACTGGGGGTCCTCGGGCTGCCTTTGGCTTTCACTGGCGACTGCTCAAGGCGCTGCCATGCTTTTTCCTACAGGTCCTCGGTAGGCTGTAGCTAGAGAGTCCCATATGTGAAGACTGATTTCCTGCTTGTTCCTGGAGAAAGCGTAGTTGCTCATCTGTACCAGGTGTTTTCCAGGGACAGCAGGAATCGGTCCTCGCAACCCTCCCTCCTCACCTTGGAGTTGCCATATATTTTTTTTTTTGTTGTATATTTTTGCCGTTTTCTTGAAGGGGCTATAGACTATGGCACCCTTGGGCGGGAAGGGGACCGCACATGCCTGGTGGCATTCCCAAAGGCTTTCTTTGAAAGCTGGGGAAATGCTCTAGGCGAGTTCCATTAGTGCCGACGTCACCCATATGTGAGGACTGATTCCTGCTGTCCCTGGAGAACACCTGTTACATGTGAGTAACTACGCTTTCTTGCCCCTCAACAGGGCCAGAAACAAAAAGGCCAGGACCATGGTCCCAGAAAACAAAAAGCCCCGAAGTCCCAGGTGCCGGCCCCAGTCCGGCCTGGTGGGAGCTTTTGACTACCTGGGTGTGACCTCCCTATCTCCAAGGGGTCCTCTGCTGCCCACAGGGGGGCACCTAGTAGTGTTTGTCCACAGGAGGACAGCCATCACCTCTGATATCTGGGTGCTATAGGTGGTCAGGGAGGGCTACCTTGTCCACCTACAACAGGTGCCTTGTCCACCTACAACTTCTCAAGGGATCCCACCAGGCCTCTCCTTCACCAGACCCTACTCCTCACCAAGCTAGCAGGCCTAATCAACGACAAAGCAGTCGAGCCAGTGCCGAAACCTCTCTGGGACACAGGCTTCTATTCCAGATATTTCCTCGTCCCCGGGAAGGAGGGGGGGGGGGCATCCTGAACTTGCGAGAGTGCAACAGGTTTCTGGTCAGAGATAAGTTCAAGATGCTGTCCCTTGGGACACTACCGCCATTCCTCCAGCAGATAGATTGGCTATGCTCCTTAGACCTAAAGGATGCCTACACTCGCATCCTAATTCATACCAGCCACAGAAAATACCTCCGGTTTGTGGTGGGAGGATAGCACTACCAATACAGGGTGCTGCCCTTCGGTCTGGCTTCATTGCAAAGGGTCTTCAGAAAGTGCCTTGCGGTGGTCGCAGCCCACCTCCGGCTCCATGGGGCCTTCGTCTTCCCCTATCTGGATGACTGGGTCATATAAGGGGACACGGCTGCAGAGGCACAATGCGCCACCGGGTTTTCCATTAACAACCTGCAGCACCTGGGGTTCATCATAAACTATCCCAAGTCCCACCTTACTCCGGCCCAGTGCCTAGAGTTCATAGGGGCACAACTAGATACTCTTCAGGCAAAAGCCTTCCTCCCCTAGGAGAGGTCAGAATGTCTCAGGGAGTTAGCTGCAGAGGTACACCAATGCCGGACGCTAACTGCCTGGCTCCTACTCTGCTTTTTGGGACACATGACCTTCACGGTCCACGTGACCCCGTTTGCCCACCTGCACATGAGGGCAGCCCAGTGGTGCCTCTGCTCTCAGTGGACTCAAGCCAAGGGTAGGCTGAGGGACAGAGTGAAAGTGACACAACTGCTGGCGTACTCCCTCGGATGGTGGCAGAATCCATGCCAACTTCAGGCCGGGATGCCCTTCCAAGCACCCAACCCCCAGAAGGTCCTCACCACGGACATCTTGCTAATGGGCTGGGGAGTGCATTGCGGGAGCCTCCAGATGCAAGGCTACTGCTCCCAGGACGAATCCTGGTTGCAAATCAACCTGCTAGAACTCCGGGCCATATAGCTAGTCCTCCAAACCTTCTGTCGCCGACGCCAACTCCAACACCACTCTGTGCTGTGTTCTACTTGAAAACAAAAAAACAGGGGGGTACAGGGTCATATCTTCTCTGCCAGAAGGCTGTAGCCCTCTGCTCCTATGCTGCGTACAGAGGAATGCGTCTAAGAGCGGTTTACCTCCTGGGCCAGGACATTGCCCTGGCAGACAAATTGAGTAAGGTCCTCCAGCTGCACAAGTGGTGCCTGGCTCCAGTTGTAGCCTCATGGTGGTTTCATCTCTGGGGCGTCCCCTCAATGGACCTGTTTACCAGGCTGGAGAACATGCAGTTGCCCCGATTCTGCGCGCGCCAGCCTCACCTGCCCTGGGTGGCAGTGGATGCATTCCTCATCCCATGGGCAGAAGGCCTTATGTATGCCTTCCCACAGACACTGCTGGTAGCCAAGATGCTATTCAAGGTCCAGCACGACAGAGCATCGCTAATGCTGATAGCCCCTCCATGGCCCTGGCAGCACTGGTTCTCACGGCTCCTCTCCCTATTGGCAACGTCATTGATTCCCCCGGGCTGAGCTCCAGGGCTACTGTCACAGGAGCAGGGCTCTATCCTACAGCCCATTCTGGGGTCTGTCTCTCTCATGGCTTGGCTGCTGAAAGGGTAGCATTAGGCTCCCTTCAACCTCTCATGGGACGTGTAAGAAATTCTTCTAGCCACTCGTAAGGCCTCCACTAGAAGGGCAAGCACCTTCAAGTGGCGCCAATTCTCGGTGTGGTGTGTGGAAAGGTGGGCGAATCCATTTTCCTGCTCTGTACAAGTGATGCTGCAGTACCTGCTTCACCTATCGCAGGTGGGGCTAAAGTCCACTTCAGTCAGAGTACACCTGAGCGCCATCGCAATGCATCACCATTCCGTTGAGGGAAAACCCTCTCGGCTCAGACCCTTGTGTCCCGTTCCTGCGGGGCCTCATGTTATCCAAACCCCTCGTCTGCTGCCCAGCGATGGATTGGGATCTCTGTGGTGCTCTTGCAACTCACTAAGCCTCTGTTTGAGCCTTTGGCTACATGCCACCTCCGGTACCTATCCTGGAAGGTCCCCTTCCTGGTAGCACTTACATCAGCTTGCAGAGTCAGCGAGCTCCAGGATCTGATGGCAGAGCCCCCCTACATGTGGTTTTAAAAGAAAAAGGTGGTGCTCCGCATGCACCCCAAGTTTTTGCCGAAGATGGTGTCCCCATTCCACCTCACCCAGGAAGTGGTAATCTCCAGGAACAAGCAGGAATGAGTCTTCACATATGGGTACATCGGTACTGACGGAGCCTGCGCGGGAATGCTCCCCAGCTTCCCAAAAAGGAAAGTTTTTGGGAGCATCCCACAGCGCCTGCGTGCTGCCTTCCCGCCTTTCCTAAACGCCTCTCCTCAGTTCTTCTTTGCCGCGGAGCCAGCAGGTCGAGCCCTGTCACCGCTGAAGAAGTTCTTTTATTTTATTTTCTTTCTTTGGTCGTGTGTCTGCCTTCCCCGACTCCGGACCGGTACCGCCGGTCTTTTCTTTCTTTTCTTTAAAAAAAAGAAAAACTATTTATTTTTCCCTCACTTAGTGTATTTTTCTCTTTGGGCCTTAGGCCTCACAAGAAATTTTCCTCATGGAAAAACCAGCCTCCGGGTTTAAGAAATGCACTAAGTGCAGCGGTACTATTTCTGTTAGACACCCATGAATGGTGTCTTAAATGTTTGGGTCTTGAACACTCCATTTCGGATTGTCCGTCCTGCTCTCTGATGTCTAAACGGGGTTTACAGAACCGAGCAGCTAAGCTCCATGTGCTGTTTCCCGCTGATGCAGCTTCGGTGGCATCGACGTCTTCCAGGGCTGCTTCTTCCCCCAATGGATCTCAGGTAACCAAACATAAATCCAGCTGGTCCTCGAAGGGTAGATCTCCCTCTAAGCATCGAGATGCCTCCGGGCTTGCCCTCGAGGATCCTGCACCGGCAAAACAACCCCAGCGGGAAGCTCTGGCTTCCAAAGCTCCACCTATGGGGTTACAGGTTGACATCGATGGCATGGCCTCGACCGATCACCTGTTAGAATGCTCTGGGGTACCGGCACAACCTTCTGGTACCGAGTTCTAGGCATTCATGGCGTCGATGGATCAGAATGTTCTGTCCATGCAGCAGGCTATCAGTGCCTTCATCCAAGCTGCGACGCCGTTGATACCACCACAAACTCTGTTGTCGGTATCGACTCGGGTACCGGCACCAGCGCCGATACCGGTACCGACTGCATCGGCATCGACCAGGATACCGACTGCAGCGGTTCCTTGTCCAGGGCTGCTCATCGGTACCGATCCGGTTCCGATGACGCCCGATGTCGATACTGCTTGATACGCGTACCGAGCGTTAGAGCACCCTGACAAGACGGTACTTTGATTCCTCTGGTGATTCTGATACATCAGAGGAGTCTGCTGAAGTATCTATAACCCTTCCTGAAGAGCCGCCTTCTCCAAAAAGAAGAATGTCTGTCTCCTCCAGAGGACTTGTCCTTTCAAGACTTCATAAGAGAAGTAGCTAAAGGTCTTTCTATTTCAGTATCCTCTGAATCAGAGCCTAGAGCAAAAAAATTAGATATTTTGGGTTATTCTAAGGCTCCTAAAGAGGCAGTCACCTTACCAATTCATGAGATTCTTTATGAACACATGATTGATTTATGGGAGACTCCTCTCACTATCTCTCCTCATTCTCGCAGATTGGACACTATGTATCGTGTCCCTCCCTGTCCTGGTTTTCATAAAACACAGCTTCCTCACCATTCCATTGTGGTGCAGTCAGCTATGAAGAGGATAAAGAGTACAAAGAAGACACTCTTCTACTCCTCCAGGAAGAGAATGTAGGACCTTGGATGCTTTTGGTAGAAAAATCTTCCAAGCCAGTATGCTTGTTGCCAGAATCAACTCCTATAGTCTTTACATGGGTATGTTTCTAAAGGAGGTTGCAGATAAACTGCACACTTTCCTCCCTTTTCTACCAGAAGATAAAAGGGATGAATTCCTCATTTGGCTTAAGCATACTCAAGACATTTCAAAGTTTTCCAACAGGGCAGCCTTTGATTCCTTTGAAGGTGCCAGCAGAGCTTCTGGCATTGCCATAGCTGCTCGCAGAATTGCTTGGCTCCAAGCTTCTGATTTAGAACCCTGGGTCCAAGATGGATTAGGAAATCTTCCCTGTACAGGTGAAAACCTCTTTGGCAAAGAATGGCAAATAAAAGCCACTCAAATGGATGCAGAAAATTCTGCTCTGGATAGACTTTCAAAGTCAACCTCCATTCCTGCCAAGAAAAAACCCTTCAAGAAGTCTTTTTTTCAAAAAGGGCAGATTCCCTTCTACTTCTGGCCAACAATCCTCTACAGGTCGCTTTGCTACTAAGCGTCAGCAACCTAAACAGGCCAGGGCTAAGACTACAGGGGCTGCTGCAACTCAGCAGACCCAACCTCCTCAGGGTTTTTGACTTGATGCTAGAGAACTTAGCCTTTCTGGCTTTAAAACAGCCAGAACCTCTCACCATTCCAGGAAGGTTAGCTCATTTTGCTCCCAGATGGGAGCAGATTACATCAGAGCAGTGGACCCTCTCCATCATAAGAGAGGGCTACAAACTTAATTTCTCAGACTTTCCTCCCCACACCATGGTGAGACATTTCAATTCTCCCACATCTCGACCTTCTAGGTCAAGAGGTGGCTACCCTTCTTGCCCAAGGGACAATAGAAGAAGTTCCCCTTCTTCAACAAGGGTCAGGGTTTTACTCCCCCTATTTTCTCATTCCAAAGAAGACAGGGGGATACAGACCCATATTAGATCTCAGGGAATTGAACTAATTTTTATGCAAGGAGAAGTTCAAGATGCTTTCTCTGGGCACTCTCCTTCCATACCTTCAAAGTCAGGATTGGCTTTGTTCTCTAGATCTCAAGGATGCGTACACACATGTCCTCATCCATCCATCTCACAGAAGATTCCTCAGTTTTCTTTTCCAAGGAAAACATTATCAATACAGGTTGCTTCCGTTTGGTCTGGCCTCTGCCCCAAGAGTGTTCACCATATGCATGGCAACAGTAGCTGCATTTCTACGCATTCTGGGAATATTTGTATTCCCATACCTGGACGACTGGCTCATCCGAGCTCCATCTCAGTCAGAGGCCCAGACTTCCCTGGACTGCACAAGGCGCATTCTACAGTATCTGGGACTTGTGGTAAACCTCCCAAAGTCCCAGCTCACCCCTACTCAGTCCCTAGAGTTCATAGGGGCCTGGCTAGATACTACCACTGCAAGGGCCTATCTTCCTCAGGCCCGTTGCCTACGCCTAGTGCAGTTAGCCTCTCAGGTTCAGTCAAAGAGCCACTTAACTGCCCGGGAGATGCTACAACTGCTAGGCCACATGGCTTCCACAGTGCATGTGGTACCCTATGCTCGCCTACATATGAGAGCAGCCCAATGGACTTTGTCCACCCAGTGGACTCAAGCATCAGGAGCTCTCTCAGACCAAATAGCAACCTCCAAACGTCTCTTTTGGTCTCTCCAGTGGTGGATGTCCACTCAGAATCTGTTGCTGGGGTCCCCCTTCCAACAGTTGTTGCCCCAAGCAACTCTCACAACAGATGTCTCCCAAACAAGTTGGGGAGCTCATCTACAAGACCTCTCCACTCAAGGCACTTGGTCCCCACAGGAGACCTTTCTTCATATCAATCTCTTGGAGCTTCGAGCAGTCTTTCTAGCTCTCAAGGTCTTTCATACCCTGCTCAGCTACAAGACAGTCCTCATTCATACGGACAATCAAGTAGCCATGTTTTACATAAACAAGCAAGGAGGAACTGGCTGTCTGTTGCTTTGCAATGAAGCTTTAAGATTGTGGGCCTTCACCAGAGAGCATCAAATCCATCTCCTGGCAGTATACCTCCCAGGAATCCAAAACTCTTGGGCAGACAGACTCAGTCGAGTTCTGCTCCCACACGAATGGTCCCTGCACATGGATCAGGTACTCAGAATCTTCCAAAAATGGGGAACCCCGGACATAGACCTCTTTGCAAGTCCGTGGAATGCCAAACTTCCCCGGTTCTGTTCCAGAATTCCGTGTCAGGGAGTTCAGGCCAAGGATGCCTTCCTCCTTCACTGGGGTCAGGGTTTCCTGTATGCCTTTCCACCCATTCCCTTGATTCCCAAGACTCTGTTCAAACTCCAGAGGGATCAAGGATCTATGATCCTCATAGCTCCACGCTGGCCACGCCAAGTGTGGTACCCTCTACTTCTGCATCTCTCCCTAGCCCCCTCTCTGGACTTGGGAGCTGCTCCAGACCTTCTGTCCCAGGAGGAGGGGATTTTGTGGCACCCAAACCCCAAGTCCCTTCACCTCAGAGCTTGGTTACTGAAGGCCTAGACCTTCAAAGCTGGAATCTTTCTCAAGTGAAGGATATCCTCCATGCTTCCAGAAAACCTTCCACTAGGCGTTCCTATGCTTTTAAATGGAAAGGATTTTCCATTTGGTGTGCTGAAAGGAGTCTCGACCCTCTAGCACTACCTTTGAATTCTCTATTGGAACACCTCCTGCATCTTTCCGATGCAGGCCTTAAGACAAATTCAGTAAGGGTCCATTTGAGTGCTATTGCAGCATCCCTTAAGCCTATCAATGGACAACCTGTTTCCTCTCATCCTCTTATTGCAAGATTCATGAGAGGCCTAACTTTAACTAGACCTCCCATTAGGCCTCCTCCGGTGGCATGGGATTTAAATCTGGTTCTTGGTCAGCTTATGAAGCCTCCTTTTGAACCCTTAGCCACCACCTCCTTGAAATTTCTTTCCTGGAAGATTATTTTCCTCATTGCAGTCACCTCAGCTCGCCGCATCAGTGAGCTGCAGGCCTTAGTGGGTAATCCACCTTATACAAGGTTCCATCATGATAAGGTAGTTCTTAGGACCAATCCACACTTTATGCCTAAAGTGGTCTCACCTTTTCATCTTAATCAAGAGGTATATTTACCTGTCTTTTTTCCAGCTCCTCATGCATCAAATGCAGAGAAGAATCTTCATACTCTGGATTGTAAAAGAGCTCTTGCCTTTTATTTACAAAGAACACAGCAACATAGAAAGTCTTCCCAGCTCTTTGTTGCTTTTGATCCCTCTCATTTGGAACTTCCAGTCTCTAAGAGGACACTGTCCAATTGGATTGCTCAGTGTATTTCTTTCGCCTACCAGAGTAAGAACCTTTCTCTGGAGAGCCATGTCACAGCTCATAATGTGAGGGCCATGGCCGCCTCTATGGCTCATCTAAATTCTGTGTCCATCGACCAGATCTGTCGAGCAGCCACCTGGGCCTCGGTTCATACCTTCACAGCCCATTACTGCTTGGACAAGGACTCCCGCCGGGATGCCTTGTTTGGTCAGGCTGTTCTCAAACACCTGTTCCATTCTTAATCAACTCCTACCCTCCATCCCTGGATAGATGCCTGAGATCCATAGGAGGAGGTAGAACCATTCCCAGGGTCTCATATCCTTGGGGTTCTCCCAGGCATCTTTGCTAGGGAGTCCCCATATGTGAAGACTCATTCCTGCTTTTTCCTGGAGATAGCACAGTTACTTACCTGTAACAGGTGATCTCTGGGAACAGCAGGAATAAGTCTTCACAACCCTCCCACCTCCCCTAGGAGTTGTATCTCTCTATCTGTCTTTCCTTTCCTCTCTCTCTCTTTTGTCTCAGCTTTAAAACTCGAACTGAGGAGAGGCGGTTAGGAAAGGTGGGAAGGCAGCATGCAGGCGCTGTGGGATGCTCCCAAAAGCTTTCCTTTTTGGGAAGCTGGGGAGCGTTCCCGCGCAGGCTCCGTCGGTACTGACGTACCCATATGTGAAGACTTATTCCTGCTGTTCCCAGAGATCACCTGTTACAGGTAAGTAACTGCTCTCCCCACCTTCTTTCCGAGGCCTCATGCCGGTGGGGCGGAGACTGTTCTCCACAATCTGGATTGTAAGAGAGCCCTTTTACCTGCAACTGACTTGGGGCCACCACAAAGCACCACAACTTTTCGTATCCTATGACCCCAGCCATCTGGGGCTCCCAGTGACTAAGCGAACTTTGTCAACTTGGGTGGTGGACTGCATTACTCTTGCCTACAAGCAGACAGGGATCTCACTGGACCAGAGGGTCATGGCGCACCTTGTCAGGGCCATGGCTACTTCTGTGGCAAGCCTGCGTTCCGTCCCCATGATGGAAATCTGCTGGGCTACCACCTGGATTTTGGTCCATACCTTTGCAGCTTACTACTGCCTGGAGAGGGAGTTCTGACTGGACAGTACCTTCGGCCAGGCTGTACTCTGTAATCTCTTCGGGTTGTAGGCAACTCCTGTTCTCCGACCCTTCTGTGTTCAGGCTACCGGAGTGCTGGTTCCCTGCCTGACACTTGGGTCTTGTGAGAGTTTTTCAATAGGGACTCAACTGCTGCTTATCACGGCTCACTCTTTGCAGGTCTCCGTGGCATTTTTTGTTTTACAGGCTCCCTGTAGCTGCGTCGTCCCATATGTGAGGACTGACTTCCTGTTTGTTCCCAGAGAAAGCATAGATCTCCAGGAACAAGCAGGAATAAGTCATCACATATGGGTACGTCGGTACCGACGGAGCCCGCGCGGGAAAGCTCCCCAGCTTTTCAGATTAAAAGCTTTTGGGGCCTCCCACTGCACATGCGCGCTGCCTTCCCGCCTTCCTGACCAGCTCTCGTCAGTTTCTTTTTTTCCGCGGAGCCAGCAGGTCGTGTTCCTGTCACCGCTGAAGAAATTGTTAATTTTATTGTTTTCTTTAGACCGTGTACCTGCCTTCCCCATTCTGAAACCGGTACTGCCAGTCTCTCTTTCTTTCTTTAAAAAAAAAAAAAAAATTTTTCTTTTCTTCAGCACAGCTTGGTACTTTGTTAGGCCTTCAGGCCTACACAAATTCTCCTCATGGAGAAGCCAGTTCCTGCTTTTAAAAAGTGTACCAAGTGCAGTGCTGTCATTCCTGTTACAGACAGCCATGAATGGTGTCTTAATTGTTTAGGACCTGACCATTCCATACCGGACTGCCCATCCTGCTCCCAGATGTCGAAACGTGGATTGCAGAACCGGGCCAACAAGTTCCATGTGCTGTTTCCTTCAGAAGCATCACAGTCATCCAGGTCTTCCTCTCCGGATGGATCTCAGGTAACCAAAACTCCAGTGGGCAAATCCTCTAAAAGCAAATCTCTTTCTAAAGATCGAGAGGCTCTCAATTCTGAGTTCGAGGATTCTGCCCAGGCCAAAAACCCCGGCGGGAGGTTCCGGCCTCCAAAGCAATCATGGGGTCACAGGTTGACATCGATGGCGCGGCCTCGACAGATCACCTGTTGTGCTGCTCTGGGGTACCGGCCCATACCGGTACCGACATCGAGGCAGCAGTGGCGTCTATGGGCAATACTGTCCAAGTCATGCAGCAGGCCATTCTGGCTTTTATTAATGCTGCTACGCCCTCGGTACTGCGGCCAGCGGTACCGGGTCCGGTTCCGGTAATGGCTTCCATACCGGAACCGAGGCCATCGTCTTCCAAACGCAGATCGGTTCCGCATGCCGGATCCGGGCTTTTGCCCGGTACCGATCCCATACCCGGTACGCCCGATGTCGATACCGAACGGTATGCGTATCGTGCGTTGGAAGCACATAGAGGATACTCTGCTTCTTCAGAGGATTTTAACTCCTCTGATGATTCTGATGAGTTCTCCCTTGATCTTCCTGAGGAGCCTTCTTCTCCTAAAAGCAGAATGTCTCCACCAGAGGATTTGTCCTTTCAGGACTTCATCATAGAAATAGCTAAAGGTCCTTCTTCTCGCAGGTTGGACACCATGTACCGTGTCCCCCCTTCTCCTGGTTTCCAAAAAACCCAGTTGCCTCACCATTCTATTGTGGTGAAGTCTGCAATGAAGAAGATAAAGAGTACCAAAAGGCACTCTTCTACTCCTCCAGGGCGAGAATGTAAGACTCTAGACTCTTTTGGCAGGAAAATTTTCCAGGCTACTATGCTTATAGCCAGGATTAATTCCTATAGTCTTTACATGGGCATGTTTCTCAGTGAAATCGCTCTAAAAGTTCGGCATTTTGCCCCCTTCATCCCTGAGGATAAAAGGGAGGAGTTCATTTTCTTAGTGAAACACCTTTTGGATATTTCAAAGTTCTCCAACAGGGCAGCTTTTGATTCCTTTGAGGGTGCTGGTAGGGCTTCGGGCATTGCTATAGCAGCCCGACGTCTTGCTTGGCTCCAGGCTTCTGATCTAGAACCTTGGGTCCTAGATGGCTTACGGAATCTGCCCTGTACAGGTGAGAACTTATTTGGTGAGGAGTGGCAAAATAAGGCCACTCAAATGGACGCAGAAAATGCCACCTTAGATAGACTTTCTAAGTCTACCTCCACTCCTGCCAAAAAGAAGTCTTTTAAGAGGCCTTATTACAAGAAGTCCAGATTTTCCACAAATACTGGCCAACAATCCTCTCAGCCTCGTTTTGCTGCTAAACGTCAGCAACCTAAACAGGCAAGGTCAAAGCCTGTAGCGTCTGCTATGCCTCAGCAGGCTCAACCCCCTCAGGGGTTTTGACTTGCCCCTAGAGAACTTAACTTTTCTGGCTCTAGAACAACCAGAGCCCCTCACCATACCCGGAAGGTTAGCTCACTTTGCTCCCAGATGGGAGCAAATTACATCAGAGCAATGGACCCTCTCTATCATCAGAGAGGGTTACAAACTCCATTTTTCCGACCTTCCTCCTTATACTATGGTGAGGCAGTTCCATTCTCCCCCATCTCTCCTGACCCTCTTGGGTCAGGAAGTCTCCTCCCTCCTTGCCCAAGGGGCAATAGAGGAGGTCCCTCTTCTTTAACAGGGGACGGGATTCTACTCCCCTTATTTTCTAATACCAAAGAAGACAGAGGGCTTCAGACCAATTCTAGATCTGAGAGAATTGAACAAATTTCTTTTCAAGGAGAAATTCAAAATGCTTTCTCTGGGCATTCTCCTTCCATACCTTCAGAGTCAGGATTGGCTTTGTTCTCTAGACCTAAAGGATGCGTATACACACATACTCATCCACCCATCCCACAGAAAATACCTTCGATTTCTGTTTCAGGGACAACATTTCCAGTACCGAGTACTCCCCTTCGGTCTAGCCTCTGCTCCAAGAGTGTTCACCAAATGCATGGCAGTCGTAGCTGCCTTTCTAAGAGGCCTGGGAATTTTCATATTCCCATACCTGGACGACTGGCTCATCCGAGCTCCATCTCAGTCCCAGGCCCAAATTTCCCTGGACCGCACAAGGCGTCTTCTGCAGTATCTGGGACTGGTAGTAAACCTTCCCAAGTCTCAACTAATCCCTACTCAGTCTCTCGAGTTCATAGGGGCCCAGTTAGACACCATCACTGCGAGGGCCTACCTGCCTCAGCTCAGGGCCCAACGCCTGCTGAGTTTGGCCTCCCAAGCTCAGTCCAGCAGTCATTTGACAGCCCGGGAAATGCTGCGACTTCTGGGCCACATGGCCTCCACGGTACATGTGGTGCCCTACGCTCGTCTGCATATTTATTTATTTATTTATTTATTTAGACTCAAGCATCTGGAGCGCTCTCCGACCAAATACTCACCTCAAGCCGTCTGTTTTGGTCCCTCCAATGGTGGACATCCACCAAGAATCTGTTGTTGGGGGCCCCCTTCCAACCTTTGTTGCCCCAAGCAACCCTCACAACAGATGCCTCCCAGACAGGGTGGGGAGCTCATCTTCAGAACCTCTCCACTCAGGGCACTTGGTCTCCACAGGAGACCACCCTTCATATCAACCTCCTGGAACTGCGAGCAATTTACCTTGCCCTCAAGGTCTTCTATACCCTCCTTGTCAACCTGACTGTCTGTCTGAACTAGGACAATCAGGTAGCCATGTTCTATATAAACAAACATAAGAACATAAGATATGCCATACTGGGTCAGACCAAGGTCCATCAAGCCCAGTATTCTGTTTCCAACAGTGGCCAATCTAGGTCATACGTACCTAGCAGTTTCCCCAAGGGACACAGGTTCCACAATGCTTGTATTGGTTCAAGCATTGATATCCTGGGTCCCTTCTTAATAATGGTTTATGGACCTTTCCTCCAGGAACTTGTCCAAACCTTTTTTAAACCCAGCTACACTAATAGCCTTTACTACATCCTCCGGTAACAAATTCCAGAGTTTGATTACACGTTGAGTGAAAAAATATTTTCTTTTATTAGTCTTAAATAGTTTACCCTGTAGCTTCATTGCATGTCCCCTAGTCTTTCTATATTCTGATAAGGTAAACAATCGATCTACGTTTACCCGTTCCACTCCGTTCATTAATTTATAGACTTCTATCATATCTCCCCTCAGCCGTCTCTTTTCCAGGTTAAAGAGCCCCAACCTTTTTAGCCTTTCTTCATAGGAGTAGCCTTCCATCCCCTTTACCATTTTGGTGGCTCTTCTCTGAACCTTTTCTAAAATTGCTATATCCTTTTTAAGATATGGCGACCAGAATTGCACACAATATTCAAGGTGCGGTCTCACCATGGAACGATATAGAGGCATTATAATATCTTTTGTTTTATTTTCCATTCCTTTCCTTATGATACCTAGCATTCTATTTGCTCTCTTGGCCGCCGCTGCACACTGGGCCGAGGGTTTTAACATGGTATCCACAAGGACGCCTAAATCTTTTTCTTGGGTGGTGGTTCCTAATGTGGAACCTTGCATCGTGTAACCATAGTTTGGGTTGTTCTTCCCTAGGTGCATAACCTTGCACTTCTCCACATTAAATTTCATCTGCCATTTTGATGCCCAGTCTTCCAATTTATCAAGATCCTCTTGCAATTTTCCACAATCCTCCTGGGTTTTAACAACTTTAAATAGTTTTGTGTCATCAGCAAATTTGATAACCTCACTCGTTATTCCACTTTCCAGGTCATTTATGAATATGTCAAAAAGCAGCGGACCCAGCACAGATCCCTGGGGTACACCACTATTCACCTTTCTCCATTGGGAAAATTGGCCATTTAGCCCTACCCTCTGCTTTCTATCTTTTAACCAGTTCCTGATCCACAGTAGTACACTGCCTCCTATCCCATGACTCTTTAGTTTTGCCAAAAGTCTCTCATGAGGGACCTTGTCAAAGGCTTTCTGAAAGTCCAGATACACAATATCAACCGACTCACCTTTGTCCACCTGTTTATTCACTCCTTCAAAAAACATAACAGATTAGTAAGACAAGATCTTCCTTGTCTAAAGCCATGTTGGCTGTCTCCCATTAGGTCATGACTATCTATATGCTGAGTAATTTTATTCTTTATGATGGTTTCTACCATTTTTCCCGGTACTGATGTCAGGCTCACCGGTCTGTAGTTTCCCGGATCACCCCTCGAACCCTTTTTAAAAATTGGTGTTACATTGGCGATCCTCCAATCCTCAGGTATTAGAGATGATTTTAATGATAGTTCACAGATTACTGATAGCAGGTCTGCAATCTCAAATTTCAGTTCTTTCAACACCCTTGGATGTATACCATCCGGCCCAGGTGATTTGCTACTCTTCAGTTTATCTAATAGTTGTAGGACATCTTCCCGATGTATCGATATTTCCTTCAATTCTTCCACACCTTTAAATACCACTTCAGTCGTGGGTAACATCCCTACATCTTCCTCAGTAAAGACTGAAGCAAAGAATTCATTCAGTCTCTCCGCTATCGCCTTGTCGCCTCTTAGTGCTCCTTTAACCCCTTTATCATCTAATGGACCAACTGACTCTCTCACGGGTTTTTTGCTACGAATGTACTTGAAAAGGTCTTTATTTCGCGTTTTTGCTTCCGCAGCAAGCTTCTTCTCAAATTTTCTCTTTGCCTGCCTTATCAATGCCTTGCATTTGACTTGCCAGTGCTTGTGCTGTTTCCAGGTTTCATCATTTGGCTCTTTTTTCCATTTCTTGAAAGATGCTTTTTTGGCAACAACAGCCTCTCTGACCTCAGCTTTAAACCATGCTGGCAATTTTTTGACTTCCTTCCACTTTTCTTAAAGCGTGGAATACAGCTGGTCTGGGCTTCCAAGATAGTATTTTTCAACAACACCCAAGCTTGATGTACGTCTTTAACCTTTGCAACTGCTCCTTTTAGTTTTTTCTTAACTGTTTTCCTCATTCTATCATAGTCTCCCTTTCGAAAGTTAAAGGGTAGTACTGTGGATTTCCTTACTATCCCTCCTCCACTAATTAAATCAAAGGCGATCATGCTATGATCACTATTGCCAAGTGGCCCCAACACCCTTATCTCTTGCACTACATCTGGTGTTCCACTAAGGACTAGGTCTAATATTGCTTCCCCTCTGGTCGGTTCATGAACCAGCTGCTCCAAGAAGCAGTCATTTATTTCATCTAGGAACTTTATCTCCCTAGCATGTCCTGTTGTGACACTGACCCAGTCGATGCCGGGGTAATTGAAATCACCCATTATTATTACTGCACTGTAACTTTTGCTAGCTTCCTTGATTTCTTTGAGCATTTCATCATCCATTTGTTCATTCTGGCCAGGCGGACGATAGTACACCCCCACTGCCATCGCCTTCCCCTTTTTACATGGAATTTCAATCCATAGAGATTCTACAGCAAATTTTGTTTCTTGCAAAACTTTAATCCTTTCTGACTCAATGCCCTCTCTAACATAGAGCGCAACCCCTCCACCAATTTGATCAGCTCTATCATTTCGATTTAGTTTGTACCCAGGTATCACAGTGTCCCACTGGTTGTCCTCCTTCCACCATGTCTCTGATATTCCAATCATATCTAACCTCTCGTTTAGTGCTATATATTCTAACTCTCCCATCTTGTTTTGTAGACTTCTAGCATTTGCATACAAGCATTTTAGAGACTGTATTTTATTCATATTAATTTGGCTATTGGTAGACATGGGTAATTTGGGATCTTTAAGTTCTGTCTGCTCCATACTCGAGGGCATTTGGGCTACTTTACTCTTTTTGGAACCTCTCTGCTTTTTGTAGTATCCTTCAAGGATACATTCTTCCGAACCATGCGCTCTTGGGCGACTGTCGGCTTTCCCCTATTATCTAGTTTAAAAGCTGCTCTATCTCCTTTTTAAAGGTTAATGCCAGCAGCCTGGTTCCATCCCGGTTAAGGTGAAGCCCATCCCTTCGAAAGAGCCCCTCCTTTCCCCAGAATGTTCCCCAGTTCCTAACAAATCCGAACCCCTCATCTCTGCACCATTGTCTCATCCACGCATTGAGACTCCGGAGCTCTGCCTGCCTATTGGGTCCTGCGCGTGGAACGGGAAGCATTTCGGAGAACGCTACCCTGGAAGTTCTGGATTTCAACTTCCTACCTAAAAGCCTAAATTTAGCTTCCAGAACCTCCCTACCACATTTTCCTATGTCATTGGTACCAACATGTACCAAGACAGCAGACTCCTCCCCAGCACTATCTAAGACCTTATCTAGGTGGCGTGTGAGGTCCGCTACCTTCGCACCAGGCAGGCATGTTACCAGGCGATCCTCACGTCCACCAGCCACCCAGCTATCTACATGCCTAATGATCGAATCACCAACTATAACTGCTGTCCTAACCCTTCCCGCATGGGCACTTGGCCCTGGAGAAACCTCCTCGGTGCGAGAGGGGTTTACATCACCTGGAGGACAGGTCCTAGTTACAGGATCACTTCCTGCCACACCAGGGTGATGCTCTCCTGTCACGTGACCTCTCTCCTCCATGGCAACAGGGATGCTGCCAGACTGGAGGTGGGACTTCAGGACTATATCCCTGTAGGTCTCGTCTATGTACCTCTCTGTCTGTCTTATGTTTTCCAAGTCTGCTACTCTAGCCTCTAGAGAACGGACTTGTTCCCTGAGAGCAGAGAGCTCCTTGCACCTAGTGCACACGTAAGACCTCTCACCAGCTGGGAGAAAATCATACATGTGACACTCAATGCAAAAGACTGGAAAGCCCACATCCCGCTGCTGGACTGCTGTCTGCATCTTAGTTTTAAGTTTGTGTTTAGATCTTTAAGTTCTATATGTACTAAAGGGTGCAATGGATATTTATACCACTAAAACTGTACCTAAGAAGTTTAATATACCTTGTTCACCTGAAGCTTAATTAATCTCAGGTCCTTGGTGTATGACTGATTTGGGTAATGAGCTTCACCTGAGAGCACCTCCTGTCTTTTAAGTTGTGCAAGTACCTATAAAGCTGTGAAATTCCCAGGGGAGGGTGGGTGTGGGGAGGGCTGCTACACAGTACCTTGTCCTGTGCTGCTGAGGAAAACTATATTCTGATTTGATTTAAATTATAGCTCTTTGCTGCTACTAGGCTCTAACCTATTATGAAATTTAAACTACAAGCTCTCTGCTGGATTCTAAATTTAACCAGAAAGCTCTCTTCTGTGTTTTAATTTGAAACTAAAAGTACTTTGCTGATGCTAGGCCCTGAGTGACTATGAAATTTAAACTACAGCTGTCTACTGGGTATGAAAGGTAACCAGAAAGTTCTCTTCTGTGTTTTTAAATTGAATCTTAAACTGTTGCTACTAGGCCCTGACTGATTTAACAAAAAAAATAGTGGGTTCACAGATTAATTAGCTTTAAAAGAAAAACAATTCCTTTCAGAAAAATTCCCAGAACTATATACTCACAATTTCAGATTTCTCTCCAGAAGTAACAGCCCCCCTTTCCAGTCCGTCAAGACAGGGTCACAGAGCTCTGGTTGAGCTCTGGTTGAGCTCTCTGTCGCTTTGCAACGAAGCTCTCAGATTATGGGCCTTCGCCAGAGAGCATCAAATTCACCTTCTTGCAGTGTATCTTCCAGGAGTTCAAAACTCTCGTGCGGACAGACTCAGTCGAGTTCTGCTTCCACACGAATGGTCCCTACATATGGACCAGATACGCAGAATCTTTCAGGAATGAGGGACCCCGGACATAGACCTCTTTGCAAGTCCGTGGAATGCCAAACCTCCCCGGTTCTGTTCCAGAACTCAGTGTCAGGGAGCTCAGGCCCACGATGCCTTCCTCCTGCATTGGGGTCAGGAATTCCTCTATGCCTTTCCACCCATTCCTCTAATATCCAAGACTCTGTTCAAGCTCCAGAGGGATCACGGGACTATGATCCTCATAGCTCCCCGCTGGACACGCCAGGTGTGGTTCCCTCTACTTCTGCATCTCTCCCAGGGATCCTCCCTGGACCTGGGAGCTGCGCCAGACCTCCTGTCTCAGGAGAAGGGGACTTTGTGGCACCCAAACCCCAAATCCCTACATCTCAGAGCTTGGTTACTGAAGGCCTAAGTCTTCAAGACTTTAATCTTTCTCAGCCTGTGAAAGATATCCTTCATGCCTCTAGGAAACCTTCCACGAGGTGTTCTTATGCTTTCAAATGGAAGCGTTTTTTCCATTTGGTGTGCTCAGCAGGGTCTTGACCCTCTAGCACTTCCTTTGAATTCCCTCTTGGACTATCTCCTGCATCTTTCAAATGCAGGCCTTAAGACGAATTCAGTAAGGGTCCATTTGAGTGCTATTGCAGCATCCTTAAAACCTATAAATGGACAACCTGTCTCCTCTCATCCTCTTGTTGCACGTTTCATGAGAGGCCGGACCCTAACTAAACCTCCCATCCGACCTCCCCCGGTAGCATGGGATTTGAACCTAGTTCTAGGTCAGCTTATGAAGCCACCTTTTGAGCCTTTGGACTCTACCTCCTTCAAATTTCTTTCCTGGAAGGTTGTTTTCCTTATTGCAGTCACTTCGGCTCGCCGCATCAGTGAACTGCAGGCTTTAGTGGCTCATCCACCTTATACTAGGTTTCATCATGATAAGGTGGTCCTTAGGACGAATCCCCACTTTATGCCCAAAGTGGTCTCGCCTTTTCATCTTAATCAAGAGGTATATCTACCTGTCTTTTTCCCGGCTCCTCATGCATCCAGTGCAGAGAGGAACCTTCATACTCTGGATTGTAAAAGAGCTCTTGCCTTTTACCTCAACAGGACTCAACCACATCGAAAGTCTTCCCAACTTTTCGTGGCTTTTGATCCTTCTCATTTGGGACTTCCAGTCACCAAGCGTACACTTTCCAATTGGATCGCTCAGTGTATTTCTTTTGCTTACCAGAGTAAGAACATTTCTCTGGAGGGCCATGTCACAGCTCACAATGTGAGAGCCATGGCCACTTCTATGGCTCATCTTCACTCTGTGTCCATAGATCAGATCTGTCGAGCAGCCACTTGGGCCTCGGTTCATACCTTCACAGCCCATTACTGCTTGGACAAGGACTCCCGCCGGGATGCCTTGTTTGGTCAGGCTGTCCTCAAACACCTGTTCCATACTTAAACAACTCCTGCCCACCTTCCCTGGATGGATGCCTGAGATCCATACGAAGATGGTTTACCCTTGGAGGGGGATCTCCCAGGCATCTTAGCTAGGGAGTCCCCATATGTGATGACTTATTCCTGCTTGTTCCTGGAGATAGCACAGTTACTTACCTGTAACAGGTGATCTCTGGGAACAGCAGGAATTAGTCATCACAACCCACCCACCTCCCCTAGGAGTTGTATCTCTATCTATCTTCCTGTCCTCTCTCTCTATTGTCTCAGCTTTAAACTCGAACTGACGAGAGCTGGTCAGGAAGGCGGGAAGGCAGCGCGCATGTGCAGTGGGAGGCCCCAAAAGCTTTTAATCTGAAAAGCTGGGGAGCTTTCCCGCGCGGGCTCCGTCGGTACCGACGTACCCATATGTGATGACTCATTCCTGCTGTTCCCAGAGATCACCTGTTACAGGTAAGTAACTGTGCTTTACTCACCTGTAACAGGTGTTCTCTGGGGACAGCAGGAATCATTCCCCACAACCCTTCCTCCTCCTCTTGGAGTTGCTTCTTTAACGTATTTTATTTTTGCTGCCTTAACTGTGTCGTCAGACTGAGGCAAGATGGCACCCTTGGGAAGTGGACCACGCATGTGTGGTGCATCTCCCAAAGGCAGATTTTCTTTGAAAGCTGGGGAAATCTTCCGCTCTGTTCCATCAGCGCTGATGTCACTCATATGTGAGAACCTTTTCCTGCTGTTTCCGGTGAACACCTGTTACAGGCGAGTAACTGTGCTTTCCCCGCCTTGCCTGGGGATTGTACAAACTCAGTACTCATGCTATCTTGCTCTGGGGAGGTCATACCCTTTGTGATTTCTGCCTTTTGTTCTGGAGATTGTGCACTTGGGGTGCTCTGTACCTTGCTTTGGAAGCTCAACGCCTCTTGAGGATTTCCTTGTCCTATGTGGTTTTGAATTGCAGGAGGACTGCATGTTTTGTTCCTAGCATATTGGTTTGGGCAGGATAGGATCACTGTGGTCTGATTTCTCCCGTGGGTCCAGCAGTTTTGCGGTGTGAGTTTGGTGATGATCTCTTCATTTTTATTGTGACTACCTTGATGCCAATTTTCCTGTAGGTCATACCGGAGAAGCTGGCTTTTGTTTGTATAGTTTTTTCAGTGTCTTGCTCTAGTAAGTGATTGTTTCTGAACACTGCACACATTGCTCATATTATTCTGCTTGATGCTCTTTGGCTTTGAAAATTGTATTGAGTCTACTTGAATGTCTAAAGGGACTAAGCCATGTCTTGGACATCTCGTTTTGATATTCTTTCTGGAGACATGCATTTAGTCCCATGTTGTCCTGATGGTTTAAATGAGCCATGAGTTCATTTCTCTGTTAGAAGGTTATGCCCAATTTAAACAGACCTTGATTTAGATAAGGCAGGCATTGCCCTGATGGAGATCCAGGCTGGTACAGTGTGTGTTAAATGAAAGACTTCTACTGGGTCTTCTGCTCTTTAGCTCCAGCCAGTCAGGGAGAAGTATTAAGTAGAATGCTGACTTGGGAAGTGTATTCTCTGGCGCCTTGTCTGCCTTCCTTCCCGGGACTGTAAATCTTTGGTGTAACGCACTTGTCTGGACTGGTCTAGCAAGATGATAAAAAGATGAATTTTGGTCTTAGCCTGTTATTCCTTTCCTGAATCCTGCTAAACCAGCCCAAGACTCGCCCAGGAAGACTAAGGCTCCTCCCAGTTTTCTCTCATTCTTTTCTTAGAGGTTCAGTTGGGTCTTCAAGGTTGTCACTGGAGTTGCTTTAGTTGAAGGTATTTCCCACATATCTGAGAGTATGTCTCCGAGGGTCTGTTCCATTCTTGTACCAGAGTCTTTCAGACCTGATTATGGCAGTAATATACTGCCAGTCCAGGTCTGCCCCAGTCCTTATACTGGTGGCAGCATCGCTGAAGTTTGTGGTTCTCTGCCTCCATCTGCTGGTTGGGGAGCATAACCCACTCATCTGGCTGGTCTAGCAGGATTCAAGGAAAGGAAATTAGCAGGTAAAAACAAATTTCATCTTTTTTTTATATTTTATATTTACAAAATGATCCATATTCATGCCCCACAGCATCATATCATATAATTAGCAAACATCAAGTGGAACTTGCCCAATTCTGCCCCTAAAAAGTGTAATACATTTGGCGCACCCTCAAACCTCCCCACCCTGCTTCCATGGATTGTAACCCCATCATTTCTGATCAAAATATTTATTCAACTTGACCATTCCTCTCTTTCAACTTTCCTTCTGTCAAGTCTCCCTATAATTGGTAACCTTGTCTTTCATGTATTCACCGTAGGAACCTCTTGCCTCCTCAAGAAAGCAGCCTCTTCCCATCTCACTTCAGTACACGTCATTCTCGCCTCGGAGACCTTTTACCTGCTCCCCCGTCACCCCTTCCTAAAAAAAAGGCCATTCTTAGAACAGGTCCACCAAATGTGCAGAAACATAAAAACATGACAGCAGATAAAGACCATAAGGCCTATTCAGTCTGCCCTTCCATATTAACAACTTAAGCTCTACAGCAGGGGTTCTCAACCCTGTCCTCGGGCCCCACCTAGCCGGTCGGGTTTTCAGGATAACCACAATGAATATGCATGGGAGAGATTTGCATATAATGGAGGCAGTGTATGCAAATCTCTCTCATACATGTTCATTGTGGTTATCCTGAAAACCCGACTGGCTAGGTGGGTCCCGAGGACAGGGTTGAGAACCCCTGCTCTACAGTCGCTTTTTTCCTTTAGGGATCTTCTGTGTTTGTCCTCTCCCCCCCCCCGATGCTTTCTTGAATTCAGATACCATTTTTGTCTCTACTACCTCCACTGGGAAGACTTTCAATAAAGAAATATTTACACAAATTACTACTAAGTTTATCTCCTTTCACCTTCATCCTATGCCCTCATTTCAGAGCTTTCTTTCAATTGAAGGAGTAGCCTAGTGGTTAGATTATTGGCTTGGGAACCAAGAGACCAGGGTTTGATTCCCACTAGCACTCCTTGTGGCCTTGGGCAAGTCACTTTAGCCCTCCATTGCCTCCAAAGAATCCAAGTTAACAATGACCCTGTATAATGTATGTTACCAAGTTTAAGTTACAATGTAAACTGCTTTGACTGAAATGATAAAGCAGTAAAGAAAACCTGTTACATACTTCCGTGGCATAAATTGTATTTATTTAAACGTCTCTGTCCTTTCTCTCCTCTCCCATTTTTCTTCCAAAGTATACATATATGTTTCTTTAAGTCTGTCCCCATATACCTTATGGTGAAGCCCACTAACCATTTTGGTATCTATCCTCTGCAACAACTTCATTCTGTTTATATCCTTTTGAAGGTGTGGTCTCCAGAATTGTACACAATACTGTAAATTAGGTCTTGCCTAAGACTTATACAGAGGCATTATCACCTCCTCCTTCCTGCTGGCCATTCTTCTCCCTGTGCACCCAAGTATCTTTCTGACTTCGCAGTCACCTTTTCTACCTGTTTAGCCACCTTAATATCATCAGAAACAATCAACCTTAGTTCCTGCTCTTCTTTCATGGATAGAAGTACTTCACCCCTTATCCTGTACCACTCGCTTGGATTTTTGCAGCCCAAATGAATGATCCCACCAAAAACTGGTCTGTTCCCGAACGATTAAGACAGCAATATTAACAAAAGAATCGTTCATGTACTAATCTGTGTGAATGAGAATTTTCCTCTTTTACATAATCCAAAAAAATTCGAAATGAGTTTTAATTAATGTTTTAAATTAAAGAGGTCTCAGACTAATCTGGCTCTGCCACAAAGACTTTCCGTTTTAAAGCAGATTGCCCGTTTGCATCAACGACCTCCAAAAAAACCCCAGTGCGGTTATGATACTCAGGTGATAAGTAAAGTTTGAAGTACTTATTACTGAAACTTGAGCATTATCTGGTTTGCCTGAGATAACCCACTGGTATGGACTGTTTATAGGATCCCTATTTAAGCTTTTAGGTAGGAAGTTGAAATCTGGAACTTCCAGGGTAGCGTTGTCTCAGCTATAAACTCAACTGGAGAGGGACAGTTGGGGAAGGCAGCACGCAGGCGCTGTAGGATGCTCCCAGAAGCTTTCCTATTGGACGCTGGGGAGCGTTCCCGCGCAGGCTCCGTCGGTACCGACGATACCCATATGTGAAGACTAAATTCCTGCTGTTCCCAGAGATCCTGTTACAGGTGAGTAACTATGCTTTCCTACCAGTGGTTTGGCCCTGCACAGGAGGTCGGCTGTCCCTGTACGCCCACAGGTGGCCCGCCATTACATCAGATACTTGGGTTCTAAGGATAGTCCAAGACAGCTATCTTCTCCATTTCAGCCAAGTACCTACCTCCTATTTCCCAGGAGAGCATCTCGGACTCCTCTTGCACAGGAACCTCCTCTTGCAGGCGTTGGCTGGTCTTCTCAAGGATCAAGTGGTGGAACCGGTGCTCCACCATCTGGAGGGGAAAGGCTTTTACTCCAGGTATTTCCTGATCCTGAAAAGACAAGGAGACCTTCGCCGCATCCTAGACCTGCGAAATCTCAAGTTCTTGGTAAAGGATAAGTTCAAGATGATTTCACTCGGGATACTTCTGCCTTAACTCCAGCAGGGAGACTGGCTATGCTCCTTGGACCCAAAGGATGCTTACACACACATCCTCATACATCCGGACCACAGACAATACCTCAGGTTTGTGGTCGGAGGAAACCACTTCCAATACAAAGTGCTTCCCTTTGGTCTAGCTTCCGCTCCAAGGGTTTTCACCAAGTGCCTAGCTGTGGTAGCGGCCTTCCTCAGGAGCCAGGGGATCTTTGTGTTCCCTTACCTAGACGACTGGCTCATACGGGGCCAGTCAGCTCAGGAGGTGCACCACGCCACAGCTCGCACAATTGCTCTGCTTCAGCATCTGGGGTTCGTCATCAATCACGCAAAGTCGTCTTTGCTTCCCACCCAGAACTTGGAATTCATCGGGGCAAGGCTAGACACCCTGCAGGCCAGGGCCTACTTGCCACTGGACAGGGCAGACCGCCTGCTGTCTCAGGTGGACATGGTGAGTCAAGTACCCCAGGTGTCAGCACGGAGGTTCTTACGCCTGCTCAGCCACATGGCCTCCACGGTTCATGTTACTCCTTTTGCATGCATGCACATGCGGACAGCTCAGTGGACCCTGCAGGACCAGTGGTCACAGGACGCCTGTCCGACAGAGTGGCAGTATCCAAACCCCTAGTGCAGTCCCTGCAGTGGTGGTCACAATCGGGGAACCTCCTGCGGGGGGTATCGTTCCGGCTTCCCGTGCATACCAGGGTGCTGACCACGGATGCCTCCTTGATGGGTTGGTGAGTCCATTGTCAGGGATCTTGCACTCAAGGTCAGTGGACTCCTCAGGAGGCCACACTCCAGATCAGCCTGTTGGAACTCCGGGCCATTCGCTTAGCTCTAAAAGCCTTTGCTCCTGTCCTCTCCAACCAGTCTGTCCAAGTAGAGACGGACAACTAGGTGGCTATGTTCTATGTGAACAAACAGGGCAGCACAGATTCGTGGATCCTTTGCCAGGAGTCTCTGGATCTCTGTTCCTTCGCGGTTCAACACAACATATCTCTCCATGCAGTTTACCTACCGAATCAGGAGAACTGCCTGGCAGACAGACTGAGCAGGGTTCTTCAACCCCACGAATGGCAACTGAACAGGGAGATTGCCCAGAAGATTTTCAACCACTGGGGCCTCCCATCCATGTATCTCTTTGCCAGTCCACAGAATCGTCAGTTGCCCCGCTTTTTCTCCAGACAGCCGCACCCCCTCAGGGTAGCAGCAGATGTGTTTCTTCTCCCTTGGTCGGGAAGCCTCCTGTACGCTTTTCCGCCTACGCCTCTGGTAGCACGAACTCGCCAAGATTCGCAGGGACAAGGCCTGGGTGATCCTGGTAGCTCCCAGGTGGCCCAGACAGCCTTGGTTCCCACTTCTTCAACTGGCGGTGGAAACCCCTCTCCTCTTGGGGGTACGGCCCGACCTCCTCACCCAGGAGCAGGGTTCCCTAGTGCACCCCAATCCCAGATCCCTCAATTTGATGGCCTGGCTGCTGAGAGGGTAGGCCTTGCACCTTTTCTCTTACCTGAAGGGGTAGAAGTGTTAGCCTCCAGGAGGCCATCCACCAGAAAATCCTACTCATGTAAATGGCGCAGGTTCCAAGTGTGGTGTCACCAACATGCTGTAGAACCCTTCTCATCTCAGGTTCCCAAGGTGTTACAGTATCTACTTCATCTCTCGGAGCTAGGCCTCAAGTCTAACTCTGTCAGGGTCCACCTGAGTGCCTTGTCGGCTAACCATGCACTGATAGACTGTCAGCCTCTCTCGGCTCACCCCTTGGTAGCCAGGTTTCTCAGGGGCCTGCTCCTGCTGAAATCTCCAATCCGCCTTCTGGCGACAGAATGGGATCTCAACGTGGTCTTGCAGCAACTTACTCGCCCCCCTTTCGAGTCGATGGCAACTTACCATCTGCGCTTCCTCTCCTGGAAGGTGCTTTTCCTGGTAGCACTCACGTTGGCTAGGCGTGTGAGTGAGCTGCAGGCTCTAGTGTCAGATAGGCCGTACACGTGGTTTTACAAGAACAGGGTAGTGCTCCGCACGCACCCCAAATTCCTCCCAAAAGTGGTTTCCTCGTTTCACCTCAACCAAGAGGTGGTTCTTCCCACCTTCTTTCCCAGGCCACATACCAACAGAGCAGAGGCAGTTCTGCATACCCTGGATTGTAAGAGGGTGCTCGCCTTCTACCTGGAGCGTACGCGGGGACATCGGAGGGCTTCTCAGCTCTTCGTCTCTTATGACACTAGTTAGCTGGGTCTACCGGTCTCCAAGCGCACGTTATCCACCTGGGTGGCAGACTGCATTGCCTGGACGTACAGGGCAGCTGACCTTCAGCTGCAGGGTCATATTACGGCCCACTGTGTCAGGGCTAAGGCCGCATCAGTAGCTAATCACCGCTCTGTTCCGTTGGCAGACATCTGCTGGGCCGCAACTTGGTCTTCAAGCCAGACTTTTGCAGCCCATTACTGCCTGGACAGGGAGTCCCAACGAGACAGCGTTTTCGGTCGGGTGGTACTCCGGAATCTATTCGAGCTTTAGGCAACTCCGGCCCTCTGGTGTGAGGCTACTGTGGGGATGCATTCTTGGAGAAAGTTCTCTCGCTGCTGTTGCGGCTCGCCTAGAGGGAGCCCTTTTTTCAGCTATAGGTTCTCAGTAGCCTGTAGCTAGGGAGTCCCATATGTGAGGACTGACTTCCTGCTTGTTCCTGGAGAAAGTGTAGTTACTCACCTGTAACAGGTTCTCCAGGGACAGCAGGAATCAGTCCTCATGACCCTCCCTCCTCCCCTGGAGTTAAAGTCCTATTATTGCTTTTTATTATTTTTTGCCGTCTTTTTAGCTATCATCTGACTGAGCAAGATGGTACCCTTGGGCGGGAAGGGGACCATGCATGCGCGAGGCATTCCCAAAGGCTTTCTTTGAAAGCTGGGGAAATTGCTCCGCACGAGGGCTCCGCCAGCGCCGACGTCACCCATAAGTGAGGACTGATCCCTGCTGTCCCTGGAGAACACCTGTTACAGGTGAGTAACTACGCTTTATCCTCATCGGCTACTACATAATCTCGAGGAACAAGCAGGAATACAATCTTCACAGATGGGTATCGACTGTACTGACTGAGTCTGTGCGGGAATGCTCCCCAGTGTCCAATAGGAGAGCTTTTGGGTGCACTCCACTGCACCTGCGCAGCTTTCTTCCTGCCTTCCTCACAGCTCTCTTCAGCTCTCTTTTGTTTTATTTCTGTGTTCTGCCTTCCCGTTGATGCCAGTACCCTCCCCGGATACCGGCTTTATTCTTACTTTTTTTGTTTTCTTTTATTATCTTTTTCTTCACGCGGTTCCTCTGCTCTTTTAGGCCTCAGGCCTACATGTTTTTTTGTCTTGTCATTGGACAAACATATCAGCGGCTTTAAAAAAAATGCTCTGGCACAGTCCGTCACTGATTCCCACTATTTGTTTCAAATGTTTGGGCCTGGACCATAGGCCAGACGACTTTCCCTTGTTCAAACAAATGATCAAAAGAGGCCTACAGAATAGGGCCAGGCAGTATGACTCACTGTTCGCCCCAGATTTGATTTCAGTAGCCTCTGCATTGTTGAGGGGCTCGGGCTCCTCTGCTGGTTCTAAAATCAAAAAGTCCAAACACAAGTCCAAATCAACCTCGGCATCTAAGTCCAATACAGAGTATCGAGGTAAGTCTTGTTCTCCAAGGGATGCATCAAAAGGTGCATCTGATGCTGACAGATGTGCCAAGCAGCCCCGGTGGAAGGACTAACCCTCCAAAGCCATTCAGAGGCCCCAGGACACTCCTGAGGCATAGACTCCAGAGAGCTGCTGGTACCATACTCTGGGATGGTGGCTCTTAGCCCTGTATTGCAATCAACCCAAGCATCGGTGGCGTCCATCGATCAGTGCTTTCTGGCTATTGAATGGACCTTGGAAAAGCTCCTGGCCCCTGCAGTACTGCAGGTATCGACAGTCCCAGTGGCTCACACACTACCGTTTGCTTCCGTATCGTTACCTGTCTGTTCAAGCCAGCCCCGGAACTGCTCTCATCGGGACCACTCCTGCCGATTCCTCTGCTTGAGACAGTATCGACAGGACTCCTTCAGATTCCTCCATTGGAATCTGTATCAGTGGGATCCCTTCCTCTGATTCCTTCCCTGGACCTGGTAGGCATCGTTTGTACTCAACTGGTTCCCGGTTCCAGTGCGGCACGCACTGAGCATCGACATAGACAGCGAGCATCAACATCGGCTCATGACCGTCGATACTTTGACTTTCTCTCAGAGTCAAAATCTTCTTCTGATTCCAGTGATACATCGGAGGACTCCAGAGTCACCAGGGGTATTTCCTCCAATACTTCTCTGCCTCATATTGCGTCGATCCACAGCAGAGGACATATCCTTTCAGAACTTCATCCTTGATACGGCGGCAGGCCTTCAAATTACTGCTTTATCCAAAACTGAATAGAGAACTGAGGACTTGGAAATTCTCCAATACCCCTCGATGCCCAAGGAGGCAGTAACATTACCAATGCACAGAATCCTTCAGGATCTAATGCTACGTATGTGGGAGGTCCCGCTAACTGTTGCGCCTATAAGTAAACATCTAGATACCATGTATCAAGTTCCTCCATGCCCAGGGTTTGAAAAACTTCAACTTCCACACCATTCCATGGTAGTTGAATCGGCAGTGAGATGCATTGAGTTTAAGACTCATTCATTGTTACCTCCTGGCAAGGATGCCAGGGCTCTTGCTTCTAGGATTATATCCTATACCCTTTACATGGGCATGTACCTTAAAGATGGGATCTAGGAAACTTTGCTCCTATCCTCCCAGATGACAAACGTGACTCATACTTGACAATAGTCAAGCAAACACAAAATACCTCAAAATTCCTTATGAAGGCTACCTTTGATACCTTTGAGTCTACCAGCAAAGCAGCTGCAGTCTGCGTAGGTGCTCATAGGATGGCCTGGCTTCAAGCTTCAGATATGGAGCAGTGGGTTCAGGATAAGTTAGCCAACTTTCCTTGCTCTAGTGAAAACGTTTTTGGTAAAGGTTGCAGAGAGGAAGCAGGGGAACTTGAGGCAGATGATCTTACCCTCTCCAGGAGGACTTCAGACCCCTTGAGATTGTCCTTATCAACCATCTGCGGCTTATCAGCCTCAACAATAACAGCAGAGACCTCAAGGTCCTCATCAACCTAAGAAGGCCAAGACTCCTAAATCCCAACCAGCTGCTACACAACAGCAAACACCTGTTTTTTTTTTTTTTTTTTTAAATTTTATTTAACTAGGCGCTTATACCACTTTTCTAACAGTCAAAGCGGTGTACATTCAGGTACTGTATATATATTTTTCCCTCATCCCCGAAGAGGCTCACAATCTTATGCTTTTGTACCTGAGGCAGCGGAGGGTTAAGTGACTTGCCCAAGACCACAAGGAACACCTGTCGGTTTTTGACTCCTTCCTAAAGAGCATAGCTATTCGACCTCTGCAAGGTCCCAAGCCCCTGCACATAGCAGACTGTCTTTGTGCCTATGCCCACAAGTAACATTTCAGCAAATCAGAGAGCTGGACTATCAGCATACTCAGAAGGGGTTACCTGCTTCACTTCCAAGGCTTACCCCCAACCACTTGTAGCTAAGTTAACTGCTGGTTTTACATTCACTTCTGGGAATAATCTGCTTGCATTCCTTGGGTAGCCCTCCAGTCAGAAATCTAAGGGTGCCATATACAAGGACCTTTTCATAAAAGACAGAGAAACATTAAGAATTCAGTTGGCTAATTCAGTTTCCATAGTTTGAATTTGTCTGCAAACTTGCTGCCAGGGAGGGGCTCTTGAATAGTGGACTTTCTGCAGACACCTGGTTGAATCTGGGCTCCACAGCTTCTCATACAAACAGATAAGCTTAGAGCTTTGTATCTTTTAATAAGCTTGTAGCTTGGTATCTCTTACCTATTTTCTTACCTGTTCTGTTGATTGTGTAGCTGATATATAATATTTAATTGGGTTTACCTATCCTGGTGGTTTGTGTAGCTAAGTTAACTGCTGGTTTTACATTCACGTCTGGGAATAATCTGCTTGCATTCCTTGGATAGCCCTCCAATCAGAAATCTAAAGGTGCCCTCGGTTCAGGTAAGGCCTGCTGGCCAAGGACACTTAGGATGTGGAATTGCAGGACTCAGAAGTGCTGGGAATGGACTCGTGGAAAGGGACATTGAAAAAGCGGAATTGCTAAACAAATACCTCTGCTCTGTTTTTACTAAAGAAAATCCTGGAGAAGGACCAACTGTGACTACCAAATAGAAAGATGGGAATGAAGTAGATACCACACCATTCACAGAAGATGTGTTAGAACAACTTGCGAAACTGAAAGTGGACAAGGCCATGGGACCGGATGGGATATATCCCAAGATACTGAAAGAGCTCAGAGAGGTTCTTGCAGGGCCGTTAAAGGATGTTTTCAACAGTTCCTTGGAAAAAGGAGTAGTTCCTCAGGACTGGAGAATGGCGGATGTCGTACCTCTACACAAAAGTGGTGACAGGGAAGAAGTGTCAAACTACAGGCCTGTGAGCCTTACCTCAGTGGCGGGAAAAGTAATGGAGGCGTTTCTGAAGGAGCGAATAGTGAACTTTCTCAAAACCAACAGGTTGCAAGATCCGAGGCAACATTGTTTTACCGAAGGGCGATCTTGCCAAACAAATCTGAGTTTTTTGACTGGGTGACCAGAGAACTAGATCAGGGGCATGTGATGGATGTCATCTACCTGGATTTCAGCAAAGCCTTTGATACTGTTCCTCATAGGAGGCTTATCAATAAACTTAGTAGTTTGGGGATGGATCCCAAGGTGGTAAACTGGATCAGAAATTGGTTGACTGATAGACAACAGAAGGTGATGGTAAATGGAGCTCACTTGGAGGAAGGGAAGGTGATTAGCGGAGTGCCCCAGGGTTCGGTCCTGGGCCCGGCAGTGTTCAATGTATTTGTGAATGGTATTGCTGAAAGACTGAATGGAAAGGTCTCTCTTTGCTGATGACACGAAAATTTGCAAAAGAATGGAGTCCCCCGAGGGAGTCCTTAACATGAGAAAAGATCTGCAAAAGCTGGAAGAATGGTCAAATGCTTGGCAATTAAGATTTAATGCAAAGAAGTGGAGAGTCATGCACTTAGGTAGCAGAAACCCAAGAGAAATGTACACGATAAGGGGCGAGAGGTTGGTGTGCACGGATCAGGAGAAAGACCTTGGTGTGATTATTTCTGTAGATCTCAAGGTGGCAAAACAGTGCGACAAGGCGGTGGCAAAAGCCAGGAGGATGTTGGGCTGCATACAAAGAGGAATTACCAGCAGAAAGAAAGAGGTTCTAATACCACTGTATAAGTCACTGGTGAGGCCTCGCTTGGAATACTGTGTTCAGTTTTGGAGACCGTATCTTGCAAAGGATGTAAAAAGAATGGAATCTGTTCAGAGGAAGGCGACCAAAATGATTTGGAGCCTGCGTCAGAAGCCTTATGAGAAAAGACTTGAAGACCTAAATATGTACACTTTGGAGGAGAGGAGGGATAGGAGAGATATGATTCAGACCTTTAAATACTTAAGGAGAAATAATGAAAAAACGATCCTCTTCCAAAGACGGGGAAGCTGTAAAACGAGAGGACATAACATGTAGCTGCAAGGTGGAAAATTGAAAGGCAATATCAGGAAATACTTTTTCACTGAGAGGGTGGTGGATGCTTGGAATGCCCTCCCGATGGGGGTGGTGGTGGCAAATACGGTGACAGAATTCAAAATGGCATGGGACAGACACAATGGATCCATTTATAGCAACAGAATAAAATAAAAATAAACTGAATCATCTAGCTTCTCAACAAATAGGGGTGTCCTGCATGGAGCGGTGGGATCACCCCTAAACAAAGACATGGGGAGGGGTGGCCTGAGGGGCGGCCTGCACATAGTGGCACCTACTCCTGCCATTTTACTCTGGCCTTCTTACTGGGCAGACTAGATGGACCATACTAGTCTTTATCTGCCATCATTTACTATGTTACCTCTCCAAGGATTTACCCTGCAAATCCTTTGCAGGCAAGTATATCCTCAAAGAAGGGATACTGGTTATGTTCTCTAAATCTCAAGGATGCTTACACGCATTTGCTGATCCACCCTCGCCACAGAAAATATCTGCGCTTCAGGTTTCAGCAGGTCCACTACCAGTATCGTGTGCTACCCTTTGGCCTAGCCTCAGGTTCCAGAGTCTTCATGAAGTGCATGTCAGTTGTCTCTTCATACTTGCTACTTAGACGACTGGTTGATAAGGGGGGAAAATCCCCAGAAGAGGTAAAATTATTTCTTCATCGCACTATCACAGTGCTCCAAAGTCTAGAATTTGTTCTAAACTTTCCAAAATAACATCTAGTTCCAGCACAACAGCTGGACTTCATCAGAGCACTTTGACATATGTCAGGGTTGAGCTTTCCTTCCCAAGGATCGTTCTACACACCTCATCGAGCCGATCATCATGATACAAGGCCAAAGTGTCGTGATGGCTCAAGACATGCTACGCCTTCTAGGACAGATGGCCTCCATGGTACATGTTGTTGCATATGCCCGTCTCCACATGAGATAAGCCCAATGGACACTTTTGTCCTAATGGTCTCAAGCAACGGGCCACGCCTCAGACAAAATTCATGTAACACCACCTCTAGTCGACTTCCTTCAGTGGTGGTGGTGGTCCCTCCACCCTCCCGCCTTCTAGGAGGGTCACCTTTTCAGATGCCTCCAATCCAGTGCACCCTTACCACAGATGTTTCCAAACTTGGTTGGGAGCGCATCTGAACAACCTTACTACTCAAGGGCAGTGGACAGACCATAGATCCCAGATGCAGATCAATCTCCTAAAGCTTCGTGCTCTCACGAATGCCCTTCGGGTGTTTCAACCCCAACTGTCATGCAAATACGTCTTAGTCCATACAAACAACCAGGTAGCCATCTTCTATGTGAACAAGCAAGGAGGAACCGGCTCCTATTCCCAGTGTCAGGAAACCTTTTGCCTCTGCTCCTTTGCAATTACACACAGCATCTACCTTCGAGCGGTGTACTTCCTGGGGCATCTCGGTGTCCTAGCGGACAGACTCAGCCACATTCTCCATCCACATGAGTGGACTCTGAGCCAGTAGACTGTTTCTTGGATCTTCCAGATGTGGAGGACACCCAAAATAGATCTGTTTGCCACTCAGGAGAATTCATATCTACCATTTTTGCTCTAGAGTCCCCTCCCCCTTCAGTCAGGCAACTGATGCCTTTCTTTTCCACTGGGGACAGGACTTGCTTTATGCATTCCCACTGACCCCTCTGGTCCCCAAGACTCTGTTCAAACTCCAGGCTGATGGGGGTGTTCTGATCTTGGTGGCCTTGTCAGCTATGGGTTCCTCTACTACTTTGTCTAGCGCAGACTGCACCCCTCACTTTAGGTCATGCCCCCGACCTCCTTTCCCAGGATCAGGGATCACTCCTCCATCCCTGTCCAGGAGCCTTCCGTCTCATGGCGTAACTCCTGAAAGCATGACTTTTGATGGCCTTGATCTTCCCAAACTGGTCAGAGACAGCCTGCTAGCCCCCATTAAGCCTTCTACCAGGAGATCTTATGCCTTCAAGTGGTGTCAGTTCATGATTTGGTGCATCCCAAAGCAGGTGAATCCATTTGATTTGCCCAGTGGAGCTTCTGCTACAATATCTTCTCCACCTGTCCTCCACAGAGCTTTAAGACCAACTCTGTCAGAGTTCATTTACGTTCTATTGCAGCCTATCACAAGCCTCAGGATAAACTTTGTTTCCTTGCATCCCCTAGTGCAGCGATTCATGTAGGGTCTTCTACTTTCCAAACTACCGATCAAACCACTGCCAGTGGCTTGGGACCTCAATGTGGTCCTAGCGCAACTTGTCAAAGCCCCATTTGAGCCTCTGGCTACCAAGCCTTTAAAATTCCTATCATGGAAAGTCATCTTCCTCATTGCCCTCACCTCAGCTCGTCGCATCAGTGAGCTACAGGCTTTAGTGACAGACCCTTCTTACACTTGATTCCACCATGACAAGGTGGTACTTCGGACCCATCCACATTTCTTTCCAAAAGTAGTCTCCAATTTTCATCTCAACCAGTCAATGCTGCCAGTCTTTTTTTTCCCCTGCCACATGCCTCCAGAACTGAGGCAGCATTGCATACCCTGGGATTGCAAGTGTGCTCTTGCATTCTATTTACATAATTGAGAGGATTTTCTAAAATCCTTAGTCCTATTTGTTTTTGATCCAAGCAATTTAGGTTTTCTGGTGTCAAAGCACACCCTATTCAACTGGATTGCAGATTGCATCTCTCTGGCCTATGATCAAGTTGGTCTCTCTCTCGAGTGTCACGTTACTACTCACAATCTCTCTATACAGGAGATCTGCTAAGCGGCCGCCTGGTCCTCTATATACACCTTTGCTACTCACTACTGCCTAGACAGGGACTCCTGTTAGGATGCTGTGTCTGACAAGGCTGTGCTTCAGCATCTATTTGGGAGTACCTCAACTCCTATCAATTCTACTTCTGGCACCTGACTTCCATGCTTTAATCAGTATAGATACTGAAACCCTACCTGCTTCTGAAAATGTTACCCGCTTCTTTTGATGACACTAGTGTACTTATGCAGCTGGCACTGGCTACCAGCCCCAGTATGCTCGGTCTCCAAGCAGCTGGAGGAGGTAGTGAGCCAGGGTGAAAGAAGGAAAAGACGGGAGAGAACAGAATCAAAAGGAGTACAGGACAGAGAGAGAGGATAGTCCCCCCCCCCCCAGGAGTCCGGGAGGGGTGTCTTTTGGAGGCCTCCAGTAGCCCAAGACTTCAGGCTGCTCCCGAACCAGTTATTGGGTGAGTAGCCGCCGTGTGGGCAGAAGCTTACAGACAGAGAGCCAGCCCTGGGTCATCCCTCTCAGTGCTGAAGCTGGGAACTGAAGGCTGAGCGAGAGGGGGGAGGAGAGCCACATGGTGCAGAGGCGATAAGCACTAAATGGGATATGGGCAGCAGGAGCTCCCAGAGATCGCCGGAGCACCCAGAGGCAGAGAGCAGTCTGCAGTCATGTGTCAGAGGCCTGCAGCTGTGCGGGAAACACAAGCGGCACGCTTTCTTTTTCCCAAACCAACGTGTGCATCTGTCTCCTGCCGTGCTTTTGGATGCTCGGGGGAGGTCAGCGGCCTGCATTTCTCCTGTGCAGCCGGGGACTAGAGGCAGGATACAGCGGTTCCTGTCCTCTTATGTCCATTTTCATTCCCCGCAGTTCGGGACTGTTTTTTTTTGGCTGCTTTTCAATTCATTTTATTTCCTTTAATTTAATCTTATTCAATTTGCTTGCATTTGATTTAGTTCTCTCAACTAGTTTCAGGGCTTTGCCGGCTGTCCCTTGGCCCTGTGGAGGTGCACTAGGAAAGGGGTCCTTCTGCCCACCTGGCTTTGCTGGGAGCGGAGGAGTCTGCAGCACTTCCAACCATGCCGGCTAGACCACAGTGCCTGGTATGCGGGACCTGTCGGGGAGCAGTCTTGGAGGCAGGTGTTTTGCTTATGCTGCATGCAAGAGGCTAACTCATTAGAGCGGTTCCTGTCCTCTTATGTCAAGACAGAGTTTCTCCTTTTCACAGGAGGCCAGGATGTGGAGGCTCCGCACTGACTTGTCAGAACTGATCCTCAGTTCCTCGACTATGCCCAGACCATCCACCCCTCTGACCCAGGGAGAGGCAGGGCTCCCGGGGGATTTTTCATCAAGAGTTTGTCTTGCTTTTGCACAAGGCGTTTTACTTACACCAACAGGGGTTGGTGAGCGGCTTTTCAGCACTGGTACGCGGGGCTAAGAGGACATCTGATGCAGAAGAGGACGAAACTGTGGTGATTAAGAGGGCTAGAGGCCCAGAGGAATGGCAGCAATCGCCATTGTCAGAGGGGTCAGATGGAGATGACCTGGACATGGAGCTAGATCTGCAGGAGGAGCTGCAAGAAGAAGAGATCCCAGAGCAGGAGGATCAGTCCCGGCTTGTTTGGGTGTTCCGCTGGGAGGAGTTGCTGGCACTCAACTTGGAGTCCTTAAAGGCCCTGAATATGCCCACTAGCCTCCCGGCAGAGAACGAGGCACTGGAGGATCCTCTTCAGGCTGTGTGGAAATCGCAGAAAGGTTTCCTGGTGCATAGAGTGGTCCAGCAGATGATCCAGTATGCCAGTCTTAAAGGGGGGGGGGGGGGTGCAAGCCATGACACGCCTGTACCCACTACCAGAGCAAGAATACAAACTCCTTAGATCGCCTAAAGTGGACGTGGCAGTGTCAGCAGTTACTAAAAGACTACGATCCCAGTAGAAGGCAGCGCGGCTCTCAAGGATGTCCAGGACAGGCAGTTGGACACCTTGTTGAAGCAGGCCTTTGATATCAATGCCCTTTCACTGCAGGCCTCCATCTGCGGAGCCTGGGTGGTTAGGGTCTGTCTCTGCTAGTCACAAAGGGTTCAGCATCTGGGAGATTCGAAGATGGCCCTGTCCGGTTAGACGACCAAATTGGAATCGGGGGCAGCCTATCTAGCGGACACCCATTACGATCTCATTAGGGGCCTCTCTGAAAGCATGGCCTTGGTGATAGCGGACTGCTACTACCTGTAGCTCCAGAACTGGGCAGCGGATAGTTCCTCCAAGTTCCGCCTCAGCAATTTCCCCTTTAAGGGGAAACTTCTCTTTGGGGAGGAGCTGGACAAGTTAGTCAAGGACTTGGGTGAGTCCAAGGGAGTCTGGCTGCCCAAGGATTAGCAAAAGCAGGCCCGCAACCCTCCTTAGTATCAAGGTCAGCTGAGGGACTTCAAGCATTTTCGTATGTTCCTCTTTAGCCTGGCCCAGAGGGACAGGTTCCTCTCCAGGGGGCAGGGGTTTCGAGTTTTCCGGGGCACAGACAGGGGTTTTGGAGCTGCCTCAACCTCAGGACACAAAAAAGCACAATGAAGCGAGGAGGGCTCAGGTGGGGGTGCAACCCGTGGGAGGTCGGCGCTGGGATTTTTACCCTGCCTTGGCCCATATCGCATCCGTCCAATGGGTCCTGGAGGTCGTGTCATAGGGCTGTGCCCTTGAATGGGCTCGTCCAGTGAACCAATTTTTTTATTCAGTCCCCCTGCAAAGCGCGGGGCAAGGTGGCGGCGGTAGAAGAGACCTTGACTCGTGTCCTGTAGCTAAGAGCCATGGAAACTGTTCCCCGAGACCAGTACGGCTGCGGTTGATACTCCATTTATTTTGTGGTGCCCAAAAAGGGAAGGCTCCTTTCCGCCCGATTCTCGACCTCAAGGGCGTGAACCACTGTCTGCGGGTGCCGCATTTCCACATGGAGGCACTCAGATCAGTCATTGTGGCAGTAAGGAGCCGGGAGTTTTTGACGTGTCTCGATCTCCGGAGGCGTACCTGCACATCCCCATCCATTCAGAGCATCAGCAGTTTTTCTGCTTTGCGTTGCCAATGGACTATTTCCAGTTTAGAGCATTGCCCTTCGGTCTAGCGACAGCCCCTCATACCTTCACAATGGTGATGGTGGTAGTGGCGGTGGCAGCGCTCCGCAAAGTAGGAGTTCTTATGCACCCGTACCTCAACGTTTGGCTGATCCTGGCGAAGTCCAGAGACGAAAGCGAAAAAGCAACAACGCTGAGTGGTGGAGTTCCACCAAAGTCTTGGTTGGGTGGTCAACCTGGCCAAGAGTCATTTACATCCAGCACAGGAGCTGAAGTATTTAGGAGTGTGCTTCAACACCCGCGTGGACAGGATCTTCCTACCGGAACAACAGGGGCAGAGGCTATGAAAGTTGGTACGGCTGTTCCTGAAGATGGCAAGGCTGTTGGAGTGGCATTATCTGCAGATTTTAGGGACCATGGCGGCCACTCTCAAACTAGTCCCATGGGCGAGGGCGCACATTTGACCGCTGCAGAAAAAGCCTTGCTCCGTCGGTGGTCCCACCAGAGTCAACCCCTGTCCCAAGTACTCCCCTGTCTGCGAAGCACCAGAAGAGTTCTCGGGTGGTGGCTGTGCCCGGGGAGCCTGGAAGGGGGCATGCTCCTTGAGCCCCCAGTGTGGGTCCCATTGATTACTGATGCCAGTTTGTCCAGTTGGGGAGCCCATTGTGAAGGACACTTTGCTTAGGGACAGTGGAGAATGCAGGAGGCTTTTTGGTTGATCAACAGGCTGATATGTGAGCGGTGGCCCTGGCGCTGTGAAGCTTCAAGACATTGGTTGCAGGGGAAGGCGGTCTGGTTCTTCTCGGACAATGCAACCACGGTAGCTTACATCAAATGTCAAGGAGGCACGGGCAGCGCAGCCCTGGAGGAGGAGGCCGAAAGCCTGTTCAACTGGGCAGAGATTCATCTCCAGGTGTTATAGGCGGCGCATTTAGCGGGAGTCGACAATGTGCTGGCGGACTACCTCAGTCGAGTGCGCGTGGACCCTAGGGGGCGACTCAACCAGGGGGTGTTCGAGCAGGTGGTGCACCGATGGGGCACACCGGTCATGGACCTAATGGCAGTGTTGAATCAGCCAAGACCTGCTGTTTTTTCAGCAGAAGAAGAGGATGTCCGAGGGCCTGGATGCTCTAGTATAATGGTGGCCCGAAGAGAATTCTCTTATGTATTTCCCCCGTAGGCACTCATAGGCAGAGTCATGCAATGTATAGAGGTGCACTAGGGGTTAGTAATTCTGGTTGCACCAGCTTGGTCATGGCACCCATGGTATGCCGACCTGGTTCGGCTCCTAGCAGCTCAGCCATGGCGACTTCTGGTTCGGAATGACCTCTTGATGCAGAGGCTGTTCTGCATGCCCCAGGTGTATCGATTCTCACTTACGGCGTGCTCTTGAAAGGGTGAGGTTGAAGAAGAGAGGATATTCAGGCTCTTTGATAGCAACCTTGCTACAAGCCCGGAGGAGGTCTACTTGCCCTAGCGTATATCCACATATGGCGCATCTTTGAGGCGTGGTCCAGGGAGTGAAAAGCGCACCCTTTCACTGCCTCCGTCCCAGACATCCTGGCGTTCTTGCAATCCGGGTAGATAAGGGCCTAGCTGCCAGTTCTTTGAGGGTGTAGCTGGCGGTGATTTCTTATTATTGGGGAAGGTCCTTGGGATGCCGTTAAGTAAACACCCAGATGTACGGAGATTTCTGAGGGCAGTGAGTTACCTCCAATCTCTAGGAACAAGCAGGAATGTAGTCTTCACATATAGATGACGTTGGTACCGACAGAGCCCGTACGGGAATGCTCCCCAGCATCCAATAGGAAAGCTTTTGGGAGCATTCCACTGTGCCTGCGTAGCTGCCTCCCCGCCTTTCCAGCTCTCCCTCCTCAGTTCTTCGTTTTCCGCAGAGCCGACAAGAAGCAGTTCTGTCACCGCAGAAAACTTTTGTGGTTTTTTTTCTTATTTTTTGTGGTCACGTCTGCTTTGCTGTCGACACTGGTACCGACCCCGTCGGTTCTTTCTTTAAGAAGAAAAATTTTACTGAGGGGAGAAAACTTTCTTCCCTGAGGGCGCATCAACGCCATCTTAGGCTTAGGCCTTTTACTTTTTTCCAAAATGGAAAAACCAGCCAGTGGTTTTAAGAAGTGTTCCAAATGTGGCAGTACAATTTCAGCCACGGACACCCTTGACTGGTGTCTAAAATGTTTGGGACCAGATCATCAACCGTTAGAATGTCCCCTCTGTAGGAAGATGACAAAGAAGCATACAGAACAGAGCTGCAAAAATGGGCACCCTCTTTGCCACCGATGCAATGTCGGTAGCATCGACGTCATCAAGAACTTCATCTTCCTCAAGGATCTCAAGTATTGAAACCCAGGTCTTCATCGAAGTCTAGCCGGCCCTCCAAGGGTAGATCTCCTCCTAAGCATCGAAATGCCTTGGGTGTTGCCCTGGAGGGGGGGGACACACCGGCCAAACAACCCCCACGGGAGCTTCTTGCCTCCAAAGCCTTAGTGGGGTCCCAGGATGCTCCCGAGGCCTCCATCTCCGGAGAGCTCTTGGTGCCATGCTCAGGGATCGTGGCTTGCAACTCCAGTACCGATACCCAAGCATCGGCAACCTCCATGGATCAACGTATCCTGGCTATCAAGTGGAGCTTAGTGGCCTTACTGGAGCCCCTGTACCGGTAAAGCCTTTACAGCCGATTACTCAGGCATCGGTACAGACGACGGTACCAAAAGTGCCTGCATCAACTTTTTTGCCGCTTGCTATGCTACCACCCATGCCGGCCCTCGAATCTGTTTCCGGTACCGAGGTTCTGGCACCGCAACTTTGAGATACTGGATTTGAGTGATATCAAGTACGTGCAGAGCGCGAGCACCCTGCCCGTTGATACTTTGAGGCTTCTGACTCAGATTTGTCAGATGACGAATCGACCTGTACCCGGGAAATGAGAACTCTCCCGGAGGACCCATTTCCGTCCCCACAACGTCGCATGTCGCCTCCAGAAGACATGCCTTTCCAAGACTTTATTCGCGATGTTGCTCGGGGCCTGTCCATAAGGGTGACTTCGGAGAAAGAACCTAGGGCTGAAGAGCTTGAAATCCTTCAATACCCTACAGCCCCAAGGGAAGCTGCTACTCTCCCTATTCATTGAACACAACCTTATGCTTCATTTGTGGGAGACACCCCTAACCATCTCTCCACATACTCGACGACTCGATACAATGTACCGGAGTGTCCCGGCTTCCAGAAGACTCAATTACCACACCATTCCATATTGGTGAAATCGGCAATGCGTCAAATAAAAAGTGCTAAAACACATTCCTCGAACCCTCCAGACAGGGAATTGAGAACCCTCGATGCTTTTGGTTGTCAATGTTTTAAGGCCTCCATGTAATCGGCCAGAATCAGTTCCTACATACTCTATATGGGTATGTTCCTTAGGGAGGTGGCTAAAGATTTGGAGTTGATGGCTCCTCTTCTCCCTGATGACAAGAGAGCTGATTATCTCACCCTTGTGAAACATGTCCAAAATCTTTCCAAATTTGTTAACGGCAACTTTCAACTGTTTTGAATGCATCAGCAGAACTTATATGCATTGGTGCACGCAGGATTGCTTGGCTCCAAGCGTCTGATCTTGAACAGTGGGTTCAAGATAAGCTGGGTAATATACCTTGCAAGGTGAAAACCTTCTTTTTTGGCAAGGACTGGCAGGATAAGGCTTCTCAGAATCTGAGAACACCACTCTTAATAGACTTTCTAGATCTACTGCCAACCCAGCTAAGAAAAAGACATTGAAGAAACCATTTTTTGATAAGAAAAATAAGTACTACACTTCTTACACCCCTGCGGTGCACTGTCCCAATCCATGCTCCCCAGAAGGGGCAACAGCAAAGAGAGGCTCAGACTACCAGGTCTCAGACACCACCCCAGCAGACCCAACCTCCTCTCAGGTCTTTGACTCCTTTCTGGAGAACATAGCCGTTCCGCCTTTGGAGATTCCAGATCCCATCCGCATTCCTGGCAGACTGTCACTTTGCCCACAGGTGGCATCTTGTAACATCAGAGCACTGGACTCTCTCCATAGTACGGGAGGGGTACAAACTTCACTTCCGAAGTCTACCCCCCCCCCCAGTCCCCTCCAAGAGTTCTGTTCTCAGTCCCCTCTCAGCACTCTGTTTTTGCAGGAGGTCCCACTGATAAAAGTTACTGCATGAGTCTCTAGTCAACAGTCAAGCTCTGCCACCACGGATTGCCTCCTGTAGGTGCACTCTTAGGTAATATTCACTGCAAATACCAGTCTGCTGGGCTAGCGCATTGTCTGGGTCAGCTTGTACAAGGGGCTGGTCCCCTCAGGAAGCCTTCTGGTTGGTCAGACTTGAGGGCAGGGAATTCATCCTGGCTCTAGAGGTTTTGGGCTCTCCTAGTCAGCTTAAGTGATCAGTGTTCTCAATCAGGGCCTTAGTAATGGCAGCTAATAATGACAACATGATTGGCACACCTGCAGGATTATCACAAGACAAAACAAACAACCTCAAGATGAGCTCCTTCATTACTGGCGTCCGCACTATGGAACTCCCTCCCAACAAGCCTGAGGGCCTTGAATGACGTCATAGACTTAGGCAAGGCCCTTAACTCTGCTCTTTACAGAAACCTATGAGCAAACAGACAAAGTCTCCACCCGAACAGTAATGCAACTATCTCCACCAACCCGATACTCACTTATCCCAACTAGACATACAAATTCATTGTATAATGTTGTCAAGTACCCTCATGTCAAATGTAACCCCAATTGTGATGTGACCACTTTGATTGTAGGATAAGGTGGTATACAAATCTGTCTAAATAAATAAATAAATACATTGAGCAAGGCGGCCCTCGTAGTGCCATCGTGATGGCAGAGCCTGACTGTTGACCGTAGACTCATGCAGTAACTCTTATCAGTGGCACACATGGCAAGAGTTAGCAACACGCAGACCGTCTACTGAAGTCGGGTCATGGTGGTTCCTGACGAATCTGAGTTAATGCCGTAGGGCATTTGCTCTCATTGCAGAGTTGAGGTTTGAGGTTCAACCTGCTGTTCGTGCAAGGGAATGCCGAGGTAAAAAACATTTTTAATTGCAGGAAGATCATGTAGACAGTAGGTTTAAATGTTGTTTGGCTTGTCTCTCCAGTAGGGCTTCTGTATATGTCTTTCTCCCATAGTTCTTTTGGAGTGTTTCTTGTGCTCTAGTAGTGCTGGACTGGACACGGTATGTGGATCTCCTGAACCTATTGGTGGAATTCCTCCTAATGCTGTCTCCAGGAATAAGTATTTCTGTGGTGATGTCTCCCCTAGTTAGGGGGAGGGATTTTGTTCTCTCTATGCTTACGGTTTAGCCTAGGAGAGGTGTAAGCTATCTCAAGGGTGCCCTGGAGGGATTGAGATTACTCGTAGTAGGGACTTTTCTTCCTGGGTCTGTGTTGGGGTCTGGAGGGTCTTTGAGGTGTGGTGTTCCTTTTAGGTCCTGGATGTCAGGAAGGCAAAGCTAGTTGCTATTAGGCCCTTCTGTTAGTCCGGGCTTGATCAGGGTCTAGTTCTGCACTCTTGCAGTTTAGTTGGTGGCCCTTGTGTGTTACCAGAGGTGAGTTCTGGGTATGTCCTTGGGCATGGTGGTGCACCCTGATATGTCTCGCCACCTCAGGAGGGCAAAATAGTTCATGTGTCCAGTTGGAGGTCACAGTGTCTTTCTCTGGTTTTGCTGGTGATGGAAGGCCTCCTTTTGGCTCCTTTTGCATGGCCTCCATTGCGGCTCAGTCCCTAATCGTGAGTTTCCTGGTGATTTCAACATCTGCTAGACAGATGTTTGTGGTACATGCTTTGTCCTATAGGAGATCTTTTCTGGTCATCTTGGCAGCCCCTATCTCTCTTGAGGTTGGTGCCTCCTTTTCTCCCACAAGTGCTGTCGTCTTCACCTTTTTTGGGATGTGTCCCTGCCTTCCTTCATGGAGGAGGACCTTTGGTCAGACCCCTTGCTGAGCCTGTTGGATGTGAGGGCAGTGTTGAGTAGTATCTGGAATTACTAATTCCTCCTGTTGGTTGGGCCTTTGTCCCTCTCCTGTGGTCTGAGGACAGGCAGCGGCCATGTTTCTGATTGCCCACTGGCATGAGGAGACAGTTCAACCTATTTTTAGTATAGGAGATACATGCTGAAGGGGATTGGAGCTCATCCTATAAGGACATGAGCCTCTTCCAGGGCTGTTTCTGCATTGACGTTTCCAGACATTTGTTGGGCAGCTGCCTCTTCCTCTGTGAGCACTTTAGTGAAACACTACAGACTGCTTGTGGGAGATGATGCGGCTGGTGCCTTTGGAGCACCCCCCCCCCCCCCAAGGTCCTCGCTGCTTGGCTACATCCCGCTCATCTATGGACAAGTCTAGCAGAATAAGGAAGGAGACACTTTACATAATTAATTATTTTCTTTTCTTGAATCCACTCATCTGGACTATCTAGCAGGATTCAAGGAAAGAAATATTAGCAGATACAGAAACATTTTCCATATGATTGTTTATAAAAAAATAACTGAAGAACAGGAGCATATTTAAAATATATTGGATCTGAAGAGCAACAATAATGGAGTCAAGATAGGGACCCCACCGCTATATGAATATTAGTGACCGCTTCATATGTTTTTAACCTTTGCTTTTAGTAAGTCCATGTTAATTAGTATAGCCTGTTGATGGAATTTTTAAATTGAAATCTATAGGTATTTTATCACCAATGCACCATCTGGCCCTCTGAGAGTTGAGACCTGCCACAACAGGTTCTTAACAGCATCAAACTAATGCAGCATAAGTCTGTATCATTTGTAGATGGACTGGTACAATGTCATGGGCGGTTTACCTACTGCAGTGTCCTGAATTGTCAGATAACTATAGCCAGCATCTCTAAAGCTGTGATAAATGGCAAAGGAGAGTGGACTGTCTTGACGTTGACCCCTATAGAGGGAAAAGGTCTGAGATTACAGTATTAAACAATATTCCGGCCACTGGGTCAAATATAATAATCTGACTATTTTAACAAAGACAGCTTTCAGACCAAACCAAGACACTGTTTTAAATAGAAACTGCATTCTAACCAGTTGAAAGCTTTCTCTGCAGACAAGCAGGCCAATTTCTTACTTATGGGTGACTTCACTGATGGCGCCTTTGGCGGGATCACTTGATATGGTGCCTTTGGCAGGATCACTTGATATACCGCCCAAGCATATGTGTCAGAGCGGTGTACAATACAACAATCAATTAGAAACAGGAAGAAAGGAAAGGAACGCCATCATTTTGGACAGGACAGAGAGAGACAGAAAAGATAAGGGCAGAAAAATAAGTTAAGATAGTTAGTTACTTGTGGAGATACCGGTTTTAAGGGTCTGGGAGTTCAAAGGCCTGCTGAAACAGATGGGTCTTAAGTAAGCATTTGAATTTTTGAAAGGATAGCTCTGTGCGAATGGCAACCGGGAGGGAGTTCCAGAGGGCAGGGGCCAGGAAATAGAAAGCGGAATGGCGTGTTGTTTCCAGGTGCGCAGAGGATGGGGCAGGAAGGTAGAGGCGATAGCCGTGGGCTGACCGGAGAAGACGTGGAGAAGGTTGAAGACGAATAGAGTCGGCTAGATACTGAGGGGAACCCGTGTGCAATGCTCTGTGAGTGACTGAGGATTTTGTATTGAAAACGGAAGTTGATTGGAAGCCAGTGCAACTGAAGAAGGAGGGGGTAACATGATCGCGGGGGGAAGAGTAGGTGAGCAAACGTGCGGCCGTATTTTGGACAAGTTGAAGATGCCGAAGCTGACATTGTGGGAGACCTGCGAGAATGACGTTACAGTAGTCTAACCTGGAAAGTACTAAAGAAATGACTAGTGAGGTGAGAGAGGAAGAAGGGAGATAAGGGCGAACAGCATGAATTTGGCGCCGAAAAAAGAAAACGATGGATAAGTAAGGAGATGTGACGACGAAAAGAGAGAGAGGCATCTAAGGTGACGCCAAGATAGCGAAGAGAAGAGACTAGGGGTATAGGAATTGAGGGAAAGAGAGAGGAGCAGGTAGGTGGGGGCGTGCTAAATGAGAACCAAAGAGCAGCTGATTTAGAGGGGTTCACATGGAGGAAGTTAGAAGTTATCCACGAGGTGACTCGGGTAAGACAGAGATTTAGGGTAGACAGGTCTGGAGAAAGAGAACTGGTATGGTGAACGAGAAGGATGTCATCAGCATAGAGATATCCAGAAATCCCTGACTGTTGGACAATGAGCACTAAAGGGGCAAGAAAAGTATTGAAAAGAAGGGGGCAAGGACCGAACCTTGAGGGACACCACAAGGAAGGGGTGAAGGAGAGGAGGTGGAAGAGCTAGTCTTAACAGAGAATGTGCGTGAAGAGAGAAAAGAGTGAAACCAAGCAAGAACAGACCCACGGATCCCAAGGTCAGAAAGCCGAGTTAGAAGAGTACGGTGATCCACAATATCGAAGGCAGCAGAAAGGTCCAAGGTCACCACAAGAGAAAGATCACCCCGATCATGTGCCTGATGAATTTCACTCAAGAGGGAAGTAATGATAGTCTCCGTGCTATGACCCGTGCGGAAACCAGATTGACGCGGGTGAAGAGAGAGTGGAGTCCAGGTGAGCAGAGAGCTGAGAGAACACAAGTTTTTCAAGGATTTTAGAAAGAAAGGGCAGGTTCGAAACAGGACGCCAGTTAGCAGGTACTGAGGGGTCAAGGGAAGGATTCTTTAGCAAAGGTCGGATAAGGGCGTGCTTCCAGGCTAGGGGGAAGATACCAGAGGAAAGGCTATTATTAAAGATGTGAAGAATGTATGGGAGAAACACAAGAGAAGGGTCAGTTAACCAACAGGAAGGTACAGGATCAAAAGGACCGGTGGTTTTGTGGGAGGAGGCAATAGCTGTGGAGAGCTCCTTTGAAGTGACGGGTCGAAACGTAGTCCAAGTGTGGGAAAAAACCTTGTCAGGAGGAGGGGGGGGGAGAAGTTCAGATACAGAAGAATGCGGTGAAGGAGGAGGGGACAGAGGTGAAGGGCAAGATCGGAAAGTAGCACGGAGAGAAGAAATTTTTCTGGAGAAGAAAGAAGCAAGGGAGTCAGAATTGGGTGCATTGGAGGGAGACATAGAGATGGAGGAGGTTGAGGGAGTTGAAATAGAACGGAGGACTCTGAAAAGCTGTTGTGAGGAATTAGAGGCTGCGGCAATACGATCAGAGTAGAATGAGCATTTTGCCGTGGCGATTAATTCGCGATATAAAGATTGAGCAGCATGGAAGGAGGCGAGGGAATCGGGGGAAGGGTGCTTGCGCCATGTGCGCTCTGCACGGCGGAGGTGTGTCCGCTGGAGGTAGAGGCCGGGGTGAAACCAGGGATGATGGGACTGAGAGCGAGGAAAAGGTAAGGAACGAAGGGGAGCAAGTTGATCAAGTGCAGTAGAGAGGGTGGAGGTCCAGAGATCCGTTTGCTCATCTACTGAGAGCAGAGAAAAGGAAGAGGGAAAAAGGGAATCAGCAGGGGGAAAGTTTTGGCGAGTCAGAGGAGTGAGGTGGCGCTTGAGTTTAGGAGGAGGGGGAAGGGGTCGAGAAAAGGAGGCAGGGAGAGGTGAGGTGGAGGAACAATGGAGAAGAGGAGACAGAAGTGGTCAGACCAGTGTAAGGCAAGTGATGAGATATCAACAGGGGAGACGGGGGAGGCTGCTGGAGTAAAGATTAGATCCAAGGTATGCCCAGCAGAATGTGTGGGACATGAAACATGCTGGATGAATGAAAGATCGTTCAGGAGGGGGATAGTAGAGCACGATCTTTTAGGCGAGAGGGGGAATCGAAGTAGACGTTAAAGTCACCAAGAATGACAAGCTGCGAGGATAGAAAAGAAGCCTCAGAGTGAATTGAGAAAAATTTCCCAGAGATCCTGGCGCATAGTTGGGGGAGCGTAGACAAGAAGAAAAGGGGTAGAGGGGGAGGGGCCATAGTGAACAAGAAGAGCCTCAGGGTAAGATGGAAGAGAGGTGGCAATACTGAAGGGGAGAGTATAGCAATAAATGACCGCTACTAGCGCCTCCGCCGCTGTGATTGCAGCGGGGTCGATGGAAGGCGGAGTAGCCAGGCGGCAGACAATGATGGAGAATAGCATCTTCACCTTCCCGGAGCCATGTCTCCGTGAGGAAGAGGGCATCCAAGGAATTCTGGGAGAGGAGATCGTGTATTAAATGAGTTTTGTTCCGTAGAGAGCGGCAGTTTAAGAGGGCAAGTGAGAGGGAAAGGAGAGGAACAACTGGAGGTAAGGTGGAAGGAGGTCTACAGCTCAATTGCAGAGACCGACAGTCTATAAGGCACTCTGCATGCCGATGTGAAGCCCCAAAAGGGGAGCTACGAAATGCAATAGGGCGGTGGCCCCAGTGCACTGGAATGGAGGTCATAGAACCCACAAGAATGTGGAAACCGCCAACAAGGAGGAGGAGAAAGAGCTTCCAGTGAGTAACAGAGGGAGGGAGGGGGGGAAGTAACTAATGCCGGAGGTAAATGAGAAGGCAAGTCCCTCAGAGCCAAAATGATAGGTAACTTTGAAGCAGGAAGGTGAGAGGAAGACGAATAGTCGCCCCCGTCGTCGCCCCAAGGAGCTCGCCCAAGGAGCACGTCTTGCTCCTTGGGCGCGGGACACCACAGGCAGCGTCGTTAAGTAAAGGAGCGGTGAATGTGCAGTTATGCCGGTTCCGGAGGAGGAGCTGTGATGTCAGCACACTAGAAGGAAAAGGGAGAGTGAGAGGACAAAGGAATACAGCACAAAGTGGTATACAGTTTTAGAAAGATCTTTGCATATGTGTCTGTGTCTACCACTATGCTTGAGGATTTAAATCTTTCTGCAGAGCTGACCACACATTTTTAGGTCCCAACGCGCCATCCTCATATGATTTTTTTTGTTGTGTACATAGTACAAAATATGCAACTGCTACTCAGGTCATTACGCAGTTATAGGACCCAGACCTCATGGACCAGAGGGCATTTATACTTTATGCTCTGGGATTATAGAACTTCTAATGAATTAAGGGCAGTTAGAGAGTTAATCAATTTTTCATAAAAAAGCTAAAGGCTCGTTTATTCACTGAATATTTTGGGGTTATCTTGGAATGTGATAATAGGCTCTAATTTTTTTCTTAATATAGAAAATATAATTTTGTACTCTGAACTATTAAGTATATTTTGTTTTATATTGTAAACGGTTGTTCTCCAGGAACAAACAGGAAATCAGTCCTCAGTTATGGTTGATGTCTGCACCGACAGAGCCCGCGCGGAGCAATTCCCCAGTTTTCAAAGAAAGCCTTTGGGATTGCTGCCATGCATGCGTGGTCCTCTTCCTGCCCAAAGGTGCCATCTTGCTCAGTCTTCCTTTTTCCATGGAGCCCTTCGGACACATGTCCTTGTCCCTCTAAAAAAGCTTTTTTTTTCTTCTCCGGCCTTTTGGCCCTTTTTTCCAGTAGCGTCCGTCCTCCCCGTCGCCCCTGCTCCAGCTGTGGGCCAGGGGATCCCTTTTTTCCTCCCTTAGTGTTTTTTTTCTCTTCGGGCCCTTTTCGCGCCCTTTATGCCAACCGCTGGCCTCAAGGGTCTTCGACCTCATGTGGGCTTTTTTTGCCCCCATGGCCACCGGCTTCAAAAAATGTGACAGATGCTTCAAGAATAGTCGCTCACAGACACCCACGACTGTTGTCTGCCGTGTCTGGGGGCCGACCACAACCCGGAGCTCTGCTTGCTCTCTAAGAAAATGTCCGCTAAGGCCTTGCTAAGCCGTAAGCAGAAGTCCGACATTTTCCGTAAGGCAGCCCCGGGGTCCCTGGTGGCGCCTCGCCCCACGATCCTCCACTTGTAGGGTCCCTCACAGTGACCCCGCCCCAGGCGTCACTCCATTCAGGGTTCGCCCAAGGTGGAACGGCGAAAGAAGACGACGACGACCTCGAAGTCGCTATCGGGGGCTCCAGACAAGCGCAAGCAGTTTTGCAGCTCGTTCCCTTAGTCCTCCTCAGCGTTCCCGAGAATCGGACAAGGAGCAGTCTCGAAAGGTACCTCGTACAGATACAGAGGCTTCCGGCAATGGCGCCTGATCTCCTGAGAGTCGTCCTGGCGAGGACCCCCCTCTCCTCCACGCCAGACCCGGTAACCCGGGTGTCGACGGCGCAGGAACCCACTCTTGAGTGGGAGTCCCATATGCTGGCACTGGAGCGCAGTGTTTCTGCCTCCCTAGCTGCCCAGCAGGCGCTTTTACCCAGCACAGCTGGCTCATGCCTCGAGACAGAGGGGTCCTGAAAAATGCCTTGGAAACCCCTGAGAGCCGCAGGCCTCGTGAGGGTCCTCTGCACCGGTCTCACTCGCTGTTCCGTTCCTCGGGGGCGAGGTCTTTCAGAGTCAGTGCCTCCGGCTCCAAGCGGGCCTCGGCCATTGGACATGGGGATCAGCCCGACTCAGAGTCCTTCTCGGACCTCTCAGGCTAGGAATTGGACTGGGACACGTCCTCTGAAACCCGCACCCATAGGGACCTTTCTTCTGACCCGTCCCTGCCCACCTCGCAAAAGTGGTTACCGCCCCCCCCCCCGAAGACGACACTTTCTTGGTATTTGTGTGGGATATGGCTTGAGCACTCAATCTGCCCATGCAGACCAAAGAAGAGCCAAGGGCGGAGTAACTCGACATCTTGCAATATGAGCCTCCCCCTAAGGAGTCTCTCACAGTCCCGGTACCGTCCATCCTGACTCGGCTGCTCCTCTGCATGTGGGAAGCACCCACCTCAGTCCCTATTGTCAGTAAAAGACTCAATGCTTTGTACAGGGTCCAGCGTGGCCTGGGGTTCCGGAAGACTCAACTTCCCCATACCTCCATGGTAGTTGAATTTGCGATGTGGAAGCAGAAGAGCCCAAAGTCATACTCTTCGGTCCTGCCTGGTAGGGAATCCCGTGCCCTTGATGCCCTCGGGCACAAGACTTACCAGGGATCCATGCTGGCATGCCGCATCCAGGCATACCAACTGTATATGGGGATGTTTCTTTGCGACCTCTCAAAAGAGCTCGGCGGTAACTCTGCGGGGCTCAGTAGCAAACATACTCAGATTTCAGACCCTTCTGAGATTGGTCGTGGACTGCTTGAAGTACCTTTCCCGCGCCGCATGTGACTGGTTCGAGTCTCTTCCCATATGGCAGCGGCCTGCATCGGAGCCCGGCGTCAAGCGTAGCTCTAGTCTTTAGACCTGGAACAATGGGTCCAGGAGCAGGTCTTGGATGTCCCCTGCCTTGGCGAACAACTGTTCAGCAAGCCCATGGAGGGAGGACAAGGCAGCCGAGATCGAGGCGGAGTTCATAACTCACACCCGTCTCTCTCATAAAACCTCTTCTCTTCCGCAGAAGAAACACATCAAGAAGCATTTCTTCTAGAGGAAGGCGCGCTCCCTTACCAGGGATACCCACCCTATCCACCTGCCCCAGCGCTGACGCCCAGCAGCCAGGGCAAAGGAGAGGGGCTCAGGGTCACCGGAAACCGAAGGTTCTCAAAGCTCAACTACCGGCGCTGCCCCAGCCAGCCCCGGTGTTTTGACACCAAGTGCCTAGCCCCTTGCTCCCCGGTGGCACCTCTGCCCGTGGGAGGGCATCTGTCCCTTTTTGCTCCCAAATGGGCAGCCATTACATTGGGCACCTGGGTCCTTCAGGTAATCCGGGACAGTTATCGTCTTTGTCTGGACAGACTCCCTCCTCGCTTCTCCCCAGTGGAGACGACTCTGCTTCCCTCGCACCAGGCTTGCTTGCAGCAAGAGCTAATCAACCTCCTCAGTCAACAGGCGGTTGAGAGAGTTCTGCTGCACCTCCGAGGTTGGGGGTTTTACTCCTGGTACTTCCTTGTTCCAAAGAGGATGGGGGGCCTACACCCCATCCTTGATCTCAGGAATCTGAACAAATTTCTGGTGCAGGAGACGTTCAGAATGCTATCGCTTGGCGTCCTGCTGCCCTTCCTCCGGGAGGGTGATTGGCTATGCTCCTTGGATCTCAGAGACTCTTAACGCCCACATCCTGGTCCACCCCAAGCACAGGAAGTACCCGTGTTTCAGGGTGCAAGGGGAGCATTTCCAATACAGAGTGCTTCCTTTTAGGTTCACGACTGCCCCGTGTGTCTTCACGAAATGCCTGTCAGCAGCCGCAGCCGACCTCCGGCTACAGGGCATATCTGTCTACCCTTACCTGGATGACTGGCTCATCACAGGCACATCGGCAGCAGAGGAGGCTCGCCTCTCGGCATCGCGCAATGTCCTTGTCGAGTGCCTTGGTTTCCTGATCAACTACTCCAAGTCCCACCTCGAGCTGGTGCAGACCCTGGAGTTCATTGGCGCTCTTCTTGATACAGGACGAGTGACTGCCTTCCTCCCTCAAGCACATGTGGATTGGCTCCACGCTTTGGCTGCCGAGGTCCAAAGCCGGTCCAGGGTCTCAGCGTGGACCATGTTGCGCCTTCTGGAGCACATGGCCTCAACCATCCATGTCGTCCCCCACGCTCGCATGCACATGCGAGCGGCCCAATGGTGCCTCAGAGCGCAGTGGGGCCAAGCCTCTGACCTCTTCCGGGATTCTGTATCAGTCTCCCGCAACCTCTCCAGTTCCCTGGATTGGTGGCTGAACCCTCAAAGCCGCCTTCAGGGCATGCCCTTCCAGACTCGACAACCCGAGCTCATCCTGACGACAGATGCCTCACTGTTGAGCTGGGGAGCCAACTGCGGCAACCTCCGTACCCAGGGGCGGTGGTCACCCGAGGAATCTCGGCAGCAGATCAACCTGCTTGAGCTTCGAGCGGTCCGGATGGCCCTGAAGGTCTTCGAGTACTACCTGTGAGGCAAGTCGGTGCTCACGCAGACCGACAACAAGGTTGCAATGTTCTACATAAATAAGGAGGGGGGTACGGGCTCCCGCCGCCTCTGTCGTGAGGCAGTTCTCTGCTCCTTCGCCATACGCTTGGGCATAACCCTAAGAGCGGTCTACCTCCCAGTCCAGGACAATGTCCTCGTGGACAGACTCTGTAGGTTCCTTCGCCCCCACGAGTGGCGCCTGAGTACAGAGGTGGTTCTCCACCTGTTCCGCCGCTGGGGGACTCTGTCATTGGACCTGTTTGCCAGCACAGTGAACACGCAGCTTCCCAACTTTTACGGGCCGATACCGCACCTGAGCAGGGTAGCTCCAGATGCATTCCTCCTGAACTGGACCTCCGGGCTTCTGTATGCTTTCTCTCCCACTCCTCTCATTGCAAGGACCCTCCACAAGATTCAGCGGGACCGAGTCTCTGTGATCCTCATGGCCTCGACAGCCCTGGTTCTTGCTTCTACTCCAGCTCTCGTCGGTACCTTTGGTCCCCCTGGGCAGTACCCCAGGTCTGCTGACGCAGGAGGAGGGATGGGTGCTCGACCCAAACCTGATCTCGCTATCCCTCACGGCCTGGTGGCTGAACTGTTATCTCTAGCTCTGCTGCACCTCCCAGAGGAGATCCTCCTCGCATCGAGAAGGACTCGACGAGATGGGCCTACGCCCTGAAGTGGCAGCGCTTCTCGGACTGGTGCTACGATCTCCAGATTGACCCATTCTTCTGCTCTACCCGGTGGGGTCTCCAGTACCACCTCCACCTCTCGTAGGTGGGACTGTAATCCAGTTCGGTCCGGGTTCACCTGAGCGCCATCTTGGCTAACCACTTCCCCATCGAGGGTAAACCCCTCTCGGGCCAGCCTCTGGTCTCCTGCTTCATGCGGGGCCTCTTACTTTCCAAGCCCCCCGTCCGGTCTCCACTGGTGGTTTGGGACCTGAACGTCGTACTCATGCAGCTCATTCAGCCGCTCTTCGAGCCGATGGCGACACGCTTGCTTCAGCACCTCTCCTGGAAGGTAGTCTTCCTGGTGGCGCTTACCTTGGCTCGGCGAGTCAGCGAGCTGCAAGCACTCATGGCCGCAGCTCCCCCTACACAAGGTTCTACGGGAACAGGGTGGTCCTTCGAACTCATCCCAAGTTCCTACCGAAAGTTGTCTCGGATTGCCATCTCAACCAAGAGATCATCCTACCGACTTTCTTCCTGAGACCCCATGCCGACTGGGCATCGGCAGTCCTACATACGCTCGACTGCAAGAGGGCTCTCGCCTTCTACCTGCAGCGCACCCAGGGTCATCGCAGGTTCGACAGGCTCTTCATTGCCTACGTTCCTTATTGCCTAGGGCTTGCAGTCACCAAGCGCACCATCTCCGTCTGGGTGGTGGACTGCATTGCTTTTGCTCAGGCAAAGGCTGGGGCCTTGCTGGATTTCCGAGTCACCGTGCACAGTGTCCGGGCCAAGGTGACGTCAGTGGCTTCGCTGCGCTCAGTGCCTCTGACAAACGTCTGCCGGGCTGCGACTTGATCCTCCCGAATATCTTCACTTTGCACTATTGCCTGGAGAGGGTCCCACCGGGACAGCGCCTTCGGCCAGGCTGTACTCCGTAATCTGTTCGGGGTATAAGCAACTCCTACCCTCTGACCCTTCTGTGGCTACCAAGAGCTTGGCCCCAAGGGCCCGAGGACTCTGGCTTCCTTCGGTCAATGGTTTCTGCTCACCGCCTTGCGGAGGCGTTTTTGGGTTGCAGGTTTCAGTAGCCTGTAGCTGGGGAGTCCCATAAGTGAGGACAGACTTCACCTGTAACAAGTGTTCTCCAGGGACAGCAGGAATCAGTCCTTACTACCCTCCCACCTCCCCTTAAGAGTTGCCATTTTTGTTTTTCTTCTCTTGCCATCTGCTGAGTAGGGCTCTAGCTGTGGGACCTGACTGAGCAAGATGGCACCTATGGATGGGAAGAGGACCACGCATGCGTGGCAGCAATCCCAAAGGCTTTCTTTGAAAGCTGGGGAATTGCTCCGCGTGGGCTCCATCGGCTTGCAATTGCATGTTGTGCAAGTTGTAGGGGATTTAAGGAGCTTTTGGGTATTCCTTGGATGATTGCATTGCAAGTAGTCAAGGTGAAGGAGTATCATGGCTTGGAAGATAGTTTGGATATTGTGTCTGAAGGAGCAGCCATAGGTGTTGGAGGATCTTTATTTTATTGTAAATGGTTTGTGGTGGTTCGTTGATATGAGCTTGTAGGGTGAGGTGTTGGTCGGTGGTTACACCAAGGTATCGAGCTTCTGATTTGTCACCAGATCTGCATTATCAACTCAGCGATGTTGATGGGGTGAAGGATTGATCTCTGGTTATGAAGAGCACCTCCGTTTTATTGTAATTAATAAGAGTCAGTGTTCTGTTAGCCAGTGGTGGAAAAGGGTGCATATATCTTGATGTCATCTGCATAGAGGTGAAAGAAGACATTTTGGGATCATATAAGATTGCACACCTGTTGGATATAAATATTAAATAGTAATATTGATAATGCCAAACCTTGGGGTACTCCTTGTGTTTGTATATATGGATCAAGTGTTGGGTCCTGATTGAACAAACAGGTAGGATTGAAGCCAATTTAAAGCTATACTATGGATTCCAATACCTTGCAATTGCTGTAGGAGAATGTCATGGCATAGTGTATCAAATGCTGCTGCAATGTCCAGGAATATAAGGATAAATCCCTGCTTAGGGATTTTCAATACCTTTCACAAGTCTGTCAGTAAGTGAGATTAGTAGGGTTTCTACTCCGTGACTAGGTCAGAAACCATGCTGCTGTAAGTCAAGGGTGCACTTAAGTTGGTGTGATCCCGCAATTGATGTTGGATGACCTTTTCCATTTTTTTTGTCAAGAAGGATGGGCTTGAGATTGGCCTGTATGAACTGGGGTCACTTGGATCCAGCTTGAGATTCCCAATCACAGGACTATCTTAAATTTACCATGGGGAAATACCATTTCCAGTACTGCATTCTGCCCATTGGCCTCATGTCTGCTTTTTGGGCTTTCATCAGATGTCTCACTGCTGTCATAATATATCTATGCAGTCTGGGGGGGTGGGGGGGGTGCAGGTGCCTATTTGGACAATTGACTCATCGAGAGCACCACACGAGGGAGTTCAAGAATCCATACATATTACCATCCAGATGATGGAGCTATTAAGATTAGTCATAAATTATCCCAAGTACGATATAACTGTGTCACATCAATTGGAATTCATTGAAGCCTTGCTAGATACGACTTCGGTGAGAGCCTGTCTTTCAGCATGACAACTCAACTCCTTGATGCATCAAGTAGGGGAATTTCAAAAGTCAACAGGTATCAACAAGGTTCATGTTGAGAATATTGTGCCACATGGCTTCTCTGTGTCACTTCGATGGCACGTTTACATTTGAGGCAATCTCATTGGACCCTGAGTACTCGGTGGATATAGTCCACTCAAGTTCAGCAACATCATCTCTGTTACCAGGCCCCTTTCAGGAGTCTCTTGTGATGGATGCTTCCCTCCACTCTGACAAAGAGCACTTCCTTTCAGGAGCCATCTTACCAAAAGCTGTTGATGATAAATAAGCTCCCTAACCCAGTTTGGACTCATCTTAATGGGTTTCACATCCAGGGATTACAGTGCACTCGGGGATTACACCCAAGAGAGTCTGCAGATCAATTTCCTGGAACAGAACTATTTCAAAAGCTCTAGATTTTTAAGAAATTGGTTGGCCAACTAAATTGATTCAAATAGACAAATTGTCATATTCTATATGAACAGGCAGGGAGGAATAGGCTTGTACCCCTTCTGTTGGGAAGGCCATCAGACAGTGGAACTAAGCTATCTCTCATGGAATGATGCTCAGAGCCACATAACTGGCGGAAGAGAAGACCACGTCAGCAGACAGACTGAGTCGAGTCCCTTGTCCTCACAGATGGATTCTGGACAGGAAAGTTGCATGGGCTATCTCAAGAGTGGGCCCACCTCTTCAGAGATCTCATATGCCACTCCCCAAACCAAATAAGTCCTTTAGTTTGCTCCAGAGTTGGGTCAGGACAGAAGACTAGCCTCTGATGTTTTCCGCCTCCATAGGTGATTGATCCTCTACAATACATTCCTGGTGTCTCTGGCCTTTCTAGTTCTTTGGATCACTCCTTTTTGCGGTGAAGCCTTTGCCGTCTATTTCCTCAGAGGCACCACCTTCATGTCTTTCTGAGTGGTTTGTGGATCTGCCTTCCTTTGTCTTCAAATGGACTCCTTGCTGCATCTAGTGGATGGATGGAGGGTTTGGCTAGAATTCATCGCAGTATCTCATGCCTCTCGTCAGTTGAAACAACTCCATCCTTGGCAATTTGAGAGAAGTACTGGTAGAGGTAGAGTCCTCTATTGCCCATTCATCCCTGGGGTCATTTGGGTAGAGTGTGCCCAGGATTGAGTCACAGCTCTTACAGCCTTGTGTGAAGTCTGAGTGGGTATTCCCAGAGAACAGTTATAAGCCTCTTGGCTTTAGTTGTCTCCTTTGTGAGGTCACCAGGGTGCTTGGGGAGATATTCTGATGACTGCTTTTTCAGGATTGTTTGTCCTGTTGTCTTCCCCTCATCCTGTGTCCTGATTGAGTACATCCCACTCAGTCAGCAGGATAAAGAAGAAGAGATTTTAACATATCTGATAATATCCTTTCGTTGAATCCTGCTAGACTATCCAGGACCCACCCTAGGAGACTCCTTTTCCAGGTTGAAAAGCCTGCTCCCTTTTGGTCGTGTTAGCTGTGTTACTGCCTGGAAGATTCTTTCTGCAGGTTTGGGGGGTCCAGCTGCTGTAGAAGGTCTAGTCCGCCTTATGGGCCAGTTTTTCATAGTAAGAGAGCCTGAGGTTTTCAATTTTGCTTATTGCTTGGGAAGTTGTCATACAGACTTCTCTCAGTGCTTTACCAGAAGATAATACCCCAGTGATGATATCACTGAAAGTTGCTCAAGTCTGCCTCCACTTGCTGGCAAGGGGACATAACCCACTTCTCTGGACTGGTCTAGCAGGATTCAAGGAAAGGAGATTAGGTATGTTAAACATATCTCCTTATCAGCAGTGGTCTTGGTAACATGGGAGATGTGAATGCTTCTACCTTATCACATCAACTGGAGCAATCACTAGGCTTCAGTTTTCATTAGTATTTCCGTAGTGTGTGATAAGTACAAGTTGTTAACCAAGTATGGCCTTGGAGTGGCACAGCTTGATTGCTGTTGTGTCAGAAACTCTATGCACCCTTGACATAAAGGGTCTAAAGATAATCTGCAGCTCTTTTGGAAGCACGAGTTTGATAAATTACTCATGCTCGCCTCCTTTGGTGCTCTCCAGGAGTCTAAAGATGCAAATTTTAGGCTGATTGTAGTTACTCAGATCTTCTAAATCTGACTTTAGAGCCACTGCCATTTTGAGTGTTTTGTTTTTCTAAGGTTGCTGTTTTATCTCGCCTGTATAACTTTTTTTTTTTTTTTTTTTAATTCCTCCAATCTTGTCAAAAATGAGATTTTAGAGTGCACCAACAGTGTTTTGCTTTCATTTCCTTCACAGAAGATAAAAAGCAGCCTTAAAGGGCAACATGCTAGGCCACATTTGCCGACCAGTTATATAGCCACAGAAGCCTGAGCACTGTAATTGCTATAACTTTTTTTTTCATAAGGCTCAAGTTTGTTTATACAGTGTATATGCCAAAAAGGTAAGCCCACATTTAGATGAACCACTTTCAAGACTCCAGGAAGAAACCACCAGAGAACAGTGGCAATTTTAAAGGCCACCTAAGACAGGCCCGCTCCACATATACCCCACAGATGGTTACCTGTGAGGTGACTGGTGACCCCTGACTCCTAGCAGTGCTTCAAGATGCACTGCTAGGGCACAGCCTGCCAAGTAAGAGAGTGCTTCCCAAATACAGGAAACAATCCCTTATTTAATTTAAATTTAAATTGTAACGTATATCCTACCTGTAACATTTCTGATTCAGAGTGGGTTACGTAAAAATGAATTAAAAAAATTTGATTGTCATTGTATCAGTCCTATTACACCCATAAAACTACTTAAGGAGGAAGTTTTCTATAGCTGCTAACTTCCTTTCTTAAATCCTGCTAGACCAGTCCAGATGAATAGGTTGTGCTCACCAGCCAACAAATGGAGGCAAACCAGAGCAACGTTCTGTGATATGATGATATATATATATATATATATATATATATATATATATATCTATAGCTGGTGCAGCAATGAGAGAAACCAGTATGACAATTCCTAAGCAGAACTGAAAAACGTAGAAAAATAATAGAAATAAGTATTAATCAACATTTTGTACAAACTTCTGGCTCTTACCATATTTGACTGCATCAGGCATTGATAAAGAAAATGCAGTTAAAGGGCAGGGTGGATCTCAGACCTGTAGGAATAGTCTTCTAGAGCAGGTCCTGAACTGGTCTGGCACGATTCAAGGAAAGGAAATTAGCATATAATCTTTTTCTCCATCCTGCTAGACCAGTCCAGACAAGTAAGATATACTCAAGTAGTCACTATCCAGGGTGGGAAGAAGACTAGAATGACCAAGCCTGGGTGAAACTGCATTCTGTACATAAGGTACAAAGAAGAGCGACAAAAATGGTAAAGGGAATAGAAGGATACCCTTATGAAGAGCTCCCTGGATAAAAGGTTGGAGCTCTTCAACATGAGGAAAGATCTATAAAAGCTGGAAGAATGGTCTAATGCTTGGCAGTTAAGATTTAATGCGAAGTGCAGTGTCATGCACTTGGGAAGCAGAAATTCAAGGAAAATGTATGCGATAGGGGGGCAAAAGGTTGGTGTGCATGGACCCAGTAGAAGGACCTTGGTGTGATTATTTCTGAGGATCTCAAGGTGGCAAAACAGTGCGACAAGGCAGTGGCAAAAGCCAGCAGGATGTTGGGTTGCATACAGAGAGGAATTACCAACAGAAAGGAAGAGGTACTAATGCCACTGTATAAGTCACTGGTGAGGCCTCACTTCTAATACTGTGTTCAGTTTTGGAGACCATATCTCACAAAGGATGTAAAAAGACTGGAAGCGGTTCAGAGGAAGGCAATCAAAATGATTTGGAGTCTGCGTCAGAAGCCTTATGAGAAGAGACTTGAAGACCTAAATATGTACACTCTAGAGGAGAGGAGGGACAGGGGAGATATGATTCACACCTTTAAATACTTAAAGAGAATTAACGAACAAACCTCTTCCAAAGACGGGGAAGCTATAAAACGAGAGGGCATAACATGAAGCTGCAAGGGGGTAAATTTGCAATGTCAGGAAATACATTTACACTGAAAGGGTGGTGGATGCTTGGAATGCCCTCCCGATGGCAATTGTGGGGGCAAATACAGTGACAGAATTCAAAATGGCATGGGGACAGACACACTGGATCCCTTTACAGCACAGGAGAAAATCAAAATAAACTTGACTATCTAACTTCTCAACAAGCAGGGATGTCCTACACGGAGCGGTGGGTTCACCCCTAAACAAAGACATGGAGAGGGGTGACCTGCACAGAGCAGCAGGTGCACTACTCTTGCCATCTTACTGGGCAGACTAGATGGACCATACTGGTCCTTATCTGCCGTCATTTACTATGTTACTACGACAAGTGGGAAGAAGTGGGCAGTACAAAATCAATGCAAAATACATGCAAGCCAGTTAAATACTGGAAAGCAATGAGCACAAATGCTCGAAGCTTAGCCAACAAAGTTCCGGACCTGGAAGCCCTAATGGTGGAAATGGACTTGGACATTGTGGAAATTACAGAAACATGTCTTAATCAATCGCATGAATGGGATATAGCCATAGCTGGCTATAATTATTCAGAAGAGAAAGAGAAAGTGGAAAAGGAGGAGTAGCAGCTTTGTATGTCAAAAGCAATATTAAAGCTACTGCAATGCAGGGGCATGGGGAAAAGAAGCAGCGCTCTGGATTGTATTGGAAAGAGGAGATGGCACTGTTATCCATACTGCTGTACTCTACAGACCTCCGACTCAAATCGAACAAATAGATAATGAATTGATTATAGATATTGCCAAGATAGCCACAAAGGGGGAAGTGATCATATTGGGTGACTTTAATCTAACCGATGTGGATTGGAGTACTCCTTCTGCGAATCTGGCAAGAAACAAAACAATTGTGAATGCTGTCCAAGATGCGTCACTTAAACAAAATGTGATGGAACCAACCAGGGAAAGCTCAATGCTGTATTTAGTGCTCACCAACGGTGAGAGCGTGTCGAATGTCTGCGTGGGTGCCCCTGTGAGCAGCAGCGATCATCACACGGTGTGGTTTGAGATAAAAGCCAAGGTGCAGTCCAATCATAGCAGGCTCAAAGTCCTAAACTTCAAAAACACTGACTTCAGTAGAATGGCCAAGTACTTGGAGGAGTTGGCAGGGTGGGAGGTGATAAGCGAAGTGGAATTGCAATGGGCTAAACTAAAGGTGGCAATAAAAGGGGCAACAGATAAATATGTAAGGAAACTAAATAAAAACAAGAGGAGAAGGAAACCTATTTGGTTCTCCAAAGAAGTGGCTGCTCAAAGACAAAAAACACAGCTTTCACAAAATTCAAAAGCTTGCAAACAGAGGAACATAGTAAGGAATACAGGAGCAAACTAAAAGACAAAAAGAAAAATAAGGGAAGCTAAAATCAAAGGCAGAGGAAAAGATGGCTAAAGATGTGAAGTGTGGCGACAAAACTTTCTTCAGGTATATTCTTGAGATGAGGAAAATCGGAGATGGAATTGCAGGACTCAGAAGTGCTGGGAACGGATTTGTGGAAAGTGATTTTGAAAAAGCAAAATTGATAAATACTTCTGCTCTGTTTTTACTAAAGAAAATCCTGGAGAAGGACCATCTGTGACTCCCAAATATAAAAATGGGAATGAAGTAGATACCACACCATTCACTGAAGATGATGTGTTAGAACAACTTGCAAAACTGAACGTGAACAAGGCCATGGGACCGGATGGGATACATCCCAGGATACTGAAAGAGCTCATAGAGGTTCTTGCAGGGCCGTTAAAGGATGTTTTCAACAGATCTTTGGAAAGAGGAGTAGTTCCTTAGGACTGGAGAAGGGTGGATGTGGTACCTCTTCACAAAAGTGGTGACAGGGAAGAAGTGACAAACTACAGGCCCGTGAGCCTTACCTCAGTGGCGGGAAAAGTAATGGAGGCGCTTCTGAAAGAGCGAATAGTGGACTTTCTCAAAACCAACAGGTTGCATGATCCGAGGCAACATGGTTTTAGCAAAGGATGATCTTGCCAAACAAATCTGATTGAGTTCTTTGGGTGGTCAGAGAACTAGATCGGAGCATGCGATGAATGTCATCTACCTGGATTTCAGCAAAGCCTTTGATACTGTTCCTCATAGGAGGCTTATCAATAAAATCAGTAGTTTGTGGATGTGTCCCAAGGTGGTGAACTGGATCAGAAATTGGTTGACTGACAGATGACAGAAGGTGATGGTAAATGGAGCTCACTCGGATGGAAGGAGGGTGATTAGTGGGGTGCCCCAGGGTTCGGTCCTGGGCCTGGCACTGTTCAGTGTATTTGTGAGTGATATTGCTGAAGGACTGCATGGAAAAAGTCTGTCTTTTTGCAGATGACATGAAAATTTGCAACAGAGTGGACTCCCCTGAGGGAGTGGATAACATGAGGAAAGATCTACAAAAGCTGGAAGAATGGTCTAATGCTTGGCAGTTAAGATTTAATGCGAAGAAGTGCAGTGTCATGCAATTGGGAAGCAGAAATCCAGGTGAAATGTACGTGATAGGGGGAGAGAGATTGGTGTGTATGGACCAGGAGAAGGACCTTGGTGTGATTATTTCTGAGAATCTCAAGGTGGCAAAACAGTGCGACAAGGCAGTGGCAAAGGCCAGGAGGATGTTGGGTTGCATACAAAGAGGAATTACCAGCAGAAAGGAAGAGGACTAATGCCACTGTATAAGTCACTGGTGAGGCCTCACTTGGAATACTATGTTCAGTTTTGGAGACCATATCTTACAAAGGATATAAAAAGACTGGAAACTGTTCAGAGAAAGGCGACCAAAATGATTTGTAGCCTGCGTCAGAAGCCTTATGAGAAGAGACTTGAAGACCTAAATATGTACACTCTGGAGGAGAGAAGGGACAGGGGAGATGTGATTCAGACCTTTAAATACTTAAAGAGAAATAATGAACAAATAAACCTCTTCCAAAGACTGTGAAGCTGTAAAACTAGAGGGCATAACATGAAGCTGCAAGGGGGTAAATTGAAAGACAATGTCAGGAAATACTTTTTCACTGAAAGGGTGGTGGATGCTTGGAGTGCCCTCCCGATGGAAGTGGTGGGGGCAAATACAGTGACAGAATTCAAAATGGCATGGGACAGACACAGTGGATCCCTTTACAGCAACAGGATAAAATCAAAGTAAACTTAACTAATTTCTCAACATACGGGGGTGTCCTACATGGAGCGGTGGGTTCACCCCTAAAACAAAGACATGGGGAGGGGTGGCCTGCACGGAGCGGCAGGTGCAGCTACTCTTGCCATCTTACTGGGCAGACTAGATGGACCATACTGGTCTTTATCTCCTGTCATTTACTATGTTACTATGTAACTTGGAAAAGAGACAACTGAGGGGGGATATGATAGAGGTCTATAAATTAATAAATGGTTTACGCCATCAAAAGGTAGAAAGACTAGAGGACACACAATGAAGCTACAATGCAGCCCCTTTAAGACTAATAAATGAAAATATTTTTTTACTTAACGCATAATGAAAACTCTGGAATTTGTTAGGGGAGGATGTAGTAAAAGCTGTTAGTATAGCGGGGTTTAAAAAAAGTTTGGACAAGTTCCTGGAGGAAATGTCCATAAACCATTATTAGAGGACCTGGGAAATTTACTGCTTGCCCCGGGAACCTGTGTGTCTCTTTGGGAACCTGCCAGGTACTTGTGGCCTGAGTTGGCTGCTGTTGGAAACAGGATACTGGGCTTGATGGACACCATTATTCATTAAATCCCACTGGCTTCCCCTCCCATACTGTATACAGTATAAACTACTGATCACTGTCCATAAGATTCTTGACTCTGGTGCTCCAGCATATATCTCCTCTCATCTTATACCACATGCATCCACTTGCTCCTTACGTTCCATACACGTAAACCGCCTTCATCTACCTTCCCCATCACAAGCCTACCTTGAGAGCACTCACAATTTAGCAGTTTTCTTTTTGGCCCCTTCCCTCTGGAACTCCTTCGCTACCGATATTCGTTTGGAAGTCTCTTTCCAAATTTAAAACTGCTGTCAAAACCTACTTTTTTCAACTTGCATTCAAGATCATCATTGAACCAACTTAACACTCTTCGCTCCCTGGATAAAATGTCCCTCTGTGTTGAACCTGGAATCTCTGCCTTCTTACTCCTTCCCTCTCTGTACTTTGCTTTCCTATTTTAATGTTGGCGTTCCTTTTCTCTCTCTTTAAAGAATGTTGTTGTTGTAAACCGATTTAACATATGTGAAATGTGGTGTATCAGATATTTTAATAAACCATAACCCTTGGTCTGACCCAGTAAGGCATTTCTTATATTATGTTCTTAGGTGGCTCACCATGGGCCATAGAGGAAAGACATACAGCAGCCTCTTATGGGGTCACACCTGAAGAAGGGCATCTAAATCTGCTGCCCCTGGATCTTTTCTGCAGCTCAAAATGTTTTCACCATTGCATTCTCCTGGGTGGCTATCAGATTGGACATTGGTAGAACCCACTTCCACAAAATGAGGTTAAAGACGCAAACGATTAGCTCCTACTTGCTGGGATCTACTGTCTTCCGAGTGAAGAAGTCTGCTTGCACATTGTCTGCCCACTCTGTGGGCTGCCGATAGAGCCACCTGATGAGCCTCTGTCGAATGACAGAGCTCTACCACTTCTGTGGCCACCTTGTCACCTTGCCTGGTGATGTATGCCATTGCCACAGTATTGTCCAAGAATACTCTGATTACTTTGCTCTCCAGGAGGGACAGAAAGCTCTCCAGAGTCAGTTGGATTGACGTAACATCTAGAGTCTGATTGACTAGGAGGTTTCTTGAGGGGACCAGTGCCCTTGAACAAACTGACCCAGATAACATAAGAACATAAGATGTGCCATACTGGGTCAGACCAAGGTCCATCAAGCCCAGTATCCTGTTTCCAACAGTGGCCAATCTAGCCCATGTTCCCTGTAAAATAGTTATCTCCAAGTTATAATGCCCTGTTCAATGTAATTTCAGTTTGTTCAATGTAAGCCGCACTGATGCAGAATAGCGCGGTATATAAGAGAATGTAAATAAAATAAAATAAATAAAATACGTACCTAGCAATTTCCCCAAAAGACACAGGTTCCACAGTGCTTGTACTGGGTCAAGCATTGATGTCCTGGGTCCCTTCTTAATAATGGTTTATGGACCTTTCCTCCAGGAACTTATCCAAACCTTTTTTAAACCCAACTACGCTAACAGCCTTTACTACATCCTCCGGTAACAAATTCCAGAGTTTGATTACATGTTGAGTGAAAAAATATTTTCTTTTATTAGTCTTAAATAGTTTACCCTGTAGCTTCATTGCATGTCCCCTAGTCTTTCTATATTCTGATAACGTAAACAATCGATCTACATTTACCCGTTCCACTCCGTTCATTTATTTATAGACTTCTATCATATCTCCCCTCAGCCGTCTCTTTTCCAGGTTAAAGAGCCTAACCTTTTTAGCCTTTCTTCAAAGGAGTATCCTTCCATCCCCTTTACCATTTTGGTGGCTCTTCTCTGAACCTTTTCTAAAATCGCTATATCCTTTTTAAGATACGGCAACCAGAATGGCACACAATATTCAAGGTGTGGTCTCACCATGGAACGATATAGAGGCATTATAATATCTTTTGTTTTATTTTCCATTCCTTTCCTAATGATACCTAGCATTCTATTTGCTCTCTTGGCTGCCGCTGCACACTGGGCCAAGGGTTTTAACATGGTATCCACAATGACGCCTAAATCTTTTTCCTGGGTGGTGGTTCCTAATGTGGAACCTTGCATCGTGTAACCATAGTTTGGGTTGTTCTTCCCTAGGTGCATAACTTTGCACTTGTTCACATTAAATTTCATCTGCCATTTTGATGCTCAGTCTTCCAGTTTATCAAGATCCTCTTGCAATTTTCCACAATCCTCTTGGGTTTTAACAACTTTAAATAGTTTTGTGTCATCTGCAAATTTGACAACCTCACTCGTTATTCCACTTTCCAGGTCATTTATGAATGTCAAAAAGCAGCGGACCCAGCACAGATCCCTGAGGTACACCACTATTCACTTTTCTCTATTGGGAAAATTGGCCATTTAGCCCTACCCTCTGCTTTCTATCTTTTAACCAGTTCCTGATCCACAGTAGTACACTGCCTTCTATCCCATGACTCTTTAGTTTTGCCAAAAGTCTCTGATGAGGGACCTTGTCAAAGGCTTTCTGAAAGTCCAGATACACTATATCAACTGACTCACCTTTGTCCACCTGTTTATTCACACCTTCAAAAAAACATAACAGATTAGTAAGACAAGATCTTCCTTGTCTAAAGCCATGTTTGCTGTCTCCCATTAGGCCATGACTATCTACTTGCTGAGTAATTTTATTCTTTATGATGGTTTCTACCATTTTTCCCGGTACTGACGTCAGGCTCACCGTTCTGTAGTTTCCCGGATCACCCCTGGAACCCTTTTTAAAAACTGGTGTTACATTGGCGATCCTCCAATCTTCAGGTATTAGAGATGATTTTAATGATAGTTCACAGATTACTAATCATTATAAGAAGGGTCATTGATGCAAAAAGGAGCATTTGGTGGCATTGTTATCACCGTAGCTCCCTATTAGTCTGAGACCCAGTTTATACTTCAAAGATAAGCTTGAAATAACATTTATACAAGTCAGATAGGAATATTTAAAATTTGTTTTGAAAAATTTTCATGCTGTTGGAGTAATTGCGATATTTGTGGCACAGATTACTAATAGCAGGTCTGCAATCTCATATTTCAGTTCTTTCAACACCCTTGGATGTATACCATCTGGCCCAGGTGATTTGCTACTCTTCAGTTTATGTAATAGTTGTAATACATCTTCCCGATGTATCGATATTTCCTTCAATTCTTCTGCACCTTTAAATACCACTTCAGTCATGGGTAACATCCCTACATCTTCCTCAGTAAAGACCGAAGCAAAGAATTCATTGAGTCTCTCTGCTATCGCCTTGTCGCCTCTTAGTGCCCCTTTAAACCCCTCTATCATCTAATGGCCCAACTGACTCACATGTTTTTTGCTGCGAATGTACTTGAAAAAGTCTTTATTTCGAGTTCTTGCTTCCGCAGCAAGCTTCTTCTCAAATTCTCCCTTTGCCTGCCTTATCAATGCCTTGCATTTGACTTGCCAGTGCTTGTGCTGTTTCCAGGTTTCGTCGTTTTTGGCTCTTTTTTCCATTTCCTGAAAGATGCTTTTTTGGCAACAGCCTCTGACCACCTTTAAACCATGCTGGCAGTTTTTTTGACTTCCTTCCACTTTTCTTAAAGCGTGGAATACAGCTGGTCTGGGCTTCCAAGATAGTATTTTTCAACACCCAAGCTTGATGTAAGTCTTTAACCTTTGCAACTGCTCCTTTTAGTTTTTTCGTAATTATTTTCCTCATTTTATCATAGTCTCCCTTTCGAAATTTAAAAGGTAATACTGTGGATTTCCTTACTATCCCTCCTCCACTAATTAAATCAAAGGCAATCATGCTATGATCACTATTGCCAAGTGGCCCCAACAACCGTATCTCTTGCACTAGATCTGGTGTTCCACTAAGGACTAGGTCTAATATGGCTTCCCCTCTGGTCGGTTCATGAAGCAGCTGCTCCAAGAAGCAGTCATTTATTTCATCTAGGAACTTTATCTCCCTAGCATGTCCTGCCGTGACACTGACCCTGTCGATACCGGGGTAATTGAAATCACCCATTATTATTACTGCGCTGTAACATTTTTGTTAGCTTCCTTGATTGATTTTGAGCATTTCATCATCCATTTGTTCATTCTGGCCAGGCGGTCGATAGTACACCCCCACTGCCATCGCCTTCCCCTTTGTAAATGGAATTTCAATCCATAGAGATTCTACAGCAAATTTTGTTTCCTGCACAACTTTAATCCTTTCTGACTCAATGCCCTCTCTAAGATAGAGCGCAACCCCTCCACCAATTTGATCAGCTCTATCATTACGATATAGTTTGTACCCAGGTATCACAGTGTCCCCTGGTTGTCCTCCTTCCACCTTGTCTCTGATATTCCAATCATATCTAACCTTTCATTTAGTGCTATATATTCTAACTCTCCCATCTTATTTTTTAGACTTCTAGCATTTGCATACAAGCATTTTAGAGACTGTATTTTATTCATATTAATTTTAATTTTTAATAATGCTCCCCCAACCCAGCAGCCTGGCATCTGTGGTGACTATTGCCCAAACTGATGCTGCCAGAGGCATCCCATCAGTCAGAGGGTGAGTCTGTAGCCACCGGGCCACTTCCTCCCTTGATTTTGGAGAGAGGAGGCAGGCTCTGTTCAAACAACTGGGAAGAGAGACTACTGAGTCAGGTATCCCTGCAGAGAGCACGTTTATCCTTCTGCCAGGGAATACCAGTTCCAGGGTCTCAATTGACCCCATAAGCCGCAGATAGTCTCATGCCCTGGGAACTGCTCAAGTGCAAATACTCCCTGAGCTGCAGGTGCAGCTTATCCATCCTTTCTGTGGTGAAAAATTATTATTATTAAGCATTTATAAAGCGCTGCAAACATACGAAGCGTTGTACACACAAATAAGAGAGACAGTCCCTGCTCATCGGAGCTCACAATCTAGTCAAGACAAAAAATTACATAATACAAATTACAGATCAACAGGACAAAGTATACATCTAATGTTAGAGCAAACACAGCATATATAAAATAGTCATATCACAACACAAGAGTCAAGAACGAAAGGCAATAGTGAAGAGGTGGGATTTCAACCTGGATTTGAAGATGGCCAGGGAGGACGGCTGGCGCACAGAGGCTGTTCCAGGCAAAAGGTGCAGCAAGGTGAAAGGAGCGAAGTGAATATTGAAGCAGGCACCCAGATACGCCAAGTCCTGGGAGGAATCTAGTCTGCTCTAGGAGTAGTTGACCACCCATCCCAGCTTATCGAACCACTGGAACATCTGGGTTGGGTTCACTCTGGACTTCTCCACGGGGTCAGACTGAATAAGCCAGTTGTCCTAGTATGGGTGAACACTGCTGCCACCACCACCACTGCCACCACCTTCAAGAAGCAGCCAGGCACTGTGGCCAGACCATAAAGCAGGCCATGAAACTGGAAATAGTGGCTCAGGATGCAGAAGTGGAGGAATCATTAATGTTGCTCCCAGATCAGAATATGAACGTGCATTTCGGGGAAAAATCCAAGGAGGAAACTCCCCTCACTGGGCCAACAGAATGATGAACCTGAGGGTCTCCATGTATAAGTGGGGCACTCTTGACTTGGCATTGACTGCCTGAAGGTCCAGAATGGGTCGGAAGGTCTTGCCTTTTTTGAGTACCATAAGTAAATGGATTATTCTCCCCGGTCTTGCTCTGTGGAGGGCAGAGGCACGACAGCGTGTAACTGCAGGAGGTGCTGAAAGAGGTTCCTCAATCGCTACATTTGCCATAGTAAAACTAGTAAACTAAGCTCTTTGGAATGCACATGTATGGTAACTAGGGCTTTGACTTTGATATTTCCTTTCTCCAGGAACAAGCAGGAAGTTAGTCCTCACTTGTGGGGTGACGTCAGCACCGACGGAGCCCGCATGGTGCAATTCCCCAGCTTTCAAAAAAAAGCCTTTGGGATTGCTGCCACGCATGCGTGGACCTCTTCCCGCCCAAGGGTGCCATCTTGCTCAGTCTCCTTTTCCCGTAGAGTCCATCGGACGCACCCTCACCCCGGCCCATAGCAGATTACACAGAGTAACCCCTCCGCCCTACAGTTAGTACACTTAATCCATTCACTACAACCATCCCTAACAAACCACGGAGTACCAATAGAAATATGTAGATTTATATAGCCACCATTGAGCTTTTGTAACTACCGCCAAATATTATGGGAAACCATAATACCAATTTGTACATAGTGTGTATAGTTATCCTGTTCACCATGTTTCACTGTAAGTCCAATGTCAGACTGTTCTGCATTGCACAACTTATGTTACTTGTAAACCGCGCTGATGATAAATAGTGCGGTATAGAAAAGCATTAAAATAAATAAATAAATAAATGTCCCTCGTCCCTCGGAAAAACGTTTCGTTTTGACTTACAGGCCTTTTGTTTTCCAGTTGCACCGGTCCTCTACCCCTCCTTCCCTGCTCTACCTTCTTAGAACTGTTGGGGATAGTTTTTGTTTTCCATTTTCATTTTTTGTTACGGGCTTCACACCCTTTTCTTTTTCCCTAACCGCTGGCCATGTGGGTCTTCGACCTTGCGGGGGCCGTTTTTGCCTCCATGGCCTCCGGCTTCAAAAAATGTGATAGATGCTCGAGGAACATGTCGCTTATGGACACTCACGACTGTTGTCTGCGGTGCCTCGGAGCTGACAGTGATCCGGAGCTCTGTTCGCTCTGCAAGAAAAAGCCCTCTAAGGCCCTGCTCAGTCATAAGCAGAAGTCCGATGACATTTTCCGAAAGGTGGCCTCAGAATCCTTGGTGGCACCCTCGGTCATCTCCCAATGGGGCCCCCCCCCCCCTGTGGCCCGTGCTCTCGACGGCACTCCGACCAGGCATCCCCTGAGGTGGAGTGGCGCAAAAAGGCGGCCTCGAAGTCGCTCCTTCGCTCAGTCGCTTAGCTCCCTCCGGCATTCACGAAGGTTGGACAGGGAGTGGCCCTGCACGGAAGCTGAGGCCTCCGGCGAAGGTGCCCTGTCTCCTGAGTGCCGTCCCACTGAGGACCCCCTCTCCTCCTCAATGCCCGACCCGGTGACCCCGGGATCAGCATCACAGGGCCCCATGCCCGCGTGGGAGTCCCGCATGCTGGTGCTAGAGCGCAGTGTTTCTGCGTTCATTGCTTCCCAGCAGGCGCTCACAGCTAGCTTTGCTGACTCGTGCCCAGAGATCGTGGGTCCCTCGTGTGGGACACCGAAATCTGTTCAGGAAACCCCCGAGAGCCATGGGCCTTGTGAGTGTTCTTGATGTTAGTCTTGTTCGCCCTCCTGTTCCTCAGAGGCGAGATCTTCCAGGGCCTTCCGCTCCAAGCGGATACCAGCCGTTGGACAGGACGATCTGCCTGGCTTGGACTCCTTGACCGATTTCTCGGAGTGGGAGTCTGATGGGGACACCTCCCCAGAAACCCGTACCCACTGGGGTCTTCCGTTGGACCTCTCCCTGCCCGCTTTCCAGAGGCACTCGCCACTCAAGGACACCTTTTTCCTGGTGTTCATTTGGGACATGGCACGAGCCCTTAATCTGGCCACTCAGGCCGAGGAGGACCCTCATCCTGAAGAACTCGTTATTCTTCAGTACAAGTTCCCGCCTAGGAAATCCCTCACTGTGCCGGTTCCTCCTAATCTCCAGGAACAAGCAGGAGTGAGTCTTCACATATGGATACGTCGGTACCGACGGAGTCTGCGCGGGAACGCTTCCCAGCGTCCAATCAAGAGCTTTTGGAAGCATCCCAGCATGCCTGCGTACTGCCTTCCCGCCTTTCCCAACTGCCTCTCCTCAGTTTTCGTTTTTCCGCGGAGCCGGCAGGACGTCCTCCTGTCACCGCAGAAAATTCTTGTTTTTATTTTTTAGTTTTCTTGTGGTCGCGGCTGTCTTCCCGACGCCACCGGTACCGCCGGTGTTTTCTTTTCTTTTCTTGAAAATGTTTTCCTTTTCCACGGGATATTTTTTCTTCATAGTGTCCCACGGTCTCTTAGGTCTTTTAGGCCTTCTCTTTTTCCTTCATGGAACTGCCAGGCACTTCCTCCAAGAAATGTTCACACTGTGGCGGTACAACTTTATTTTTAGACCCTCAAAGTCGGTGTCTAACCTGCTTGGGTCCTGACAACAGTTTGGTGAGAAGAGGTTTTCAACATCGAGGTTCCCTTGATACACAGTTGCCCTCCAAATTCGGGGCACCGTCCCCCCCCTTCTTCCACACAAGATCAGGTAACCCACAAACAGTCTGTTAAGACTAGCCAGTCCTCGAGTGGTAGGTCTCATGCACAGCATGAAGACGGCTCCGGCCTTGCCCGCGAGGGCCCACTGGCTTCAAAATCCCGGCGGGAGTCTTCGGTCTCCAAAGCAAATAAGGGGTTTCAGGTTGTTCCTGGGGTTCACCCCTCACAGAACATACCTCAGCCGTGTCCGGTGGTGGCATCCGCTTCGAGCAGTACCGGTACCCTGGCATCGGCACTGGTGTTGGATGAAACACTCCTCACCAGGGATCGTCATCTGGCATCCTTGGTACCTTCGGGACCGGTGGATACAACCCAGACTGACTTTCCTTTATTGGTACCGGTGCCGATACTACCACTGCCGTCGGTACCCTCCAGACGTGCATCGATAGACTCGCTTCCTTCAATGCCGAGTCTGGAATCGATCTCCAGTCTGGAGGACTGGGTACCGACTCGCCTTGGTACCGCTCTCGGCGGTACCGAAGGCTCGGTTCCGATGATTCGGATCCACAACTCTCGGTTCCTTTGAGGCTGATTGAGTTGCCACTGGTTGACCTTCCTTCACCGGTGTCAGACACGGTACCGACGACCTCATTACCTTTGCGGTCGGTGCCTTCCATGCTTCGCCTATCAGGCTCTCTGCCCTCGATGCCGAGTTTGGAATCGATCTCTAGTCTACAAGACTCGGTACCAATAACTTTTGGTACCGACATCGATCGATACCGGTTCTTCGGTACCGTGGATAGTGGCCGGATGGGTTCAGTCACCTCAGTACCGATTGCACTGTCAACGATGACTACTCCGATGTCTTTGTCTGGCTCGACTCCGACATCGGTACCGGTATTGACATCGGTACCGGTATCCACAGTAGCATCGTGGCCAACTCCTACCATGCTTTTTTCAGCAGGATTGCTCCATTCTATACCAGGCTTGGAGTCGATACCGGGCATGGACAATGTGGTAAGGACGGTTGCTGCTCATACCCAGTATCAGCAACCATCCTTTAAGCATTCCACACTGCACTGTGCAGGATCTTCTATTCCTATATATTTGGATACCTCTGTGGATGTTCAGGCTAGTTCTTTAAATCTAACCTGTCCAAGAGAGATTCTTGCTAGGGATCCCTCTTTTCAGAGTTTCCTCCAGGATATAGCAAGATCCCTTGCCATTCCTATCCCAGGACATGATCCTGCACAAGGCTCTCTCTTTACCAAAGCAAAGGACAACATAATGCTTCCTTTGCATCATTCCTTGCAGAATCTCCTTCTAGGAATGTGGGAAACACCTTTCCGGGTACCCCCACCTCCCAGGGCAACTGATCTGTTATATCAGGTGCCCCCCTCTTCAGGGTTTCAAAAGACTCAACTTCCTCATCATTCCCTAGTAGTGGAATCAGCAGTGAGGCGGGTAAAGAGTAAGAAAAAGCACTCTTCCTATCCGCCAGGTCGTGAGTCTAAAATACTAGATGACTTTGGACGTCAAACCTTCCAGACATCTATGCTTTCTGCAAGAATTCTCTCATATATATTTATATGAGTCTTTCTCTTGAGGAGGTCACAAAGCAATTACATCTTTTGTCTCCTTTCCTTTCAGATTCCAGGAGTACAGAATATTCTTCACTGCTTAAGCATATCTAGAATATCTCTTGGTTTCTTTCTCGTGCTTCCCTAGACTCTTTTGAGTCTGTTAGCAGGACTTCTGCTATAGCTATAGGGGCACAACGTAGAGCCTGGCTCCAAGCTTCAGACTTGGACAAATGGGCACAACAAAGGCTGGGACATACTCCTTGCACTGGAGAAAATTGTTTCAACAAGGAGTCTTTACGTCAGGTTACTCAGTTGTCCACTGATTTACCTGTTCCTAAGGGTTGTTCTACCCCTTCCTTTGTCCCAGTACGTACGAAATGTCCTCCCAAACTTTCTTCCCACAGGAGAAGAAGGTTTTATTCATCACTTGCCCATCATACAGATGTTTCCCAACAGGGAAAGCATCGTCCTGGTCTAAAGAATCCAACCTCTCACCAGGCTCAGCAAACCCAGCACCTGCAGGGTTTCTGTCATTCATCATCGGATGCTTGTGACTTTTGGGGTTAGAATCTACAGTTGCTTCTTCTCAATGGAGGCAAGCCACCGCTTTATTCTAACCCCTACACAGGGATCTCTTTCCAAAAGATATCCATTTCTTCTATATTTTATGAGCTGTCAGGATGTTCATGCCTATAAGTCACAGGTTTCTTCTCTTTTTCCTGCTAGGGAAAGAGGTCTAACCACTATCAGATGATAGTTCCTGTGCCAGCATGTACTTTTCCTTTCTATAGACTTACTACTTCGTAAGTCTTCTTCAGCTCCATTCTCTTCACCCTCTTACCAAGTTTTTCCTCTGTAAGAGCGGAATTACTTACTGGGAGGCTTACTCTTCAGCCTCTCTAGTTTTCTCACTTTCCAGTGCAGAGTTTTTCTCTGAGTTACCACCTCCGTTTCAATCTTGCTTTGGGGCAGCTTATCAGACATGTCCAGAGTTTCTACTCCTGTTCTGTCTGTTCTTTCTGTTTTTGAACAGTAAGATTCTTCTGCTGTCTTGCTAACAGCTGCCCATGCAGGAGCATTAATGTTTGGACCACTGGTTCTTGTCCACAAACAACCAGATTGTCCTCCACTAACATTCTGTCTAGTCTTAGTAGTGGCTCCAAGTCAGTACTTCATCTCTCTTGGACATCATCTCACTACAAGCTTTCTAGATTGTCTTCTATTCTGCCATCTTCATTTCCTGAGTTTGGCAGCATAGTTGACAGAGATACTGACTCTCTAACAGCCTGTTCTATCCCCTCATTCTCCTGCATCATGCTCTCTGCAATCTACAGAGAAGCTTTCCACTATGGGCCCTTGCTAGAGAGCATGGTTTTTTTTTTCTCCAACAGCTATTCTAGCTGGTTAGAAAAGACTTTTCAGTCATGTCTTCCATGATTAGAAGGTTCCCCCTTCTTTTCTATCTCCTTTTTTGATATAAAGGACATAGGCCTTCTCTTACGTGAAGACTCAAGGAGTTGCCAGTTCCCTGCTTTGGTCCATAGTATTCCCAATCGGGGATATGCTCGTCCTCATGGTAAGAACGCATGATACCTTTGCCCTTAAGCAGGTCAACATGGTATCTAATCTCTAGGCATCTTCTGTCTACTTACCATGCCAGAGTCCTGGAGGACTCAGGACTTGCTGGCTGCACATTGACATTGTCCTTGGTTTTTCACGTAACAGTCCTGGTTATTTTGCACTAACTAGCATTCTTGCAGATCATGACCAGAAGGACTAGATTCTCTATATGTCTTCTCAAGTAGGTTCCACCTCCTTGTTATTAGATGAATCTTTCGCCCTCCTGCACCCCGGCTCGTCCACAGCTCTCCCGGCCGGGATCGAGCCAGCTGGGGATACAGGGCCGCACCTCCAGCTCCTGCTGCCCAATCGGGGCAGCCAACGCTCCAGCTTTAAAAGAAGGCACCGTCGGGCGTGCCCGCGCCTGAGGGCCCTTTGGCGTGGCCCTTAGGCAGTGGCCCACACAGCTCAACGACCGGTATATCCAGGACTATCTCACATCCACCCAGCAGCCGGGGCTCCCCCGAGGCTGAGCTCGCTCACCAACTGCACAGTCATACTTCCTCGAACAGCCCAACGACAGCAAAACAGACACCACGCGACAGGAACCTGAACTAACATCTCTCCTCAGATAATCATTCTCCCATGCTGCTTATCGCAAGTATAGCCTCGCAATTATAGCCACCGCATATCATTGCTACTTAATCACTATACTGTTGTCAGTAGCCTTACCAGTGCCAGTCTCCATTGTACTGTTGCCAGTAATCTTCCATTGCTAATTAACCACTATACTGTTGTCAGTAGCCTTACCAGTGCCAGTCACCATTGTTCTGTTGCCTGTAATCTTCCATTAACCATTAACCACCGGTTATAAATCTCTTGCAAGCACCATGACTAAACCTGTAAGTGCTCTAGAACTCCAAATCAGCTAAATGTGTTGTGCTACAAATATCCATAATTTTATAAATCCTTAGCTTTAAGCAATCCTGTTACTTCTGTAAGGCGGCATAGCCCTTCATTGTCTGTTGTGACCTAGCCTACTGCACTAAGTATCCATTACAAAGTATCAGATGTACAAATTGCTGTTACAAAATAGATACCACAAAGCAGATGTATCTAAGCAGATGTTACACAGTATCTAGTTCAAAGTACCTGTTTTGACCTCTGCTAAATTTACCATAGGAATCTGCTACATTGTATCCACCACTCAGCAATTGAATTACGTACTCATTATATCTTAGGACTGCTGACTAGCATCTGTCCTTTATCTCCTCCTCTGTGCCTGCCCGTTAATAATTTCCTGGTGGTCTGCCCTTAGCTACCCGTTCACAATTACATAACGCCCTACCAAGATGGGTTCCCCCATTACCACCATAGTCAGATGTTATATCATCCTTTCAAGTTGGTTTTCCAGCTCCCTTGCCTTAACCCCATCCTCCAACCAGATCCCAATATTACAGAGTCATGGAAGGAGATGGACTGGTGCATCCTGTAACAACATAAATTGGGACACCCGCTCACACCACCCCCATCTGTTACACATTGCACTTCAACACACTATGAAATCCAAACAAGCTGAAAACCCCTACTCCCATAGCCTAAAATGTGCCCTCATCAATGCCCGCTCAATCCGGAAGAAGTGGCCAGTGGTCACTGACATAATTTCCCTCCACGACCTCGATATACTCATGGTCACAGAGACGTGGCTATCCGCCGAAGAGAACGTCATACTCAACCAGCTCCTCCCCCTGAATTTCACGGTACATACAAGTCATAGACAAGACAAAAGAGGAGGAGGTGTGCTCATCCTCACCAGGATAGACCTCCATTTCCAGATGGTGGACTCCACCAGTACAAATCACCTGGAGACCGTCACCATTTCCAACAAACGCTGCTCAATCAACCTGCTTTACAGAGCACCCTCAGCTTCTCCGGATGATCTCGCTGCTATCATTGATCTCGCCTCCAACGCTCATAACCCAAGCATCCCAAATTGGATCCTAGGCGACTTTAACCTGCCTATGCTACAAGATAATCAAGCGTCATCCTTCCTCGATGCCCTTGCAAATCTCGGCTTCAAGCAATTAGTTAGGGAACCTACTCATATTAAGGGAAATATACTGGACTTAGTATTTGCCCCGCAGATATCTCTTAACTCATCTCAGGATCCCATAACGTTCATAACTCCTGTTCCTTGGTCAGATCACAAACTGATCATCCTCCAGATTCCCTCGCACAAAGCCCATTCAAAGAGCAACACGATACCAAGCAACACCGCAAGACTGCCCTCTCGATGTTTCAAGTCATACAACAGAGATCTTATCCTTGCGGAAACTCAACAACTCATCAATGAAACCACCCTTAACCTTGACGACCTAATTTCTCAATGGAACAATTGCCTCAACGCAATCGCCCTACGCACAACAACCAACAAGCCCCCAGGGAAAAGAGCGAGTGCTCCGTGGTACACAACTGATCTTAGAGTATCTCTTATCCAATTACGGAAACTCGAGAAACGCTGGCGCCGATCTCATTCTTTAAGTGACCAGACAGCATACAACTGTCATCTGGCTGCGCACCGCAAGGCAATCACTGAAACAATGAAACAGTACTACTCGGATACCTTAAAGAGATCACTTAATAAACCACACAACCTTTTTGACCTGGTTAAGACTCTATCAAAGGAACCAACCTCTGGGCCTCAATTTGAGATACACCCACAAGATTTTGCAACCTACGTACAATCCAAGATATGCCAGACCAACAAAACCTCTACTACGACCACCTCCCCAGAGCAAGATTGCCCAACAGCCCTAACCGTATTCTCTACCCCCACCAAGAAAGGAATTGAAGACACTATTATGGCCCTTAACACCACCACACCCCAGTCCGATCCATGCCCAGCCTTCTGGATTAAGGAGCTCCGCAGTCACTTCAGCCCAGTACTATCCAAAATAATGAACCTCTCCTTCTCAACCGGCTCTTTCCCTTCAGCCCTTAAGCATACCTCTATCAGACCTCTGCTAAAAAACTGCAAGCTTGAGCCCAACAGGTAGAATCATACAGACCTATGTCCAGCATACCACTACTCACGAAGATCATTGAAAAAGAGGTTCAACGACAACTACAGGATCACATCGACACCGCTGCACCGTTAGACCCCTGCCAACATGGTTTTAGGGAATTCCATGGAGTGGAAACTCTTCTTACCACTCTCTTCTGCAAGATAATCACCGGCATTGACGACATCCGTCAAGGTTTTGCTCTCATCTTTCTGGACATCGCTGCAACTTTTGATTCAGTAAGTCATGAGCTTCTCTTAGGTCGACTAATTGAGAGAGGCATTAATGGAAGAGCGCTTGAATGGTGCAGATCTTACCTGTCCGGAAGTTGGCAGCATGTTCGTTCTGGAGGGATAACTTCGGAACCCTTCCACCAAAGCCAGGGAGTCCCACAAGGCTCCTCCCTTTCTGCCCTATTCAACATTTACATGAAGCCAATTTGCAAGATCATCCGGTCCTTCAATGTTTTATTTAGACAGTTTTGTATACCGCCTTATCCTTCAGTCAAAGCGGTCACAACACAATTGGGGGATACATTTAATACGCAGGGATATGAGACACATACACTAATACTTACAGGGAACATGGGCAATGGAGGGTTAAGTGGCTTGCCCAAGACCACAAGGAGCATCTGTGGGACTAGAAACGCCAGTCCTTCTGGCCAAGGTTGCTGTCCTCTAGTGGGATTTGAACCCCTGACCATCCGGCCTGAAGTACCTTGCCCCAACCACTAGGCTACTCCTCCCTCCCTATGTTGATTGCATGTTATATGCTGACGATGTCCTGCTTTACATACCCTTCTCTACTGAACATCTGGACCTCTCCCCACTGACAAGCTGTTTCGATGCAATATCTGACTGGTTCTCTCCCAAAACCTCTGAATACAACATAAGAAAACGGAAATACTCTTTATTACGAGGAACCCTAACTTTACCCCACCACAATTTCTTAAAGTAAAAGAAGCTGAGTTACAATCTAAACCTTCGATACGTTACCTGGGAGTCACTTTGGATCAACGCCTGGACATGAAGGCCCACATAGGAAACACAGTCAGAGCAGTATACTATAAGATCCGCTCACTTAGGCATTTACGAGCCAAATGATTTCAGGACAATCTACCAGGCGTTGATCATTCCTCATTTTGACTATGCCAGTGCCATTCTACAAGGTCTTCCCCAATCCACCTTGAACCCGCTGCAGCTCGCCATGAACGCGGCAGCAAGGGTCCTCCATGGAGCCTCCAGGAGTGACCATGTGACGCCTCTGCTGATACAGTTACATTGGCTACCCATCCAGGCTAGAATCGTTTTCAAGACCTTGTTACTCACTTTTAAAGCTGTTAACAAGCTCTCCTCTGCATCCTTAACTGCCCTCATCCAAACCACATCTCCAAATAGAGCAAGAAGATCCATGACTATAAACTCTCTAAAAGTCCCGAAGGCACTAACAGATTGCACTACATCTACAGCTAATAGGGCCTTCAGTCTCAGTGCGCCAAGATGCTGGAATGCATTACCCCCAGGTATCTGGGCTATTAAGAGCCTAACACAGTTTAGGAAAGCCCTCAAATTCCACCTTTTCAACAAATGCCTCCTAGAGCCCAACGACACCCCTTAGAGTCCAACGATACAATTCGCTAAGCAAATATACGGTATCTCAACAACACGCCAAGACAGCTACTCTAACCCTTAGTGGTGCATATGTTCTATGAAACTCCTGTTCATATGACTCTGTAGCAAGTTTTGTAAATAGTTTACCTTGTTATCCAAGTTTTTTGCCCTGTTATCTGTAAACTCATACGTGTTAACTGTACTGAGCATTTTTGTTCCATGTAAACTGCGCTGATGCTGAATAGTGCGGTATATAAGAGAATGTAAATAAATAAATAAATCTTGCCTCTCCACATAGCCTATGTGATCACTGTACTGTAGGCATATCTCTGTTTAACTGCAGACACCCATATTACGCCTACATATCCTTATTTTTTGTGTGTATTTTATGCCCTGCCATATCTCACTATAGATATATTCTTAGATGTCTGTCTATCTATATCTATCTATCTATATATATATGTATATGTATCTGTTGAGATTTTCTTATAGATAGATAAGTATGTGGATACATATCTATCTTCCTGTCTATTCTCATATACTTATATGATTCTGACAGAGGGTTTTTACCCATACCTATGCTATCTAGCAGGTTTGGGATTCTACACACACTCCCACTCCTGTGGTAGTCAACAATTTTAATGCCATAACCTAACGGTTTAGGTACTTCTGAAGCTCTCCATACTCAATATCTCTCCTAGCTATCCCAGTTAGGAGAGACATTGTGGACCTTCAGTTAATCACAGGCTTTAACGCCTCTGGCATTTGTCCTCTCTTTTTGGGATACAAGGGGTCCCCATACCCTTTCTCCCTCAAGGACTATGCCTGTTTGTCCAAATCGGTTAGCCTTTCTCTTTTTGCTCCTAAGAGTGAGCCACGCTCCCGCCAAAAGAGTTAGGTTTTTGTCATAAACCCTTCCTCTGAAGGCCCACCGTTTTTGTACTACCCCAGTTTTTCCTACTGGGGTTACCTGTTCCTTCAGGTTTCTGACCTCCACTATTTTTTCCTACAGATTTATTGCCTCCAGTGAGATCTTCTTCAAGGTTCCTCTACTGGGTTCCCAGTAGATCCATGAACCTCCATACTTCTGTGAAATCCTGTTAGGGGAGGTCTCTATTGCAATCTTCTTGCAGCATCATTGATGACAATCATCATCCACACATGGACTCCTTCTCTGCAGTCCTATGTTAGGTTAGCTGTTCCACAGCATTTTTTCTTTCTTCAACTCCTACCCTCCATCCTCAGGATGCCTGGTGTTCTGGGAGATAGCATGTTCCAACCTATGACATGCTGGGACTCCAGGCATCTCAGCTTGGGAGTCCCCATATGTGAAGACTCATTCCTGCTTGTTCCTGGAGATAGCACAGTTACTTACCTGTAACAGGTGATCTCTGGGAACAGCAGGAATAAGTCTTCACAACCCACCCACCTCCCCAGGAGTTGTCTCTCTATCTATCTTTCCTTTCTTTCTCTTTGTCTCAGCTTTAAAACTTAACTGAGGAGAGGCAGTTGGGAAAGGCGGGAAGGCAGCACGCAGGCGTACTGGGATGCTTCCAAAAGCTCTTGATTGGATGCTGGGAAGCGTTCCCTCGCAGACTCCGTCGGTACCGACGTACCCATATGTGAAGACTTATTCCTGCTGTTCCCAGAGATCACCTGTTACAGGTAAGTAACTGTGGTTTCTGTCTTGGCTGCTGCTCCGCATTTGGGAGGCCCCCGCCTCGGTCCCCATTGTGAGCAAACGCCTTGATACGATGTTCAAGATACAACGTGGACCGGGGTTCAGGAAGACCCAACTTTCCCACACCTCTATGGTGCTGGAATCGGCCATGAGGAAGCAGAAGAGCCCAAAATCGCACTCGTCGGTACTGCCCGGTCGAGAGCCCTTGATGCCCTGGGCCGTAAGGACTACCAAAGCTCCATACTCTCTTGTCGCATTCAAGCATACCAACTATACATGGGTATGTTCTTGTGCGATTTTGCCAAGGAGCTCGGAGGGTTCTCCGCGGGCCTCGAGGGTGAGCCCCTCAGTAGATTCAGCACTCTGTTGAAGTCCATTGCAGACTGCTCTAAATACCGCTCCCGAGTCACCTACGATGGATTCAAGTCATCTGCTTGGGTGGTAGCCGTGGGCATTGGGGCCCGCTGCCAGGCATTGCTCCAATCCTCTGATTTGGAGCAGTGGGTTCAGGAGAAACTCTTGGATGTTCCCTGCCTCGGCGAGCAGTTCTTCGAGAGAGAGATGGAGTTTGTCACCAGAACCCGTCTCTCACACAAGACCTCCACTCTGCCCCAGAAATAAGTATTCAGCCAAGAAACCCTTCTTTCCTCGGAAGGGTTTCCAGTACTGGGGCTATCCGCATACCTGGCTACCCCCACGCCGACTACCCCGGCGCAGGGTAAATCTGGCAAGCTGGCATTGCAAGCTGAAAGGGCCGAAAGCCCAGAATCCGGCCCCTCCACAATCCGTGCAGGGGTTTTGATGCCATCGGCATAGCCCCTCACCCTCCGGCGACACAGCAGTCAGTGGGGGGACGACTGTCTCATTTTGCCCCATCATAGGCTTCCATCACCTCAGACACCTGGGTTCTCCAGGCTGTCCGAGACTATCGCCTTCGCTTCGACAGGCTTCCACCTCCCTTCTCCCTGGAGGAGCCTCCTCGACTCCCCGCACACCAGCTTCTACTGCAGTGGGAATTACTCTCTCTCCTTGCCCAACATATTCAAAATGATTAACATAGTTAGCAAACCTGTTAATTGCAGTGAGCAGGATATTCAGTGGTACATAGCCATTTTGTGCAACTGGCTATCCCCTTCTAATGCTGCTAAAGGCTTCAATGCTTACTGTGTAGCATCAGGGCGTTCCAGGGGTGGTGCTGTAGCTAATTGGCCAGCAGCAATATTTAGCTGCTGGCCAGTTACCTACATCGGCTAAGGTTAGACACTTAAATGACTGGACTAACTTTAGCTGGTTTGGTTAACCGGGCAGTGGCTGAATATCACCGCCACCCAGTTTAGCTAAATGCTAACTGGACACACTGGATATTCAGTTTGGTGGCTAGATATACAGTAGACCTAGCATTGAATAGCCATGTTTAAATTAAAGCGGTGTCAGCCAGCTGCTTTAATTGTGCTTGCTGTTGCCACTAAATATGGACCCCTTAGTGTCCCGATATAGTAACATAGTATATAACGGCAGGTAAAGACCAGTATGGTCCATCTAGTCTGCCCAGCAAGGCGGCAAGAGTAGGTGCACCTGCCGTTCCGTGCAGGTCACTCCTCCCCATGCCTTTGTTTAGGGGTGTACCCACCGCTCCGTGTAGGTCACCCTTACCAAGTTGATTTTCATGCAAACTGATGCATGGGGACTAGTTTGGTTTCCTTGCTAAACAATGCATTGCATAAGGATCATGGGAAATTGGCTGTGGTCCTTTTGGACCATCACAGAGCATTTGACTTAGTTGACCAGTTGGGATTGGGTGGGAAGAGTAACATACACAGCGCCAATTCAATGGAACCAACTACCGCATGAATTAAGACTCACAAACAGCCTGACTGAATTCAGACGAAAGCTTAAAACATATCTGTTTCAAACCCACTACAACCTGATCTAACCGCAATACCCTACCTCAACCAGATGAACTTTACCGCCCACGACAGCATAAAATCTAATAGCATATAGTCATGTATTAGCCTGTACTCTTTGGAAGTCAACATTGTATATAATGTATATTTGGCCCCCCAACCTACTGAAATCAAATGTATACCCTGATCTGTGTGCTATAATAATTCAACTGTATATTGTATCCAACTGTTTATCCCGCGTTACATAAATCATTGTCTAATCAAAATGTAAAACTAAAAATTTCACTGTATTATACAATGCATTATGATTTCTGTAAAGTAAACCGCTGTTGATCGTAGGAAACAGCGGTATACAAGTATTTACTAAATAAATAAAATAAATAAATAAATAAACTAGATTGCATCCTTTCTATCAGACAGATCTATTCATTTGCATGGTATAGGAGACTGTTAAATAACGATTTTATGTGGCCCAATATAAATTCTGTTATATCTTCTAGCTTTTCTGATAAACTGAGTTTGTGTTCAGTCTTCTGCTATAGTTTTTTACTTTCTTATCTTTTCTAATGCAATGGAAGTTGGAAAGAATTTTACTTTGTGGATTAATCTCTGCATGTCCCCCAGAGGGCAAAATACCTCTCAGAGGTGGAGTAGAAGCCTACATAACATAGTAACATAGTATATGATAGCAGATAAAGACCAGTATGATCCATCTAGTCTGCCCAGTAAGGTGGCTAGAGTGGTTGTTACTGCAGCTCCGTGCAGATCAGCCCCCCTCTATTAAAAGATATTTGTTTGCTTTGATTTCATCCTCTTGCTATAAAGGCATCCATTGTGTCTGTCCCATGCCATTTTAAATTCTGTCACTGTATTTGCCCCACCACTTCCATCAGGAGGGCATTCCATGCATCCAACACCCTTTCAGTGAAAATGTATTGCCTGATATTTCTTTTAATTATACCGCCTTGCAGCTTCATCGTATGCCCTCTAGTTTTACAGCTTCCCTTTCTTTCAAAAAGGTTTGTTCATTGATACCCTGTAAGTATTTAAGTCTCTATCATATCTCCCTGTTTCTTCTCTTGTCTAGGTGGTGTACATATTTAGGTCTTCAAGTCTCTTCTCATACGTATTCTGGCACAGGCTCCGAATCATTTTGGTCGCCTTCCTCTGAACTGTTTCAAGTCTTTTTATGTCCTTTGTGAAATATATAGCAGTAGGAAGACGTACTTTATTGGATAAAAAGCCTATGGCCCGATACAGGCCGTGTTTCGTTGCCTTCTTCAGGGGCAGGCTACATAAAACAATATAAACCATAAATAACATATACAAATGTACGTGTCACCATAAGACCTAATAGATGCCAACAAATTATAAACTCACTTAAATAATTAAAAGCATAAAATGCATACATAAAAATTAAAAATTAATAATAAAAAACCAAAAGATCAGCACAGCAAAAAAACTAAAAGCCATCTTATAAAAACTATCTATAAAAAGAGAAACAATACAAGTAGAATAAAACAACCCATAACATATATATAAATAAGAATAACCCATATAGAGTTTTGTATAAAACATATTTATAACACTCAAATAATCAAATATCTACTACATATAAATAAATAAATAAAACAATCAAATTACATGTATCACATCATAAAATGCAAAGCATACCTTAATCAGTTGTATGCAATCACTAAAGAGGGACAAGGAGGAGATACCACATGGATATGTAACCATAACATAAATGTTTTTTTAATACGCATGCTCTGGCGTTTTTTCAATTTTATCAGTGTGATTCGGTGTATCTAGAGTGCGCAGTGTGGAGCGGTGATTTGTAAGTGTTACACAGCACTTGGTATTAAGCGGTTGGTGGTCTAAAGTTGTGGGTAAGGCTGTAAATGTTGAGGCATGGTGGCCGTAATTCTTTTTAATGGTGAAGTAATATGTTTGCACAGAGCCTTGGCCGTGTGGGTTATATTGCATTGGTACACTTTAAGGCTTTGTGGGATCAGCCGAGAACGGTATCGCAAAATAGAAAAGGTGATAGTATAAATATACGCCTCCTGTTTGGTTTCCCCGTTTTTAATTTTTTTCTAATCTTTCTCATCGTTTTATATTCGTGAAGTCATGCAATTATAGTTCAGACAATGGTTTAAATTCCCCTGATAGTTTGTGATAGTAGTGCACGGTTTTTATGCTAATTTGGTGCGGTGAGGGTCAGCGTGCATGGCCAAAGTTTTTAGAATTGTTTTTTAGGTGGTTTTTTAAGGGGTTTTAATGATATGCATTATGGTTGCGATTAGTTCACAAGAGATGGGTTTTAAGATGTTTTTATTAATGGTTCTTAATGTTTATGATCATTTTAATATTTTGTGGTTTTTCTAGTCTTTTAGCATCTGCCACTCTGACTATTTCCATTCCAAGTGAGATCCAATTGACATTCCAGGTAATATGCCTTTGATAGTTTTAATTCATTTTTCACTTAGGTTTCATTATACAGCCTAATAAGGTATTGAAGTGCTATGTACGGTGGTTTAAATATCCATGAAGATTATAGCTCAATGGGTTAGTGATGGACCATTTATGTTATGGTTACATATCCATGTGGTATCTCCTCCTTGTCCCTCTTTAGTGATTGCAGTATATTGGATGTCCATACAACTGATAAAGGTATGCTTTGCATTTTATGTTGTGATATACATGTAATTTGATTGTTTTAATTATTTATTTATTTATATGTATTAGATATTTATTTGATTATTTGAGTGTTATAAATATGTTTTATACAAAACTCTATATGGGTTATTCTTATTTATATATATGTTATGTGTTTTATTCTACTTGTATTGTTTCTCTTTTTATAGATAGTTTTTATAAGATGGCTTTTAGTTTTTTTGCTGTGCTGATCTTTTGGTTTTTTATTAATTTTTAATTTTTATGTATGCATTTTATGCTTTTAATTATTTAAGTGAGTTTATAATGTGTTGGCATCTATTAGGTCTCATGGTGACACGTACATTTGTATATGTTATTTATGGTTTATATTGTTTTATGTAGCCTGCCCCTGAAGAAGGCAACGAAACACGGCCTGTGTCGGGCCATAGGCTTTTTATCCAATAAAGTACATGTTCCTACTGCTATCCACATCTCAGACTGGGTTGTTTGTAAGCACGTGGATTCGTGCTTTTGGTTGGTACCTTTGTGAAGTATAGTCTCCAAAACTGAGCATGATACTCCCAAGTGAGGCCTCACTGACGACTTGTACAAGGGTATTAATATCTCCTCCTTTCTGCTGGTTATTCTTCTCTGTATGCAAACCAGGATCCTTCTGGCTTTGGCCACCACCTTGGCGCATTGTTTTGCCACGTTGAGATCCTCAGACACTAGCTCTCTGAGGTCCCTCCCCTAGTCCATGCACACCATTCTCTCCAGAGTGCTAGTGTCTGAGGACTCAAGGTAGCAAAACAATGCGACAAGGTAGTAGCCAGAGCCAGAAGGATGCTAGGCTACATACAGAAAGGAATAACCAGCAGAAAGGAGATATTAATGCTCCTGTACAAGTCGTCGGTGAGGCCTCACTTGGAGTACTGTGTTCAGTTTTGGAGACCATATCTCACAAAGGACATACAAAGACTTGAAACGGCCTGAACCAGGGAAGCCAGGTTCGAATTCCACTACCGAGCCTTGTGAATCCTGGGTGAGTCACATAAAAGCCCCCATTCCCTCAGGTACAAATTTAAGATTGAAAGCTCTCTGGGGATAGGCAAACGCTAACTGTGCCTGAATTTAACTTGCCTTGAACTTCTGAGAAAAGTGTGCAATAAATCCAGTGGCCCTCGGAATGGGATTAAATTTGGTGTGGGGGACAAAAGCAGCGAAATGACGCACAGAGTTAGAAATGGGCCAGATTGGACAGGTGGATTCTGGAGAAATAATCCCTCTCCCCCCCCCCCCAAAATAAAAAAAACAGTTGATGCATTTCTGTGGGAGCAACAGTTCCAGCTTAAATACAGTGAATCAGCAATTGTGGAATGCCTCCATTGCTCTCTATCCCCCCTCCTCATAAAATCCCAACCCCTCCTCCCACAGCTTATCTACTCAATCTATTACTCCGCCCCCCCCCCCCCCAGTCAGATACACAGCAGTTACATGGTTTGAAAGAATTCCATGAGCCATGCCTAGCAAGCTTTCCCCACTTGTGATCTAATCTTTATAGTTCTTCCTTTTTCTGCCTTCTTGGCTTGTTTGACTGACAGGCTCTTTGTTTTGGATCTGGCTACCATGACACTATCTGTCAGCAGCTAGAGCTGCTCCTGTTGACTTTGCTATTCATGACTCAATAAAACATATGGCAAATGAATTGGGTCAGGTTACTGTGGAAAGTATTGTCCCAGAAGGTATTAGCATCACCTCTGGAAGGAAGTTTCATTTTAGCATTATATTCCCACTGTATCATACTAGTGTAATCAGTATTTTTATATTTTTGTAAAGCACTGTAGAAATTCAGTTTTTGTATAGAACCTATATATTGGCATGTTTTCAGAGTTGGCAAACACGTTTTACCCTATTCAGGGCCTGCCCAAGGGTTTCTGCCACCCTAGGTGGAAGCTCTGGCTGTGCCGCTCTCCCTCCCTCCCCCCATGTTGAGCAGCGCTGCTGCGCCCCTCCCCTCCAATTCTGGCGGTGGGGTTGGGGGTGGCACTGCAACAGTGGCAGGTCATATGTGCTGAAGCACATGGCCTGCTGCCGCCGCCGCCAACCCTGCCACTGGAATTGGTGGCAGCGTGGTACGGCTCAGTTCAGCACATGGGGAGGGAGGAGTGGCAGGCCATGTATGTATGCCATGCCACACACGGAGGTCTGCCGCTGTAGGCGGCCTTCTAATCCTCCTAGTGGACGGGCCAGCCCTGATGCTATTGCAACTGAGGTATGTTTTATAAAAAAAACCCTTAAAATTTAGAGCCATAGGAAAATTTGTTAAATATTAGCTCAGAGGTTCTCTTCTAGTGTGTCATGGCACATTAGAGGAACCTCTGGGTGCATCACAAAATTTAGCCACTTGCAGAGGGAAGATAGCGGTGGCAGTGATCTACCTTACTTGATGGCAGTATCTTGCTTTTTTCTCTGCCCTGCTCCCATTCTTCCCTGTGCCATGGTCTGCAGGAATCATTTGAGCAGCCCTCTATCTGCAGCTTCCATCTCTTTGGTTGGCTTCTATCTCCAGGAACAAGCAGGAATGAGTCTTCACATATGGGTACATCGGTACCGACGGAGCCTGCGTGGGAACGCTCCCCAGCGTCCCAAAAAGGAAAGCTTTTGGGAGCATCCCACAGCGCCTGCGCGCTGCCTTCCCGCCTTTCCTAACCGCCTCTCTCCAGTTCTTCTTTTCCACGGAGCCAGCAGGTCGTGTTCCTGTCACCGCTGAAGAAGTTCTTTATTTCATTTTATTTCTTTGGTCGCGCGTCTGCCTTCTTCGACGTCGGACCGGTACCGCCGGTCTTTTCTTTCTTTTCTTAAAAAAAAAAAAAAATAATAATTCTTCCGTTCCACTTTAGTGTATGCTTTTTGTCTCTTTGGGCCTTAGGCCTAAGGGAAATTTCCTCATGGAAAAGCCCGCCTCCGGGTTTAAAATATGCGCTAAGTGCAGCGGTACCATTTCTGTTACCAACACCCATGACTGGTGTCTTAAATGTTTGGGTCCTGACCATTCCATCACGGATTGTGCGTCCTGCTCCATGATGTCTAAGAGAGATTTACAGAACCGAGCAGCTAAGCTCAATACCCTGTTTCCCTCTGATGCAGCTTCGGTGGCATCGATGTCGTCCAGGGCTGCTTCTTCCTCCTATGGATCTCAGGTAACCAAACATAAATCCAGCCGGTCCTCGAAGGGTAGATCTCCCTCTAAGCATCGAGATGCCTCCGGGCTTGCCCTCGAGGATCCTGCACCGGCAAAAGTACCCCGGCGGGAAGCTCCGGCTTCCAAAGCTGCTCCTATGGGGTCACAGGTTGACATCGATGGCACGGCCTCGACCGATCACCTGTTAAAATGTTCTAGGGTACTGGTGGAATCTGCCGGTACCGACTTCCAGACATTGATGGCGTCGATGGATCAGAATATTCTGACCATGCAGCAGGCCATCACGGCTTTCATTCGAGCTGTGACGCCGCTGGTACCGCAACAGGCTCCGTTGCCGGCACCGGCACCGATTGCATCGACATCGGCTTCGGTGTCGACTGCACCGGTACCCTGTCCGATGATGCCCATCGGTACCGAACCGGTACCGATCACTCCCGATGTCGATACCACTCGGTACGCGTATCGGGCTCTACAGGAGCATCCAGACAGGCGATACTTCGATTCCTCCAAAGACTCTGATGCATCGGAGGTTTCTGTCGAAGCATCGGTACTCCTTCCTCAAGAGCCGCCTTCTCCAAAAAGAAGAATGTCTCCTCCAGAGGACTTGTCTTTTCAGGATTTTATAAGAGAAGTGGCCAAGGGGCTCTCTCTCTCAGTGGCCGCTGAGTCAGAGCCTAGAGCCAAAAAGTTGGATATTTTGCAATATCCCAAGGCTCCTAAAGAGGCAGCCACTTTGCCAGTTCATGAGATCCTTTATGATCACATGTTGGGTATATGGGAGACCCCTCTTACTATCTCTTCCCACTCTCGTAGGCTAGACACCATGTACCGTGTCCCGCCTTGTCCTGGGTTTCATAAGACTCAACTTCCTCACCACTCTATTGTGGTGGAGTCTGCCATGAAAAAGTTAGAGTGCAAAAAGGCACTCTTCTACTCCTCCAGGGAGAGAATGTAGAATCTTAGATGCTTTTGGCAGAAAAATCTTTCAAGCCAGTATGCTTGTTGCCAGAATCAACTCCTATAGTCTCTATATGGGGATGTTTCTAAAAGAAGTTACAGATCATCTGCAAACTTTCCTTCCTTTTCTTCCAGAAGATAAGAGGGAAGAGTTTCTCACTTGGCTTAAGCATGCCCAAGATGTTTCCAAATTTTCCAACCGTGCAGCCTTTGACTCTTTTGAGGGTGCCAGCAGAGCTTCGGCTATTGCCATAGGTGCACGCAGAATTGCTTGGTTGCAAGCTTCTGATCTAGAACCTTGGGTCCAAGATGGATTGGGAAATCTTCCTTGTACAGGTGAAAACCTTTTTGGCAAGGATTGGCAGGCAAAGGCCACACAGATGGATGCAAAAAATTCTGCTTTGGATAGGCTTTCAAAGTCTACCTCTAATCCTGTCAAGAAGAGGTTGTTCAAAAAGCCATATTTTCCCAAGAAGGGGAAGATATTATCCTGTTTATGGTCAACAGACATCTTCTGCAGGTCGTTTTGCTGCAAAGCGTCAACAACCTAAACAGGCCAAGCCTAAGGCTGTAAGGACTCCTGTAGCCCAACAGCCTCAGCCTTCTCAGGGCCTTTGACTTGCATCTAGAGAACTTAGGCTTTCTGGCTCTAGCAGAACCAGAGCCTCTCACCATTCCAGGAAGGTTAGCTTACTTTGCTCCCAGATGGGAACAAATCACAGCAGAGCAATGGACCCTCTCCATCATAAGGGAAGGGTACAAACTTCATTTCTCAAACCTTCCTCCTCACGCCATGGTGAGACAGTTCAATTCTCAAACATATCTCCTGGACCTTCTCGGTCAAGAGATTACTACCCTTCTTGCCCAAGGGGCAATAGAAGAAGTACCCCTTCTTCAACAGGGCTCAGGGTTCTACTCCCCCTACTTTCTTATCCCAAAGAAAAAAGGGGGTTACAGACCCATATTAGATCTCAGAAAACTGAACAAGTTTCTATGCAAGGAGAAATTCAAAATGATTTCTCTAGGTACTCTCCTTCCGTACCTTCAGAGTCAGGATTGGCTTTGTTCTCTAGATCTCAAGGATGCGTACACCCATATACTCATCCATCCAGCACACAGAAGGTTCCTTCGGTTCCTTTATCAAGGGAAGCACTACCAATACACCTTTTGGTCTGGCCTCTGCTCCAAGAGTGTTCACAAAATGCATGGCAGTAGTAGCTGCATTCCTACGCACTCTAGGAATATTCGTATTCCCATATCTGGACGACTGGCTCATCCGAGCTCCATCCCAGTCAGAGGCCCAGACTTCCCTAACCTGCACAATGCGTGTTCTGCAGTGTCTGGGACTGGTGATAAACATTCCAAAGTCCCAACTCACCCCTACTCAGTCTCTAGAGTTCATAGGGGCCTTGCTGGATACCACAACTGCAAGGGCCTATCTTCCCCAGGCCCGTTGCCTACGCTTAGTGCAGTTAGCCTCCCAGATTCAGTTAAAAACCCATTTAACTGCTCGAGAGATGTTACAACTGCTAGGCCACATGGCATCCACTGTGCATGTGGTCCCTTATGCTCGCCTTCACATGAGGGCAGCTCAATGGACTTTGTCCATCCAATGGACCCAGGCATCAGGGGGTCTGTCAGACAAAATAGCAACCTCCAGGCGCCTCTTTTGGTCTCTCCAGTGGTGGAAGTCCACTCAAAATCTGTTGCAGGGGTCCCCCTTCCAACAATTGTTACCCCAAGCAACCCTTACAACAGATGCCTCTCCAAAGGGTTGGGGAGCTCATCTTCACGACCTCTCCACCCAGGGCATTTGGTCCCCACAGGAGACCTCTCTACATATCAACATCTTAGAGCTCAGAGCAATCTTCCTGGCTCTCAGTCTTCCATACCCTGCTCAGCTACAAGACAGTCCTCATTCACACGGACAACCAAGTAGCCATGTTCTATGTGAACAAGCAGGGAGGGACTGGCTCTCTGTCGCTTTGCAACGAAGCTCTGTGATTGTGGGCCTTCGCCAGAGAGCATATATACCTTCCAGGAGTTCAAAACTCTTGGGCAGACAGACTCAGTCGAGTTCTGCTTCCACACGAATGGTCCCTTCATATGGACCAGATAGTCAGAATCTTTCAAAATTGGGGAACCCCGGACATAGACCTCTTTGCAAGTCCGTGGAATGCCAAACTTCCCCGATTCTGTTCCAGAATTCCGTGTCAGGGAGTTCAGGCCAAGGATGCCTTCCTTCTTCATTGGGGTCAAGACTTCCTATACGCCTTTCCACCCATTTCCCTAATTCCCAAGACCCTGTTCAAGCTTCAGAGAGATCGAGGGACTATGATCCTCATAGCTCCACGATGGCCACGCCAAGTGTGGTACCCTCTACTCCTGCATCTCTCTCAAGCTCCCTCCCTGGACTTGGGATCTGCTCCAGATCTCCTGTCTCAGGAGGGAGGATCGTTGTGGCACCCAAACCCCCAATCTCTCCATCTCAGGGCTTGGTTGCTGAAGGCTTAGACCTTCAAGATTGGCATCTGTCTCAGCAAGTGAGGGATATCCTTCATGCTTCCAGAAAGCCTTCTACTAGGCGTTCCTATGCTTTTAAATGGAAAAGGTTTACCATTTGGTGTGCTGAGAAGGGTTTTAACCCTCTAGTAATACCTTTGAATTCTTTACTAGAGTATATTCTGCATCTTTCCCATGCAGGCCTCAAAACGAATTCAGTAAGGGTCCATTTGAGTGCTATTGCAGCATCTCTCAAGCCTCTCAATGGACAACCTATTTCCTCTCATCCTCTTATTGCAAGATTCATGAGAGGCCTTCTTTTAACTAAACCTCCCACTAGACCACCTCCAGTGGCATGGGACTTGAATCTGGTTCTTGGTCAGCTCATGAAGCCTCCCTTTGAACCCTTAGCCACTACCTCCTTGAAATTTCTTTCCTGGAAAGTTATCTTTCTTATTGCAGTCACCTCGGCTCGCAGCATCAGTGAGCTGCAGGCCTTAGTGGCTAATCCACCTTATGCAAGGTTCCATCATGATAAGGTAGTCCTTAGGACCAATCCTAAAGTGGTCTCACCTTTTCATCTTAACCAAGAGATGTACTTACCTGTCTTCTTTCCAGGTCCTCATGCATCAAATGCAGAAAGGAATCTTCATACCTTGGATTGTAAGAGGGCTCTTGCTTTTTACTTACAAAAGACACAGCAAAATAGTAAGTCTTCTCAGCTCTTTGTTGCTTTTGATCCCTCTCATTTGGGACTTCCATTCTCTAAGAGAACACTGTCCAATTGGATTGCTCAGTGTATTTCTTTCGCCTATCAGAGCAAGAACCTTTCTCTGGAGGGCCATGTCACAGCTCACAATGTGAGGGCCATGGCAATCTCTATGGCTCATGGCTCATCTAAATTCTGTGTCCATCGACCAGATCTGTCGAGCGGCCACCTGGGCCTCAGTTCATACCTTCACAGCCCATTACTGCTTGGACAAGGACTCTCGCCGGGATGCCTTGTTTGGTCAGGCTGTTCTCAAACACCTGTTCCATGCTTAGTCAACTCCTGCCCTCCATCCCTGGTTGGATGCCTGAGATCCATCGGAGGAGGTAGAGCCCTTCTCAGGGTCTCACAACCTTGGGGATCTCCTAGGCATCTCTAGCTGGGGAGTCCCCATATGTGAAGACTCATCCCTGCTTGTTCCTGGAGATAGCACAGTTACTTACCTGTAACAGGTGATCTCTGGGAACAGCAGGAATAAGTCTTCACAACCCACCCACCTCCCCTAGGAGTTGTATCTTTCTATCTATCTTTCTATCTATCTTTCCTCTCCTCTCTCTCTCTCTTTGTCTCAGCTTTAAAACTCGAACTGGAGAGAGGTGGTTAGGAAAGGCGGGAAGGCAGCGCGCAGGCGCTGTGGGATGCTCCCAAAAGTTTTCCTTTTTGGGACGCTGGGGAGCGTTCCCGCGCAGGCTCCGTCGGTACCGACGTACCCATATGTGAAGACTTATTCCTGCTGTTCCCAGAGATCACCTGTTACAGTTAAGTAACTGTGCTTTCTGATATCACAAACTACAGCTCTTACTACATAGTTTTGTAGCTTCTGCTGCTTCCTGTGCACTCAAAATATTGCTCAACTAATCCCTTTTGCTGGTGGGAGACAATCTAGAAGGCTGAAGGAAAGGTGGTAATATTAGACGTGTTGGAGGTGGGGGAAGGATGATGGTGCTGAATTCAAGGGAGGGGAATGCAAATGAAGGTAAAATAGTAAGGGGGGGGGGTAAAGGAAATAATGCCAGGGGGTGGGAAGGAAAAGTAATTGGGGGAGGTAATGATGTCTTGGGGTGCCATGACAAAGTAAACCCAATACTTTGGGTGTGCTGTACTTTTTCCTCACATAAAATAGTGAAACTTCTTCCATCTGTACTTGCTGCTGAATTTATTACTGAACTGTGGTCTTGTACTTCTTGGTTTACCAGATGCTGTATGAGTTTGTGGAATAATGTATTTAACCATTTTGACTTTCCACGTTCAGCAAGAATTTGGATAATGAGGCTATAACTGTGATTAGTCCGAGTCTGGGGAGCATTCCCTTAATTGGTCACTAACATTTTTCTAACTATATATGAGTATGACAACCAACTTACTAGTTTCAGTAAGCAGCTGGTTTCAGGCATACCCTTACAGTGAGACCTGAGCTGAACATTATAATAAATGTACAGAAACCTTTATTCAGGCCCCTGTTATGGATTCCCAGTGACGTTTGCAGCAACCAGTTTTTTTTTTTCATTTGGCACATTTTATAAGATAGCATATTTAGTTCAATTTTATTTTTGGTCATGGCTGGTGGAAGCAAGAGCTTAAATTACTTTCTCTTTCAAATCAATCAAAGGGGGGGATATTCATTTCATGCAGCATATGGAATGTTTGATTGGAAAAATTAAGTAACGTAACATAGTAACATAGTATATGATGGCAGATAAAGACCAGTATGGTTCATCTAGTCTGCCCAGTAAGGTCATATTGAGTTTGCTATTACTGGCGCGTAAACATAGTTAAATAAAAGGTTGGCATCTACCCAATACGCATGTTTGCTCTGCAGCAAAATCAGCTATCTCCAGGAACAAGCAGGAATGAGTCTTCACATATGGGTACGTCGGTACCGACGGAGTCTGCGCGGGAACGCTTCCCAGCATCCAATAAAGAGCTTTTGGAAGCGTGCTGCCTTCCCGCCTTTCCCAACTGCCTCTCCTCAGTTTTCGTTTTTCCGCGGAGCCGGCAGGACGTCCTCCTGTCACCGCAGAAAATTCTTGTTTTATTTCTTTAGTTTTCTTGTGGTTGCGGCTGTCTTCCCAACGCCACCGGTACCGCCGGTGTTTTCTTTTCTTTTCTTGTAAAATCTTCCTCCTTCAAGGAATATTTTTTCCTCAGTGTCTCACGGTATCTTAGGCATTTTAGGCCTTTTCTTTTCCTTCATGGAACCGCCAGCCACTTTCTCCAAGAAATGTTCACACTGTGGCAGTACAACTTTATTTTTAGACCCTCGAAGTCGGTGTCTAACCTGCTTGGGTCCTGACAACAGTTTGGTGAGAAGAGGTCTTCAATATCGAGGTTCCCTCGATACACGGTTTCCTTCCAGCTTTGGGGCACCGTCCCCTTCTTCTACACAGGATCAGGTAACCCACAGTCTGTTAAGACTAGCCAGCCCTCGAGTGGTAGGTCTCATGCACAGCATGTAGACAGCTCCGGCCTTGCCCTCGAGGGCCTACTGGCTTCCAAACCCCGGCGAGAGACTTCGGTCTCAAAAGCCTTTCAGGGGTTTCAGGTTGTTCCTGGGGCTCACCCCTCACAGAACATACCTGAGCCATGTCCGGTGGTGGCATCCGCTTCGAGTGGTACCGATACCCCGACATCGGCACTGGTGTTGGATGAAACACTCCTCACCAGGGATGGTCATATGGCGTCCTCGGTGCCTTCGGGACCGATGGATACACTCCAGACTGACCTTTCATTATCGGTACCAGCACCGATACTACCACTGACGTCGGTACCCTCCCAGACGTGCATCGATAGCCTCGCTTCCTTCGATTCCGAGTCTGGAATCGATCTCCAGTCTGGAGGACTGGGTACCGACTCGCCTTGGTACCGGCTCTCGGCGGTACCGAAGGCTCGGTTCCGATGATTCGGATCCGCAACTCTCGGTTCCCTCGAGGCCCACTGAGTTGCCACTGGTTGACCTTCATTCACCGGTATCAGACACGGTACCGAAGTCGGTCCGATGTCCTCATTACCCTTACGGTCGGTGTCTTCCATGCTTCGCTTATCGATGCCGAGTTTAGAATCGCTCTCTAGTCTGGAAGACTCGGTACCAATACACTTTGGTACCGACACCGATCGATACCGGTGGCTCGGTACCGAGGATAGCACCCGGAAATTTTCGATTACCTTGGTACCGATTGAATGGTCTCCGATGACTGCTCCGATGTCTTTGTCGGGCTCGACTCTGACATCGGTACCGGTATTGGCATCGGTACCGTTATCCACAGTAGCATCGTGGCCAACTCCTGCCATGCTTCTTTCAACAGGATCGCTCCCTTCTATGCCAAGCTTGGAGTCAATACCTGGCATGGACAATGTGGTAATGTCGGTGGCTGCTTCTGACAGCCAGTAGCGACCATCCTTTAAGCATTCCACACTGCACTGTGCAGGATCTTCTATTCCTATATATCTGGATAGCTCTGTCGGTGGTCAGGCTAGTTCTTCAGATCTAACCTGTCCAAGGGAAATTCCTGTTGGGGACCCCTCTTTTTAGAGTTTCCTCCTGGATATAGCAAGATCTCTTGCCATTCCTATTCCAGGACATGATCCTGCACAGGGCTCTCTTTCTACCAAAGCAAAGGAGAACATAATGCTTCCATTGCATCATTCCTTGCAGGATCTCCTTCTAGGAATGTGGGAAACACCTTTAAGGGTACCCCCACCTTCCAGAGCAACTGATCTCTTATATCAGGTGCCCCCCTCTCCAGGGTTTCAAAAGACTCAACTTCCTCATCATTCCATAGTTGTGGAATCAGCAATGAGGCGGGTAAAGAGCAAGAAAAAGCACTCTTCTTATCCGCCAGGTCGTGAGTCTAAGAGACTTGATGCCTATGGACGTCAAACCTTCCAGACATCTATGCTCTCTGCAAGAATTCTCTCATATATTTTCTATATGAGTCTATCTCTTGAGGAGGTCACAAAGCAATTACATCTTTTGACTCCTTCCCTTCAAGAGTCCAAGAGTGCAGACTTGGATAAATGGGCACAACACAGACTGGGACATACTCCTTGCACTGGAGACAATCTTTTCAACAAGGAGTCTTTACGTCAGGTTACTCAGTTCTCCACTGACTTACCTGTTCCTAGGGGCTGTTCTGCACCACCACCTGTCCAGTAGGTAGGAAGTGTCCTGCCAAACCTTCTTCCCATAAGAGAAGAAGGTTTTATGCATCATCTGCCCATCATACAGATGTTCCCAAACAGGGGAAACATCATCCTGGTCTGCAGAGTTCAACCTCTCACCAGGCTCAGCAAACCCAGTAACCACGGGGTTTTCTGATCAATCCATCAGATGCTTGTGACTCTTGGGATTAGAATCTGCAGTTGCTTCTTCTCAATAGAGGCAATCCACTGCTGTCATTCTAAATCCTAAACATGGATCTCTTCCCAAAAGACATCCATTCTTCCTATGTTCTATGAGCTGTCAGGATGTTCATGCTTCTAGGTCACAGGATTTTTCCTTTTTTTCCTGCTAGGGAAAGAGGTCTATCCACTATCAAACGGTAGTTTCCTGTGCCAGCATGTCTTTTTTTTCCTTCCTATAAACTTACTACTTTGTAAGTTTTCTTCAGCTCCATTTTCTTTACCCTCTTACCAGGTTTTTCCCCTGTAAGAGCGGTATTGCTTCACTGGAGGGCTTTTTCTTCAGCCTCTCTAGTTTTTCTTACTTTTCCAGTGCGGAGTTCTCTTCTCTGAGTTGATTCCTCTTTTTCAATCTTGCTTTGAAGCAGTTCATCAGACATGTCCAGAGTTTTCTACTCTTGTTTTGTCTGTTTTTAATCAGTACCATTCTTCTGCTGTCTGGCAAGCAGCTGCCAATGCAGGAGCCTTAATGTTTGGACCACTGGTTCTTGTTCACCAGCAACCAGATTTGTCCTCCACTAACATTCTGTCTAGTCTTAGTAGTGACTCCAAGTCAGTACTGTCATCTGTCTTGGAAATGTTTTCACTACAAACTTGTTGGATTGTCTTCTCTTTCTGCCATCTCCATTCCCCTGGGTATGGCAGCATAGTTGACATAGGTACTGGCTCTCCTGCAGCCAGTTCTATCTCCTCATTCTCCTGCATCATGCTCTCTGCAATTCTACAGAGAAGCTCTCCACTATGGGCCCTTGCTAGAGAGCATGGGGGGCTTTTTCTCCAACAGCTATACTAGATGGTTGAAAAAGGTTTTTCAGTCATGTCTCCCATGACTAGAAAAGTTCTCCTTTTTAATATAAAGGACATAGGCCTCCTCTTACGTGAAAGCTTAAGGAATTGCTAATTCCCTGCTTTGGTCCATAGTATTTCCAATAGGGAATATGTTTTCTCCTTCCAGCTCGTCCTCATGATAAGAACGCATGATTCTTTTTTGCTCTTACGCAGGTCAGCATGGTATCTCATTCCTGTGCGTCTTTTGTTCACTTACCATGCTAGAGGTCTAGAATACTCGGGACTTGCTGGCTGCAGACTGATACCATCCTCTGCTTTTCACGTAACCATCCTGGTTATTCTACTACCTAGCATCCCTGTAGCCATAACCAGTGGAAATTGATTCTCTATATATCTTCTCAAGTAGGTTCCACCTTCTTGTTCTAAGATGAATCTTTCCTCTCCACATTTTCCTATGTGAATACCTTTTTGTAGGCATATATCTGTCTGCTTCTTGCAGACTTCCATATAGAGGCCTATATATTCATATCTATAGCACACATCTTACAGATGTCTGTCTATCATTTGTGTGTATTTTATGCCCTTCATATCTCACTATAGATGTAATCTCATATATCTATATGTTATACATATATATAGATATACATACATACATATATATAGATATACATACATACATATATATAGATATACATACATACATATATATGTATGTTTATGTATCTGTCGAGATATTCACTATCGGTAGATATGTATTCTGCTTTATCTACCTAACTGTCAAGGCTCATATAGCTATATGATTCTGACAGATGGGCTTTACCCATACTTCTGCTATCCAGCATGTTTTGGGGTCCTACACTCACAACCACTTGCGTGGTAGTTAACACCTACCATAACCTTAAGGTTAAGTACCTCTGAAGCTCTCCATGTTCCAATATCTCTCCCAGCTGACTTCAGTTAGGAGAGACATTGTGGATCTTCAGCTAATTACAGGCTCTAACGCCTCTGGCGTTTGTTCTTTCTTTGGGATACAAGGGGTTCCCATACCCTTTCTCCCCACAAGGACTGAGCCTGTTTGTCCAAATCGGTTAGCCTTTCTCTTTGTTCCTAAGAGTGAGCCACTCTGCTACCAAAGGAGTTCGGCTTTTATCATAAAGCCTTCCGCTAAAGGCCCACCGTTTTTGTACTACCCCAGTTTTTCTTGCTGGGGTTACCTGTTACCTTTCAGGATTCTGACCTCCATTGTTTTTCCTACAGGTTTACTACCTCCACTTAGTGAGGTCCTTCTCGAGGTTCCTCTACTGGGTTCCCCAGTAGATCCCATGAACCCCCATACTCTCTGAAGTCCTGTTAGAGGAGGTCCATATTACAATATTTTTTCTTTGCAATATCATTGATGACAATTATCATCCACACATGGACTCCTTGTCTGCAATCCTATGCTAGGTTAGCTGTTCCACAGCACCTTTCTTTCTTCAACTCCTACCCTCCATCCTCAGGATGCCTGGTGTTGTGGGGAATAGCATGTTCCAACCTATGACATGCTGGGACTCCAGGCATCTCAGCTTGGGAGTCCCCATATGTGAAGACTCATTCCTGCTTGTTCCTGGAGATAGCACAGTTACTTACCTGTAACAGGTGATCTCTGGGAACAGCAGGAATAATTCTTCATAACCCACCCACCTCCCCAGGAGTTGTATCTCTATCTATCTTTCCTTTCCTCTCTCTCTCTCTTTGTCTCAGCTTTAAAACTTAACTGAGGAGAGGCAGTTGGGAAAGGCGGGAAGGCAGCACGCAGGTGTGGTGGGATGCTTCCAAAAGCTCTTTGATTGGACGCTGGGAAGCGTTCCCGCGCAGACTCCGTCGGTACCGACGTACCCATATGTGAAGACTTATTCCTGCTGTTCCCAGAGATCACCTGTTACAGGTAAGTGTGCTTTCACCAATGTATTTGATTCTTCTGAACTAGGCAAACCATGGATTTTTAGAACCGCCACATGAAAAATGAAGTGCCTAATCATAAAGGATCATAAGCTATAGGTAGAAAGTTCATATCCCCTATCCTGTTAGAGAGATGGTATCAAATGTTGGAGTGAATCTTTGACTGATTATATATCAATTAGGAATCCATTACTGTATATTTTGATTTTGAAGTTAATCATTACATCTCAGAGGTAGGATAAAATCACTGTAAGCTGTATGCATACCTACTAACCATGACTTTTAAAACCACATTCACCCAAAGAATTTGGTTTTGGTAAGATGCTATGGCAAGCACATTATTCTGATCTTGTCCTGGCAAATCACCAACCCATTCTTGTCAATAAATTGTATAAACGGACTTATTTAGTACATTTCTTGCTTTGATATTTCTGCTGAGTCATATTGTGAAAGTGTGCTCAATACTTTGTATTTAACAAAATTAAGGTACATTTATGTTCTTCAACAATAGGTGGAAGCAGTATGAAGCATATGTACAAGCTTTGGAGAGCAAGTACACAGATCTTAACTGTAAGTAATAGTTTAAATAGCAGTTTATTTTCATCAGTTACATCTGTAATTATAATTTTGAACCCTTTTCAGGAACCCTAGTTTCTCCAGGACCAAGCAGGAAGTCAGTCCTCACATATGGGTGACGTCGGTGCCGACGGAGCCCCCGTGCATAGCATTTCCCCAGCTTTCAAAGAAAGCCTTTGGGAATGCAGCTTGCCTGCACGGTCCCCTTCCCGCCCAAGGGTGCCATCTTGCTCAGTCTTTCTTTTTCCGCGGAGCCCAACGGACGTAGTTCGTGTCACCCGGGAAAAGTAGATTTTTTTTCTGCGATTTTTCGCGTTTCTTTATCCAGTTCGATGCCGGTTCCCTTTCCCACCTGGACTTGGTACACCGGTATTGAGTCCGGAACTTCTTTTTCGTTTTTTGTCCTTTGTGACTAGCGTTCACGTTTTTTCTGTTACTTTCACTGGCAACCCGGTCTTTTGACCTTGCAGAGGCCCTTTTTCCCCCGATGGCTTTCCAGCGGGTTTAAAAAATGTGATTGGTGCAAGAAGCTTATGTCTCTCACCGACACACATGACTGCTGCCTCCGATGCCTCAGGCCCGACCATGACCCTCTGGTCTGTGGTCCATGTGGCAAAATGTCATCGAAGGCACTTCAGAGCTGTTAGCATCAACGTGTGAGAATTTTTTCAGAGTCCACATCCGGCCGGGCCCGGACTTCATCAGAGGCCTCGACATGTCCGGGAGTCTGACCCCGAGCGCCATCATGGTTCCTCTGAGAGGGGGTCTCCCACCTAGGAGCACAAAAGGAAGAAGCAGCTCGTGAGGGTGGACTCAGTGGAGGCCTCTGGGTCCTCGAGGGCCAGGTCGCGTAGCCCTGACCGCCGCCCCAGGCTCTCGGAGTCAGAGAGGTCATCCAAACTACCTCGCATGGAGCCGGAGTCCCCGAGTCATGTAAGTTCTGTTGTCCTCATGGACTCTCCTCCGGGAGAACTGACGTCGGGCCCGAGTCGGGGGGCTACTGACTCTCCTGAGCTCAGACTCAGGCTGACGGCCTTGGAGAGCAGTTTGACTGCCTTCATGGAGCAGCAGCGGGTACCGATCTCCGGTCTGACAGGTGCATCTGCCCTGACCACTGGGACCTCGACGTCTAAGTCGACCCCGGAGGCCGAGCCGATCCTAGAGTCCATCAAGTCTCGAGTCGATCCTTGGCCAAGGTCCCCCTTGACCTCCCATGCAGGGCCAAGGTCATTGACACCTGTGCCCTCGGCGTCGGGGTGGGTGGTACCAAGGCCCACATGGCCAGAGCCACTTGACTCCTCCTCGGAAGAGTTGGCATGGGAGACGGAGGACAAGGAGTCTCCTGAAACCTTCCGGACCTGGTGCGTCCCTTCAGACTCCCCGGAGTCCGAGCCTCGGAGAAGGCCCCCCCCGGAGGATACCCGGTTCTCAGACTTCGTGAGGGACATGGCCAAGGCTTTGGCATTCCCTGTGGACGCCGAGGAGGAGCTCGATGACCTCCAGTATGATTTTCCTCCGAAGGAAGCCTTTACTGTACCGGTTCCTCCGATGCTGGAACGGCTGCTCTTCCGTATGTGGGAGGCACCGGCCTCGGCGCCGGTTCTTAGCAAACGGTTCAATTCCATTTATCAAGTCCGTAAGAGCCCTGGGTTCCAAAAGGCGCAGCTACTGCACAATTCCATGGTTGTGGATTTGGCCATGCACTGCCTAAAGAGTCAGAAGATGCACTCCTTGGTGCTTCCCGGCAGGGAGGCCCGGAACCTTGATGCCCTCAGTAGAAGGTGCTTCCAGGGCTCTATGCTATCTTGCCGTGTCCAGACTTACCAGCTGAGAGAGTCCAACAGGTGAGGCAAAAATCACGTAGGTACAAGAACACAGTCAAAAACGTGATATTGGTGGAAAAACATTTTATTTATACCAATAACAGGGACCTATTACCAACCCGACACAGGCCGTGTTTCGCAAACCTTCATCAGGGGTTGATCAGGTAGGTACTAAAAACATAAAAACATAAATACTTAATACAATTATAGTGTTAAAATAATGTGAAAGAACAGAGCTAAAAACATAAAACATAAATATGCATATTAAAATAATTCTTATGAATAAATAAAACAATAAATATATGTAAACCAAATAAGAATAAGTGTGGATACACAAATATAAATAACTAAAATAGAATCATAATATAAACAAACAATTAAAAACTGAGTCTAGAATTGTAAACAAAACATGACGGGGTGTGACAAGCAACTATGTATCACAAAAAATACCTTAGTATGTAGATCCAATAACTTGTAGCCCTCAGAAGGAAATTGTGCTGATATAGCTAAAATAAAGAAAACAAACTTAAAGAATACATATGCTAAAATTCATAAATAATAACACCCATGTGTTAAAAAAAACTACTAAAATATAAGGAAACAAACCATTGGAGACCAAGGAACGTAGAAATGCAGCAGGAGCGAAAAAAGGGGGAGGAAGAACACCACTAATGAAAAGCACTAAATATCAAAAGTACTTCCAACCCCTCATATCAATATACAAACCACCCGGTAACTAATATTAGGAGAACATTCTATTATCTAATCATAGCTTGAGAGTAACATTATTGGTGAAAGCAAGCATATCATCACCATAGCTGAGGGGGGGGAATGGATGTATCTATAAACTAGAATAGTATTACTGACCCAATTCTGGTCATGCTTTTCTTATGTAATACAACATTTTATCTAGAGAAGCACCAATTCTATGTACATAATAAACTAGCCGAAAACCAAAAGAGGGGGAGGCGTGACAAAAGCGGAGTAAAAACCCCGCAAAACACTTTCAAATCCAATCACTTGGAGTACTAAAAATAACTCTAATAGAGGGGAGACAAACCGCTTTAAAGACTCATATGCAGTATAAATACCGTTGGATTCAACCGAACTCACAGGGTACACCATCTTAGTAGAGGTCTATCATGGGAGACCTACCAAACCCCAAAGGAGCATCAACTATTAACTAAATGCGTAATAAACAAAATTATATATATTTCTTTTAATCATGTTAGAATACCTGCGTGCAAGATCATCCTCTTAAACCCAGCAACAATAGAAAATGAAAAATGAAACATACCTCTGTAGCACAACTGTTGTATAAAAAATCTCCTTAGGTTGTAAAGCAGCTCCGTGCTCCGTGTGCTAATGAAAAATCCAACTAAAAAAATGCTGGCTCATGCGCATACTTCTATTCTTGTCTCGGAGCGGGAAAAGGAGGGGCGTGTCAAAGGCGGAGCTAGACCAAGCCGAAAAACTTGTAGTGGTAAAATCGCTAATAAATTGCTGAAATAGATAAGAGTAACAACTCAGGGAATAAAATCGCGGCTAACTAAAAACCAATGAAGTGAGGCATCTTCCAAGGTAGACAGCTCTCGGAAATGTATCCTAGGAGATTACACAAAATGATCTAAAAGGAATCCATTCATTAAAACCAATGTACATTAAAACAATAAGACACAGCTAAAAAATAAATAAATAAATAAAACAATAAATAGAATCAATATATTAATTATTACATATTAATAATATATAAATGTCCTCTCCCAAGGGAGAGGACTCTATTGAAGGGGACACTATTAGAGAAAAACAGAAAAATCTTTGTCTAAGTTGAGACCATTGGGAGCAAGTGAGCCTAATAGGAATATATATCTCTGTTCTAACCTCAAGATAGTTTTATTTATGTCACCACCTCTCCAATTAGGTTTAACTTGCTTTACAACAAAAAATCTTAAGTCGGTAACCTTGTGCTGTTGATCCTGCCAGTGAGCAAAAAGAGGTTTATCTTCCACATTCCTCCTGATACAACTCTTGTGTTCCATAATCCTAGTCTTAATGCTCCGAGTGGTTTTACCAACGTATAAAAAAATTACAGGGGCACTGTATTACATAAATAACATTGGATGTATCGCAGTTAGAGAAGTCATTAATATGAAACTTCTCCTGTGTGATAGGATGAATAAATGTATTTCTAACGGATAACACATTGAGACAAAAGGAACACCTCCCACATTGGAATTGGCCTATCTCCAGGAACAAGCAGGAATAAGTCCTCACATATGGGTACGTCGGAACCGACGGAGCCTGCGCGGGAAAGCTTCCCAGAAGGAAGCTTTTGGGGCCTCCCACTGCACATGCGCGCTGCCTTCCCGCCTTCCTGACCAGCTCTCCTCAGTTTCTCTTTTTCCGCGGAGCCAGCAGGTCGTGTTCCTGTCACCGCTGAAGAAATTATTGTTTTAGTTTGTTTCTTTAGACCGTGTACCTGCCTTCCCCATACCGAAACCGGTACCGCCGGTCTCTCTTTTCTTTTCTTTTAAAAAAAAAAAAAACTTTGCACAACTTGGTGACTTCGGTTAGGCCTCAGGCCTACACAAATTCTCCTCATGGAGAAACCAGCCCCTGGTTTTAAGAAGTGTACCAAGTGTAGTGCTGTTATTTCTGTCACAGACACCCATGAATGGTGTCTTAAATGTTTGGGACCTGACCACTCCATTCCGGACTGCCCATCCTGCTCCCAGATGTCTAAACGTGGGTTGCAGAACCGGGCCAACAAATTCCATGTGCTGTTTGCTTCAGATAATCCAGCATCACAGTCATCCAGGTCTTCCTCTCTGGATGGATCTCAGGTAACCAAACCTTCGGGCAGGTCCTCAAAGAGCAAATCTCCTTCAAAGCATCGAGAGGCTCTCACTTTTGAATCTGAGGACCATGCCCCAGCCAAACAACCCCGGCGGGAAGCTCTGGCTTCCAAAGCACCATCTATGGGGTTACAGGTTGACATCGATGGCACGGCCTCGACTGATCACCTGTTAGACTGCTCTGGGGTACCGGCCCATACTGGTACCGACATCCAGGCAGCAGTGGCGTCTATGAGCAATACTGTTCAGACTATGCAGCAGGCCATGCTGGCTTTTATTAATGCTGCGACGCCCTCGGTACCGCGTTCAGCGGTACCGGGTCCGGTTCCGGTATCGTCTCCCATACCGGAACCGAGACCATCGACTTCCAAACGCAGATCGGTTCCGCATGCCGGATCCGGGTTTTCACCCGATACCGATCCCATACCCGGTACGCCCGATGTCGATACCGATCGGTATGCGTATCGTGCGTTGGAAGCAAATAGAGAATACTCTGATTCTTCTGAGGTTTTTGACTCCTCTGAGGACTCTGATGAGCTGTCTCTAGTTCTTTGTGAAGACCCCTCTTCCCCAAAGAGGAGAATGTCTCCACCAGAGGATTTGTCCTTTCAAGACTTCATTATAGAACTAGCTAAAGGACTTTCTATTACCACATCCTCTGAAAAAGAACCTAGGTCAAAGAAATTAGATATTTTAGGATACCCTAAGGTTCCTAAAGAGGCAGTCACCCTGCCTATCCATGAAATCCTTCAAGAACACTTGATGGACTTATGGGAGGCTCCTCTAACGTTGTCTCCTTACTCTCGTAGGTTGGACACCATGTACCGTGTCCCCCTCCTTCTCCTGGATTTCAAAAGACTCAGCTGCCTCACCATTCCATTGTGGTGAAGTCTGCGCTGAAAAAGATTAAGAGCACCAAAAGGCACTCTTCTACCCCTCCAGGGCGAGAATGTAAGACCATAGACTCTTTTGGCAGGAAAATTTTCCAGGCTAGTATGCTTATAGTCAGGATTAATTCTTACAGTCTGTATATGGGCATGTTTCTCAGGGAGCTTGCCCTAAAGATACGGCATTTTGCCTCCTTTATCCCTGAGGATAGAAAGGAGGAGTTCATTTCTCTGGTGAAACAGCTTCTAGATGTTTCTAAGTTCTCCAACAGAGCAGCTTTTGATTCCTTTGAGGGTGCCGGTAGAGCTTCGGGCATTGCTATTGCAGCCCGACGACTTGCTTGGCTCCAGGCCTCTGACCTAGAACCCTGGGTCCTGGATGGCTTACGGAATCTGCCCTGTACAGGTGAGAACTTATTTGGTAAGGACTGGCAAATTAAAGCCACTCAAATGGACGCAGAAAATGCTATATTAGATAGACTTTCTAAGTCTACCTCTACTCCTGCCAAGAAAAAGTCTTTCAAGAGGCCTTACTACAAGAAGGCCAGATTTTCCACAAATACTGGCCAACAATCTTCTCAGCCTCGCTTTGCTGCTAAACGTCAGCAACCTAAACAGGCAAGATCAAAGCCTGCAGCGTCTGCCACTCCTCAGCAGGCTCAACCCCCTCGGGTTTTGACTTGCCCCTAGAGAACTTAACCTTTCTGGCTCTAGAACAACCAGAGCCCCTCACCATTCCCGGAAGGTTAGCTCACTTTGCTCCCAGATGGGGGCAAATTACATCAGAGCACTGGACCCTCTCTATCATCAGAGAGGGCTACAAACTTCATTTTTCCAACCTTCCTCCATATACCATGGTGAGGCACTTCAATTCTCCCCCATCTCTCCTGGGCCTGTTGGATCAGGAAGTCTCTTCTCTCCTTGCCCAAGGGGCAATAGAAGAGGTTCCTCTTCAACAAGGGACAGGATTCTACTCCCCTTATTTTCTCATAACAAAGAAGACAGGGGGATTCAGACCTATCCTAGATCTGAGAGAATTGAACAAATTTCTGTACAAGGAGAAATTCAAAATGCTTTCTCTAGGCATTCTCCTTCCATACCTTCAGAGTCAGGATTGGCTTTGTTCTCTAGATCTCAAGGATGCGTACACACATATACTCATCCACCCATCCCACAGAAAATATCTAAGATTTCTGTTTCAGGGAAAACATTTCCAGTACAGAGTACTTCCCTTCGGTCTAGCCTCTGCTCCAAGAGTGTTCACCAAATGCATGGCAGTTGTTGCCGCATTTCTAAGAGGTCTGGGAATTTTTGTATTCCCATATCTGGACGACTGGCTCATCCGAGCTCCATCTCAGTCAGAGGCCCAGATTTCCCTGGACCGCACAAGGCACCTTCTGCAGTATCTGGGACTGGTGGTAAACCTTCCCAAGTCTCAACTTACCCCTACTCAGTCTCTGTAATTCATAGGGGCCCAGTTGGACACCACCACTGCAAGGGCCTACCTACCTCAAGTCCGGGGCCAACGTCTGGTGTGCTTGGCCTCCCAAGCTCAGTCCAGCAGTCACTTGACAGCCAGAGAAATGCTGCGATTTCTGGGCCACATGGCCTCCACGGTACACGTGGTGCCCTACGCTCGTCTTCATATGAGAGCAGCTCAATGGACCTTGGCCACCCAGTGGACTCAAGCATCAGGAGCGCTCTCCGACCAAATACTCACCTCAAAGCGTCTGTTTTGGTCCCTCCAATGGTGGATGTCCACCAAGAATCTGTTGTTGGGGGCCCCCTTCCAACCTTTGTTGCCCCAAGCAACCCTCACAACAGATGCCTCCCAAACAGGGTGGGGAGCCCATCTACAATCCCTCTCCACTCAGGGTACTTGGTCTCCACAGGAGACCACCCTTCACATCAACCTCCTGGAACTGCGAGCAATCTTCTTTGCCCTCAGTCTTCCATACCCTCCTTGTCAACCTGACCGTCCTAGTTCAGACAGACAATCAGGTGGCCATGTTCTATGTAAACAAACAAGGAGGGACAGGCTCTCTGTCGCTTTGCAACGAAGCTCTCAGATTATGGGCCTTTGCCAGAGAGCATCAAATTCATCTTCTGGCAGTCTATCTTCCAGGGGTTCAAAACTCTCGGGCAGACAGACTCAGTCGAGTTCTGTTTCCACACGAATGGTCCCTACATATGGACCAGATAGGCAGAATCTTTCAGGAATGGGGAACCCCAGACATAGACCTCTTTGCAAGTCCGTGGAATGCCAAACTTCCCCGGTTCTTTTCCAGGACTCCGTGTCAGGGAGCTCAGGCCAACGACGCCTTTCTCCTGCATTGGGGTCAGGAATTCCTATATGCCTTTCCACCCATTCCTTTGATTCCCAAGACTCTGTTCAAACTCCAGAGGGATCACGGATCGATGATCCTCATAGCTCCACGCTGGCCACGCCAAGTGTGGTTCCCTCTACTTCTGCATCTCTCCCAGGGACCCCCTCTGGACCTGGGAGCTGCGCCAGACCTTCTGTCTCAGGAGGGGGGGACTTTGTGGCACCCAAACCCCAAGTCCCTACACCTCAGAGCTTGGTTACTGAAGGCCTAAGCCTTCATGACTTCAATCTTTCTCAACCAGTGAAAGATATCCTTCATGCCTCTAGGAAACCCTCCACGAGGCGTTCCTATGCTTTCAAATGGAAACGCTTTTCCATTTGGTGTGCTCAACAGGGTCTTGACCCTCTAGCACTTCCTTTGAATTCTCTACTAGACTATCTCCTGCATCTTTCTAATGCAGGCCTTAAGACGAATTCAGTAAGAGTCCATTTGAGTGCTATTGCAGCATCTTTAAAACCTATAAATGGACAACCTGTCTCCTCTCATCCTCTTATTGCAAGGTTCATGAGAGGCCTGACTCTAACTAAGCCTCCCATCCGACCTCCTCCGGTAGCATGGGACTTGAACCTAGTTCTGGGTCAGCTTATGAAGCCACCTTTTGAACCGTTGGTTTCTACCTCCTTGAAATTTCTTTCCTGGAAGTTCCTTTTCCTTATTGCAGTCACTTCGGCTCGCCGCATCAGTGAACTACAGGCCTTAGTGGCTCATCCACCTTATACCAGGTTTCATCATGATAAGGTGGTCCTTAGGACGAATCCCCACTTTATGCCCAAAGTGGTCTCGCCTTTTCATCTTAATCAAGAGGTATATCTACCTGTCTTTTTTCCGGCTCCTCATGCATCCAGTGCAGAGAGGAACCTTCATACTTTAGATTGTAAAAGAGCTCTTGCCTTTTACCTCAACAGGACTCAGCCACATCGAAAGTCTTCCCAACTTTTTGTGGCTTTTGATCCTTCCCATTTGGGACTTCCAGTCTCCAAACGTACACTTTCCAATTGGATTGCTCAGTGTATTTCCTTTGCTTACCAGAGTAAAAACATTTCTCTGGAGGGCCATGTCACAGCTCACAATGTGAGAGCCATGGCCACTTCTATGGCTCATCTTCACTCTGTATCCATAGATCAGATCTGTCGAGCCGCCACCTGGGCCTCGGTTCATACCTTCACAGCCCATTACTGTTTGGACAAGGACTCCTGCCGGGATGCCTTGTTTGGTCAGGCTGTCCTCAAACACCTGTTCCATACTTGAACAACTCCTGCCCACCTTCCCAGAATGGATGCCTGAGATCCATACAAAGATGGCGAACCCTTGGAACGGGATCTCCCAGGCATCTTAGCTAGGGAGTCCCCATATGTGAGGACTTATTCCTGCTTGTTCCTGGAGATAGCACAGTTTCTTACCTGTAACAGGTGATCTCTGGGAACAGCAGGAATTAGTCCTCACAACCCACCCACCTCCCCTAGGAGTTGTATCCTTTATCTATCTTCCTTTCCTCTCTCTATTGTCTCAGCTATAAACTCGAACTGAGGAGAGCTGGTCAGGAAGGTGGGAAGGCAGCGCGCATGTGCAGTGGGAGGCCCCAAAGCTTCCTTCTGGGAAGTTGGGGAGCTTTCCCGCGCAGGCTCCGTCGGTACCGACGTACCCATATGTGAGGACTAATTCCTGCTGTTCCCAGAGATCACCTGTTACAGGTAAGTAACTGTGCTTTATTGGCTTCGAGGCTTCGGCCGGGTAGCCGCGGGCGGCATCGGTGCACGCCGTCGGGCCTGACTACAGTCATCAGACCTGGAGTCATGGGTGCAGGACAAGTTGGTCGATGTCCCGTGCCGAGGTGACAACCTATTCGGTACCCCCATGACTGAAAAGGCTGCAGAAATCAAGACTGAGAGTCTCACCAGGACAAGGCTGTCCAGAAAGACTTCTGCCCCTTCTCACAAAAAGAAGGCTTGGGGAAAAAGCCCTTTTTCCCGAGGAAGGGTGCTGCCTACAAAACCTACCCTCAGTATCAGGCCTCTCCAGCTCCCCAACAGGGTCAGCAGACCAAGGGGCAGGGGCATGGGCCCGTAGGCAGAAGACCCCAAGCCGCCGGCTCCAGCTCCTGCACAGCAGGGAGCGGAATTTTGACTTCCACAGCATAGCTTCTCCTCCGCTGGTGGCTCCACTCAGCACAGGAGGTCGGCTGACCCTGTACGCCTACAGGTGGCCAGCCATCACAGGGGATACCTGGGTACTGAGCATAGTCCAAAAGGGCTACAAGCTCCACTTCCACCAGCTACCCCCCTCCTACTATCCAGGGGAGCCTCCAAGACTCCCCTCTACACAGGAACCTCCTCCTTCAGGAGTTGGCGAGTCTTCTAAAGGAACAGGCGGTGGAACCAGTGCCTCACCACCTGAAAGGGCAAGGCTTCTACTCCAGGTACTTCCTGGTACCAAAAAGGACAGGAGGCCTCTGGCCTATCCTAGACCTGCAAAACCTAAACAAGTTTCTGGAGAGGGAAAAGTTCAAGATGCTTACCCTTGGGATACTGCTGCCCTACCTCCAGCAGGGAGACTGGCTATGCTCCTTAGACCTCTAAAGGATGCTTATACTCACATCCTCATTCATCCAGACAACAGACAATACCTCAGATTTGTGGTGGGAGGAAACCATTTTCAGTACAGGGTACTTCCCTTTGGCCTAACCTCTGCACCCCAGGGTTTTCACCAAATGCTTGGGGGTGGTGGCAGCTTATCTCAGGAATCGGGAATTTTTTTTCTTCCCATACCTAGATGACTGGCTCATTAGGGGCCAGTCTCTCCAGGAGGCCCGACAAGCCACTCTTCGCACTGTCTCTCTTCAGCATCTGGGCTTTGTCATAAACTACGCAAAGTCCACTTTGCTCCCCTCTCAGAACCTAGAGTTTATAGGGTCAAGATTACACTCCTCAGGCAAGAGCTTACTTGCCTGAAGACAGGGCCCACAGACGACTGGATTTGGCCAACCAGTTCCAAAGCAGTTCTTATGTTTCCGCCAGGCACTACCTGCAGCTCCTGGGCCACATGGCATCCATTGTACATGTGACTTTGAATGCCTGTCTGCACATGCGGGCTGCTCAGTGGTGCCTCAGATCAGTGGACGCAGGCCACAGGCGACCTCAGAGACAGAGTAAAGGTGTCCAAACCACTTTTGGACTCCTTACAGTGGTGGCTACATCTCCCAAACCTTCTCAGGGGGGTACCTTTTCAGGCTGCAGCACACACACACGGGTGCTGACAACTGATGTTTCCTTAAAGGGCTGGGGTGCACATTGCCAGGGCACATGCACTCAAGGCCTGTGGTCTCTTCGAGAGGCCACACATCAAATCAATCTTTTGGAGCTGCGAGCAATCCGCTTAGCTCTGCAAACATTTTCTCATGCCCTCTCTCACCAGTCTGTCCTAGTTCAGATGGACAATCAGGTTGCAATGTTCTATGTGAACAAACAAGGGGGCACAGGGTCCAAACTCCTGTGCCAGGAGGCTCTGGCCCTTTGCTCCGTTGCGGTCAGGCAGGGTATGTTTCTCAAAGCGGTTTACCTACCTGGTCAAGAAAACTTCCTAGCAGACTAGCTAAGCAGGATTCTCCAGCCTCACGAATGGCAGTTGAATCCAGTGGTGCTCCAGCAGATCTTCCTCCGCTGGGGACTTCCATCCATCGATCTCTTTGCCAATCCACTGAACCGTCAGCTGCCCAGGTTCTGCTCCAGGCAGCCGCATCCCTTGAGGATGGCAGCAGATGCTTTTCTGATCTCTTGGTCTACGGGCCTCCTGTATGCGTTTCCTCCCACGCCCCTGGTGGCCCGATCTCTGTTCAGGATTCTTCGGGACAAGGCCTCGGTGATTCTGGTAGCACCCAGATGGCCGAGGCAGCCGTGGTTTCCACTTTGCTGCAGTTGGCCGGTGAAACTCCGTTCCCTCTGGGATTGCAACACGATCTCCTGTCTCAAGAGCAGGGTTCCCTTCTGCACCCCAATCTCAGGTCCCTCAATTTGATGGCCTGGCTGCTAAAAGGGGGTAGTTCTCGCTCCCTTACTCCTACCTAAGGAGGTTGAGGAGGTGGTATTGGCCTCTAGGAGACAGTCCACCAGAATATCCCTATGTCCTGAAGTGGCGTAGGTTTACGGTATGGTGTTCTCGGCGCAGTGAAGACCCTTGTGCCAGTAGTATTGCAGTATCTACTTCACCTTTCAGACCTAGGCCTTAAGTCTAACTCTGTACGGGTCCACCTTATTGCTTTGTCAGCGCACCACTCACCGGTGGAAGGACAGTCTGTCTGTTCACCCCTTGGTGTCACGATTTCTCAGAGGTCTGCTTCTTCTCAAGCCTCCGGTTTGTCCACCGGCGACTGAGTGGGATTTGAACGTGGTCTTGCAGCAACTTACTCGCCCACCGTTTGAGCTGATGGCTACTTGCCATTTGTGCTTCCTGTCTTGGAAAGTGCTCTTCCTGGTGGCTCTTACCTTGGCCAGACATGTGAGTGAACTACAAGCTCTGGTTTCAGACCACGCGGTTCTATAGGAACAGGGTGGTCCTATGGACCCATCCCAAGTTCCTTCCAAAACTCTTTCCACCTCAATCAGGAGATGGTCCTTCCGACCTTTTTTCCCAGGCCGCATGCCAGCCGGGCTGAAACAGTCTTGCATACCCTGGACTGTAAGAGGGCGTTGTCTTTTTACATAGAACGTACGCGGGGGCATCGAAAGGCTACTCAGCTCTTTTGTCTCTTTTGACCCTAATAAGATGGGGTTACCTGTCTCCAAGTGTACATTGTCCACTTGGGTAGCAGATTGTATCGCCTGGGCGTATAAGGCAGCTGACCTCCCCTTGCAGGGTCGAGTCACGGCCCACTGTGTCAGGGCCAAAGCCACGTCGGCTCATTTCCGCTCTGTTCCATTGGCAGATATCTGCCGGGCCGCAGCTTGGTCTTCAAGCCAGACTTTTGCAGCCCATTACTGCCTGGAGAGAGAGTCCCGGAGGGAAAGTGCTTTCGGACAGGCAGTACTCTTTGAGGTTTAGGGAACTCCTACCCTCCGTCCCTTGTGTTGTGCTACCGTACGGGGGCGTTCTCAGGGGATATTCTTATCACGGATGCTGAGGCTCTTGAGAGGGAGCCATTTTTTCAGCTTTGGGTTCCTGGTAGCCTAGAGCTGGGGAGTCCCATATGTGAAGACTGACTTCCTACTTGGTCCTGGAGAAAGAGTAGTTACTCACCTGTAACAGGTGTTCTCCAGGAGCAGCAGGAATCAGTCCTCACGACCCTCCCTCCTTTCCTGGAGTTGCAGTCATGTCATATTCATTTTGATTTTTTGCTGTCTTTTAGCTGTCATCTGACTGAGCAAGATGGCACCCTTGGGCGGGAAGGGGATCGCGCAGGTGCGTTGCATTCCCAAAGACTTTCTTTGAAAGCTGGGGAAATGCTCCGCATGGGGGCTCCGTCAGTGCCGACGTCACCCATATGTGAGGACTGATTCCTGCTGCTCCTGGAGAACACCTGTTACAGGTGAGTAACTACTCTTTCCTATATCAATTTGAGAATAGCCAAATGTTCAAATTCTTTGGCATATCTGTGGTGTAAAATGGAAGGCTTCGAGATCAGAAAAATTTAAGGTATCTTTAAGTGGAATTGGTAATATGGAAGTGTATGTTAATTTGAACTTGAGTATCATAATGTAGTTGTAATGCAGTATGTAAATAGTAAACATGAAAAGAAATAATGTGTAATTGCATAGTAACTATAATCCCCATCTTTCTCTCCTATGTAATACTTCCTGTCATTTTTCCACCCTTTAGGTTCTTTTACACTACTGTTGCTATTTCTCTCTTCTTAAAAACATACATTTTTATACAAAATGGATTAAAAAATGTAATAGGATACTTTGAACCATTTTGCACCTTGCAATTAAGACAAAAGTTGGTCAGATAGTTGAAGATTAAGTGGAGGAGCATTGAATGACAATGGGGATAGAGTTTTCATCTCTTTTCCCTAGTTTATTCTTTCCACTTTTATTGCTGTCTATTCCTTTTATGTATGTGTGTGTGTGTGTGTTTTTTTTTTAACTTGTACTTTATTATTTTTTATATTGTAATAGTTTCGTACATTCTCAACTGCTACTCGGTATACAACTTACCAAAACCATTAAACATTAATGAATACAAAATCAAAGCAAACACATCTCCCCATCATTATTCCCCCTCCCCTATTCCTCTACCCGTTCTCCCCCCCCCCACCTCCATGAGTCTACTCCTATTGTGTGCGACATTTCATCCATTCACCTAAGCTTCCTTTATCCATGTGTCCTATTCTTCAATTGTCAACATATGGAAGCAGAGGTACGCGTTGTCTTATCACCCTCCTTTACCTACTACCATTTCCCATCCCTCTTCTCTAATAATGCTTCCCCCACCCAAGCCCAACATCTTCATTTTCTGTACATCATGTAACATTGTAATATTCATATAATGGTATCTATAATGGTACAGACTGTGCCCCATACTTCCAATCTCAGTTTAACATATTGTTCCTTAGCGTTCTTCCAGTCCAGTCCCGAAATTCTGGACTGTGCACCTCTTCCAGCAGCTTGGAGATTGAGCACGTCATCCTTTTGATGACCTCCACCTATATATACTGCTGGTATCTCCCATCAGCTCCAGTATGCTCAGTCTCCAAGCAGCTGGAGCTAGCAGTGAGCCAGAATTCTGAGCTCACTGGAGAAACAACTAAGGGGAGCTAGGGTTTTGGTATAGCTTTGATTTAATTTGTTTTCCAGTGATATTCTTTTGGTTTTGGTTCTTTGGGGGCTTGGTTCCAGTCAGGGGGCTAGTCCGGAGACCCTTCCGCTCTCTCCCTTCTGCTCTCCTGGAGCTTTGGAGGCTCAGGAGACAGGACCTACGTCTGTGTGTCTGGCTCCCGAACCCGCACACAGGTGAGGAGCCAGGAAGCTAGCTTCGTTCAGCAGCAGCATCTTGCTTTAAGGGACAGGGGAGGAGCCTCAGACAGTCCAGAGCCGTCCCTTCACCGAAGCCCTCTGGTGCAGCTGAGCATGGGAGCAGCAGCCCAGTACAGTGATTGCCTCGTTTCGGTCAAAGGAAGAGTTGTTTCCTGCGCAGTAGTGAGTTTGGGCTCGGCTTGAAAGCCATCAAGTGAGGATGAGAGCAGTAGCGGCACTATGGAGGAGCTCTGATTTCAGGCCTTCCTGCACACCGGACCGCATGGTGAGAGCGGCCTAGCGGGCGTGCAGTGGTGAGCTCATTCAGGCGTGGTTTTGTCTAGTAAGAGGGAAGTGTGCCTTTTTGTGTTTTTGTACTGCCTCCGGGAGGAGGGCCCGCGGGGTCATGATCTTGTAGTTTTTCTTATCTCCAGGAACAAGCAGGAATGAGTCTTCACATATGGGTATCGTCGGTACCGACGGAGCCTGCGCGGGAACGCTCCCCAGCGTCCAGTAAGAAAGCTTTTGGGAGCATCCCACAGCGCCTGCGCGCTGCCTTCCCGCCTTTCCCAACCGCCTCTCTCCAGTTCTTCTTTTTCGCGGAGCCAGCAGGTCGTGTTCCTGTCACCGCAGAAGAATTCTTAATTTTTTTCTTTATTTTTCCGTGTCGCGTCTGCCTTCTTCGACGTCAGGCCGGTACTGCCGGTCTTTTCTTTTCTTTCTTATATAAATAAAAAAAAAAAAAAAAAACCCTTTTCTTCAACTGTGCATTGCGGTTTGGGCCTTAGGCCTGAACATTTTCTCCTCATGGAGAAGCCCGCTTCCGGGTTTAAAAAGTGCACGAAGTGTGGCGGTACTATTTCTGTCACCGACACCCATGATTGGTGTCTAAAATGTTTGGGTCCTGACCATTCCATCACAGATTGTGTGTCCTGTACCATGATGTCTAAAAGAGGTCGGCAGAACCGAGCAGCCAAGCTCAGTACCCTGTTTCTCTCTGATGCAGCCTTGGTGGCATCGACGTCTTCCAGGGCTGCTTCTTCCTCCCATGGATCTCAGGTAACCAAACATAAATCTAGCCGGTCCTCGAAGGGCAAATCTCCCTCTAAGCATCGAGATGCCCCCGGGCTTGTCCTCGAGGATTCCGCACCGGCAAAATTACCCCGGTGGGAAGTTCCGGCTTCCAAAGCATTATCTATGGTTGACATCGATGGCTCGGCCTCGACCGATCACCTGCTGCCGTGTTCTGGGGTACCGGTGGCCTTCACCGGTACCGACATCCAGACTCTGGTGGCGTCGCTGGATCAGAAGATTCTGTCCATGCAGCGCACCCTAATGGTGTTTATGCAGGCTCCGACGCCTTCGGTACCGCAACAATCTCCATTGCCGGTACCGACTCCGGCACCGGCATCGTTTCCGGTGCCAGTATCGATTGCATCGACATCGGCTTCGGTGTCGACTGCAACGGTACCCTGTCCTATGATGCCCATCGGTACCGAACCGGTACCGCTTACTCCCGATGTCGATCCCACTCGGTACGCGTATCGGGCTTTACAGGAGCATCCAGACAGGCGGTACTTCGATTCCTCCGAAGACTCTGAGTCGGAGGCTTCTGTCAAGGCACCGGTACTTCTTCCTCAGGAGTCTGCTTCTCCAAAACGAAGAATGTCTCCTCCAGAGGACTTGTCTTTTCAAGACTTCATTAGGGAAGTGGCTAGGGGCCTCTCCATTACAGTGGTCTCTGAGTCAGAGCCTAGAGCCAAGCAATTAGATATTTTGCTATATCCTAAGGCTCCTAAGGAAGCAGCTACCTTACCTATTCATGAGATTCTCTATGATCTCATGTTGGGCATGTGGGAGACTCATCTCACCACCTCTCCTCATTCTCGTAGGTTAGACACCATGTACCGTGTCCCTCCCTGTCCTGGTTTTCATAAGACTCAACTTCCTCACCACTCTATTGTGGATGAGTCTGCCATGAAGAAAATAAAGAGTGCAAAGAGACACTCATCTAATCCTTCAGGACGTGAATGTAGGACTCCAGATGCTTTTGGCCGAAGGATTTTCCAGGCCAATATGCTTGCTGCCAGAATCAACTCCTATAGTCTCTATATGGGGATGTTTCTAAAGGAAGTCACAGATCATCTGCAGACTTTAGCTCCTTTTATTTCAGAAGATAAAAGGCAGGAATTTCTCACTTGGCTCAAACATGCCCAAGATGTTTCCAAATTCTCCAACCGTGCAGCCTTTGATTCTTTTGAGTGTGTAAGCAGAGCCTCGGCTATTGCCATAGGTGCACGCAGAATTGCTTGGTTACAAGCCTCTGATTTGGAACTCTGGGTCCAAGATGAGTTGGGAAACCTTCCTTGTACAGGTGAAAACCTGTTTGGCAGGGATTGGCAAGCAAAGGCCACGCAGATGGATGCTGAGAACTCTGCTTTGGATCGACTTTCAAAGTCTACCTCTGCCCCTGTTAAGAAAAGATTGTTCAAAAAGACATCTTTTTCTAAAAAGGGAAGATGATATCCTGCTCATGGGCAGACATCTTCTGCAGGTCATTTTGCTGCAAAGCGTCAGCAACCACCTAAACAGGCCAAGTCAAAGGCTGCCAGGCCTACCACAGCCCAGCAGCCTCAACCTCCTCAGGGCCTTTGACTTGCAACTAGAGAACTTAGCCTTTCTAGCTCTGGAAAAACCAGAGTCCTTCACCATTCCAGGAAGGTTGACTGACTTTGCTCCCAGATGGGAGCAAATCACAGCAGAGCAGTGGACCCTCTCCATCATAAAGGAAGGGTACAAGATTCACTTCTTAAGCCTTCCTCATCACACCATGGTGAAACTGTTCAATTCTCCAACATCTCTCCTCAACCTTCTAGGTCAGGAGATTGCTACCCTTCTTGCCTAAGGGGCAATAGAAGAAGTACTTCTTCTTCAACAGGGCTCAGGGTTCTACTCCCCTTATTTTCTTATCCCAAAGAAAACAGGGGGCTACAGACCCATATTAGATCTCAGAGAATTGAACAAATTTCTATTCAAGGAGAAATTCAAAATGATTTCTCTAGGGGCTCTGCTTCCATACCTTCAGAGTCAGGACTAGCTTTGTTCTCTAGATCTCAAGGATGCGTACACCCATGTCCTCATCCATCCAACACACAGAAGGTTCCTTCAGTTCCTTTTTCAAGGAAAGCACTACCAATACAGGGTGCTTCCTTTCGGTCTGGCCTCTGCACCAAGGGTGTTCACGAAATGCATGGCAGTAGTAGCTGCATTTCTCCGCACTCTAGGAATATTCGTATTCCCATATCTGGACGACTGGCTCATTCGAGCCCCATCCCAGTCAGAGGCCCAGACTTGTCTAACCTGCACAAGGCGTATCCTTCAGTATTTGGGACTAGTAATAAACATCCCAAAATCCAATCTCACCCATACTCAGTCTCTGGAGTTCATAAGGGTCTTGCTGGATACCATAACTGCAAGGGCCTATCTTCCTCAGGCCCGTTGCCTACGTCTGGTGCAGTTAGCCTCCCAGATTCAGTTAAAGTCCCAATTAACTGCTCGAGAGATGCTACAACTATTAGGCCACATGGCATCCACCATGCATGTGGTTCCATATGCTCGCCTTCACATGAGGGCAGCTCAATGGACTTTGTCCACCCAATGGACTCAGGCATCAGGTTGCCTGTCAGACAAAATAGCAAACTCCAGTCGCCTTTTTTGGTCTCTCCAGTGGTGGAAGTCCTCTCAAAACCTGTTGCTGGGGTCCCCTTTTCAGCAACCGCTACCCCAAGCAACTCTCACAACAGATGCTTCTCCAAAGGGTTGGGGAGCTCATCTGCAAGATCTCTCCACCCAGGGCATGTGGTCTCCACAGGAGACTTCTCTGCATATCAATCTATTGGAACTCAGAGCAATATTCTTAGCTCTCAGAGTGTTCCATACCCTGCTCAGCTACAGGACAGTCCTCATCCATACGGACAACCAAGTAGCCATGTTCTATGTGAACAAGCAGGGCGGGACTGGCTCTCTGTCGCTTTGCAACGAAGCTTTGCGACTGTGGGCCTTCGCCAGAGAGCATCACATCCATCTTCTGACAGTATATCTTCCAGGCGTTCAAACCTCTTGGGCGGACAGACTCAGTCGAGTTCTGCTTCCACACGAGTGGTCCCTCCACATGGACCAAGTAGCCAGGATTTTTCGAATTTGGGGAACCCCGGACATAGACCTCTTTGCAAGTCCGTGGAATGCCAAACTTCCCCGGTTCTTTTTCAGAATTCCGTGTCAGGGAGTTCAGGCCAAGGATGCCTTCCTCCTTCACTGGGGTCAAGACTTCCTTTATGCCTTTCCACCAATTCCCCTAATTCCCAAAACACTATTCAAGCTTCAGAGAGATCGAGGGACCATGATCCTCACTGGCCACGCCAAGTGTGGTACCCTCTACTTCTGCATCTCTCTCAAGCTTCCTCGCTGGACTTGGGCTCTGCACCAGACCTTCTATCCCAGAAAGAAGGAACGTTGTGGCACCCAAACCCACTAGATGTTCCTATGCTTTCAATTGGAAAAGATTTACCATTTGGTGTTCAGAGAAGGGTCTAAACCCTCTTGCAATACCTCTGAATTCTCTACTAGAGTATCTCCTGCATCTATCCCATGCAGGTCTGAAAACGAATTCAGTAAGAGTCCATTTGAGTGCTATTGCAGCGTCCCTCAAGCCTCTCAATGGACAACCTATTTCCTCTCATCCTCTTATAGCAAGATTCATGAGAGGCCTTCTTTTAACTAAACCTCCCATTAGACCACCTCCAGTGGCATGGGACTTAAACCTGGTTCTTGGCCAGCTCATGAAGCCACCCTTTGAACCTTTAGCCACCACCTCCTTGAAATTTCTTTCTTGGAAGGTTATTTTTCTCATTGCAGTCACCTCAGCACGCCGCATCAGTGAGTTGCAAGCTTTGGTGGCTAATCCACCTTATACAAGGTTCCATCATGATAAGGTAGTCCTCAGGACCAATCCACACTTTATGCCTAAAGTGGTCTCGCCTTTTCATCTGAACCAAGAGGTATATTTACCTGTCTTTTTTCCAGGACCTCATGCATCAAATGCAGAGAGGAATCTTCATACCTTGGATTGTAAGAGAGCTCTCGCTTTTTACTTACAAAGAATACAGCAACATAGAAAGTCTTCTCAACTCTTTGTTGCTTTTGATCCTTCTCATTTAGGACTTCCAGTCTCTAAGAGAACACTGTCCAACTGGATTGCTCAGTGTATTTCTTTCGCCTACCCAGAGTAGGAACCTTTCTCTGGAGGGCCATGTCACAGCTCACAATGTGAGAGCCATGGCAGCCTCATTGGCTCATCTAAACTCTGTGTCCATCGACCAAATCTGTCGAGCGGCCACCTGGGCCTCAGTTCATACCTTCACAGCCCATTACTGTTTGGACAAGGACTCCTGCCGGGATGCCTCGTTTGGTCAGGCTGTTCTCAAACACCTGTTCCATTCCTAATCAACTCCTACCCACCTACCCTGGTTGGATGCCAGAGATCCATGGGGGGAGGTAGATTCCTTTTCAAGGACACACAACCTGGGGTCTTCCCCTGGCATCTGCAGCTAGGGAGTCCCCATATGTGAAGACTCATTCCTGCTTGTTCCTGGAGATAGCACAGTTACTTACCTGTAACAGGTGATCTCTTGGAACAGCAGGAATAAGTCTTCACAACCCACCCACCTCCCCTAGGAGTTGTATCTCTCTATCTATCTTTCCTTTCCTCTCTCTCTTTTTCTCAGCTTTAAAACTCGAACTGGAGAGAGGCGGTTGGGAAAGGCGGGAAGGCATCGCGCAGGTGCTGTGGGATGCTCCCAAAAGCTTTCTTACTGGACGTTGGGGAGCGTTCCCGCGCAGGCTCTGTCGGTACCGACGATACCCATATGTGAAGACTTATTCCTGCTGTTCCCAGAGATCACCTGTTACAGGTAAGTAACTGTGCTTTCTCTGGGAACAAGCAGAAAGTCAATCCTCACATATGGGTGACGTCTGCACCGACGGAGCCCTTGCGGAAGCATCCCCCCAGCTTTCAAAGAAAGCCTTTGGGAGATGCCACCACGCATGTGTGGTTCCTTTCCCGCCCAGTGGTGCCATCTTGCTCAGTCTCCTTTTTTCCATAGAGCCCTTCAGACGTTTGTATGGCTTGTCTTCGGAAAAAGTTAATTATTCTCTCCGAGTTTCATACTCTCCTCCGGTACCACACTGGTACTCTTCTTGCCTCCAGACCTCATTGCCTTGGTGTCGAGTTTGGGTCTATTTTTTAGTTTTCATTCTTTCTTTTTCTGGCGACTTCACGCCTTTTTTCCAACTGGCAGCCCGGAGAGTCTTCGACCTCGCAGGGGTACTTTTTTCCCCCATAGCTACCAGTGGCTTTAAAAAATATGATCGGTGCTCTAAAATTGTTTTTGATTGACACACACGATTGCTGTCTCCGCTGCCTCGGGCTGGACCATGACCCGGCAGCTTGTGGTCTCTGCAAGAGGATGTCCAGTAAGGTCCTCAATAGTCACCAGCGGCAGCACAATAAGTTTTTCCCCCGAGTCCCTGGTGCCTCCGGCCAGGGCCTCGTCTGAGGCCTCGACGCCTCGGGAAGAACATCCTCAACCCGAGTCCTTTCATGGACCCTCAGAAAGGGGGTCTCCCTCGAGAACCCAGGAAGAAGAAACCATCGAAGATGGCGTCATTGGACGGTTCCGACCGGCCGGGTGCCCCCCCCCCCGAATCTGGTCCCACAGTCTGAGATGCTCGTCCGAGGCTTTGGAGAAGGAGCGGCCTGCAGTGGTCCCCCGAAAAGATGCGACCGTGGACTGGCCTCTGTCCCCAGATACCATTCTCGTTGAGGATTCCCCTTCAGCCATCCCTGGCAAATATGCAGGGCACCGGTTGTGGAGCATTGGGAGCCCCGAGGCCCACGGAGCAGCCCTCCTACGAGCCCTGAACGGACTACTCCTGAGTGGAAGACGGAGGATGAGGAGTCCCCCAATACCCATCGCCACTGCGACGTCCCATTCGACTGTCCCATTTCGGAGCCTCGACGGCGGTCCCTGCCTGAGGATATGGGCTTCCTTGATTTTGTCAAGGATATGTCAAAGGCCCTGGCGTTCCCTACGGAGTTGGAGGAGGACCCTCGGGCGGATGAGTTTGAAATTCTCCAGTACGAGGCTCCTCTGCGGGAATCGCTTATGGTGCCCATCCCTCCTATCCTGGAACGGCTGATGCTCTGAATGTGGGAGACCCCGACTTCGGTACCAGTGGTGAGCAAACAGCTTGACTCGATGTATCGAGTCTGCTGAAGCCAGTCTTCCAGAAGTCACAACTGCCGCATAACTCCATGGTGGTGGAGTTGGCCATGTGTCGGTTGAAAAGCCAGAAGACACACTCCTCGGTGACCCCGCCAGGTCCACTATGCCCAGAGGTGGTTGACCACCACCACAGATTTCTGGGCACTTCGGGTGGTCAGGAAGGGTTACCACTTCCATCTGACTCGGACACCTCCCCCTTATTTTCCAGGAGAGTCCCTCAGGTCTCTCCTCCACCCGGGACCTTCTACTGAAGTTGACAGGTCGGCTCGAGGACAAAGCGGTAGAACCGGTGCCCCACCATCTCAAGGGCAAGGGGTTCTACACCAGGTACACTTGTGCCAAAAAGGACAGGGGGCCTAAGGCCCATCCTTGACCTGCGCAACCTCAACAAATTCCTGGTTAGGAAGAAGTTCAAGATGCTCTCCCTTGGAACATTGCTGCCTTACCTCCCTTGGAACATTGCTCCTTAAACCTCAAGGATGCTTATACCCACATCCTCATTCACCCCAACCACAGGTAGTATCTGCAGTTCATGGGGGAGGTGGGGGGGGGGGGGCGCAAGCATTTTCAGTACAGGGTGCTCCCTTTCGGCTTAGCCTCTGACCCAAGAGTTTTCACAAAATGCCTGGCAGTCATGGTCTCCTTTCTCCGTCTCCAGGGGTCTTTGCCTTCCCCTAACTGGACGACTGGCTCATAAAGGGAGGCACGGCCTCAGAGGGTGCAGCAGGTCACCGCACACACCATCCAGGTGCTGCAGCACTTGGGTTTTATCATAAACTACCCCAATTCTCACCTTCTTCTGACAGTGTCTAGAGTTCATCAGGGTAAAGCTTGACACTCTCCATTCAAAGGCCACCTTACTCAGGGACCCAGCTGACCGTCTCAGGACTCTGGCACGGGAAATACAGTACCGTCTCTCAGTGCCTACCCGGCGGCTTCTGCGCCTACCCAGGCACATGGCCTCCATGGTCCACGTCACTCCAGACACTCGCCTCCACATGAGGGCGGTACAGTGGTGTCTCTGGGACCGGTGGTTTCAGGCCACGGGATGCCTCTGAGACAGTCTTTGTCACCCGCCAACTGTCAGATTCCCTAATCTGTCGGCAATCTCTCCAGCATCTCAAGGCGGGCATGCCTTTTCAGGCCTTGAGCCCCTCAAGGGTCCTCCCCCACGGACGCCTCCCTGCTCAGCTGGGGAGCACACTGCAGGGAGCTTCGCACCTAGGGCAACTGGTCACCAAACGAGCGCATCCAGCAGATGAACCTCCTGGAGCTGTGGACCATATACTTAGCCCTGCGAGTTTTCTGCCACCACCTGTTACCAGCCGGTGCTGGTCCAGACAGACAACCAGGTGGCAATGTTTTGTGAAGAAACAGGGGGGCACGAGGTCTTGTGCTCTGTGTCAGGAGGCAGTGGTCCTATGCTCATATGCAATCCAACAGGGTACACTGCCTGCAGGAGGATACCCTATCAGGCCAAGACAACCTTCTGGCCGACAGATTGAGCAGAGTCCTCTAGCTGCACGAGTGACAGCTGGACCCCAGGGTAGCCAATCGGCTTTTCCAGATCTGGGGGGGAGGAGGGGGAGGAACCTGTGATGGACCTGTTCGCCAGTGTCCCGCTTCTGTTCGCGGCAGGGCCACCCCTCAAGGGTGGCAGTGGACATGTTGTCTCATGGTTGGAAGACCTCATGTATGCCTTCCCTCCCACGCTGCTGATCGCCAAGACCTTATTCAGGACCCACCACAACAGGGCGTCGTTCGTCCTGATAACCACGGTTGCCTGGGCCACCGAGGGGCTCCCGCTGCTCCTCCAGTTGTCAGTGGAGACCCCCTTTGCCTTGGGGACTGCTCTGAGACTCCTGTCTCAGGAGGGGGACTCTCTTCTGCACCCCAACCTGGGGTCCCTCTCGCTGACAACATGGCTGCTGAGAGGGTGACTCTGACCTCTTTCATCCTTGCGGATGAGGTGGAGGAGATCCTGCTGGCTTCTTGCAAGGCCTCTACTAGGAAGGCCTATGCCCTCAAATGGCACAGGCTCTTGGTTTGGTGCGCCGAGCACAGGGCTGAACCTTTCTTCTTCCCGGTGGGACTGGTGTTATAGTACGTTCTCCACCTCTCAATCTGGGCTGAAGTCTAACTCCTTCCAGGTGCACCTTAGTGTCCTGGCGGCCCACCACCACCCAGTGGATGGTAAGCCCCTCTCGGTCCAACCTCTGGTGACCCGTTTCCTTCGGGGCCTGCTCTTATCGAAGCCCTCGGTTCACCCTCCAGCAACTGAATAGGACCTCAGTGTAGTGTTGGGGCAACTCACTCACTCATTCACCGTTCGAACCTCTGGCCACCTGCCACCTTCGCTATCTCTTTTGGAAGGTGATTTTCCTGGTTGCGCTCACCTCCACTTGCAGAGTTAGCAAGCTTCAGGCCCTAGTAGCGGAGGCCCCTTATACCAGGTTCTACAAGAACAGAGTGGTGCTTCGCACGCACCCCAAATTTCTGCCGAAGTTAGTATCATCCTTCCATCTCATCCAGGAAGTGGTACTCCCTACCTTCTTTCCGAAACCTTATTCCAGTCGGGTGGAGACGGTCCTTCATACCTTTGTCCTTCTATATGCAACACACTCAGGGCCATCGCAGAGCTGCTTCATCTTTTCATCTCCTATGACCCCAGTAGGCTGGGGGAGGTGGTGACCAAGCGCACGCTGTCCACCTGGGTGGCAGACTGTATCATCCTCGCCTATGAGCAGGCGGGGCTCCTGCTGGAAAGCCACGTCACGATGCACCATGTCAGGGCCATGGCGGCCTTGGTGGCAAACTTGCACTCTGTCCCTATGGTGGACATCTGCCAGGATGCCACCTGGTCTTTTGTCCATACCTTTGCAGCCCATTACTGCCTGGAAAGAATCCCGATGGGATAGTGCCTTCAGCCAGGCTGTGCTCCATAACCTTTTTGGGGTTTAGGCAACTCCTACCTTCCGACTCTTCTGTGTTCAGGCTACCGGAATGCTGTTTTCATCGGACACTGGTCCTTTACTGTGGTCTGTGGCCATGGACTCATTGCTGCTTGTGGCTCCCCATGAGGGGGAGCCTCTGTTGTATGCTGTGGGCTTTCGGTAGCCTGTAGCTGGGAAGTCCCATATGTGAGGACTGATTTCCTGCTTGTTCCCAGAGAAAGAGTTACTCACCTGTAACAGGTGTTCTGCAGAGATAGCAGGAATCAGTCCTCGCAACCCTCCCTCCCCTTCTTGGAGTTGCTTCTTACCATCTTTTATTTTTCCGTCTTTTAGCTATGTCATCTGACTGAGCAATATGGCACCCTTGGGCGGGAAGAGGACCGTGCATGCTTGGTAGCATCTCCCAAAGGCTTTCTTTGAAAGCTGGGGAGAAGCTTCCACGAGGCTCCATCAGTGCTGTCATCACCCATATGTGAGGACTGATTCCTACTATCCCCGGAGAACACCTGTTATAGGTGAATAACTATGCTTTTCCCGTGGCTAGGCTAATTCTAGTTAAAAATAAATTAAAAAATAGCCCACAATGGGCCTCAGGTGGGGATGCTGCCCATGGGAGGTCTTTTGCTGGAGTTTTCCCCTGCCTGGGCCAAAATCACATCCGACCAGTGGGTGCTGGAGGTCATCCGAGAGGGCTTAACCCTCGACCTAGCGCACCCGCTGGGCCATCTTTTGTCCTGTCCCCCTACAAGGCCCCAGCCAAGGCCGTGGCTGTAAAGGTGATGCTGGCGTGGCTTCTGCAGTTAAAAGCAGTAGTTCCCGTCCCCAGGAGCCAGCACGACTGCGGTCAGTACTTATTGTGGTGCCAAGAAAGGAGGGGTCCTTCTGGCCCATCCACTGAATCTGTGTCTTCGAGTTCTCCTTTTCCACATGGAAACGTTACGGTCTGTCATAGTAGCGGTCAGAGGAGGGGGGTGTTTGACCTCTCTTGACCTGACAAAGGCGTACCTGCACATTTCCCATCCCAACTGGCTCATCAACAGTACTTGCGATTTGCAGTTCCATGGGGACATTTTCAGTTCCGGGCCCTTCCATTCGGTCTGGCATGGCTCCTTGCACCTTCACCAAGATCATGGTGGTCATGGCAGCGGCACTCTGAAAGGAGGGAATTCTTGTTCATCCATAGCTCGATGATTGGCTGATCCGGGTAAAGTCCAAGGAGAAGAACAAACAGGCAACGGCCAGAGTGGTGGATTTCCTGTGCAGTGTCGGCTGGGTAGTCGACCTAGCCAAGAGATTGAGTATCTGGGAGCATGCTTCGACACTCGGGGCAAGGTGTACCTCCCAGACTGGAAAGCGCAGGATCTGCGACGGCTGGTGCGGCTGTTCCTGTGAATGAGGGAGTCCTTGGCCTGGCACTACTTGCAGGTACTCAGGACGATGGCGGCAATGCTCGACCTGGTGCCATGGGCAAGGGCCCATATGCCGCCATTGCAGAGGCTCTGCTCCGTTGTTGGTCCTACCAGAGCCAGCCTCTCTCCATGAAGCTCCTTTGTCCGTTGCAGACCAGAAGGGCACCCAGGTGGTGGCTCTGTCCCGGGAATCTGGAGGAGGGAATGCCTCTCGAGTCATAGTGGGATTCCTCTGACTACCGATGCAAGTCTCTCTATGTGGGGAGCAGACTGCAAGGGGCATCTCACCCAGGGTTGCTGGAGCCCGCAGGAGGCTCTTTGGTCCATCAACAGGTTGGAAATGATGGCGGTGGCTCTGAGGAGCTTTATCCCATGGCTGCAGGACAAGGCAACTCGACCACAGTGGCTTATATCAATCACCAAGGGGGTACAGACAGTGCCTCTTTGGAGGAAGAGGTGGAAAGCCTGATGGTGGTGGAAGCTCACCTTCAAGCGTTGTTGGCAGCGCACGTGGCCGGTGTTGAAAACGTGGCGGCAGACTACCTGAGTCGGGTTCAAATGGATCATGGTGAGTGGGAACATTGCCCGGAGGTTTTCTCCCAGCTAGTGGACAGATGGGGCATCCCTGTCATGGATCTCATGGTGAGGTGGCGCTCAGCCAAAATGAGTCACTTCTTCAGCAGGGGGAAAGAAAGGATGTCAGAGGGCCTGGATGCTCTGGTCCAGAGTTGGCCCTTGGAGGGGCTCCTGTACGTTTTTCTGCCATGGGTGTTGATAGGCAGAGCCATCCAAAGAATAGAGGCCCACCAAGGGTTGGTCATCCTCATCGCTGCGGATTGGCTGCGGCACCTGTGGTATGCCGATCTGATTCGGCTTCTCGCGGATCGGCCTTGGTGGCTCCATGAGCGGGAGAACCTGCTGACTCATGGTTCGATCTGGATGCCTCAGGTGGGTCAGTTTTCACTTACAGCTTGGCTCTTGAAAGTGCGAGGTTGCTAAAGAGGGGTTACTCTGGTTCAGTGAGTGCCACCATGCTGAAAGCCCGTAAGAGTTGGCATATACAGTATTTGAGGAATGGTGCTCAGTAAGGCAGTGCCATCTGGTCTCTGTGACCCTTCCCGGACATTTTAGCAATTTTGCGGACTGGGTTTGAAAAAGGTTTAGCTGCCAATTCGTTAAGGGTTCACCTGGCGGCCATCTCTTGCTATCGTGGTAGGGTGAAAGGTAGGTTGTTAGGAGCGCACTCTGACAGGGTTTGTTTTCTAAAAACAATGAAGTGACTTTGCCCTCCTTGTAGAGTGGTGGTTCTTCCCTGGGATTTTAACTTTGTCCTGGAAGCGCTCACAGGGGAGCTCTTTGAGCCTCTGGCTCAGGCCTCTCTGAAGGACTTGATGTTGAAGGCAGTTTTTCTGGTAGCGATTTCCTCCGCTAGAAATTTCAGAGCTGCACGCCCTTTCTTGTCTGCCTCCATTTCTTCACCTCCAAGGATAAGGTGGTCCTGCATCCGGTTCCGTCTTTCTTGCCCAAGGTGGCAGAATTCCATGAGAATCAGCCGGTCTCCCTTCCGGCGTTGCCTAGCGGAGATGAGGAACCTGTGGATTTTCACTTGCGCTGTCTGGACGTCCTTAGAGTTCTGAGACAGTATCTGAGGAAGACGGAACCGTTCCGTAGATCCGACCGTCTGTCTGTGGTGTTCGGGGGCCGCTTAAGGGGGAGACTGCAGCCAACGCTTCTATTTTCCGTTTGATCAAGGAGGCTGCTGCATCAGCCTATGTGTTTAGAGGCAGGACAGTGCCAGCAGGCTTGCAGGCACATTCTATGTAGGGTCTGGCAGCTTCCTGGGCTGAATCTAGCCTGGTGCTGCAAGCGGAAATTTGTAGGGCAGCGATGTGGTCCTCGCTGCATACCTTTTCTAAGCATTATCTAGATATTCAGGCAGAAGGGGGTGCCCGTTTCGGGGGGCAGTCCTCAGGGCCAGCCTTGCGGGCCCCTCCCATTGATGGTACTGCTCTGTTACATCCCAGAATTCTGGGACTGGACTGGAGGAACGCTAAGGAAAGTATAATTAGAGCTTACCTGCTAATTAGCGTTCCTGAAGGAACTGCAGTCCAGTCCCGGATCCCACTCTGTGTCATTTTGTGGGCTTCGTTCTTTCATTCCCAGCCAGGAGGACTGGTTGTGTGTGTGTCGGGGGGGGGGGGGGGGAGTAATTTGGGCTCCCTCTTGCTTGGTGGCTCAGCAGGGCGACAAACGGGAACAGTTCAGTGGCCTGTCTGCTGTAATTTTCTGTCTTTCTTCTGCATGGTTGCTGTGGCTGGAAGACTCAGCGTACAGGGGAAGTGGGGTATTCCTCCGGGCGGGGAGGGGAGCTTAAGTTTTTATAGGGTTTATAAAGTTATATGGTTAACTTCTTATTTGTTGCTCCTGTGAGTCTGCTTTATAAATAGGTTACTGGAGCTGGTGGGAGGTGCCAGCAGTATATATAAGTGGAACTCATCAAAAGGATGGCATGCTCAGTCTCCAAGCTTCTGGAGGAGGTGCACAACCCAGAATTCCGGGACGCTAATTTAGCAGTTAAGCTCTATATCTATTCTTCCCCCTGCACCCTAAGTATCAGTTTACATTTCCAGCCTGCTGGTCCTCCAGTGCCTCCCACCCCATCCATATTCTACCCCCCCTTCCTTGAATCCCCATCCCACCTCTATACCCGTCCTCCTTTCTCATGTACTCCTTCTCAGTTACCTTTACCCCCATCTCCCTCCCAACTTCACTTCTCATACCGTTTCCCTCGGCCCTGCTCTTTCATCCATTGGTGCCTCCGGAGCGTTGTCAATTGCACCATAATAGTGTAATCATAGTGCATAGGAAAAAGCAGGAAGTCTGTCCTCGCATATGGGTGATGTCGGCGCTGATGGAGTCCTCATGCAGAGCAATTCCCTAGCTTTCAAAGAAAGCCTTTGGGATTGCATCGCGCATGCGTGATCCCCTTCCCACCCAAGGGTGCCATCTTGCTCAGTCTCTCTTTTTCCGCGGAGCCCAACGGACGTAGTCCAACGTGCCTCGTGGGAAAAGTGCGTCAAAACTCCTGAAGATTTTTTTCTTCGGCCCGGTTCAATGCCGGTTCCCCTTCCCGTCTCGGATTCAGTACACCGGTATCGAGTCCTGTCTTATTTTCGTTTTTGTCCTTCCTGTGACTAGTGTTCACGCTTTTTTTTCTTTTTCACTGGCAGCCCGGTCTTTCGACCTCGCAGGGGACCTTTTTCCCCCGATGGCTGCCAGAGGGTTTAAAAAGTGTGATCGGTGTAAAAAATTAATGTCTCTCACAAACACACATGACTGCTCTCTCTGCTGCCTCGGGGCCGGCCATGGCCCGAAGACCTGTGGCCCATGCAGCAAAATGTCCTCTAAGAAGTAGGCAGCAACAGCGTGAAAGGATTTTTTTCAACGTCCTAATCTACCCGGGTTCGGACCTCGTCAGAAGCCTCGACGTCTCGGGAGCTGTCTGACTCCGAGCATCGTCGTGGGTCTTCTGAACCGGGGTCTCCCTTGCGGGAACACCGGAGGAAGAAGAAACCTCCAGGTCCTCAGAGCCGGAGCGCCTTGCAAAAGTACCTCGCACGGAGCCGGAGATGCCGAGGAAGGTAACTGCTGTTGTCCTCGTTGACCCTCCTTCAGGAGAACCGGCATCGGGCCCGACAGCGTCGGGACCTGAGCCGGAAGCTGCTGAGTCGTCTGAGCTCGGTCTCAGGATGATGGCTTTGGAGCGCAGTATGTCTGCTTTCATGGAGCAGCAGCGGGCACTGATGGCTGGTCTCGCTGTTCTGTCTGCCCTGACCACCGGGTCCTCGACGTCGAAGTTGACCCCGGAGGCCGAGCCTCGGCCAAGGTCTCCCTTGACCTCCCGTTCGGGACCGAGGTCATCGACGCCGGTGCCCTCGGCGTCAGGGCGGTCGAGATCTAAGCCCGCACGGCCGGAGCCTATCGATTCCTCTTCGGAGGAATCGGCATGGGAAACGGAAGATGAAGAGTCTCCGGACATCCACCGGACCTGGTGTGTCCCATCGGACTTGCCGGGGTCCGAGCCTCGTAGAAGGTCCACTCCGGAGGATACCCGGTTCTCGGACATGTCCAAGGCTTTGGCATTCCCGGCAGACACCGAGGAGGAGCCTCAAGCCGAAGAGCTCGAAGCCCTCCAGTATGACTTTTCCCCTCGGGAAGCCCTTACGGTACCGGTTCCTCCGATGTTGGAACGGCTGATGCTCCGCATGTGAGAGTCACCGGCCTCAATGCCGGTTTTCAGCAAACGGGTCAATTCCATATATTGAGTCCGAAAGAGCCCTGGGTTCCAAAAGGCACAGCTGCTGCACAACTCCATGGTTGTGGAATCGGCCATGCACAGGCTCAAGAACCAGAAAACGCACTCCTCGGTGCTCCCCTAGCAGGGAGGCCCGGAACCTGGACACCCTTAGCATCGAGCCCTGGTAGCACTTTCTGCCATCATGCCGTGTCCAATCATACTAGCTGTTACATGGGCATGTACTTACGAGACCTGGCAAAGGAGATTGCCGGGTTCCCTGCTGGCCTCTCCGAGGAACCCTTGCAGCATTTCAAGAACTTGTCCACTGGGATTTGGGAGTGCTCGAAGTTTGTCTCTAGCAGCCTATGACGGCTTCGAGGCTTTGGCCCGGATAGCAGCAGCCGGCATCGGTGCCCGACGCCAGGCGTGGCTAATGTCGTAGGACCCGGAGCCATGGGTTCAGGACAAGTTGGTTGATGTCCCTTGCCGAGATGACAAACCTTTTGGCAAACCTATGACTGAAAAGGCTGCTGAAATTGAGACCGAGTACTTGACCCGGACAGGACTCTCCAAAAAGACTTCTGCCCCTTCCAAAAAGAAGGGCCCACGTAAAAAGTCCTTTTTCCCGAGGAAAGGTACTGCTTACTGCAACTGCCCCATTCACCAGGCCTCCCCGGCTCCCCAGCAGGGGCAGCAGGCCAAGGGACAGGGGCACGGCCCGTGTAAACAGAAGACTCCCAAGTCCCAGGCACCGGCTCCTTCCCAGCCGGTAGGGGGTATTTGACTGTCACAGCATAGTCTCTCTCTAGCCAGGGGTGAGGCCTTGCACAGGAGGAAGGTTGACACTGTACGCCCACAGGTGGCTTGCAATCACCACTGATGCCTGGGTCTTACAAATAGTCCAAAAGGGCTATTTGCTCCACATCAACCAGTTACCTCCCTCCTATTTTCCATGAGAGCTTCTCAGACCCCCTCTACACAGGAACCTCCTCTTACAGGAGTTGGCCGGTCTTCTAGAGGATCAGGCGGTGGAGCCGGTGCTCCACAACTTGCTAGGACAAGGTTTTTACTCCCTGTTCTCTTTGGTATCAGGAAATACATGAAGTCTCAGGCCCATCCCCGACCTGCGAAACTTTAACAAGTTCCTGGTGAGGGAAAAGTTCAAGATGCTTTCCCTTGGAATATTGCTGCCTTACCTCCACCAGGGAGACTGGCTATGCTCTTTAGACCTGAAGGGTGCTTATACGCACATCCTCATACATCCAGACCACAAACAATATCTCAGATTTGCAATGGGAGGAAACCATTTTCAGTACAGAGTACTCTCATTCGGCCTAGCCTCTGCCCCCAGAGTGTTTACCAAATGTCTGGCAGTAGTAGCGGCTTTCCTCAGGAACCAGGGAATTTTTGTCTTCCTGTATGTGGACGACTGGCCTCAAGAAGCCCAACAGGCCACAGCTTGCACTGTCAACAAGCTGCAGCATCTAGGCTTTGACATAAATCAGGCAAAGTCCACTTTGCTCCCCACTCAACATTTAGTGTTCATAGGGGCAAGGTTAGACACCCTTCAAGTGAAGGCCTATCTGCCAGAGGGCAGAGCACAGTCTTCGGGAGCTGGTGCAATAAATCAGCCACAAGTCTCGGATATCAGCGAGGCACTTTCTACGCCTTCTAGGACACATGGCCTCCACGGTTCATGTGACCCCAAACGCCCGTCTCCACATGAGGACAGCTCAGTGGTGCCTCAGAGATCAGTGGACACAAGCCACAGGAAGACTCCGAGACAGGATCTGAGTGTCAAAGCGACTGCTGAAGTCGTTGACCTGGTGGCTTCAGCCATCCAACCTGCTCGAGGGAGTGCCTTTCCAGCCTCCCTTGTACACAAGAGTACTGATGACAGATGCATCCCTGCTGGGCTGGGGAGCCCATTGCCAGGACTTATGCACTCAAGGGTTGTGGTCTCAGAGAAGACACAACAAGTCAACCTCTTAGAGCTACGGGCGATACGCCTCGCTCTTCAGACCTTCTCTCATGTTCTCTCACATCAGTCTGTCCTAGTACAAACAGACAACCAGGTAGCTATGTTCTACGTAAACAAGCAGGGAGGGACAGAGTCCCGCATCCTATGTAAGGAGACACTGGACCTCTGTTCCTTTGCAATACGACAAGATATGTCTCTCAAAGCAGTTAACCTGCCGGGTCAGGAGAACTACCTAGCGGACAAGCTAAGCAGAATTCTCCAACCTCACGAGTGGCAACTGAATCCAGAAGTAGCCCAGCAGATCTTCCAGTGCTGGGGACATCCAGTCATAGATCTCTTTGCCAGTCCGCAGAATCATCAGTTGCGCAACTTTTGCTCCAGAGAGCCACACCCCCAAAGGATGGCTGCAGATGCTTTTCTGATTTCCTGGTCCGTAGGCCTCCTGTATGCGTTTCCACCCAAGGTTCTGGTAGTCCGGACTTTATTCAAAATCCTTTGAGACAAGGCCTCGGTCATCCTGGTAGCCCCCAGATGGCCACGTCAACTTGGTTTCCGCTTCTCCTCCAGCTAGCGGTAGAAACCCCACTCCCTTTGGGGACGCAGCCCGACCTCCTGTCCCAGGAGGAGGGCTCTATCTTACATCCCAACCTCAGGTCCCTCAACCTGATGGCATGGCTGCTGAAAGGGTAGTGCTGGCTTCTCTCCTCCTGCCTAAGAACGTGGAAGAAGTGCTACTGGCCTCAAGGAGGCAGTCCACTAGGAAAACCTATGCCTTCAAGTGGCGTAGGTTTGAAGTATGGTGTAACCAGCACAATGAGAACCCTTTCTCTTATCTAGTACCAGCAGTATTACAATACTTGCTTCACCTCTCAGAATTAGGCCTCAAGTCTAACTCTGTCTTGGTCCACCTGAGTGCTTTGTCGGCACACCACTCTCTAGTAGAAGGACAACCTCTGTTGTTTCACCCCTTTGTTGTCCAGATTCCTCAGAGGTCTACTCCTACTAAAACCCCCGGTTCGTCCCCCGGCATCTGAGTGGGATTTGAATGTGGTCTTGCAACAGCTTACTCGCCCAACATTTGAGCCGATGTCTGCTTGCCATCTGCGCTTCCTCTCCTGGAAGGTGCGCTTCCTGGTAGCACTCACATCTGCCAGATGAGTGAGTGAGCTACAAGCTCTTGTGTCAGAAAGACCGTACACACAGTTTTATAGGAACAGGGTGGTCCTGCGCACCCATCCCAAGTTTCTTCCAAAAGTGGTTTGTCCATTCCACTTCAACCAAGAGGTGGTTCTTCCGACATTCTTTCCCAGACCGCATGCCAGCCGGGCAGAGGTAATGCTGCATACCCTTGATTGTAAGAGGGCACCAGCCTTCTTCCTGGAAGCACTGTTCCCTCTAAGCTGTGCGCGTGTGCGCGCGCACACACACTTCGCCGAGCGAGCGCACATACTTTACAACAGAGCGCACAAAAATTATGGTTCTGATTCTGATAGAAAACAACACAGACGTCTTAAAATTTAAAAGCTGTGATTGTAATTACTAGAAATTTTCCGCTTCATTTAGTAATCCCCTATTTTCATTTAATTTGATTAAAATCAATGGGGTGTACATACTGTATTCTGACGTGTAGTCAAATTTTAAAGTATATAACTCCGAGTATCATTATGTTGCGCACAAAAATTTAACCTTCCTTCAAAAGCTGCACAGCTGATATTTTATGCGCACACAGCCTACAGAAAATTAGAGGGAACATTGCCTGGAAAGTATGCGGGGACATCGAAGGGCTTACCCAGCTCTTCGTCTCTTATGACCCCAGTAAACTGGGGCTACCTGTTTCCAAGTGCACGTTGTCCACCTGGGTGGCAGACTGCGTTGCCTTGGCATACAGGACAGCTGACCTCCCGTTGCAGGGCCGAGTCACGGCCCACCGTGTCAGGGCTAAGGCTGCATCAGTGGCTCACTTCCGCTCTGTTCCGCTGGCAGACATCTGCCGGGCCGCAACCTGGTCTTCAAGCCAGACTTTTGCAGCCCATTACTGCTTGTATGGAGAGTCCCAACGGGACAGTGCTTTCGGCCAGGCGGTACTCCGTAATTTATTTGAGGTTTAGGCAGCTCCTACCCAACGGCCCTCTGGTCTCAGGCTACCGGGGTGAATTCCTATCACAGCTGCTGCGACTCTTCTAGAGGAAGCCATTTTTCAGCTAGGGGTTCTCGGTTGCCTATAGCTAGGGAGTCCCATATGTGAGGACTGACTTCCTGCTTGTTCCTGGAGAAAGCGTAGTTACTCACCTGTAACACGTGTTCTCCAGGGACAGCAGGAATCCGTCCTCACGACCCTCCCTCCCTCCCCTGGAGTTGCAGTCCTACTATTGATTTTTATTCATTTTGCCATCTTTTTAGCTATGTCATTTGACTGAGCAAGATGGCACCCGTGGGTGGGAAGAGGATTTCGCATGCACGATGCAATCTTTGAAAGCTGGGGAATTGCTCCGCATGAGGGCACCCATAAGTGAGTACTGATTCCTGCTGTCCCTGGATAACACCTGTTAGAGGTGAGTAACTACGCTTTCTCGTTGGCACCTCTTCCCCTTTCCATACCTTGGCCATTGCCATCCTAGCAGCTATTGTGGTCTCCTTTGCAAAGACTCTCATGTCTCTGCCCCCCCCCCCCCCCCCGTTCCCCCCACAAACAAAAGCATAAATTCAGGTGAATCCTCCATCTCCTTCCCTGTCACCTCTTGGGAGAAATGTCTCACTTCTTGGCAATACCCTTTCACTTTAGGGCGGGAGTGGCACATTTATTTATTTATTTAGCGTACATTTGTATACCGCTACTTCCAGTGATCAGTAGCGGATTAGATTACATATTGGAAACTGTCTAATCAGGACAGACAAATTTGTGGTATATACAAGGTGATTCGTAGGGTGAGCACAACACACAGTAATTAGGTAATTGGGTTTCTTTTCGTAAGGAGGGAGGGGTTATTTACATATGTACAGTTTTACATATATACATCTTTGGCTCTCTGGGTGGCAAAGCTTAGGCCACGTCGACTAAATCCAAGTTGTACTGAGTCTGGAATAGGTGAGTCTTGAGTTTTTTCCGAAAGTCCATCAGGTCTTTGCTAGCTCGTAGCTCAGGCGGCAGTTGGTTCCACAGTGTTGGTGCTGTGTATGAGTATGCTCTGTTACTTGTACCGGTTTTGACCGATCTTATATCTTCCGGTACGCGGAGGGTGTTTAAGTTGGTGGTTCTTCTGCTTCTGTGGGTGGTTGTGTGCAGATTAGGTTGGAGAGGAAGGATGGCGCTATGTTATGCATGAGTTTGAATGTGGTTATTAGTGTTTTATATTTTATACGAGCTGTAATGGGGAGCCAGTGTAGCTCAATCAGCACAGGTGTGATGTGTTCAGCAAAACTTTTCTTCATAATGATTCTAGCCGCCACATTCTGCGCCATTTGCATTGTTTAGGGTTTTCTTTTGTAGGCCCTGTAAAATGGCGTTGCAATAGTCGAAGTGCGGCATGATGAGAGCTTGTGCATGTGTATCCAATCTCCTTCCTGTCCACATTTCCTCCAACATAGTGGCCGTCATCCCCTTGCCATTTACTGAGCTTCTGCGGGGTTGTATAGAAACATAGAAAAATGACGACAGAAAAAGACAACATGGCTTATCTAGTCTGTCCTTCCATATCAACAACAATTCTTTCCAGCAGTGCTCTTGCATTGCTACAGATCCCTTAACCTTCCCAACCTCCCAAAATATACTCTGCAAACTTCCTTTGTCCCAGCACCTCCCCAGCTTCTTTTCCCACCCTTTTCATAAACTAACCTTTCCCTGTAGGTTGCACTAATGCTGCTAGATCTGCATCAATTGTCCTTTCATTGGGCAGTTCTTACTGATCAACCTCTCAAACCCCCGTAATCCTCCCTATTCCTCCCACTGTTTGCCTCATCCTTTGTAGATAGTGCATTGCCTGCACATAATAAAATCTGTCTGCCAGCCCTAGACTGTATTTCTCCTGTAAGACTTCAAACTGCTTGCATCTGCCTTCCTCTGAAATCAGTTGCCCCCATCTTACCAGCCACCTTGCTTCCCATTTTTTATATTGCTCCACCTGTTGCCCCGGGGTGAATCCCTCCGTCCCTCTATTCTGCCATAATCGTATCCCCTTCCCGCTTACCAACTTGGTATGTGGCTTCTTCCAAATCTCCCTCACTGTCTGTACAAATGGTTGATCTATCTGCACTGTATCTCTTTCCTCCTCCATATTAAATCCCTGGGATCCCATGCCAACTGCTGCCACTTCATCCTCACCTAATGCTTTCTCTCCAACCTCTCTCCCCATTCCACCATTGCCTGCAATTGTGCTGCCTGATAATAGCTACAAATATCGTGAGCCCTATTCACCCCTCTTTCTTCTGACAGCACATCACTGTGCAGCTTACCCTAGGTGGTCTATGTCTCCAGATATACCCAAAAATCCTCCCTTAAGTATTTGATCGGGAACTGCAATTGGTAGCATCTGAAACATAAATAGAAGGCGCAGAAGAATATTAATTTTGATAATTGCCACCCAACCTTCTTAGGAGAAATACGGTTTATCCCAAATGTCCAAATCTCTACTAATCTGTGTCCATAAGGGAACATAGTTCAATCGATACACCTTTCCCAACTGAACTCCTCTAAGTACCGTAGGAACTCCCTTACCCAGTGGAATGGGAATGCCTTCTTCAATCGTTCCTCCATTGAACTTTCCAGCACTATATTTTCAATTCCTCGTCTTTTTTCTGATTTCAGTTTATAACACTTGACTATAATGGGCAATGACCTTCATGAGACTTGGTAATATAGTTAAGGGGTGCCCCACCACAAAGATTGTCATCAGCGTACAAAGCTTTACTATACCGTGCTCTTTAAAATCAATGCGGTTTACAATTAACATTTCCTTGTACAATGCAGGAAGGACCTGCATTGTACTTACATTGAACAGGTGACGTAACTTGTATTTATAACTGGGGCAACTATATACAGTCTGAGCCCTTTGTCGCTACAACGTTCAACGGTATGGCTGGGACTCATAACTATGTACAAAACTTGTCATTTATTTACAGTTTACAGTCTTACTTTATTTACATTTGTTAGCAGCTCGTTGCCAATTTATATTCCCTGTCCCGCACCTTCACCCCATGGACATCCTCTGAGGCTCTGACCACTGCCACCAGCAGCTCTATGACCATTGCAAATAATAGGGGGAACAGTGGGCACCTCTGTCTCCCCAAATAAGTTCCATTAACTCTGATTCGAGCCCTAGGTTTGTAATATAAGGCTTTCAGCCAAATCATAAACCTTTCACCTATACCCATCTTCAGCAACATCTTGAACATAAACCCTCATTCCACTCTTTCAAATACTTTTTCAGCATCGGCAGCTACTAGCAACATTGGTGTGTGTTCTTCCCTCACCTGGTTGATGATGATGAGCAGTTTCCTGACGTTATCCCGAACATGTTGCCCCGGGATGAACCCGATCTATTCTGCCCCACCCCAATAAGCCTCGGGAAAAATCCTTGAAGCCTTCCCACCAAGATTTTATTAGACATGGGACAGTATGACCTACATACCATGTCATCCTTCCCCGGCTTTGGGAGTACTGTAATACCCGCTACCGTCATGGTTCCTGAAAGCTTTCCTCCACTGTTGATTTTATTAAGTATTAGCCAGAACCTCTCTGATTTCACAGTACATTTTATAAATTAGTGTTTATTCAAAATTGGTAACAACAAACACAACATACATTTCAACTACTAACATAGCCAATCTTTTTATATTTATCCCCCCTTTTTCCCCCTTCCCCTCCCCCCCCCTCTTTCCGGAAGGCAAGTCAAGACTTCAAATATTCCAGGATGGGAAACCACAGATCATTCAATTTCTCCTGCTTCTGGTGCCGCACGGTTGTCAGCTGCTCCATCAGAACAATCCGATGAAGCCTGCTCTTCCATTGCTCCATGCTCGGCAACAGAGCCTGCTTCCATGCCCTAGCAATTTCACTTCTAGCCGCTTGGATGCATGCTCCTATGGGACGTTCAGATTTCCTACCGCTATTATCAGGCCAAATCCCCAACAACCCAAACCCCATGTCTGTCTATTTGCTCCCTAAATAACTCCTGAATCCGCTCCGTATTCCAGTATATTTTTACCCTTGGGCACTCCCACCACACATGCAAGAATGAGCCCTTGCTCCCACATTCCCTCCAGCACCGATCAGACACTTCCGGAAACATCCTATGCAACCTCTCCGGGGAATAGTACCAACGGTACAGTAACTTATAGGACGTTTCCCTAATCGCCACTGATAAAGCCTGACGAGTGACATTCACATGTATCTGCTTCCACTCATGCTCCCCCAATTTCCTTCCCAATTCCCCTTCCCATGCTAATTGATGGGGAAACTTCCTCTGGCCACCTCTTCCCAGCCCACAGTACAGTTGGGTTATCAACCCCCTCAAACTCGCCTAGCCCAGCCAGAGCGCTACTCTATCATCTTGAGCCCCCTCCCAGGACTCCCGAATACTTCTCTGGGTCAGGAAGTGCTTACCTTGCAAATGTGGAAATAAATTCCCCCCCCCCCCCCCCCCAAAACCCAACTGGTATTTCACCCTAAGCTCAGGGAAGGGAATCAGGTCTCCATCCTTTATGAATTTATCAAAGGTATCTAACCTCGCTCTCTCCCACCGCCAGAATACCCCCTCTCTTCCCGGATCAAACCCTCCTGTCGCCCTCACGGGGGCCAGCAGTGAAACCTGGAGCAAAATGACCACCTGCCCTTCGCCACTGTGTGACCAAGTGCCATATATACGGATTTACCCACCACCTCCCCTCTGGGAGTCTGTCAGATATCCAGGGCACATACTTCAATTGGGTCTCCCCTGCCCAATATTGCTCTATTTCCCAAATCCTTTTTGGGCCCCCCCCCCCCAATATCCCTCCACTCAAATACCTGCCGCAGTTGGGCAGCCACATAATACCGTGCTACATCCAGCACCCCTAGCCCCCCTCCCTCCCTGCTTGCGTATAGTACCCTTCTACTCACCCGCGGGCGCCTATTACCCCACACAAAAGCGAAGATCCGGTTCTGTAATAGTCACAACTCCCGACTTGCAATTCCGACTGGCAACGTTTAAAACAAATATAACAATCGCGGCAACAGGTTCATCTTCAAAACTACGATCCTCCCCAACCAAGACAGCTCTACTCCCTTCCATAGTGTCATATCCTTCCTCAATTGTCCAAACAACGGGGGGTAGTTTGCCCCATATAGCCCTAGTGGGTGAACCGTGACCTGCACACCCAGATACTTTATAGATCTACTCGCCCAACGAAACGGAAAGGAGCCTTTCAAACTCTCAATATCCTGGGGTCTTAACGATAGACATAGCCTCAGTCTTGTCCCAGTTGACTTTAAAGCTCGAGAGAACCCCATATTCCCTGAGCTCCTTCATCAGCACGGGTAGAGAGACAGTCGGCTGAGTCAGAGCAAAAAGCACATTGTCTGCGAACAATGCCATCTTTTGCTGTGCCGTCCCTACCCCTATACCCCTGATGTCCTGTACCGACCGAATCTTTGCGGCCAGCGGTTCCATAACCAGCGCAAAAAGCAACGGAGACAGTGGGCATCCCTGGCGCATCCCACGCCTCGGGGAAAAGAACTCTGAATACCCTCCATTCACATATACAGCTGGCGAGGCGTATAGTGCCTTTATCCATGCTTGAAGCTGGGGCCCAGTCCTATATGTTCTAATACCGCATGAAGGAAATCAAAGCTAACCCTATCAAAGGCCTTTTCCGCATCTATGGAGAGGAACATAGCCTGCTGTTCCTCCTGCCTCGCCAGCCACCCCAACTGAATCACCCTCCGTATCTCGTCCGCCATCTCTCTCCCCATTATAAACCCGGACTGGTCTGGATGTACCAACCCCGGCATGAGTGGACTTAATCTCAAAGCCAACACCTTTGCCAATATCTTGACGTCTATGTTCAACAACGATATGGGTCGATACGAGCCACATACCGCAGGGTCCCTTCCCGGTTTAGGAATCACCACTATAGCGGCTTGACTCATAGAGGTTGGCAATGCCTCCCCCCTCAAAACAGCATTGAACACCCTCATCAAAATAGGGCCCAGCGATTCCAACAGTTTCTTATAAAATAAGCCCGAGAATCCATCTAGGCCCGGAGCTTTACCGGGAACCAAAGACTTGCCACCCATCACCTCCTCCAGTGTAATATCCTCCTCCAACCCCTCCCCATCTGATTTCCCCCAACCTCGCGCTACCTTTCGCCCCATTCTGTAAGTACTGCGTGATTGCTTCTCCCTCACAGGGAGCGCCCGCTGTATACAGTTCTTTATAATACTCATGAAACCGCTCGCGAATGTCCCTACCTTTAAACAACATTTTGTCTTGTGGGCCTTTAATTTTTGCAATAGCCTGCTGCTTCCTTTGAGTCCTTAACTTATTACTCAAGAGACGTCCAATTCGTAGCAGCGCTGACTTTCTCTAGATGTCGAGATATCCGTTCCAGCTGAAGGGCATTAAGTTGCCTCCGGATCTCCTCCACTTGTCCCCCCAGTCTGCCCCCCCCCCCCGCTGCTTATGGACCCTCTCCAATTCCTCCAGTTGACCAGAAAGGTGACGTACTTCCCTCTTCCTTTGCGCTCCCATCTGGACCAAGTGCCCCCTTAACACCGCCTTCAAACCATCCCAGAGCCCTCCCGTAGTCACATCCCCTGTATCATTCAATTCCATATAATCCTTTATCACCTTCTTTAACCTCTGCTCCACTCCCTCTCCCTGAAGAAGGTAGTCATTTAATCTCCAGAAGGTACACCTTCCTGAGTCCGAAGGTGATCCAAACCACGCCTCTACCGGGGCATGATCAGACCAAGTAACTACCCCTATGGTTGCCTTGTGCAAGGCCTCCTTCCAATATCCGTCCCCCAGCAGATAGTCTATTCGGTTATAAGAAGCATGTACCGCTGAGTAAAATGTATAATCCCTTGTCGAGGGATGGGCCAACTTCCATAAATCCTCTAACCCGAGCTCCTTCATCCATCTCTTGAACTCCCCCCTCGCTCCCCTCCCTCCTCCCTGCTCACCCATCCAACGCTATATTACAATCGCCCCCCACCAACAACTTCCCCTGAAGTTTTCCCAACCAACCATTTACCCATCTCCTCCCAGAACCCCCTTTTTGCCACATTCGGCTCGTACACAGAAATTAGCGTCACTTGCTCTCCCTCCAGCTCCCCCACCACCACCACCACCGCCCTCCCATCCGTTTTCCTATATACCTGCCCCACCCCAAAGGGAACATCATGCCTAATAAGAATTGCTACCCCTGCCTTCCTCTGTCCCCCCTCCTCCACTGCAAAACCCCCCTGTTATTTGCCCGACCCCAACAAGCGTTCATCTCCTTTGCGCAAGTGGGTTTCTTGTAAAAAAGCCACCTGCCACCTCTGATTCCGTATCTCCCTCCACATCAGCTTTCTTTTCTGAGGCAAATTCAGGCCCCTCACATTCAAACTGCCTACTACCAAGCCAGAAGCCATAGCCACCTTACACCCCCCTTCCTATCCCCATTGCTCACCTTCCATGCTTCCCCTTCCCCCCCCCAACCCAAACATAGAGAACTCCACTCCGCCTACCTCCGAGAATGTGACCTCCCCTTGGACGCCGCTCCATCCCCCCTCCCTCCATACATTCCTCATTGGCCAAGCCCTCCCATCCCCCCTGCCCCTCCCCCCTTCCCAACTTAACAACTTATAACATTTTACACCATCAAAACAATAGCTTATTTAGGTATGGTGGGGTACTCTCTCCCTCTCCCCCCACCCCCGTCCAAACAACTGAGACTCTCCTCTCCCATCTCAGCGCTCTACCCCTTAAACCCCTTCAACATATGGATCGGACAACAATCCCATCAGTCTCCATATATATTAAAGTTCACACATTCCCAGTTACAGTTAAAGTTGCTCGAGTAGTCTCTCCTTGCTCCGCTGCTCCAGACTTCCTCCTCAAACGCTGACCCTTCACCGACACTCTCTCCCATCCAGGGTGAGCGCCTTTACTCGTCTTCTGTCCCAGAGCATTTACCATCTCCGGCAGTTGAGGAGCTCCCTCCTGCCACAAAATTCTCCACGCCTCTTCCTCCATTCGTACCCTCAAGCCACGGCCATTTATGTCCATCAGCATGGCAAAAGGAAACAGCCACCGGTATTTCATTTTCTCTGCCCGCAAATACTGAGTAACCTGCTTCATGTCCCGGCGCCTCTGCAATGTGCCTGCGGAGAGGTCTTGGTATAGCTCCACTTTTTGGCCTTCCCCAGGTGAAACTCCTCCTGGCAGCGGCAGACCTCATCACCCTCTCCTTCGTCGCAAATGAAGCAAGGCATGCCACAATATCCCGTGGCTGCCCCCACGTGCTGGTCCCAGCGCGCGGTGCGCCCTCTCCACCGCCACTTCCACTCCCTCCTCCGTGGCCTCGTCTCCCTGTAACAGAAAGCAGCATACCTTTTGGACTACCGCTGCTGCATCTGCGAATGCCTCTATCTCCGGCAGTCCCCTTAGGTGCACATTATTATGCCAGGAACGATTTTCAGGGTCCTCCAATTTATCTTTCAAACTGGATTGTTCGGCTTGGAAGCACTGCAATTGGGCCTCAATTTCCGTCTCTCTCTCCACTTGCCGATCCACCTGCTCCTCCAGCATTTCCACTCTATGGCTGAGCTCCCTTACATCTTCTTTAATGCCTGCCAGGGTCTCTTTCAACTCTCCCCGTGTGGCAATAATTTCTCGCTTTAGGGATCGCATCCAGCCCCATATATCTCCATGGGTGCAGCCCTCATCTGCGCGCTCCAACTCCTCCGACTCCTCACCCGACGCCATGTGCTCCGGCGATTCTTGGGCCCTTCACACATTACTCGACGTATGGGGACTTAAACTTCGCAAGTTTCTTTCGCACCGACATCTCCTCTGGTCCCACTCTCCACAGGCACCAACGTTTCCTCCTCTCTTGCAGCATCCCGATGGGAGGTCAAAACTTAAGCTGTCATCTCCCGGGTGATGTCACTTCTTCCATCCCTTTCCCTCTTAAGTCCTTTTATGGTCTTCCCAACCTCCTCCACTATAATCTCCCTGTCCAACACTCCTTGCTCCTCCTTCTACAAACATCCCAAGGGCACCCCCGCCAAAAAAAACCCCTACCTCTCCTCTGCCCTCCTCAACCTCTGTGTATAGCTTTTGGTAAAATTTCATTTCTCCAGGAACAAGGAGGAAGTCAGCCCTCATATATGGGTGACCTCGGCGCCGACAGAGCCAACGCGGAGCATTTCTCCCCGCTCAAGGGCGCCATCTTGCCCAGTCTCCTTTTTTCCATGGAGCCCAACGGACGTACATCCAGTTTTTGCCGGAAAAAAATCTTTGCTAGATCCTTAAAAAATGAGCTGTTCCCAGTTTGCGTACCATTTCCTCTTCCCGCCTTGAGACGGCGTTGGGCCCGCCGCTGTTCTCAGCTCTTTCCTTCAGTTTTGATCGGGGCTTGCCTCGACTGGCATTCGTGCCTTTTTTCGCCCAGGGGTCATCGTCCCCGGCCGGATGTTCCCACCATATCTCCCTGTGGGTTCAAAAAATGTGACCACTACAGTCAAACCATGTCTGTCACCAACACCCATGACTGCTGCTTATGCTGCCTGGGACTGGACCATGATAGCACTTCCTGTGACCTGTGCTAGATCATGATGCCTAAAACTAATAAAAAGAGGTTGGAGTTGCAGGAGAAACTGTTCCCAAGGTCCAACTTGGCACCGGCCTCAACGATGCCAAGTTCCAAGCCCAGCACTTCTCGTGAGGCGAGAGCATCCTCGAAGTCCCTTGGCAGCAGCTCTTCTGAGAAGACCTTGGACCCCGAGTGAAAGAAGAAAAACTCCTCTAAGTCCGTTGAGCTTCCACCGGAGAAACCCAGTAAAACGAGTCAGAGGGACTTGGGCAACTCCAAGAAGCGTCCCACCAAGGTCCTCAAGAAAGATTGCTTGGCCGGAGGAGACCGTGCAAGGTTGCTTGAGACCATAGTCCTCATTGATGCCGGCGCCGGGCCTGAAATCCTCTGTCTCTTCGCCTAAAGCTGTGTAACCTACTGGCTTGGAAACCAGAATGGCAGCCATGGAGCAGAACATAACTGCTTTCCTGGCCATGCAGCAGGCAATGATGTCCGGTTCATCTGCATCATCTGCCCCTCGACTGGGCCCCCGACTGCATGGGAGTCCTCGGTCGTCAGGTCGAGCTCCAAATGCCACCGTTCTCTGGTAAGCCCTCGGCCCCGGTTGAGGTCCCGGTCCTGTTTCTTGGGCATCCAGTCCTCCCCGGCCAGTTTCCGAGACTCAGACCCCAAGTCCTCGGGGGGGGGGGGGGGGGTGACCGCAAGGCACGGATTCGCAAGGCCTCAGACTCATCATCCCTCCTTGACTCAGAGTGGGAAAATGATGACATCGTCTCCCCAAAAACCAGACAGCACCGAGACATCCCCTCAGACCCTTCTCTCCCGGCGCCCTGGTGCCATTCTCCTCCGGAGGATGTGACCTTCCATGACTTTGTCAGGGATATGGCCTGAGCCCTCTCAGTGCAAATATAGGTGGAGGACGACCCACGCACCAAGGAACTGAAGATCCTCCAGTTCGAGTCTCCACCCAAGGAAACTCTCACGGTGCCAGTGCAGCCGATCCTCAAGCGCCTACTGTTGCGAATGCGGGAGATTCTGGTGTTGGTACCGGTGGTCAGCTGACACCATATACTATGTCAGGAAGGGGCCAGGGTTCCTCAAGCCCTAATTCCCACATAACTCTATGGTTGTCGAGTCAACTATGCAAAACCCCAAGAACCAGAAGACTTACTTTTCTGTCCCCCCTGGAGGGGATGTTAGAGCCCTCGACGTCCTTGGGTACAAGTGTTACCAGGACGCGATGCTGGGGTGTCAAATCCAGGCCTATGAGTTATACATAGGCATGTATCTGATATCTGAAGACCCTAACCCAGGAGTTGTCTGGGTTCTCAGCGGGGCTGGCCAGGGAACCTCTCCAATGGTTCCAAGCTCTGGCCTCCGGGATAAAGGACTGTTCAAAGTTCCTCTCCAGAGTGGCCTATGACAGATTCGAGTCAGCGGCTCGAGTAGCAGTAGTCTGCATCAGGGCTTGACCCCAAGCCTGGCTACAGTCATCGGACCTCGAGCAATGGGTCCAAGACAAGCTGCTTGATGTCCCCTGCACTAGGGAGAACTTGTTCGGCAAACACATGGCTGAGAAGGTGGTCGAGATAGAAGCAGACGTGGTAACCTGACAGAAGCTCTCAAAAAAGACCTCTTACTTGCCCCGCAAAAACCCTTGGAGAAAAGGCCCCTGTTCTAAGGGGGAAGGGGGCACTTCCAGCAGGGTCACTGCTACCAGCCCTTCTTGGGCCAGCAGCAGGGTTCTTACCCTAAGAGGCAGGGACAGGGAGCTTAGAAGTCCTAGGCTCCAGCCGAACCAGGGGGGAGCTTTTGACTCCCAGGGCAGGGCCTTCCCTCCCCTGGGAGACCTTCACCAGCCCACAGGGGGCCACCTGGCACACTCTGCCCACAGGTGGGCAGAGGTCACCTCAGACCAGTAGGTGCTGCAGATGGTAAAGGAGGGATACCTCCTCGGCTTACAACAGTTACCACCCAAGTTCTTCCCAAGAGAGCCTGTGCGACCTCTCCTTCACCATACACTTCTCTCAGAGATTGCAGGTCTGCTCAGTGACAGTGCAGTGGAGCATGTACCCAAACATCTATGGGGGAAAAGGCTTCTACTCAAGGTACTTCCTTGTTCCAAAGAGAACTGGGCGGGGGGGCCTCAGGCCCATACTAGACCTGAGAATCTTAAACAAGTTTCTGGTGAGGGTGAAGTTCAAGATGCTCTCCCTTGGGAACAGTGCTACCGTAACTCCACCAGGGAGATTGTCTGCGCTCCTTGGATCTAAAGGATGCGTGTACACACATCCTAATCCATCCCTCCCACAGGCAGTACCTACAGTTCATCGTGGGAGGAGGGCACCAACAGTACAGAGTGCTGCCCTTCGGCCAGGCCTCCTCACCAAGGGTCTTTACCAAGTGCTTGGCAGTGGTAGTCAACCACCTGCACCTACAGGGGGCTTTCGTTTTCTCCTACCTGGACGACTGGCTAGTCAGAGGGATTGCAGCCTCAGGTCATTCAGGCCGCAGAGTGAACAACCATCCTACTGCAACACCTGGGGTTCGTCATGAGCTACCCCAAATCCCATCTCTCTCCAGTCCAAAATCAAGAGTTCATAGGGGCTCAGTTGGGCATGTTACAAGTCGAGGCTGTCCTCCCAAGAGAAAGGGAAGACTGCCTCATACAACTGGTAGGAAAGGTACAACACTGCTGGTTGGTCCCAGCTCTCTGCCTCCGCCACCAGTTAGGCCACATGGCCTCGATGGTCCATGTCACACCATTAGCCTGCCTACACATATGGACATCCCAATGGTGCCTCCGCTCGCAGTGGCAGGGTACAGGACATGGTCAGTTAGAGTTGCCCGCCAATTGGCGGAGTCCCTCACCTGGTGGCAAAACTTGAGCCATCTCCAGGTGGGAATGTCATTCCAGGCACCCGCACTGCAGAAGACCCTGACAAGACACTTCCCTACTGGGTTGGGGGGGTGCATTGTGGGGACTGCTGCACGCAAGGCAGCTGGCCCAGGAGGAGTCACTCTTGTAGATCAACTTCTTGGAACTCAGGGCAATCTTCCTGGCCCTGCGAGCTTTCTGGAACTGACCTGTGCTGATCCAGAGGGACAACCAGGTTGCCATGTTTTATATCAACAAAAACTGGTCTATTGGTCGAGCTATTACTGTCAAAGTATTACAGAAATATATTATATGCTCGAATATTCACCACTGGAAACTAGTAGGACAATATGCAGTTATGTACCAAGGTCTCAGTTAAAACGTATGCAGCTATTTCTAAAAGGGCTTCATTCGCAATTCACCACACTTACTAGCGCTGCTGTTCACATCAATGACCTTTATTGTACACTTCGACAATTGTCAACTTTTTTTCTTTTTTCTTTTTTCTTTTTAATCCTTTTTTTCTTTTTTGTATTTATTTATTAAAGTTCTTCTCATAAAAAATTCAAAAAATTCCAAACAATCTTCAAGTAATCAAAAATTTAGCCCCCTCAGCTCTAACAAATGGAGTTGTTGTTATAACAAAACGCTGTCGGGTTTAATAACCCGCACATTTGAAAAGCATCCGTGATATCTTTCACTCTTCTAAAATATGCGTATTGTTAATGCAACTCTTAGACGAAAAAATATTGCTGATACTTAGCTTCATATGTCGTCTGAAATGTCGAACGTTATGCTGAGTGGCTATGATATTCTGATGCAAGCGGCTATAGGTTAAATCCCAAATCCCAACGCCGTGTATCTAAGGCGCCCAAGCGTTTCACACGGTGTGTTTCTTCAGGGGATCACTTATCGATGTGCCATGTAAATTCTTTCCATTTGCATCCATTATTTTTTCGCCTCAAAATCTGAATTTGGTGATACCGTTTCCATTACTTGGAGGGATGCAAATGGAAAGAATTTACATGGCACATCGATAAGTGATCCCCTGAAGAAACACACCGTGTGAAACGCTTGGGCGCCTTAGATACACGGCGTTGGGATTTGGGATTTAACCTATAACCGCTTGCATCAGAATATCATAGCCACTCAGCATAACGTTCGACATTTCAGACGACATATGAAGCTAAGTATCAGCAATATTTTTTCGTCTAAGAGTTGCATTAACAATACGCATATTTTAGAAGAGTGAAAGATATCACGGATGCTTTTCAAATGTGCGGGTTATTAAACCCGACAGCGTTTTGTTATAACAACTACTCCATTTGTTAGAGCTGAGGGGGCTAAATTTTTGATTACTTGAAGATTGTTTGGAATTTTTTGAATTTTTTATGAGAAGGACTTTAATAAATAAATACAAAAAAGAAAAAAAGGATTAAAAAGAAAAAAGTTGACAATTGTCGAAGTGTACAATAAAGGTCATTGATGTGAACAGCAGCGCTAGTAAGTGTGGTGAATTGCGAATGAAGCCCTTTTACAAATAGCTGCATACGTTGTAACTGAGACCTTGGTACATAACTGCATATTGTCCTACTAGTTTCCAGTGGTGAATATTCGAGCATATAATATATTTCTGTAATGTTTTATATCAACAAGCAGGAGGGCATGGGCTCGTACTCCCTCTGTCAGGAGGCGGTGGCCCTACTCTCCTTCGCAGTGCGCAAAAGAATGCTCCTGCGAGTAGTATAACTGCCAGGACAGGAAACTGCTTAGCAGACAGGCTGAGCAGAGTCCTTTGCCCACGCGAGTGGCGCTTGAACCCCAGGGTAATGAAGCAACTCTTCCACTGCTGGGGCAGGCTGTGATAGACCTATTCGCCTCCTCGGACAACACGCAGCTGCCTTGCTTCTGCTTGCGCCAACCGCACCCGAAGAGAGTGGCGACAGACGCCTTCCTGGTCTCATGGCAGAGGGCCTACTCTGTGTTTCCACCGACTCCCCTGGTCACCAAGACCCTCTTCAAGGTCCAGAGCGAGAGGACTTCAGTTATACTGATCGCCCCCAGGTGGCCCAGGCAACCTTGGTTCCCTCTGCTGCTTTCCCTGTCGATGGCACACTCAAGTTCAACTGGGCTGGGCCCCAGACCTCCTGTCCCAGGAGAAGGGCTCCATCCTGCATCCCATCCTTGGGTTGCTAATGCTAACAGCATGGCTGCTGAAAGGGTAGCGTTGGCCCCTTTCATTTTCCCTGGGGAAATCGAGGAGATTCTACTGGCCTCCCGAAAGCCCTCCACCAGATGGGCTTATGCCTTCAGGTGGAGGAGGTTCTTCACCTGGTGTGCAGAGAAGGAGGAGAATCCTTTCTTCTGCCATGTGCAACTGGTTCTTCAGTACCTACTGCACCTCTTGCAAATGGGGCTGAAATCCAGCTCTGGAGGGTGCATCTGGAGCCCCCTGTTATCCAAACCCCCTCTCCATCCTCCAGTGGCAGAGTGGGACCTCAGCGTCATACTCTCTCAGCTCATCAAACCATTCGCGCCACTGGCCACTTGTCATATTTTGGTACCTGTCATGGAAAGTGGTTTTTCTGGTGGCCCTTACGTCCGCTCAAAGAGTGAGCGAACTCCAGGCTCTGGTGGCAGATTCACCATATACAAGGTTCTACAAGAACAGGGGTAGTGTTGTTCATGCATCCCAAATTCCTCCAAAAGGTGGTATCTCCTTTTCACCTCAACTAAGAGGTCGTCCTCCCCACCTTCTTCCTGTGGCCTCTCGCCAGCAAGGAGGAGCTAGTGCTTCATACACCGGATTGCAAACGAGCTGTGACCACCTTACAGCAGACTCGGGCCCATCGCAATGCTTCTCAACTTTTCGTATTATTTGACCCCAGTAGACGGGGGCGCCTCGTGACTAAGCAAACTCTGTCCACTTGAGTGGCAGACTATATTACCCTTGTCTATGAGCGAGCTGGCCTCTCCCTTGAGCACTGTTTCTCCAGGAACAAGCAGGAAGTCAGTCCTCGCTTATGGGTGATGTTGGCACCGACGCAGCCTGTGCGGAGCAATTCCCCAGCTTTCAAAGAAAGCCTTTGGGATTGCTGCCACGCATGCGTGATCCTCTTCAAGCCCAACAGTGCCATCTTTCTCAGTCTCCCCTTTTCCACGGAGCCCTTCAGACGCACGTCCTCATCCCTTGGAAAAAGTGTTTTGTGTTTGGCCTCTGGTCTGTGTTTTTTCCGGTAGCACCGGTCCTCTACCCATCTTCCCCTGCTCTGTTTTTCCTTGAGCGAGGGGACGTCCTTTTCTGTAAAAGGTTTTTTTCCTTTTGCAGGCTTTGTGCCCTTTTTCCCCCAACCACTGGCCGCAAAGGTCTTCAACGTAGTGTGGGCCCGTTTTGCCCCAGTGGCCCCGTGTTTAAGAAATGTGACAGATGCTCCAAAAACATGTCGCTCACAGACACCCACGACTGCTGTCTTCGGTGTCTTGGGGCCGACCATGACCTGGAGCTCTGCTCTCTTTGCAAGAAAATGTCCTCCAAGTCCCTGCTAAGTCGTAAGCAGAAGTCCGATGACATTTTCCGGAAGGTAGCCCCAGAATCCCTGGTGACACCCTCTGTCATCCCTCCACTGGTGGGATCCCCCACCTCAGTCCCGCGTTCTCGGCGACACTCCAATCAGGTGCCCCCTGAAGTGGAGAGGCGTAAGAAGAAGACCTCGAAGTCGCTGTCGGGGGCCCCAGACAAGCGCGAGCGCTCCTGCGCTCGGTTGCTCAGCCCCCCTTAGCGTTCCCGAGAGTTGGACAAGGAGCGGCCTCGTAAGGTACCTCGTACAGATACAGAGGCCTCCAGCGATGGCCCCCTCTCCTCCTCCATGCCAGACCAGGTAACCCCCGGTATCGACATCGCAGGGACCCATGTCTGCATGGGAGTCCCATATGCTGGCACTTGAGCACAGTGTTTCTGCCTTCTTAGCTGCCCAGCAGGCGCTCTTGCCCAGCACGGTTGGCCCTTGCCTCGAGACCGAGGTTCCCTCGAGAGGGACACCGAAACCCACCCTGGAAACCCCCAAGAGCCGTGGGCCTCATGAGGGTGCTCGGCGTCTGTCTCGCTCGCCTTCGGTCTCGCTCACCTTCCCGGTCCTCAGGAGCGAGATCCTCCAAGGCTGGCTGCAAGCGGGCCTCAACCTCTGGACGGGGCGATGAGCCTGAGTCGAACTCCTTCTCGGACTGGGAGTCAGATGAGGATACCTCCCCGGAGACCCGTACCCACAGGGACTTCCCTTTTGGAGGTGTTCGCCGCCCGAGGACACATCATTTCTAGTGATTGTGCGGGACATGGCACGGGCCCTCAGCCTTTCTGCGCAGGCCGAAAAGGAGCCGTGAGCTGAAGAGCTCTATATTCTACAGTATGAGTCCCTGGCTTGGGAGTCTCTTACTGTTCCAGTTCCTCCCATTTTGTCGAGGCTGCTCCTCCGCATGTGGGAGACACCTGCTTTGGTTGCCATAGTGAGCAAGCGCCTTGACGCTATGCACAGGGTCCAATGGGGCCCGGGGTTCAGGAAGACCCAGCTCCCCCACACCTCCATGGTGGTGGAGTCTGTGATGTGAAAGCAAAAGAGCCCAAAGTCACACTCTTCGGTCCCCCCGGGCAGGGAGTCAAGAGCTCTTGACGCCCTTGGGCACAAAGCCTATCAAGGGTCCATGCTCACATGCCGCATACAAGCATACCAATTGTATATAAGCATGTTTCTACGTGACCTCTCCAAAGAGCTCGGCAGGTTCTCCGCAGGCCTCATGGGTGAACCCCTTCTCCGATTTCAAGCCCTCCTAAGATCCGTCACGGAGTGCTACGGGTTTGAGTCCTCTGCTCGAGTGGCAGCTGCCGGCAACGGGGCCCGACACCAGGCGTGGCTCCAGTCCTTGGACCTGGAGCAGTGGGTCCAGGAGAAGCTCTTGTACGACCCCTGCCTCAGCGAGCAGCTGTTTGGTAAACCTATGGAGGATAATGCCGCTGAGATAGAAACGGAGTTCATCACTCAAACCCATCTCTTGTGTAAGACCTCTTCCCTCCCTCGGAAGAAACAGCAAACAAAGAAGCTGTTCCAAAGGAAGGGACTCCCCTACCGGGGTTACCCTCCTTTCTCGCCCACCCCCGTGCCGGCATGCAGGGGAAGGGAGGCGCGCATAGCCACTGCAAGCATAAAGGGCCTAAGGCCCAGCAACCGGCACCACCCCAACCCGCACAGGGATTTTGATGCCAACGGCATAGCCTTTCGTCCCACGACAGCACTTCTGCCGATGGGGGAACTCCTGTCCCTCTTCTCCCCGCAGTGGGTGTCGATCACGTCGGACACCTGGGTCCTCTGAGTGATCCAGGGTGGATATCTTCTCTGGCTGGACAGGCGCCCTCCTCCCTTCTCGCCAGTGGAGCCTACTCTGCTCCTTTAGCAACAGACCTTGCAGTGGGAGCTGTCCAACCTCCTCACCCAACGGGCGGTTGAAGGTACTGCTGCACCTTCGAGGCTATGGGTTCTACTCCCACTACGTTCTCGTTCCGAAAAAGACAGGGGGCCTACGCCCCATCCTCCACCTCCGGAACCTAAACAAGTTCTTGGTGCGGGAGAAGTTCAAAGGTTATCGCTTGGCATCCTGCTGTCCGCCCTTCAGCAGGGCAGTTGTCTATGCTCCTTGGACCTCAAGGACGCTTACACCCACATCTTAATCCACTCCCAACACAGGCAATACCTGCGCTTCAGGGTGCAAGGGGAACACTACCAGTACAGGGTGCTCCCCTTCGGGCTCGCGTCTGCATCGCAGGTTTTCACAAAGTGTGTCTCTGTAGTCGCCGCCTCCCTCAGGCAGCAGGGCATACCCATCTTCCCCTACCTCGACTACTGGCTCGTCACGAGGACCTCGATCGACGAAGCCTGCCTAGCAGCGTCATGAACGTTCCTCCTCCTTGAACGCCTCTGTTTCTTTTTCAACTACTCCAAGTCCCTCCTCAAGCCGGTGCGGACCCTGGAGTTCACTGGTGCCCGCCTCGACATGGAGCGAGCGACCGCCTTCCTGCCCACGGACTGGGCGGATCACCTCCATGCTGTGGCGGCCCAGTTCCAGAGCAGAGCTTGGATTACAGCATGGGTCACGCTGCGCCTCTTAGGACACATGGCCTCCACCGTCTATGTGGTCCCCCACGCCCGCATGCATATGCGGATAGCCCAGTGGTGCCTCAGGGCACAATGGAGCCAGGCCTCCGGCCACCTCAGAGACTCTACCCAGGTCTCCTGCAGTCTCCACGACTCCCTGAGTTGGTGACGGGACCCCCAAAGTCCCCTTCAGGGAATGCCCTTCCAGACCCCACAGCATGAGCTCGTCCTAAAGACGGATGCTTCCCTGATGGGGTGGGGGAGCCCACTGCGGCACATTGTGCACCCAGGGGTTCTCAGCAGCAGATAACCTGTTCGAGCTTCGGGCAATCTGATGGGCCCTGAGGGCCTTTGAAGGCTATCTGAGGGGGAAGTCGGTGCTCATGCAGACCGACAACAGGGTAGCCATGTTCTACATCAACAAGGAGGGGGAACAGGATCATGCCTTCTCTGCCAAGAGGTGATCCTACTTTGCTCCTTTGCGTCTCGCCATGGGATGACACTGCGAGCAGTCTACCTACCAAGCCAGGAGAATGTCTTCGTGGACAAACTCAGCAGGATCCTCCGCCCACACGATTGCACCTAGATCCGGAGTTCGCTGGTGTCTTGTTCCATCGGTGGGGGACCCCGTCCATGGACCTGTTTGCCAGTCCGGTGAACACGCAGCTTCTCTGCTTCTGCGGCCCAGTTCCGCACCAGAGTAGGGTGGCCCTGGATGCGTTCCTCTTGAACTGGACCTCCGGCCGCCTTTATGCGTTCCGTCTCACTCCTCTCATTGCGAGGATCCTCCACGAGGCTCAGCGGGACCGAGCTTCGGTGATTCTCGGCAGCCTTGGATTCTGCTTCTGCTCTGGCTCTCATCTGAGCCCCCGATCCCCCTAGGCTGTGCCCCGGGCCTGTTGACACAGGAGGAGGGTCGGGTGTTCCATGCAAAACTGGCCTCGCTGTGCCTTACAGCCTGGTGGCTGAATGGGTTGCCTTAGCTCCGCTGCACCTCCAGGAGGATGTTGAGGAGATTCTCCTTGCGTCGAAGAAGGATTCAATGAGACAGACGTATGCCTTTTAAGTGGCGATGTTTCTCGATCTGGTGCTCCAAGCTTCAAATCGACCTGTTCTCCTGCTCTACCCGGTGGATCCTCCAGTACCTCTTCCACCTCTCAAAGGCTGGGTTGAAATCCAATTTGGTCAGGATACTCCTGAGCGCCATTTCAGCGAACCACCTCCCCGTCAAGGGAAAACCCCTCTCGGGGCAGCCCTTGGTCTCTCATTTCATGTGAGGTCTCTTGCTTTCCAAGCCTCCCTCTTTCCTCCACCGGCGGAGTGGGACCTCAGTGTGGTGCTGATGCAGCTCACTTGAGCACCCTTCGAGCCAATGGTGACGTGCTCGCTTCGGCATCTCTCCTGGAAGGTGGTCTTCCTGGTGGCTTTGACTTCGGCTCGCCGAGTCAGCAAAAGTCAGGCCCTCATGGCTGAGGATCCATACACCAGGTTCTATGGGAACAGGGTAGTCTTCCGCATCTATCCCAAGCTCCTACCGAAGGAGGTCTCGGACTTTCATCTCAGCCAGGAGATAGTCCTACCGACCTTCTTCCCAAGACCGCATGCCGACCAGACATCGGTGGTGTTGCACACACTTGACTGCAAGAGGGCTCTTGCCTTCTACCTGCAGCCATACCTAGGTTCATCGCAAATCCGAAAGGGCTCTTTGTTGCCTACGACCCCAATCGTCTGGGGCAGGCAGTCACAGAGCGCACTGTTGCCGTCTGGGTGGCGGACTGCATTGCCTTCACCCAAGCAAAGGCGGGTGCCCCACTGGATCAGCGGGTCACTGCGCATGGCGTCCAAGCCAAGGCGGCAGCGGTGACTTCGCTGAGCTCAGTGCCTCTAATGGACTTCTGCCAGGCTGCAACTTGGTCTTCAGTGAACACTTGCGCTGTCCACTACTGCCTGGAGAGGGAGTCCCGCCGGGACAGTGCCTTTGGCCAGGCGGTACTTCGTAATCTATTTGGGGTATAAACTCCTCCTGCCCTCTGACCCTTCATCTACCAAGAGCTTTGCCCTGGGGACCTGAATGTTCAGGCTCCTCCGTGCATCGACTTCTGCTCGCGGAGGCGTTTTTGGGTTACAGACTCTGTAGCCTATAACTGGGGAGTGTCCAATAAATGAGGACTGACTTCCTGCTTGTTCCTGGAGAAAGCGTAGTTACTCACCTGTAACAGGTGTTCTCCAGGGACAGCAGGAATCAGTCCTCACTACCCTCCCACCTCCCCCCGAAGAGTTGCTATTTTTGTTAGAGCCCTACTAAGCAGATGGCAATAACTAGGGGACCTGACTGTGCAAGATGGCACCCTTGGGTGGGAAGAGGACTATGCATGCATGGCAGCAATCCCAGAGGCTTTCTTTGAAAGCTGGGGAATTGCTCCGCACGGGCTCCGTCATTGCCGACGTCACCCATGAGTGAGGACTGATTCCTGCTGTCCCTGGAGAACACCTGTTACAGGTGAGTAACTACGCTATCACAGCGCATTGTGTGAGGGCGATGGCTGTGTCAGTGGCCAACCTCCTCTCATTGCCAGTGATGGAGATCTGCAAGGCCGCCACAGGGTCTTCAGTTCAGATGTTCGCAGCTCACTACTGCCTGGAGAGCGAGTCCCACAGGAACAGTGCCTTTTGCAGGCAATACTCCATAATAATCTTGGGGTGTAGGCAACTCCTGCCCTACGACCCTTCTATGTTTAGGCTACCGGAGTGATAGTGTCGCTGGATGCTAGGGGCATGCAGAGTCTGTGTTGACTCATCTTCTGCAACTCATGGCTAACCGATCGGTTGCTGTTGGTGCTGTCATGGTGGTCCTCGGCAGCCTGGAGCTTAGGTAGTCTTATATGTGAGGACTGACTTCTGCTTGTTCCTGGAGAAAGCATAGTTATTCACGTGTAACAGCCAGGGACAGCAGGAATCAGTCCTCACATATGGGCGACATCGACAGAGCCCTCAAGGAACATTTCCCCAGCATTCAAAGAAAGCGTTTGGGACATGCTACCATGCATGCGTGGTCCTCTTCTCACCGAAGGGTGCCATCTTGCTCAGTCAGATTAGTTTTTACTGCCGTCCTAACTATGTTATTTGAAGACTTCTTGGATCTTACCCATAGTCAACTGCAGGTCCTCTTGTTCATTCCAATTCTTATACACACTTTGTACCCTCTTAGCCTTCAGTTGCCTCTTAAGTCCCTTCCCCAGCCGATTATTGTATTCAAAGGCATGCTGACATAATCTCTCTAGCTGGTATGCCATTTCATCCATTCTTATTTTCCTTATGGCTCCTCTAAGTCGCTCCATTTCTTTTTGTGCCTTTCGTTCTCCTTACTTTTTGTGCCGATTTTCCCATTTTCCTAATTCCTCCCACAGCTGGACTTAACCTTTTCCTTTTTCTTGTGTGCCCCCAGGCCCATAAATTCTCCTCTGATAAAGGCTTTAAAACTATACCACACCACCCGTAATTCCATCTCCAGGGTGATATTTTCTTGGAAGAAGCATTTTATAACCCTCCTGAGCTTTTCTACTTCCATTTGGTCATCTAACAAAGACTTGTTTAGTCTCCAAAACCTGAGAAGCATTCGAAGCCAACTCCACTCTAACTGGAGTGTCATCGGCTCCATCCAACAAGATCAGATCTATATGGCTGTATATTTTATGGAGTGGGGAATAATATGTATAATCCTGCCTATTGCCCACCCTCTGTAACCACACATCAATTAACTCCAAATGTGTCATCATACGTTTTAACTTATGCCTATGTGCCCTATTTCCCATCCCTCCTTCGCCTGTGTTATCCAATCTTGGGTTGATAGTCAAATTTAAGTCCCCTCCCATTATAATCGGTGTCCCCGCTACCTCTCCCAGCGGCTGCTGTACTTGTTCATAACCCTCCTGCCCTTCACTGGGTGCGTAGACACTCACCACAACCACTGGATCCCCATTAATCTTTCCTTCTCAGCTTATTCACCTCCCATTCATGCTTCTTGTCAGCTTCTGCTCTTCTATCTTCAACTCCTTAGAGAACAGGATGCCTACCCCTTACTTTCATGGGATTTCTCTCTTCTCTGGGAACAAGCAGGAAGTCAGTCCTCACATATGGGTGATGTTGGCGCCGATGGAGCCTGTGCGGAGCATCTCCCCAGCTTTCAAAGAAAGCCTTTGGGAGATGCACCACGCATGCCTGGTCCCCTTCCTGCCCAAGAGTGCCATCTTGTTTCAGTCTCCTTTTTTCCGTGGAGCCCACCAGACATCTCTTTCCCCTGAAAAAGTGTCTTTTTCCTTTCCTTTCTGATACATGTATCTGTTCCTCTTCCTGCCCCCGAGCCAGCTCGCCTTGGTGTGTCGCTCCTTGGGTTCATTTTCTTGCTTTTTCTCAAGGTGTCACTCGACCAGTACGTTGTGTTCAAGGACCGTTTTTCCCCATGGCCTCCAGTGGCTTCAGAAATGTGACCAGTGCATTAAGATGTCCCTCACTGACCAACATGACTGTTGCCTCTGTTGCCTTGGGCCAGACCACGACAACTTGGACTGTGACCTTTGAAAGTTTGTGTCCACAAAGGCCATCAAGAGCCGCCAGCTGAAGCAGGAGAAGTTGTTTCATAGACCCAACTCTGTGCTGGATTCCCCGGTGACACCACGCTCCAGGGCCACCTCTGGTACCTCTGTACCCCACGATGCATGGGCTGCCTTGGAGTCCTGCGGCCATGGCTTCTCCAAGAGGAATTCCCCGGAGGTGGAACGCAAGAAGAGCTTGAAGACCGCCTTGGAGGACAGATCTGGAAAAGTGTGCAAATCCCACACCAGTCCCCGGCATGAGTCCAAGGGATTGGAACGAGATTGGCCCCACAAGCTGCCCCGAAAGGAGTCGTCGGCAACTGGCATCAGACCCTTGAAGCCATCCTGATTGAGGACTCCACCTCGATGAAACTGACACCAGGCCAGAAGCCATCTGTGCCCGTGTCGAAGACTGCAGAGCAATCTGGCATGGAGACCAGAATGGCGGCCTTGGAGTGCAGTATCACTGCCTTCCTGGCACAGATCCTCAATCTTGAGGGCTTCCCTGGCTGTCGAGCCGATCCTCGAGCACCACCCGCCTTTAGAGATCCATTGGCATCGGACAAGGTCCCGGTCCCGATCCTCGGGACACCATTTCTCTCTGGTGAGTGCACGTGGCTCAGACCACAGGTCCCCTGAGGGTCGCAGGCCTTCAAGCTTGGGCACAGCCATGGAGCCTTGGATTCTTCCTCTGACTTTGAGTCAGACTTGGAGGACGAGGAATCCCCAGACACCCGGTGACACATACCCTCTGACATTTCTCCACCATGTCCCGGTACCGTTTCCTGCCAGAGGACGTTGCCATACTCTACTTTGTGCAGGATATGGCAAAGGCGCTCATGTTCGAGACTGATGAGATTCTCCAGTATGAGGCCCTTCTGAAGGAGGCCCTTAAGATCTCCGTCCCTCCAATCCTCGAGCACCTCATCCATATGTGGGAAATGCCAGCAACGGTACCCATTGTGAACAGACAGCTGTCCTCTATGTACCAAGTCCGCTGAAGCCCAGTGTTCTTAAAAACCTGCCAGTTCCCTCACAATTCTATGATTGTTGAGTCGGCCATGTGGTGACTCGAGCCAAAAGACTCATTCTTCGGTGCCCTTGGGTAGGCCTCGGCTGAAAATTTTATCAGGGCTCGATACTGGTTTGCTGAGTCCAATCCTACCAGTTGTACTTCGGCATGTGTCTAAAGGAACTGGCGAGGGAGCTCACTGGTTTCTCTGCAGGCCTCAATGGGGAACCTCTTCAGCAGTTCAGATCACTGGCCTCAGCAGTCAAGGAGTGCTCGAAGATCCTCTCTCGAACAGCATACAATGGCTTTGAATCCTCAGCCAGAGGGGCTGCCGCAGGCATTGGAGCCCAATGCCAGGCGTGGCTGCAGTCATCTGACCTCGAGCAGTGGGTCCAGGACAAATTCATCGAATATCCCTTGCACCAGAGAGAACCTCTTCGGAAGACCCATGTCAGACAAAGCTGCAGAGATAGAGACTGAGTTCCTGACCGGGACCAGACTCAAAGAAGACCTCTGTGCACGCCCATAAGAAGGCCTGGGGAAGAAGCCGCCCTTCCTGAGAAAGAAGGGGGTGTTTGGTAATGCCCTACAGTACTAGGCCTTTTCTGCCCCACAGCAAGGGCAACAGTCCAAGGGTCAAGGCACGGCCCCTGCAAGCCTAAGACCCCTAAGACACTGACCCCAGCCCAGCCTGGAGGGAGTTTTAACTCCTTGGGTGTATGCCCTCTTCTCCCCTAGAAGGCCCTCAGTAGCCCACAGGGGAGCATCTGAGCCTTTTGGTCCACAGGGGGGCATCTGACCCTGTTTGTCCACAGGTGATCCTCCATCACCACCGATTCCTGGGTGCTTCTGGTAGTCAAGGAAAAATACCTCCTCTACCCTGCAACAGACACCACCCCCGCTCTTCCCAGGAAAACCTGTAAGGCCTCTCCTTCACCAGACTCTGCTCCTCACATAGCTCACAGGCCTCCTCCACGGACAAGGCTGTGGAACCAGTGCCAAAATCTTTGGGCAAAGGTTTCTACTCCAGATATTTCCTCATTCCCAAGCGAACAGGGTCCTCAGGCCCATCCTGGACCTACAGGACTTGAACAGATTTCTGGTGAGGGAAAAGTTCAAGATGCTCTCCCTTGGAACACTGCTGCCTTACCTCCAGCAGGGAGACTGGCTATGCTCCTTAGACCTGAAGGATGCTTATACACACATCCTGATCCATCCCAACCACCGACAATACCTCTGGTTTATGGTGGGAGGAGTTCACTACCAGTATAGGGTGCTACCCTTCAGTCTGGCGTCACCACCGTGGGTCTTCAACAAGTGCCTAGTGGTGGTCACAGCCCACCTTCATCTCCAAGAGGTCTTTGTCTTTCCCTACCTGGATGATTGGCTCATTAAGGGGAGGCACAGTTGCAGAGGTGCGTCATGTCAACAAATACACCATCCATGTCCTGCAGCATCTGAGGTTCGTTATCAACTACCCCAAGTCCCACCTATTTCCGGTGCAGTGCCTGGAGTTCATAGGGGCTCAGCTGGACACCCTCCAGGCCAAGACCTTCCTCTCTCCGGAGAGGACAGAATGCCTCAGAGCGCTAACCGCAGAAGTGCAACACCACCAGTCGGTGTGCGCTCGCCTTCTCCACCTGCTGGGCCACATGACCTTCACATAACCCCATATGCCCGTTTGCATGAGAGCGGCTCAGTGGTGCCTCTGCTCCCAGTGGACACAAGCCATGGGTAAGCTTTGAGACAGACAGGGTAAAAGTGACCTGCCTGTTTGATCCGCCAACTGGCGGACTCCCTCAACTGGTGGCAGATCGCCCACCATCTTCAGGCTGGGATACCCTTCCAGGCACTCACCCTCAGAGGGTTTTAACTACAAACACCTGCCTGCGAGGATGGGGAGCTCATTGCGAGGACCTCTGCACCCAAGACACATGGTTCCAGATGGAGTGCCAGTTGCAGATCAGCCTCCTGGAGCTCCAGGTGATATTTTTGGCTCTCCAAGCCTTTCGCCACCGGTTGCAGCACTAGTCTGTGCTGGTCCAGATGGACAACCAAGTCGCAATATTCTGTGTCGCCAAGCAAGGAGTCATACTCCCTCTGCCAGAAAGCGGTAGCTGTCTCATATGCGACACGCAACAAAATGCTTTTGTGGGCGGTCTACCTTCTGGTCCTGGACAATGCTCTGGCGGACAGGATGAGCAGAATTCTCCAGCCGCACAAGTGGCGCCTGGATTCCAGAGTGGCCTTCCGGCTTTTCTGACTCTTGGGCATTTCCCTAGTGGACCTGTTCACCAGCACAGTTGCCCTGCTTCTGCTCCCGCCAGCCGCTCCTGTCCTGGGTGGCAGTGGATGTGTTCCTCATCCCGTGGACAGAAGGCCTCCTTTACGCCTTCCTGCCGACACCAGTGGTCGCCAAGACTGTCTTCAAGGTCCAGCGCAACAGGGCATCACTAATTCTGGTAGCCCCCTTGTGGCTCAGGCAACCTTGGTTCGCATTGCTTCTCTGTCGGTCTGTGGCACCTCCAATTCCCCTGGACTGCGCCCAGGTCTACTTTCTCTGGAGGTGGGCTCTCTCCTACACACCAGCCTGGGATTCCTGTCGCTCACTGTTTGGCTGCTGAAAGGTAGCCCTAGCTCCCTTCAACCTCCCACATGACGTGGAGGTGGTCCTTCTGGCCTCCTGCAAGGTCTCCACAAGAAGGGTATATGCCTTCAAGTGATGTTGATTTTTGGTGTGGTGCGCCAAGAGGCAGGCAAACCCGTTCTGCTCTGTTCAGCTGGTGCTCCAGTACCTATTCCACCTGTCCCAGGTGGAACTGAAGTCTAACTCAGAGTGAACTTGAGTGCTATTGCAGCGCACCACCACTCTGAAGTCAAGCCCCTTTCGGCTCAGCCCCTTATCTGTCGTTTCCTGCGGGGCTGTATGTTGTCCAAACTCCCCCCCCCCCCCGTCCGCCTACCAACAGCGGAGTGGGATCTCATTGTGGTGCTCTCACAGCTCACTAAGATGCCATTTGAGCCCTGGCTACCTGCTGCCCTGGTACCTCTCCTGGAAGGTTGTCTTTATTGTGGCATTTACGTTGGCTCGCAGGGTCAGTGAGCTCCAGGCTGTGATGGCAGAGCCGCCTTACACTAGGTTCTACACGAACAGGGTGGTGGTCCGCACACAACCCAAGTTTCTGCCAAAGGGGGTGGTGTCGACCTTCCATCTCAATCAGGAGGTGGTGCTCCCCACCTTCTTCCTGAGGCCTCATGCCGGTAAGACAGAGACCGTTCTCCATACTCCGAATTTTAAGAGAGCCCTGTCCTTTTATCTGCAACGGACTCAGGGCCACAGCAAAGTGCCTCAGTTCTTTTTATCCTATGACCCAGTCATCTGAGGCTTCCAGTAACCATGCGAACTCTGTCCACTTAGGTGGCGGACTGTATTGCCCTTGCTTATTTATTTATTTATTTAACATTTCTTATATACCGCCTTTCATGATATCAAGGCGGTTTATATTAAACAAACTGAAATTACATTGAACAGGGCATTATAACTTGGAGATAACTATTTTACAGGGAACATGGGCAATGGAGGGTTAAGTGGCTTGCCCAAGACCACAAGGAGCACCTGTGGGACTAGAAACCCCAGTCCTTCTGGCCCAAGGTTGCTGTCCTCTAGTGGGATTTGAACCCCTGACCTTCCGGCCTGAGGTAACTTGCCCCTATGTGCAGGCTGGGATCTCACTAGACCACCGGGTCACTGTGCACTGTGTCAGAGTTATGGCTACTTCTGTGGCAAATCTGCGTTCGTTTCCTTGACGGAAGTCTGCCAGGCCCTGCCACCTGGTCTTCAGTCCATACCTTCTCAGCTCTCTACTGCCTGGAGAGGGAGTCCCGAAAGGACAGCGCCTTTGGCCAGGCCGTGCTCCATAAACTCTTCAGGGTATAGGCAACTCTTGCTCTCCGACCCTGCTGTGTTCAGGCTTAGTGGAGTGCTAGTTCCCTGCTGGATCTTGCGAGAGTCTCTCAGTTGGGACTCAACTGCTGCACTCATGGCCCACCTTCTCTGGTCACTTGTGGCATTTTGTACAGGTTCTCTGTAGTCTGTAGCTGGGGAGTTGCATATGTGAAGACTGACTTCCTCTTGTTCCTGGAGAAAGCGTAGTTACCTGTGACAAGTGTTCTCCATGGACAGCAGGATTCAGTCCTCACAAATCTCCCTTCTGCCCTTGGAGTTGCTTCTTTACCGTATTTTATTTTTGCCATCTTGCTATGTCATTAGATTGAAGCAAGATGGCATCCTTGGGTGGGAAGGGGACCGTGCATGCGTGGTGCATCTCCCAAAGGCTTTCTGTCAGCACCGATGTTACCCATATGTGAGGACTGATTCCTGCTGTCTCCGGAGAACACCTCTTACATGTGAGTAGCTAAGTTTTCCCCTGCTAGATACACATGTGGATACTTCTTTGTGCATAATATTCCATCTTGTGTGTGTTTTTTAAATGCGTCTCCTGAATAAATAAGATATATCTACCTTGGCCCGGAGCCCATCCATCTTTATCTTTATTCACATCATTTGATAAACCGCCCAGGCCGAAGCGTCAGGGCGGTGTACAATACAAAAGGGGTAGGCTACTGAAAAACAAAGTCAGAAAAGAATGCCAAATAGGACAGAGAGAGACAGTCAGAGTCAGGTAGAGAACAGAAAAGGCCCAAAGAGGGACAAGAGGATGGGGGAAGGGAGGGAGAGAGGAAGGTAAAATAAGACGTATGGGAAGATATCATGGAGGGTGGGGGGCGCGACTGGGGGACGAGGCACCATCAGCGGGTTGCTCTGCTTTTGCCAGGATGGCAGGCCTTTAGTATTTAAGGTCATAATTGTTACCCCCTCCCCTTCCTTTACCTTTCCTTCTACCCTCCTGCCCACCCCCCTCACCCCCTTTTTTATTTTCCCCTCTTTGGTTTCCCCCATCTTCGATTCCTTCCCTCTCCCTCTCCTCCCTCTCCCACCCGCTCTCTTAGCAGTATTGTGCTTCATCTGAGTAGTAACTCCCTGTCCCTCATGTCCGGCCCATTCCGCTCTCTTTCTAGTACTTCTCTCCTAGCGAGAACCCCTTCCTTCTCTCCTCTCCCCTCCCCACTTTCCCTCTCCTTCCACCCCTTCCTTATTCATTCATCCAGCTCACATCCACTCTTTCCCCTCCTTCCCTCTCCCCTTTTACACCCCCTCCTACAGTTCAACCGTTTATCAGCTTTTCTTTCTCTGTCTTTAACATCATTTCCCACCTCCCCTTCCCCATTCCAACTCAAATTACACTTAATATTAACCAGCAACCTGTAACAGTTCAAAAGGCGCTTCTGGCCTGAAACTTAACCAGCACACTGTCCAGTGCTCAGATGAGCCACCCACTGTGCCTGTCATCTTCCTGATTCGATCCATGGCCTCCCATTTCTGTCTGAAGACTTTCCAGTACCTCAGGCCTTTTGGACATTTAGCAGCCAACGGCAAGTCTTTCATCCCATTTTCTGCCATTGCGGTCCACAGTTCTTGCGCAGTCATGGCCTGCTCGGTTACTCCATTTTTGGTGAACGCCAAACCTTGAGGGAACAGCCAGCGGTATCTGATGTTCTCTTGTTGCAGATGTGCTGTCAGGCCCTCTCCACGCTTTCCTCCGAGCAATTGTAGCTGATGCCAGATCTGTGTATACTGCAACTTTGTGACCTTTCCATTTAAACTTGCTGGCTTTCCACATCTGCTGTGCAATTTTCTCTTTAACACCAGACTCGTGCAGACATACCACTATATCTTGTGGCACTTGTGGTTTTATCTGCCCCAGAGATCAGTGCACGGTCAATTTTAATGTCCGCCACTGGCACCTCCTCCGACCCTTGTGCCAACAAAAAGCCAAAGATCTCTTGCACCACCCTAGTGCAGTTCTGAAATTCCTCACTCAGATACGCCTTATCTCCAGGAACAAGCAGGAATGAGTCTTCACATATGGGTACGTTGGTACCGACGGAGCCTGCACGGGAATGCTCCCCAGCATCCAATCAGAAAGCCTTTGGGAGCATCCCTCGTGCCTGCGCGGTGACTTCCCGCCTTTCCCACTGCCTCTCTTCAGTTTTCGTTTTTCCGCGGAGCCAACAGGACGTCCTCCTGTCACCGCAGAAACCTTTTTCTTTAAAAATCCTTATTTTCTTATTTTCTTGTGGTCGCGGCTGTTTTTCCCGCCGATACCGGTACCGCCGGTGCTTTATTATTTTATTTTTCAAACTTAGAGAAATATTTCTCCTCAGTTTTTTGTTTAACTTTTTGGGCCTACCAGGCCTTTTCCAACATGGAGCCGCCTTCTCCTAAGAAGTGCCTTCACTGTGGAAACTTAGTTTTCTTTTTAGACTCCAATGCTTGGTGTCTAACCTGTTTGGGTCCTGACCCTTTTTCCCCTGATACCTCAGGCTATTTTATTGGGAGAAGACCTTCCCTTTTTCGAGTTTCCCTCGATGCCGTTTTTCCTCCTGAGGTGAGGACACCGATTTATTCTTCTCTCCAGGATCAGGTAACCCACAAACAGTCTGTTAAGACTAGCCAATTCTTGAAGGGTAAGTCTCATGCCCAGCATGATGACGGCTCCGGCCTTATCCTCAAGACCTCATTGGCAATAAAACCTCGGCGGGAGTCTTCGGGCTCCAAAGCATTTACGGGGTTTCAGGTTGTTCCTGGGGCTCACCCCTCACAGAACATACCTGAGCCGTGCCAGGGGGTTGTATCCGCTTCGAGCGGTACCGATAACCCGGCATCGGTGTCGAGTGCTGCACTCTTCACCAGGAATCGTCATCTGGTGTCCTCGGTACCTTCGGGGCCGATCGATACGACCCAGATTGGCTTTCCTATATCCCAGCCATGCTCGGGGTTGGTACCGGCTTTGAGCGGTACCGATACCCCGGCAGCGGCGCCGGGGTCGAGAGTTCCTCCCTTCACCGGGTATCGTTTTCGGACGTCCTCGCTACCTTCGGTACCGATCGATGCGACTCCGATTAACCTTCCTGTATCGGCATCGCCAATACCACAAACAACGTCGGTACTTTCTAGACATGTATCGATGGACTCGTTCGCTTCGATGCCGAGTCTGGAATCGATATCCAGTCTAGATGATTTGATACCAATGCGCTTCGGAACCGATCCATATCATTTCCAGCCTCGCAGTACTGAGGATATTCATCAAGGCTCTTGGCTTACCTCGGTACCGCTTCAGCAGTCCCCGAATACTGCTTCGATGACATTATTGTCCCCGATACCGGTGTCGGGGTCGATTCCTGCAGTTCCATCGGTGCCATCGATCCTTTCTATGCCTAGTTTGGAATCGATACCAGGCACTCACGATGCAGTACTAACTGCTTCAAATCAGAACTCTCAGGATCACTGTCCATCGAGCAGGATTCTTTTTCTGCACCAGTCCAGTATCTCTTCTGGTGCTCAAGCTGCTCCTTCAACCTCATCTTGCCCAGGATTAGTTCCCATTGGAAATCCTTCTTTTCAGAAGTTTCTCCTTGACATGGATTCCTATTCCTGGTTTTTCTCTTGACCAAGATCCTGTAGAAAAGGAAAATATAATGCTTCCTTTACATCATTTTTTACAGGATCATCTTCTGAGGATATGGGAATCACCTTTGAGGGTTCCCTTGCCTTCTACAGCCATGGACATTCTGTATCAGGTACCTCCCTCTCCAGGGTTTCAGAAAAACCAACTTCCACATCATTCCATGGTAGTGGAATCAGCATTGAGGAAGGTAAGAAGTAAGAAGAAGCATTCTTCTTATCCGCCAGGTCGTGCATCTAAAGCGCTTGATGCCTTTGGACGTCAAACCTTCCAAACTTCTATGCTGGCTTCAAGAATTATTTCATATATTTTTTATGAGTCTGACACTTCAGGAGGTCACAGAGAAATTATCTCTTGTCTCCTTTTTTGTCAGAACCTAAGGCCTCTGACTATTCCTTGCTTCTTAATCATAGCAGGAATATCTCTTGGTTCCTTTCTCGTGCTTCTCTAGACTCTTTTGAGACTGTTAGCAGATCCTCTGCTATTGCCATTGGAGCACGTCGTACAGCCTGGCTGCAAGCTTCAGACTTGAGCAGATGGGCACAACATACACTGGGTAATTCTCCTTGTACTGGAGAAAATCTCTTCAATAGAGAGGCTTTACGTCAGGTTGCTCATTGCTCCACTGACTTTCCTAGTTCTGGAAACCGTCCTAAGCCTTCTTTTTCCCCAGGACGTAGGAAATGTCCTACCAAACCTTCTTTCCCGAAGAAAAGAAAGTTTCACCCTTCTGCCCATCCTCCAGATGTACCCAAGCAAGGGACATCTCATCCTAGTCTGAAGTCTCCAGACTCTAACCAGGCTAATCTTAGCCAGAAACCATAGGTTCCTGTATGTTGCAATTCTACAGTTAACTTCTTTTTACCAGAAGTTATTCTTCAAACCTTACACTGGTTTTTTCTTTTCAGTATGTTAAGCTCTTAGGATTTTGTCCGTGGGTTACAGAATTCTCCCTTTCTTTTTATCATAAAGGGAGATTACAATTATCCCATGATAGTTTCTGTCCCCACATGAACATTTTTTCCTTTAGCTGACTTACCATATGGTACGTCACCTTCCAAGCCCCTCTCTTCCAGGGTTTCCCCTGCTTGAGTTGGTACCATACTGCAACACTTCTCTTCTGTCCAGTGTAGATTTTCTACTATCCTTCAATGCATGCTCTGAACAACTCATCAGACAGGGACGGAAATATCCCCGCTCCCTCTGTCTGTTTTTCTCCCTGTTTTTATACAGGGGGATTCCCTCTTCTCTTTTGTTCAGTTGCTGTACATACAGAAGTTCCAGTGCTTACTTTAATGTTTCTTGCAAGCTACTTTCATTTATCTTGCATAATACTCCTTACTGCAGGTTATCTTTTTCTAGCCATATCCTTACCTAGGATGTGGCAGCACATCTGACTGCTGTCAGTTATCTCATAATTTTCCTGCACAATGCTCTCTGCAATCTTCAGAGAAGCTGTCTACTATGGGCCCTTGCTGTAGAGCATTGAACTTTGTCTCTGAGGGTTTTTCCATATAATAGAAAAAGCTTATATAGTCATTCCATGGCTATATAGATTCTTTATACCCTCTTGTCTCCTATTGTGATACAGAAGACAAGCTTTTTCTGCGTGAATGTCCATGGAGTTTCCAATCTGGCAGGAATCTACCCCTTTTTTCCTTACAGCTTGGCATCTTTTCTACTCCACTTGGACAACGCATACTCTTTTACTATACATGATACCTCTGAGTCACTTAGCTGGGACATCCAGGTATCTTAGTCCATGCGTTTCCTTGTCCTTTGGACATGTCAGAGTCCTCAAGTACTCCTGACGTGCTCTTACCAGACTGCTATTATCCTCTGTTTTTCACGCAACCATACTGAAATACATTCCTGCACCACGGAAATAGATTCTCTATATATCTTCAGGTGGTTTTTACCCCCTTATTATTAGATGAATCTTTTCTCATCACATTCCCTATGTGAATGTTTTTGTGGGGCTCCGTTGCAGGCATATATCCTCAGACTTATAACCATACATATTTTTATAATCTGTGTGGGCATAAGCCATGCCCATCTCTATCTCTCTCTCTCTCTCTCTCTCTCTCTCTCTATATCGATATATCTATATATATATCTCACATATTAGACATATCTACACATATAGATAGATATGTATGTATCTTCATGTATATAGATATATTTATACATATATATATCTATGTACCCATTGGAAGATGTCCATAGGATGCCAGGTATTACCTACTACCTCCCTACCTGTCTGTGCTATAAAGCTTTTACCTTCTTAAGGCTCCAGACAGTCAACTTGCCTATTCTCATACGGCTCAGTTACTGGGAGCGGTTATACACACAATTACTGCTGTGACGTCAACAGCTTCTATTTTTGTTATAGATCTCCCTATCTATGAAGTATCAAACTTATATGTCTTCCTATCTCTTACCAGCTAGGAAAGACAGTGTACATCTTCAGTATTTATGAGTACACTTCTGTTTTCCTTGGGAATAGGGTGTTTTTTCCATACCCTCTCTTCCCTTCCGGACTGGGCTAATTCTCCAGATCGGTCAGTCTTCTTTTAGTCCTCAATGATAATAACTCTGTACCTAAAAGAGTTCTCAGCTTTTTCCCATAAAGCTTTCCATTGAAGACCTGCCGTTCTTCTCCTGCCCCAGTTGACACCTGGGTCACCTGCCCATTCCAGATTTGGAACTTCATCCTCACTGCTGTGAAGTTACCTTGAAGATTCCGCTACTGCATCTACAGTACTCTCCATCACAGTTCTACTTCCTACAATCCAGTAGGTAAGTCCTATGTTGTACTGGTTCATTAAATTTTTTAATGATACTTGACATACATTCTAAAGACTCATCTCTCCTGTAGTCTTTAGATTTGCTGTTCCTTGCAGCTCTTCTCTGTTCAACTCCTACCCCCCATCCCTCAGGGGATGCAGGGGATCCAAGTTTGGAAAATGCCGTCCTGTCCAGGGATACGCATTTTAGGGATTCTCCCCTGGCAGCCACAGCTAGGGAGTCCCCATATGTGAAGACTCATTCCTGCTTGTTCCTGGAGATAGCACAGTTACTTACCTGTAACAGGTGATCTCTGGGAACAGCAGGAATTAGTCTTCACAAGCCACCCACCTCCCCTAGGAGTTGTATCTATCTATTTCCTTTCCTCTGTCTCTCCTTTCTGTCTCAGCTATGAATCTCAACTGAAGAGAGGCAGTGGGAAAGGCGGGAAGTCACCGCGCAGGCGCGAGGGATGCTCCCAAAGGCTTTCTGATTGGATGCTGGGGAGCATTCCCGTGCAGGCTCCGTCGGTACCGACGTACCCATATGTGAAGACTAATTCCTGCTGTTCCCAGAAATCACCTGTTACAGGTAAGTAACTGTGCTTATCTGCAAATTATGTTTGCTGCCGATTCTCAATGTCTTCAATTTTTATGGCCTTGTCATTATTCACTCCTTCCAGGCATGCTACCTCTCTATGGAGTTCTTCCACTGCTGTATCAGTCTCCTCCAGTCTACTGTCTAGTTCTCCCATGTGACTGCCCACCTCCATTATTTCTGAACATAGGCCCGTTGCCACCTGCTTAATACAGGCAATGTCTTTTCATACCTATGCAAAGCACTTGAGCAGCTCCTCTCGGGATAACGAGTCAGCAAGGTTCGCCCGCACTGATCCTTACTTTCGGAATCTGACTCCACATTCTCACTGGCGTGATTGTGGTCCTCTGCCATTTTACTTCTTCCTTCTCCATCTGCTTGGTTTTGCGGTATATAAAGTCTTTCAGATTGGCAGTTTTTTCGCCACATTGCTGCCATCCCTGGCTCCTCTAGGAGGTTATCTTGTGAATTCCCCCCCCCCCCCCCCCGGAGAGTTTTCACCAGATTCCTCACAGCGTATGCTCTACTTTGCAGTAATGGTTCACTGAGCTATCGCCCCAGCTGTCCATGCCAGGCCATGACGTCACCCCCTTCCCACTTATGTGTTTTCTCCCTGTACCCTGCTTTCTTTTTTTTTTCTCTTGTTCAGATTCTCCTTGCCTTTTGTCCTCCCACTGTTCTTTCTCTCTCACCTTTTGACTGTAGTTTGTGATGTGAATGATTTCTGGGAGGAGCAGAAAACACCTGTTAGCTAATCCCACTTTCCCATATTTCTATTGGTTGCACTTTTGCAAAGAACCTGTAGTCCACGTGTAAGTGAGCAGCAGTGCAAGTGAAACGTTTTGGCCCTATTTCTTGCTAGTGGTGAATTTAAAGAGCCTCTCAACTGTCACATAATCCAAAAATATATCTCCAGGAACAAGCAGGAATATAGTCTTCACATAATGGTATCGTCGGTACCGATGGAGCCTGCGTGGGAACGCTCCCAGGCTCCATTGGTACCGACGATACCCATATGTGGGCAGCGTCCAATTAGAAAGCTTTTGGGAGCATCCCACAGTGCCTGCGTGCTGCCTTCCTGCTTTTCCCAACTGTCTCTCTCCAGTTCTTCGTTTTCCATGGAGCCGGCAGGTCGCACTTCCTGTCACCGCAGAAAATATCCCATTTATTCTTTTCCTCTACAATGGAAAAACCAGCTTCGGGCTTTAAAAAGTGTTCCAAGTGTGGCGGTACCATCTCCGTCACTGACACCCATGAGTGGTGCCTCAAATGTTTAGGTCCTGACCACTCTATCTCAGAGTGTGTTGCCTGTGGGATGATGTCGAAGAGGGGTCGGCAAAACCGAGCTGCTAAACTTAGCACCCTTTTTCCCTCCGATGCAGCATCTGTGGCATCAACATCTTCCAGGGCTTCGTCTTCCTCCCATGGATCTCAGGTAACTAAACATAAGTCTAGCCGGTCCTCAAAGGGTAGATCTCCTAAGTATCGAGATGCCTGTGGCGTTGCCCTTGAGGGGCTCACCCCGGCAAAATTGCCCCGGCGGGAGGCTTCGGCTTCCAAAGCATCATCAGGGCTCCAGGATGTTCTCGATTCCCCAACCTCGGCAGAACTACTGGTGCCATGCTCTGGGGTACCGGCCGCTTCGTCCGGTACCGATACCCAGGCATCGGTGGTGTCGATAGACCATAGATTCTTGGCTATTGAACGCAGTCTGGCGGCTCTTCTCTCGGCATCGATGCCCCCCCGAAACCGCTTCAGACATTTCAACCGGTACCGGCACCTACATCGGTACCGGGGCCAATTGCATCGATGTCGGCAGGTGGACTACCGGTACCGACGCATGCTGTGCCCTCCGGTACTGACAAGTCGGTACCGGACCCTGTCGATACCGACTTCGATCGGTACTGGTACCGTGCGCTGCACGATTACCCGGACAGAAGATACTTTGAATCCTCAGAGTCTGAAGACTCTGACAGCTCTGTCGATACCAGAGTACTTCTTCCTGAGGATTCTTCCTCTCGTAAATGTAGGATGTCTCCTCCAGAGGATATATCCTTCCAGGATTTTATCCTGGATGTGGCTTGAGAGCTTTCCATCACAGTGGCTCCTGAAACAGAGCCTAGGGCAAGGGAATTGGAGATTTTACAGTATCCTAAAGCTCCCAAAGAGGCAGCTACTTTGCCTATTCATGAGATCTTGCATGATCTCATGCTAAGGATGTAGGAAACACCTCTCACCAGTTCTCCTCATTCTCGTAGGCTCGATACCATTTATCGAGTTCCTCCCTGTCCTGGATTTAAAAAAACTCAGCTGCCCCACCATTCCATGGTGGTGGAATCAGCTATGAGAAGGATCAAGAGTGCAAAAAGACATGCATCTAATCCTCCAGGACGTGAATGTAGAACTTCTTGATGCCTTTGGGCGTCGAACCTTCCAGGCCTCTATGCTTTCTGCCAGGATTAGTTCCTACATTTTATATATGGGAATGTTCCTTAAGGAAGTTACAGGAGATCTAGAGCTTATGAGCCCTCTCCTTCCTGATGATAAGAGACAAGATTATCTTGCACTTATCAAACATGCTCAGGATGTTTCCAAATTCGTAAATCATGCAGCTTTTGATTGTTTTGAGTGCATAAGTAGAACTTCTGATATTGCCATAGGCGCAGGTAGGATTGCCTGGCTCCAGGCATCTGACTTGGAACATTGGGTACAGGACAAACTGGGGAATATTCCTTGCACAGGAGAGGATCTCTTTGGCAAAAATTGGCAAGAGAAAGCTAATGAGCTAGATGCTGATAATCTCACCTTGGATAGATTATCAAAATCTACATCTGATCCTGCAAAAGGAAAAAGTCCTACAAAAAAACAGTCTTCACTAGAAAGAAGTAGTTCTACCCCTCCTATACCCAGCAAGGGCATCGTTCAGGTCAGTCTGCCCAAAAGGGTCAGCAACAATCTAAACAAAGAAAAACAAAGGCTGCTAAGCCTCAACCGGCTCAGCAGACTCAGCCTCCACAGGGGCTTTGACTCCCATCTAGAGAACTTTGTCTTCTTGGCCCTGAACGGGCCAGAGCCTTCCACCATCCCACGAAGGTTATGTTACTTTGCCCCCAGATGGGGGCAGATAACAGCAGAAAGTTGGACTCTGTCCATTGTAAGAGAGGGATACAAGCTTCACTTCCTCAGCATGCCCCCTCCTACAGTTAGATCACGAGGTCAGTCTGCTTCTTGCCCAAGGGGCAATAGAAGAAGTACCTATTCATCAACAAGGTGCAGGGTTCTCTTCCCCCTTTATCCTTATTCCAAAGAAAACAGGAGGGCACAGACCCATTTTGGACCTCGGAGAATTGAACAAATTCCTGTTCAAAGAGAAATACAAAATGATTTCTCTGGGAACTCTACTGCGATACCTTCAGAGTCAGGACTGGCTTTGTTCTCTAGATCTCAAGGATGCGTACACTCATGTTCTCATCCATCCAACTCACCGAAGGTTTCTTCACTTTCTATTTCAAGGGAAGCACTACCAATACAGAGTTCTTCCTTTTGGCGTGACCTCGGCAGCAAGGGTGTTCACAAAATGCATGGCTGTGGTGGCAGTATTTCTCCGCACCCTAAAAATATTCGTCTTCCCTTACTTGGACGATTGGCTCATTCGAGCCCCATCAGAGCCAGAGGCCAGATTTCCGCTATCTCGCACAATGCGTATCCTTCAATATTTGGGACTTATCATAAACTTCCCAAAACCCAACCTAGCTCCCACTCAGTCTCTAGAGTTCATAGGAGCCCTGCTGGATACCAGACAGACAAGGGCCTATCTTCCACAGTCCCGCTGCCTTTGCATTGTGCACTTAGCTTCCCAAGCAATGCGAAAGTCTCACCTCACTGCTCGGGAAATGTTATAATTGCTAGGCCACATGGCATCCACCGTGCATGTGGTCCCTTATGCCCACCTCCATATGAGGGCAGCCCAGTGGACTCAGGCGTCAGGTTGCCTGTCAGACAAAATAGCAACCTCAGATCGTCTTATTGTGTCTCTCCATTGGTGGCAGTCACCCCAGTATCTGTTGGTGGGATCCCCTTTTCAGCAACCTTTACCCCAAGTAACTCTAACAGATGCCTCACAGGTGGGTTGGGGAGCCCATTTGCAAGGCCTCTCTATCCAGCGTTCCTGGACTCCACAGGAGACCGATCTACACATCAATCTCCTAGAGCGCAGAGCAATCTTTCTTGCTCTTCAAGTGTTTCACACCCAGCTCAGCTACAAAACTGTCCTAATTCAAGCGGACAACCAGGTAGCCATGTTCTATGTGAACAATCAGGGCGGAACAGGCTCTCTGTCGCTCTGCAACAAAGTTTTGCGACTTTGGGCCCTCGCCAGAGAGCATCAGATTCATCTCCTTGCAGTGTATCTTCCAGGCATTCAAAACTCTTGGGCAGACAGACTCGGTCGAGTTCTGTTTCCACACGAATGGTCTCTCCATGCAGACCAGGTGGCCAAAATTTTCCAATTTTGGGGAACCCCGGACATAGACATATTTGCAAGTCCGCTGAATGCCAAACTTCCCCGGTTCTGTTCCAGAATTCCGGCTCAGGGTTGTCAGGCCAGGGATGCCTTCCTCCTCCATTGGGGTCGGGACTTTCTGTATGCCTTCCCACCCATTCCCCTAATTCCCAGAACTTTATTCAAGCTTCAGAGAGACAGAGGCCATATGATTCTCATAGCCCCACACTGGCCACGACAAGTGTGGTACCCTCTGCTCTTACATTTCTCTCAAGCTCCATCTCTGGAGTTAGGATCTGCTCCATATCTCCTGTCCCAGGAGGACAGGTTGCTGTGGCATCCCAATCCCCATTCTCTACATCTCAGGGCCTGATTGCTGAAAGCCTAGAACTTCATGGTCTTAACCTTTCTCAGCAAGTAAAGGATATCCTTTATGCTTCCAGGAAACCATCCACAAGACGCTCTTACACTTTCAAGTGGAAAAGGTTTACCATATGGTGTTCGCAGAATGGCCTTAACCCTCTTGCAATACCTCTGGAATCATTACTGGATTATCTCCTTCATTTGTCTAATGCAGGGCTTAAGACCAATTCAGTGAGAGTTCATTTGAGTGCTATTGCAGCTTCTCTCAAGCCTTTAAATGGGCAACCTATTTCTTCTCATCCTATCATAGTAAGATTTATGAGATGCCTTCTTCTAACTAAGCCTCCCGATAAGCCACCACCGGTGGCATGGGATTTAAATCTGGTTTTTGGTCAGCTCATGAAGCCGCCTTTTGAACCATTAGCTACTAACTCTTTGAAATTGCTTTCCTGGAAGGTTATTTTTCTTATTGCAATCACATCAGCACGTCGCATCAGTGAATTGCAAGCATTGGTGGCTGATCCTCCTTATACAAGGTTCCATCATGATAAGATAGTCCTTAGGACTCATCCTCACTTTATGCCAAAGGTGATTTCACCTTTTCATTTAAACCAAGCAGTTTACCTTCCTGTTTTTTTCCCAAGGTCTCATGACTCTAATGCAGAAAGGAATCCTCATACTTTGGACTGTAAAAGAGCTTTGGCCTTTTACTTGCAAAGGACGCAGCAACATAGAAAGTCCTCTCAACTCTTTGCTGCTTTTGATCCTAGTCATTTAGGACTTCCAGTCTCCAAAAGGACACTGTCCAACTGGATTGCACAGTGTATATCTTTTCCCTATCGGAGTAAGAACCTTCCTCTTGAAGGCCATGTCACAGCACACAATGTGAGAGCCATGGCAGCCTCAATGGCTCATCTTCACTCTGTGTCTATCGACGACATCTGTCGAGCAGCTACCTGGGCCTCGGTTCATACCTTCACAGCCCATTACTGCTTGGAGAAGGACTCCCGCTGGGATGCCTTGTTTGGTCAGGCTGTTCTTCAACACCTGTTCCATACTTAATCAACTCCTACCCACCATCCCTGGTAGGATGCTGGAGATCTATGGGGGGAAGTGGAGCCCTTTCAAAAGGGCACCCATCCTCTGGGGTTTCTCCCTGGCATCTGTAGCTAGGGAGTCCCCCATATGTGAAGACTACATTCCTGCTTGTTCCTGGAGATAGCATAGTTACTCACCTGTGACAGGTGATCTCCGGGAACAGCAGGAATTTAGTCTTCACTACCCACCCACCTCCCCTAGGAGTTGTATCTATCTCTTTTCTCTCTCCCGCTCTCTCTCTCTCTCTTTGTCTTAGCTTTAAACTCAACTGGAGAGAGACATTTGGGAAAGGCAGGAAGGCAGCACGCAGGCGCTGTGGGATGCTCCCAAAAGCTTTCTAATTGGACGCTGGGGAGAGTTTCCGTGCAGGCTCCGTCGGTACCGACGATACCCATATTTGAAGACTAAATTCCTGATGTTCCCGGAGATCACCTGTTGCAGGCGAGTAGCTATGCTTTTCTGCACAGCAGTGTTTGTTGTCAGCATGTTAATTTTTTGAAATAGTTCCAGTATTGCTGTTGGGGGCTCTTAGCCTAGGCCCTGCTTTCCTAGGCTTTGAAGGAAAGGAAGGATGAATTTCAGGGCATTTAACACTGATGCTCACCAAGAAAGCAGTCTCAGTCTTCTATAATTTAGAAGGACATATACCGCTTGGAATTTATGGCTAGCACAGGGTTAGATTTATTACAACATGGGGTGTACCAGCAGAGCTCAGAACACCCTCTTCATAATTCTTGTACTTTGTATTGTATGGTTTTAGTCCTTATTTTGTGATTTTGTTACTAGCTTTTCTCTACAATTTAAACATTCCTTTTTTGGAGTCTAGATTTCAATGAAGGCCACTGACTCAGTGATACGCCTTCTATCCATACATTGAAAACTGATATCATTGCTACTGGGAATCTGATGGGAACACCTCTCCGGAGCCCCGCACCCACCGGGATTGTCCGTCCGGTCCCCTCGCCGCCTGCATTCCAGCTGCATTCACCACCCGAAGACGACACCTTCTTGGTGGTTTTCTGGGACATCGCTCAGGCACTCAACCTGGTCACCCAGGCCGAGGAGGGACCCTCGTGCTGAAGAACTTGATATTCTTCAGTACAAGTCCCCACCCAGGGAATCCCTCACCGTGCCTGTGCCGCCGATTCTATCTTGGCTGCTGCTCCACATGTGGGAGGCCCCAGCCTCGGTCCCCATTGTGAGCAAGCACCTTGACGCAATGTACAAGTTGCAGCGCGGGCCAGACTTCCGAAAAACCCAGCTCCCACACACCTCAATGGTGGTGGAGTCAGCCATGCGGAAACAAAAAAGCCCGAAATCACACTCATCGGTACCACCAGGCCGAGAGTCGAGAGCCCTTGATACCCTGGGCCTCAAGGCCTATCAAGGTTCCATGCTTTCCTGTCACATCCAGGCTTACCTCTTGTATACTGGAATGTTCCTATGCGACTTGGTGAAGGAACTTGGGGGGGTTTCCGCGAGCCTCAAGGGGGAGCCCCTCGACAGATTCCACACCCTGTTGAAATCCCTGCTGACTGTTCCCAAGTACATATCTTGAGCCTCCTATGATGGCTTCAAGACATCGACTTGGGTGGCAGCCACAGGCATGGCTCCAATCCTGGGATTTGAAGCAGTGGGTGCAGGAGAAGTTCCTGGATGTGCCCTGTCTCGCTGAGCAACTGTTTGGGAAGCCGATGGAGGAGAAGGCTGTGGAGATCGAGACGGATTAAGTTACCAGGATCCATCTCTCCTGTAAGACCTCGACCCTGCCTCGGAAGAAGCAGCCAACAAAGAAGCCCTTCTTCCCCAGGAAAGGCCTCCAATATCGCAGCTATCTGTCATACCCGGCAACCCCCACGCCAGCTACTCCGGCTCCGGGAAAGCCTGGACAGGGACACCGCAAACCAAAGGGCCCGAAGACCCAAATGCCAGCTCCCCCACAACCCACTCAGGGATTTTGGTGCCAGCGGCATGGCCCCTCGCCCTCCGGCAATGCAGCAACCAGTGGGGGGATGTCTGTCCTGTTTCGCCCCATCGGGGGTCATTCATCACCTCGGACACTTAGCCCTCCCGGACAACGTGGAAGACCCATCGCCTCCATTTCAACAGGCTTCCTCCACCTTTCTCCCTAGAGGAGCCTACTCGACTCCCCGCACACCACCACCTGCTACAGTGGGAATTGTACTCCCTCCTTGCCCAATGGGCAGTCGAAGGTCCCTCCCCACCTTCGAGGTCGGGACTTTTATTCCCGGTACTTCCTCGTCCCGAAGAAGACGGTGGGTATGCGTCCCATCCTCGACTTCCGCAGGCTAAACAAGTTCCTGGTGCGGGAGAAGTTCAAGTTGTTATCTCTTGGCGTGCTGCTGCCCTTCCTCCGGCAGGGCAACTGGCTATGTTCCTTGGATCTGAAGGACGCTTACGCCCATATCTTGATTCATCCCCGACACAGGCAGTACCTGCGTTTCAGGGTGCAGGGAGAGCACTTCCAGTACAGGGTGCTCCCCTTCGGCCTTGTGTCCGTCCCATGGGTCTTCACGAAGTGCCTCGTCATGGCCACTGCTCAACTTCGGCGCCGGGGCGTGCCGGTTTTTCCCTACCTCGATGACTGGCTTGTTACAGGCACCTCCATCGAGGAGGCTCGGCAAGCAGTGTTGCGCACTGTCCTCCTCTTGGAGAGCTTGGGGTTCTTGGTCAACTACCCAAAGTCTCACCTCAAGCCAGTGCAGGCTCTCGAGTTCATCGGGGTACGCCTCACTAATCTTGCCGGTGGATCGCTCCACACACCTCCGAGCTCTGGCGGCTCGTGTCCAAAGTGCCCACCAGATCACCGCTAGGTCCATTCTATGTCTCCTGGGCCACATGGCCTCTACCGTGCATGTGGTTCCTCACTCCCGCCTGCACATACGGATGGCTCAGTGGTGTCTCAGTACCCAATGGAGCCAGTCCCTTGGACACCTCAGGGACCCCGTCAGGGTTCTTCCCGAGCTCCGCTTGTCCCTGAACTGATGGCAAAACCCCCACAACCTCCTGCGGGGAACGCCCTTTCAGGCCCCACAGCACAAAGTGATGCTGACTACAGACGCTTCCCTGTTAGGGTGGGGAGCCCATTGTGGGCCTCTCTGCACGCAGGGGCAATGGTCACCCACGGAGGCTCAGCAGCAGATAAACCTGCTTGAGCTCTGGGCTATCCAGTGGGCCCTGAGGGCCTTCGAGGATCTCCTCAGCGGGAAGTCGGTTCTGGTACAGAATGACAACCGTGTAGCGATGTTCTACATCATCAAGGAGGGGGGGCACGGGGTCGCATTCCCTCTGCAGGGAAGCAGTCCTCATCTGCTCTTTTGCCGCCCGATGGAGAATGTCCCTCAGGACAATGTACCTCCTGGGTCAGGAGAATGGTCTGGTGAACAGACTCAGCAAAATCCTTCATCACCATGAGTGGCAGCTGGATTGCAGAGTGGCAGGCTGGCTGTTTCTATGCTGGGGCCCTCCAGCAATAGACCTCTTCGCCAGCCCCCAGAACACGCAGCTCCCTCGCTTTTGCGGCCTGGTACCGCACCCGGGCAGGGAGGGTCCCGATGCATTTCTCCTGGACTGGTCCTCCAGTCTTCTATATGCATTCCCTCTTTTCCCCCTCATTGCGAGGACTCTGTTCAAGGCTTAGCAGGACAGGGCATCATTGATTCTCGTGGCCTTGGCAGCCTTGGTTTCCTCTCCTGCTCTGGCTGTCGACGGAGCCTCTGGTTCCCCTGGGCTCGGCCAGGGACATGCTAACGCAGGAGGAGGGTTGGGTGCTACACCTGAACCTACCCTCCCTATCCCTCATGGCCTGGTGGCTAAACGGGGGTCAAGCCTCTCTGGCCCTTCCGGAGGAGGTCAAGGAAATCCTCCTTGCCTTGAGGAAGAACTCCACTAGGCGGGCTTACGCCTTTAAGTGGAAACGCTTCTCCATCTGGTGCTTGGAACACCAGATCGACCCCTTCTCGTGGTAGGTTCGGTGGGTTCTCCAGTACCTCCTCCACCTCTCGAGGGCATGGCTGAAGTGGAACTCTGTTAGAGTTCATTTGCGCGCCATATTGGCTAATCATCTCTCTATCGAGGCAAAATCTTTCTCAGCAGCCGCTAGTCTCCCGCTTCATGCGTGGGGCCTTCTGCTATCCAAGCCGCCCATCTGTCTCCCCCCCCCCCCCCCAGCGGAACGGGACATGATCGTGGTGCTCACGCAGCTCACTCGTCCACCCTTCGAGCCGATGGCGACGTGTTCAATCCGGCATTTGTCCTGGAAGGTGGCCTTCCTGGTGGTGCTGACCTCGGCTTGCCAATTCAGTGAGCTGCAGGCGCTCATGTCTGGTGCCCCTTACACCAGGTTTTATCGGAACAGGGTGGTCCTCCGGACCCATCCTAAATTCTTACCCATGGTCATGTCGGCCTTTCATCTCAACCAAGAGATAATGCTCCCGACCTTCTTCCCGAGGCCTCACGCCGACCAGGCGTCAGCAGTTGACTGCAGGTGGACCCTCGCCTTCTACTTGCAGCATACCTAGACTCACCGCAAGTCTGACAGACTTTTCTTGAACTATGATCCCAATCGGCAGGGGCAAGCAGTCACCAAGCACACCCTTTCAGTTTGGGTGGCGGACTGCATCGCTTTTGCCCATGCGAATGCGGGCGTCCCTCTGGATGGTCGAGTCACCGCGCATGGGGTCCGGGCCAAAGCGGCCTCGGTGGCCTTGCTGCGCTCTGTGCCCATGATGGACATCTGCTGGGCGGCAACCTGGTCTTCTACGAATACCTTCGCCGCCCACTACTGCCTGGAGAGGGAATCCCTCTGGGACAGCGCCTTTGGCCAGGTTATACTCCATAATCTGTTCTGGGTAGAAGCAACTCCTGCCCTCCGACCCTTCACGGCTACCGAGAGCTTCGCCTCGAGAACTCTGGTTCCTTCAGGCTTCGGCTTCTGTTTCCGGGCTCGCAGAGGCATTTTTTTTGTTACAGGTTCAGTAGCCTGTAGCTAGGGAGTCCCATATGTGAGAACTGACTTCCTGCTTGTTCCTGGAGAAAGCATAGTTACTCACCTGTAACAGGTGTTCTCTAGGGACAGCAGGAATCAGTCCTCACTACCCTCCCGCCTCCCCTGTTTAGTTGCTGTATTTTTGTCCTTCCCTTGCCATCTGCTTGGTAGGGCTCGAGCTAAGGGACTTGACTGACCAAGATGGCACCCTTGGGAAGAGGACCATGCATGTGTGGCAGCAATCCCAAAGGCTTTCTTTGAAAGCTGGGGAATTGCTTCGTGTGGGCTCCTTCGATGCCGATGTCACCCATAAGTGAGGACTGATAACTGCTGTCCCTGGAGAACACCACAGGTGAGTAACTACGCTTTTCATGAAGGCCTCCATCTTTTCAGCTACTTCTTTCAAAAACCATAGCGGTCTCGTTTTCCTTTTACCTTTATTTACCATTTTAACAAAAAGGTTGATTGCCCTTAAAATATCCCCTTCCAGTTTTGCCCACTGTTTTTCTACATCCCCCAGCTGTTCCCATCCCGCGAATGACTCCCTGAGGTATTCTCCCATCCTGACAAAATTGGTTTTCCTAAAGTCTAAGACCCTCACTTTTGAATGAATTTTAACAGCCCTAGTCCTAATACTGAACAACACCATCTGGTGATTACTGGATGCAAAATGATCTCCCACTATAACATCAAAAACACTTTCACACAGGATACTGAAAGAGCTCAGAGAAGTTCTTGCAGGGCCTTTAAAGGATGTTTTTAATAGATCCTTGGAGACGGGAGATGTTCCACGTGACTGGAGAAGGGCTGATGTAGAACCTCTCCACAAAAGTGGTAATAGGGAAGAAGTGACAAACTACAGGCCAGTAAGCCTTACCTCTGTGGCAGGAAAAGTAATGGAGGCGCTCCTGAAAGCGAATAGTGAACTTCCTCGAAACCAACAGGTTGGATGATCTGAGGCAATATGGTTTTACCAAAGGACAATCTTGCCAAACAAATCTGATTGAGTTCTTTGGGTGACCAGAGAACTTATAGATCAAGGACATGCGATGGATGTGATCTACCTAGATTTCAGCAAAGCCCTTTGATACTGTTCCTCACAGGAGACTTATCAGTAAACTCAACAGCTTGGGGATGGGTCCCAAGATGGTGAATTGGATCAGAAATTGGTTGACTGATAGACAACAGTGGGTGATGGTAAATGGAACCCACTCGGATGAAAGGAAGGTGATTAGCAGTGTGCCCCAGGGTTTGATCTTGGGACCGGTACTGTTCAATATATTCATAAGTGATATTGCCAAATATCTGAATGGAAAAGTTTGTCTTTTTGCAGATGATACCAAAATTTGCAACAGAGTGGACTCCCCTGAGAGAATGGATAACATGAAGAAAGATCTACAAAAGCTGGAAGAATGGTCTAATGCTTGGCAGTTAAGATTTAATGTGAAGAAGTGCAGTGTCATGCACTTGGGAAGCAGAAATCCAAGGGAATTGTATGCGATAGGGGGCGAGAGATTGATGTGCATGGACCAGGAGAAAAGACATTGGTGTGATTGTTTCTGAAGATCTCATGGTGGCGAAACAGTGTGACAAGGCGGTGACAAAAGCCAGAAGGATGCTGTGTTGCATACAGAGAGGAATTACCAGCAGAAAGGAAGAGGTACTAATGCCACTGTACAAGTCCGTGGTGAGGCCTCACTTGGAATATTGTGTTCAGTTTTGGAGACCATATCTCGCAAAGGATATAAAAAGGCTGGAAGTGGTTCAGAGGAAAGCGACCAAAATGATTTGGAGTCTGCATCATAAGACTTATGAGAAGAGACTTGAAGACCTAAATAGGGACAGGGGAGATATGATTCAGACCTTTAAATACTTAGACTATTAATGGACAAAAAAAACCTCTTCCAAAGACAGGGAAGCTGTAAAACTAGAGGGCATAACATGAAGCTGCAAGGGGATAAACTGAAAGGCAATGTCAGGAAATACTTTTTCACTGAAAAGGTGGCGGATGCTTGGAATGCCCTCCCAATGGAAGTGGTGGGGGCAAACAGTGATAGAATTCAAAATGGCTTGGGACAGACATAGTGAATCCCTTTATAGAAACAGGAGAAAATCAAAATAAACATTACTATCTCATATCTGAACAAATAGGGGTGACCGACATGGAGCGATGGGTACACCCCTAAACAAAGGCATGGGGAGTGGTGACCTGCACGGAGTGGCAAGTGCAATCTCCAGGAACCAGCAGGAATGTAGTCATCACATATGGGTATCGTCGGTACCGACGGAGCCTGCGTGGGAACGCTCCCCAGCGTCCAATTAGAATGCTTTTGGGAGCATCCCACAGCGCCTGCTTGCTGCCTTTCCGCCTTTCCCAACTGCCTCTCTCCAGTTCTTTTTCCGCGGAGCCAGCAGGTCGTGTTCCTGTCACTGCAGAAGAATTCTTTTATTTCTTTCTTTTTTGTGGTCGCGTCTGCCTTCCTCGACGCTCTACTGGTACCGCCGGTATTTCTCTTCTTATTTCTGTCTTAAAAAAAAAACAAAAAACAACTTTTTTCTTTTTCTTCAGGTGCACGCGTTTTTGGTTTTTTTTGGGCCTTAGGCCCAAAAACGTTTCTTACCATGGAGAAACCTGTTTCGGGTTTCAAAAAGTGCACCAAGTGTGGCGGTACCATTTCCGTCACCGACACCCATGAATGGTGTCTAAAATGTTTAGGTCCTGACCACTCCATCACGGATTGTATGTCCTGCGCCATGATGTCTAAAAGAGGTCGGCAGAACCAAGCTGCTAAGCTCAGTACCCTGTTTCCCTCTGATGCAGCTTTGGTGGCATCGACGTCTTCCAGGGCTGCTGCTTCCTCCCATGGATCTCAGGTAATTAAACATAAATCCAGCCGGTCCTCGAAGGGTAGATCTCCTTCTAAGCATCGAGAGATGCCTCTGGTGTTGCCCTCGGATTCTGCACCGGCAAAATTACCCCTGCGGGAGGCTTTGGCTTCCAAAGCATTATCGGGGTTCCAGGATGTTCTCGAGGCCTCGACCTCGGCAGAACTACCGGTGCCATTCTCTGGGGTAACGGCGGTCTCCTCCGGTACCGACATCCAGGCATTGGCGGCGTCGATAGACCAGAGAGTTCTGGCTATGGAACGCAGTCTGGCGGCTTTCCTTAGGGCATCGACGCCCTCGGAACCGCGACAGACAATTCCACCGGTACCGGCCCCAGATTGGTATCAGTACCGGTACCGATAGCATCGGCATCGGTGCCTGCTTTGCCGGTACCCTGTCAACCGATGACCTCCGGTACCGATACCCCGGTACCGGTTACTCACGGTACATGACTTTGAGCTCATCTACACGACCTCTCCACCCAAGGCACCTGGTCTCCACAGGAGACTCATCTACATATCAATCTTCTGGAACTCGGAGCAATCTTCCTTGCACTTCGAGTGTTCCATACCCTGCTCAGCTGCAAGACAGTCCTCATCCATACGGACAATCAAGTAGCCATGTTCTATGTGAACAAGCAGGGGGGGACAGGCTCTCTGTCGCTTTGCAACGAAGCTTTGCGACTATGGGCCCTCGCCAGAGAGCAGTATCTTCCAGGCATACAAAACTCTTGGGCAGACACTCAGTCGACTTCTGCTTCCACACGAGTGGTCTCTGCATGCAGACCAGGTGGCCAAGATTTTTCAAATTTGGGGAACCCTGGACATAGACCTCTTTTCAAGTCCGTGGAATGCCAAACTTCCCCGGTTCTGTTCCAGAATTCCGGCTTAGGGGGCTCAGGCCAGGGATGCTTTCCTCCTTTATTGGGGTCAAGACTTCCTGTATGCCTTTCCACTCATTCCCCTAATTCCCAAAACCCTGTTCAAGCTTCAGAGAGACAGAGGCCATATGATTCTCATAGCTCCACATTGGCCACGGCAAGTGTGGTACCCTCTGCTTCTACATCTCTCTCAAGCTCCCTCCCTGGAGTTAGGGTCTGCTCCAGATCTCCTATCTCAGGAGGACGGAATGTTATGGCATCCCAATCCCCAGTCTCTGCATCTCAGGGCTTGGTTGCTGAAGGCCTAGATCTCCATGATCTCAATCTCCCTCAGCAAGTAAAAGATATTCTTTTTGCTTCCAGGAAACCTTCCACGAGACGCTCTTATGCTTTCAAGTGGAAAAGGTTTACCATATGGTGTTTGCAAAAGGGTCTTAACCCCCTTGCAATACCTCTGGAATCCTTGCTGGAATATCTTTCATTTATCCAATGCAGGACTTAAGACTAACTCAGTAAGGGTCCATTTGAGTGCTATTACATCTTCCTTTAAGCCTCTAAATGGACAGCCTATTTCCTCTCATCCTCTTATAGCAAGATTTGAGAGGTCTTCTTCTAACTAAGCCTCCCATTAGGCCTCCACCGGTGGCATGGGACTTAAACCTGGTTCTTGGGCAGCTCATGAAACCACCCTTCGAACCTTTAACTACCACCTCCTTAAAATTCCTTTCTTGGAATGTTAACTTTCTTATTGCAATCGCATCAGCACGTCGCATTAGTGAGTTGCAAACGCTAGTAGCTAATCCACCTTATACAAGGTTCCATCATGACAAGGTAGTCCTTAGGACTCATCCACACTTTATGCCAAAGGTGGTCTCGCCTTTTCATCTGAACCAAGCGGTCTACCTACCTGTATTTTTTCCAAGGTCTCATGCATCAAATGCAGAGAGGAATCTTCATACCTTGGATTGTAAAAGAGCTTTAGCCTTTTACTTACAAAGAACACAGCAACACAGAATGTCCTCTCAACTCTTTGTTGCTTTTGATCCTTCTCATTTGGGACTTCCAGTCTCCAAGAGAACTCTAACTGGATTTCTCAGTGTATTTCCTTCACCTATCAGAGTAAGAACCTTTCTCTGGAAGGCCATGTCACAGCTCACAATGTGAGAGCCATGGCAGCCTCAATGTCTCATCTGCACTCTGTGTCTATCGGCGATATCTGTCGAGCAGCCACCTGGGCCTCTGTTCATACCTTCACAGCCCATTACTGCTTGGACAAGGACTCCCGCCGGGATGCCTTGTTTGGTCAGGCTGTTCTTCAACACCTGTTCCATACCTAATCAACTCCTACCCACCATCCCTGGTAGGATGCCAGAGATCCATGGGGGGAAGTGGAGCCCTTCTCATGGACACACAACTTCTGGGGTCTCTCCCTGGCATCTAAAGCTAGGGAGTCCCCATATGTGATGACTACATTCCTGCTTGTTCCTGGAGATAGCATAGATCTCCAGGAACAAGCAGGAATGAGTCTTCACATATGGGTACGTCGGCACCGACGGAGCCTGCGCGGGAACGCTCCCCAGCTTCCCAAAAAGGAAAGCTTTTGGGAGCATCCCACAGCGCCTGCGCGCTGCCTTCCCGCCTTTCAGTTCTTCTTTGCCGCGGAGCCAGCAGGTCGAGCCCTGTCACCGCTGAAGAAGTTCTTTATTTCTTTGGTCGCGTGTCTGCCTTCCCCGACTCCGGACCGGTACCGCCGGTCTTTTTCTCTTCTTTCTTTCAAAAAAAATAAATAAATCTATTTTTCTTCACTTAGTGTATTTTTCCTCTTGGGCCTCAGGGCCTACAAGAAAATTTCCCTCATGGAAAAACCAGCCTCCGGGTTCAAAAAATGTAGCGGTACTATTTCTGTTACAGATACCCATGAATGGTGTCTTAAATGTTTGGGTCCTGAACACTCCGGATTGTCCGTCCTGCTCTCTAATGTCTAAACGGGGTTTACAGAACCGAGCAGCTAAGCTCCATGTGCTGTTTCCCGCTGATGCAGCATCGGTAGCATCGACATCTTTCAGGCCTTCTTCTCCTGATGGATCTCAGGTAACCAAACATAAACCTAGCAGGTCCTCGAAGGGTAGATCTCCCTCTAAGCATCGAGATGCCTCCGGGCTTGCCCTCGAGGATCCTGCATCAGCAAAACAACCCCGTCGGGAAGCTCCGGCTTCCAAAGCTCCTTCTATGGGGTTACAGGTTGACATCGATGGCACGACCTCGACCAATCACCTGTTAGAATGCTCTGGGGTACCGGCACAATCTCCCGGTACCGACTTCAGGCATTCATGGTGTCGATGGATCACAATGTTCTGTCCATGCAGCGGGCTATTACGGCCTTCATTCAAGCTGCGACGCCGCTGGTACCGAAACAAACTCCGTTGTCGGTATCTGCTCCGGTACCGGCACCAGCGCCGATACCGGTACCGACTGCATCGACATCGACCAGGATACCGGCTGCAGCGGTTCCTTGTCCAGGGCTGCTTATCGGTACCGATCCGGTACCGGGGACGCCCGATGTCGATACTGCTCGATACGCGTATCGAGCGTTGGAAGAGCACCCTGACAGGCGATACTTTGATTCCTCTGATGAATCTGATACATCAGACGAGTCTCCTGAAGTATCCATAGCCCTTCCTGAAGAGCCTTCTCCAAAAAGAAGAATGTCTCCTCCAGAGGACTTGTCCTTTCAAGACTTCATAAGAGAAGTAGCTAAAGGACTTTCTATTTCAGTAACTTTTGAATCAGAGCCTAGAGCTAAAAAATTGGATATTTTAGACTATTCTAAGGCTCCTAAAGAGGCAGTCACCTTACCAATTCATGAGATTCTTTATGAACACATGATTGATCTATGGGAGACTCCTCTCACTCTCTCTCCTCATTCTCGCAGATTGGACACTATGTATCATGTCCCTCCTTGTCCTGGATTTCAGAAAACTCAGCTTCCTCACCATTCCATTGTGGTGCAGTCAGCTATGAAGAGGATAAAGAGTACAAAGAGACACTCTTCTGCTCCTCCAGGAAGAGAATGCAGGACCTTGGATGCTTTTGGTAGGAAAATCTTCCAAGCCAGTATGCTTATTACCAGAATCAACTCATATAGCCTTTACATGGGTATGTTTCTAAAAGAAGTTGCATAAAAACTGCACACTTTCCTCCCTTTTCTTCCAGAGGATAAAAGGGAGGAATTCCTCATTTGGCTTAAGCATACTCAAGACATTTCAAAGTTTTCCAACAGGGCAGCTTTTGACTCCTTTGAAGGTGCCAGCAGAGCCTCAGGCATTGCCATAGCTGCTCGCAGAATTGCTTGGCTCCAGGCTTCTGATTTAGAACCCTGGGTTCAAGATGGCTTAGGAAATCTTCCCTGTACAGGTGAAAACCTATTTGGCAAAGAATGGCAAATAAAAGCCACTCAAATGGATGCAGAAAACTCTGCTCTGGATAGACTTCCAAGTCAACCTCCATTCCTGCCAAGAAAAAGCCTTTTAAAAAGTCTTTCTTTAAAAAGGGCAGATTTCCTTCTACTTCTGGCCAAGAATCTTCTACAGGTCGCTTTACCACTAAGCATCAGCAACCTAAACAGGCCAGGCCTAAGCCTACAGGGGCTGCTGCAACTCAGCAGGCCCAACCTCAGGGTTTTTGACTTGATGCTAGAGAACTTAACCTTTCTGGCTCTAAAGCAGCCAGAGCCTCTCGCCATTCCAGGAAGGTTGGCTCATTTTGCTCCCAGATGGGAGCAAATAACATCAGAACAGTGGACCCTCTCCATCATAAGAGAGGGCTACAAGCTTCATTTCTCAGACCTTCCTCCCCACACCATGGTGAGACCTTCAATTCTCCCACATCTTTTCTCGACCTTCTAGGTCAAGAGGTAGCTACCCTTCTTGCCCAAGGGGCAATAGAAGAAGTTCCTCTTCTTCATCAAGGGTTAGGGTTCTACTCCCCCTATTTTCTCATTCCGAAGAAGACGGGGATACAGGCCCATCTTAGATCTCAGAGAATTGAACAAATTTCTATACAAGGAGAAGTTCAAGATGCTTTCTCTGGGTACTCTCCTTCCATACCTTCAAAGTCAGGATTGGCTTTGTTCTCTAGATCTCAAGGATGCATACACACATGTCCTCATCCATCCCTCTCACAGAAGATTCCTACGGTTTCTTTTCCAAGGAAAACATTACCAATACAGAGTCCTTCCTTTCGGTCTGGCCTCTGCTCCAAGAGTGTTCACCAAATGCATGGCAATAGTTGCTGCATTTCTACGCACTCTGGGAATATTTGTCTTCCCATACCTTGACGACTGGCTCATCCGAGCTCCATCTCAGTCAGAGGCCCAGATTTCTCTGGACCGCACAAGGCGCATTCTGCAGTATCTGGGACTTGTGGTAAACCTCCCAAAGTCTCAGCTCACCCCTACCCAGTCCCTAGAATTCATAGGAGCCTGGTTGGATACCACTACTTCAAGGGCCTACCTTCCTCAGGCCTGTTGCCAACGTTTAGTGCAGTTAGCCTCCCAGATTCAGTCAAAGAGCCACATAACTGCCCGGGAGATGCTACAACTGCTAGGCCACATGGCTTCCACAGTGCATGTGGTACCCTATGCTCGCCTACACATGAGAGCAGCTCAATGGACTTTGTCCACCCAGGAGCTCTCTCAGACCAAATAGCAACCACCAAACGTCTCTTTTGGTCTCTCCAGTGGTGGATGTCCACTCAAAATTTGTTGCTGGGGTCCCCCTTCCAACAGTTGTTGCCCCAAGCAACCCTCACAACAGATGCCTCACAAACAGGTTGGGGGAGCCCATCTACAGGACCTCTCCACTCAAGGCACTTGGTCCCCACAGGAGACCTCTCTCCATATCAACCTCTTGGAGCTTCGAGCAGTTTTTCTAGCTCTCAAGGTCTTTCATACCCTCCTCAGCTACAAGACAGTCCTCATTCATACGGACAATCAAGTAGCCATGTTTTACATAAACAAGCAAGGAGGAACTGGCTCTCTGTCGCTTTGCAACAAAGCTTTAAGATTGTGGGCCTTCGCCAGAGAGCATCAAATCCATCTCCTGGCAGTATACCTCCCAGGAGTCCAAAACTCTTGGGCAGACAGACTCAGTCGAGTTCTGCTTCCACACAAATGGTCCCTGCACATGGATCAGGTACTCAGAATCTTCCAAGAATGGGGAACCCTGGACATAGACCTCTTTGCAAGTCCGTGGAATGCCAAACTTCCCCGGTTCTGTTCCAGAATTCCATGTCAGGGAGTTCAGGCCAAGGATGCCTTCCTCCATTGGGGTCAGGGCTTCCTGTATGCATTTCCACCCATTCCCTTGATTCCCAAGACTCTGTTCAAACTCCAGAGGGATCAAGGATCTATGATCCTCATAGCTCCACGCTGGCCACGCCAAGTGTGGTACCCTCTACTTCTGCATCTCTCCCAAGCCCCCTCCCTGGACTTGGGAGCTGCTCCAGACCTTCTGTCCCAGGAGGAAGGGACTTTGTGGCACCCAAACCCCAAGTCCCTACACCTCAGAGCTTGGTTACTGAAGGCCTAGACCTTCAAGACTGGAATCTTTCTCAACAAGTGAAGGATATCCTCCATGCTTCCAGAAAACCTTCCACCAGGTGTTCTTATGCTTTTAAATGGGAGAGGTTTTCCATTTGGTGTGTTGAAAAGGGTCTTGACCCTCTAGCACTACCTTTAAATTCTCTGTTAGACTATCTCCTGCATCTTTCCAATGCAGGCCTTAAAACGAATTCAGTAAGAGTCCATTTGAGTGCTATTGCAGCATCCCTTAAGCCCATCAATGGACAACTTATTTCCTCTCATCCTCTCATTGCAAGATTCATGAGAGGCCTAACTTTAACTAAACCTCCCATTAGGCCTCCTCCGGTGGCATGGGACTTAAATTTGGTTCTTGGTCAGCTTATGAAGCCAACTTTTGAACCCTTAGCCACTACCTCCTTGAAGTTTCTTTCCTGGAAGGTTATTTTCCTCATTGCAGTCACTTCAGCTCGCCGCATCAGTGAACTGCAGGCATTAGTGGCTAATCCACCTTATACAAGGTTCCATCATGATAAGGTAGTCCTTAGGACAAATCCACACTTTATGCCTAAAGTGGTCTCACCTTTTCATCTTAATCAAGAGGTATATTTACCTGTCTTTTTTCCAGCTCTTCATGCATCCAATGCAGAGAAGAATCTTCATACTCCGGATTGTAAAAGAGCTCTTGTTTTTTACTTACAAAGGACACAGCAACATAGAAAGTCTTCCCAGCTTTTTGTTGCTTTTGATCCTTCTCATTTGGGACTTCCAGTCTCCAAGAGAACACTGTCCAATTGGATTGCTCAGTGTATTTCTTTCGCCTACCAGAGTAAGAACCTTTCTCTGGAGAGCCATGTCACAGCTCATAATGTGAGGGCCATGGCCACCTCTATGGCTCATCTAAATTCTGTGTCCATCGACCAGATCTGTCGAGCAGCCACCTGGGCCTCGGTTCATACCTTCACAGCCCATTACTGCTTGGACAAGGACTCCCGCCGGGATGCCTTGTTTGGTCAGGCTGTCCTCAAACACCTGTTCCATTCTTAAACAACTCCTACCCTCCTTCCCTGGATGGATGCCTAAGATCCATAGGAGGAAGTAGACCCCTTCCCAGGGTCTCATATCCTTGGGGTTCTCCCAGGCATCTTAGCTAGGGAGTCCCCATATGTGAAGACTCATTCCTGCTTGTTCCTGGAGATAGCACAGTTACTTACCTGTAACAGGTGATCTCTGGGAACAGCAGGAATAAGTCTTCACAACCCTCCCACCTCCCCTAGGAGTTGTATCTCTTTTTCTATCTTTCCTTTCCTCTCTCTCTCTATTGTCTCAGCTTTAAACTCGAACTGAGGAGAGATGGTTAGGAAAGGCGGGAAGGCAGCGTGCAGGCGCTGTGGGATGCTCCCAAAAGCTTTCCTTTTTGGGAAGCTGGGGAGCGTTCCCGCGCAGGCTCCGTCTGTGCCGACGTACCCATATGTGAAGACTTATTCCTGCTGTTCCCTGAGATCACCTGTTACAGGTAAGTAACTGTGCTTTACTCACCTGTAACAGGTGATCTCCGGGAACAGCAGGAATTTAGTCCTCACAACCCACCCACCTCCCCTAGGAGTTGTATCTCTCTATCCATCTCTTTTCCTTTCCCTCTCTCTCTCTTTGTCTCAGCTCTAAAACTCAACTGGAGAGAGGCAATTGTGAAAGGCGGGAAGGCGCTGTGGGATGCTCCCAAAGGCGTTCTAATTGGACGCTGGGGAGCGTTCCTGCGCAGTCTCCGTCTGTACCGACGATACCCATATGTGAGGACTAATTTCCTGCTGTTCCCGGAGATCACCTGTTACAGGTGAGTAACTATGCTTTCTTGCTGCCTTGCTGGGCAGACTAGATGGACCATGCTGGTCTTTATCTACCATCATATACTATGTTACTATGTAAGCACCAAGTCCAGTATGGCCCCTTCACGTGTGGCTTGTTACCAGTTGCCTGAATAGTTCTCCCTGTAGAGAATTCAGGATCGCCTTACTTCTAGATGATACTGCAGCAGAAATGTGCCAATCAACATCTCCACAATAAAACTAAAACCTAACCCTACCCCACATGACATTACAGCTCTCTATCTCCTCTTTACCAACAGAGTACAAACATGCTGTAAGCACCATTTGCCGAAACCACCCAAATCACCACTGTCTAAAACCATACAAACACATGATCAGCCTACAAATTGTATATATTGTATATATTGTGGTTGTACATAGTTACCCTGTTAGCCAAGTTGAATATCTTGTTCATATGTAAACACAAAGTACTATTGGAAATGTGTATGTTCACTGTTTATTGTGAATCGCGCTGATGCTGAATAGCGCGGTATAGAAGAGACTTTAAATAAATAAAATAAATAAATAAATAAACTTGGCAGCAAAACCTTATTACGATCCCACCCTGTTAATTACATGTAGCTAAACTCAAATGTATATAGTTTCCCCAGTTATCCAAGTTCAAATCCCTGTTTTCTGTAAACGTAGGACTATTTGTACGTCCAAGTGTTTATTGTTTCAATATAAACAGCACTGATGAGAAATAGCGCGGTATATAAGAATTGTCAAACTAGCATATTGAAATCCCCCTATCAGTAGCACTTCCCCTTTCCTAGCAATACTGTGCATGTTTTCAATTAGCTCTGTCCATCTCTTCCTCCAGTGAGGGAGGTCTGTATATCGCGCCAATGCAAATAGATTTCTCTTTCCCTCTTTCTAGTTTAACCCACAGTGCCTCCTCTCTCTTCCTTTTAAGCTCTGTAGTTCCAAAGCTTTAATATTATTTTTACATATAGTGCCACTCCTCCTCCTTCCCTTCTTACTACCCTGTCCTTTCTGAATAAAGTATAGCCTGGTATAGTTACATCCCATTCATGGTTGTCCGTGAACCATGTTTCTGCTACTGCCACTAAATCCAAGTTGGCCAATCCCATTAAAGCCTCAACATCTAGCATCTTATTTCCCATGCTACTGGCATTTATACACACTGCTTTCCATATGTTGCCCCTTTTACTTATTTTCATAAAGGTATATTTAATGTTTCATTTACCTGGGGGCTTTCACTTAACTTGGGGCCTTTCTTCACCCATCCCCATGAATCTAGTTTAAAGCCCTATTCAGTATGTTAGCCGGTTGGCTACTGAAGACATGCCGATCCTTCTTGGACAGATGGATGCCTTCTTTGCTCTGCAACCCTTGGAACAGCATCCCATGGTTCAGGAAACCAAAACGCTCTCGATGACACCATCCATGCAGCCATGAATTTATCTCCAGAATGCGAGCTTCTCTTCCTTGGCCTTTACCCTCAATAGGGAGTATTGAAGAGAACGCCACCTGCGAACCAATCTGCTTCATCCTCTGTCACAGAAACATGAAGTCACTTTTGATATGCTCAGAGTGATACCTGACAATATCATTTGTGCCAAGGATGAGCAACATTGGGTAATAGTGGGCTTGATGAGCCTCGGCAAACTCTTCGTAACATCTCAGATTTTGGCACCTGACAGATAGTATACCTCTCTGGACATCAAATCTGGTCGGCAGATGGATGCCTCAGTACCTCTCAAAAGAGTCACCAACCACCACTACCCTTTGCTTTCTTGTGGTCACTGATTCTCGGCCAGAGAGATGCTACAACCCTTAGGCCTTATGGCCTCTACAGTTCATGTAGTGGCATATGCTTGTCTGCACATGCAGACAGGTCAATGGGCTCTTGCCTCCCTCGTGGAAACGGGTCTCTGGGACCCTCACAGACAAGATCAAAGTCAGACATGCTCATGAACTGCCTACTCTGGTGGTCTACCCCGGGAAATCTCCTCGTAGGGTCAACCTTTGAGATGCCTTCACATTAATGCATCCTGACAACAGATGCCTCCATATTGGGTTGGGGAGCCCACTTGGACTCTCTGTCCACTAAGGGCCTCTGGACAGAGGAGGAGTCACAGCGCTAGATGAATTTGCTAGAGCTTCGTGCAATCTTCAATGCCCTCAAAGTGTTCCAACAACAACTTCAGTGCCACAGAGTTCTGATCCAGATGGACAATCCGGTAGCTATGTCCTATGTAAACAAACAGGGCGGAACAGGCTCTTGGGCCCTCTGCAAGGAGCCTCTTCATCTTTGGTCCTTTGCAATTGCTCACCAGATGCATCTCCAAGCAGTATATCTGCCAGGACACCAAAATGTCTTAGCAGACAGATTGAGTCTGATCCTCCTACTGCACGAGTGGTCTCTCCATCAGGAGACAATCTCCTACATCTTTCATACCTGGGGAACTCTGGAGATAGACCTTTTTGCCACTCCACAGAATGGCAAACTACCTCGTTTTTGCACCAGAACCTCGATGTCCAGCCTCCAACAGGTGGATGCCTTCCACCTTCACTGGGGTCAGGATTTTCTGTATGCATTTCCTCTCATACCCCCTGATTCCCAAAACACTTTTCAAGCTTCAAGCGGACAAGGGCCAAATGATCCTCATAGCATCACGCTGGCCACCTCAACCGTGTTTTTTTCTCCTGCTACATCTGTCACAAACTCGTCCTCTGTTTCAGATCAGCTCCCGACCTCCTCTCACAGGAGGAGGGGATGCTGCTCCATCCATACCCGCAGTCTCTCCATCTCTTGCTTGGCTGTTGAAAGCGTAGTCTTGAAAGGTCTCAACCTTCCTCGGGAAGTAAAGGACATCCTGCTTTCCTCCAGGAAACAGTCTACTAGACATTCCTATGACTTCAAGTAGTGTAGGTACTCCACTTGGTGTACCCAAGTGGAAGCTCTCCTTCAGTATTTCTTCGATTTTTCATCCTCTGGTCTCAAGACTAACTTGGTGAGGGTTCACCTCAGTGCAATTGCTGCTTCTCACCATCCCTTGGATGGACAGCCTATTTCTTTGCAACCGCTTGTGACACGTTTCATGAGAGGGCTATTATTAACTAAGCCCCACATCAGGCTAGCACCGGTGGCATAGGATTTTAATATCGTGTTAGGTCAGCTCCTTAAGCCACCCTTTGAACCTTTAGCCACAACCTCACTAAAGTTTCTCTTTTGGAAGGTCATCTTCCTTGTTGCACTCACTTCAGCTAGATGCATTAGCGAGCTCCAAGCCTTGGTGGCTGACCCGCCTTATACACACTTCCATCGTGATATGGTGGTCCTTAGGACTTATCCTCATTTCATGCCCAAGGTGGTGTCTCCTTTCAATTTGAATCAGTACCTTTCTGTCTTCTTCCCTAGACCTCATTCCTCTAGGGCAGAGGCAACCCTCCATACTCGACTGCAAGCGTGCCTTGGCAGTCTATCTTCAAAGGACAGCTGAGCACCGTAAGAGCTCTTATTCATCTCCTTTGATCCCAGTCACTTGGGTTTGCCAGTGTCCAAACATACCCTGTCTAGATAGATAGCAGATTGCATCTCATTTTCTTACGTTATCAGAATATAGAAAGACTAGAGGACATGCAATGAAGCTACAGGGTAAACTATTTTAGACAAATAAGAGAAAATATTTTTTCACTCAACGTGTAATCAAACTCTGGAATTTGTTACCTGAGGATGTAGTAAAGGCTGTTAGTGTAGCTGGGTTTAAAAAAAGGTTTGGACAAGTTCCTGGAGGGAAAGGTCCATAAACCATTATTAAAAAGGGATCCAGGATATCAATGCTTGACCCAATACAAGCATCGTGGAACCTGTGTCTTGGGATCCAGGATATCAATGCTTGACCCAATACAAGCATCGTGGAACCTGTGTCTTTTGGGAAACTGCTAGGTACGTATAACCTAGATTGGCCACTGTTGGAAACAGGATACTGGGCTTGATGGACCTTGGTCTGACCCAGTATGGCATATCTTATGTTCTTATATCACTGTCCATATTATTTGTGTTATGGATGCTTCGACGGCAAACTTATGTTCTGTAGCCTTTGACAAAATCTGTAAAGCAGCCACCTGGTCTTCGATGCATACCTTTGCTGCACATTACTGTCTCGACAAGGATGCCATGTTTGGTCAGGCTGTACTCCCAACACCTCTTTCAAACTTAGATCAATTCCTACCCTCTGTTCTGGAATTTCCGATGCCAGATGTCCATTAAAGATCCATGCCCTCTGCTCTGAGGTAAATCTACCGATTCTGGGGACCTTTCTCTGGCATCTGGGAGTTAGGGAGTCCCATATGTGAAGACTACATTCCTACTTTTCCTGGAGATGGTGTAGTTACTCACCTATAACAGGTTATCTCCAGGAACAGCAGGAATTTAGTCTTCACAACCCACCTCCCCTAGGTATTGTAGGGTCTCTTTCACTATTCTCTCAGCTACAAACTCAACTGAGGAGGGAGAGTCCCAAAGGCGGGAAGACAGCAGTGCAGGCGCAGTAGGATGCTCCCAAAAGCTTTCCTATTGGACGCTGGGGAGTATTCCTGCATGGGCTTCATTGGTACCGATGTCGCCCATATGTGAAGATTAAATTTCTGCTGTTCCTGGAGATCATCTGTTTCAGGTGAGTAACTACGCTTTACCACTGTTGTTGGTCTGTGGCTTCAAGCAGTGTGGCAAGTGCCTCCTGCACCATGCCCATCAAACTCCGCCATAGCTGCTGCCTTCACTGCCTCTGTGCAGATCATGACTACTCCACCTGTCCACTCTGCCTGCAGATGCCAAGCAAGAGTTGGAAAAGCCATGAATCCAAGCAGGAATTTTTGTCCAGAAGTCCTTGGTCTCAGCCCAAGCTTGGAGTATGGAATTGTTGCTCTCGGGGCCACATCTGACAATTCGTCGTCATATGGCCGAGCTCTTTCCGAGCCCTGGGGTCGTGGAGCCTTGAATTGGGGTTCTTTCTTTGAGGACCTCTCCTGTAAGGTAAGGTCTTCGCCCAAATCTGCGCTGAGGCCCGATGCTGGAGCCAGGGGTAAAACCTTTGGTCACCGGCCCTGGAAAGTCCTTGATGCGATGCCGAGGCCAAGGGCGATGGCTGGGAGCAGCCCCCAAAGCTGACCCGGCAGGAGGAGGAGTCTCACAAGCGATGATTCCCCATTGGGGGAGCCGGCACTGGGCCTTATTCCATTGGTGCCTGAGCCAGTGGCTGTGATTACACCTGGCCTCGAAGCCAGGATGCCTACCCTGGAGCATAGCCTGACTGCCTTCCGGGAATTGCAGCGCAGTCCGATGCCCAGTGTCTTCGGTACTGATGTTGGGGTCCTTCTCCTCAAGGATTTTCTGAGGATGTCCAGCTGGTGTTTGAGAAGAATGCACTCTGAGCCAAGCCTTAACACTCCTCTTCACCTGTGAGGCCTTGGGTCTCGCCCTTGAGCACTTCCACATCGGGGCATCGGGCCTCTCTGTGGCCATCGAAGCCTCCTTTGGGGCACTGGATCGATGTCTCTAGTTTGCCTCTAGAGTGCTCAAGGCAGTCTCTGACTTGGAGTGGAAGACCGAGGATGAGTCACCCAGTATTCAGCTTCATAAGATGTCCCATCAATCCCTCCCCCTCCCTGAGTAAAAGCGGAGATGGTTCCTGTTGTAAACCTTGTGTTCCTCGACTTTGTGCAGGAGATATCAAAACCCCTGTCCTTCGTGGCTGTCTCGGAGGATGAGCCTCTGGCTGAGGACCTGGAGATTCTCCACTACGACACCCCTCCGAGGGAGGCACTGATGGTGCCAGTCCCGCCCATTCTAGAGCATCTGCTCTTCAAGATGTGGGAAGAAGCCCCGGTGACGGTGCCTATTGTGAGCAAGCGGCTCATTTCCCAGTATCGAGTCCACAAGGACTCCGGGTTTGTAAAACCATAGCTGTTACACAACTCCATGGTGGTGAAATCGGCCATGCGTCGAATCAAAAGCCAGAAGACGAGCTCTCCGGGACCCCTGGGCAGGGAGGCCTGCACCATGGATGGGTTTGGTAAGAAGTGCTACCAGGGCTCAATGCTTGTGGCTCACATCCAGGCTTACCAGTTGTACATGGGCATGTATTTGAGAGACCTGGCAAAGGAGCTTGTCAGATTCTCAGCTGGTCTGACTGATGAACCTCTAGCATTGTTCCAGACCCTGGTCTCCTCGGTCAAGGATTTCTCCAAATTTGTTACTCAGGCGGCCTATGATGGCTTTGAGTCCGTGGCTCGGGTAGCTGCGGTGGGCATTGGTGCCTGCCCCCTGGCCTGGCTACAGTCCTCAGATGAAGAGCAATGGGCTCAGTACCAGTTGTTCCCTTGGCATGGGACATTGACCAACCTGTTTGGCAAGCCCATGACTGACAAAGCCGCAGAGTTAAGAGTCTGAACATATGACCAGGACCAGGCTCTCTTGGAAGACCGCTGATCCTTACAGGCGGAAGGCTTTGGGGGAAAAGTCCTTCTACCCGAAGAAGACGACGACTTAGACCTTCCTAGCTCCCCAACAGTTTCAGCGGGCCAAAGGTCAGGGTCATGGCCCTCGTATGTCTAAGGCCCCCAAGCCACAGACAGTGCCCCCACCGCAACATGGAGGGGGGCTTTTGACTCATTGGGCATAGCCCTTCTTCCTCCCAAGGGTCACGATCCTGGGCATATGGGGGGGGGGGGTGTCTTGTTCGCTTTGCCCACCTCTGGCCAGTCATCACCACCGACACCTGGGTTCTGGCTCATCTAAATTCTGTGTCCATCGACCAGATCTGTCGAGCAGCCACCTGGGCCTTGGTTCATACCTTTACAGCCCATTACTGTTTGGACAAGGACTCCCGCCGGGATGCCTTGTTTGGTCAGGCTGTCCTCAGACACCTGTTCCACTCTTGAACAACTCCAGCCCACCTTCCCTTAATGGATGCCTGAGATCCATAGGAAGATGAGGAACCCTTCAGGGTCTCATACCCTTGAGGGGATCTCCCAGGCATCTTAGCTAGGGAGTCCCCATATGTGAGGACTCATTCCTGCTTGTTCCTGGAGATAGCACAGTTACTTACCTGTAACAGGTGATCTCTGGGAACAGCAGGAATTAGTCCTCACAACCCACCCACCTCCCCTAGGAGTTGTATCTCTCTCTCTCTTTCCTTTCCTCTCTCTATTGTCTCAGCTTTAAACTCGAACTGAGGAGAGTTGGTCAGGAAGGCGGGAAGGCAGCGCGCATGCGCTGTGGGAGGCCCCAAAAGCTTTTCTTCTGGGAAGCTGGGGAGCTTTCCCGCGCAGGCTCTGTCGGTACCGACGTACCCATATGTGAGGACTCATTTGTGAGGACTAATTCCTGCTGTTCCCAGAGATCACCTGTTACAGGTAAGTAACTGTGCTTTCTGGACTGTAAGATGGATTCATTGTTGAGGAGTCAGTTCACCATGGATTTAGTCTCTTCCACTCAATGACACTACCCCTCTTTTGGAGTCAGCAACGGTGTTCCCTTTCAGAAGCGTCTTGGGCGGCGTCCAGAGTGGTGATCATCTTAGAAAGCCCTTGACTGGGGGTTCAGTCAGGGAAAGAGTTAACTGTGTCTTTCCCGGTCCTTGGAGTTTCTGGGAGCACATTTTGACACTTGAGTGGGAAGAGTTTTCTGCCAGAAGAGAAATTGAAAAGACTGTTCAATTGTCTAGGGCTGTTCTGTGCGCAGCACGCTCCCAGAGTCTGGGATTATCTTCAGCTGCTTGGATTGATGGCAGCAGAGCTAGTCCATCCACTAGGTGGTCGCCTAGGGTAGAACACCTTCATGGGTGGCGCAGCACAAATGGACTGCTCCCCCCCCCATTGTGTTGTGGTGTGCCGTGCTGCCACCCCCCACTGCCGCTGATTTTGACTGCAGGTTTGGCTCTGTGGCAGTGACCCATGACAGGCCTTTTGCTTCAACACGCATGGCCTGCCATTTCAGACCCCCGAGGTTGTGTCGAAGGGGGTCATAGGTGGCAGGCCATGCATGCCAAAGCACATAGCCTTCCGCCAAGCTCACCGCGCTGCCATAATCGGTGGCAGTGAGGGTTGGCGGCGCAGCTCACCACAGAGGGAGGGCAGCAGAAACCCTTGAATTAGCCCTGGAAGGCGGTGACCATAAAGATGGTGCCATGGCTGTGTGCTCACATATGACGTCTGCAGTGGTCCTTGTTGACTTTGTGGTCCCTTGAGTTCACAGGAGTTCGCAGCAGGCTCCTGCTCCCATTGATGGTGAAGTCCAGCCTGCGGTGGTGGCAGCTGCTTTGCCATCTGAGGACAGATGCCACTGGAGATTTCTCCTAGATCCTCCTGACAGACGCCAGTCTCTTGGGCCGGGGAGCCCATTGCCAAGACCATACGGCCCAGTGCTGTTGGAATTGCAAGGAAGCAGTGTTGCCCATTAGTCGCCTCGTGGCAAGGGGCCATCAGGTTGGCTCTTCTGCATTTCTGGCCCCCGATCTAGGGTTGGGTGGTTTCAGTATTCAGACAATGCCACAGCAGTGGCTTATGTAAGTGGGCAAAGCGGCAAGAGGAATGCTAGGGCAGCTCTGTAGATGGCTTTCCTATTTGCCTGGGTGGAGAATAATGTCCGAGCCTTGTTTGCTCAGCACATTTCCTGGGTGGCCAATGTGGAAGTGGACTTCCTCAGCTTGCTCTCTCTTGACCCTGGAGAGTGGGAGTTAGGAGGCGTTTCAGTTTATTCTGCGCCATTAGGGTCATCACGAAATGGATCTAATGGCGACCCACTCCAATGCTAAAGTTTGGCGCTTCTTCATTTGCCACGTGGAGACGGGGTCCAAGGTGCTCATTGTCTTTCAGATTCAGGGAAGCTAAGAACAAAGGACACTTATTCATATATACCAATCCATGCCAGTCTCAAACAGTACCCATGATTCATATACCACAATCAACATTTTTCATTACAAGGTGCTTCCGTTTGTCGGTCCTTCAGCTCCCAGAGTTTTCATCAAATGTCTCACAGTAGCAACAGCACAACTATGCAGAATGGGCCACACTGTCTTCCCTTACCTAGATGACTAGCTCATAATAGTGACATTCCAAGCTGGCATTGGAGTGCAAAAGCTTTTGATTTCTAATCAACAAAGAAAAATCAGGCCTTGTCCTAATAGCGATAGTTGTGTTTATAGGAGCTCACATCAACACACAGAAACATGACGGCAGAAAACGACCACATGGCCTATGTCTGCCCTTCTATATGAAATACTAAAGTCCCCTCTTTTCCTTTAGAGATGTTCTGTGTTTGTCCCATGCTTTTTTGAATTCAGATACTGTCCCTAGCCTTTACTACCTTTTACTGGGAGACTATTCCATATATCTACCACTCTTTCTGTAAAAAAATATTCTTTAGGGACAAGCAGGAAGTCGGCCCTCACATATGGGTGATGGCATGGACAGAGCCTGCGCGATAACCTCTCCTTAGTTTTCAAAGAAAGCCTTTGGGAGATATACCATGCATACATGTATGGTCCCCTTCCCGCCTAAGGGTACCATCTTGCCTCAGTCTCCTTTTTTTCTGCCGAGCTTATCAGATGTGTGTCTGTTCCCTGCCCTGCCCTGCCCCCCCCCGAACAAGTTGATTTTTTTTTTTTGTCTTGACTTCTCTGGTCGCGTACCGGTTCCCTCCCATCTCCCGATTACGCTTGTCTCCGGTGTTGTTTTTTTTTCGGGTTCCTTTTTCTTTTTCCCCTTCGGGGGTCTTTCAGTGTCTGGGTTTTCATGCCCTTTCTGGCCGGGAAGAGACAGTTTGACCTGGCGGAGACGGTCTTCTCTGCCATGACCTCGGTCAGTGGCTTCAAGCTGTACGACTGTTGCGCTCACAAAATGTTGCGCATGGACCCGTATGATGCCTTTGGTGCCTCAGGCCGAATCGTGATGTCTTGGTGTGTGGTCATTGCCAGCAGATGACCTCCCAAGGCCCTCCAAGGCTGCAAGAAGCAGCATCCAGTCTATTTTTCACAAGAATGACTCAGCCCTGGAGTCATCTGTGGAGCCAACTCCCTTGAGGGCTGTTGCAGAGGCTTGCGCGGTGACCACACTGCTTTGGAGCCTCGAGGACACAGAGCGCAGAGCCAGGGCTCCCTCAAGGAGGGGACGCCCCTTGAAGACCCTGCCATAGTCTGTGGCCTCCTTGGGTGATGGGGAAATCCCACAGCACCCTGCTTCTGAGCCGTCTATGAGAGGCTGAGGGTGATGGCTGGGAGCAGCTCTCAAAGCTACCCCAGCTGGAGAAAACACCATCGGCATCCGGGGATGGATCTCAGCCCTCCGAGGCCATCCTTGTCAAGGGCACCCATATGGCCATGTTGGGCCTGAAGTCCTCTGTGCCCGCGCTGGTGGCTGCTGAGCCATCAGGCATCGAGGCCAGGATGGTGGCCTTAGAATGCAGTCTGTCTGCCTTCATGGCCCGATAGCGAGCTCTGATGCCCAGTTCCTCTGGGTCATCAATCCCAACCACCAGCCCCTCCATGCTCCTTGTGCCCAGTTGGGACTGAGGACTTCCCTACACAGCACACCCAACTCTGGGTGCAGGGACATTGGGGCTGGGCCTCCTTCCCGAGGCCCAGGGAACCTTTGAGGTCTCCTCGGACTCCGGTTCGGACTGGGAAACCAAGGATGACAAGTCCCCGGACACCTGGCTCCACAGAGATGTGCCCTCGGACCCCTTTCCTCCGGAGATCCAGCGCCAGTCCACACCTGAGGATCTGGCCTCTTTGGACTTCATGAAGGACATGGCGAAGGCCTTCGCCTTCACCACAGTCTCGAGGCACCCCCCCAAAGAGGCCCTCACGGTGCTGCTTCCTCCCATCCAGGAGCGGCTGCTCTTCCGAATGTGGGAGACTCTGGCCTTGGTTCCAATCGTGAGCTAGCGATTCGGCTTGATGTACCAGGTCCGCCGGAGCCCTGTGTTCCAAAAAACTCAACTGCCCCCACAAATCCATGGTGGTGGAATCATCCATGCAGAGGCTCAAGAGCCAAAAAACGCATTCCTCAGTGCCCCTGGGTAAGGAGGCCTGTGCCATGGACACCCTGGGCAGGAAATGCTTTCAGGGTTTAATGCTCATCATCCGGATCCAGGCCTACCAGCTTGACATGGACTTGTATTTGCTGGACACAGCGAAGGAACTCGCTGGGTTCACAGCTGGTCTTTCCAAGGAATCTCTTCAGGAGTTTTGGATTCTGGTCTCCATGGTCAAGGAGTGCTCCAGGTTTATGATTCGGGTGGCCTATGATGTCTGAGTCGGCGACTCGAGTAGCAGCAGTGGGCATGAGTGCCAGCTGCCATGCCTGGCTACAGTCTTCCAACTTGAAGCAATGGGTGCAGGACAAGTTGGTTGATGTCCCTTGCAGGGGAGAGAACCTCTTCAGCAAACCCATGATGGAAAAGGCCACTGAGCTGGAGTCTTGAGTTCATGACCAGGACCACACTCTCTCTGGAGACGGCTGATCCTTCCCAAAGGAAGGCTTCGGGTGAAAAGCACCTATACCTGAAAAAGAGGAAGGCTTACAGGAATTACCCTCGGCGCTTAGCCTTCCCAGCTCCCCAACAGGGCCAGCAGGCTGAGGGACAAGAGCATGGCTCTTGTAAGCCTAAGGCCCCAAAGTCACATGCCTCAGGTGCAACCGGGGGGGGGGTTGACTCCTGGGGTGCATAGCATCTCTTCCCCCAGAAGGGCCTGCCCGCAGCACACTAGGGGGAGTCTAGTGTTTTTCGCCAACCGCTGGCCTGCCATCACCACCCCTGGGTGGGCCTTGCAGGTGGTGAAAGAGGGGTACCTCCTCCACCTCAAACAGACGCCCCCATCATCCTTTCCAGGAGAGCTCCTGATGCATCCCCTTCACCAGGACCTGCTTCAGCAGGAACGCGCAAACCTCATGGCAGACAAGGCAGTGGAACCTATCCCCCTCAAACTCAGAGGCAAAGGGTTCTACTTCTGCTTCTTCCTGGTGCCCAAAAGGACCGGGGGGTTTCGACCTATCGTAGACTTGCAAGACCTCAACAAGTTCCTAGTGAGGGAGAAATTCAAAATGCTCTCCCTTGGAACATTGCTTCTCCAGGACCAAGCAGGAAGTCAGTCCTCACTTATGGGTGACGTCGGCACCGATGGAGCCCTCGCGGAGCAATTTTCCCCAGCTTTCGCAGAAAGCCTTTGGGAATTGCAGCGCGCATGCGCGGTCCCCTTCCCGCCCAAGGGTGCCATCTTGCTCAGTCCTTTTTTCCACGGAGCCCTACAGACGTAGTTTGTGATCGCCGCTGAAAAAGTTGATTTCTTTTGTTTGTTTTTTTCTCGGTTCGACGCCGTGTCTCTTTCCCGCCCGGCCTCGATACTCCAATATCGAGTCCGTTCACATTTTTTCAGTTTTTGTCCTTTGTAATGGCGTTCCCGCCACTTTTTTCTTTTTCCCTGGCAGCACGGTCTTTCGACCTCGCAGGGGCCCTTTTTCCCCCGATGGCTGCCAGCGGTTTTTAAAAAGTGTGATCGCTGTACCAGACTTATGTCTCTTACCGACACACATGACTGCTGCCTCCATTGCCTCGGACCCAATCATGACTCGGTGGGTTGTGGTCCGTGCAACAAAATGTCCTCGAAGGCATTGAGGAGTCGGCAGTCACAAAAGGAACGAATCTTCTCTGACTCCGTGTCCGGTCGGGCCCGGACCTCGTCAGAGGCTTCGACGTCTCGTGACTCCGGCCCTGAGCATCGTCGGAGTTCCTCTGAGCGGGGTTCTCCCGGCCGGGAACATCGTCGGAAGAGGAAACCCGCGAGGGTGGCGTCGGAGGACGCTCCTGGTCCCTCGAGGGCCAGGTCGCATAGCCCCGCCAGCCACCCCGGGTCCTCGGAGATGGAGAGGTCGTCGAAGCATCCTTGTCTCGAAGTGGAGTCTCCTGGACACGTGAGTACTGTAATCCTCGTGGACTCACCTCCCAGGGAACCGACGTCGGGCCCGACGCCGTCGGGGCCCGAGTCGGGGGCTGCTGGGTCTTCTGAATTTGGTCTCAGATTGACGGCCTTGGAGTGCAGTATCGCTGCCTTCATGGACCAGCAGTGGGCATTGATGGCCGGCATCGCCAGTGCATCTGCCCCGACCACCGGGACGTCGACGTCCAAGTCGACCCTGGAGGCCGAGCCGATCCTCGAGTCCATACGAGCTCGAGTCGATCCTCGGCCAAGGTCTCCCTCGGCCTCCCGTTCGGGACCGAGGTCGTCGACACCGGCGTCGGGCGGAGGTCCTCGGCCCTCGCCCGCACGGAGCCACTCGATTCCTCCACGGAGGAGTCGGGCTGGGACACGGAGGAGGACGAGTCACCCAGTTCTTTTCAGACTCGGTGCGTCCCCTCCGACTCGCCCTAGTCGGAGCCTCGGAGACAGTCCCCCCGGAGGATACCCGGTTCTCCGATTTTGTGAGGGACATGGCCAAGGCTCTGGCCTTCCCCGCGGATCCGGAGGAAGAGCCTCGAGCCGAAGAGCTCGAGGCCCTCCAGTATGACTCTCCCCCGAAGGAGACCTTTACTTTGCCGGTTCCTCCGATGCTGGAGCGGCTGCTCTTCCGCATGTGGGAGAGCCCGGCCTCGACGCCGGTGTTAAGCAAGCGGGTCGATTCCATGTATCGAGTCCGCAAGGGCCCCATTCTATGGTGGTGGAATCGGCCATGCATCGACTTAAGAGTCAGAAGATGCACTCCTCGGTGCCTCCGGGTAAGGAGGCCCGGAACCTGGATGCCCTCGGTAGGAAGTGCTTCCAGGGCTCTATGCTTGCTTGCCGAGTCCAGACATACCAGCTATATATGGGCATGTATCTTCGAGACCTGGCAAAGGAAATTGCCGGGTTCTCTGCTGGTCTCTCCGAGGAACCTTTGCAGAGGTTCCAGGCCTTGGCCGCTGGTATTCGAGAGTGCTCGAAGTTTTTCTCGAGCAGCCTACGATGGCTTCGAAGCATCGGCTTGAGTAGCCGGAGCCGGCATCGGTGCTCGCCGTCAGGCTTGGCTTCAGTCATCCGACCTCGAGCCATGGGTGCAGGACAAGTTGGTCGATGTCCCCTGCAGAGGTGAAAACCTCTTTGGCAAACCCATGGCTGATAAGGCGGCAGAACTCGAGTCCGAGACTCTCACCTGAACTCGCCTATCCAGAAAGACCTCTGCCCCTTCACAGAAGAGGAAGGGCTCGGGGAAAAAGCCCTTTTACCCGAGGAAGGTGTCTGCCTATAAACAGAACCACCCACAATATCAAGCCTCAGCAGCTCCCCATCAGGGCCAGCAGGCTAAGGGACAGGGCAATGGGTCCCGTAGGCAGAAGGCCCCCAAGCCCACTACACAGGCCCCTGCTCAGCAGGGTGGGGGTTTTTGACTATGCCGGCATAGCCTCTCCCCCTCCGCGACTTTCGCTCAGCACGGGGGGCCGGCTGACCCACTTTGCCCCACAGGTGGTCAGCCATAACATCCGATTCCTGGGTGCTGCAGGTGGTTCAAAAGGGCTACCTCTTACATTTTCACCAGGTACTTCCTCCCTACTTTCGAGGGGAGCCTCCAAGACCCCCTCTGCACAGGGACTTACTCCTTCAGGAGCTGCAAAGTCTGCTCCAGGAACAGGCTGTGGAGCCAGTGCCCCAGCACTTGTGGGGTCACGGGTTTTATTCAAGGTACTTCCTGGTTCCGAAAAGAAGAGGAGGCCTCGGACCCATCCTGGACTTGCGCAACCTCAAGTTCCTGCAGCAGGAAAAGTTCAAGATGCTTACCCTTGGAATCCTACTGCCCTACCTCCGGCAGGGAGATTGGCTATGCTCCTTGGATCTAAAGGATGCTTATACTCACATCTTCATTCATCCGGACCACCGGCAATATCTGAGATTTGTGGTGGCAGGGAATCATTACCAGTACCATGTACTGCCCTTTGGCCTCTCCTCCGCTCTCAGGGTGTTCACGAAATGCCTGGCAGTGGTGGCAGCCTTCCTGAGGCTTCAAGGCCTCTTCGTCTTCCCCTACCTGGACGACTGGCTCATCCAGGCGCAGTCTTCCCTAGAGGTCACCCAGGCCACTCAACGCACAGTGGCTCTGCTTCAGCACTTGGGCTTCGTCATAAATTTCAAAAAGTCCACTTTGCTCCCCTCTCAGGATCTCGAATTCATAGGAGCACGGCTGGACACTCTGCAGGCTCGGCCTTCTTACTTCTGGAACGGGCCAACAGGCTCATAGCTCTGGCCGACAGGTTCCAGAGCGCGTCACCGGCCTCTGCCAGACAATTCCTGCAACTGCTCGGTCACATGGCCTCCACGGTCCATGTCACTCCGAATGCCCGTCTGCATATGCGACCTGCTCAGTGGAGCCTTCGCACTCAATGGCATCAGGCCACAGGGAAACTGACGGACTTAATACAGATCTCTGACCGCCTGGTCTCCTCTCTGCAGTGGTGGCTTCACCTGCCCAATCTGGTACTTGGCATGACTTTTCAGTCTCCTCCGCCTTCTCAAGTGCTCATGACAGATGCCTCTCTCCTTTGATGGGGAGCGCATTGCCAAGGAACATGCACTCAAGGCCTTTGGACAGATAAACTTCCTGGAGCTGCGGGCGATCCGCCTAGCTCTGCGGACCTTCTCTCACCTCACTTCTCGTCGGTCTGTACTGGTGCAGACGGACAATCAGGTCGCCATGTTCTACGTGAACAAACAGGGGGGCACGGGCTCCCTCCTTCTATGTCAGGAGGCTCGGAGACTGTGCTCTTGGGCAGTCGACCACGACATCCTCCTCAAGGCTGTTTACCTGCCCGGGCAGGAAAATTGCCTAGCCAACAAACTGAGCCGGATTCTGCAGCCGCACGAATGGAGGTTGAACCCCGTAGTGGTCCAATGGATCTTCCGCCGGTGGGGCCTCCCCACCGTGGATCTCTTTGCCAGTCCCCTAAACCGGCAACTTCCCAGGTTCTGCTCCCGGCACCCACATCCTCTCAGAGTAGCGCCGGATGCTTTCCTCATTTCGTGGTCCACGGGCCTACTGTATGCCTTCCCCCCCACGCCACTTGTGTCCCGGACGCTGTTCAAAATTGTCCAGGACAGGGCCTCCGTGATCCTGGTAGCGCCCCGGTGGCCGAGGCAACCCTGGTTCCCTCTACTCCTACAACTAGCGGTGGACACTCCTCTTCCTCGGGGGTTTCAGCCCGATCTCCTGACCCAGGATCAGGGTACTCTCCTCCACCCCAACCTCCGGGCCCTTCATCTGATGGCCTGGCTGCTGAAAGGTTAGTCCTAGCTCCGCTCTTGGTTCCTCCGGAGGTGGAGGCTGTCGTCCTGGCGTCTCGGCGACCTTCCACCTGGAAATCTTACGCCCTTAAATGGCGTCGCTTCTCGGTCTGGTGTTCTCAGCGCTCTGAGGACCCCTTCGCCTGCTTAGTATCGGTGGTACTGCAATATTTGCTTCACCTCTCCGATCTAGGCCTCAAATCCAACTCTGTCAGGGTCCACCTCAGTGCTCTCTCTGCACATCATTCGCCGGTGGAGGGCCAGCCTCTTTCCGCGCACCCCCTGGTGGCGTGTTTTCTCAAGGGCCGCCTTCTGCTTAAGCCCCCGTTGGGCCCTCCAGCCCCTGACTGTGATCGTGGTCTTGCAAAGGCTTACCTGTCCGCCTTTTGAACCCATGGCTACCTGCCCTCTTCGTTTCCTCTCCTGGAAAACTCTCTTCTTGGTAGCCCTTACCTCCGCTAGGCGCGTTAGCGAACTACAGGCCCTAGTGTCGGAGCCCCCTTACACTAGGTCCTACAAGAATAGGGTAGTCTTACGGACTCACCCTAAGTTTCTTCCAAAGGTGATCTCCTCTTTTCACATCAATCAAGAGGTGGTTCTTCCGACCTTCTTTCCCAGGCCGCATACCAGCCGAGCTGAAACTGTTCTGCATACCCTGGACTGCAGAAGAGCCTTATCCTTCTACCTTGACCGTACGCGAGAGCATCGAAAAGCTGTCCAGCTTTTCGTCTCTTTTGACCCCAATCGGTTGGGGGTACCCGTCTCTAAGCGTACTTTGTCCATCTGGGTAGCTGACTGTATCGCCTGGGCTTATGGAGCTGCCGGCCTCTCCTTAGAGAGTCGAGTCACGGCTCACCGTGTCAGGGCGAAGGCTGCGTCAGTGGCTCACCTCCGCTCTGTTCCGTTGGCGGACATCTGCCGGGCCACTACTTGGTCTTCAAGCCAGACGTTTGCGGCTCATTACTGCCTGGAGAGGGAGTCCCGCAGGGACAGTGCTTTCGGACAGGCAGTCCTCCACAATCTCTTTAGGTTCTAAGCAACTCCTACCCTCCGGCCCTGGTGTTGGGCTACCGGCCGGATTTGTATTCAGAGAAGATTCCTTCCTTCTGTACTGTTGAGCTTGAGGGAGCTCATTTTTCGGTTGCGGTCTCCGGTAGCCTTGAGCTCGGGAGTCCCATAAGTGAGGACTGACTTCCTGCTTGGTCCTGGAGAAAGAGTAGTTACTCACCTGTAACAGGTGTTCTCCAGGAGCAGCAGGAATCAGTCCTCACTACCCTCTCTCCTCCCCTTGGAGTTGCAGTCATTCTTTTTGCTGTCTCTTCGCTATGTCATCAGACTGAGCAAGATGGCACCCTTGGGCGGGAAGGGGACCGCGCATGCGCGCTGCAATTCCCAAAGGCTTTCTGTGAAAGCTGGGGAAAATTGCTCCGTCGGTGCCGACGTCACCCATAAGTGAGGACTGATTCCTGCTGCTCCTGGAGAACACCTGTTACAGGTGAGTAACTACTCTTACCGTACCTCTGACAGGGAGACTGACTATGCTGCTTGGATCTAAAGGATGCCTATACACACATCCTTATTCCCCCCCCCCCCTTTACAGTCAGTACCTCCGCTTCAGGATGGGAGGCTGCCGCTATCAGTACAGGGTTCTTCCCTTCGGTCTGGCCTCTGCCCAGAGAGTCTTCACCAAGTGCTTGGCAGTGGTTGCCACCTTCTGCGTCTCTAGGGGGTGTTTGTTTTCCCATACTTGGACGACTGGCTCCTAAAGGGCGGCACCACTGCAGAGGCCTGCCAGGCGACGGCCTGCACAATCCTCATTCTGAAACACCTGGGGTTTGGCATCTCCAGCCAACGCAATTCCTGGAGTTCATAGGGGCAATGCTGGACACCGTCCAGGCCAAGGCCTCCCTTCCTCCAGACTGGGCCCAGCGCCTCCAGGTGCTCGCAGGGCATATCCAGGGTCAACCCTCTGCCTCTGCCCGCCTCATGCTTCACCTTCTGGGCCACATGGAGTCCACAGTGCATGTCACCCCGGACACCTGCCTGCACATGTGGCCAACCCAGTGAGCGCTAAGCTCCTATTAGTCACAAACAATGGGATGCCTACGAGACAGAGTAGTCGTAACTCACTTTCTGGCTGGCTCTCTTGGCTGGTGGCAGCAGCTCCAGCACCTGCAGGCCGGGATGCCCTTTCAGGCCCCCACCCCTCAGAGGATCCTCCCCAAGGATGCCTCCAAACTGGACTCAGGAGCTCATTGCGACAACCTCCGCACCAAGGCCAGCTGGTTACAGGAGAGCCCTCCAGCAGATCAACTTTCTGGAGCTCCGGGCGATAGCACTCGCCCTCTGGCTTTTCAACACCACCTTCAACATCAAGTGCTCCTAATCCAGACTGACAACCAGGTTGTGGTGATCTACATCAACAAGCAGGAAGGGACAGGGTTGTTCCTTCTAAGCCAAGAGCGGTGAGTGTCTGCTCCTTCGCCAGCAGTAACGGGATGCTGCTGTGAGCAGTCTACATCCTTGGCCAGGACAGCGTCCTGGCACACTGGCTCAGTAGAGTCCTCCAACCGCACAAGTGGTGGCTGGACCCCAAGGTGGTCAGTCGACTGTTCCATCTCTGGGGGCTCCTGCAGATTGACCATCAGCCCAACCAATGCTCAGCTGGTCTGCTTTTGCTCCAGGCAGCTGTACCCTTCGCGGGTAGCATTGGATGCCTCTTCTACGCCTTCCCGCCCACACTGCTGATCGCCAAGACCCTGTTCGAGTTCCAACTCGACAACCACATTGATACAGGTGGTTCCTCGGTGGGCCCCACAGCCGTGGTTCCTGCTGCTCCTCCACCTGTCCCAGGCGCCCCGATCCCTCTGGGATGCAACCTGGGCCTGTTGTCACAGAAGGGCGGTTCCCTCCTGCACCCCAACCTGGAGTTCTTTTCTCTGACAGTTTGGCTGCTGAAAGGGTAGCCTTTGCTCACTTTGATTTCTCCAATGAGGTGGAAGCAGTTGTTTTGGTTTCACGCAATCCTTCCACTCACTGAGCTTTCACCATCAAGTGCCAAAGGTTCTCAGTCTGGTGTACAGAGAGATTGATTAACCTCTTCTCCTGTTTGGTCTAGCTGGTACTCCAGTACCTGCTCCAGGTAGGGCTGAAGTCTGACTCCGTCAGAGTTCACCTCTATGTGCTTTCAGAACACCATCATCTTGTCGAGGGCAAGCCCCTCTTCACCCAGCCCCTTGTTCGATCCTTGAGGGGCTGCTTACGCTCTAAACCACCTGTTTGCCTCCCTGTGGCAGAGTGGCACCTCAAAGTAGTTCTTTCAAAACTCAATGCGCACCGTTTGAGCCTCTCACTTGTGTCACCAAGTATCTCTCCTGGAAGGTGGTCTTCCTCATGGCGCTCCAGCTTGCAAGGAGGGCGATCTCCAGGCCCTGGTGGCTGACTCACCTTACGCAAGGTTCTATAATAGCAGTGTCATGCTCTGCACGCACCCCAAGTTTCTCCCAAAGGTGGTGTCTCCATTCCACCTCAACCAGGAGGTGGTACTTCCAACATTCTTTCCGCAGCCCCAGGCCAGTATGGCTGATGCTGCTCTTCACACTCTGGACTGTAAGCGGGCCCTGCCTTTCTACCTAAAATATACTCGAGCCCACCACCACTCCTCACAGCTCTTTGTCTTCTATGACCAAAGTCGGCTGGGACAGCAGGCTCTAAACATACCCTGTCCATTTGGGTGGTGGACTGCATTGCCTTAGTTTACGAGCAGTCTAGTTCTTGCTGGATCGCCCGGTCACAACACAGTATCTGGGCCATGGCTGCATTTATGGCAAATTTATGCTCCATCCCCCTGGCAGAGTTTTGCCAGGCTGCCACTTGATCCTCTTTTTATACTGTCACAGCTCATTACTGCCAGGCAAGAGAATACTGTCAGGACAGTGCCTTCGGCCAGGCAGTACTCTGTCATCTGTTTGGGGTGTAAGACAACTCCTGCTCTCTGGCCCTTTGGTGTGTTCAGGCTACCAGAGAACTGTTTCCTCACTTGACACTTTGGCCACTCGTGGGTCTGCTGTCTCTTGACTCAGTTGCTGCTTCTCACGGCTCACCTCTTCTGGTCACCCGTGGCTTTACAGTTTTTTTCGGTAGCCTGTAGCTGGAGAATCCCATATGTGAGGACTGACTTCCTGCTTGTTCCCAAAGAAAGCGTAGTTACCTGTAACAGGTGTTCTCTGGGGACAGCAGGAATTAGTCCTCACAACCCTCCCTCCTCCCCATGGAGTTGCTCTCTTTGCCATCTTGTCCTTTGTTATCAGAATGAGGCAAGATGGCACCCTTAGGCGGGAAGGGGACCACACATGGGTAGTACATTTCCCAAAGGCTTTCTTTGAAAGCTGGGGAGAAGTTACTGCGCGGGCACCATCACCCATATATAAAGACTGATTCTTGCTGTCTTCAGAGAATACCTGTTAGGTGAGGAACTACTATGCTTTTCCATATATTACTCCTGAGTCTATCCTCTTTCATCCTTATCCTATGTCCCCATGTAGCAGAGCTTGCTTTCAGTCAAAAGAGACTCTCTTCTTGTGCATTTATGCCATGGGGGTATTTAAGCATCTCTATCGTATCTCCTCTATCCTGCCTTTCCTCTATCATTTATTTATTTACATTCTCTTATATACCGCGCTCTTTTCTATCATTGCGGTTTACATGTAACCATTTAAATACATATATCAAAACATTTGATTTGTGTTTACAATTAACAGGTATCAGAAACTTGGATAGAAACGTGGGTAACTATTTACAGCTGCACAAAGCGAACTGACTGAACATTTGTTTTGATATAGCTAGTTAGCTGATGAGGCATTTGAGGTGCTGTCGTCCTGGTAATGCAAGAGGAAAAGGTAATGTTTCAAAGCTTTTCCTAAACTGGGTTAAATTAGTGATTGACCGGATACTGGGTGGGAGGGTGTTTTTGGTGCGGAGAATTTAAAAGCCCTGTTCGCTGTTGACTGGCGGCACTTGGTCATTGCTCTTGGGACTATTAGTTTATTTGCTGCTGGAGATCTTCTAGATCTGTTGGGGGGAGGGTTATCTGTATGAGGTCCATTAGGGAGGGTGGGGCGAGCCCATTTATGATCTTGAAGGTCATTATTACGGTTTTGAATGTGATTCTGCCTTTTATGGGAAGCCAGTGGAGCTGATTCAGGATGGGTGTCATGTGTTCCCACTTGGAAGCACCCTGGAGAACTCTTGCCGCTGAATTCATTGCGAGCTGTAAAGGGTGCAGAGTGGATCGCGGGAGTCCTTGGAGTATGGCATTTGCATAGTCGAGATGTGGTATGATCAAGGCTTGTTCCTTATCGTCACTCCAGTCCAGTCCCTTTACTTCTGGGTTACGCAACCCTTCCAGCAGCTTGGAGGCTGAGCCCAACCTTTTTGGGATGGGGCGGTATAAATACCACTGGTGCCACCCACAAATTCCAGTATTCTCAGCCTCCAAGCAGCTGGAGGGTTCCGTAAGCCTAGGGCTTACTGGAGTCCTACCTTCACCTAAATTAGCTAGTTTTTCGTTTTTTAGCTTCTTATTTTGGTTAGGGAACTTACTTGCCTTTTTGTTTTTATTTTTCCTTCTACTGTGTCTTTAATTTTCCCTGCAGTTTCTCCTCCCCCCCCCTTCCTCCCCCCCCTCCCCCTCTTGGCCGGGCCGGGGATCGGAGGTGGTGCTTTGATTGCCTGCTGCAGCGAGGAGGAACAGACAGATCTCCTCTCGCTGCCGGTTCTGCCTGCACCTTCCCAGCCCACTACGAAGATCTGCCCTGCCTCGCGCCGAAGCCCCCGAGGTGGCTGAGCGCTGGAGGCAACGCCGCGAGTGTGCTCTGTCCTCCAGACCCCCCCCCCGGAGCAGCGGGGCGCGGAGGCGAGATCCGGAGCCGCGAACTCAGCGCTTTCAAAAGCGGTGGCGTCCCTCGCTGATCGGGACGCGGATTCCAGCCCCTTTTCCTCTTCGGCGGCGTGTTTAAAGCAGCACAGAGGGCAGACTCGCGATCCTCCGTTCCAGACTCCACGTGGTCGCGGCCTACCACGTGTTGAGCCAACGGAGAGGAATCGCGGAGCTGGGCCTGATAAACAGCAAGAAGACCCAAACTGCAAGTACTAGCCTAATTGGCAGGATTTGGTTGCTTTTCCTTTAATTTTAGTTTGAATTTTAATTTTAAGTTTAATGCTATTTTAAATTTCTTTGTTTCCTGTTACCTCCGGGATTTCTGGCTATAGCTTGTGGAGGGGGGAGAGCACTTAGAAAGCTTTGGTGCCCCCCTTTCTCCCGCAGCGGTATTACACAGTTGTTTTTGTTTTTCTGGTACAGTTTATTGCTTAGGCCTGGGCGCCCAAGCATATCCTTAGTAATCCTCCTGGAGAACATGACTGGCAAATCAAGGTGCCCATCCTGTGGCACGCGGAGGGGCACTTCCTCGGAGGCAGGAGTCTGCAGGGGTTGTGCTGCAGTGGCTACCTCCGTGGAGCAAGAAATTAGCTTGTCCATGGCCCAGGCTTCTCAGGGGTCCGGTGACTCCCTGGAGGGGGAGGTAGGGTCTCAGTTCCCACCTGCTACTCACTCAGAAGTACACGCCCCCCTCTGTCCCTCCCCCCTCTTCCCGCCGGGGAGGGGGGGTCGGAGATCTCTTCTCCCCTGATTTCGTTCTTTTGTTCCACCAAGCCTATTGCATGCGCAAGCAGGAGCTGGGGGCAGGGGAAGCGGGCCCGCCGGCAGAAGGCAGGTTAGCCAGACCTATGAGGGCAAGCGGTCAGGATTCAGGGATACCGCTGAAGCGCTCCAGGCTGATGAGTGAGGAAATCCTCACATCCCTTTCCCAGGGCACGCCAGAGGAGGAGGGCTCTGAAAAGGATTTAGAGGAGGAAGAGGAGGAGCTGGAAGAGGGGGAGATCCCGGAGGAGGACCATTCTCGCATAGTTAGAGTTTTTCGTCGAGAGGAGCTCCCTGCCTTAATCAATGAGTCCCTGAAAGCCCTCAACGTAGCCTCAGACTCCCCAGCAGAGGACGAGGCGTTGGAGGATCCCTTAATCCAGGCCATCAGGAGGTCCCAGAAAGTTTTCCCTGTCCACAGGGTGGTGCGTCAGATGATACAGGAGGAATGGGATCAACCAGAGTCAGGTTTGAGAGGGGTCCGAGCCATGGCTCGCCTCTACCCTCTCCCGGAGTCAGACAAAGAGCTGCTGAAGTCCCCCAGGGTAGACGTGGCGGTATCAGCAGTGACAAAGAAAACTACAGTCAAACCTCGGTTTTCGTTTGCCCTGGTTTTCGTACGTTTCGGTTTTCGACGTCTTTTCTGACTGAGATTTTGTCTCGGTTATCGGATATCGCCTCGGTTTTCGTAAAGAATGGCGCTGGTCTGTATACACTGCCCGCCCAGTCCCGGCAGCACTACCCCCCGGAAGTCCCGGCAGCACTACCCCCCGGACTCACCGATCGCGTGTTGAGAAGCGAAAGTCAGCTGAGCAACATCCTCGAGCCAGAGTCAGAGATGCAAGGATTGCACAGAGAGGAAGGCCCCGATCTCTCCACTGCCTGCCTGTTCTCTGGAGCGCCCCCTCAGGTTCGGAGGTAGCAGGGTAGCTGTCAATGTAAGCAGGAGATGTTGCAGTGCCGTACAGTACAATATCTGTGTGTTTGCTGTCCTGTGGACGATCGGGCAGGTGAGAGAAGTGACAGGAGCTGGGTGTCTGGAACGGATTAATTGAATTTACATTATTTCCTATGGGAAATATTGCTTCGGTTTTCGTACGTTTCGGTTTTAGTCAGACTTCTTAGAACGGATTAATCATGAAAACCGAGGTTTGACTGTACCATCCCAGTTGAGGGCAGCGCGGCCCTGAGGGACTCTCAAGATAGAAAACTGGACACGCTCCTTAAGCAAGCCTTTGATGTGAGCGCCTTGGCCTTACAGGCCTCCGTCTCAGGTGCATGGGTAGCGCGGGCCTGTTTGAGGTGGTCGCAGCAACTCCAGGCAGCCGAGGGTTCCTCTGAGGTTGCGCTAGCCAACTCAGCTAGGTTGGAATCCGGGGCGGCCTACTTGGCGGATAGTCAATATGACCTCATCAGGAGCCTAGCCAAGAACATGGCCTCAGTGGTGGTAGCTAGACGCTATTTGTGGCTACGTAATTGGGCGGCCGATGCCTCCTCCAAGGCCCACCTGAGTCGTCTTCCCTTTAAAGGGAAACTGTTATTTGGGGAGGACTTAGATAAGTTGGTAAAGGACCTTGGCGAATCCAAGGGTGGCAGGCTTCCGGAGGACAGGCCGAAGCAAGGGCGTCCCATAGCTCCGGTACGTAACCAACCCAGGGATTCCCGGAGGTTTCGTCCCGCCAGGTCAAACCCCTTCCTTAGGGGTCGTTTCCCTGCAAGGGGGCAAGGCTTTCGAGGGTTTCGGGGTGCAGGCAGAGGTTTTGCGGCCTCCGCCTCGGGACCTAGAAAACAACAATGAGATAACGGGGGTCCAGGGGGGAGCACTGCCGGTTGGCGGTCGCTTAAGGCAGTTTCTTCCCACCTGGTCCCGGGTCACGTCCGATCAATGGGTCCTGGAGGTGATCCGAGAGGGCTACTCTCTCGAATTTGCAAAGCAAATACTTCCAGCCTTTGTTCAGTCTCCTTGCGGTTCTCCAACAAAGAGGGCGGCAATAGAGGCAACGCTCTCCCGACTTATAGAGCTCGGGGCCGTGGTTCCAGTACCTCCACACCAGTGCGGCACCGTTCGGTACTCGATTTACTTCGTGGTACCAAAGAAGGAAGGTTCCTTCCGCCCGATCCTGGATCTAAAGCAGGTCAATCGCTGTCTCAGGGTGCCACACTTCCGGATGGAAACCCTGCGGTCGGTTATAGCGGCCGTAAGGGGCGGGGAGTTCCTAACGTCGTTGGATCTGACAGAGGCCTATTTGCATATTCCGGTCAGAAAGGCCCATCAGCAGGTCATTTTCAATTTCAGGCTTTGCCCTTCGGCCTAGCTACAGCCCCAAGGACATTCACCAAGGTGATGGTGGTGGTAGCGGCGGCCCTACGAAAGGAGGGTATACTAGTGCACCCCTATCTGGACGATTGGCTGATCCGGGCAAAGTCAGAAGAGGAAAGTTGCTGGGCAATGGCCAGAGTGGTACAAGTCCTGGAGGAGTTGGGGTGGGTCATCAATCGCGTAAAAAGCAGGTTGATTCCCTCCCAGGAACTCGAGTATCTCGGAGCAAGGTTCGACACCAGCAGAGGCAGGGTCTTCCTGTCCAGCGCGAGGGCAAGGGACCTCAGACTCTTAGTCACGCAGTTTCTGGGCAGACGGAACCCTTCAGCGTGGCATTACCTGCAGTTGCTGGGAACCATGGCGGCAGCGATAGAGGTAGTACTGTGGGCCAGGGCTCACATGCGTCCGTTACAGCGGTCCCTGTTGCGTCGTTGGTCTCCTCAGCATCACCCATTGTTCCTGCAGCTACCCTGCGCTCCTCGAACCAAGCAGGCCCTCCGTTGGTGGAGGTGCACAAGGAATCTGGATCGCAGAATGCCCCTCGAGCCCCCACAGTGGTTGCTATTGATGACAGACGCCAGTCTAGCAGGCTGGGGAGCTCATTGCGAGGACCAGTTCGTCCTGGGACGTTGGATGGCGTTGGAATCCCGATGGCCCATCAACCGACTCGAATTGAGGGCCGTCGCCCTGGCGCTCAGGGCACTCGAGTCCTCGGTGCTAGGAAGAGCTATTCGCGTCCTCTCCGACAACGTCACCGCGGTTGCTTACATCAACCACCAGGGCGGCACCAGCAGTCCCGCCTTGGAGAAGGAGGCGGACGCCCTGTTCCAGTGGGCAGAAGTTTGGTTGGAAGCGCTCTCAGCGCAGCACGTGGCCGGCACGGACAACATCACGGCTGATTACCTCAGCAGGTGCAAGATAGACCACAGGGAGTGGGAACTGCATCAGGAGATCTTCGAACAGATAGTAGCCCTTTGGGGCCCCCCAGTCATGGACCTCATGGCACGGTTCTCGTCCGCCAAAGTAAGCCGATTCTTCAGCCAGCGGAAGGAGAGAATGTCCGAAGGCCTGGATGCCCTAGCCCAGAAGTGGCCCTCCGAGGTCCTCCTCTGTTTTCCCTCCTTGGGCTCTGATCGGAAAAGTCCTCCAGCGGGTGGAGGCTCACCAGGGTTTGGTAATCCTCATTGCCCTGGATTGGCCTCGCCGCCCCTGGTATGCGGACCTGGTGAGGTTGATCGCCGACCGGCCTTGGCGGCTTCCCTGCAGAAGGGACCTGCTGAGGCAAGGGCCGGTTCAAATGCCCCACGTGGATCGATTCTCGCTTACGGCCTGGCTATTGAAAGGGCGCGGCTCCTGAAGCGCGGTTATTCGGGGGCAGTAATCGCAACCCTGTTGAGTGCTAGGAAGCGCTCGACTTGTCTCTCCTATGTAAGAGTTTGGCGCATTTTTGAGGCATGGTGTGCAGAGCGCCGAAGGAATCCCCTTTCATCTTCGGTCCCAGAGGTGCTGGAATTTTTGTAAGCGGGCTTCGACAAGGGCCTAGCGCACAGTTCCTTGCGAGTCCAGCTGGCAGCCATCGTGTGCTATAGGGGTAAGGTCCGCGGAAAGTCTTTAGGGGCTCACGCGGACGTGTCCAGGTTCCTAAAGGCGGTTAGACGGCTTCGTCCGCAACAGAGATCGGTCATCCCCCCTTGGGACCTCAACCTGGTACTAAATGCCCTAATCGCGGAACCGTTTGAACCAGTAAAGAAGGCCTCCTTGAAGGATTTGACTCTGAAGACGGTGTTTCTGGTCGCTATTTGCTCGGCCAGACGGGTCTCCGAATTGCAAGCCCTATCGTCTCGGCCCCCCTTTCTGTCTTTCCTCAAGGATAAGGTGGTCCTGCGGACGGTGCCATCCTTCTTGCCTAAGGTTATCTCTCCCTTTCATGTCAACCAGTCGGTTACTCTCCCATCCTTTTCCACAGAAGGGAGGGATAGAAAGCTCCGTCTCCTCGACGTTCACAGGGCCTTGAAGCGTTACCTCTCCCGCACGGCACCCTTCCGGAAATCCGAACGGCTGTTCGTGCAGTTTGCAGGCCCTCACAAGGGGGAGGCGGCGGCCAAGGCTTCCATCTCCAGATGGATCAGGGAAGCGATTGCTTCCGCCTATATCCTTAAAGGGAAGCAGGTCCCAGGGGGACTGCGCGCTCACTCAACTCGGGCACAGGCCACCTCTTGGGCAGAGTTCAGCCTAGTTCCCCCTCTGGACATTTGTAGGGCAGCGACTTGGTCCTCTCTGCACTCATTTACCAAGCACTACAGGCTGGACGTGCAGAGTGCAACTGACGCTCGGTTTGCACGGGCGGTTCTGCGGTCCGGAATGGCGGAATCCCGCCCTGACTTGAACTGCTCTGGTACTTCCCAGAAGTAAAGGGACTGGACTGGAGTGACGATAAGGAAGAAGTAATTAGATCTTACCTGCTAATTATTGTTCCTGAAGGAACGACAGTCCAGTCCCTGTTTCCCCCCCCCCCCCCGAGTTCAGGTTTCCATTCCGGCCGATTAAACAGGTGCGGAGCCCCGGTCTGAGAGCGGGGCCAGTTCTAAGTAGAGGGTTGCTGTGGAAGGAGGGTCCGGTCAGATCAGGTAAACCGCCTCCTCCCTTGGCCCTACCTCCTTTATACTCTTTCAAAAAAAAAAAAAAAAAAAAGGAAATATATATATTTTTGTTTGAGGTGTGTTATTTTCACTTAGGCTATTTATGGAAGTCTAGTTAAGTCTGCTTTTGCAGTAGATTACTGGAATTTGTGGGTGGCACCAGTGGTATTTATACCGCCCCATCCCAAAAAGGTTGGGCTCAGCCTCCAAGCTGCTGGAAGGATTGCGTAACCCAGACGTAAAGGGACTGGACTGTCGTTCCTTCAGGAACAATAATTAGCAGGTAAGATCTAATTACATCATACACTGTCCTGAAGTCGACCGGTTCCAGTAAGGAGCGTAGGTGTCTAAGTGATCTGATTTTGTGATATATGGCTCTTGCTACATTGCTTACATGAATCTTCATGTCTAGTCGCTGGTCAAGTGTGACTCCCAGATATCTAATAGAGGATTTGGTAAGAAGCTCTGCATCTAGGACCTTCAAGCAGGGTGGTGTAATGAATTTCGGATGCCTCGTGATGAAAAGGACTTCCGTTTTCTTATGTTGTATTCGAAGATTTTGCGTCTGGAACCAGCTGGACACTGCATTGAAACAGTCCGTCAGTGGGGAGAGGTCAGGGTTCTCCGTCGAGAAAGGCATATATAGGAGAACATCATCGGCATATAACAGTTCACCTTGAAGGACCGGATGATCTCACAGATAGGTTGCATATATATATATATTAAACATTAGGGCAGAGAGAGAGGATTCTTGCGGGACCCCTTGACTCTGGTGGAAAGGTTCTGATGTTTCACCTGATCTTACGTGTTGCCATCTATCCGAGAGATACGACTTACACCATTCAAGTGCTGAGTCACATATCCCCTTCTCCTTGAGGCGGTGTAGGAGGAGATCGTGGCAGACTGAGTCAAACGCAGCCGCTATGTCTAAGAATATGAGCACGTATCCCTGACATACGTTATCATTTCCCACTATTATGGTACTAAAGAGGATATACATATTAAGAAGTCTGTCCTCATATGCTTTATAACGAAGACCACTAACCATTTTAGTAGCAATCCTGTGCACGGACTCCATCCTATTTATGTCCTTTTGAAGGTGTGGTTTCCAGAATTGCGCACACTAATCCAAATGAGGTTGCACCAGAAATTTATTCAGAGGCACTATCATCTCCTTTTTTTCAAACTGGCCATTCCTCTCCCTGTGCACCCATGCATCCTTCTGGCTTTTTGCCATCGCCTTTTCTATCTAGCCACCTTATGATCATCGGAAACAATCACACCTAGGTTCCGCTCTTCCTTCGTAGATAGAAGTACTTCTCCACCTACACTGTACCACTCCCTTGGACTTTTGCAGGTTAAATGCATGACTCTACATTTTTTTAGCATTAAATCTCAGCTGCTAAATTCTTGACCATTTTTCAAGTAACTTGATTCCTCCTAATGTTACGTACTCCTTCCTAGGTGTCTACGTTTTTGCAGATTTTGGTATCATCCTGAAAGAGGCAAACCTTACCAGACAGCCCTTCCGCAATATCATTAACAAAAATGTTAAAAAGAATCGGACCAAGGACAGATTGCTGGGCCACACCACTGGTAACCACCTTCTCCTCAGAGTGAACTCCATTTACCTGTACCCTTTGTCGCCTCCCACTCAGCTAATTTTTAACTCGCTCACTTTAGGGCTCATCCCTAGGGTGCTCAGTTTATAAGTCACCTGGTCGGAACGGTGTCAAAGACTTTACTGAAATCTAAGTACACCACATATAGGGCTTTCGCTATGTCCAACTCCCTTATCACAGAGTCAAAGAAATCTATCAAATTTGTCTGACAAGACCTTCGTCTGGTAAACCCATGATCTAGCAAATCACAAGACGGCATTCCTGCTCATAGAAAGAGGAAACATAATTGAAAATGAATTGATGGCAGATAAAGAACAGCATGGTCCATCTGGTCTGTCCATTAAGGTGGCTGGAATTGTAGAGTTGCACCTGCCGCTCCAGGCGAGTAATCTCTCTCCATTTATGAAGTTAGTTCCATCCTTGTGCAGCTCTGTTGCTTCACTACATGAGCTCTCAGGATCTTGGCTCATCTTATACTCTAGCTCCTGGGACATGTCAGCCCCAGTAAATGTTCTACCTTTCACAAAACTGCATGTGTGAACACTATTGTGGTATTTAAAACTGTACTAGGATAAATGAAGACAATCCCTGCAGAAACTGATCCTACTTAATTCATTGGTAAAAGCTTGTCCATAATGGTAGATGCTTCCACCACTGTTTTGGAAGCTCATCCTTCACACATAAGCACTCAAGGCAGATGGACCACTAAAGACAATCACATCAATCTGTTAGAACTATGGGGCATCCACAGTGCCTTCGAAGTCTTTAAGATTTGGCTACAAAAAAGGTAGCTCTGATCAGAACACACAGAGACGTTACCATGGTTTGTTTAAACAAATGAAGAGGATCTGGATCTCCTCAGTTGTCACTGGAACGAATTCTGTTGGGGTTCATTTCAGTGCAGTTGACACTAATTGCAAATGTATACAGCAGTGGTTCTCAACCCAGTCCTCTGGGACCCCTAGTCCAGTCAGGTTTACAGGAGATCTACAATGACTATTCATGAAATAGATCTCCATGCACTGCTTCTATTGTATGCAGATTTATCTCATGCATATTCATTGTGGATATTCTGAAAACCTGACTGACCTGGGGATCCCAGAGAACTGGGTTGAGAACCACTGGTATAGAGAGTAAATCCCTCTCTCTATAGCCTTTAGTTCTTTGTTATGCAGTACTTGTTTCTATTGAAACCATCACTCTCAGTTGACCTTGGTATGGTACTGATCCAGCAAGTGAAAGTTCAATTTGAGCCGTTACTCTTGCAAAGTGACAGATATCAAATTTGATGACGACAATTTTAGTATAGTGTCTGTGAGCTCTGTCTTAACTGGTCTGCTCTATAGAACGTTTTTCAATAACGGGTGGTTCTGTGCATATACCCTATGCCTGCCTAAGGTGCTTTCTGACCATCTTAAGTCATTAGTCTTTCCTACATTTTCTCTAGATCACATGTCCAAGATGGCCAATATGCTTTGAACACCTGGGGTTCTGGGACTCTTAGGAGGGGACTAAAGCCTTCAAAAAGTCCACCCATCTCTTTATATATTTTGACCTCCAATAAACTTGGATCTACTGCAACCTAGCTTGCATACTCTAATTGGATAGCAGATTGCATCTTCCTTTAGTGCATAAGCAAACTTGACTATGAGTGCATGGCAAGGCTGCTAACGTCAGTCATGGCAGCATTGGTGGCCCACCTGAGATCAGTCTCCATGAAAGAGATCTGCAAGACTGTAATGTGGCCTTAGTTTCAACATAATCCTGCAACTTTATCGATTCAATTCTTTTAACAACCTTACCTGAAAAGACAAGTTCCTGATCGTCCCTCCAGTCTAGTCCCGCAATCTCTGGGTTGTCAACCTCCTCTAGCAGCTTTGAAGACTGAGAAACTTCACTCCTGTGATGTCATCGGTATATAAGGGCTGGCACCGCCTCCTCACACCAGTTTATCAGTCTCCAAAGCAGCTAGAGGAGTGGTGAGCCCAGGGGTTTCAGGGCTCACTAGAGAAATGATTAAGCAGAGTGGTAGGAAAGGAGGAATTTTAAAAAAAAAAAAAAAAAGAGGGGAAAGCTGGTTTAAATTTCTCTGCCTACAGTGGTGGGGAGTAAGCTGCTTTCCAATGCCCTGAGGTCCTCTGCTCCCCTCCCTTATTTCTATTTCCTTTGGGAGGCAATCCGAAGCCAGAGTTTTGCTTTTATTGGGCTGCGGGGAGAGGACCAGCGCCTGGTTACCGTCCCGGTTGAGAAGGGACAGGATCCGGATGACTGCTGTGCTCAGCGCGTGCAGATGCATTGCCTGCCGGTGCTTAGAGCTAGCGTGGGTAGTCACAGCTGATTTTTCACTGTTTGGGGCACCGGATCGAGAACTATGTTTTTATAACTGAAGCGGAGGTGAAGAACAGAGCGGGAACAGCATTTGTTTTCAAGCCGCAGGAGGCGTTTGAGGTAAGCGGCCATTTTCAGCGGGAATCAGCGGTTTTGCAGAGGCAGACCTGACCGTGTGTGCTAGGAGCGGGAAAATCAACTGTTTTTAATTTGCCTGGCTTTGGGGCTCCCTAATTCAGTCTAGGAGCCTCATTTTTGGTTATTTTCTTCAGGGTTTCGCTGGGGGGGCGATTCTGAAGAGGTTAGAGAAGGAAAAAACAATTTTCTTTTGGGGGGGGGGGAGGGAGTTTGCTGCGTGGTTCCCAACTCAGCATGCCTTCCAAGCAGCTCTGCCTCTTGTGTGGGGCTAAGAGAAGTTCAGTGTCACAAGATGGTGTTAGGGGCTGCGCTCCAGAATTGGAGACCAGGGAGTTAGACCCCGCAGCAGAAGCTGGAGGGGCATGAAAGTTTGGAGGAGGCGATGGCGCCTATTCTCCCATCCCTGTCTACTACGGAGCCGGGGCTCAGCACAGCTTCAGGGCCAGAGCTCCAGCTTTCTCAGCAGCCTGTAGTGGGAAGTTTAGCGTCCATTTTCTCAACGGATTTTATGGCACTGCTCCAGAAGACATTGGGTGGCTCTCATGCGACGCCGACAAACGGGGCCTCAGGGGCTGGGCTAGGCTGGGCTGGGGCAGAAGAGACCGAGTTCGCCTTTATTAGTGGAAGCATCGGGCGTCTGTGCCAAGAAATCTAGGTTAGATAAGGATCGCCTAGATCAGTCAGTGGTGTCAGAAGACTTGCGATCAGATGAGGCGGACATGGAAAGGGACCTGGAGGACCTAGAGGAAGGTGAGATTAGGGAGCCAGAAGATCATGCGCGAGTAGTTAGTGTTCCGCAGAGAAGAGCTACCGGCGCTCATAGCGGAATCCCTCAAGGCGCTTAATATGCCGGACGCTGGGCTGGCAGAGGATTCGACCTTGGAAGATCCGCTGCTACAGGTGGTTAGGAAGACTCAAAGGGCGTTTCCTGTATATAGGGTGTTTAAGGAGATGATTCAGGAGGAATGGGATATGCCGGAGGCCGCCCTTAAAGGGTTGAGGGTTATGGCACGGCTCTACCCTCTGCTGGATCAGGATCGGGAGTTATTTAAGGCCCCAAGGGTGGATGCGGCCGTGTCAGCGGTGACCAAGAAGACTACTATTCCAGTGGAGGGGTCAGCGGCACTTAGATGCGCAAGACCGCAAGTTGGAGTCTTTGCTGAAGCAGGTCTTTGAAGCTAATGCGCTATCCTTACAGGCGTCTATTTGTGGGGCCTGGGTGGCAAGAGCCTGCTTGCGCTGGGCGCAGCGGGTTCAGGGCGACCATTCAGGGGAGGTGTCCGAGGAGGCGTCCAGATTGGAATCAGGGGCAGCGTATCTCACCGACATTCATTATGACCTAATCCGGGGGTTATCGAACAGTATGGCTTCCGTAGTCGCTGGGAGGAGATGTCTTTGGCTACGAAATTGGGCAGCTGATGGTTCTTCCAAGGCGAGGTTGAGTAGGCTTCCCTTCCGAGGTAAGCTGCTCTTTGGAGAAGATTTAGATAAGTTGGTAAAGGATTTAGAAGAGTCTAAGGGTGGTAGGTTGCCAGAGGACAAACAGAAACTGGGCCATTCTGTTCCTGGGCCTCGGGGGCAGCAGCGAGATTTTCGCCGGTCCAATCCTCCGAGGGGGGGTCAAACGCAGTGGGGCGTTCCCCTAGTAGATCCCAGGGGTTTCGGGGGTTTTGAGGAGCAAACAGGGGTTTTGCAGCGGCGTCCTCGGCCTCCGCCTTCAAGAAGACACAATGAAGTCAGGAGGGTCCAGGGGGGAGTTGGTTCCCGTAGGAGGTCGGCTGTGGGATTTTTACCCTGCCTGGGTCCAACTCACATCCGATCAGTGGGTGTTGGAAGTTATTCGGGAAGGTTATGCGCTGGAGCTGCAGCGTCCGGTGTCTGATTCTTTCGTTCGGTTGCCGTGCTTCGCTTCAACAAAGCGCAAGGCAGTGCAAGATACGGTACAAAGGCTTCTGCGGCTCAGAGCAATTGTCCCAGTTCCTGCCAACCAGTTAGGTTGCGGTCGATACTCCATTTACTTTGTGGTACCGAAGAAGGAAGGGACATGGCGCGTTCTAGATTTAAAAAGGGTAAATCGCTGTCTGCACTTATCTCGTTTTCAGATGGAGACCCTCAGGTCCGTAATTGTTGTGGTGAGAAGAGGGGAGTTTGACGTCCCTGGACCTATCGGAGGCGTATCTGCACATTCCGATTCGACGGGAGCACCAGAAATTCCTCAGGTATGCGGTGCCTATGGGGCATTTCCAGTTTCAGGCGCTCCCATTTGGTCTGGCAACCGTGCCGCGAGCATTCACCAAGATGATGGTGGTCGTGGCGGCAGCCTTACAGAAGGAAGGAGTCTTGGTACACCCATACCTAGACGATTGGTTAATCAGGGCAAAGTCCAGAGAGGAAAGTGTTTCGGCTACGGCCAAGGTAATATCGTTATTACGGAGTCTAGGTTGGGTGATCAACGTCGCAAAGAGCAAATTCGATCCATCTCAGAACCTAGAGTATTTGGGAGCGCGGTTCGATACGAGCATGGGTCGGGTTTTCCTGCCTCGGCAGCAAGTGCTGGGGCTCAGACAGTTGGTGCGTCGTTTTCTCAGTCAACAGTACCCCACGGCCTGGGATTATCTGTGGGTGTTGGGGACAATGGTGGCGACCCTAGAGTTGGTGCCGTGGGCGCGGGCTCACATGAGACCGTTGCAACGGGCTCTGTTAAGGAGGTGGTCGCATCAAAGGGATTCTCTGGGCCAGCGGTTGGCTTGCCCCCCACAGACTCGTCGGGCGTTAGGTTGGTGGTTGAGGCCAGAGTGTCTAGAGAGAGGAATGTCGTTGGAAGCTCCGGCATGGATTTCCCTGACGACGGATGCCAGTCTGTATGGCTGGGGTGCCCATTGTCAAGGTCATCTGGTGCAAGGCCAGTGGTCCGATCTGGAAAAGACGTGGTCGATCAACCGGTTGGAGTTGAGGGCGGTGGTGCTAGCTCTGCGGGAGTTGCGCCCCTTTCTGCACAAAAAGGCCATTCGATTGTTCTCAGACAACGCCACGGCGGTGGCTTATATAAATCGTCAAGGGGGCACCAGTAGCATGGCGCTGGAGGACAAAGTGGGGAGCTTGTTCGAGTGGGCAGAGCAGCATCTGGTGGCCTTGTCGGCGGCACATGTCGCGGGAGTGGACAATGTGGAGGTCGATTTTCTGAGGATACCTGGGTTCTCAGCATAGTCCAAAAGGGCTATCTTCTCCATTTTCACCAGGTACCTCCCTCCTATTTTCCAGGGGAGCCTCCAAGACTCCCTCTGCACAGGGACCTACTCCTTCAAGAGTTAGCAAGTCTACTAAAGGAACAGGCTGTGGAACCGGTGCCCCACCACCTGAGAGGTCACGGCTTTTATTCCAGGTACTTTCTAGTACCAAAAAGAACAGGAGGCCTCAGACCCATCCTAGACTTGCGCAACCTCAAGTTCCTGGAGAGGGAAAAGGTCAAGATGCTTACCCTTGGAATCCTGCTGCCCTACCTCCAGCAGGGAGATTGGCTGTGCTCCTTAGATCTAAAGGATGCTTATACTCACATCCTTATTCATCCAGACCACAGACAGTATCTCAGATTTGTCGTGGGGGGAAACCACTACCAGTACAGAGTACTTCCCTTTGGCTTAACCTCCGCTCCCAGGGTGTTCACCAAGTGCCTGGCGGTGGTGACGGCCTACCTGAGGCTTCAAGGTCTTTGTGTTTCCATACCTGGATGACTGGCTCATAAGGGGCCAGTCTTCCCAGGAGGCCAGTCAAGCCACCCTTCGCACTGTGGCTCTGCTTCAGCACTTGGGGTTTGTCATAAACTTCGCAAGGTCCACTTTGCTCCCATCCCAGAACTTAGAATTCATAGGAGCAAGGCTGGACACTCTTGATGGATGTAGCCAGGCAGTTTCACAGCAATTCCCTGGTCTCCGCCAGGCAATTCCTGAGACTTCTCGGCCATATGGCTTCCACGGTTCATGTCACCCCCAATGCCCGCCTGCACATGCGGCCTGCTCAGTAGAGCCTTCGAACTCAGTGGCATCAGGCCACAGGGTGCCTTGCAGACTCGGTGAGAGTATCCACCCTGCTTGTCTCCTCTCTACAGTGGTGGCTTCATCTTCCGAATCTGGTACTCAGAGTGGATTTTCAATCCCCTCCTCATTCTCAAGTGCTGACGACAGATGCTTCTCTTCTAGGTTGGGGAGCACATTGCCAAGGGACATGTACTCAGGGTCTCTGGACTCCTTGGGAGACTGCTCAGCAGATGAACTTCCTGGAGCTACGGGCAATACGCCTAGCTCTGAGAGCCTTCTCCCACCTCACGTCTCACCAGTCTGTACTGGTCCAGACGGACAATCAAGTTGCCATGTTCTACGTGAACAAACAGGGAGGCACATGCTCCTTCCTTCTCTGTCAGGAGGCACAACGGCTGTCCTCTTGGGCCGTCAATCACGGAATCCTCCTCAAGGCTGTCTACCTCCCCGGTCAAGAAAATTACCTGGCGGACAGACTGAGCAGGATCCTGCAACCACACGAATGGAGATTGAATCCATTGGTGGTTCAGCAGATCTTTCTCAGGTGGGGCCTTCCCACCATGGATCTCTTCGCCAGCCCTCTGAACCGGCAACTCCCGAGATTCTGTTCCAGACAACCGCATCCTCTCAGAATAGCAGCGGATGCCTTTCTGATTCCGTGGTCCCAAGGCCTACTATATGCGTTTCCTCCCACGCCACTAGTGTCTCGAACACTGTTCAAGGTCCTCAAGGACAGGGCCTCAATGATTCTGATAGCCCCCAGGTGGCCGAGGCAGCCGTGGTTCCCACTCCTGTTGCAACTGGCGGTTGGTACTCCCCTGCCTCTGGGAATTCAACACGATCTCCTGTCTCAGGACCAGGGGTCTCTCTTGCACCCCAACCTCCAGTCCCTTCATCTGATGGCCTGGCTGCTGAAAGGGTAGTCCTGGCTCCCCTACTCCTGCCTAGAGAGGTGGAAGACGTAGTCTTAGCCTCCAGGCGGCAATCCAGCAGGAAATCCTACGCTCTTAAGTGGCGTAGATTCTCCGCATGGTGTGCTCAGCACAGCGAGAATCCCTTCTCGTGCTTGGTAGCGGTAGTATTGCAATATTTGCTTTACCTCTCCAATCTAGGCCTTAAGTCCAACTCTGTTAGGGTTCACCTCAGTGCTCTCTCAGCGCACCACTCGCCGGTGGATGGCGGGCCTCTTTCGAACCACCCTTTGGTGGCTCGTTTTCTCAGAGGCCTCCTCCTGCTTAAGCCTCCTTTGCGACCACCAGCCCCTGAGTGGGATCTGAATGTGGTCTTACAGCGGATTACTTGTCCGCCATTTGAACCTATGGCTACCTGCCCTTTCCGTTTTCTCTCCTGGAAAACCTTGTTTTTGGTAGCTCTTACCTCTGCTAGGCGAGTGAGTGAGTGAACTGCAGGCACTAGTGTCTGATCCCCCTTACACTAGGTTCTACAGGAATAGGGTAGTCTTACGGACTCACCCTAAGTTTCTTCCTAAGGTTGTCTCCCCTTTTCACTTCAGTCAGGAGGTGGTTCTTCCGTCCTTCTTTCCCAGGCCGCATGCCAACCGGGCTGAGATGGTCCTGCATACCCTGGACTGTAGGAGGGCGTTGTCCTTCTACCTTGACCGTACGCGGGAGCATCGGAGGGCTGTTCAGCTCTTCGTTTCTTTTGACCCCAATAAGTTGGGGCTACCTGTCTCCAAGCGTGCTTTGTCCATATGGGTCGCTGACTGTATCGCCTGAGCTTATGGGGCAGCCGGCCTCTCGTTGGAGGGTCGAGTCACGGCTCATCGTGTCAGGGCGAAGGCTGCGTCAGTGGCTCATCTCCGCTCTGTTCCGTTGGCAGACATCTGCCGGGCCGCTACTTGGTCTTCAAGCCAGACTTTTGCGGTCCATTACTGCCTTGAGAGGGAGTCCCGCAGGGACAGTGCTTTCGGACAGGCAGTACTCCATAATCTCTTTGGGGTTTAGGCAACTCCTACCCTCCGGCCCTGGTGTTGGGCTACCGGTCGGGGGCGTTCTCAGAGAAGATTCCTTCCTTGCGTACTGACGAGCTAGAGGGAGCTCATTTTTTTTTCTGCTTGAGGTCTCGGTAGCCTTAAGCTGGGGAGTCCCATATGTGAGGACTGACTTCCTGCTTGGTCCTGGAGAAAGAGTAGTTACTCACCTGTAACAGGTGTTCTCCAGGAGCAGCAGGAATCAGTCCTCACAACCCTCCCTCCTCCCCTTGGAGTTGCAGTCATCTGATTTATTTTGCTAATTTATTTGCTGTCTTTTAGCTATGTCATCAGACTGAGCAAGATGGCACCCTTGGGCGGGAAGGGGACCGCGCATGCGTGCTACAATTCCTAAAGGCTTTCTTTGAAAGCTGGGGAAATGCTCCGCACGAGGACTCTGTCGGCGCCGACGGCACCCATATGTGAGGACTGATTCCTGCTGCTCCTGGAGAACACCTGTTACAGGTGAGCAACTACTCTATATTACTGGTAAGCAACTCTTTCAGTTCTCTTGGGGGCGGGGTTCATGATAGCGTATTTTCCCGATGGTGGACAGGAGATCTCAAGGCATACTGTGAGTAGCTATCGGGTAAATGTCTTGTAAATAGTTGGGCTGACAGGCCTTTACAGTTCAGTGGGGCAGTTATTTTAGTTCTGCAATTTACTACTTAGTGGTTGCTCCGGTGAGTCTGCTTTGTCAGTAGGTAAACTGGTGTGAGGAAGCGGTGCCAGCCCTTATATACCGATGACATCACAGGAGTGAAGTTTCTCAGTCTCCAAAGCTGCTAGAGGAGGTTGACAACCCAGAGATTCCGGGACTAGACTGGAGTTCCTCCAGGAACTACAATAAGCAGGTAAGTCTAATTTAATCTTTTGATATTGGACGATTAGTTTTTCAGGTTGGCAAAATCTAAGGATGTGTGTTTCAACAAAGGATGAAAAACAGCCCTCTTAAGTGTAGTAGAAAAAATAGCTTTGTTGATTTGGATCCTCTGAGGGTAGAAGAGCTGGAAGATTTGTGCATTATCCACCTCCTTAGGAGAGATGATTTGACAGCCCTAATTGCTCAGGTGGTCTCTTCCCTGCAGATTTCAGATGTTTCTGTGGCTGTTGTGGAGTTGCAGGATCATCCTCTTCTTCAAGGGGTCTGTAGACTTGCCAAGACCTTTCCCTTTCCGCGGGTTCTCCAGGCATGATCTCCGAGGAGTGGGGTTCTCCAGACATGTCAGTGAAGGACATCAGTCCTGAACAAGCTGTGTGTTCTTCCTCAGAAGAAGCTGGATAAGTGTCTGTGTTTTCCAAAAGCAGACACATGTTGCAGCTGTCACTAGGCATACCACCATCCCAGTAAAGGGTGAGGCTGCTCTTAATCTGCTATATCAGTGGTTCCCAACCCAGTCCTCTGGTACTCCCAGGCCAGTCAGGTTTTCAAAGTAGCCACAATGAATATGCATGAGAGAGATCTGCATACAGTGGAAGCAGTGCATTCAGATCTGTTTCATGAATATTCATTGTGGATATCCTGAAAACTTGACTGGTCTGGGGGGGTACCCAAGGGCTCGGTTGGGATCCACTGTGCTAGGTCATAAGCTATTATGTGGAGGCTTGACTGCACAGGCCCTTTTTCAGTGGGTGCAGTTGATCTCTATATGGCCAATACCTTGTATGATCTTGTTCAGCTTAGCGGCCAGGGATTTTACTGTGACAACAATGGTAAGAAAGTGGCTCTAGCTGGGGAATTGGGTGGTGGACACAGCCTCTAAATCCTGTCTGGCCAAGCTTGCCTTTAGAGGAAGGTTCCTATACAGTAAGGACCTTGAGAAGCTTGTAAAAGACCAGGCGGATTACAAGGCCCAGCGCCTCCCTGAGGATAAGTCTAGGGGATCATGGAGACATGTGCCACCTTTTTCTTAGTCCTATTCTTCACGTTTGCCGTAATCTCAATTTCAGGACTCTGCGGTACTAGCCAGGAAAGCCAGCCCTAGGTTTCTCAGGTTCCCAGGCCAGGACGCCACCCTTTTGTGGAGCATATATGTCCAGTAATTCTTCCTCTTTGATCTTTATCTTTATTCATGACGTAATATACCGCATCTTCACAGGCATCAGGGCGGTTTACAAAATAATATTGATTGCCAACATAGACTGGAAAGGAAAAAACTCCAAGTTATGGACAGGAAAGAGTAAAGCACTCATACAGGAAGGAGGAGAAGGCTGAAAGGGAGAGGAGAGGGGGAAGAGGGTCTAGAGAAGAGGTCAAGCATGGGAGGGCTGAAGGTCAAAGGCAGATTGAAATAGGTAGGTCTTGAGTAAGGACTTGAATTTCTGAAAGGGAAGATTCAAGACTGAGGGCGGGAGGAAGATTATTCCAGAGGGAAGGGCCAAGGAAGAAAAAGGCGGAGTGACGCGTGGATTCCAAATGGGCATGAGTTGTAGGGGGAAGATGCAAATGAATTGGCATGGATTTGAGTGCAAGACAGAGGGAGAAGCATGGAAGTGGAGGGTATCGGAAAGATAGAGGCGTGCTAGTGTGGATGGATTTATGGACCAGGGTAAGAATTTTGTACTAGATGCAAAATTTAATAAGAAACCAGTGGAAGTGAATGAGTAAGCGGGTGATATCAGTGCGGGCAGCGTGTGAGATGATCCTAGTGACGGCATTTTGTAGAAGTTGGAGGCAGTGAAGCTCGAATTGAGGGAGATCGGTGAGTGCAACATTGCAATAATCAAGGCATGACATAACGAGAGAGAGCAGGAGAGTGGTCAGAGCAAAGGATAAAAAGGGACGGATGGTGCAAATTTGTCTGATGGTGTGGAAGGAGTGACAAGCATTGAGAGGTGTTTGTGAAATGACAAAGCAGAGTTAAGAATGATGCCTAGGTACCGAAGAGAGGATACTAGGGGAACAGGGGAATCCAGCAGGGAGGGGGCCAAGGAAGGGCAGGGGCAACCAAAAGTGAACCAGATTGCAGCTATCTTCAGCAGATTGAGGTGCAAAATATTGGAGGAGAGTATGCGGGCAGCCTGTGAGAGGCATATGTTTAATGGGGATAGATCTGGGGCAGTGGGGCTAGTGTGATAAAACAGAATGACGACAGACCATGTTGCTGAACAAGTAGAGTGAGGGGGACTAGAAAAATGTTAAAAAGAAGAGGGGCCAGAATCGAGCCCTGGGGTACACCATAAAGAAGAGGGGTGCGTGCAGAGGAGGAGTTCTCAAACAACAGAGAAGGACTTGGAAGAACTGTCCCTTGAACCTCCAGCCTCACGAAGACAAGTCAGAAGAGTGAAGTGATCCACAAGATCAAAGGCTGAGGAGAGATCCAAAGAGACAGCAAGGGAAATGTCGTCTCGGTCATGTGAGACATGCAGTTCTTTAAGAAAGGATGGAAGAATGGTCTCTGTGTTATGACCGGGTCGGAAACCAGATTGGCAGGGATGTAAAAAGTGAATGGTATCGAGGTTTGAGGAGAGTTGGGAGAATACAAACTTTTCCAGTATCTTAGAGAGAAAAGGGAGGTTGGACACGGGACTGTAATCTGAAGGATTAGTAGGGTCTAGGGGTGTTTATTTTAAGGAGAGGACGGACCAGAGCTTGTTTCCATGGAGAGGGGAAAGTGCCAGACTGGTATTGCGGGTAGTACGAATTGGAGGAAGAAAGGCAAGGGAGGGTTCCAACAGCCAGGAGGAAGGGGTGGGATCAGAGTGGCAGGTGGTCTTGTGAGAGGTAAAGAGGGTCTTGAGTAATTTGGTGGAAATGATCGGTCAAAAAGTAGACCAGGTATGCAAGAGGGAGGGAGGGCAAGGGGGGGGGGGGGAAGGGGAGGAAGGGAGAGGAGGTGGACAGGTAGGGAAGGATAAACAGATGGACTAGATCTTATCATAGAAGAAAGATGCAAGCTGAGTGGAATCAGAGGGCGAGGAGGAAGAGGCCAAAGGGGGTGATGTAGACGGGGTGGGAAGAGACCTCAAAATGGAATATAGCTGACTGGAAGAATTTGAAGAAGAGTTGATGAGATTAGTGTAAAATGATTTTTTTTTTTTGCTTCATGGATGAGGGAACGATAGTGGTGGTGACAATCTTGAAAATGGCGTAAGGAATTTGGAGTGCAGTGCTTTCTCCACAGTAGCTGTGAGTGGCAGAGGTAGAATCTGTGTAGGCGAAGATGGGGATGGTACCAGGGGTAGTGCTTTGAATGGCGGGGTGCAGGAGGATGGAGAGGAGCATCTGTTCGAGAGCGACAGACAAGGAGGAGTTCCAGATAGTGACCTGGATGTCTGAGGAGAGAGAGGTAAAGTCTGGGGGAAGGAGAGAATCTGAGGAGGGGAAACGTTCGAGTGGAAGGGGTAATAAGGCGGAAGAGCAGAGGAGGAGCAGTGGAGGAAGGGAGGGATGAATGAGACTGTAAAGAAAATGTAACAGAAGTGGTCAGTCCAGGATAGTGGGGCAGTGGAGATAGAGAAAGGAAGCAGGGAGTAATAACCAGATCAAGGGTGTGATCGGTTGCATGTGTTGGGAAAGCGTGAGATCCTGGAGGTGGGTGAGAAAGATACGGTCCCGGTGTGAAGTAGGGGCATGGTAATGGATGTTGAAATCACACAGAATCACAAGATGGGAATATTGGAGAGAGAGCTTGGTCATCTTGAGAAGAATATCATTCCAGAGGTGCGGACGGGGGGTGGGGTAGATGAGAAGAAAGTAGAGGAGGGGGGGAGAGTTCAGGTGAAGAAGGGATTCTGGTTAATGAAATGCAGGGCCAACCCCTCCCATCCAGTGCAATGAAAGATTGGGAGGGGGGCTCATTCTGAGGTACTTTCATTGGGTGGCCATCTATCTTTCACCTGGAATGGGCTCAGGTCACCACCGATCATTGGGTGCTTGATGATGTTCAGCACATTTACATCCTGAAGGGCTGGGAGCCTATTTTTGACACCTTCATGGTCTCTCCTTGTGGTTCCAAAATCAACAAGGCTGTACTTTGGGTAACCCCGGAAAGCTGGTGTGCCTCATGGTCATTGTACCCATGACCCCCCCCCCACTCAATGAGGACGCGGAAGCTTCTCCATATACTTCGTCATGCTGAAGGAGGGTAATTCCTTCAGGCCCTTCCAGATGGAGATGCTCTGGTCAGTTATTCAAGTGGTTTGCAGCAAGGAATGGCTCAACTCTCTGGAGATGCTGTCCCGTAGGAAGACCAAGAAGGCTTGCGGGGGTTACCCCAAATTTCCAGCCTACTAGGCTTCCCCTCAGGGGCAGCAGGCCAAGGCACAGGGGCACAGCCCCTGTAAGCCAAAAGCCCTGAAGTTCCAAACAACATCACAGGTGCTGCCTGGGAGGGCAGTACTCCTTGGGCATAGCCTCCCTCTCCCAGGACGTCACAGGCACAAGGTTTACGGGAGGGCGGCTGGTCCACTTCGCACACCTATGGCCGGACATCACAACAGACATCTGGGTGCTGCAGATGGTCAGGGAGGAGTACCTCTTCCACTTCTTTCAGCTGCCTTTTAATGCCCATGGACCACTTGCACAAGGAGCTCCTGCAGAGGGACATTTCCACTTGACCTGAAGCAAACCTCTATAAAACCGCTACTGAAGAACAAAAAGCTTGACCCTACAAAAATGGATTCATACAGGCCAATATCGAGCATTCCGCTACTAGCTAAAATTATGGAAAAAACAGTCCAACAGCAACTGACCCATCACATTGAAAACAATGCTCCCCTCGATTACTCTCAGCACGGATTCAGATCATCTCATGGAGTGGATACCCTACTTACTACGCTCTTCAACACCCTTACCACCGGTCTCGATAACATCAGAAAGGGTTTTGCTCTCATCTTTCTGGACATCGCAGCCGCCTTTGACTCGGTTGACCACAGGATACTCCTATCCCGCCTTGCCGAGAAGGGAGTCCGAGGCAATGCTCTAGCGTGGTGCGCCTCATACCTGAGTAACAGATGGCAGCATGTCCGCTCCGGCCTCTCTCTATCGGAACCTTTCCAGCAAGAAAAAGGCGTCCCACAAGGGTCATCCCTCTCAGCCCTCTTATTCAATGTCTACATGCAGCCCATCTGCAGCCTCATTCGGTCATTTAACATAAACTGCCTAGTATATGCTGACGATGTACTAATGTTCACCCCAATAGATACTGACCATCCAAATCTCGACCAGCTCTCCTCCTGCTTTAACGCTGTCTGACTGGTTACGCACTCAAATGCTCCGAATAAATCTAAAAAAAACAGACGTCCTATTCATCGGAAGAGACCATTCATTCACCCCCCCCCCTCCTTCAATCAAGGTGGGCAACGCTGACATCATCTCCAAGACAACGATCAGATATCTTGGAGTAACTTTGGACCAGCGCCTTGACATGCATGCCCACATAGATAATACCATCAGGACAATCTACCATAAAATACGAACGCTACGCCTCATGAAGGACACCCTAGAACCAAATGACTTCCGAACAGTCTTCCAGGCCATCATAATGCCCCACTTCGATTACGCCAATTCTATCCTACTTGGCCTCCCAAAAAACTCGACGAATCCTTTACAGCTAGCTATGAACACCGCAGCAAGAACCCTATATGGAGCAGCTCGTAGAGACCACATTACCCCTATTCTGAAGAGCCTGCACTGGCTCCCCATACAACACCGGATCACATTCAAGATCTTAACCATGACATTTAAAGCAGTTCATAGAATCACCTCAACCACCTTGTCAGACCTGATACAACCCACCCCAGACAACAGATTAAGAAGAACCAAGTCCTACAATACCATTCTGCTCCCAAAAGCTATCACTAAATGTAACAAATCAACAAGTAAAAGGGCATTTGCCTTGTTTGCCCCCTCCAGCTGGAATTCTCTCCCAGCAGAAATCCGGACCATAAACAACCTCACCCAATTCAGAAAGGCCGTCAAACACCACCTATTTCAACAGCACTTCTGTAACTCTGACAACATTACCTAGACAGCATTACACGACCCAACAGTCCCTCATCCCATAGCCGCCGAACTAATCTCTAATCTAACTTTCAATTACATAGAACCACCCCTCACAGGGCTGGTACTACAAATCCATCTATGATGCAACCCTCTTTATGTAAATAGTGTATAAAGTTCACCTGTTATCCAAGTTGGAATTCCCTGTTATATATAAGTTCAATGTCTGATTGTTCCACATTGTACAAACCTGTTCATTGTAAACCGCGCTGATACCGAATAGTGCGGTATAGAAAAACTAAAAATAAATAAATAAACTTGAAGCCTTGCTCGAGGATCATGCGGTAGAGCTCATTCCCCAGGCCTTCCAGGGCCAGAGGTTCTACTCGCACTAGTTCCTTATCCCCAAGAAAACAGGGGGCTTCTAGCCCATCCTGGATCTGCGGGACCTCAACAGTTTCCTGGCCAAGGAAAAGTTGAAAATGGTATCCCTTGGAACCTTGCTGCCTTACTTTCTGCAGGGGGATTGGCTATGCTCCTTGGATCTCAAAGATGCCTATACCCACATCCTGATACATCCAAGGCACTATCAGTACCTCTGGTTCGTGGTCAGTGTAGACACTACCAGTACAGGGTGCTCACCTTCGTACTGGCCTCGGCTCCTTGGGTGCTCACCAAATGCCTGATGATCGTAGCTGCTTGCCTCAGTCTCCTGGGGGTTTTCCTCTTCCCCTACCTGGATGACTGGCTCATTGGAGCCATCTCACCCGAGGAGGTGTGCAACACAGCTCACCGCACCATAGGGCTGCTCCAGCACCTAGGGTTTGTGGTCAACTTCCCAAAGTCTCACCTGTTGCCATCTCCACCCAGACACGGGCCTTCCTCCCGCAGGACTGCGCACTGTGCCTTTGGGCCCTGGCACAGGGTGTGCAGATCTGCTCAGCGGTGATAGCCAGACAGATGCTCTGCCTGTTGGGGCACATAGCATCTACATCCACGTCATGTCCTTTGCTCGCCTCCACATGTGGCAGGCCCAGTGGACACAGGCTTCTGGCCACCTGGAGAACAGGATCCAGGTCACACTGACCTTGGCGACATCCCTTGTCTGGTGGCAGGACCCCCTCAACCTCAGGGCCAGCCTGCCTTTCTGGGCTTCCCCAGTGCAGTGCATCCTCATGACAGATGTGTCCAAGTTAGGCTGGGGAGCCCATTGCGATCACCTGCAGTCGCAGGGCCATGGTCTGCAGGGTAGAGGGCCTTGCAGATAAACCTGCTGGAGCTCAGGGCGGTTTAACGTGCCCTGCGGGTGTTCCAGGACCATCTGAGACAGGTGGCTCAAGTCCAGATGGACAATCAGATGGCACTGTAGTACCTCAACAAGTAGGGCAGCACAGGCGCGTACCACCTCGTCTGAGAGGCTGGAACTTCGCAGTAGGACGGAACATCTCCCTCAGGGCATTTTACCTGTCGGTCCAAGATAGTGTACTGGCTGACTGCTTGAGCCGGGTTCTCCAGCCCCACGAGTGGCAGCTGAAGCCGGCGGTACTGGGGGAGGTCTTTTGCCACTGGGGGTCCCTAGAGATAGACCTCTTTGCCAGTCTGGAGAACGTGCAACTGTTGCGCTTCTGTTCCTGGAGGCTGGCCTGGGGACAGGAGGGAGCAGATGCCTTCCTCCTCCCCTTGTCCAGGGGCTTCCTGTACACATTCCTGCCTACACCCATGGTCCCCCCCCCCCCCCCGTGCTCCTCAAGATACAAGTGGAGGCATTCTTCGTGATATTTATTGCTTCCAAGTGGCCCAGGCAACCATGGTTCTCCCTGCTCCTGCAGCTGTCCCAAAGGGACCTACTGCCATTGGGGAGCTCTCTGGACCTGTTGTCACAGGAGAATGGGATGCTTCATCCCGACCTCCCATCCCTCCCCCTGACAGCGTGGATGCTGAGAGGTTAGCTATAGCACACCACCGCCTCTCAAGGGAGGTGGAAGATGTCTTCCATGCATCGGGCGTATATCTTTAAATGGCACAAGTTTTTGCTGTGGTGCACGGTTGGAGGTCTTAACCCCTTCTGCTGCATGGTGCAAGATGTCTTGCGATACCTCTTGCATCTTTCCAGGACTGGTCTCAAGTCCTACACAATCAGAGTACACCTCTGTGCCATTTTGGCTCACCACCACCCCCTGTGGATAGCCAGGCTGTCTCGGTGCACCCTTTGGTGGGCCGTTTCATGAGAGTGCTCCTGCTGTCCCAGCCCCGATCCGTCCGCCATCAGTGACGTGGGACCTTAATGTGGTGTTGGAGAAGCTCATGGCTCTCCCCCTTTGAGCCCTTGGCTACCTGCCATCTCAAATATCTGTCTTGGAAGGTCATTTTCCTAGTGGTGCTCATCTCTGCCAGGCATGTAAAGAACTGCAGGAGCTGGTGGCCCATGTTCCCTACACTAGATTTCACAGGAAGAGAGTCGTGCTTCGGACTCACCCCAAGTTCCTGCCAAAGGTAGTCTCTGCCTTTCACTTGAATCAGGAAGTGGTGTTCCCCACCTTCTTTCCCAGGCCTCACTCCTCCAGGGTGGAGGCGCTTCTGCACACACTTGATTGCAAGAGGGGCCTTGTCCTTTTACATTCAGAGGACGCAGCCCCACCACCGCTGAGTGCAGCTCTTTGTCTCCAGTTGTCTGTGTGGCTGACTGCGTTTCCTTCGCCTGCCAGCAGGCGGGGCTTTCTCTGGACCATCATGTCACAGTGCACAGTGTGCGCTCCGTGGCAGCCTCTGTGGCCAACCTGTGCTCTGTGTGCTTACTGGCCACCACCTGGTCATCTTTGCACATCTTCGCAGTGCACTAGTGCTTAGAAAAGAGCTTACAGCATGATAGCGCCTTCGGCCAGACAGTACTTTGTCACCTCTTTGGGGAATAGTGTAACTCCTTCCCTCCAGCCCTTTGTGTTGAGGCTACCGGAGAGGGGATTACATATTCAATGTTGCTGTCAGGTAACGTTTGCCTCCCTGCGGATGATATCAAAGTCTGCAATGAGGTAGACACCCTGAAAGATGTGGATAATATGAGGAGGGATCTAGCAAAGTTTGGAGAATGGTCTAAAATTTTGCATGTAAGATTTAATGCTTAAAAATGCACTGTATGGAGTCCACTCTGAGTCTTGACAAAGGTATTCCACCTGGACTGAGGTGAAAATCAGCACGTCGAGGGAAGGATTCATGCCTTCAACTGTTTCTTTGACTTTGAGATATAAGACTTTTAGTTTTGAGTCTTTGTGGGACGGGCTGGTTGTAATGGAACAGTCTATCTCATCAGCTTCAGAACATAGCATCCATGATTTTGTTAAATGATACTAAAATGTGGAAGCTCATGATCTTGCTAGAGGATTTAAAACTTATGATGTTGAAGTCAGACTAAGAATGAGCAACTTCAAGATAATATAGTGTGTCTCATGAAAGATTGTACTGGGATCCACAGTAAACTTGAGTTGTTGGAGAACGCAAATAGGAGGAACTTGAGGTTATTGAATTTCCCAAAGAGCACATCAATTTCTGGCCAGGAGTTCCGATCTTTTTTGATTACTATTCTAAATATTCCCTCAGCCTCTATTCCTCCAGCTACAAGCATATTTTTTAAATCTTCTGACAGCTAAGGTTGAGAGGAAGGCTGGGGGTGATTGCGACCAGTCACAGATCATTTCCAATAATAGCTTGGAATTAACAGAATTCTTGGAGAGGACAGATTCTGAGATTTCCCTCAAGGGAACCCAGAAAGAAGAAGAAACTCTTGAAGGCAGTGTCCTTGAATGGTTCCGATTGGCTGGGAGCCGCCTGGTCCTGCAGTCCGAGATGCTCGTCCAAGGTGTCAGAGAGGGATTGGCCTGCGAAGGGCCCCCCGGAAGGATCCGGCTGCAGACCGGCCTCTGTCCCCAGACACCAACCTCGTCGAGGATGCCACTTTGGGGGAGTCAGCGTCTGGCCCGGGTCCCTCAAAGTCCATGCCAGAGGCTGCAGAGCCTTCTGGGCTGGAGTCCAGAATGTTGGCCTTGGAGCACAGTTTGTCTGCCTTCATGGACCAGCAGCGGGCGCTGTTGTCCGGTTCGACTGGTTCATCCACCCCAACCACCGGGCCGTTGACATCTAAGACGTCCCCAGAGGCCAAGCCGATCCTCGGCTGAGGTCACACTCTGAGTCCCGCTCATCAGGACCGCGGTTGTCCCCGGCAAGTCTACTGGGTGCCGGTCGTAGGGCATCGGGGCCCTGGAGGCCCACGGAGCATCCCTCCGAGTCCTCCATGGACTACTCCGAGTGGGAGACGGAGGACGCCGATATCTGTCCCCGCCCGAGGACATTGGGTATCTCCAGGAACAAGCAGGAATGTAGTCTTCAGATATGGGTATCGTCGGTACCGACGGAGCCTGCATGGGAACGCTCCTCAGCGTCCAATAGGAATGCTTTTGGGAGCATCCCTCAGCACATGTGCGTTGCCTTCCCGCCTTTCCAACTGTCTCTCTTCAGTTCTTCGTTTTCCGCGGAGCCAACACATCACATACCCTGTCACCGTAGAAAAGTCTTCTTTAAACTTGTTTTCTTGTGGTCGCGTCTGCCTCCGCACGACACCTACTGGTACTGCCGGTTCTTGTTTTCTTTTCTTTAAAAAAAGAAAAGAAAATTATGTATATATATCTATATATATATATATAGATAGATATAGACACACACACACACACACACTTCTGAACTGTTTCTCTTCAGAAACTTTTTCTTTTTGGTGCTAGGCGCCATTTTGGGCATTAGGCCCCATTTTTCCTAAAAGATGGAAAAAACAGCTAGTGGTTTTAAAAAATGTACTAACTGTGGCAGTACCATCTCCGTCACCAGCACCCATGACTGGTGTCTAAAATGTTTAGGCCCTGACCATTCTCCATCTGAGTGTCTCTCTTGTATGGAGATGACTAAAAGAGGAAGACAGAAAACTCTGCACCCTTTTTTCTTCGGATGTCAGGTCCATTGCATCACGGCAAAATAGAAACTGCGTTCAATGTAACAAATTTGGAGAAGTATGTATACTTTAAATGAAACAAACGTTCAAACAGTCTGCATTTGTCATGCTGCTTCAAGTGGTCTCAGACTTCTGAAAGCATCCAACCCATAGACTTATTCATCAAACTTGGGAAGGAATGCTAGATAGCATCAATGACCACTGTAAAGAAACGGCAAGATATGGCAGTGACTTAGGTTATTAAATCTAAGAAGTTCTTTTTTTATTCTGAAAACAAATCAAAAAAGGGGGAACTTGTAACTCAAAAAGTCCCTCCTCACGAACGTCCGCAGTCACTTATCTTTGCCGTAACTTGACTCTTCTACTGATCCAATACTAAATATAATCCAGACGCCTCCCCTCAGCGCTTTCGAGCGTTTCTCGTTCTACATTCTTCAAGGGATAGATGTGGATCAGAAATGCTGCCCGCGTCAAACGTGAATCTTTTCTTAAATCATCTTTTCCTGTTTACCCGTCTAGGCATTATCTCAAAAAGACGCCACGCCTAGACGGGTAAACAGGAAAAGATGATTTAAGAAAAGATTCACGTTTGACGCGGGCAGCATTTCTGATCCACATCTATCCCTTGAAGAATGTAGAACGAGAAACGCTCGAAAGCGCTGAGGGGAGGCGTCGGGATTATATTTAGTATTGGATCAGTAGAAGAGTCAAGTTACGGCAAAGATAAGTGACTGCGGACGTTCGTGAGGAGGGACTTTTTGAGTTACAAGTTCTCCCTTTTTTTATTTGTTTTCAGAATAAAAAAGAACGTCTTAGATTTAATAACCTAAGTCACTGCCATATCTTGCCGTTTCTTTACAGTGGTCATTGATGCTATCTAGCATTCCTTCCCAAGTTTGATGAATAAGTCTATGGGTTGGATGCTTTCAGAAGTCTGAGACCACTTGAAGCAGCATGACAAATGCAGAGACTGTTTGAACGTTTGTTTCATTTAAAGTATACATACTTCTCCAAATTTGTTACATTGAACGCAGTTTCTATTTTGCCGTGAGTTTAGCGTTCAGAAGATTGACCTACAAAGACGTGTTTACACGATGGCAGAAGGTCCATTGCATCGACATCTTCAAGAGCCTCGTCTTCCTCCCATTGATCTCAGATAACTAAACATAAGAGCCGGTCCTCAAAGGGTAGCTCTCCTTCAAAACATCGAGAGGCCATTGGCATTGCCCTTGAGGAAACTACACCGGCAAAACAGCCCCGGCGTGAGGCTTTAGCCTCCAAAGCATCAACAGCGTTCCAGGATGTTCTCGAGGCTTCGACCTCGGCAGAACTACTGGTGCCATGCTCAAGGGTTCCGGCCGCTTTCATCGGTACTGATACCCAGGCATCGGCAGCGTCGATAGACCAGAGATTCCTCGCTATCGAACGCAGTCTTGCAGCTCTCCTTCCGGCGGTTCAACGGGCACCAATACCGATTCCGATACCAGCACTGATACCGATGCCGGCCCCGGTAGAAATTCTTCCCATGCAGACTTTTTTTCTGGCATCGACAGATTGGTACCGGACCAACTTGATACCGACTTCGATCGATACTGAGACCGTGCTTTGCATGAACATCGGGATCAGAGATACTTCGAATCCTCCGATTCCGATGACTCTGGGTACCAGTGTGTTTCTCCCGGAAGACTCCTCCCCAACGCAGAATGTCTCCTCCGGAAGACATGTCTTTTCAGGATTTTATTCGTGATGTGGCCCGAGGCCTTTTAATCATGGTAGCTCCTGAAAAAGAACCTAGAGCAAAGGAATTGGAAATTCTCCAATACCCTAAGGCTCCCAAGGAGGCAGCCACTCTGCCCATTCATGAAATTCTTCATGATTTGATGCTCAGAATGTGGGAGACACCCTTGATCACATCTCCTCCTCATTCTAGGAGACTCGATACCATGTATCGAGTTCCACCATGTCCTGGTTTTCAAAAGACTTAGCTGCCACCCCATTCAATGGTAGTGGAGTCAGCCATGTGTAGAATGAAAAGTGCAAGAAGACATGCATCTAATCCTCCAGGTCGTGAATGCAGGACTCTTGACGCTTTTGGGCGTCGAACATTTCAGGCTTCCATGCTTTCAGCTAGGATCAGCTCATATATTTTATATATGGGAATGTTCCTCAAAGAGGTCACAGGAGATTTGGAGCTTATGAGCCCCCTTCTCCCTGAAGACAAACAACAAGACTTCCTTACTCTTGTCAAGCATGCTCAAGACGTCTCCAGATTTGTAAATCGTGCAGTCTTTGACTGCTTTGAATGCATCAGCAGAACCTCTGCTATTGCCATTGGTGCACGTCAGATTGCCTGGCTCCAGGCATCAGACTTGGAGATTTGGGTACAGGATAAATTAGGAAACATCCCTTGCACAGGAGAAAACCTCTTTGGCAAGAATTGGCAGGAAAAGGCTAATGAGATAGATGTTGACAATATCACTTTAGATAGATTGTCAAAATCTACAGCTACTCCAGCCAAAAAGAAACCCTATAAAAAAATGCTTTTTCAAAAAAAGGAAGTTTTATCCATCCTATACCCAGCAAGGGCAAGCTCAGGGTCAAGTTGCCCAGAAAGGTCAACAACAACAATCCAGACAAAAGAAGCCAAAAGGCCCGAGAGCTCAACCAGCTCCACAGGCCCAGCCCCCTCAAGGGCTTTGACTCCTTCATAGAGAACTTAGCTTTCCTGCCTCTGAAAGGTCCAGAACCCTTAAACATTCCATTCAGGTTGTGTCATTTTGCCAACAGATGGCACCAAATAACAGCAGAAAATTGGACTCTGTCCATTGTGGGAGAAGGGTACAAGCTTCATTTTCTCAGTATGCCCCCTCCTACAGTTCAATTCCCAAACCTCTACAGACAATCTACTAGATCGAGAGGTCTTAACACTCCTTGCTCAAGGAGCAATAGAGGAGGTGCCCATTCTTCAACAGGGTACAGGGTTCTACTCTCCCTATTTTCTTATTCCAAAGAAAACAGTACTACACAGACCCATTCTAGACCTCAGAGAATTGAACAACAAATATCTGTTCCGAAAAAAGTTCAAAATGATTTCTCTGGGAACTCTTCTGCCATACCTTCAAAGTCTGGATTGGCTTTGTTCTCTAGATCTAAAGGATGCATAAACTCGCATTCTGATCCATCCAGATCACAAGAAATTCTTACAATCCCTTTTCAGGGGAAAACATTTCCAATACAGGGTCCTTCCCTTTTGGTCTGGCTTCAGCACCAAGAGTATTCACAAAATGCATGGCAGTAGTAGCTGCATTTTTGCGAACCCTAGGGATATTAGTCTTCCCATACTTAGACGACTGGCTCATTCGAGCTCCCACAGTTCCAGAAGCCAGCTTTGCACTGTCTCACACAATGCGACTCCTCCAATACTTGGGATTGGTCATAAACCTCCCAAAATCCCAACTTGCTCCGTCTCCGTCCCTGGAGTTCATAGGAGCTTGTTTAGATACCAGACAGTCAAGGGCTTTTCTCCCACAACCCCGCTGTCTTCGTATAGTGCAGCTAGCTTCTCAAGCAGCGGTGAAGTCCTTTCTAACTGCTCGAGAACTACTACAACTATTGGGACATATGGCATCCACGGTTCATGTGGTTCCCTAAGCTCGCCTTCATATGCGAGCAGCCCAGTGGACCCTATCCACACAGTGGACACAGGCCACAGGACATCTTTCGGACAAGATATCAAACTCACGACAACTGATTTTGTCCTTCCAATGGTGGCAATCACTGGAAAATCTTCTAGTGGGATCTCCTTTTCCAGCAACCCCTATTCCAGGCCACTTAACAGATGCATCACAGGTGGGATGAGGAGCACACCTGCATTATCTCTCTACCCAGGGTACCTGGACTCCACAGGAGGCTTGTCTTCACATAAACCTTCTGGAACTCAGAGCAATCTATCTAGCTCTTCGAGTATTCCATGCCCAGCTCAGCTACAAGACAGTCCTAGTCCAAACGGACAATCAAGTAGCTATGTTCTACGTGAAGAAGCAGGGGGGAACAGGCTCTGTCGTTATGCAACGAAGCTTTACGACTATGGGCCCTCGCCAGAGAGCATCAAATTCACCTTCTCCTGGTATATCTTCCAGGCATTCAAAACCTTTGGGCAGACAAACTCAGCCGAGGAGTGCTGCCTCACGAATGGTCTCCACCTAGACCATGTGGCCAAGATATTTCAGATCTGGGGAACCCCAGACATAGACCTATTTGCAAGCCCACTGAATGCCAAACTTCCCCGGTTCTGTTCCAGGATTATGGCTCAAAATTGCCAGGCAAGGGACGCCTTCCTTCTTCACTGGGGTCACAATTTCCTCTATGCCTTCCCACCCATTCCCCTCATCCCCAAAACACTCTTCAAACTTCAGAGTGACAGAGGTCGTATGATCCTCATAGCGCCACAGTGACCACGCCAAACATGGTATCCCCTGCTTCTACATCTCTTTCAAGCTGCACCTCTGGAGTTAGGCTATGCTCCTGATATCCTCTCCCAAGAGAACTGGATGCTATGGCACCCAAATCCCCAGTCCCTGCATCTCAGGGCCTGGTTGCTGAAAGCTTAGACCTTCAGGATCTCAACCTTTACCAACAGGTAAAGGATATCCTTCAGGCTTCTAGAAAATCTTCCACAAGACGCTCTTATGCCTTGAAGTGGAAACGTTTTACTATATGGTGTTCAAAGAAGGGGTTAAACCCGCTTATGATACCTTTGGAATCAATACTAGAGTATCTACTTCATTTATCAAATTCTGGTCTAAAGATCAATTCAGTAAGAGTCCATCTTAGTGCAATTGCAGCTTCCTATAAGCCTCTAAATGGACAACCAATTTCCTCTCATCCACTCATATCAAGATTTATGAGAGGTCTTCTATTAACAAAGCCTCCCATCAAGCCACCACCGGTGGAATGGGATTTAAACCTAGTTCTTGGGCAGCTCATGAAACCGCCTTTTGAACCTTTAGCCACTACAACCCTAAAACTTTTGTCCTGGAAGGTCATCTTCCTAATTGCAATCATCTCTACACGTCGCATTAGGGAATTGCAAGCTTTAGTGGCTGATCCTCCTTATACTAGGTTTCACCATGATAAGGTTTTTCTCAGAACTCATCCACACTTTTTATGCCAAAGGTAGTTTTGCCTTATCTCCAGGAACAAGCAGGAATAAGTCCTCACATATGGGTACGTCGGTACCGACGGAGCCCGTGCGGGAAAGCTCCCCAGCTTCTTAGAATAGAAGCTTTTGGGACCTCCCACTGCACATGCGCACTGCCTTCCCGCCTTCCTGAACAGCTCTCCTCAGTTTCTCTTTTTCCGCGGAGCCAGCAGGTCGTGTTCCTGTCACCGCTGAAGAAATTGTTATTTTATTTGTTTCTTTAGACCGCGTACCTGCCTTCCCCATACCGATACCGGTATCGCCGGTCTTTTCTTTCTTTCTTTAAAAAATTATAATTCTTTTTTCTTATTTTTTAGCTTTTTGGTCACTTCAGAGAGGCCTCTCGGCCTACTCAATTTCTCCTCATGGAGAAGCCAGCCCCTGGATTTAAGAAGTGTACCAAATGTAATTTATTTATTTATTTATTTACATTCTCTTATATACCGCGCTATTCTGCATCAGCGCGGTTTACATTGAACAAACTGAAATTACATTGAACAGTCACAGACACCCATGAATGGTGTCTGAAATGTTTGGGGCCTGACCATTCCATACCGGACTGCCCATCTTGCTCCCACATGTCTAAACGTGGGCTGCAGAACCGGGCCAACAAATTCCATGTGCTGTTTGCTTCAGAGAATACAGCATCACAGTCATCCAGGTCTTCTTCTCCGGATGGATCTCAGGTAACCAAACCTTCTGTGGGCAAGTCCTCAAAGAGCAAATCTCCTTCAAAGCATCGAGAGGCTCTTAGCTTAGAACTTGAGGACCCTGCCCCAGCCAAACAACCCCGGCGGGAAGTCCAACTTCCAAAAACGCCAATTCAGGGGTCTCAGGTTGATATCGATGCTACGGCCTCGACAGATCACCTGTTAGCCTGCTCTGGGGTACCGGGTCACTCCGGTACCGACATCCAGGCAGCTATGGCGTCCATGGGCGATACTGTACAGTCCATGCAGCAGGGCCGTCATGGCTTTCATTAAAGCTGCAACGCCATCGGTTCCGCTTTCAGCGGTTCCGGGCCCGATACCGGTATCGTCCGCCATGCCGGTATCGAGGCCGTCCACCTCTAAACGCAAGTCGGTACCGTATGGGCTTTCGCTCCATACCGGTTCCATACCCGATACGCCCGATATCGATACCGATCGGTACGCGTATCGTGCGTTAGAGGAAAGCACCGATTCCTCTGAGGATTTTCACTCCTCTGATGATTCTGCTGAGTTTTCACTCAACTTACCTGAGGAGCCCTCTTCTCCTAAAAGGAGAATGTCCCCTCCAGAGGATTTGTCCTTCCAGGACTTTGTTTTAGATATGGCTACAGCCCTTTCTATTACCACATCCTCTGAAAAGGAACCCAGATCCAAAAAACTGGATATTTTGGGATACTCAAAGGCCCCTAAGGAGGCAGTTACCCTGCCTATCCATGAAATCCTTCAAGAACAACTGATGGATTTCTGGGAAAATCCTTTGACTTTGTCTCCTTATTCCCGTAGGTTGGACACCATGTATAGGGTCCCTCCTTCTCCTGGTTTCCAAAAGACTCAATTGCCCCACCACTCTATTGTGGTGAAGTCTGCAATGAAGAAGATTAGGAGTACCAAAAGGCACTCTTCCACCCCTCCAGGACGGGAATGTAAGACTTTGGACTCTTTTGGTAGGAAAATTTTCCAGGCTAGTATGCTTATAGCCAGGATTAATTCCTACAGTCTCTATATGGGCATGTTCCTGGAGGAACTTGCCAAAAAGGTGCGGCATTTTGCCCCCTTTATCCCTGAGGATAAAAAGCAGGGATTCCTTTCCCTAGTGAAACAACTCTTAGAGGTTTCTAAGTTCTCTAATAGGGCAGCATATGATTCCTTTGAGGGAGCCAGTAGGGCTTCGGGCATTGCTATTGCAGCCCGACGTCTTGCTTGGCTCCAGGCCTCTGATCTGGAACCTTGGGTTCTAGATGGCTTACGGAATCTGCCCTGTACAGGTGAGAACTTATTTGGGGAAGAGTGGCAAATCAAAGCCACCCAGATGGATGCTGAAAATGCCACCTTGGAAAGACTTTCAAAGTCCACTTCAATTCCTATTAAGAAAAAGTCTTTTAAAAGGCCTTACTATAAGAAGGCCAGAGTTGCTTCAAATACTGGCCAGCAGTCTTCTCAACCTCGCTATACTGCTAAGCGTCAGCAATCCAAACAAGCACGAGCTAAGCCTGCAGCAGCTACTGTAGCTCAGCAGGCTCCAACCCCTCAGGGGTTTTGACTTGCTCCTAGGGAACTTGCCACTTCTGGTTCTAACACAACCAGAACCTCTCACCATACCCGGAAGGTTGGTTCACTTTGCTCCCAGATGGGAACAAATCACAACAGAACAATGGACCCTCTCTATCATTCGAGAGGGTTACAAACTTCATTTCTCCAGCCTTCCTCCCCATCATATGGTGAGACCATTCAATTCTCCCCCATCTCTCCTAACCCTGTTGGGTCAAGAGGTTTCCTCTCTTCTTGCCCAAGGGGCCATAGAAGAGGTTCCTCTTCCTCAACAAGGGTCCGGTTTCTACTCCCCTTATTTTCTCATTCCAAAGAAGACAGGGGGATTCAGACCAATCCTAGATCTGAGAGAATTGAACAAATTTCTCTTCAAGGAGAAATTCAAAATGCTGTCTCTCGGCATTCTCCTTCCTTACCTCCAGGGTCAGGACTGGCTTTGTTCTCTAGACCTACAGGATGCGTATACACATATACTCATCCATCCATCCCACAGAAAGTATCTTCGCTTTCTGTTTCAGGGAAAACATTTCCAATACAGAGTACTCCCCTTCGGTCTAGCCTCTGCTCCAAGAGTATTCACAAAATGCATGGCAGTCGTAGCCGCATTTCTAAGAGGCATGGGAATCTTTGTCTTCCCATATCTGGACGACTGGCTCATCCGAGCTCCAACTCAGTCACAGGCCCAGATTCCCTGGGACCACACAAGGAGCCTTTTGCAGTATCTGGGACTGGTAGTAAACCTTCCCAAGTCCCAACTCATCCCTACTCAATCTCTAGAATTCATAGGGGCCCAGTTGGACACCATCACTGCAAGGGCCTACCTTCCACATGTTCGAGGCCAGCGCCTCCTGAGTTTGGCCTCCCAAGCTCAGTCCAGCACTCACTTGACAGCCAGGGAAATGCTACGCCTACTGGGTCATATGGCCTCCACAGTGCATGTGGTGCCCTATGCTCGTCTTCATATGAGAGCAGCTCAATGGACCCTGGCCACTCAGTGGACTCAGGCGTCAGGAGCGCTCTCAGACCAAATACAAACCTCCGATCGTCTGTTTTGGTCCCTCCACTGGTGGACTTCCACCAAGAATCTGTTGTTGGGGGCTCCATTTCAACCATTGCTACCCCAAGCAACCCTCACACCAGATGCCTCCCAAACAGGGTGGGGAGCCCATCTGCAAACTCTCTCCACTCAGGGCACTTGGTCTCTACAGGAGACCACCCTTCATATCAATCTTCTGGAACTGCGAGCAATTTACCTTGCCCTCAAGGTCTTCCACTCCCTCCTAGCCAACCTCACTGTCCTAGTTCAGACGGACAATCAGGTGGCCATGTTTTACATAAACAAACAAGGAGGGACGGGCTCTCTGTCGCTTTGCAACGAAGCTCTAAGACTATGGGCCTTCGCCAGAGAGCATCAGATTCACCTGCTAGCAGTGTATCTCCCAGGAGTTCAAAACTCTCGGGCAGACAGGCTCAGTCGAGTTCTGCTGCCACACGAATGGTCCCTACATTTGGACCAAATAAACCGAATCTTTCAGGAATGGGGGACCCCGGACATAGACCTCTTTGCAAGTCCGTGGAATGCCAAACTTCCCCGGTTCTGTTCCAGAACTCCGTGTCAGGGAGCTCAGGCTACGGACGCCTTTCTCCTGAATTGGAATCAGGCATTCCTATATGCCTTTCCACCCATTCCTTTGATTCCCAAGACTCTGTTCAAACTCCAGAGGGATCATGGAACTATGATCCTCATAGCTCCACGCTGGCCACGCCAAGTGTGGTTCCCTCTACTTCTACAGCTCTCCCAGGGATCCTACTTGGATCTGGGAGCTGCGCCAGACCTCCTGTCTCAGGAGGAGGGGACTTTGTGGCACCCAAACCCCAAATCCCTTCACCTCAGTGCTTGGTTACTGAAGGCTTAAGCCTTCAAGACTTTCATCTTTCCCAACCAGTGAAAGATATCCTTTCTGCCTCTAGGAAACCCTCTACCAGGCGTTCCTATGCTTTCAAATGGAAACGTTTTTTCCATTTGGTGTGCTCAGCAGGGTCTTGACCCTCTGGCACTTCCTTTGAATTCTCTTCTTGATTATCTCCTGCATCTATCCAATGCAGGCCTCAAGACGAATTCGGTAAGAGTCCATTTAAGTGCTATTGCAGCATCCTTGAAACATATAAATGGACAACCTATCTCCTCTCATCCTCTTGTTGCAAGATTCATGAGAGGCCTGACTCTCACTAAACCTCCCATCAGACCACCCCCGGTCGCATGGGATTTGAATCTAGTGCTCGGTCAACTTATGAAGCCACCTTTTGAGCCAATGTTTTCCACCTCCTTGAAATTTCTTCCTGGAAGGTTATCTTCCTCATTGCAGTCACTTCGGCTCGCCGCATCAGTGAGCTGCAGGCTTTAGTGGCTAATCCACCTTACACAAGATTTCATCTGATAAGGTGGTCCTTAGGACGAATCCCCACTTTATGCCTAAAGTGGTTCTCGCCCTTTCATCTTAATCAAGAGGTATATCTACCTGTCTTTTTTTCCAGCTCCTCATGCATCCAATGCAGAGAGGAACCTTCATACTCTGGATTGTAAAAGAGCTCTCGCTTTTTACCTTAATAGGACTCAGCCACATCGAAAGTCTTCTCAACTTTTTGTGGCCTTTGATCCTTCCCATTTGGGACTTCCAGTCTCCAAGCGTACACTTTCCAATTGGATTGCTCAGTGTATTTCTTTTGCTTACCAGAGCAAAAACATTTCTCTGGAAGGCCATGTCACTGCTCACAATGTGAGGGCCATGGCAACTTCTATGGCTCATCTGCACTCTGTTTCCATAGATCAGATCTGTCGAGCCGCTACCTGGGCCTCGGTTCATACCTTCACAGCCCATTACTGTTTGGACAAGGACTCCCGCCGGGATGCCTTGTTTGGCCAGGCTGTCCTCAAGCACCTGTTCCATTCCTAAACAACTCCTGCCCACCTTCCCAGAATGGATGCCTGAGATCCATACGAAGATGGCGAACCTTTACAGGGGATCCCATGCATCTAAGCTAGGGAGTCCCCATATGTGAGGACTTATTCCTGCTTGTTCCTGGAGATAGCACAGTTACTTACCTGTAACAGGTGATCTCTGGGAACAGCAGGAATTAGTCCTCACAACCCACCCACCTCCCCTAGGAGTTGTATCTTTTATCTATCTATCTTCCTGTCCTCTCTCTGTTGACTCAGCTATAAACTCGAAACTGAGGAGAGCTGTTCAGGAAGGGGGGGAGGCAGTGCGCCTGTGCAGTGGGAGGTCCCAAAAGCTTCTATTCTAAGAAGCTGGGGAGCTTTCCCGCACGGGCTCCGTCGGTACCGACGTACCCATATGTGAGGACTAATTCCTGCTGTTCCCAGAGATCACCTGTTACAGGTAAGTAACTGTGCTTTCATTTAAATCAATCAATTTATCTTCCTGTATTCTTTCCTAGGCCTCATGCCTCTAATGCAGAAAGGAACCTTCATACTTCGGATTGTAAAAGAGCCTTGGCTTTTTACCTACAAAGAACACAGTAACATAGAAAGTCTTCTCAACTTGTTATTGCTTTTGATTCTAGTCATTTGGGACTTGCAGTCTCCAAGAGAACTCTATCCAAATGGATTGCACAATGCATATCCCTTTGCTTATGAGAGTAAGAGTCTTCCTCTTTAAGGCCATGTCACAGCTGATAATGTGAGAGCCATGGCAGCCTCTATGGCTAACCTTCACTCTGTCTCTATTGATGACATTTGTCGAGTAGCCACCTGGGCTTCGGTGCACACCTTTACAGCCCACTACTGCCTAGATAAAGCCTCCCGTCGGGATGCCTTCTTTGGGAAAGCTGTTCTTCAAAATCTCTTTCAGACCTAATTCAACTCCTACCCACCAACCCTGGTGGAATGCCAGAGATCCATGGGAGGAAGCATGGCCCACCTTACTATAGGTGGCAGCTTCCTGGGGCTATCTCCCTGGCATCTTCAGCTAGGGAGTCCCCATATGTGAAGACTACATTCCTGCTTGTTCCTGGAGATAGCGTAGTTACTCACCTATCACAGGTGATCTCCGGGAACAGCAGAAATGTAGTCTTCACAACCCACCCACCTCCCCTAGGAGTTCTCTCTGTCTCTTTCCTCTCTCCCTCTCCCTCTCCCCCTTTCACTCAGCTACAAACTTAACTGAAGAGGGACAGTTGGAAAGGCGAGAAGGCAGCACGCATGTGCTGAGGGATGCTCCCAAAAACGTTCTTATTGGATGCTGGGTAGCGTTCCCGTGCAGGCTCTGTCGGTATCGACGATACCCAATATGTGAAGACTACATTCCTGCTGTTCCCGGAGAACCCCTGTTACAGGTGAGTAACTACACTTTCTTACCCATCCCTCCTATCCTAGAACTACTCTTGCTCTGTATGTGGGAGACACCGGCGTCGGTACCGGTGGTGAGCAGACGGCTGGACTTGATGTATTGGGTCCGTTGGAGCCCGGGCTTCCAGAAGTCACAACTGCCGCATAACTCCATGGTGGTGGAGTTGGCCATGCGTCGGCTGAAAAGCCAGAAGACGCACTCCTCAGTGCCCCCCAGCAGGAAGGCCTGCACCTTGGATGCCCTCGGCAGAAAGTGCTACCAGAGCTCGATGCTCCTCTGCTGTATCCAGGCCTACCAGCTGTACATGGGCATGTACCTGAGAGACCTGGCTGGTCTCTCCGAGGAACCCTTGCAGAGGTTCAAGAGCCTGACCAAAGCCGTCCATGAGTGCTCCAAATTTATGTCTCGAGTGACCTATGACAGGTTTGAGTCAGCAGCTCTGGTAGCCGCATCGGTGCATGCCGCCAAGCTGGCTTCAGTCATCCGATCTCAAGCAGTGGGTTCAGGTCAATGTCCTATGCTAAGAGGAGAATTTCTTTGGTAAACCCATGACCCTGACAAGTCTGCCGAGCTGGAGACCGAGTTCATGACGAGAACCTGGCTCTCTTAAGACCACTGCCCCTCCCTAACAGAAGGGCTCGGGTAAAAAGCCATTATCTCCAGGAGCAAGCAGAAATGTAGTCTTCACGTATGGGTGACGTCGGCACCGACAGAGCCCGCATGGGAACGCTCCCCAGCATCCTAAAGGAATCAACCTCATCAAATTCCTGGTGAGGGAGAAGTTCAAGATGCTCTCCTTTAGAACATTGCTGCCATACCTCCAGCAGGGAGACTGGCTATGCTCCTTAGACCGCAAGGATGTTTATACGCACATCCTCATCCACCCCAACCACAGGCAGTACCTGCTGTTCATAGTAGGGGGCAGGCACTTTCAATACAGGGTGCTCCTCTTCGGTCTCGCCTATGCCCCAAGTGTCTTCACAAAATGTCTGGCAGTCGTGGCCGCCTTCCTCCGGCTCCAGGGGTTCTTCATTTTTCCCTACCTGGACGACTGGCTCATAAAGGGATGCACAGCCTCGAAGATGCAGCAGGCCATCACTCGCACCATCCAGGTTCTGCAGCACTTGGGCTTTGTCATTAACTACAAGTCTCACCACCTTCCGACACAGTGTCTGGAGTTCATCGGAGCAAAGATCGACACCTTCTAGTCGAGGGCCTTCTTGCCCAAGGACCGAGCCGATCTGCTCTGGTCCCTAGTTCGGGACGTACAGCACCGTCCCTCGGTGCCCGCCTGGCTTCTTCTGCGCCACCTCGGGAACATGGCCTCCATGGTCCACGTCTCCCCAGACACTCGTCTCCATATGAGGATGGTGCAATGGTGTCTCCAGGACCAGTGGTCTCAAGCCATGGGCCATCTCCAGGTGACCTGCCAGCTTGCGGACTCTCTGGCCTGGTGGCAGTCGTCCCAGCATCTCGAAGCAGCATGCCTTTTCAGGCGCCAAGTCATTCGAGGGTCCTCACCATGGACGCTTGCTTACTCGGCGGGGGAGCCCACTGTGGAGATCTCCGCACTCAGGATAACTGGTTCCCAAGTGAGAGCGCCCAGCAGATCAACCTCCTGGAGCTCCGGGCCTTACACCTTGCCCTGAGGGTCTTCTGTCATCACCTACGTCACCAGCCGGTGCTGGTCCAGACAGACAACCAGGTGGTGATGTTCTACGTGAACAAGCAGGGGGGCGCGGGGGTCTCGTGCCCTTTGTCAGGAAGCACTGGTCCTCTGCTCGTACGCAATCCATCAGGGTATCCTCCTGTGGGCGATGTACCTGTCAGGCCAGGACAACCGCTGGCTGACACTCAGCAAAGTTCTCCAGCTGCATGAGTGGCAGCTGGATCCCAGAGTAGCCAGTTGACGTTTCCGACTCTGGGGGGAACCGGTGATGGACCTGTTCGCCAGTCCTGACAACTTTCAGTTGCCCCATTTCTGCTCCCGGCAGTCCCACCCTTCAAGGTTGGCAGCGGACACGTTCCTGGTCGGAAGATCTCATGTACACCTTCTCTCCGACGCCTCTGATCACCAAGACCTTGTTCAGGACCCTCCACAACAGGGCCTCGCTTATCCTGATAGCTCCTCAGTGGCCCAGGCAGCCGTGGTTCCTGGTGCTTCTGAGGTTGGCGATGGAGGTCCCCATCATCCTGGGAACTGCCCTGGGTCTCCTATCTCAGGAGGGGGGTGCTCTCCTACACCCCAACCTTGGGTCTCTCTGACAGCGTGGCTGCTGAGAGGGTGACTGGCCCCTCTCATCCTTCCGGCTGATGTGGAGGACATTCTGCTGGCCTCTTGCAAGGGCTCTACTAGGAAGGCTTACACCTTCAAATGGTGCAGGTTCTCTGCTTGGTGCACCCAATAGGGGGCTGATCCTTTTTCCTGCCCGGTGGCTCTGGTGTTATACTACTTTCTTCACCTTTCTCAGTAAGGACTGAAGTCTTAACTCCATCTGGGTACACCTTAGTGCCCTGACGGCGCACCACCATCCGGTGGATGGTAAGCCTTTCTCAGTCCAACCATTGGTGACCCCGTTTTCCTCGGGGTCTGCTCTTATTGAAACCTCCGGTTTGCTCTCCGGCAACTGAATGGGACCTCAACGTTGTGTTGGGGCAGCTCACTCGCCCACCTTTTGAGCCTCTGGCTACCTGCCACCTTTGCTACCTCTCTTGGAAGGTGGGTTTCCTGGTTGCGCTCACCTCCACTTGCAGAGTTAGCGAGCTTCATGCTCTTGTGGCAGAGGCGCCCTATACCAGGTTCTACAAGAACAGATGGTGCTTCGCACGCACCCCAATTCCTGCTGAAGGTAGTGTCACCCTTCTATCTTAACTAGGAAGTGGTGCTTCCTACCTTCTTCCCAAGACCCCACTCCAGTCGGGCGTAGGCGGTCTTTCACACCTTGGACTGTAAGAGGGTTTCGTCCTATATCCAACGCACTCAGGGCCACCACAAGGCTTCTCAGCTTTTCATCTCCTACGACCCCAGTAGGCTGGGGGAGGCAGTGACCAAGCGTACGCTGTCCACATGGGTGGTGGACTGTATCACCCTCGCTTATGAGCAGGCGAGGTTCCCACTGGAAGGGCGTGTAATGGCGCATCGTGTCAGGACTATGGTGGCTTCGGTGGCAAACTTGCGCTCTGTCCCGATGGTGGACATCTGTCGGGCCGCCACCTGGGTTTCAGTTCATACCTTTGCAGCCCATTACTGCCTGGAAATAGAGTTCCAACGGGACAGTGCCTTCGGCTAGGGTGTGCTCCGTAACCTTTTTGGGGTCTAGGCAACGTAGGCAACTCCTACCCTCTGACCCTTCTTTGTTCAGGCTACCAGAGTGCTGGTTCATTGGACACACGGGTCCTACTGCAGTCTGTGGACACGGACTCATTTGCTGTTGTTTGTGGCTCCCCCTGAGGGAGCCATGTTTTGCTGTGTTTTCGGTAGCCTGTAGCTGGGGGGTCCCATATGTGAGGATTTACTTCCTGCTTTTAGTTACTCACCTGTAACAGGTGTTTTCCGGGGACAGCAGGAATCGGTCCTCACAACCCTCCCTTCTCCCCTTCAAGTTGCTCCTTTATCATCTTTTATTTTTGCATTCTTTTAACTGTCATCTGACTGAGCAAGATGGCACCCTTGGGCGGGAAGGGGACCACGCATGTATGGTGGCATCTCCCAAAGACTTTCTTTGAAAGCTGAGGAGATTCTTCCGCAAGGGCTCCGTCAGTGCCAACATCACCCGTATTTGAGAACTGATTCCTGTTGTCCCTGGAGAAACACCTGTGACAGGTGAGTAACTACGCTTTGTGGATAGTGTCTGCCTTTCTGTCGACACTGGCTCAGTCTAAGATGCTGCTGGTTCCCTTATTCGTTTTTCTTTTCTTACTTTCTTTAAAAAAAACAAACCCACTTGGGCATCGATGCCTTTTTTGGCCTTTGGCCCTCAGCCTTCCTTACTCTTCATTTTTGAGAGTATGGAGAAACCAACTAGTGGTTTCAAAAAATGCACTAAATGTGCCTGCACCATTTCGGCAACTGACACACATGACTAGTGTGTAAATACCTCGGCCCAGACCACCAGCCAAAGACTGTCCCCTTTGACAGAAAATGAGACAGAGAGGTCTACAAAACCGGGCCTCTACATTAGCTACACATTTATTTATTTATTTGAACAGTTTTCTATACTGCCCCTTCCAATGATCAGGGGCGGTTTACATCAAACAGTTAGTTATAGAGAATGTATAACATGCCAGCTACACCAGAAATGGATATAGTGGAGGTTGGTTAATATATAACTATATACATAAGAATTTGCAACATGTGCAATGAACAGAGGTAGCTGAGGGGGAAGGATGCTCAGCCTGGGAGGATGTGCTAGGGGGTAGTTGAGATGCTGGATTGCGTGATTGTATCGCTGAAGGGGGTATCGTTGATGTCCACCTCGAGGGCCTCTTCATCCTCTCCTGGATCTCAGGTATCCTCGAAGTCCAAACACAAGGATGATCTCGCTCTAAACATTGAAATCCTTGAGGGCTTGCCTTGGAGGCGGATTGACCTGTCACAACTTCGGCGGGAGGCCTTGCCCCCCATAGCCATCGAGGGGTTCTAGGATGCTCCCAAGGCCACGACCTCTAGAGAGCTAGTGGTGCCATGCTCTGGGATGGTGGCACAAATTCCCGCCACTGATACCCAGGTATCGACAGCCTCGATTGACCAGCGTATACTGGCCATAGAGCATAGTTTGTCAGCCCTACTTGCAGCCTGGGTGCCCATAAAATCCTTGGCTACAGGTACCAGGCAGTCTGTACAGGTTCTGGTATGGACATTGACAAGAGTTCCAGGTGTGACAACAGTTCCACCCATGCCCTCTCTGGAATCCCTTACCGATACTAGTGCAAGGCCCAAACAGCTCACTGAGGCCAATACATCGGAACATCAGTACCGACATCTGTCTTCCTATGCACACCATACCCGTCGATACTTCAAGTCCTCCAATTCCCCTGATTTGAATGCGGAGTCGATAGATTCACGGGGGCACCATGACCTTCCTTTGGACCCTTCCCTACCTCAACAGCAGTGCATGTCGCTGCCAGAGGACATGTCCTTTCAGGAATTTGTTCGAGACCTAACCAAAGGGGTCTCTATCACGGTGACATCAGAGAAAGAGCCGAGGGCAGAAGAACTGGAGATCCTTCAATACCCAACGGCACCCAAGGAAGCAGCCACCTTACCAGTGCACTGCATCCTTCATGATCATACAGGGGAGACATCTCTCACTGTCTCACCCCAAAGTAGAGTTCTTAATACTATGTACTGGGTACTGGAGTGTGCCGGCTTTCAGAAGGCACAGCTTCCCCACCATTCCATGGTGGTTGAATCGGCTATGTGCCAAATCAAGAGTTCAAAGGCTCATTCCTCTAATCCACCCGGTAGGGAATCGAGAACCCTTGGCCTTTGGGCGTTGATGCTTCCAGGCCTTCATGCTCTCAGCTAGGATCAATTCCTATATACTTTATATGGGAATTTTCTTAAAGGAGGTCTCTAGGGATCTCAAAGCATTTGCTCCTCTCTTCCCTGATGACAAACGGGCAGACTATCTAGCCCTAGTTAAACATAGCCAAAATGTATCAAAGTTCGTCAGTAGAGATACTTTTGATACTTTTGAGTGTACAAGTAGTGTTTCGGCAATTTGCATCGGTTTACGTCTCATTGCATGGCTTCAGGCTTCAGATCGTAAACAGTGGGTTCAAGATAAGCTGGGCAACATACCTTGCACAGGGCAAAATATCTTTGGCAAAGACTGGCAAGATAAAGCTCTCAATACTACTCTAAAGAGACTGTCCAGCTGACCCTGCTAGGAAAAAATACCTGAAAAGAAGTCTTTCTACAATAAGAAGAAATTCTTCTCCTCCTATTCCCCTACTTCTCAGCATCAGGGTCAGGCCCCACAGACGAGGCGACAGCCTCCTAAGCAGCAAAAGAAGACACAGGTGGCTAAATCTCAACCAGCCCCGCATCTAGAGGCTGTGCCTGGTTTTTGACTCATATGTAGAAAACATTGTCACCCTGCCTCTGGAGGATCCCCAACCTCTCCATATAGCAGGCAGACACTGTCACGACGCCCACAAATGTCACCTCAGAGCAGTGGACACTCACGATAGTTCAGGAGGGGTACAGACTTCACCTGTAAGCTCTGCCCCCCTCCACATTCAAAGGGGAGTATCGAACACAACCCCTTTTCATTGCTCTCCTGCAAGACGAGGTGTCCTCTTTTCTGTTTTCAGGGCGCCATAGAAGAGGTCCCAACATCCCAGCAGGGAGTGGGCTTCTACTATCTCCAGGAACAAGCAGGAATGAGTCTTCACATATGGGTATCGTCGGTACCGACGGAGCCTGCGCGGGAACGCTCCCCAGCGTCCAGTAAGAAAGCTTTTGGGAGCATCCCACAGCGCCTGCGCGCTGCCTTCCCGCCTTTCCCAACCGCCTCTCTCCAGTTCTTCTTTTCCGCGGAGCCAGCAGGTCGTGTTCCTGTCACCGCAGAAGAAGTTCTTTATTTTTTCTTTATTCTTTTGTGTCGCGTCTGCCTTCTTCGACGTCGGACTGGTACCGCCGGTCTTTTCTTTCTTTAAAAAAAAACACAAAACAAAACCTTATACTTTCTTCACTGTGCATTTTCAGTTTTTGGGCCTTAGGCCTAAAAATTTTCTCCTCAAGGAGAAGCCCGCCTCCGGGTTTAAAAAGTGCACAAAATGTGGCGGTACTATTTCTGTCACCAACACCCATGATTGGTGTCTAAAGTGTTTGGGTCCTGACCATTCCATCACGGATTGTGTGTCCTGTACCATGATGCCTAAAAGAGGTCGGCAGAACCGAGCAGCCAAGCTCAGTACCCTGTTTCCCTCTGATGCAGCTTCGGTGGCATCGACATCTTCCAGGGCTGCTTCTTCCTCCCATGGATCTCAGGTAACCAAGCATAAATCTGGCCGGTCCTCGAAGGGCAAATCTCCCTCTAAGCATCGAGATGCCTCCGGGCTTGTCCTCAAGGATTCCGCACCGGCAAAATTACCCTGGCAGGAAGTTCCGGCTTCCAAAGCATTGTCTATGGGGTCACAGGTTGACATCGATGGCTCGGCCTCGACCGATCACCTGTTGCCGTGTTCTGGGGTACCGGTGGCTCCCACTGGTACCGACATCCAGACCTTGGTGGCATCGATGGATCAGAAGATTGACCATGCAGCGCACCCTGACGGCATTCATGCAGGCTGCGACGCCTCTGGTACCACAACAACCCCCGTTGCCGGTACCGGCTCCGGCACCGGCATCATTCCCGGTGCCGGTACCGATTGCATCGACATCGGCTTCGGTGTCGACTGCAACGGTACCCTGTCCTATGATGCCCATCGGTACCGATCCGGTACCGATTACTCCCGATGTCGATCCCACTCTGTACACCTATCGGGCTTTACAGGAGCATCCAGACAGGCGATACTTCGATTCCTCCGAAGACTCTGAAAAGTCTGAAGGATCTATCGAGGCATCGATACTTCTTCCTCAGGAGTCTTCAAGGAAGCTAACAAAAGTTACAGCGCAGTAATAATAATGGGTGATTTCAATTACCCCGGTATCGACTGGGTCAGTGTCACGTCAGGACATGCTAGGGAGATAAAGTTCCTAGATGAAATAAATGACTGCTTCTTGGAGCAGCTGGTTCATGAACCGACTAGAGGGGAAGCCATATTAGACCTAGTCCTTAGTGGAACACCAGATCTAGTGCAAGAGATAATGGTGTTGGGGCCACTTGGCAATAGTGATCATAGCATGATCGCCTTTGATTTAATTAGTGGAGGAGGGATAGTAAGGAAATCCACAGTACTACCTTTTAACTTTCGAAAGGGAGACTATATGATAAAATGAGGAAAACAGTTAAGAAAAAAACTAAAAGGAGCAGTTGCAAAGGTTAAAGACGTACATCAAGCTTGCGTGTTGAAAAATACTATCTTGGAAGCCCAGACCAGCTGTATTCCACGCTTTAAGAAAAGTGGAAGGAAGTCCAAAAAACTGCCAGCATGGTTTAAAGGTGAGGTCAGAGAGGCGGCTGTTGCCAAAAAAGCATCTTTCAGGAAATGGAAAAAAGAGCCAAACGACGAAACCTGGAAACAGCACAAGCACTGGCAAGTCAAATGCAAGGCATTGATAAAGCAGGCAAAGAGAGAATTTGAGAAGAAGCTTGCTGCGGAAGCAAAAACGCGAAATAAAGACCTTTTCAAGTACATTCGTAGCAAAAAACCTGTGAGAGAGTCAGTTGGTCCATTAGATAATAAAGGGGTTAAAGGAGCACTAAGAGGCGACAAGGCGATAGCGGAGAGACTGAATGAATTCTTTGCTTCGGTCTTTACTGAGGAAGATGTAGGGATGTTACCCATGACTGAAGTGGTATTTAAAGGTGCGGAAGAATTTAAGGAAATATCGATACATCGGGAAGATGTCTTACAACTATTAGATAAACTGAAGAGTAGCAAATCACCTGGGCCGGATGGTATACATCCAAGGGTGTTGGAAAGAACTGAAATATGAGATTGCAGACCTGCTATCAGTAATCTGTGAACTATCATTAAAATCATCTCTAATACCTGAAGATTGGAGGATCGCCAATGTAACACCAATTTTTAAAAAGGGTTCCAGGGGTGATCCGGGAAACTACAGACCGGTGAGCCTGACGTCAGTACCAGGAAAAATGGTAGAAACCATCATAAAGAATAAAATTACTCGGCATGTAGATAGTCACAACCTAATGGCAGACAGCCAACATGGCTTTAGACAAGGAAGATCTTACTAATCTGTTATGTTTTTTTGAAGGAGTGAATAAACAGGTGGACAAAGGTGAGTCGGTTGATATTGTGTATCTGGACTTTCAGAAAGCCTTTGACAAGGTCCCTCATCAGAGACTTTTGGCAAAACTAAAGAGTCATGGGATAGGAGGCAGTGTACTATTGTGGATCAGGAACTGGTTAAAAGATAGAAAGCAGAGGGTAGGGCTAAAAGGCCAATTTTCCCAATGGAGAAAGGTGAGTAGTGGTGTACCCCAGGGATCTGTGCTGGGTCCGCTGCTTTTTGACATATTCATAAATGACCTGGAAAGTGGAATAACGAGTGAGGTTATCAAATTTGCAGATGACACAACTATTTAAAGTTGTTAAAACCCAAGAGGATTGTGAAAAATTGCAAGAGGATCTTGATAAATTGGAAGATTGGGCATCAAAATGGCAGATGAAATTTAATGTGGACAAGTGCAAGGTTATGCACCTAGGGAAGAACAACCCAAACTATGGTTACACGATGCAAGGTTCCACATTAGGAACCACCACCCAGGAAAAGATTTAGGCGTCATTGTGGATACCATGTTAAAACCCTCGGCCCAGTGTGCAGCGGCGGCCAAGAGAACAAATAGAATACTAGGTATGATAAGGAAAGGAATGGAAAATAAAACAAAAGATATTATAATGCCTCTATATCGTTCCATGGTGAGACCGCGCCTTGAATATTGTGTGCAATTCTGGTCGCCGTATCTTAAAAAGGATATAGCGATTTTAGAAAAGGTTCAGAGAAGAGCCAACAAAATGGTAAAGGGGATGGAAGGATACTCCTATGAAGAAAGGATAAAAAGGTTAGGGCTCTTTAACCTGGAAAAGAGACGGCTGAGGGGGAGATATGATAGAAGTCTATAAATCAATGAACGGAGTGGAACGGGTAAACGTAGATCGATTGTTTACCTTATCAGAATATAGAAAGACTAGGGACATGCAATGAAGCTACAGGGTAAACTATTTAAGACTAATAAAAGAAATATTTTTTTCACTCAACGTGTAATCAAACTCTGGAATTTGTTACCGGAGGATGTAGTAAAGGCTGTTAGTGTAGCTGGGTTTAAAAAAGGTTTGGACAAGTTCCTGGAGGAAAGGTCCATAAACCATTATTAAGAAGTGACCGAAGATATCAATGCTTGACCCAGTACAAGCATTGTGGAACTTGTCTCTTGGGGAAACTGCTAGGTACATATGACCTAGATTGGCCACTGTTGGAAACGGAATACTGGGCTTGATAGACCTTGGTCTGACCCAGTATGGCATATCTTATGTTTTTATGTTCTCCTAAACGAAGAATGTCTCCTCCAGAAGACTTGTCTTTTCAAGACTTCATTAGGGAAGTGGCTAGGGGCCTCTCCATCACAGTGGCCCCTGAGTCAGCCTAGAGCCAAGCAGCTGGATATTTTGCAATATCCTAAAGCTCCTAGAGAGGCAGCTACTTTACCTATTCATGAGATTTTGTATGATCTCATGTTGAGCATGTGGGAGACACCTCTTACCACCTCTCCTCATTCTCGCAGGCTAGACACCATGTATCGTGTCCCTCCTTGTCCTGGCTTTCATAAGACTCAGCTTCCTCACCACTCTATTGTGGTAGAGTCTGCCATGAGAAAGATAGAGTGCAAAAAGACACTCATCTAATCCTCCAGGACGTGAATTCAGGACCCTAGATGCTTTTGGCCGTAGGGTTTTTCAAGCTTCTATGCTAGCTGCCAGAATCAACTCCTATAGTCTCTATATAGGGATGTTTCTAAAAGAAGTCACAGATCATCTGCAGACCTTGACCCCTTTTATTTCAGAAGATAAAAGGCAGGAGTTTCTCACTTGGCTCAAACATGCCCAGGATGTTTCCAAATTTTCCAACCGTGCAGCCTTTGACTCTTTTTTGAGTGTGTAAGCAGAGCCTCGGCTATTGCCATAGGTGCACTCAGAATTGCTTGGCTACAAGGTTCTGATTTGGAACTCTGGGTCCAAGATGAATTGGGAAATCTTCCTTGTACAGGTGAAAACCTTTTTGGCAAGGATTGGCAAGCAAAGGCCACTCAGATGGATGCTGAGAACTCTGCTTTGGATCAACTTTCAAAGTCCACCTCTGCTCCTGCTAAGAAAAGATTGTTCAAAAAGACATCTTTTTCTGAAAAGGGAAGATATTATCCTGCTTATGGTCAGCAGGCATCTTCTGCAGGTCGTTTTGCTGCAAAACGTCAGCAAACACCTAAACAGGCCAAGTCAAAGGCTGCTAGGCCTTCCACGGCCCAGCAGCCTCAGCCTCCTCAGGGCCTTTGACTTGCAACTAGAGAACTTAGCCTTTCTAGCTCTGGAAGAACCAGAGCCCCTCACCATTCCAGGAAGGCTGGCTTACTTTGCTCCCAGATGGGAACAAATCACAGCAGAGCAATGGACCCTCTCCATCATAAGGGAAGGGTACAAGCTTCATTTCTTAAACCTTCCTCCTCACACCATGGTGAAACAGTTCAATTCTCCAACATCTCTCCTCAACCTTCTGGGTCAGGAGATTGCCACCCTTCTTGCCCAAGGTGCAATAGAAGAAGTATCTCTTCTTCAACAGGGCTCAGGATTCTACTCCCCTTATTTTCTTATCCCAAAGAAAACAGGGGGCTACAGACCCATATTAGATCTCAGAGAATTGAACAAGTTTCTATTCAAAGAGAAATTCAAGATGATTTCTCTCGGTGCTCTGCTTCCATATCTTCAGAGTCAGGACTGGCTTTGTTCTCTAGATCTCAAGGATGCGTACACCCATGTCCTCATACATCCAACACACAGAAGGTTCCTTCGGTTCCTTTTTCAAGGAAAGCACTACCAATACAGGGTGCTTCCTTTCGGTCTGGCCTCTGCACCAAGGGTGTTCACAAAATGCATGGCAGTAGTAGCTGCATTTCTACGCACTCTAGGAATATTTGCCTTCCCATATCTGGACGACTGGCTCATTCGAGCTCCATCTCAAGCAGAGGCCAAGACTTGTCTAACTTGCACAATGCGTGTCCTTCAATATTTGGGACTAGTAATAAACATTCCAAAATCCAGTCTCACTCCTACTCAGTCCCTCGAGTTTATAGGGGCTTTGTTGGATACCACAACTGCAAGGGCCTATCTTCCTCAGGCCCGTTGCCTACGCTTGGTGCAGTTAGCCTCCCAAATACAGTTAAAGCCCCTTTTAACTGCTCGGGAAATGTTACAACTCTTAGGCCACATGGCATCCACTGTGCATGTGGTTCCATATGCTCGCCTTCACATGAGGGCAGCTCAATGGACTTTGTCCACCCAATGGACTCAGGCATCAGGTTGCCTGTCAGACAAAATAGCAAACTCCAGTCGCCTCTTGTGGTCTCTCCAGTGGTGGAAGTCCTCTCAAAACCTGTTGCTGGGGTCCCCTTTTCAACAGTCAGTTCCCCAAGCAACCCTTACAACAGATGCCTCTCCAATGGGCTGGGGAGCTCATCTGCAAGATCTCTCCACGCAGGGCATCTGGTCTCCACAGGAGACTTCACTACACATAAATCTCTTGGAACTCAGAACAATTTTCTTAGCTCTCAGAGTGTTCCACTCCCTGCTCAGCTACAGGACAGTGCTCATCCACACGGACAATCAAGTAGCCATGTTCTATGTAAACAAGCAGGGAGGGACTGGCTCTCTGTCGCTTTGCAACGAAGCTTTGCGACTGTGGGCCTTCGCCAGAGAGCATCAGATTCATCTTATGGCTGTATATCTTCCAGGCGTTCAAAACTCTTGGGCAGACAGACTCAGTCGAGTTCTGCTTCCACACGAATGGTCCCTCCACAGGGACCAGGTAGCCAGGATTTTTCGAATTTGGGGAACCCCGGACATAGACCTATTTGCAAGTCCGTGGAATGCCAAACTTCCCCGGTTCTGTTCCAGGATTCCGTGTCAGGGAGTTCAGGCCAAGGATGCCTTCCTCCTTCACTGGGGTCAAGACTTCCTTTATGCCTTTCCACCCATTCCCCTAATTCCCAAAACACTGTTCAAGCTTCAGAGAGACCGGGGTTCTATGATCCTCATAGCACCACATTGGCCACGCCAAGTGTGGTACCCTCTACTTCTGCATCTCTCTCAAACTCCATCCCTGGAGTTGGGCTCTGCTCCAGATCTTCTCTCCCAGGAAGCCGGAACGTTGTGGCACCCAAACCCCCAGTCTCTCCATCTCAGGGCCTGGTTGCTGAAGGCCTAGACCTTCAAGTTTTCCATCTCTCTCAGCAAGTCAAGAGATATTATGCTTCTAGAAAGCCTTCCACTAGACGTTCCTATGCTTTCAAATGGAAAAGATTTACCATTTGGTGTTCAGAGAAGGGTCTTAACCCTCTTGCAATACCTTTGAATTCTTTACTAGAGTATCTTCTGCATCTTTCCCATGCAGGCCTCAAAACAAATTCGGTAAGAGTCCATTTGAGTGCTATTGCAGCGTCCCTCAAGCCTCTCAATGGACAGCCTGTTTCCTCTCATCCTCTTATAGCAAGATTCATGAGAGGCCTTCTTTTAACTAAACCTCCCATTAGACCACCTCTAGTGGCATGGGACTTTAATCTGGTTCTTGGCCAGCTTATGAAGCCACCCTTTGAACCTTTAGCCACCACCTCCTTGAAATTTCTTTCTTGGAAGGTTATCTTTCTCATTGCAGTCACCTCAGCACGTTGCATCAGTGAGTTGCAAGCCTTGGTGGCTAATCCTCTTTATACAAGGTTCCATCATGATAAGGTAGTCCTCGGGACCAATCCACACTTTATGCCCAAAGTGGTCTCGCCTTTTCATCTGAACCAGGAGGTATACTTGCCTGTCTTTTTTCCAGGACCTCATGCATCAATTGCAGAGAGGAATCTGCATACTTTGGATTGTAAAAGAGCTCTCGCCTTTTACTTACAAAGAACACAGCAACATAGAAAGTCTTCTCAACTCTTTGTTGCTTTTGATCCTTCCCATTTAGGACTTCCAGTTTCTAAGAGAACACTGTCCAACTGGATTGCTCAGTGTATTTCTTTCGCCTACCAGAGTAGGAACCTTTCTCTGGAGGGCCATGTCACAGCTCACAATGTGAGAGCCATGGCAGCCTCAATGGCTCATCTAAACTCTGTGTCCATCGACCAAATCTGTCGAGCGGCCACCTGGGCCTCGGTTCATACCTTTACAGCCCATTACTGTCTGGACAAGGACGCCCGCCGGGATGCCTCGTTTGGTCAGGCTGTTCTCAAACACCTGTTCCATTCCTAATCAACTCCTACCCACCTACCCTGGTTGGATGCCAGAGATCCATGGGGGGAGGTAGAGTCCTTTTCAAGGACACACAACCTGGGGTCTTCCCCTGGCATCTGCAGCTAGGGAGTCCCCATATGTGAAGACTCATTCCTGCTTGTTCCTGGAGATAGCACAGTTACTTACCTGTAACAGGTGATCTCTGGGAACAGCAGGAATAAGTCTTCACAACCCACCCACCTCCCCTAGGAGTTGTATCTCTCTATCTTTCCTTTCCTGTCTCTCTGTCTCAGCTTTAAAACTCGAACTGGAGAGAGGCGGTTGGGAAAAGCGGGAAGGCAGCGCGCAGGCGCTGTGGGATGCTCCCAAAACCTTTCTTACTGGATGCTGGGGAGCATTCCCGCGCAGGCTCCGTCGGTACCGACGATACCCATATGTGAAGACTTATTCCTGCTGTTCCCAGAGATCACCTGTTACAGGTAAGTAACTGTGCTTTCCCTTCTTTCTCATTCCAAAGAAAACTGGAGGGTAGAGGCCCATTCTGGACCTCAGAAACCTCAAGTTTCTAGTCCACGAAAAGTTCAAAATGATCTCTCTCGGGACTCCTCTTCCTTGTCTCCAGAGTCAGGACTGGCTCTGTTCTCTAGATCTACAGGAAGTATACACTCATATCCTCATCCATCCAGGAGATAGGAGGTATCTACACTTCACCTTTCAGGGAAAATATTATCAATACAGAATCCTTCCCTTTGGACTCGCCTCTGCCCCAAGAATCTTCATAAAGTGCATGACGGTCGTAGCCGCATATCTAAGAAACCTCGGGATATTCATCTTCCCCTACTTAGACTATTGGCTAATAAAGGCAGACACCTCCCAAGAGGTGTTGCTGTCCTTGCATCGTACCATAACAGTATTGCAGCACTTGGGATTTGTCATAAATGTCTCAAAATCCCATCTTGCTCCAACTTAGAGTTCATCGGAGCCCTGCTAGACACCCAACAGTCCAGAGCATATCTGCTCCAGCTCCGTTGTACTCGTCTAATAGAACTAGCATCCCAGAAGCTCCTAAGAGACCTTCTGACAGCCCGAGAGATGCTGTAGCTCCTTGGGTACATGGCTTCTACAGTGTATGTCATCCCATATGTCTGACTACATATGCAGCTAGCCCAGTGAACTCTGGCCTCCCAGTGGAAGCAGGCTTCAGGCTGTCTCAGGGACTGGATCCAAGTCACTGTCTGCTTAACCACGTCCCTTCATTGGTGATGCTCTCCAGAAAATCTGCTTGTAATCACCTTTTCAGATGCCTCCACATCAATGCACCCTGATGACAGATGCCTCTAGGTGGGGTTGGGGAGCCCATCTGGGCATCTGAGTCACAATTCCAGATCAATCTCCTGGAACTGGGCTATTTTCAAAGCCCTCCAGGCGTTCCAACACCACCTCACAGCACAACAGGTTCTCGTCAGGGTAGACAATCAGGTTGCGATGTTCTGTGTGAACAAGCAGGGGGGAACGGGCTCTTGGGCCCTCTACGCAAGGAGGTGATCTGCCTCTGGTCCTTTGCTATTGCGCATCAGATATACTGCCAAGCCTTCATGGCCCAGCAGCGGGCTCTGCTGTCTGGTTCCTCCGGTTCATCATCCCCAGCCATCAACCTCGAGGACATCCCCAGTGGTTGAGCACTACTAGCCTCGAGATGACCCTCTGCTTTGGTCCCGATCTACAGGGCCACGACCCTCCCCAATGAGTGCCCATGGTTCCTACCAAAGGGCCTCCGAGGGACTTGGGCCCGGGATCCATCCCCAAGACCTGGACCGCCCTCGACACCTCCACAGACTATGACTTGGACTGGGAAACCGAGGGTGAGGAGTCCCCGGACACCCGAAACTGCCATGATGTGCCTTCGGATCAATCTCCCACAAAGAACCGGCGCCGGTCCCTGCCCAAAGATGTGACCTTTCTCGACTTCATGTGGGATATGGCAAAGGCACTGGCATTCGTGAGTCAAAGGAGGATCCTTGCACAGAGGAATTCAGTCCTCCACTACGACCCCCCTCCCCCTCCTCTCTGAAGGAGGCACTCCTGGTGCCCGTTCCTGAAATCCTGGAACGGTTACTCCTCCGCATGTGGGAGACACCCACATTGGTACCCATTGTGAATTGATGGTTGGACTTGATGTACCGAGTCTGCCGGAGCCCTGCCATGGAGTTATGTGCCACATCTCTCCATGGTGGTGGAGTCGACATGCGTCAGCTCAAGAGCCAAAAGACACACTCCTTGGTGCCCCTGGGGAGGAAGGCCCATGCTATGGATTGTATGGGCAGAAAGTGCTACCAGTGCTCTATGCTCATCGACCGGATTCAGGTATTCCAGCTGTACATGGGCATGTACCCTGAGAGATCTGGTGAAGGAGCTCGCCAAGGTTTGGCTGTTCTCTCCAAGGAACCCTTCCAGAGGTTCCAGACCCTGGCCTCATGTGTCAGACAATGCGCCAAGTTCCTTATCGTTCCTCCAGTTTAGTCCTCAACCTCTGGGTAGTGAACCTCCTCCTGCAGCTTGGAGGCTGGGCATGTCAAACTCATGACATCAATGGATATAGCCTGCTGGTCTCTCCCATCAGCCCCCAGTGTGTCCATTCTCCATGCAGCAGGAGGATGTAGTGAGCCTAGCTTCTGGGCTCACTTGGGGGAACAGATAAGGAGCATTTAGTGTGACAAATTCTATTCTGGTTTTACTTTTGATATTTACCTTTAATTTTACTTTTAATTCAGTTACCTTTGGTTAATTGGCAATCAGGGATTAGTTCCCTTTAGTTGTTAGGAGCAAATTTCCTTAGATTTAAAGTAATTTTAAATTTGAGCCTGGCTTTTTAAATTAGTAGCAGCTCCCGCCTTCCCTCCTTGTCAGTTATTTTCACTTGCTGCAGGCATTCACCGGTGCAGATCTCTCTCCCTTGATGGTACGGGAGAGCTCCGGGACCCGTACAGCCACACTGAAGCTGTGTGAGACGGAGCCTCTCCGTTGCTGCGGGATTTTACTTTTATTCTGTGGAACCGGCTGAGCGGTCCTTGCCATGGCTGCCTGGTGTGACAGCGCGGCTGGAGGATCGGATGAATTCAAGGTGGTAGGAGCAGGCTGCGTGGCTTTCGGCCCTGCAGGTAAGGCCTTCAGACTCTTTCGGTCTGCTGAGGCCTCCTTTTTTGCAGCGGCTGTTCTTGGCGCCAAAATTCGTTGGCAAAGGGGGCGGCCATTTTCTCTCTAGGTATTTGCAGCGAGCTGCCTGTGTGAGGAAGACGACAGGCAGAATAGCTAGAATTTTAGGTCTAGTGTTTCTTTCTTTTGTTTGTAGGTTTTTTGAGGCTCGGGGGGGGGGGTTCCTCAGTCTTAAGGGGGCTGTTGTCAGTCCTCTTTATTTTTAAGTTTATTCTTAGTTTTATAGGACAGCAGTTTTGGCATTGATCTCTGATGCCACATGTTCTCTCCCTCCTAATCATGTCTCTGAGGAGCATCTGTTAAGTCCCAGGATATTAGGCAAATTGCCAGCTTTTAGGTTCAAGAGCAGAGCCCTAACTTGTAGTTGGAAGGAGGGACAGGCTGGAAGTGTGCTTGAGACAGTAGCTCTTTTTTGTATTCACAAACGCCTGTGGTTTCACAGGGACAGGTTTAGGAAACCTTAGGACAACCTTTTTTGCACCGTGACCCCTTTTACCATTGGTCAACTTGTGATGACCCCCAATGATAAAATCAAATGCGTCTCTCTTCCTTTACCATTAACGCATTGTCGCTGTAATCATTTGTTGAATTATTAATATATTATAGGCCTTTGCATTATGTTTTTATTTATAAAATTTACTTATTTAAACCACAATAACTAATCCCAATAACAAGTAGTAATATTTGATTTCAAAATTATGATTTTGTAGTCAAATCACTAATATGAAGTAAAATTATTTTTTCTACCTTTGTTGTCTGACCAATTTATTCTCTGATCATGCTGGTCCCGATCTGAGGCTTCTGCTTTCCTGTCTTCTCTTAGCTCTCTTTCTGTGGTCTATTGGCCATCTGCCATTTCTTATCTTTTCTTTCGTTTTCTTCACTTCTTTCCATCAGCCTATTTCCATTCCCAGTAAACCTCCCCAGTATCAGCCCCTTTCCAGTTCTCACTCCCAATACCTACCTTCCAATGTCAACTTGCATTCCCATGACTGCCACTGGTGTCCATTTCCTTCCAGTCCCCCTCCTTCCCCACTGACCAGTCCCTTCTAGTACAAATACCATGGCAGGCCCTCTCAGATCCACTCCCTTCCAGTTCCATTCTCCCATCCCCTCGTATCAGCCCATTTGTAGCCTTAGCCACCAGTTTTCTTCCAGGGCCAGCAGCTCTATCCTCCCCTCCCCACAATCAGCCCATTCCCAGTCAAAGCCCCCCAATCAGCTCACTTCTAGTGCTAATCCCCCCTCAACCCCATTACCAGTGCTAGCCTCCCCTAATCAGCCCAATACCAGTCCTACTCCCCATCAGCTCATTACCAGTCCTAGCCTTCACTAATCAGCTCATTTCCAGTCATAGCCCCCCCCCCCGATCAGCTCATTTCCAATGCTAGCCTCCCATCAGTCCATTACCAGTCCTACCCCACCCCATCAGCTCATTACCAATCCTAGCCTCCCTAATCAGCTCATTTCCAGTGCTAGCCCCCTCCCTCACCCCCAGTGCTAGGCTCCCCTAATCATCCCATTACTAGTCCTACCCCCACCCATCAGCCCATTACTAGTCCTACCCCCACCCATCAGCCCATTACAGTCCTATCCCCCCATCAGCCCATTTCCAGTCCTAACCTCACCGATCAGCTCATTTCCAATGCTAGCCCCCCATCAGTCCATTACCAGTCCTACCCCCCTGTCAGCCCATTACCAGTCCCAACTCCCCCTTGATCAGTCCATTCTCAGTCCTAGCCCCTCCATCTGCCCATTACCAGTGCTAGCTCCCCCATCAGCCCATTATAATCCTAACCCGCACTGTCTCTCGCCTCTGTCCAGCATTTATCCCCTGTCTGTCCAGTATGTCCCCCTGTCTCTCCCCTTTGTCCATACCAGCCCCCCCTCCATGTAAGCCCCCCTACCTACATCCATCCATATATGTCAGCCGTGTTGCAGGTTTCCTGCCCCCTCATCCCCTCTCCCCATGTCTGCCTCCCTTCTAATGCAGCCACGGCTCCCTGCCTCTTGGGGAACCGCGGCTGTGCCTGTAAAATCGTTGCGGAGCCTCCCTGTCTCTCGACGGGCTCCGTGCAGCATTGTCCCGCCTCCAAAGGAAGTTCTTTACCACTTCCTTTGGAGGCGGGACAATGCTGCACAGAGCCCGTCGAGAGACAGGAAGGCTTCGCAACGGTTTTACAAACACAGCCACGGTTCCCTAAGAGGCAGGGAGTCGCGGCTGCATTAGAAGGGAGGCGGTGAGTTTGCCGCTGCTGAGAAGCGGACTCGGCAGTGGCAGCAACTTGTGCGCGTTTTAATTTTTTTTTTTTTTAACTTGGCAGAGACGAGGCGACCCCCGCTAAATCCTGTGGCGACCCCCGTGGGGGTCACGATCCACAGGTTGAGAACCGCTGCCTTAGGATATAAAAAAAAATATATATATATAATATATAATCATAATAACAGTTAAACTGTCAACCAAGAAGTGCCTGTGCTACGGTCTATGGCCACCAGAGGGCAGCTGATACACTGAATAGTACCTCTCTGTGACCATGTGTATGCAGCCATCTTATTTATTTATTTATTTACATTCTCTAATATACCGCGCTATTCTGCATCAGTGCGGTTTACATTGAACAAACTGAAATTACATTGAACAGGGCATTATAACTTGGAGATAACTATTTTACAGGGAACATGGGCTGTGGAGGGTTAAGTGGCTTGCCCAAGACCACAAGGAGCACCTGTGGGACTAGAAACCCCAGTCCTTCCGGCCCAAGGTTGCTGTCTTCTAGTGGGATTTGAACCCCCGACCTTCCGGCCTGAAGTACCTTGCCCCAACCACTAGGCCACTGCTCCACTCCGATCTTCAGATTGATCTTCAAGTCAGGGAAGAAATAACCACAGGGCCACCTCATGGGCACTCCCTCCTCCCATTGGAATTGCAGTCCCATTATTTTGTTTTTGCCGTCTTTTTAGCTATGTCATTTGACTGAGCAAGATGGCACCCTTGGGCGGGAAGGGGACCGCGCATGCGTGATGTAATTCCCAAAGGCTTTCTTAGAAAGCTGGGGATTTGCTCCGCATGAGGGCTCCATCGGCACCAACGTCACCCATATGTGAGGACTGATTCCTGCTGTCCCCAGAGAACATCTGTTACAGGTTAGTAACTACGCTTTACTCACCTATAACAGGTGTTCTCCGGGGACATCAGGAATCAGTCCTCACAACCCTTCCTCTTCCCTGTGGAGTTGCTGCCTTGTTATTTTTTGCCATCTTTAGCTATGTCATTTGACTGAGGCAAAATGGAACCCTTGGGCAGGAAGGAGGCCATGCATGCGTGGTGCATCTCCCTAAGGCTTTCTTTGAAAGTTGGGTGTGAGGACTGATTCCTGCTGTCCCCGGAGAGCACCTGTTACAGGTGAGTGACTTCGTTTTTTCCAGATAAAGTGCAAGAGATCAAATAATTTTATCAAGGCTTAAATTCTTTATCCTTACCTTTTCAGCTACTTTTTTCAAACACCATAGCAACCTCCTTCTTATTTTTATTTACTTTTCTGACAGGGTTTGCTGCCCTTAAAATACGTATGTTTTGGTGCCCACTGCATTTACTTCACCCAGATGTTCCCATCCAGCTAAAACTTCCTTGAGCTATATTCCCCTATCTTAAAGTTAGTTTTTCTAAAATCTAAGACCCTCACTTTTGAATGAACCACCTCCGCCCTAGTTCTAATACTGAACCACACTATCCTATGGCCACTGTCTGCCAGATGATCAGCAGCATTCTCCCTGTTCATAAGCACTACATCCAATATGGTCCTCTCTCACATGGATTCCATTGTCAATTGCCAGAATAGTTCTCTGTGTAGAAAATCCATGATCTCCCTATTTCTAGACAACATCACCGCAGAGATGTCATAGTGTGACTATCAGTAGCATGTCTTCTTTCATAGTAATATTATGAATGTCTTCATTTAAAGCTGTCCACTTCTGCCTGTGAAGGAGATCTGTATATCACCATTATAAGCTAAGTTTCTATTCTCTCTTTCCAGTTTAACCCACAGTGCCTACACCTTATTTTATAAGACTTGTAGTTCTATCACAGTTTAATTTTTACGTATAGCACCACTCCTCCTCTTCCTACTTTGTTCTTCCTGAATAGATTGTAGTATGGTATAATTATTTCGCAGTCATGGTTCTCCATGACTGCCACTAAATCCAAGTCACCCTCTAAATACAAGACCTTTGCTAAATCCAGAATCTTACTTCCCACACTGTGGGTATTAGTATGCACAACTTTCCAGATGTTTTCTTTTTTTCTTATTTCTATAGAGGTATTTAATGTTCTACTTACCTGAGGTCTTTGTTCATCCATTCCTGATGAACCTAAGGCCCTCTTCAATATGTTAGCCATTCCAAGACATTTCCCCTATGTCTTTGATAGATGGACACCATCTCTGTTCAGAAGCCCTTGTAAAATCATCTCATGGTCCATGCAGCCTCATAGAAAGCAAAGTAACTTACCTGTAAAAAGTGTTCATTGAGAACAGCAGAGTATTAGTCCCCACAAAACTCTCCCATCTCCCCTAGGAGTTGATTTTTCCTAAGAGTAGCTATGTTTAGAACTAAAGTAGCCATGTGTAGTGGTGCCATTGCGGGAGAATCCACCTATATGTAGTTCACAGTACTGGAAAGCTCTACAAGATCTTAGATAGCAGGGCTGTATTGAATGATGTCACCCATATATAAGGATCAGTGTTTCTTCTAAGCTGTGCGCTTTTGCATGCACTCCGTTCATGAGCCCTATGCACATGGCAAAACTTAGCAACGTGCACTAGAGAGATGCACAACCAAAAAAGTTTGGTGTTCATATTTTCCAGATTTTTCCCTATTTTTATGTTTGTTCATGTTTTTGCTCACATTTGTCTTAAATGTGTGCCTTTCTTATGATCCTGTCAGACAAGTCCAGACAAGTGGATTATGCTTCCCTGCCAGCAGATGGAGGCAGACCAGAGCAACTTCTAAATGATGCTGTCACGTAGTATGTCCTCCGGTGCAGCACTAAGAGAAGCCAGTATTGTCTGCCTCAGGAGGCAAGGTGTCTGAACTGGTGCAGCAGTGCCAATAGGCCTGTCTCTCCTAACCCAAATTACAGTCCTACTCTGTGTGCTTGAGATTAGTAGGCCCTATGTTTGGAACTCTGTACACCCTGTCACCTTGAGCTGACAGCTTGCCTGTGTTCACTGCTGCTGCCCATGGGTTCCTAGCATTTGGTGGGCCAGAGAGCATATAAGAGGGGACTCCTTGGGGCAGATGGGAAGTTTGGGCCCAGGCCTCCCTTGTTTAATTTTTTTTCCTCAGACTCTTTTTCTTTCCTCATAGAACTGAATAGGCTATATTTGGCTCTCTTTGCTGTTTGCAACAAAGCAGCTCTAAATTTAAATTAAAAAAGAAAAAAAAAGCCTTTCTTTTTCTCTGGTAGCTAGGCCTCTTGGCCAGCTGAGGCATCCATACTTAGGTTTCCCCAGCCAGTCTGACATAAGAACATAAGAAATGCCATACTGGTCCATCAAGCCCAGTATCCCATTTCCAACAGTGGCCAATCCAGGTTGCAAGTACTTAGCAGGTTCCCAAAAAAAAAAGACACAGATTCCATAATGCTCGTCTGGGGTAAGTAGTGGATTTCTCAGATCCTCTTTAATAATGGTTTATGGACCTTTCCTCCAGGAACTTGTCCAAACCTTTTTTTTTAAACCCAGCTACACTAACAGCTTTTACTACATTCTCCAGTAACGAATTCTAGAGTTTTACTACGCATTAAGTAAACAATTATTTTCTCTAATGACGATGCTAAGATTCCTTTTTACCACTGTGGTTTTGACAGTCTCTTTAAATGGGCCTTTTATGTGTGTTTTCCTTACCACCATTGTGGCACTTAATTTCGGCATGATGCAGCCTGCTTGTTTTTTCCTGCAGCTGCAGCCCTTTGCCTTGGGACATCTTTTGGCATGTTCAGGACCTTGCATGGGGCTCCTGTATATAAAGTGGAGTCACGGGGTATGTCCTTATTTACCAAGCTAAAATGGGAATTACACTTACCTGGTAATTGTGGTTCCTTGAGTAACTCCAGTTTAGTCCTCAACCTCTGGGTAGTGTACCTCCTCCTGCAGCTTGGAGACTGGGCATATCAAAGTCATGACATCACTGGATATAGCCTGCTGGTCCCATCAGCCCCCAGTGAACTACTGACAAATAGACTCAAAGGAACAACCAGTAAGTAATTTTTTTTTAACTTAACATTATATGCAAGGGCACGCATAACATATAAACTATCTACTACTCCCTCTCCAGAAGGAAAGGGGCTGCTTTCTGTATTCACTTTTTCTGCCGAATGCTTAGCCCTAAACAGTCTAGAGCACTATAGTAATATATGTAACAATATAATATAAACTAATAATAATATAATATACCACAATACAACAATTTCCTACTATAACAATATAGCACCAAGCAAAAGGAAGCATTAAAAACGACTGAACGCCAATGAAGGCCTATATCTTCTTTAAACCTTGCATTGCCCCCCAACAGGAAATACCACTGCTAAGACCCCATCCCCGGGCAGGAATGAGGACTAAACTGGAGTTACTCAAGGAACCACAGTTACCAGGTAAGTGTAATTCCCATTTCCTTATCGTTCCTCCAGTGTAGTCCTCAACCTCTGGGATGAATCAGAGCAGTAATCAATGGGAGGGACTTTACCAGCCGGATATCCACTCCGCCTCCCCGAAAGCGGCATCCCCAGCCGCCAGAACATCTAGGCAGTAGTGCTTACTGAAAGTATAGAGAGACAACCAAGTGGCCACTCATCAGATGTCTATTGGCGGAACCAGAGAATGCTCCGCCCAGGAAGCCGCTTGCACCCTGGTAGAGTGAGCCCGCAAGCCCACAGGGCCTGTACTGTCCCGAAGAAGATAAGCTGACGCAATCGTCGCTCAACTCCCCCTAGCCCTGGAATCTTTTGCCGCCGCTTCCCTCTTGTGTTGCTCGCCGAACAACTCGAAGAAGACGATTTGATTTGCGAAAAGCTTCTGAAACCTTTAAACAGTGCCACAATGCTCTCTTGACATTCACCCAGCGCAAGCTATGGCCCGATACATTCCCCTCCACCGAACCCAGCGCTGGAAGAGAAAAGGTTTGATTTAGGCGAAACGGAGAAACCACCTTTGGCAAACACGATGGAACTGGCCGCAAGGTCATCTCTCTGGAGGAAGAGAAAATACAATACGCAACAGGACAACGTCTGCAACTCTGAAATTCGCCTTGCCGAACAGATGGCCACCAAACATACCATCTTCAAGGCTAATCCCTTAACCGACCCCTGTAGCAAGGGCGCAAATGGCATGCTAGCTAACGCCCCTAAAAGCAACTTGCGCTCCCCCGGAGAACTTAATATTCTACGAGAGGGCTGCAGCTTGGTGACTGCCTTGAGAAATCGTACCACATTGACATGTGAATGAGACAGTCCCGGTACCTTGTCCCTATATCAAGATAGAGCTGTTAACTGAACTCGCAAGGAACTTGGCTGCCGACTCCTTAACAAAACCTGTCCTGCAGAAAACTCAATGCCAAAGGAACTGACACTGTTGTCACGCAAATGTGCCACCACGAGCGCTAGTCCTCAAAGACGCGCCAAATACGTACATAACAGGCCAGCAAAGTCAGTCAATAAACGGTTAACTAATCCCTTTTTTTTTTTTTTTTTTAAACTCTGAGGGAAGTACAATGCGAAATTATAACTTTTAAAAATATGCTGTACGAAAACCAAACCTTTTGATGTCCACTTCTCGGCCTGAGTGCGTTCTGCTGATCGCCGGTGCTGTCACGAGGCCGCAGAACGCGGGAAAGGCTCCGGTCCCATGTGGCTCCGTTTCACACTCAAACGACCTCAGCCGCTCAAGCCGCACCGGTGGGGCATCGCTTCGCAGGCCCGGCAGCCAACTTGGGGTTTCAGCCTCTACAAGTGGAGACCAAATTGCCACTTAGCAAGCGCTACGCTGCTCGATCCCAGTGCAAGCAACATGCGCTGGGAGGGCCTGGCATGGTCATCCTTCAGCCATTTCGCTGCCCCGAGTAACTTGGGGCAGCGCGTGTGCCGCTCACCCTGTCCTCTGTCGGGCTCCCCTCCGTATCGTCCGGGAGGGGAGAGCCGACCTGCATCAGGCGAAAAAAGCCTTGGGGAACAAAAACAGCAACGGTCCGAAGCTAGAGGCCACGAGAGCAGCACCCCCCAACGGCCAAAGAAACTAGGCGGGAAATGTTTATTTTAACCCGACCGCTCCTCAAATAAGCTAAGGTAATTGAAATTAAATTAAATTAAATTAAATAGAAACATAGAAACATGATGACAGAAAAAGACCACATGGCCTATCTAGTCTGTCCTTCCATAACAACAACTACAACAGTCCACTTCAATTAAAATAGAATAACCTAAGTCAGAATAGATTATTAAAAGAATAAAATATTAGTAGTATTATTAAATTGAAGAAACTGGAAGGGATTAGACTAACTTTAAAGTAATTATCCCAAAGACAGGCAAATACCAAGACAATTAACTAATCAATAATTGCCAAGTTAAATTGGACTAAAATTAAAACCAAAGTGAAACCAAATTAAACCTAGATCCTGTCTAACTGTTCCTTATCCGATTGCCAAGTGAGCCCAGAAGGTAGGATCACTACGTCGTCCTGCTGCCTGGAGACTGGACACACTGGGGGCTGATGGAAGAGACCAGCAGACTATATCCAGTGATGTCATGATTTTGACATGCCCAGTCTCCAAGCTGCAGGAAGAGGTACACTACCCAGAGGTTGAGGACTAAACTGGAGGAACAATAAGGAATAACAAATCAAGATGAAAAATAATAAAAGAGAAAACATTCCAAATAACAAGGCATTTATTTTTATTCTATTTATTTTTTATTTTTATTCTTCTTTATTATTTTTGTATTTTGATAAAAAAGAATCTTTCTTCTGCCTTTTTTCCCTTTTCATTCTTTTCTTTTTTTTAGGTCAATTTAACTAGTTTTTGAATTATCATTGTGCTGTTTCCAACTGTCTCACTCAACATCAATCATTTTAAGTTCCTTGAGGTAGCTGAAACATGTCAGGGTACTCTGTCATGATATAGAATTACTTTGGTTTTGATATGTATGTTTGGCCGTTCTTAAATATTTTTGTTTTTCTGCATTTTTAATTTGTTGAAACACGTTATTTGTTTATTAAATTGAAGCTTGTGGCTAGTTCACTGTGTTAAAACATGTTATGATCAGTATTTGTTTATCTACAATTCATTTGTTCCTCTTCTGTTTTTATTGTTCTGTTCTTTGTAGTTTGCAGTAGAGTTGGTCTCTTTGTGTCTGCTGGCTTCCTTCTCAGATACTGTTGGTTTGGGGGCAGCTCTGGCTGTTTCTCTCTGAGTGGACTCATGTCATACCAGTGGGTCCTCAGCATGTACCCCTAGCTTGGATTTTGTGTAAGCTTCTGTGGGACGTCTTTGAAATTTCCTTGCAACTCTCCTCTCAAGTGAGTGGTAATTGAGGAAACTCTTTAGCATCTCTTGCAGTTGCAGGCTATTCTACCTATGTCCTCCATAGAGCAGGGGGCATTATTTCATCTACTCATGGCATCTAAAAAAGGGGGGTTCATTTTTGGCCTATTCTAGGTGGTCAATGCCAAACTCTTGAGTCCTCATTTTCGTATGGGGACCAATTGGTTGGTCAGTGTATCAAGTGGAGTTTCTACCCTCCTTTTTATCTCCCCAAAGCATACTTACACATTTCCATCCAGGAATAGGAGCAGTGTCAGCAATTTCTTCGCTTCTGTGTTCTGGGCTCTACCTTTTGGCCTAGCCTCCCGCTCTGTACGCTTTCTAGAATGTCATTCTAGTAGCGGCAGCATTTGGGTCTAGATTCACTTCTACTTTGACTAATGCTTCAGTTAGACTTGTGGTAAATGTCTAGCAACAACGCAGCCCTGGTGATTCGTTGGCTAAGAGAGGATGAGGTTGGTAGTAACTAGCCTAAGAGGCTTAGTTCCTTCCCAAGACTGAGTATCTCGGGACTCTGTTTAAAAAAAAAAAAAAAAGGGGGGGGGGGGTGTAAGGGGGACTATTGTAGTTGATGTGGAAGGACAGACTAGATAGGTTATATGGTCTTTTACTGCTATCATGTTTCTGCTCAGGGAGTTCTGTGCTCTGTTAACTCCTTTGGCCCGGGACTAACTCCAACTCCTAGGGTCCATGGCAGTGACCCTGGAGATAGTCCCTTGGGCCAGGGTGCACATGTGACGACCCACCCCCCCCCCCCCCCCCCCCGGACATCTTTTGTCTCCCTGTTTCTCAGGATTAAGGAGCAGCAGGTGTGGTGGTTGCAGTCTCACTGTCTGGTGAATAGGGATACTACTGGAAGCCCCGTATTGGGTAATAGTCACCATGGATGCCAGCCTGAAGGGTTGGGGAGTTCAAGACTAAGTCAGTTTGCTCTGGGACTCCATTCCCTTCAGGGGGGCCTCCTGGTCAATCTGCTGCTTGGAGGTCAGAATGATCTGCCTAGTGCTACTGAAGTTCCAGCCTCTCCTGACAGGCCAAATGGTCTGCATGTTCTCAGACAATGCCATAGCTGTGACATCAAAAAGCAAGTTGTCATGGGGCAGAGGAGCATCTAATTGTCGTGTCCACAGCCCTCCTAGCATGAGTTGACAACATACAGGCTTGCTTACTTTGGAATGCTGTGGATCCCGGGGAGTGGGAGTTGAGCTCTCAAGCGTGCGAATTCAAAGTGCAGAGTTGGGGCCTTCCAGTGTTTGACTATTTTGTTATTTAGGATAATGCCAAAGTGGGAGAAACTTTAGCTGCAGGAAGGATCCGCATGCGGTGAGTTTGGATGTCCTGCTTCAAGAGTGGCCCCAAGAGGAGGGGTTTCTGTATGTCCTTTCCCATGGCCCTTAGTGTGCATAGATTTTGGTACTTGAGCTTGGGATTCTTGTGGCTCTGGTATGACTGCACAGGCCTATGGTATGTGGATATTTTGAGCCTGTTTGCAGGGCCCCCCTCTTTTGCTGCTTCAAAAGAGGTAGCGATGCTATTCCCTTCTTACTTAATAACCTGGCCCCTTGAGAGGCATAGATGATAAAGGAGGTGCTACCCTTGAGCAGTGGTGGTCACTCCGCTTAAGATGTGAAAGACCTTTCTTAGTTAATGTGAGAATCTGGAGGGTTTTCAAGAGGTAGTGTTCCTCATTGACCCTAGAGGCCAGGAAGGCAGACATTGTCATCATTTTGCTGTTTTTACAGTTGGTTTGGACTGGGGTTAGCCCTGAACACTCAAGATTCGGGTAGCAGCCCTGAAGTGCTACCGGGGGCATGGGCATATTCAAGGCATGTCTTTTTGGCAGCACACCCCAACGTCTCCCACTTCCTCAAAAGAGTGAAGCATATTCACCCACCAGTGCACCTTGCTGTTCCTCAGTGGAATCTCTGGTGTTGAAGGTGCTGAAAGAGCCTCCATTTGAGGTCGCTTGTAAGGCCTTTCTTGGAGATTTGGCCCTTAAGAGGCCAAAACCCTTAAGAGGGTTTTCCTGGCGGCTGTTGTATCAACCAGGCAGATGTCAGAGCTGCGGACCTTATCCTTAAAGGAGCTTTCTTGATAATCTCAACAGCCTTTATCCCAAAGGAGCAGTCTCCCTCCCTTTCTCCTTAACCAGACCATCACCCTGCTCTCCTTCAGAGGAGGACATTCAGGTGGACCCTTCTTTGTGTCTGGTGGACATGAGGAGGGGGTTAGTTACTTGGAGATTACTATTTCCTTCCATTGACTGGATCACTCTCTATTCTTTTCAGTGATCCAAGGAAACGTCTAACAGCAGCCAAGTCCTTGATTGTCCGCTGGATGGATGAATCTATTGCTTCAACATACCTTTGGTCTAGAAAGTGCATGCCAGAGGGAGTCAGAGCTCACTCCACAGGCCTCTTGCTGACCAGAGTCTGCTTTGGTGTTTGCATAGAATGTCTATAAGACAGCCACCAGGCCGACTCTGAGCACCTTTGTAAAAGTGGAGCAGATAGTGCCTTTGGCAGGGCAGTTCTGTTCAGAGCATAGTCTTCCTTCCACCCCGAGTCCTGACTGCTTGGTTGCATCCCATTTATTGGGACTGGTTTAGCAAGATAAGGAAAGAGAAATTTTACTTACCTGATGATTTTATTTCCTTGAATCCTGCTTGGCCAGTCCAGGACCCGCCCTGAGAGACTTTTTCTACAGGTTTGGGAGTCCTGCTGCCTCTTGATTGGTCATGTTCAGAGTCTGATACAGAGTCAATTATGGTAAGAGAACAAAATACACATTCTTATTGATTGCTCCAGATTATGGTTCTTGCATAGTAACATTTAAGTTTGAGGATTTTTCAGTCTTGCTTACTTTTTGGAAAGTTTCATATTGGTTTCTCTGGGAACAAGCAGGAAGTCAGACCTCACATATGGGTGACAGCGGCGCCAATGGTGCCCGCGCAGAAGCATCTCCCTAGCCTTTGGGAGATGCACCACGCATGCGTAGTCCACTTCCTGCCCAAGGGTGCCATCTTGCCGCCTTCTCCTTTTTTCCGTGGAGCCCATTGGACGTTGTCCAGTTTTCTCTGGAAAAAGTGATTTGACTTTTCTTTTTTTGTTTAATGGAGTTTTCTCGGTTTGCATCTTCCCGCCCTCGAGCCAACTCGCCTCTGCATTGCTCCTCTGGTTCGTCTGTTTGTTTTCTCGTTTTTTTCATTGAGTTGCTCTTTGACTGTCGTTTGCGCCATTTTTCAGCTGAAGACCTTAGACCTCTGCCAGTTGGCAGGGACCCCATTTTTCCAGTGGCCTCAAAAAGTGTGACTGCTGTGGCAAAATGTTACTCATCGGCCCACACGACTGCTGCCTCTGATGCCTCGCCCGGAGCACGATGACTCCCAACTGCGAGCTCTGCAGAACCATGACCTCAAAAGCTATTAGCAGCAGAAACGTTTCTTTCAGAAGTCCAACTCCGCACCGGAGTCTCCAGTGACACTATGCTCCAGGACCCCCTCTGATACCTCGATGGCCTGCGAAGCCAGAGTCTCTTTGGAGTCCTATGGCTGTGGTTCCTCTGAGTTGAAATACCCGGAGGTGGACCACAAGAAGAAAAAAACCCTGAAGACTGCCTCAGAGGACAGATGCAGAAAAAGGAGAAATCCCACCCCAGGACCCGCAGTCCCAGGAATGAGCCCAAGGAGTCTGAGCAGGAGTGGCCTGCAAGCTGTACCCTGTAAGGAGTCGTCAGCACCCGCTGACTGGCCTCAGGCCCCCGAGGCCATACTCATCGAGGACGACTCCTCGACAACGACTCCTCGACAATAGCGACACAAGACCCGAAGGCTTCGATGCCTGCATCGAAGACTGTGGAGCCAACTGGTATGGAGACCGGAATGGCAGCCCTAGAGAGCAATATATCTGCCCTAGTGGTCATGCAGCGGGCGTTTGTCCAGCTCATCTGGTTCATCCGTCCCAACAATGGGAGCCTTGACATCGAGGGCTTACCCAGATGTCGAGTTGGTCCTCGAACGCCATCAGCCTTGAGAGAGGCCATAGACAAAGTCTAGGTCAGTTTTCTCGGGACACCGGTCCTCCCCGGCGAGCACCCGTGGCTCAGACCGATGATCCTCCGGAGGTCACAGGCTGCCGAGAGCGGGACTCATACTCTGACTTCTAATTCGAATAGGAGACCGAGGACGAAGAGTCCCCGGACATGAGGCAACATCGTGATGTCCCCTCGGGCCAGTCTCCCCCTATGACCTGACACCGTTCCCTGCCTGAGGCCGTTGCGTTCTTCGATTTTGTGCAGGACATGGCCAAGGCTCTCGCATTGAAGCCAAGGAGGACCCGCACACCGAGAAATTGAAGATACTGCAATACAAGGCAACCCCTAAGGGAAACCCTAACGGGACTGGTCCCCTCAATCCTCGACTGCCTCCTCCGAATGTGGGAAACACCAGTGTCTGTTCCAATCGTTAGTAGGCACCTCAACGCCATGTACCAGGTACACCAAAGCCCTGGGTTTCAAAATATCTAGCTTCCCCACAACTCCATGGTTATAGAGTCGGCAATGCGCCAGTTTAAGAGCCAAAAACCCCATTTGTCTGTGTCACCCGGCAGGGAGGCCTGAACCCTCGACCCCCTCAGCCAGAAGGCCTTTCAGGGCTCGATGCTAATGTGCCAGATTTAGTCCTACCAGCTCTATACCTGAAGGAACTGTCCAAGGAGCTTGGTGTATTCTCTGCAGGCCTCGATGGGGAACCCCTACAGAGTTTGAATGCTCGGTTTTTATCCCGGGCAGCTTACGATGGCTTCGAGTCATTGGCCAGGGTGGCCGCCACAGACATAGGGGCATGATGCCAGACATGGCTACAGTCATCCGTCCTGGAACAATGGGTGCAGGACAAATTGATGTCCCCTGCATAGAAGAAAACCTATTCGGGAAGCCCATGGCGGATAAGGCAACGGAGATAGAGACAGAGTACGTGACGAGAATCAGACTTTCGAAGAAGACCTCTGTGCAGCCCCAGAAGAAAGCCCTGGGGGGGAAAAAACCCTTCTTCCCAAGGAAGAAAGGATGCTTTAGCAGTACTCTGCACTTCCAGGCCTTCTCGGCCCCTCAACAGGGCCAGCAACTAAAAGGCCAGGGGCATGGTCCCTGAAAACAAGTCCCAAAGTACCAGGCTCTGGCCCAGCCTGGGGGGAGCTTCTGACTGCATGGGTGCAACCTCACTACCCCCAGGGGGGTCTTCTGCCCGCAGGGGGGGCAGCTAGCCCTGTTTGGCCAGAGGTGAACAGCCATCACCACCTCCGTGACCCACCTGTAGCACCCAGGTATGTCCTCCACCTATAACTGGTGCCACCCTTGTACTTCCCAGGGAGCCTACCAGGCCTCTTCTTCATCAGACCCTACTCCTCACTGAGTTAGCAGGCCTAATCAACGACAAAGCAGTCAAGCCAGTGCTGAAACATCTCTGGGGCACCAGCTTCTATTCCAGGTATTTCCTCATCCCCTGCGAGAGCTCAACAGATTTCTAGTCAGGGAGAGGTTCAAGATGCTCTCCCTTGGGATACTACTGCCATTCCTCCAGCAGGGAGATTGGCTATGCTCCTTAGACCTAAAGGATGCCTACACTCACATCCTAATTCATCCCAGCCACAGAAAATACCTCCAGTTCTTGATGGGGGGACAGCACTACCAATACTGGGTGCTGCCCTTCAGTCTGGCCTTATCAACATGGGTCTTTACAAAGTGCCTCATGGTGGTCACAGCCCACCTCTGGCTTCAAGGGGACTTATTCTTCCTTTATCCGAACAACTGGCTCATAAAGGGAGACATGGCTGCAGAAGCACAATGCACCACTGGGTGCACCATCAATGCCCTGCAGCACCTGGGGTTCGTCATAAACTACCCCAAGTCCCACCTCACTCCAGCCCAGCACCTAGAGTTCATAGTGGTGCAACTAAATACCCTCTAGGTAAATACCTTTCTCCCTCAGGAGAGGTCAGAAAGCCTCGTGTAGTTGGCCGCAGAGGTACATAGACTCCAGATGCTTTCTGCACGTCTCCTACTCCACCTGTTGGGTCACATGGCCTCCACGGTCCACGTGACCCCATGTGCTCGCTTACACATGAGGGCAGCCCAGTGGTGCCTCCGCTCTCAGTGGACAAAAAACACAGGCAGGTTCAGGGACAAGTGAAAGTGATCCATCAGCTGGTGGGCTCTCTTCGTTTGGTGGCAGATTCCATGTCACCTTCAGGCTGGGATGCCCTTCCAGGCCACCCAACCCCCAGAAGGTCACCACGGACGCTTCCCTAATTTGCTGGAGAGAGCATTGTGGGAGCCTGCAGATGCAAGCCTGCTGGTTCCAGAGGGAATCCCAGATGCAAATCAACTTGCAAGAGCTCCAGGCAAGATAGCTAGTCCTCCAGGCCGCCTGTCACCAGCTCCAATACCACTCTGCTGATCCATACTAACAATCAGGTCACAATGTTCTACGTGAACAAACAGGGTTTGTACCCCCTCTGCTAGGAGGCAGTAGCCCTCTGCTCCTATGCGGCATGCAGAGGGATGCTCTTAAGATTGGTGTATCTCCTGGGTCAGGACAGTGCCCTGATGGACAAACTGAGCAGGGTCCTCCAGCCACATGAGTGGTGCCTGGATCCAGTGGTAGCCTCACGGCTGTTTTGTCTCTGGGGTGTCCCCTCGATGGACTTGTTTGCCAGTCCAGACAACACACAGTTGCCCTGATTCTGCTCTTGCCAGCTGCACCTGTCTCGGGTGGCAGCGGATGCGTTCCTCACCCCGTAGACAGAAGCCTCATGTATGCCTTCCCACCGACACCGCTGGTAGCCCAGGCACTATTCAAGTTCCAGCAGAGCATCGCTAATGCTGACAGCCCCTTGATGGCCCAGGCAGCCCTGGTTACCACTGCTCCTCTCCCTGTCGGCTGCATTGCTGATTCCCCTGGGCCGAGCTCCAGGGTTACTCTTGCAGGAACAGGACTCTCTCCTACACTCCAACCTGGGGTCCCTTTCACTCACGGCTTTGCTGCTGAAAGGATAGCATTAGCCCTCTTCAACCTCCCACGGGACATGGAAGAGATTCTTCTGGCCTCTTGTAAGGCCTCCACAAGAAGGTCGTATGCCTTCAAGTGTTGCCCCTTTTCCTGCTTAGTACAAACGGGACTCCAGTACCTGCTTCACATATCACAGATGGGACTGAAGTTCAATTTGGTTAGAGTACACCTTAGCACCATCGCAGCGCATCACCATTCCGTTGAGGGTAAACAACTCTCGGCTGAGCCCCTTGTGTCCTGATTCCTACAGGGTCTCATGTTATCCAAATCCCCCATCTGCCCTCCAGCGGCAGAGTGGGATCTTAATGTGGTGCTCTCACAGCTCATTAAGCCTCTGTTTGAACCTCTGGCTACCTACCATCTCTGTATCTTTTCTAGAAGGTCGCCTTCTGGTAGAACTCACATCAGCATGCAGTGTCGGCAAGCTCCAGGCTCTGATGGCAGAACTGCCCTACACCCAGGTTCTACAAGAACAGGGTGGTGTACCACACACACCCCAAGTTTCTACCGAAGGTGGTGTCCCCCGTTCCACCTCAACCAGGAATTGGTACCCCCCACCTTCTTTCCGAGGCCTCACACCGGTAGGTCAGAGACCATTCTCCACAATCTGGATTATAAGAAAGCCCTTTCCTTTTACCTGCAATGGACTCTGGGCAACCACAAAGAACCACAGCTTTTCGTATCCTATGACCCCAGCCGTTTGTGGCTCCCAGTGACTAAGCAAACTGTCCACTTGGGTGGCAGACTGTATTACCCTTGCCTATGAGCAAGCAAGGATCTCACTGGATCAGAAGTTCATGGCACACCGTGTCAGGGCCATGGCTATTTCCATGGAAAATCTGCAATCTGTCAAAGTGATGGAAATCTGACAGGCCACCACTTGGTCTTCGGTCCCTACTTTCGCAGCTCACTACTGCCTGGAGAGGGAATCCTGACGGGACAGCACCTTTGACCAGGCCGTACTCCATAATCTCTTCAGGGTATAGGCAACTCCTGCCCTCCGACCCTTCTGTGTTCAGGCTACCGGAGTACTGGTTCCCAGCTGGACCCCTAGGTCTTACAAGAGCCTCTCTATAGGGATTCAGCTGCTGCTGATCACTGCTCACTCTTACAGGTCGCTGTGGTGTTTTTACAGTTTCTCGGTAGCCTGTAGCTGGGGAGTCCCATATGTATATGCGAGGACTGACTTCCTGCTTGTTCCTAGAGAAAGCGTAATTACTCACCTGTAGCAGATGTTCTCCAGGCACAGCAGGAATCAGTCCTCACAACCCTCCCTCCTCCCCTTGGAGTTGCTTCTTTATTTTATTTTTGTGCCGTCTTAGCTATGCCATTAGACTGAGGTAAGATGGAATCTTTGGGCAGGAAGTGGGCCACGCATGCGTGGTGCATCTCCCAAAGGCAGGCTTTCTTTGAAAGCAGGGGAGGTGCTTCTGCAGGGCTCTGTCGGTGCCGACGTCACTCGTGTGAGGACTGATTACTGCTGTCCCCAGAGAACATCTGTTACAGGTGAGTAACTACACTTTTCTGTGTTGCACCAGAGGATATACTAAGTGAGGATATAAAAATTTGCTCAAATATGACTCTATATGCTCACTAGTCTGGACTGGTCTAGGAGGATTCAAGGAAAGTATGTCATACATAGTAGATGATGTCAGATGTCAAATTTATCTTTCCTTTTACTGCAGAAGTCCAAAACCTACACGAACATGACTCCCATCCACATCATAAACAAATCAGTTTTATGCAACATCCCTTAAAGTAGGAAACCTAAAGAAACTTGAGAGCAAGTTGCAGGGGAAAAAGGCCAAGTTGTATCTCCAGGAACAAGCAGGAATGTAATCTTCACATATGGGTATCGTCGGTACCGACGGAGCCTGCGCGGGAACGCTCCGCAGCATCCAATAGGAACGCTTTTGGGAGCACCCCTCAGCACATGCGCGCTGTCTTTCCAACTGTCCCTCTTCAGTTTGTTTTCTGCGGAGCCGACAGGTCACATACCCTGTCACCGCAGAAAATTTCTTCTTTACACTTGTTTTTCTTGTGGTCGTGCCTGCCTACGCTCGACGCCTACCGGTACCGCCGGTTCTCTTTTCTTCATTTAAAAAAAAAAAAATTTACTATCTGAAGTGTTTCTTTTCAGAAACGTTTTCTTTTTAGTGCTAGGCGCCATTTTGGGCATTAGGCCCCATTTTCCTAAAAAAAAATGGAAAAACCAGCTAGTGGTTTTAAAAAATGTACTAAGTGTGGCGGTACCATTTCCATCACCGACACCCATGACTGGTGTCTCAAATGTTTAGGCCCTGACCATTGTGCTTCGGAGTGTTCCTCTTGTATGGGGATGACTAAAAGAGGAAGACAGAACCGGGCTGCAAAGCTCGGTACTCTCTTTTCTTCAGATGTGATGTCCATTCCGTCGACGTCTTCCAGAGCCTCGTCTTCCTCCCATGGATCTCAGGTAACTAAACATAAGAGCCGGTCCTCAAAGGGTAGATCTCCTTCCAAGCATCGAGAAGCCATTGGCATTGCCCTTGAGGAAACTATACCTGCAAAACAGCCCCGGTGGGAGGCTTCAGCCTCCAAAGCACTAACAGGGCTCCAGGATGTTCTCAAGGCCTCGACCTCGGCAGAACTACTGGTGCCATGCTCAGGGGTTCCGGCCGCTTCTACCGGTACCGGCACCCAGGCATCGGCAGCATCAATAGACCATAGATTCCTCGCTATTGAACGCAGTCTTGCAGCTCTCCTTATAGCTGCGGTACCATTGACACCGCTACCGACGGTTCAACGGGCACCGGTACCATCACTGACGGTACCGGCCCCTGTGGAAATTCTGCCCATGCCGACTTTTTCGGGCATGAACAGATCGGTACCGGACCAACTCGCTGCTGACTTCGATCGATACTGATACCGTGCTTTGCATGAACATCGGGATCAGAGATGCTTCGAATCTTCCGATTCCGATGACTCGAATAACTTGGTCGGTACCAGAGTACTTCTTCCAGAAGACTCCTCCTCAACGCAGAATGTCTCTTCTGGAGGACATGTCTTTTCAGGATTATATTTGTGATATGGCCCGAGGCCTGTCAATCACGGTAGCTTCTAAAAAAGAACCTAGAGCAAAGGAATTGGAAATACTCCAATACCCTAAGACTCCCAAAGAGGCAGCTACCCTGCCCATTCATGAAATTCTTCATGATTTGATGCTCAGAATGTGGGGAAACACCTCTGACCACATCTCCTCATTCTAGGAGACTCAATACCATGTATCGAGTTCCACCATGGTCCTGGTTTTCAAAAGACTCAGCTGCCACACCGTTCAATGGTAGTGGAATCCGCCATGCGTAGGATGAAAAGTGCAAAAAGACATGCATCCAATCCTCCAGGTCGTGAATTTAGGACTCTTGACGCCTTTGGGCGTCGAACATTTCAGGCTTCCATGCTTTCAGCTAGGATCAGCTCATATATTTTATATATGGGAATGTTCCTCAAAGACGTCACAGGAGACTTGGAGCTTATGAGCCCCCTTCTTCCTTCAGCAAAAAGAGGAAGTTTTATCCATCCTATACCCAGCAAGGGCAAGCTCAGGGTGAAGTTGCCCAAAAGGGACAACAGCAACAATCCAGACAACAAAATAAGCCAAAAGGCCGAGAGCTCAACCAGCTTCACAGGCTCAGCCCCCTCAAGGGCTTTGACTCTTTCCTAGAGAGCTTAGCTTTCCTGCATCTGAAGAGTCCAGAACCCCTAAACATTCCAGGCAGGTTGTGTCATTTTGTCAACAGATGGCACCAAATAACAGCAGAAAATTGGACTTTGTCCGTTGTAGGGGAGGGGGTATAAGCTTCATTTTCACAGCATGCCCCCTCCTACAATCGTAAGAGTTCAATTCTCAAACCTCTCCAGACAATCTACTGGATCAATAGGTCTCAATATTCCTTGCTCAGGAAGCAATAGAGGAAGTGCCCATTCCCCAACAGGGTATACAGGGTTCTACTACCCCTATTTTCTTATTCCAAAGAAAACAGGAGGACACAGACCCATTCTAGACCTCAGAGAATTGTACAAATATCTGTTCCGAGAAAAGTTCAAAATGATTTCTCTGGGAACTCTTCTGCCATACCTTCAAAGTCAGGATTGGCTTTGCTCTCTAGATCTAAAGGATGCATATACTCATATTCTGATCCATCCAGATCACAGGAAATTCTTATGATTCCTTTTCAAGGGAAAACACCTCCAATACAGGGTTCTTCCTTTTGGTCTGGCTTCGGCACCAAGAGTATTCATGAAATGAATGGCAGTAGTAGCTGCATTCCTGCGAACCCTAAGGATATTCGTCTTCCCTTACTTGGACGACACTCTCATTCAAGCCCCCACGATTCCAGAAGCCAGCTCTGTACTGTCTTGCACAATCCGAATTCTCCAATACTTGGGATTGGTCATAAACTTCCCCAAATCCCAACTTGTTCCTTCTCAGATCCTGGAGTTCATAGGAGCTTGTTTGGATACCAGATAGTCAAGGGCTTTCCTCCCACAGCTCTGCTGTCGCATAATGCAACTAGCTTCTCAAGCAGCGGGAAAGTCCTCCCTAACTGCTCGAGAATTGCTGCAAATTACTGGAACATATGGCATCCACAGTTCATGTAGTTCCCTATGCTCGACTCCACATGCGAGCAGCCCAGTGGACACTATCCACACAGGCCACAGGACGTCTGTCGGACAAGATATCAAACGCACGACGACTGATCTTGTCCGTACAATGGTGGCAATCACCGGAGTGTCTTTTAGTGGGGTCTCCTTTCCAACAACCCCCATTCAAGGCCACCCTAACAACAGATGCATCACAGGTGGGATGGGGAGCACACCTGCACCATCTCTCCACCCAGGGTACCTGGACTCCACAGGAGGTTTGTCTTCACATAAACCTCATAGAACTCAGAGCAATCTATCTAGCTCGGCGAGTATTCCATGCCCAGCTCAGCTACAAGACAGTCCTAGTCCAAACGGACAATCAAGTAGCCATGTTCTACGTGAACAAGCAGGGCGGAACAGGCTCTCTGTCGTTATGCAACGAAGCTTTACAACTATGGGCCCTGTTGAAAAAACCAAGGGATACCTTAATACATGCAGTCAGCGCATTTGTATTAATGAACTTTAAGGTTTCCACAGGGATTTCGTACTGCATACTATAAGCAATATACTCATTTTGAAATATCTCTTGCCGTACAGATGTGACATCACTAAATGCTGTTTCCCTCTGCTGCTATGAAAGAACCTTATTAAGTAAGTTGTGCTCCTTGCCAACAGAAGGAACATATTTTCTTCAGCAAACTGCACTTCAATATTTGTTTAAACTGTAGCTTAGGCCAGCTTGTTTTAGCATTTTAGCAAATTGTTCGTTCCTTATCGTTCCTCCAGTTTAGTCCTCCACCTCTGGGTTGTGCACCTCCAAGCTGCAGGTGGAGGACTAAACTGGAGTTACTAAAGGAACAACAATTAGCAGGTAAGTGTAATTTCTATTTCCTTATCGTTCCTCCAGTTTAGTCCTCCACCTCTGGGTTGTGCACCACCTCCTGCAGCTTGGAGGTGCACAACCCAGAGGTGGAGGACTAAACTGGAGTTACTCAAGGAACAACAGTTACCAGGTAAGTGTAATTTCTATTTTTTGATTAGCTGTTATGAACTCTATCTAGATGGACCTAAGGTGACCATACATTTTGTTAAGGCTGTAGTTTCTTAAGAAAATTGATGCATTTAAAAATGTTTTGGACTCCACTCTCACCTTTTCTTGCCAGCTAATGATGTGACTGGACTAAGAGAGTCAGAAGAGAAGCTAAAGCAACAACAGCAAGAATCAGCCCGAAGGGAAAACATCCTGGTAATGAGACTGGCAACAAAAGAGCAGGAGATGCAAGAGTGTACGGTGAGTATTTAGAACAGCAACCTCTAGTTAGTTTTCAGTACTATTTACATTTTGGAATACATGCTTCCTATGATGAGTGCATTTATGAGGCTTCATGGCATTCATTTTTAATGCTCTCAACTTTTATAGTATTTAAAATAAAGTCCATTCAACTTTCCCATCTGACCATATTTTGGTTGCAAACACATATTAGGTGGTATAGTTATTGCTGCAGTGTGTGTGGGGGAAAATGAGAGAATAACCAGAAATAATTTGCCTTACTTTTTCTTTGCTGATACTTAACCATCAAATACTGCCATTACAATTTACAAAATAATTCCCATTGTCCTTCCCCACCTCACTTGACTTAAATTACTGAGAAATATCAGGATGTTAACAGTGCAGGCACATCTGACTACCAATAAAACTTGTCCATTAGTATATTTAGAGGTATGTTTACTAAACTGTGCTAAGAATTGGCATCTTAAGAGTGCAATTAGTGCCAAAAATTAGCACAGGAGGTGTGGCTAACCCGTGCTAACTGTTTGCATTCCCAACAAGTCCTCAAGCAGTTAGCGTAGTGGGAAACCCCTAACTGCACTAAACCTGCAACTGTGATTAACAGTGTGCGTACCACCATTGAGGTGGTAACTGTGACATTGATAATTAGCAATGTCCCAGTTCCTATCCAATTGCATGCTAAGTGGTTAACATGGGAGTTTTACCATGCTGGCATTGTTAGCAAGCGGAAATGGTTACTTGGTCCCATGCTAACCATTTACTGTGCTCCAAATCTCATACTAACCATATCACACTTTAGTAAACATGCCCCTTAATTAGTTGTGTGTTGCAGGACTTTAATTTTTAGAAATGATTTGTTCATAGACTATTTTCATTTTCTTGCAGGAAAGTTCAGTAGATGTATAAGCTCATACCCTACTGAACTTTTCTGGAAGTTGATTTAGAACTGGAAAGTCCTTCTATATGTCCCCCTAAAAAGTCTCCTCAGTTTAGGGTCTGGAGCCTGATGAAATACAAATACAGTATTAGAAGAGTGACAAAATACTGCCAAGAACTGGTATAAAATCCAAAGAAGCCTAATTACTGCAGAATATAAAACTTCATTGTACTTCGTCTAGTCAGTTGCTCTCAAATATGATTTATTGAAGAATTGCCTTGCTTGCAAACACTTTTTTTCCAGTAGCTTCTTTTATGTGGAATGTTTTAATATATATTTTTTATTTTGTACGAAATGAAAATTGTATTTGACATATGTAATAACATTTTGTTTACAAACTCACCAAAGCCTACTGTTAAAGCTGACACTACTCATACCAGCTGAAAAGTTTAATTGTTCTCAGTTTCCTGAATTCCACATAAGGAAATTGAAATATTGGACCTTCCTTATCGTTCCTCCAGTTTAGTCCTCAACCTCTGGGTAGTGAACCACCTCCTGCAGTTTGGAGACTGGGCATGTCAAAGTCATGACATCACTGGATATAGCCTGCTGGTCTCTCCCATCAGCCCCCTGTGTGTCCAGTCTCCATGCAACAGGAGGACGTAGTGAGCCTAGCTGCTAGGCGCACTTGAATAGAGGAGGAGCAATTTAGGCAGGGTTTAGGGTTGTAAACCTTAAATCTAGTTTTCAGTTAATTGGTTTATTTAAGTGGCTTTCGTTGTTTTCAAATTATTTATTTTACTTATTTCGTGTCATTCAATTTAGTTACATATTTTAACTTCAGTAATTCAGTTAATTGGAGGTGCTGTCCCCTTAAAAGAACTAGTCAGTTATGCCCCGGATGCTGTATAGCTGGCTTTGCCCTTTTGGGCCTCAGCGACAGTTGAGGGGACTGGTTTTTTCTTTCCGCACGTTTGCCATGACGTGGATAGGCTGTGCATGCAGGCAGTATTTTTATTTCTTTTAGATTTGTTTAATTTCATTATTTGGCTTAGATTGTTAGAAGGGGCACTTGTTAATTCCCTAGGTTGAAGGAATTAATTTCTAGTCCTTCGGTTGCCGGAGAGATAAAAAAAACAAAAATGAGGCTCTTGCCTTAGCGGGGCATCTTTCTCTGCAGAAGCAGATAGAAGGTCTAACTCTGTCCATTTAGGGCTACCAAGCCCACGGGCCGGTTTGCGGTCAGGAGGTCACTTTTATTTGCCCCCCGTCTTCAGATGGGCAGGCACGTAATTTTGCCAATGGACACCAGAGGGCAGCAGGTACACTCAATAGTTCTTTCTGGGACCGACTATATATTCAGGAGTTATCAGGTAATCCCTGCAAGTAAAGAAAAAATATCCACTAGGCTTTCCTGAGCATTCAGGATGAGGGATTATACAAGCAACTGTAACATCCGGCAAATCAGGATTATATGACCCAGCTTTGAAACCGTTAACTGCGGTATTGTTCATATGGTTTATTTATTTAGTGCTCCCATCCTGTGGGGGTTTGTGCAATACGAAATCGCATTCATCTTTGGAGTCACACAGGCAAGAACCTCTAAGACATCCACTTGCAAGGCTATCTGTATTCCCCTCAGCTATCTCTCGGCTTACAGGAATGCAGGAGGGGGGGGGGTGGCCTGTGTGTCTCATAGCTCCCTTGGCATGGCCATCCCAGGAACAGAGGCTGTCTCTCCGATCATAGTCAGGGGATGGTACCAGGTGCATCGGCTATGTCTAGAGCCTGTGAAATCAGAGTGGAGTTTTAAGCACTTAGCAGGGTGACGGGCCCATCTGGGCCATCTGGTTAAATGGCTTGTGCTGATAACGAGAAGCCCTTCTGGATAGCGCACTCTGGGGCTTCGTGCTCCAGGGTGCTGGAAGGTTTCATAGCTGAAGTCAAGACTCTGACTGTTTCATGAATTCAGCCTATGTTCCAGTGTATTCGCTGCCCAGTGTTTGGGTGACAGGAGCTGGGTCACCCGTGTATATAGAGGTGCATTTTGTATGTACTCACATTTGGTTAAGCACAATTTTTTTTGGGTGTACTCTCTGTAGAGGGAGACTGCATGTCTATGCTCAGACTGTATTCTCATGCTCATTTAATTTGCCAGCAATGGGGAATATCATGGTGATACAGTGAGAGGTTTTCATTGTGTTGCATGGGGCTGCAGGTGCCGTCGTACGGTCTGTTGTGGTGTGAGCCGTCCGGGTAAGCTACAGTGTCGTAGGTGCCAGTTTCTCTTGATCTTTGGCTTGGTTACCAAATCCTAGCCCCTCTCCATCTCTGCTGTCCAGGATGCAAGTTCCCAGACCCACTGGGCAATCTAATCTCCAGGAACAAGCAGGAATAAGTCCTCACATATGGGTACGTCGGTACCGACGGAGCCTGCGCGGGAAAGCTCCCCAGCTTCCCAGAAGGAAGCTTTTGGGGCCTCCCACTGCACATGCGCGCTGCCTTCCCGCCTTCCTGACCAGCTCTCCTCAGTTTCTCTTTTTCCGCGGAGCCAGCAGGTCGTGTTCCTGTCACCGCTGAAGAAATTATTGTTTTAGTTTGTTTCTTTAGACCGCGTACCTGCCTTTCCCATACCGAAACCGGTACCGCTGGTCTCTCTTTTCTTTTCTTTAAAAAAAAAAAAAAAAAAACTTTTATCTTTGCACAACTTGGTGACTTCGGTTAGGCCTCAGGCCTACACAAATTCTCCTCATGGAGAAACCAGCCCCTGGTTTTAAGAAGTGTACCAAGTGTAGTGCTGTTATTTCTGTCACAGACACCCATGAATGGTGTCTTAAATGTTTGGGACCTGACCACTCCATTCCGGACTGCCCATCCTGCTCCCAGATGTCTAAACGTGGGTTGCAGAACAGGGCCAACAAATTCCATGTGCTGTTTGCTTCAGATAATCCAGCATCACAGTCATCCAGGTCTTCCTCTCTGGATGGATCTCAGGTAACCAAACCTTCTTCGGGCAGGTCCTCAAAGAGCAAATCTCCTTCAAAGCATCGAGAGGCTCTCACTTTTGAATCTGAGGACCATGCCCCAGCCAAACAACCCCGGCGGGAAGCTCTGGCTTCCAAAGCACCATCTATGGGGTTACAGGTTGACATCAATGGCACGGCCTCGACTGATCACCTGTTAGACTGCTCTGGGGTACCGGCCCATACCGGAACCGACATCCAGACAGCAGTGGCGTCTATGAGCATTACTGTTCAGACTATGCAGCAGGCCATGCTGGCTTTTATTAATGCTGCGACGCCCTCGGTACCGCGTTCAGCGGTACCGGGTCCGGTTCCGGTATCGTCTCCCATACCGGAACCGAGACCATCGACTTCCAAACGCAGATCGGTTCCGCATGCCGGATCCGGGTTTTCACCCGATACCGATCCCATACCCGGTACGCCCGATGTCGATACAGATCGGTATGCGTATCGTGCGTTGGAAGCAAATAGAGAATACTGTGATTCTTCTGAGGATTTTGACTCCTCTGAGAACTCTGATGAGCTGTCTCTAGTTCTTCGTGAAGACCCCTCTTCCCCAAAGAGGAGAATGTCTCCACCAGAGGATTTGTCCTTTCAAGACTTCATTATAGAACTAGCTAAAGGACTTTCTATTACCACATCCTCTGAAAAAGAACCTAGGTCAAAGAAATTGGATATTTTAGGATACCCTAAGGTTCCTAAAGAGGCAGTCACCCTGCCTATCCATGAAATCCTTCAAGAACACTTGATGGACTTATGGGAGGCTCCTCTAACGTTGTCTCCTTACTCTCGTAGGTTGGACACCATGTACCGTGTCCCTCCTCCTCCTGGATTTCAAAAGACTCAGCTGCCTCACCATTCCATTGTGGTGAAGTCTGCGCTGAAAAAGATTAAGAGCACCAAAAGGCACTCTTCTACCCCTCCAGGGCGAGAATGTAAGACCCTAGACTCTTTTGGCAGGAAAATTTTCCAGGCTAGTATGCTTATAGCCAGGATTAATTCTTACAGTCTGTATATGGGCATGTTTCTCAAGGAACTTGCCCTAAAGATACGGCATTTTGCCTCCTTTATCCCTGAGGATAGAAAGGAGGAGTTCATTTCTCTGGTGAAACAGCTTCTAGATGTTTCTAAGTTCTCCAACAGAGCAGCTTTTGATTCCTTTGAGGGTGCCGGTAGAGCTTCGGGCATTGCTATTGCAGCCCGACGACTTGCTTGGCTCCAGGCCTCTGACCTAGAACCCTGGGTCCTGGATGGCTTACGGAATCTGCCCTGTACAGGTGAGAACTTATTTGGTAAGGACTGGCAAATTAAAGCCACTCAAATGGACGCAGAAAATGCTACATTAGATAGACTTTCTAAGTCTACCTCTACTCCTGCCAAGAAAAAGTCTTTCAAGAGGCCTTACTACAAGAAGGCCAGATTTTCCACAAATACTGGCCAACAATCTTCTCAGCCTCGCTTTGCTGCTAAACGTCAGCAACCTAAACAGGCAAGATCAAAGCCTGCAGCGTCTGCCACTCCTCAGCAGGCTCAACCCCCTCAGGGGTTTTGACTTGCCCCTAGAGAACTTAACCTTTCTGGCTCTAGAACAACCAGAGCCCCTCACCATTCCCGGAAGGTTAGCTCACTTTGCTCCCAGATGGGGGCAAATTACATCAGAGCACTGGACCCTCTCTATCATCAGAGAGGGCTACAAACTTAATTTTTTCAACCTTCCTCCATATACCATGGTGAGGCACTTCAATTCTCCCCCATCTCTCCTGGGCCTGTTGGATCAGGAAGTCTCTTCTCTCCTTGCCCAAGGGGCAATAGAAGAGGTTCCTCTTCTTCAACAAGGGACAGGATTCTACTCCCCTTATTTTCTCATAACAAAGAAGACAGGGGGATTCAGACCTATCCTAGATCTGAGAGAATTGAACAAATTTCTGTACAAGGAGAAATTCAAAATGCTTTCTCTAGGCATTCTCCTTCCATACCTTCAGAGTCAGGATTGGCTTTGTTCTCTAGATCTCAAGGATGCATACACACATATACTCATCCACCCATCCCACAGAAAATATCTAAGATTTCTGTTTCAGGGAAAACATTTCCAGTACAGAGTACTTCCCTTCGGTCTAGCCTCTGCTCCAAGAGTGTTCACCAAATGCATGGCAGTTGTTGCCGCATTTCTAAGAGGTCTGGGAATTTTTGTATTCCCATATTTGGACGACTGGCTCATCCGAGCTCCATCTCAGTCAGAGGCCCAGATTTCCCTGGACCGCACAAGGCACCTTCTGCAGTATCTGGGACTGGTGGTAAACCTTCCCAAGTCTCAACTTACCCCTACTCAGTCTCTGTAATTCATAGGGGCCCAGTTGGACACCACCACTGCAAGGGCCTACCTACCTCAAGTCCGGGGCCAACGTCTGGTGTGCTTGGCCTCCCAAGCTCAGTCCAGCAGTCACTTGACAGCCAGAAAAATGCTGCGACTTCTGGGCCACATGGCCTCCACGGTACACGTGGTGCCCTACGCTCGTCTTCATATGAGAGCAGCTCAATGGACCTTGGCCACCCAGTGGACTCAAGCATCAGGAGCGCTCTCCGACCAAATACTCACCTCAAAGCGTCTGTTTTGGTCCCTCCAATGGTGGATATCCACCAAGAATCTGTTGTTGGGGGCCCCCTTCCAACCTTTGTTGCCCCAAGCAACCCTCACAACAGATGCCTCCCAAACAGGGTGGGGAGCCCATCTACAATCCCTCTCCACTCAGGGTACTTGGTCTCCACAGGAGACCACCCTTCACATCAACCTCCTGGAACTGCGAGCAATCTTCTTTGCCCTCAAAGTCTTCCATACCCTCCTTGTCAACCTGACTGTCCTAGTTCAGACAGACAATCAGGTGGCCATGTTCTACGTAAACAAACAAGGAGGGACAGGCTCTCTGTCGCTTTGCAACGAAGCTCTCAGATTATGGGCCTTTGCCAGAGAGCATCAAATTCATCTTCTGGCAGTCTATCTTCCAGGGGTTCAAAACTCTCGGGCAGACAGACTCAGTCAAGTTCTGTTTCCACACGAATGGTCCCTACATATGGACCAGATAGGCAGAATCTTTCAGGAATGGGGAACCCCAGACATAGACCTCTTTGCAATTCCGTGGAATGCCAAACTTCCCCGGTTCTGTTCCAGGACTCCGTGTCAGGGAGCTCAGGCCAACGACGCCTTTCTCCTGCATTGGGGTCAGGAATTCCTATATGCCTTTCCACCCATTCCTTTGATTCCCAAGACTCTGTTCAAACTCCAGAGGGATCACGGATCGATGATCCTCATAGCTCCACGCTGGCCACGCCAAGTGTGGTTCCCTCTACTTCTGCATCTCTCCCAGGGACCCCCTCTGGACCTGGGAGCTGCGCCAGACCTTCTGTCTCAGGAGGGGGGACTTTGTGGCACCCAAACCCCAAGTCCCTACACCTCAGAGCTTGGTTACTGAAGGCCTAAGCCTTCATGACTTCAATCTTTCTCAACCAGTGAAAGATATCCTTCATGCCTCTAGGAAACCCTCCACGAGGCGTTCCTATGCTTTCAAATGGAAACGCTTTTCCATTTGGTGTGCTCAACAGGGTCTTGACCCTCTAGCACTTCCTTTGAATTCTCTACTAGACTATCTCCTGCATCTTTCTAATGCAGGCCTTAAGACGAATTCAGTAAGAGTCCATTTGAGTGCTATTGCAGCATCTTTAAAACCTATAAATGGACAACCTGTCTCCTCTCATCCTCTTATTGCAAGGTTCATGAGAGGCCTGACTCTAACTAAGCCTCCCATCCGACCTCCTCCGGTAGCATGGGACTTGAACCTAGTTCTGGGTCAGCTTATGAAGCCACCTTTTGAACCGTTGGTTTCTACCTCCTTGAAATTTCTTTCCTGGAAGGTCCTTTTCCTTATTGCAGTCACTTCGGCTCGCCGCATCAGTGAACTACAGGCCTTAGTGGCTCATCCACCTTATACCAGGTTTCATCATGATAAGGTGGTCCTTAGGACGAATCCCCACTTTATGCCCAAAGTGGTCTCGCCTTTTCATCTTAATCAAGAGGTATATCTACCTGTCTTTTTTCCGGCTCCTCATGCATCCAGTGCAGAGAGGAACCTTCATACTTTAGATTGTAAAAGAGCTCTTGCCTTTTACCTCAACAGGACTCAGCCACATCGAAAGTCTTCCCAACTTTTTGTGGCTTTTGATCCTTCCCATTTGGGACTTCCAGTCTCCAAACGTACACTTTCCAATTGGATTGCTCAGTGTATTTCCTTTGCTTACCAGAGTAAAAACATTTCTCTGGAAGGCTATGTCACAGCTCACAATGTGAGAGCCATGGCCACTTCTATGGCTCATCTTCACTCTGTATCCATAGATCAGATCTGTCGAGCCGCCACCTGGGCCTCGGTTCATACCTTCACAGCCCATTACTGTTTGGACAAGGACTCCCGCCGGGATGCCTTGTTTGGTCAGGCTGTCCTCAAACACCTGTTCCATACTTGAACAACTCCTGCCCACCTTCCCAGAATGGATGCCTGAGATCCATACGAAGATGGCGAACCCTTGGAACGGGATCTCCCAGGCATCTTAGCTAGGGAGTCCCCATATGTGAGGACTTATTCCTGCTTGTTCCTGGAGATAGCACAGTTACTTACCTGTAACAGGTGATCTCTGGGAACAGCAGGAATTAGTCCTCACAACCCACCCACCTCCCCTAGGAGTTGTATCCTCTATCTTCCTTTCCTCTCTCTATTGTCTCAGCTATAAACTCGAACTGAGGAGAGCTGGTCAGGAAGGCGGGAAGGCAGCGCGCATGTGCAGTGGGAGGCCCCAAAAGCTTCCTTCTGAGAAGCTGGGGAGCTTTCCCGCGCAGGGTCCGTCGGTACCGACGTACCCATATGTGAGGACTAATTCCTGCTGTTCCCAGAGATCACCTGTTACAGGTAAGTAACTGTGCTTTCTCTGCCTCTTTTCAATGCTGGCAGAAGGACGGGGAGCATAGAAAAAGACCCACTAGCCAGCACCAGCCGTAATGGTACTTCACTGCCAGGGTTTCTGGAAGTCACATATTCCCAGACATTTACTTATTTAGTATGCTGCTTTTCTAACAGTCTAGGTGGCATACTTTCAGATACTGTATTTATATTTCCCTGGTCCCTGAAAAGGCCAGAAGGACCACCTGTGGGACTGGGGACCCCAGTGCTTGTGGCCCAGGGTGGCTGTTTTCGAGTAGGATTCGAACCCTTGGTCCTCTGGCAGTTTTCGCGGAGGCGGTGCTGAGGTCCGACTAGAAAGGTCCCTCCCAATGAGTACTGCTCTGATACATCCCAGAGGTTGAGGACTAAACTGGAGGAACGATAAGGAAATAGGAATTACACTTACCTGATAATTGTGGTTCCTGGAGGGACTCCAGTTTAGTCCTCATTCCCGCCTGGAGGTGTGGTCTTAGCAGTGGTCATTTCTGTTGGGGGAAGGGCAAAGTTAAAAGTGGACATAGGCCTTCAGTGGTGTCCAGCCATTTTAATGCTCCCTGAGGCTTTCCGCTGTATGGTTATATTATATATGTATTATATTATATTATAGTGTTATATATATTGCTGTATTGCGCTGGTTTGTTTAGGACTCGGCAGTCGATGGAAAGGAGAAGAATGCAAGGAGCAATTCCTTTCCTTCGGGAAGAGGAATAGTAGGTAGATGAGGTATATGTTAGGCATGCCCTTGAATATAATAAGTTTAAAAAAAAGTTACTGATTTGCTGCTGTTTTGAGTCTGCTTTGTCAATAGTTCACTGGGGGCTGATGGGAGAAACCAGCAGGCTATATCCAGTGATGTCATGACTTTGACATGCCCAGTCTCCAAGCTTCAGGAGGAGGTACACTACCCAGAGGTTGAGGACTAAACTGGAGTCGCTCCAGGAACCACAATTACCAGGTAAGTGTAATTCCTATTTTGTTCTGACATCCGGTGCAGTTCCTTATTAGAAAGTTTTTTCATCAAAAAAGCTTGATTTGTCTGGTTCAAATGACTTGGTGGATTTTCCCCACTGAATCAAGTCCAGATTTCTAGCTGTGTAAAATGTTTGGGTCTTACCTATCCTGAACCTGCAAAGCAGAACAATTGTTGGAACACTTTTTATATTCCTATGGAATATTCTAAGTTGAAGCATTAGTTTGTCAGCAGTTCATTGCAGTTTTTTTCCAGAAGCCCTAGTTGCGAGTGAGAGTCTACTTCTGTAATTGAATTCAGCTGCCAGAGATGGGCAGTCATCTGCCGAAGATACTGATTTCTATGCTAGTAAACAATTGTTTTATGCATTGTGCTTGCATTCTCATTAAAGTTTTAAGGAAAGTATTCATCATCATATGATTTTTTATGATGATACTGTTCATATACAGCACTATATAATGGCAATAGATATTCAGGTACAGTTTGTCCCTGCCTCAAAGAGCCCCCAGTTTGAGTAGGTACCCATACATCATAAAGTGATTTGCCCAAGGTCACAGAATATCAGTGGCCAAAGCGGAAATTAAGCCCTGGCTTTCCAGGTTCTCAGTCCATTGCTTAAAGTACTAGGCCACTTTCCTTATTAGACCAGAATCTTGTGTTCCAATTCATAGAGACTTTAAACAGCTGATCATTGAAAATATAATTGTATTGTTTTAGATCAGGTGGTAATCAATATCATTTTTGAAGCCTGTGCCAAACAAATGATCAAAGCACTGAAGGGGTAATTAATAGGGCATGTATTTGAGGAGTCCAGAAAGGTGCCTCTTTTATAAAGAGACACTTTCAATCTATAAACAAGGGGTCAAACATAACTTATATAAAAAGCCTTAAGGAGACATCAACGTGTATCAAAAAGAGCTCTTCACACTTTTTGACTCAGTAGAACACCACACAATCATCATTATTGTCTCAGGATAAATATCAACAGTCATTTTTTTTTACATTACTTTTGTCTATCTTCAAAACAATCGCAGCAACAAAAAAATTCAGCTTTAATGGACAAAACTGATGAAGAATGTGGCGGCAATGCAAGATCAGCGGTGTTTTCAGTAGTACTTCTCAAGATTTCATTTTTATGCTCAGTCAAACGTATACATAAACTTCATTGAGTCTTGCCAATATATTAATAGAGACCTGTTTTGTTTTTAATACATTTTAATAATCTTAAATCGTGGAGGCCCCACCAAAGTGGTCCAAATTGGGCCCCACAATTGCTAAGACTGGCCTTGGGAGCCAGGGAGATAGATACCCCGGTCAAACCAAGATTGATATTGTCTCCTGCACATGTTTTCCCCCTGAGAGCCTGGACATTCCCTGGGTCAGTCTAGTGTGTTTCTTCACGTTTCTCGTCAGAATTCTTCCTGGAAGATTTTATCTGTATTTAGTTCATGCCTTTTTGGTAATAAATCTTTTTCACTTATTTTTTTGCATTGACTGTTGAGAGAATCCGGCTATATAGCAAGGATACTGAGTATCCGGCAGTGGTACAAAGGAGGGCTATGTAGAAAAGGAAAGGAGAGTATCACCTTGAAAGGGAGAGCATCATAGTGTGGCAGAAAGTGATCCTGTAGCTAGGACCTGTCCTCCAGGTGACGTAAAAACGTCTCGCACAGAGATGGTTTCTCCAGGGTCATGTGCCCATGAAGGAAGGATTAGCATGGCAATTATAGTTGGCGATTCGATCATTAGGCATGTAGATAGCTGGGTGGCTGGTGGGTGTGAGAATCACCTGGTAACATGCCTGCCTGGTGCAAAGGTAGTGGATGTCACATGCCACCCAGACAAGGTTTTAGATAGTGCTGGGGAGGAGCCTGCTGTCTTGGTACATGTTGGTACCAATTATGTAGGAAAATGTGGGAGGGAGATTCTGGTGGCCAAATTTAGGCTTTTAGGTAGGAACTTGAATTCCAGAACTTCAAGGTAGCATTCTAAGAAATTCTTCCCGTTCCATGTGTAGAACCCAAAAGGCAGGCAAAGCTCTGGGATCTAAATGCATGGATGAGACAAGGGTGCAAAGAAGAGGATTTTGGATGTGTTACAAACTGGGCGACATTCTGGGGAATAGAGGGGCTTTTCCAAAAGGATGGGCTCTACCTTAACTGGGGTGGAACCAGGCTGCTGGCATTAATAAGCTATTCCAACTACCCTCTGTTTTTGTTGTTAACCCCTATTCTCCAAGTTACTTCACCCTGTTCAATGTATTCCACCATGATTGTTATATTGTTCAATGTTTCTCCAGGACCAAGCAGGACGTCAGTCCTCACATATGGGGTGATGTCGGCGCCGACGGAGCCCCCGTGCGGAGCATTTCCCCAGCTTTCAAAGAAAGCCTTTGGGAATGCAGCGCGCCAGCGTGGTCCCCTTCCCGCCCAAGGGTGCCATCTTGCCCAGTCTTTCTTTTTCCGCGGAGCCCGATGGACGCGAGTTCATGTCACCCGGGAAAAGTTGATTTTTTTTTCTGCGATTTTTGCGTTGTCCTATCCGGTTCGACGCCGGTTCCCCTTCCCATCAGTGCTCAGTACACCAGTATCGAGTCCGGAGTTTTGATTTTCGGTTTTTTTTGTCCTTTTTGACTAGCGTTCACGCTCTTTTTGTGTTTTCACTGGCAGCCCGGTCTTTTGACCTTGCAGGGGCCCTTTTTCCCCCGATAGCTTCCAGCAGGTTCAAAAAGTGGGATTGGTGCAAGAAACTTGTCTCTCACCGACACACATGACTGCTGCCTCCGATGCCTCGGGCCTAACCGTGACCCACTGGCCTGTGGCCCGTGCAGCAAAATGTCGTCGAAGGCGCTTCGGAGCCGTCAGCATCAATGTGAGAGAATTTTCTCTGACTCTGCGTCCTGCCGGGCCCGGACTTCGTCAGAGGCATCAACATCTCGGGAGTCCGACCCCGAGCGCCATCGGGGTTCCTCTGAAAGGGAGTCTCCCACCCGGGAGCACAGAAGGAAGAAAAAGCTCGCGAGGGCGTCGTCGGTGGAGGCTCCTGGTTCCTCGAGGGCCAGGTCGCGTAGCCCTGACTGCCGCCCCGGGCTCTCGGAGTCGGAGAGGCCTTCCAAGTTACCTCGTGTGGAGCCGGAGTCCCCGAGTCACGTAAGTGCAGTTGTCCTTATGGACTCTCCTCCGGGGGAGCTGATGTCAGGCCCTCACGCCGTCGGGGGCTGCTGAGATTCCTGAGTTTGGACTCAGGTTGACAGCCTTGGAGAGCAGCTTGCCTGCCTTCATGGAATAGCAGCAGGTGCTGATCGCCGGTCTGACCGGTGCATCTGCCCCGACCACCGGGACCCCGGAGACCGAGCCGATCCTCGAGTCGATGAAGTTTCGAGTCGATCCTCGGTCAAGGTCCCCTTCGACCTCCCGTGCGGGGCCGAGGTCTTCGACGCCGATAGATACTCTCGGTGTCAGGGCGGGTGGCACCAAGGCCCACACGGCCGGAGCCGCTCGATTCCTCCTCAGAGGAGTTGGAGTGGAAGATGGAGGATGAGGAGTCCCCGGACACCTTCTGGACCTGGTGCGTCCCTTCGGACTCACCGGAGTCCGTGCCTCGGAGACGGCCCCCCCCCCCTCCTCGGAGGATACCCGGTTCTTGGACTTTATGAGGGAAATGGCCAAAGCCTTGGCCTTCCCTGCGGATGCCGAGGAGGAGCCTCGAACTGAGGAGCTCGATGCCCTCCAGTATGATTTTCCTCCGAAGGAAGCCTTTACTGTACCGGTTCCTCCGATGCTGGAACGTCTGCTCTTCCGTATGTGGGAGGCACCAGCCTCAACGCCGGTTCTTAGCAAACGGGTCGATTCCATTTATCGAGTCCATAAGAGCCTTGGGTTCCAAAAGGCACAGCTACCACACCACTCCATGGTTGTGGAATCGGCCATGCACCGTCTGAAGAGTCAGAAGATGCACTCCTCTGTGCCCCCCGGCCAGGAGGCCCGGAACCTGGATGCCCTCAGTAGAAAGTGCTTCCAGGGCTCTGCTATCTTGCCGTATCCAGACCTACCAGCTGTACATGGGCATGTACCTACGAGACCTGGCAAAGGAAATTGCTGGGTTCTCAGCTGGCCTCTCCGAGGAACCTTTGCAGAGGTTCAAGGCTTTGTCAACAGGGATTTGAGAGTGCTCGAAGTTTATCTCTCGAGCAGCCTATGATGGCTTCAAGGCTTCGGCCGGTTAGCTGTGACTGGCATTGGTGCATGCCGTCAGGCCTGGCTACAGTCATCAGACCTGGAGCCATGGGTGCAGGACAAGTTGGTCGATGTCCCCTGCTGAGGTGAAAACCTTTTTGGTAAGCCCATGACTGAAAAGGCTGCGGAAATTGAGACTGAAACGCTCACCAGGACAAGGCTGTCCAGGAAGACTTCTGCCCCTTCTCAAAAAAAGAAGGGCTCGGCAAAGAAGCCCTTTTTCCCGAGGAAGGGTGCTGCCTACAAATCCTACCCTCAATATCAGGCCTCTCCAGCTCCCCAACAGGGCCAGCAGGCCAAGGGGCAGGGGCATAGGCCCTGTAGGCAGAAGACCCCCAAGCCGCCAGCTCTGGCTTCTACACAGCAGGGAGCGGGGTTTTGACTCCCACAGCTGGCTCCACTCAGCACAAGAGGTCAGCTGACCCTGTATGCCTATAGGTGGCCAGCCATCACACGGGATACCTGGGTTCTCAGCATAGTCCAGTAGGGCTACATGCTCTACTTCCACCAGAATACCCCCCTCCTATTTTCCAGGGGAGTCTCCAAGACTCCCTCAGCACAGAAATCTCCTCCTTCAGGAGTTGTCAAGTCTTCTAAAGGAACAGGCGGTGGAACCGGTGCCCCACCACCTGGAAGGGCAAGGCTTCTACTCCAGGTACTTCTTGGTACCAAAAAGGACAGGAGGCCTCTGGCCTGTCCTAGACTTGCGAAACTTAAACAAGTTTCTGGAGAGGGAAAAGTTCAAGAGCTTACCCTTTGGATACTGCTGCCCTACCTCCAGCAGGGAGATTGGCTATGCTCCTTGGATCTAAAGGATACTTATACTCACATCCTCATCCATCCAGACCACAGATAATATCTCATATTTGTGGTGAGAGGAAACCATTTCCAGTACAGATTACTTCCCTTTGGCCTAACTTCTGCCCCCAGGGTTTTCACCAAATGCCTGCCGGTGGTGGTGGCCTATCTCAGGAATCAGGGAATTTTCATCTTCCCATATCTGGACGACTGGCTCATCAGGGGCCAGCCTCTCCAGGAGGCCCGACAAGCCACTTTTTGCACTCTCTCTCTCCTTCAGCATCTGGACTTTGTCATAAGCTACACAAAGTCCACTTTGCTCCCCTCGCAGAACCTAGAGTTTATAGGGGCAAGATTAGACACCCTGCAGGCAAGAGCCTACTTGCCCAAGGATAGGGCCCACAGACTGATGGACTTGGCCAACCAGTTCCAAAGCAATTTTCAGGTCTCCACCAGGCACTTCCTGCGGCTCCTGGGCCACATGGCATCCACGGTACATGTGACTACGAATGCCCGTCTGCACATGCGGGCTGCTCAGTGGTGCCTCAGAGCTCAGTGAGCGCAGGCCACAGGCGACCTCCGAGACAGAGTAAAGGTGTCCAAACCATTTTTGGACTCCTTGCAGTGGTGGCTACATCTCCCAAACCTTCTCAGTGGGGTACCTTTTCAGGCCCCAGCAAAAACAAGGGTGCTGACGACCGATGCTTCCTTAAAGGGCTGAGGTGCACATTGCCAGGGCACATCTGGTCTCCTTGGGAGGCCACACAGCAGATCAATCTGTTGGAGCTGCGAGCAATCCGGTTGGCGCTCCAGACTTTTTCTCATGCCCTCTCTCACCAGTCTGTCTTAGTTCAGACAGACAATCAGGTAGCAGTGTTCTATATGAACAAGTAAGGGGGCACAGGGTCTAGACTCCTATGTCAGGAGGCGCAGGCCCTTTGCTCCTTTGCAGTCAGACAAGGCATGTTTCTTAAAGCAGTTTATCTACCTGGTCAGGAGAACCTCTTGGCAGACAAACTAAGCAGGATTCTCCAGCCTCATGAATGGCAGTTGAATCCACTGGTGGTCCAGCAGATCTTTCTACGATGGGGACTTCCATCAATCGATCTCTTTGCAAGTCCACTCAACCGGCAGCTGCCCGGGTTTTGATCCAGACAGCCGCATCCCCTGAGAATGGCAGCAGATGCATTTCTGATCTCTTGGTCTAGGGGCCTCCTGTATGCGTTTCCTCCCACACCCCTGGTGGCCCGAACTCTGTTCAAGATTCTACGGGACAAGGCCTCGGTGATTCTGGTATCCCCCAGATGGCCGAGGCAACCGTGGTTTCCACTTCTTCTGCAGTTGGCGGTGGAAACTCCATTCCCTCTGGGGTTGCAACCCGATCTCCTCTCTCAAGATCAGGGTTCCCTTCTGCACCCCAATCTCAGATCCCTCAATCTGATGGCCTGGCTGCTGAAAGGATAGTGCTAGCTCCCTTACTTCTACCTAGGGAAGTTGAGGAGGTGGTCTTGGCCTCTAGGAGGCAGTTCACCAGAAAGTCCTATGCCCTCAAGTGGCGTAGGTTCTCAATATGTGTGCTCAGCGCAGTGAAGATCCTTTCTCCTGCCTTGTGCTAGTAGTACTACAATACCTTCTTCACCTGTCAGACCTAGGCCTTAAGTTCAACTCTGTTCGGGTCCACCTCAGTGCTCTATCAGCACACCACTCACCGGTGGAGGGTCAGTCTGTCGGTTCACCCCTTGGTGTCCCGCTTCCTCAGAGGCCTGCTTCTGCTCAAGCCTCCGATTCGTCCACCAGCCACTGAGTGGGATTTGAACGTGGTCTTGCAGCAACGTACTTGCCCACCGTTTGAGCCGATGGCTACTTGCCATTTACGCTTCCTTTCTTGGAAGGCGCTCTTCCTGGTAGCTCTCACCTCGGCCAGATATGTGAGTGAGCTACAAGCTCTGGTTTCTGATAGGCCGTACACATGGTTCTATAGGAACAGGGTGGTCTACGGACCCATCCGAAGTTCTTTCCAAAGGTTGTCTCCTCCTTCCACCTCAACCAGGAGGTGGTTCTTCCGACATTCTTTCCCAGGCCGCATACCAGCCGGGCTGAAACAGTCTTGCATACCCTGGACTGTAAGAGGGCGTTGTCCTTTTACATAGAACGTACACGGGGGCACCGAAGGGCTACTCAGCTCTTCGTCTCCTTTGACCCTAATAAACTGGGGTTGCCTGTCTCCAAGCGTACGTTGTCCACTTGGGTAGAAGATTGTATCGCCTGGGCGTACATTGCAGCCGACCTCTTATTGCAGGGTCAAGTCACGTCACACCGTGACAGGGCGAAAGCCATGTCAGTAGCTCATCTCCGCTCTGTTCCATTGGCAGACATCTGCCGGGCCGCTACTTGGTCTTCAAGCCAGACTTTTGCAGCCCACTACTGCCTCGAGAGAGAGTCCCGAAGGGACAGTGCTTTCGGACAGGCGGTACTCCGTAATCTCTTTGAGCTTTAGGCAACTCCTACCCTCTGGCTCTTGTGTTGGGCTACCTACCGTACAGGGGCGTTCTCAGAGGATATTCTTATCACGGATGCTGAGGCTCTTAAGAGGGAGCCATTTTTTCAGCTTTGGGTTCCCGGTAGCCTAGAGCTGGGGAGTTCCATATGTGAGGACTGACTTCCTGCTTGGTCCTGGAGAAATTAGTTACTCACCTGTAACAGGTGTTCTCCAGGAGCAGCAGGAATCAGTCCTCACGACCCTCCCTCCTCCCCTGGAGTTGCAGTCATATGCTTTATTTTGTTTTTTGCTGTCTTTTAGCTATGTCATCAGACTGAGCAAGATGGCACCCTTGGGCGGGAAGGGGACCGCGCAAGCGCGCTACATTCCCAAAGGCTTGCTTTGAAAGCTGGGGAAATGCTCCGCACGGGGGCTCTGTCGGCGCCGACGTCACCCCATATGTGAGGACTGATTCCTTCTGCTCCTGGAGAACAGCTGTTACAGGTGAGTAACTACTCTACTGCTTTGGACAAAAGCGGTATATAAAAACTGTTAAATTAATCCCTTCCAGATACAATCTGTTCAATAAAAGACCTCCAAACATTTAGAAAAGAGATCGACACTCCTTTTCAAGGAATACTACTGTAGTCTTATAGACAACACCAGCACACACCTCTCCACTGCTGACACACACTGACTTCATCATATACACATGGGGCATACTTCAGATCCACAACTCATCTATACCCGAGCTCATAAAGTGATTTTTTTGCCACCCAGAATTATTTAAATCATGTACATAGTTATGTAAATAGCTTTTTGTTCTGTTCACCTTGTTATTGTTATATGTAACTCATTGGTTTTATGCAAACCGTCGTGTTCTCTGGAAGGGGTGGTATAGAAAAATGTAACAAACAAATAAACCATTAAAAAGGAGAGAGAGCAGCTTTTAAACTAGATAATTAGGAAAAGTTGACAGTCTCTCAAGAGTGCCTGGTTTGGAAGGATGTATCCTTGAAGGATGCTAGCAAAAGAGGGAAATTAAGGCATCCTGATAGGGAGTTTACAATAAAGATAAAAGTAACTCAGATGCCTTTAAGTACAGAGCAGACAGAGTTGAAAGATTTCTTTATCATCCCTCCAGGCCAGTCCAGTAACGCTTGGGTAATGACCATCCTCCAGCAGCTGAGGACTGAGCATGTCAGGATTGTACTCCACCAGTATAACAGCTTCCTCTACTGCTCCGGAATCCAGTCTATCAGTCCTCAGCAACTGGGTGAGGTGTCTTTGTGTGGTGGACCACTCTGGATAGATGACTAGCTAAGGCAGTTTGGTAGGAAAAAAATGTGGAGAAAGTTCGATAATAAAGAAAGAAAGGAAGAATAGCCCTTCAGAACGTATTGGGGGCTCATCAGGCTGGGAGTACTTTGGCTCCCAGTTAAGGGACAGAGTGCAGACTAACACTGGTGGTAGGGAAGGCCAGGGATCCGGTTCCTAGCTGGAATCTAGAGAAACCAGGGGGAAACTACCTGGGATCCTTAGGTCCCTTTCCCCTCTCAGCTAGAAACTACAGCAGCTGCGAGCAGCGAGTCTGCTTTAGTCCTCTAGAACACCCCCCCCCCCCCCTGCAGTTTTCCATCAGCCTGTGACAGCCTGGAGCGCCGGTCTAAGCTAGGCGGGAACATGCTCTCGGGGCTGCTTGCGCTGAGCAGGGACAGCAACGGACAATATGAGTTGCACGGAGGAGAGAGAGCGGTGAGCAGATAAGGAGCTCAGTGATCGCACTGCAAATTTGGAGTGGCTTGGCTCTCCCCCGCAGTGTATGCAGGTAGCCTCGCTCGTGTGCACAGAGTGCTCTGGGAGCCTTGGGCTCTCAGCGGTGGGAGTTTGCCGTTTCTGTTGGCAGGAACGCTTCTTGGAGAGAGCAAGGTCGGGGGGGGGGGGGATTGAGGAGCCGGGTACAGTCATAGCAGAGAGATCCTCTGGGCTTTCAGTTCCCTTGGTTTTGACGGGGATCATGACCATTTCCTCTCTTGGAGCAGGGCAAACGCTCCAAAGCTAAAGCAAAGACCGGGGGAGGTAAGACAAAAACGGCACGGGAGGCCTATTCAGAGGTGAGGAAACAGCTGGAGAGACTGAGTTCAGTATTTTTCCCCAGATTTTTTTGTCCTTGCACAGAGTCTATTGCCTAAAGAGAAAGCTGGTGGAGACTGGTGAGGCCACTAGTCAAGTTCAGGTGTCCCGTCCTGTGGATGGATGGCAACAGGGTGACCTGACTAGAGGAGAGACTGACACCTGTCTGGGTCAGGACTGTCCTCACTCACCCACATTGGAGGACCTGGGGAAGTCACCTCCGAGTCATGGGGTGGCTCCTCTGAAGGAGGGAGGAGATCTCTCCGGAAGAGGACCCCAATGTGTTTAGAGTTTTCCATAGGGAATAGCTGTCAGCGCTGATCAGCCACTCCCTCTCAGCGCTGAATATGGTCTCTCCACCAGCAGTGGAGGAACCCCTAGATGATCCCTTGTTGCAGGGGTCTAGAGGGTGCAGGTCTGCTTTCCCGTTCACAGGGTGATTAAGAAGATGATTGAATCCGAATGGGAGTTTTCAGAGGCCACCCTCAGAGAGGGTAGAACACTGGCTCGTCTGTACCCGGTTTTGCAGGAGGAAAGGGAGCTTCTCCAAATGCCCAGGGTGGATGCCTTAATCTCAGTGGTTACAAAGAAGACTACTATCCCCGTTGAAGGGGGAGCAGCCCTGAAGGATCTTCAGGATCGTAAGCTGGAGGCCCTCCTTAAGCAGGCCTTTGATTCCAGCGCCCTGGCACTACAGGCGTCTATTTATGTGTCAAGGGCTTCTATTAGATAGTTCCATGGTTTAACTCCAGTAGATCTAGAGTGTCAAGGATCCATGGAAGGGGCTAAGTTGGAGTCAGCTTCTGCCTACATGACGGGTGTCTTTTATGTTCTGATTAGGGTAACCTCCAAGGTCATGGCTTCTCTGATTGCGGCACGGCATTTTCTTTGGCTCCACAATTGGTCAGCAGAAGCGCTCTTCAAGTTTCGCCTTAGTAATCTCCCTTATAAGGGTAGGCTGCTCTTTGGGGAAAATGCTTGCCAGAGGACAAGCCGAGAGGAGTGAAGCAGGGAATGCTGCAATGAGGACAGTCCTGGGACTTCTGTTGCTTTAGGGCCAACCAGTTTACGCCGTATTGGAGAGGACATTACAGAGTGCAGGGGCAGCCCTTTTGGGGTTTCCAAGGGGCTGGTAGGGGCGGTAACGCCACTTCGCAGCTTCTGACAAAGCAGCCCCAATGTGCTGGTCCAGACAGATGTGGAGATAGGTCAGTTGCAACACTTTTATTCCATCTGGACCACAATAACTACCGACCAGTGGATCTTGGAAGTTATCCGAAAGGGGTATGTGCTGGAGTTTGCTTGTCCCCTTTCCGAAGCCTTTGTCCTCTCTCCCTGCAAGGCCCCGGAGAAGGCCAGAGCAGTCCAGGCCACTCTCCGGTGCCTGTTGGAATTACAGGTGGTGGTACTGATGCCACGAAACCAATATGACTTAGGTCGATATTCCATTTATTTCGTGGTGCCGAAGTAGGAGGGGTCCTTTCGCCCCATCCTCGATCTCAAGCAAGTGAATTGAGCACTGCATGCACTGCACTTCCAGATGGAGACCTTGAGGTTGATCATTTTGGTGGTGTGGCAGGGCAAATTCCTGTCAGCGCTGGACCTCACCGAGGCCTATCTGCATGTCCCCATTCAGCCGGACCATCAACGGTTTCTACATTTTGCAGTGCCAGCAGGGCACTTCCAGTTCCAGGCGCTGCCCTTTGGGCTGGCCACCATGCCCTGTACCTTTACAAAGATAATGGTGTTAGTGGCAGCTGCTCTGCGGAAGAAGGGCATCCTGGTACATCCCTGTCTGGATGACTGGCTTGTGCAGGCAAAGTCAGAGGCCAAGGGAATCTCAGCCACACATTGCATTGTAGAATTCCTCAGCAGTTTGGGCTGGGTGGTCAACCTGGCCAAGAGTCAGCTGAAGCCCGTCCAACACCCTGGTGTATCTAGGGGCCCAGTTCGAATCACAGGAGGGCATGGTCTATTTACCTGAGGAACGGGTCAAAAGGTTACAGGCCCAGGCTCGGAAGTTCTTGAGCAAGAAAGCGCCAAAAGCATGGTAGTATGTACAGCTTCTAGGATCCATGGCTGCGGCGCTGGACCTGGTGGCCTGGGCACGGACCCATATGTGTCCACTGCAGCAGACGTTGCTTTCCCACTAGTTTCCCCAGCATCACTCCATGGTGTGCAGGGTGCCATGCCCGGACTGGGCATGGAAGAACCTGGATTGATGGTTGCCTCCAGATCATCTGATGGCAGGTCTCCTGCTGGAACAACCAAAGTGGGTCCTGCTCACGATGGATGCCAGCCTCTTGGGATGGGGGGAGGGGCGCATTGTTTGGGTCAAGTGGCGCAGGGGCAATGGTCCCTAGAAGAGAGCTCGTGGTCCATAAATCGGTTGGAGATGTGAGCAGTATTCCAGGCCCTCTGAGTATTCAGCCTACTGTTGGCTCACAAGTCAGTCCGGGTGTGTCACGACAATGTGACAATGGTAGCATACCTCAGTTGGCAGGGGGGGAGTGGCACGGGCAGTGTGACCCTGGTGGAGGAGAGTCTGTTGCTATTGCTCTGGGTGGAGGAGAATCTGATGGTTCTCCATGGTGCACATAGCTGGAAAGGAAAACATGGCAGGCCGATAATCTCAGTCAGCACATGTTGGACCCGGGTGAATGGAAGCTGAATGTGGCAGTGTTCCACGACATCACAATGTAATGGGGACAGCCGATCATTGACCTGATGGCCACAGTGAACAATGCCATGACAAACCGCTTCTTCAGCAGATGCAGGGAGCCCATGTCCGAGGGACTCTACGTGCTTGCGCAACCCTGGCCCTCAGAGGGGCTCCTCTGTGTTTCCACTGTGGACGGGCGCTCGTCGGTTGCCTCCTACAGTAAATCGAGGCTCACATGGAGCTGGTGGTTCTCATTGCTCCGGATTGGCCGCAGAGGCCGTGCTACGTGGACCTCACATGCCTGTTGGCGGACAGGCCCTGGAGGCTTCCAGACAGAATGAACCTCCTGGCACAGGAGGTGGTGCTGATGTCACAGGTGGATCGCTTCTCGCATACGGCTTGGCTCTTGAACGGGCACTGCTGAAACGACAGGATTATGCCACTTCTGTCATGGCTACCCTGTTGCAGGCGATGAAGAAATCAACGACCATCGCCTGTGTCCGGGTCTGGCGGATATTTAAGAGCTGGTGCGACTCCAGGGAGGTGGCGCCCTTCGCATGTTCCTTACCACAGATCCTGCTCTTTTTGCAGCATGGACTCAAGAAAGGCTTGGCACTTAGTTCCCTAAAGATACAAGTGGCGGCTCTGGCTTTCTACAGAAGGCCGGCACAGGGTAGGTCCCTGGCGGCCCACCCGGACGTAGTTCGGTTCCTCAGGGCAGTGCAGCAGGTTCAACCACCCCTGTGCCATGTAGTGCCTCCATGGTACCTTAATTTTGGTCCTGACAGTTTTAACAGAAGAGCCGTTCGAGCCAGTCTTGAGGGCTTCGCTGAGGGAGTTTACACTGAAGACCTATTTCTAGTGGCAATTTGTTTGGTGTGATGGATTCCGGAGCTTCAAGCTCTTTTGTGTAGGGAGCTTTTTCTCTTGTTTTCTAAGGAAAAAATAGTGTTGAGACCAGTTCCTTTGTTCTTGCCCATTGTGGTATCCCGTTTCCACCTCAATCAGATGGTCTCTGCCAACATTTCTGGCATCCGGGTGGGCAGAGGACGACAGTCTGTTTACATTGACTTGATGTATACAGGGTGCTGCGGCAGTACCTGAAATCCACAGAGCCCTTCAGAAAATCAGACCATTTGTTTGTCTTGTTCAGAGGACTGCAAAGGGGAAGCGGCCTCTAAGGCATCCATGCTCGATGGGTTAAGCAGGCGATTGTGTTGGCCTATTTGGTCAGTGGCAAAGTCCTTCCAGTGGGCTTTGGAGCTCACTCCACCAGAGCTTAGGTGGCTTCCTGGGCAGAATGTGGATTGGTGTGGCTGACACAGATTTGTGGAACGGCAACGTGGTTGTCACCGCACATGTTCCCCAGGCATAACCGTCTGAATGTGCAGGCGGCTGGTGATGCTCAGTTCGAGGCGTCTGTTCTTCAGACCAGCCTCGCGGGTCCCTCCCATGGTTAGGCACTGATTTGGTACGTCCCAAGAATAACTGAAATGGCCTGGAGGGACAATAAGGAAGGTAAAATTAGACCTTACCTGCCAATTGTTTTTCCTTGAGTAACTCCAGGCCAGTCCAGGACTCACCTGGTGTTAGACAGTCTGGGGGGTAGGCAATACCGGGTTGTGCAGAAGTTCTGTTTTAGTAGGGGATATAGCATAGAGATGAAGGTTGTAGTTAGTTCCTTTTGTGGGGGGGGGGGGAGCAGGGCGGCTTAGCAAGTCTACCTTGTTCTCATGTCATACCCTCACTCTCTATATAGTTAGAAGGTTAGCTAGAGGGTCGTAGAGTTCTCTGGTGCCTTCTGTTGGGTTCATCTGAGAGAAAAAAAATTGATTGCAAAAAGATAAGCATGAAGATGGGTAGGTGGACAGCTGGCACTTCATTGAGTAGCGGCGTTCATTTGGTTTGGGTGGTCTGCTTTGTCAGTGAGAGACTGGATTCTGGAGCAGCAGATGGAGCTCTTTTACTGATGGAGTAGAATCCTGACATGCTCAGTTCTCAGCTGTTGGAGGATGGTTATTACCCAAGCATAGCTGAACTGGACTGGCCTGGAGTTACTCAAGGAAAGGCAATTAGCAAGTAAGGTCTAATTTTGCCTTCCAAATTACCCTTCTCAACTGATAACCAGATTGTTAATATGAATAGACTACAACCTCTAAAATGCCTGTATGCAAATGCTAGAAGTCTAAAAAATAAGATGGGAGGACTAGAATATATAGCAATAAATGAAAGATTAGATATAATTGGCATCTGAGAGCTGGTGGAAAGAGGACAAACCAATGGGATACTGTGATACCTGGGTACAAACTATATTGCAATGATAGGGTAGATCAAATTGGTGGAGTTGCGCTCTTTGTTAAAGAAGGCATTGAGTCACACAGGATAGAGGTTTTGCAGGGAAAAAAAACACTGTAGAATCTCTATGGATAGAAATTCCATAAAAAAGGGAAAGGGAATGAATGGCTGTTGGGGGTGACTACCGTCCGCCTGGCCACAATGAACAGATGGTTGATGACATGCTAAAAAAAAAAAAAATCAGGGAAGATAACACAGTAATAATGGATGATTTCAATTACCTCGGTATCAACTGGGTCAGTGTCAGAGCCAGGACATCTAGAGAGAGAAAGTTTCTAGATGAAAGAAATGATGACTACTTGGAGCAGCTGGTTCATGAATCGACAAGAGGGGAAGCTATTTTAGACCTAGCCCTTAGTGGAGTACAGGCTCTGCTGCAAGAGATAACTGTTAGGGCTACTTTGCAATAGTGATCGTAGCATGATTGCATTTGAATTAATAAATGGGAGGATGGCAAGGAAATCCACAGTACTACCTTTTAACTTTCAAAAGGGAGACAGTGAAAAAATGACGAAAATAGTTAAGAAAATCTAAAAAAAAAAGCAGCTGTAAAGGTTAACGGTTTACTTACATCAAGCCTCTTGGACGCCCAGACCACATGTATTCCATGTTTTAAGAAAGGTGGAAGAAAGGCCAAAAAACTACCAGCATGGTTTAAAGGTGAGGTCAGAGAGGCTGTTGTAGCCAAAAAAGCATCTTTCAGGAAAATGAAAAAAGGAGCCAAGTAACGAAAACGGGAAACAACATAAGCACTGGCAAGTTTGATGCAAGGCATTGATAAGGCAGCCAAATAGAGAATTTGGAAGAAAGCTTGCTGTGGAAGCAAAAACGCACAATACAAACTTCTCCAAGTACATTAATAGCAAAAAAAACGGTGAGATTCAGTTGGACCATTAGATGACAGAGGAGTCAAAGAACATAAGAACATAAGATATGCCATACTGGGTCAGACCAAGGTCCATCAAGCCCAGTATTCTGTTTCCAACAGTGGCCAATCTAGGTCATACGTACCTAGCAGTTTCCCCAAGGGACACAGGTTCCACAATGCTTGTATTGGTTCAAGCATTGATATCCTGGGTCCCTTCTTAATAATGGTTTATGGACCTTTCCTCCAGGAACTTGTCCAAACCTTTTTTAAACCCAGCTACACTAACAGCCTTTACTACATCCTCCGGTAACAAATTCCAGAGTTTGATTACACGTTGAGTGAAAAAATATTTTCTTTTATTAGTCTTAAATAGTTTACCCTGTAGCTTCATTGCATGTCCCCTAGTCTTTCTATATTCTGATAAGGTAAACAATCGATCTACGTTTACCCGTTCCACTCCGTTCATTAATTTATAGACTTCTATCATATCTCCCCTCAGCCGTCTCTTTTCCAGGTTAAAGAGCCCCAACCTTTTTAGCCTTTCTTCATAGGAGTAGCCTTCCATCCCCTTTACCATTTTGGTGGCTCTTCTCTGAACCTTTTCTAAAATTGCTATATCCTTTTTAAGATATGGCGACCAGAATTGCACACAATATTCAAGGTGCGGTCTCACCATGGAACGATATAGAGGCATTATAATATCTTTTGTTTTATTTTCCATTCCTTTCCTTATCATACCTAGCATTCTATTTGCTCTCTTGGCCGCCGCTGCACACTGGGCCGAGGGTTTTAACATGGTATCCACAAGGACGCCTAAATCTTTTTCTTGGGTGGTGGTTCCTAATGTGGAACCTTGCATCGTGTAACCATAGTTTGGGTTGTTCTTCCCTAGGTGCATAACCTTGCACTTCTCCACATTAAATTTCATCTGCCATTTTGATGCCCAGTCTTCCAATTTATCAAGATCCTCTTGCAATTTTCCACAATCCTCCTGGGTTTTAACAACTTTAAATAGTTTTGTGTCATCAGCAAATTTGATAACCTCACTCGTTATTCCACTTTCCAGGTCATTTATGAATATGTCAAAAAGCAGCGGACCCAGCACAGATCCCTGGGGTACACCACTATTCACCTTTCTCCATTGGGAAAATTGGCCATTTAGCCCTACCCTCTGCTTTCTATCTTTTAACCAGTTCCTGATCCACAGTAGTACACTGCCTCCTATCCCATGACTCTTTAGTTTTGCCAAAAGTCTCTCATGAGGGACCTTGTCAAAGGCTTTCTGAAAGTCCAGATACACAATATCAACCGACTCACCTTTGTCCACCTGTTTATTCACTCCTTCAAAAAAACATAACAGATTAGTAAGACAAGATCTTCCTTGTCTAAAGCCATGTTGGCTGTCTCCCATTAGGTCATGACTATCTACATGCTGAGTAATTTTATTCTTTATGATGGTTTCTACCATTTTTCCCGGTACTGATGTCAGGCTCACCGGTCTGTAGTTTCCCGGATCACCCCTCGAACCCTTTTTAAAAATTGGTGTTACATTGGCGATCCTCCAAACCTCAGGTATTAGAGATGATTTTAATGATAGTTCACAGATTACTGATAGCAGGTCTGCAATCTCAAATTTCAGTTCTTTCAACACCCTTGGATGTATACCATCCGGCCCAGGTGATTTGCTACTCTTCAGTTTATCTAATAGTTGTAGGACATCTTCCCGATGTATCGATATTTCCTTCAATTCTTCCACACCTTTAAATACCACTTCAGTCGTGGGTAACATCCCTACATCTTCCTCAGTAAAGACCGAAGCAAAGAATTCATTCAGTCTCTCCGCTATCGCCTTGTCGCCTCTTAGTGCTCCTTTAACCCCTTTATCATCTAATGGACCAACTGACTCTCTCACGGGTTTTTTTGCTACGAATGTACTTGAAAAGGTCTTTATTTCGCGTTTTTGCTTCCGCAGCAAGCTTCTTCTCAAATTCTCTCTTTGCCTGCCTTATCAATGCCTTGCATTTGACTTGCCAGTGCTTGTGCTGTTTCCAGGTTTCATCATTTGGCTCTTTTTTCCATTTCTTGAAAGATGCTTTTTTGGCAACAACAGCCTCTCTGACCTCAGCTTTAAACCATGCTGGCAATTTTTTGGACTTCCTTCCACTTTTCTTAAAGCGTGGAATACAGCTGGTCTGGGCTTCCAAGATAGTATTTTTCAACAACACCCAAGCTTGATGTACGTCTTTAACCTTTGCAACTGCTCCTTTTAGTTTTTTCTTAACTGTTTTCCTCATTCTATCATAGTCTCCCTTTCGAAAGTTAAAGGGTAGTACTGTGGATTTCCTTACTATCCCTCCTCCACTAATTAAATCAAAGGCGATCATGCTATGATCACTATTGCCAAGTGGCCCCAACACCCTTATCTCTTGCACTACATCTGGTGTTCCACTAAGGACTAGGTCTAATATTGCTTCCCCTCTGGTCGGTTCATGAACCAGCTGCTCCAAGAAGCAGTCATTTATTTCATCTAGGAACTTTATCTCCCTAGCATGTCCTGTTGTGACACTGACCCAGTCGATGCCGGGGTAATTGAAATCACCCATTATTATTACTGCACTGTAACTTTTGCTAGCTTCCTTGATTTCTTTGAGCATTTCATCATCCATTTGTTCATTCTGGCCAGGCGGACGATAGTACACCCCCACTGCCATCGCCTTCCCCTTTTTATATGGAATTTCAATCCATAGAGATTCTACAGCAAATTTTGTTTCTTGCAAAACTTTAATCCTTTCTGACTCAATGCCCTCTCTAACATAGAGCGCAACCCCTCCACCAATTTGATCAGCTCTGTCATTTCGATATAGTTTGTACCCAGGTATCACAGTGTCCCACTGGTTGTCCTCCTTCCACCATGTCTCTGATATTCCAATCATATCTAACCTCTCGTTTAGTGCTATATATTCTAACTCTCCCATCTTGTTTTGTAGACTTCTAGCATTTGCATACAAGCATTTTAGAGACTGTATTTTATTCATATTAATTTGGCTATTGGTAGACATGGGTAATTTGGGATCTTTAAGTTCTGTCTGCTCCATACTCGAGGGCATTTGGGCTACTTTACTCTTTTTTGGAACCTCTCTGCTTTTTGTAGTATCCTTCAAGGATACATTCTTCCGAACCATGCGCTCTTGGGCGACTGTCGGCTTTCCCCTATTATCTAGTTTAAAAGCTGCTCTATCTCCTTTTTAAAGGTTAATGCCAGCAGCCTGGTTCCATCCCGGTTAAGGTGAAGCCCAGCCCCTCCTTTCCCCAGAATGTTCCCCAGTTCCTAACAAATCCGAACCCCTCATCTCTGCACCATTGTCTCATCCACGCATTGAGACTCCGGAGCTCTGCCTGCCTATTGGGTCCTGCGCGTGGAACGGGAAGCATTTCGGAGAACGCTACCCTGGAAGTTCTGGATTTCAACTTCCTACCTAAAAGCCTAAATTTAGCTTCCAGAACCTCCCTACCACATTTTCCTATGTCATTGGTACCAACATGTACCAAGACAGCAGACTCCTCCCCAGCACTATCTAAGACCTTATCTAGGTGGCGTGTGAGGTCCGCTACCTTCGCACCAGGCAGGCATGTTACCAGGCGATCCTCACGTCCACCAGCCACCCAGCTATCTACATGCCTAATGATCGAATCACCAACTATAACTGCTGTCCTAACCCTTCCCGCATGGGCACTTGGCCCTGGAGAAACCTCCTCGGTGCGAGAGGGGTTTACATCACCTGGAGGACAGGTCCTATTTACAGGATCACTTCCTGCCACACCAGGGTGATGCTCTCCTGTCACGTGACCTCTCTCCTCCATGGCAACAGGGATGCTGCCAGACTGGAGGTGGGACTTCAGGACTATATCCCTGTAGGTCTCGTCTATGTACCTCTCTGTCTGTCTTATGTTTTCCAAGTCTGCTACTCTAGCCTCTAGAGAACGGACTTGTTCCCTGAGAGCAGAGAGCTCCTTGCACCTAGTGCACACGTAAGACCTCTCACCAGCTGGGAGAAAATCATACATGTGACACTCAATGCAAAAGACTGGAAAGCCCACATCCCGCTGCTGGACTGCTGTCTGCATCTTAGTTTTAAGTTTGTGTTTAGATCTTTAAGTTCTATATGTACTAAAGGGTGCAATGGATATTTATACCACTAAAACTGTACCTAAGAAGTTTAATATACCTTGTTCACCTGAAGCTTAATTAATCTGAGGTCCTTGGTGTATGACTGATTTGGGTAATGAGCTTCACCTGAGAGCACTTCCTGTCTTTTAAGTTGTGCAAGTACCTATAAAGCTGTGAAATTCCCAGGGGAGGGTGGGTGTGGGGAGGGAGGGAGGGATATAACACTTATTAAAAAAGGGCTGCTACACAGTACCTTGTCCTGTGCTGCTGAGGAAAACTATATTCTGATTTGATTTAAATTATAGCTCTTTGCTGCTACTAGGCTCTAACCTATTATGAAATTTAAACTACAAGCTCTCTGCTGGATTCTAAATTTAACCAGAAAGCTCTCTTCTGTGTTTTAATTTGAAACTAAAAGTACTTTGCTGATGCTAGGCCCTGAGTGACTATGAAATTTAAACTACAGCTGTCTACTGGGTATGAAAGGTAACCAGAAAGTTCTCTTCTGTGTTTTTAAATTGAATCTTAAACTGTTGCTACTAGGCCCTGACTGATTTAACAAAAAAAATAGTGGGTTCACAGATTAATTAGCTTTAAAAGAAAAACAATTCCTTTCAGAAAAATTCCCAGAAGTATATACTCACAATTTCAGATTTCTCTCCAGAAGTAACAGCCCCCCTTTCCAGTCCGTCACTAAGGGGCACTAAGGGAGGACAAGGTCATAGTGGAGAGACTGAATGAATTCTTTGCTTCGGGCTTCGGTCTCTACTGAAAATGATGTAGGGAAGTTACCCATGCCTGGAATGGTATTTAAAGGTAATGTATCAGAAGAATTGAAACAAATTTCAGTTAACCAGGAAGATGTAGTGCAACTATTTGAACTAAAGAGTAGAAATCACCTGAACTGGATGGAATACATCCGAGGGTGCTGAAAGAACTGAAAATACGAGATTGCAGCCCTACTATTAGTAATCTGTGAACTACATTAAAATCATCTGAAGATTGGAGAATGGCCAATGTAATGCCAGTTTTTTTAAAGGGTTCCATGGGTGATCCAGGAAACTACAGACAGGCAAAATGGTAGAAACCATTATAAAGAATAAAATTACTGAACATGTAGATAGTCAGTCATAGTTTAATGGGAGAAAGCCAACATGAATTTAACCAAGGAAGATCTTGACTTACTAATCTGTTATATATTTTTTTGAAGCTGTGAATAAACGGGTAGATAAAAGTGAACCAGTTGATATATAGTGTATCTGAATTTTTAGAAAGCCTTTGACATAGGTTCCTCATGAGAGAGACTTGGCTAAATTAAAAAGTCATGGATTAAGAGGCAGTGTACTATTGTGGATCAGGAACTGGTTAAAAGATAGAAAGCAGAGAATAGGGCTAAATAACCAAATTTCTCAATTGAAAAGGGTGAATAGTGGAGTACCCCAGAGATCTGTGCTGGGCCTGTTGCTTTTTAACATATTCATAAATGACCTGGAAATGGTAATAAAGAGAGAGTTCATCAAATTTGCCGATGACAAAAAATTATTCAAAGTTGTTAAAACCCAAGAGGATCGTGAAAAATTGCAAGAGATCCTTGATAAATTGAAAGATTGGACGTCCAAATGGCAAACAAAATTTAATGTGAAGAAGTACAGTGTTATGTACCTAGAAAAAAACAACCCAAACTACTATAACACGATGCAAGGTTCCACATTAGGAATCGCCACCCAGGAAAAGGATCATAAGATATGCCATACTGGGTCAGACCAAGGTCCATCAAGCCCAGTATCCTGTTTCCAACAGTGGCCAATCTAGGTCATACGTACCTAGCAGTATCCCCAAGAGACACAGGTTCCACAATGCTTGTATTGGGTCAAGCATTGATATCCTGGGTCCCTTTTTAATAATGGTTTATGGACCTTTCCTCCAGGAACTTGTCCAAACCTTTTTTAAACCTAGCTATACTAACAGCCTTTACTCCATCCTCTGGTAACAAATTCCAGAGTTTGATTACACGTTGAGTGAAAAAATATTTTCTCTTATTTGCCTTAAATAGTTTACCCTGTAGCTTTGTTACATGTCCCCTAGTCTTGAGCGAACCAGAACATAATACAATTTAGACAAAACAATCTTTTCAGGAATAGTGGAATTAATAAGAATACTTAACAATATTTATGAAACAGTAACAATAGAGACAATAATCATAGCTGAGGAAAATTTAAGAGTCTGATATTCCGGGCTCTCATTGCATTTTCCAAAGCTTCTACTTTTCTATATAAGATAAAGGAGTCCTGGAGTGTCCCAGGCTGACACTCCAACCTGTCTAGTTGCTAGTTAGTGGCCACCAGGGACTCATCAACAAGGCGAGATTTTTCAACCACCCTTTTAGAAAAGGCAGCCGATCTATAAAACCCTGTAAGAAGGAATTTGTTCTTGACACTTCATGCCATATATCAGCTAAGGTTACATCACCAATAGATATAGAACCAGCACCCGAGGACAAATCAGGTCTCTTAAGAGGTACCAATTGCATACCAAAAGAGTCAGGCAGAGGCTGCTGCGAACTTCCAGTGGGGACATTACCCAAAACCCCTCCCATGTCCATTGACGGGGAAACCCCTTCTTTGTTAGCCATCAGAGATCCAGGATTCTTAGGAGGAGACCGCGCTATAGGACTTAGGGATGCCCCCAATGGATCCAATGAAGAGGAGTCTGGAAACGGTGAACATAACACAGTTACTTTAGATGAGGACTGAATGTGTTTATCCATAAGGCTTTTCATGGCTGTAGGTGTAGATTTAGGTGTCGTCATGGATAATACGTTGAAACCATCCGTCCAGTGTGCAGCAATGGCCAAGAAAGCAAGTAGAATGCTAGGTGTCATAAGGAAAGGAATGGAGAATAAAACCAAGGATGATATGCCTGTTTTGTTCCATGGTGCGACCACGCCTTTAATTTTGTGTTCAATTCCGGTTGCCATATCTTAAAGATATAGCAGAATTAAAAAAAAAAAAAAAGGTACAGAGAAGAGCCATCAAAATGATAAAGGGGATGGAAGGATACCCTTATGAGGAAAGGCTTAAAAGGTTAGGGCTCTTCATCTTGGAAAGGAGATGGCTGAAGGGAGATATGATAGAGGTCTATAAATTAATGAATGGAGTAGAACAGGTAAACGTAGATCAGTTCACTCCATCAAAAAGTAGACAGATAGGGGACACACAACCAAGCTACAATGTAACCCATTTAAGACTAATAGGAGAAAATATTTTTTTTACTCGGTACATAATCATACTCTGGAATTCGTTATCGGAGGATGTAATAAGTCAGTGTAGCTGGGTTTAAAAAAAGGTTTTGGACAAGTTCCTGGAGGGAAAATCCATAAACCTATGAGGACCCAGGAAATCCACTGCTTATCCCGGGACAAGCATTGTGGAACCTATGTACCTTTTTGGAAACCTGCCAGGTACTTGAGACCTGTATTGGCTACTGTTGGAAACAGGATACTGAGCTTTGTGGACCTTGGTCTGACTCAGTATGGCATTTCTTCTTAGATTTGTGTGTGTTTGAAGCCTTTGCTAGTTCAGTTTTTGCAGAGATACTTCTTCCCTTTGAGAGATCTATTTCTTCAGTCTTTTTTCCAAGGAGATTGGGTATAAAGACAAACATGGTAGACCTCTACATGGAAGTCGAGTTTAATCCTGAGGGTTCAGTCCTCACTTTTTTCTCAGCCTTGCCATGGTAGTGTCTCTTTACGTTTTGTGGCAAAAAGTTAGTCTCCTTGGTGGCCTTGGGCATATGTAAAGGAAAGGGTATCTATGCCCAGTACTCTCCCCCTTCTGAGGGCAGTATTTCTCTTCTGATGGAACTGGGCTTTCTGATTCTATGGAAATCGGGTGCAGTAGGCCAGGGCAGGGGTAGCTGTTCTCGAGTTGGTTGTTGGTCATTTTTGAAATGTTTGAAGAGCCCCAATTTCTTTTGAATTTTGGATAGATCTTTGGCCTATTCTAGGCAGACTAGATGGATCATGTTGGTCTTTATCTGTCAACATTTTGTATATTACTATGATGTAGCCTTTAAGGCATCGTTTTCAGAAAAATTTAAGGAAATGCTTTCCTCAGACCACTCCAACAAGAGTTAGAAAGTCCCAGAGTGCTGGAGAGCCCACTTCTTTAGACTTCAGGATTCCTCATAGGCAGAATTAGAATCTGTCTTTCCAGAGGATAGTGATAAGACAGTGCACTTGTCTTCATTGTGCTTCCTTCTCTTTAAGTGCTTCATTGTGGGTGCACAGGTTTAGAGGTTACTATACCTTATATGTAGGGGTCCTGAGAGCTTTCATGGTCTGGATAGAGCTTGAGTATATCCCACTCATCTGGATTGATCTAGCATGAATCATAAGGAAGATGAAATTTTAAACTTACCTATTAATTTCCTTTACTTTTAGCCCTGCTGAACCACTCCAGAACCTTCTCAGTTAAGTTATGGTGATCAAGGATTCTGTCTGATTCTGAAAGCCAACTACAAGTATATTGCTGCCTATTTTGAAGCTAGTTGGCGTGTTTGTAAACTTGATGTAAGGTATTATCTTAATCTCCAGGAACAAGCAGGAATGAGTCTTCACATATGGGTACGTCGGTACCGACGGAGCCTGCGCGGTAACGCTCCCCACCGTCCAAAAAGAAAGCTTTTGGGAGCATCCCACTCGCATGCACGCTGCCTTCCCGCCCATTTACTTCCCTCTCATCAGTTTTCCGCGGAGCCGGCAGGATGTATTCCTGTCACCGCAGAAAATTCTTCTTTTTATTCTGTTTTTTGTGGTCGCATCCGCCTTCCCTCGACGCCACTGGTACCGCTGGTGCTTTTCTTTCTTTTCACTGAAGAATTTCTTCTTTTCTTAGAAATTTTTTCCTGTTTAGTGCCTGACGGTTTCTAGGCCACTAGGCCTCTCTCCTTCCATTATGGAAAAGCCAGCCACTATCCTTAAGAAATGCTCAAAGTGTGGCGGTACAGATATATTTTCAAACACTCATACTTGGTGTCTAAAATGTTTAGGTCCTGACCATTGCCCACTGGAGTGTGTCTCCTGCTGGAGCTCAAACAGAAGAAGTCTTCAGGATCGAGCACAACTTGATACCCGGTTCACATTGGACTCGATGTCACCAGCCAAAATATCTTCTTTTTCACAGGATCAGGTAACCAAACAAAAGTCTGTAAAGACTAGCCAGTCCTCGAGTGGTAGATCTCCTTCTCAGCATCGAGATGGCTCCAGCCTTGCCCTCAGACATTTTGGCAATAAAGCCCCGGCAGGAGTCTTCGGGCTCCAAAGCATTAACGGGGCTTCAGGTTGTTCCCGGGGTTCTTACCTCGATAAACATACCTGGGCCATGCTCGGTGGTTGTGGCCGCTTCGAGCGGTACCGACACCCCGGCATCGGCTATGGTGATGGATGAAACACTCCTCACCGATGAACGTAGTCTAGCGCTCTCGGCTACTTTGGTACCGCTAGAGTTGCTGCAGACCGTTCCTCGAGTATCTGCTTCGGTACCGGCATTGGTGTCGGTACCATCCATGCTTGCTTCGACAGACTCGCTTCCTTTGATGCCGAGTCTGGAATCGATTTTTAGCATGAAGGATTCGGTACCGACCTTGGGCGGTACCGAAGACATCGCTTTAAAGAAAATCCGATAATTCATCCTTTCAAGTCTTCCGATCCCGATGACTGGGATGAATCCATCGGTACCAAGACTGATTTTTCAACAAGTCTAGCCTTTACCCCTCACTTTAGAGGGTCCTCCTCGGGGAGATTTCTTTTCAAGCTTTTCTGCTTGATATGGCAAAGTTACTTGCCATTTCTATACCTGGTAAAGAACCCCTACTGCGGGATTCAGAGACACTGCAATTCCCCTGCATTCCAAAGGAGGCGATCATGCTTCCTTTGCATCAGATCTTACAAGATCTATTATTAAGAATGTGGGAAACTCCTTTAACGGTATCCCCGCATTCTAAGACATTTGACACTATGTACAAGGTGCCACCTTCTCCAGGTTTTCAAAAGACTCAACTTCCTCATCATTCTATTGTTGTAGTATCAGCAATGAGGCATATTAAGAGTGCAAAGAAGCACTCTTCTTATCTGCCAGGTCGTGAGTCTAGGACCTTAGATGCCTTTGGACGTCGATGCTTCCAGGCATCCATGCTTTCAGCAAGAATTATCTCATATATTTTCTATATGGGATTATCTCTTGAAGAGGTCACAAAGAACTTAGTTTTTGAACCCTTTTCTTCCAGAGCATAAAAGAGCAGACTATTTCTTATTAGTCAATCATTTTCAAAATATCTCTATGTTCCTTAATCGTGCTTCCCTGGACTGTTTTGAGTCTATTAGCAGAACGTCTGCTATAGCCATAGGAGCACGACACATAGCCTGGCTCCAAGCTTCAGACTTGGACAGGTGGGTACAGAAACGACTGGGAAATACTCCTTGTACTGGTGAAAATCTCTTCAACAAGGAGGCTTTATTTCAAGCTAATCAGTTAAGCACTGATGCTGTTGCTTTCAGAGGATTGTCAAAACTTTCCTCTATCCCAGGTAATAAAAAATCTCCTAAAAAGCTTTATCCCCCTAAGGGAAAAAAGTTTTATCCATCTTCTACCCATTATGCAGATGTTTCCAAAGATGGGCAACATCACACCAGGCTAAGAGAATCAAAATCTCAACAGGCTCAGCAAATCCAGCAATCGCAGGGTTTCTGATATTTTATTCACTTTTTCTGTGTGAGGTTTAGAACTTTTAAGCCTACTTCTTTTCAACAGAAGCATCTAAAATTCATCTCATCCATGCTGAGATATCAGTCATACATTGACTCAATCCTCGACTCTGAGCATGAATCTCTTGCTACAAGAGAAATCTATCCTTCTAGCTCTAAGAGCTATTAAGGACTATCATACCCCAGAGATAACAGGTTTCTCCTTTTAAAACAAAAGGAGGACTAACAACTAACAGGGTGAACTATAACCTTCACCTTGTCAGTTTTCCTGTACGAGGAGATATCATACTTTTAACTGCAAGGGGACCCTATCTCTTCAAAGACTGACCAAATTGTAAGTCTTCTCAACTCTGTATTACTTTCTATCCCTCTTAGCCCAGACATTCAGTCTCTAAGAGTACTACTAATCAACTGGAGGGCTTATTCTCTAAGCCATAGGATTTTCTTCAATACCTACTCCAGTAAGTAGTTTCCATACAGAGTTTTCTCCCCCTTTGAGGTTTATCATTTTCTCAGATATTTTTTTAAGGCAGCTTTTCGGACAGAAATTGGGTATCATTACTCCAAATTATGTCTGTCGGTCCTCTCCAATCTATAGGACCTAACTTTTTATGCTGCCTTAATAACAGATAATTCCAAATGGAGTGGAGGAGTGGCCTAGTGGTTGGGGCAAGGTACTTCAGGCTGGAAGGTCGGGGGTTCAAATCCCACTAGAGGACAGCAACCTTGGGCCGGAAGGACTGGGGTTTCTAGTCCCACAGGTGCTCCTTGTGGTCTTGGGCAAGCCACTTAACCCTCCATAGCCCATGTTCCCTGTAAAATAGTTATTTCCAAGTTATAATGCCCTGTTCAATGTAATTTCAGTTTGTTCAATGTAAACCGCACTGATGCAGAATAGCGCGGTATATAAGAGAATGAATGAAAAGAGGTCCAGAACTCATTTGGACTATTTATTGTTGCAGGCATCAGGCCTGTCTACTATTCTTAGCCACCTTCAATTCTCTTTGGCTCCAACAGAATAGATTAGGTTGCACACTGGCAATTCAACAGCCAGATCTAAGCAACCTACAACATGCTCTCTGCAATTCTACAACAAAGTTCTGCAACTGGGCCTTTGCCAGAGAGCCTCAGAGCTACTCCTAATAGTTAGCGGCCAGATAGTTAAGAAGGGCTTCAGCTAGTAGACTCTGCCAGTCATGCTCCTGCATGACTGTTTTTTTCCTACTCTTAACCATTTTCCTTAAAATTTCCTTCTAAGAAAAGGTAACCAGGGTTTAGACCACGTGAAAGCATAGAAAATTGCACAATTCCCTGCTTTGTTCCACATCTCACTGGAACTTCCACAACAGGGATGCATTTTTTTCACTGCAGTTGGTCCTTATTCACTACTTTCCTTCTAATTTCCTATACTTCATGGTAGCTTATGTTGAACAAGAGAACGCATGATACTCATATTGCCCTCATAAAGAGGCAAACATGGTATCCCCTTATATTGCGTCTTTTTCTCCAGCTACTATCTGAAATTATAGAAGGATCCAGACTTGCTGTCTTAAGACTAAGGATCTCCTCTGCACTCATTCACGTACGTCTCGAGACCTGGTTATTTCAGGGGCTAGATCTTTTCAAGAAGTCTAGTCCTATCCCTGTAAGTGAAGAACATAATACCAGTTTCCACGAAACTTTCTCTATGGGTTCTTCCATATTTTTAACCAGACAGAGATTCTCCATCAATATTCTCAATTAGGTCTTAATCCTTCTTGTTATTGCGTCAATCTCTATACAACATCTGACTTTGAAAGATTTGTTTACTGTCCATATTAATGCTGCCCCAGCATACCATAAAACTCAATGGACAACCAATTTCTATGGTAAATTAGGTAATACCTTCTTTTACCGTTACCTTTTTAGGTTACGTCACATCTGAAGCTCTACATGTAAGGTGGTCATCATAAGTGACATCACTTACGAAGGACTTTTACTGATCTTCAAGAAATTGGAGGCTCAGCGCCTAGTACAAATGTCTTTGTCTTTCATTGGAATAAAGGGGGTCCTAAAGACCTATCCCCTTTTTTCTGCAAAGGGTATTTCTGCCCCTTCATCCAAACCAGTCAGATTATCTCCACTCTTTCCTAGGACCTTATTCTGCTCCAAGGACAAGAAGTTCAATTTTTTGGACTTTACAGAAGCTTTAGCTATGTCTCAAAAGCCCAACCTCATTGAACTCCCCCAGTACTTTCTTCTGGGGTTAGTTCTGGCCATGAGGGCTTCTCATCTCTTCCTGTATTACAAAATTTACTTTTTTTCCTCTACTTCACATTGAGGGAATTCCTTTGAGGATAATGTACTGGCTCTCAACCACAGACCCATATTACCCTCAAGTATTTTTGCAATATTTTTGAGTGACATCCACATTAGAAAATTGAGTCTCAATATTTTTCTAATATTTATATGATTTACACAAGGACTCCCCTCTGGATACCTTGTTTAGTCAAGCTGTTCCACAGCACCTCTTTTTTTCTTTTATAGTTCAACTCCTACCCTCCATCCCTTGGATGCCTGAGGTTTTGAGGGATAAGCATGGCCCATCTTTAGATTTGCAACATGCTGGGGCCTCCTCCAGGCATCTTAGCTTGGGAGTCCCCATATGTGAAGACTCATTCCTGCTTGTTCCTGGAGACAGTACAGTTAGTTACCTGTAACAGGTGATCTCTGGGAACAGCAGGAATAAGTCTTCACAACCCACCCACCTCCCCTAGGAGGAGTTCTCTCTCTCTTTCTCTCTCTCTCTCTCTCTCTCTCTCTCTCTCTCTCTTTTTCTCTCTAATTTGTCTACTTCCCTCCTTCGGTCTCAGCTACAAACCCAACTGATGAGAGGGAAGTAAATGGGCGGGAAGGCAGCGCGCATGCACGTGGGATGCTCCCAAAAGCTTTCTTTTTGGACGCTGGGGAGCGTTCCCGCGCAGGCTCCGTCTGTACCGACGTACCCATATGTGTGAAGACTTATTCCTGCTGTTCCCAGAGATCACCTGTTACAGGTAAGTAACTATGCTTTCTTGGGTTATTGACCATGAAGTGGAAGTTTGGCATTTGGTACTGAATTAGAAACCAAATAATTGCCTTCAGTTGATTTAGCTTTGCATAAGATACTGAGGTGCTGAAAGCAACACCTGTTCTCTATAAGCGGAGCAAGTCAGCTCTGAATGTTTTTCCTCTGTCTCCATCTGTTGGCAGGATGCTATAATCCCATTCATCCAAACTGGTCTGGTGGGACTAAAGGAAAGGAAATTCAGATAAGGGTCATTCCATGTCAAGTGGTCTAGGGCTCCCCGCTCGACCATCTCAGATTTGGCTGAAATTTTATATATTGAGTACCAAATGTCTCAAACGAAGTTTGGCCAAGTTTTAGATTCTCCGGTTGAGTACTTATTGAGAAAAAGCCGTTTGTTTGACCCCATACCCTGACTGCGTAATGTACGGTACTAAGATTTCACCAACTTTGAGACCTGATATCTCTACTGATAATCCTTAATAAAAAGATGAAGGTTAGCTAGCCTGTACAACTTTTTGCGCTCTATTTTATGGTAATAATAACTATTATTTCTGTGCATGCTATAGGAATATAAATTATGTCAAAGTGGTCAAAAAAATTGACTTTCTAAAAAAATGAAAGTTTAAAGTTTCATAGCTCATGAAATAATCATTTAATAAATGTCAAATTTGATACATAGTGTGTCTACAAGTTTATCTTCAAAAGTTTATGATTTCATGCCAGTAGCTCTCTCTGTTTCTTTACAAAATTATTGTAAAGTTGACAATTTTTGTAAAATGGCTAAAAGTAGGGTATTTCTAATCCTATATTCCACAAAAGTATCTTCTAGAAACGTTTTTAAACCACTTTCATTGAAAAGAGCATGTCTTGAACCACCTAGAAAAGTAGATTTGATTGACTAACGCCGGCATACAATGCCCTAAAAAATGAGTCAAAGTGAGAAGCATTGCCGCATTATAGCTTTCATTTTACTATTCAAATTCTGCACTTTTTTAAGGTTCAGACTTCTCTTAATGCTTTTTATAGAGAAATTATGAGTATTATATTGCGTTGGTCCATGGTGACATCGTCACGACCAGTTCATGAACATGAACTGGCAGCCCCATCGCCATAGGGGCCACGCCCGACGATAGCCGTGCAATACGGCCACGGGTGGGTTCTTAGTCAAGGTTCCAAGCCTTTAATGTGGTTTCTTAGTCGAGGTTCCAAAGCCTTAAGTGGGTGTTCTGCCTGGATCCCAAGACAATGATTGAGCAACTTATCCTAGGTTCTCAAGCCTAAAGTGGGTATCTTATTTGGTTCCCAAGCCGATGTCCACAGCATGATTTCAATTGATAGCAATCTTTTTTCACATTCTGTCAAATTTATAAGCCAATAAGTTTACAGTTCACCTTTCTTTATGTAAAGCCTGCTTTACATGCACAAAAAGCGTTATAAAATTACAACCAAAATGGTTTACAGAGGGTTGCGTGCACCCTTTTACACATGAGGATAATATCTGCTCTTAAGATGACTAAACCGATAAGGGAACAGGAAAGCACAGTTACTTACTTACCTGTAACAGGTGATCTCTGGGAACAGCAGGAATAAGTCTTCACATATGAGTCTTCACATATGGGTATCGTCGGTACCGACGGAGCCTGCGCGGGAACGCTCCCCAGCGTCCTGAAAGAAAGCTTTTGGGAGCATCCCACAGCGCCTGCGCGCTGCCTTCCCGCCTTTCCTAACTGCCTCTCTCCAGTTCGAGTTTTAAAGCTGAGACAAAGAGAGAGAGAGAGGAAAGATAGAGAGATACAACTCCTAGGGGAGGTGGGTGGGTTGTGAAGACTTATTCCTGCTGTTCCCAGAGATCACCTGTTACAGGTAAGTAACTGTGCTATCTCCAGGAACAAGCAGGAATGAGTCTTCACATATGGGGACTCCCCAGCTAGAGATGCCTGGGAGATCACCCAGATTGTGAGTCCCTGGGAAGGGCTCTACCGTTACCCATGTATCTCAGGCATCCAGTTCAGGGATGGAGGGTAGGAGTTGATTAGGTATGGAACAGGTGTTTGAGAACAGCCTGACCAAACAAGGCAACCCGGCGGGAGTCCTTGTCCAAGCAGTAATGGGCTGTGAAGGTATGAACCGATGCCCAGGTGGCCGCTCGACAGATTTGGTCGATGGACACAGAATTTAGATGAGCCATATAGGTTGCCATGGCCCTCACATGTGTGAGCTGTGACATGGCCCTCAAGAGAAAGGCTCTTACTTTGGTAGGCAAAGGAAATACACTGAGCAATCCAATTGGACAGAGTTCTCTTAGAGACTGGAAGTCCTAAATGAGAAGGATCAAAAGCAACAAAAATTTGAGGACTTTCAATGTTGCTGTGTCCTGTGTAAGTAGAAAGCAAGTGCTCTTTTACAATCCAGGGTGTGAAGATTCCTCTCTGCACTTGATGCATGAGGTCCTGGAAAAAAGACAGGTAAAAACACCTCCTGGTTCAGATGAAAAGGTGAGACCACTTTAGGCATAAAGTATGGATTAGTTCTGAGGACTATCTTGTCATGATGGAACCTTGTATAAGGAGGATTAGCCACTAAAGCTTGCAACTCACTGATACGGCGAGCTGAGGTGACTGCAATGAGAAAAATAACCTTCCAGGAAAGGAATTTTAAGGAGGTAGTGGCTAAGGGTTCAAAGGGTGGCTTCATAAGCTGGCCAAGAACCAGATTCAAGTCCCAGGCCACTAGAGGTGGTCTAATGGGAGGTTTAGTTAAAAGAAGGCCTCTCATGAATCTTGCTATAAGAGGATGAGAGGAAATAGGTTGTCCATTGAGAGGCTTAAGGGATGCTGCAATAGCACTCAAATGGACTCTGATTGAATTTGTTTTAAGGCCTGCATGGGATAAATGCAGCAAATAGTCTAGTAAAGAATGCAAAGGTATTGCAAGAGGGTTGAGACCCTTCTCTGCACACCAAATGGAAAACCTTTTCCATTTAAAAGCATATGAACGTCTGGTGGAAGGCTTTCTGGAAGCATGAAGGATATCCTTCACTTGCTGAGAAAGTTGTAATTCTTGAAGGTCTAGGCCTTCAGCAACCAGGCCCTGAGATGAAGAGACTGAGGATTTGGGTGCCACAAGGTTCCCTCCTGGGAGAGGAGATCTGGAGCAGACCCCAGGTCTAGGGAGGGAGCTTGAGAGAGATGCAGAAGTAGAGGGTACTACACTTGGCGTGGCCAATGTGGTGCTATGAGGATCATAGTCCCCTTGTCTCTCTGAAGCTTGAACAGAGTCTTGGGGATTAGGGGAATAGGTGGAAAGGCATAGAGGAAGTCTTGCCCCCAATGAAGGAGGAAGGCATCCCTGGCCTGAACTCCCTGACATGGAATCCTGGAACAGAACCGGGGAAGTTTGGCATTCCACGGACTTGCAAACAAGTCTGGGGTACCCCAAATCCTAAAAATTCTGGTTATCTGGTCCCCAAGGAGGGACCATTCGTGCGGAAGCAGAACTCGACTGAGTCTGTCTGCCCAAGAGTTTTGAACCCCTGGAAGATCCACTGCCATGAGATGGATTTGATGCTCTCTGGCGAAGGCCCACAATCTCAGGGCTTCGTTGCAAAGCGACAGAGAGCCAGTCCCTCCCTGCTTGTTCACGTAGAACATGGCTACCTGGTTGTCCGTATGGATGAGGACTGTCTTGTAGCTGAGCAGGGTGTGGAAGACTCTGAGAGCCAGGAAGATTGCTCTGAGCTCTAAGAGGTTGATATGAAGAGATGTCTCCTGTGGAGACCAGATGCCCTGGGTTGAGAGATCTTGTAGATGAGCCCCCCAACCCCTTGGAGAGGCATCTGTTGTAAGGGTGGCTTGGGGTAACACCTGTTGAAAGGGGGACCCCAGCAACAGATTTTGCATGGACTTCCACCAGTGGAGGGACCAAAAGAGGCGACTGGAGGTTGCTATTTTGTGTGACAGGCAACCTGATGCCTGAGTCCATTGGGTGGATAGGGTCCACTGAGCTGCCCTCATGTGAAGGCGAGCGTAAGGAACCACATGCACCGTGGATGCCATGTGGCCTAAGAGTTGTAACATCTCTCGAGCAGTTAAATGGGATTTTAACTGAATCTGGGAGGCTAACTGCACCAAGCGTAGGCAACGGGCCTGAGGAAGATAGGCCCTTGCAGTTGCGGTATCCAGTAAGGCCCCTATGAACTCTAGAGACTGAGTAGGGGTGAGATGGGATTTTGGAATGTTGATTACCAGTCCCAGATACTGAAGAACACGCCTTGTGCAGGCCAGGGAAGTCTGGGCCTCTGACTGGGATGGAGCTCGGATGAGCCAGTCGTCCAGATATGGGAATACGAATATTCCTAGAGTGCGCAGAAATGCAGCTACTACTGCCATGCATTTTGTGAACACTCTTGGAGCAGAGGCCAGACCGAAAGGAAGCACTTTGTATTGGTAGTGCTTTCCTTGGTAAAGGAACCGAAGGAACCTTCTGTGTGTTGGATGGATGAGAACATGGGTGTACACATCCTTGAGATCTAGAGAACAAAGCCAGTCCTGACTCTGGAGGTATGGAAGGAGAGTTCCGAGAGAGATCATCTTGAATTTCTCCTTGCATAGAAACTTGTTCAATTCTCTGAGATCTAGTATGGGTCTGTAGCCCCCTGTTTTCTTTGGAATGAGAAAATAGGGGGAGTAGAACCCTGAGCCCTGTTGAAGAAGGGGTACTTCTTCTATTGCCCCTTGGGCAAGAAGGGTAGCAATCTCTTGACCTAGAAGATTGAGGAGAGATGTTGGAGAATTGAACTGTTTCACCATGGTGTGAGGAGGAAGGTTTAAGAAATGAAGTTTGTACCCTTCCTTTATGATGGAGAGGGTCCACTGCTCTGCTGTGATTTGTTCCCATCTGGGAGCAAAGTGAGCTAACCTTCCTGGGATGGTGAGAGGCTCTGGATGTTCTAGAGCCAGAAAGGCTAAGTTATTTAGTAGAAAGTCAAAGGCCCTGAGGAGGCTGAGGCTGTTGGGCCGTAGCAGTCCTCGCAGCCTGGGTTTTGGCCTGTTTTGGTTGTTGCTGTCTCTTTGTAGCAAAACGACCTTGGGAAGAGGGCTGACTATAAGAAGAAAATTTCCCTTTGGGAAAGATCCCTTTTTGAACAACCTCTTTTTAAAAGGAGCAGTAGTAGACTTTGAAAGTCTATCTAAAGCAGAGTTTTCAGCATCCATTTGGTTGGCCTTTGCTTGCCAATCTTTGCCAAACAGGTTTTCGCCTGTACAGGGAAGGTTACCTAGACCATCCTGTACCCAGGATTCCAAATCAGAGGCTTGCAACCAAGCAACTCTGCGTGCACCTATGGCAATAGCCGAGGCTCTACTGGCCCCCTCAAAAGAGTCAAAGGCTGCACGGTTGGAAAACTTAGATACATCCTGTGCATGTTTAAGCCAGGTGATGTATTCTTCTCTCTTATCTTCTGACATAAAGGGAGATAAGGTTTGCAGATGATCTGTAACTTCTTTCAGAAACATCCCCATATAGAGACTATAGGAGTTGATTCTGGCTACAAGCATACTGGCCTGGAAGATTTTCCTGCCAAAGGCATCTAGAGTTCTGCATTCTCTTCCTGGAGGAGCAGAGGAGTGCCTTTTTGTACTCTTGATCTTTTTCATAGCAGACTCTACCACAATAGAGTGGTGAGGAAGCTGAGTCTTATGAAACCCAGGACAAGGAGGAACACGATACATGGTGTCCAACCTTCTGGAATGAGGGGAGGTGGAAAGAGGAGTCTCCCATATGCCCAACATGTGTTCAAAAAGAATTTCATGTTATTGGTAAGGTAGCTGCCTCTTTAGGAGCCTTAGAATATTGTAGGATATCCAATTTTTTGGCTCTAGGTTCAGTCTGAGGTCACTGAGATGGATAGGCCTTTGGCCACCTCCCTAATGAAGTCCTGAAAAGACAAGTCTTCAGGAGGAGACATTCTCCTTTTTGGAGAAGAGGGTTCCTGAGGAACGATGCCCGATGCTTCAATTGAGGCCTCTGAAGAATCAGAGTCTTCAGAGGAATCGAAGTATCGAGTATCTGGATGCTCTCGTAGAGCCCGATACGCGTACCGGGAGGTATTGACATGGGGAATAATCGGTACCGGCCCGGTACTGATGGGCATCACTGGATAGCGTACCGCTGCGGTCGATGCTGATGTCTATGCAAGCGGTACTGGTATCGGAACCAATATCGGGTCTGGTACCGGAATCGGTACAGGTACCGACAACGGGGTTTGTTGCGGTACCGTAGGTGTTGCAGCTTGAATGAATGCCGTGATGGCACGCTGCATGGTCAGAATATTCTGATCCATTGACACCACCAATGTATGGATATCGGTACCGGTAGAAACTACCGGTACCCCAGAACATTGTAACAGGTGATCGGTCGAGGCCGAGCCATCAATGTCAACCTGTGACCCCATAGGTAGTGCTTTGGAAGCCGGAGCCTCCCGCCGGGGTAATTTTGCCGGTGTGGTATCCTCAAGAGTAAGCCCGGGGGCATCTCGATACTTAGAGGGAGATGAACTCTTTGAGGACCGGCCAGATTTAAGTTTGGTTACCTGAGATCCATGGGATGAAGAAGAAGCCCTGGAAGACGTCGATGCCACGGAAGCTGCATCGGAGGGAAACAGGGTACTGAGCTTAGCTGCCCGATTCTGTAACCCTCTTTTAGACATCATGGAACAGGACTCACAATCCGCAATGGAGTGGTCAGGACCTAAACATTTTAGACACCAGTTATGGGTGTCATTGACAGAAATAGTGCTGCTGCACTTTGTGCATTTTTTAAACCCAGAGGCGGGTTTTTCCATGAGGGAAAAATATATCTGTAGGCCTAAAGCCCCAGAAGAAAAATGCACTGAAAAGTTTTTATTTTTTTTTTTTTAAAGAAAGAAAAAGGACCGGTGGTACCGGTGCGGAATCGAGAAGGCAGACACACGACTAAAGAAAAATAAAAGAAAATAAGAAATTCTTCAGCGGTGACAGGAAACACGACCTGCTGGCTCCGCGGAAAAGAAGAACTGGAGAGAGGCAGTTAGGGAAGGCAACGTGCAGGCGCTGTGAGATGCTCCCAAAAGCTTTCTTTCAGGACGCTGGGGAGCGTTCCCGCGCAGGCTCCGTCGGTACCGACGATACACATATGTGAAGACTCATTCCTGCTTGTTCCTTGAGATAAGATTGAAGGATGCTCAGGTGGATTAGGAAAGGAATGATCAGCAGGCATAGAGATGATAGTGCCCTCTGTATGTCTCTGGTGAAACTTAATGGAGTACTGTGTGTAGTTCTGGGCACTGTGCCTCCAAAAAGACAGTGAAATTGGTCCCAAAGGCATCTACTAAAATGGCTGACTGTCTTCATCGTAAAGCTTAAGGGGACAGACCTAAAGATCTCAACATGTGTATTCTGGAGGAGAGGTGGAAAAGAAAAGGCTTTTTCTTTAAGACGTGTCATAGGATCAAGGTGAAAGAGGGCAGACTTGGGAGTAATCCTAAGGAAATATTTCTTTCCAGAAAAGGTAGTGAACACGTGGAACACCCTCCCGGTGGCAATAGTGACAACAGACTGTATTAATTTAAGAAAGCATGAGACAAGCAACAAGGACCTATGAGGGACAAGGAGGGTTCATTGAAACTGGGCTGTTGGTTTGGAAGGGCTGACTGCTTAGGTTGTATGGTCTTTCTCTGACATTTTCTATGTTCCTATATTTTGCACTACCAAGACATTGCCTTGATTAGGCTGTCCCTCCCATGTCAGTAAAATGCAATGTGTGCCTTCAAGTCAGTCCTGACTCCTGGCGACCCAGAAGCTCCTGGGTTTTCTTGGCAGTGTCACCGGAAGTAGATTGCCAGGCCTTTCTTCCGAGGCAATGGAGGGTTAAGTGACTTGCCCAAGGTCACAAGGAGTGCTAGCGGGAATTGAACCCTGGTTGCTGGGTTACCAAGCAGCTGTGGGTAAAATAAACAGCTGACGTCACTGTGAGGCCTAAGATTACTTTAAAAACACTAAAGCGGTTTGGGCTAAGATTGGGAAAAATGTTACTCCACAAACCTAACATCTATTGGAGGATGGTAAGAAGGAAGCCACTGCTGAAGAAAAGCCATATAATATGCCATATAGTATTTATAAAGATACACTTAGGGCAGGGGTGTCAATTGGCAATGCCAGAGGGCCACAAACCAGTCCTATTTTCAGGATATTTGTAATGAATACACAGATTTATTTGCATATAGTGAAGGCAGTACAAGCAAATAAATCTCATCCATGCTTATTAGCGATATATCCTGAAAACAAGATTGTTTTGCAGTTCTCCAGCATTGCAGTTTGACATCTCTGACTTAAGGGACACTGCACGCATGTAGGAAAAGGTTTTATGCTCTGAGACCGAAATAGAATTACTTGGAGTGAGCATTTTGGGGGTAGTTTTATAGAGCCTTTTTCATACATATATGCAAATTTCATACATACGTATATGCAAATTTATAAAACTACCCGAGGCGTAAAAGTACATGTAATGACAAGGACTTGTGTACTTTCATTTGATCTGGTGTTTTCAAGGGAAGAGTTTGAGCAAAGTATGGGCAGAGTCACAATGTATGTATGTATTTTATAAAATATGCTTAAACATTTAAGCTTGTTTCTGAGTAAGTGTATATGTCCATAGTTTCATTTTAGCTCCCTTTTCTACATGGCCTAGGTACTTGTGTGCCTTTATAAAATAGGCTTGGCATGCACACATTGGCACCCTGCAATAAAATTACTCTCTTTGATTTGACACAGGTATATGGAACCAGTTGCCTATAGAACATTAATTCAAATCCAGTTGGGGTTGGTAGAGACTAAGTTTTAACACTTGAAAGATGTTTGGTCTATATAAAATACATTGAGCTTAGTACAATTTCAAATGAACGCGTGTCCATAATCACCAGTAATTCTCAAGCTGACTTTTTTTTTGACAGAGCATTCTTGGCAAAGGCACTGATGATTAAACATTGAAAACAGACCTGACGTGACCTTTCCTACTAAGAGGTGTTTTTTCCAGAGCATAGTAGGTAAATACTGGCAAGGCATGAAACAGCTTTCACTGCCTGTTCTGTTTAATGGATGGAGAACTGGAACTGCTTTTTGGTGTTCCTAAGGTAAATGCTTTGGTCACAGCTATGACCAAGAAGACCACTGTTGCAGTGGAGGATGGTTTCAGCTCTCAGGAAGGTGCATGACAGGAAAATAGAAGCTCTCCTTAAAAATGTCTTCTCTGTCTCTGCCTTGGGAATCCAGGAGGCATGCAGTACAGGCATTGTGGCTAGGGTGCTCCTTAGGTGGATACAGCAGTTGCCTGTTATTCCAGCATAATTACCTCTGAGCTAAAGCTTCCTTTATGACAAATGCCTTATGTCTTGAGCCTTGGTTGTGGCATGCAGATGCCTATGGCTGCACAATAGGTCAGCTGATTCAGCTTCCAAGATGTGCCTCACCAAGATCTCTTTCAAAATCAGGCTTCTCTTTGGGGAGAAGCTTGTCAAGGGTCTGGGCAAGGCTCATCTGCAGACACTCCCAGAGAACAGGTCTCGAAGGGCCAGGGCTCCTTTGTGCAAGCTATAACGCAGAGATTGGGGCCACCTTAGAGAAGGCAAGGAGTTTGCCTTTGCATTCTCAGCATATGCACAAATTTTCATAGAAGAGGCCAGCCTTTTTTAGGGAATCTAGAAATCTTGTGAATCCTCTGGCCACCTTCTTCTTGGAATGAGTTTTTATCGCCTCAGACTAATGGTCCTCAAGGTTATTCAAAAGGGTTACACCCTGGAATTCTCAGAGCTTCTCCATGATGCTTTCATGGTGTCGCCCTGCAGGTCTCAGGCCAAGAAAGGAAACCCTCCAGCACTTAATACAGCTACAAACTGTTATGTCTACCCCTACAGAGGAGCAAGATCATGGCTGCTATTTGATGTATTTTGTGGTCCCAAAGAAAGGGGTTCTTTAGACCAGTTTAAGATCTGAAGGGAGTCCAGACAAATTTGAGGGTTCCTCTCTTGCATGGAAATGTTAAGGTGTATATTATTGCAGCAGTAAGAGAGCAAGTTTTTCACTTCCCTGAATCTTTCCGATGCCTATTCTGTAACCCTATTTGGGATCTTTACCAGAGGTTTCGCTGCTTCTGTGTCCTAGGCCAGCATTACCAGTTTCAAGCCCTCCCCCCCCCCCCCCCTTTCAGCTTAGCCACATTACCAAGGACCACCTCAGTGGTTAAAGTGACTGCCTTCCTGCACAAGCAGGGTATCGGCATTCATCCTTATCTGGATAACTGGCTGATCTGAGCAGTCTTGCAGGATGTGCATTCCAGGTCAACCACCAGCAGAGTACTCCAGTGCTTAGAGGATCTGGGCTGGGTGGTCAACTACATGAAAAACAGCTTGGTTCCCTCTCCAAGGACCTAGAGTACTTGGGGAAAGTACTCCAGTATACAGCTCAGAATGATCTTTTTGGTCAAGCTGCAATTGCAGCTCAAGGCCTTTTGCTGTCAACTCCTGGAACTCATGACAGCAATGCTGGAGCTTGTCCCATAGACAACTGTTCATATGCATTTGCTTCAGAGGTCCCATTGGTCTTCCATGTTCCTACCAATATGATCAGCATCTCCTGTGACTGTGAAGCACGCTGTAGTCTGATGGCAAGTTTTTGCTCACCTGCTGAAGGAGATGCCACTAGAGATGACTGAGTTGGGTAGTCATAACCACTGATGCCAGTCTCCTAGGCTGGGGAGCCCACTGTCTGAGAGAGTTCTGTGGTGTTGGCTAAAGGAGGAGTTAACTTAGTCCAACAGGCTGTTAGCAAGAGCAATCCGTCTAGCTCTGGTTAGGTTCTGGAACATTTCTTTATAATGCCAGCATTTGCTAAATTGCCATTCAAGCGATCAAGAGTATGTACATCATGTTGGTTTACAGTCATAAAAACTTCTTTTTGACAGATAACACAACACAGGTCAAAATAGACAATAAGTCAGTGTTTCTGCAATGACAATCGGGAACATTAGGAGGGGTGTGCGAGTAGAACAACAATGTAAAACATTAAGCCAAATGATAAAAACAGAAAACATGAGGGCAAAATGTATCCTTAAGGCACGAGCAGTCCAGATATTCTTAGACAACGCCATGGCAGTGGTATATGTCAACAAGGAGGGGCTCTCAAAGCAAGTGCTGCTCTCTGCAGCTGGGGGTCAATTCATTCGACAGCTCTCTCGCAGCTTACATTGGGGGCTCTAAGAATATACAAGCAGATTTTCTGAGTCATAACCTTCTTAGCAGTTGCAGACAGTAGTACTTGATGCTTTGATCCATCTATGGCCCTTAGAAGGTCTGCCATATGTTCCCCGGCTGTCCCATTCCCCCCCCCCCCCCCAAATACTCTATCCCTGTGGCACCCCCCCCCCCCCCCTGCCACTGGTAAGCCATGGTTCAGACTCATCCAAGGCTGGTCAATACTGGTTCCCCACTGCTCAGGATTACAGCCTACTGTGCCATGGACCTCTTCTGATGGAGGCTTCAGCTCTCATCTTGCTTATGGGCCTGGTCATGTAAGCTGGTCTGTGAAGGATATTTAGCCGCAGTTTTGCCATTCTCCTTAAGGCTCGTAGTCATTTATTCCTTTGACCTGTGTTTGGGTTTCAAATCTTGGTGCTCTTCCAACTATTTGGTGGCATGAAATGTTAACAGCCTCTGTCCTTGCCTTTTTTCTGGGACTTGATGATGGACTCTCACCCAGTTCTCTGAAAGTACAGGTTGTGTCTATAGCCTGTTACAGGGTGTGGGTTCAGCATTTTTCCTTAGCATCTCACCCGTATGTTTTTCATTTCCTTAAGGGAGTGACACTGATTTTCCCACCTCAGTGGCCTGTAGTCTTGCAATGGGACTTGTCCTTGGTTTTGCAGGCTTTAGCAGCTGTTTTCTTTGAGCCTCTTTGGCAGGCAACCCTTGAAGACTTAACGCTCAAGACAGTGTTCTTGGTGCAATTTCCCTCTGCTAGATACATTTCAGATCTTCAGGCACACTCGTGTCAAGATCCATACTTTTTGTTTTCATCTAGAGCTTTCTCTCCACGTGCAATGCCATCCCTTCTACTTAAAAGTCCGTCTCCCATTTCATACAAATCACACGTGCTGTCTTCCAACCTTTTCAGCTGATGATCTTCAGTAGGCCAGATCAGTTGGTCCGTTGGACATCAGAAGAGCTTTTTTCAGGCACTCAAAGGAGACAATCTCCTTTGTTGTTCAGACTGTTTTCACCCTTTCACTGGCCCTCAGAAGGGACAGACAGCTTCTAAATCTTCCCTTGCTTGCTGAATCGAGGAGACCATCAGCTCAGCCTACCTGCTGAATCATAAGCAAGCCCCAGGCGGTCTTACAGCTCATTCCACACAAACTTGGGCATGGTGGCAGTCTGGTTGTCGCTACATACTTTGGTGAAAACACTACAGTCCTCAAAGGGGCATTGTCTTCCTCCCACCTCCTAACTGCTTGGGTACATCCTGCTCATCTAGACTGGTCTAGCAGGATTCATGGAAAAGAAATTTACAGGTATGGAAAATTTCACCACCTGGGACTGCAATCCTAGAAACTTTCACAGGCACTGAATTTCATGTAAGTGGGAAGAAAACTGGTTAAAGAAACTGAAGCGTCCTAAGACACAATATTGCTTTGTTTTACACTGTTCTTAGTTTTCATAGATCTAGTATTATTGCAGGGACTTTTAAAAGTTTTGGAGGCATCAAATATGCTTGTATATGTTCTGTTTTATTAGTTGAACCAGATGATTTACTTACAGAATGAGTGGGTGTATTTGATTTGCATATGTATTCTGCTGCACAGAGAATGCTTTTTGAATTACCCTCAATTATGCAAATATACCCATCTTGTACATTGAAGAAGGTATGTGAATGTTGATGTCCATACTAAATGTCATGACAACCTGATCATCATTTGGTACAGGGATAGAAAAATATTTAGTAAACTGAGCCAGGAAATTATATTCTCATTTCATTTTTTCCTGTTCTTTTCTTTGTGTATTTTCCTTTTTTTTTTCCTCTTTCTTCCATGCAGTTATTTCCCATCATTCCATTTTGTTTAGTCCTCTTTCAATTCCTCTGGTCTCTTTCCAAAGCCCAGCAATAGGATCCTGCCTGCAATTGTTGCTGTAACTCGCGGTATCTATTCTTCTACGTGCCAGACTCTGAATTTTAGGTCCCTAGTTAACCTGGTGCTAGAAGTTTTCCAATTCTAATGTGATGTGCTAGAATAGTTGCTGCTAACTCTTGACCTACAATTATTCATTGTTGTTGAAAGGTAGTAGCATATTATGATGTGCAATCAGAGAGCAAACATGGAATCAAGTGCATTTATTTAATCTTTTAATTTCATGCTCAGTTTGTAAGTGTCAGTTTTGTGTACATTAGCTATTTTCATTCTGAGGATATTATATAAACCTACAGGTCCTTTATTAGAGAGGCTGTATTGACTTGCAGTAATACAGTGCATCATGTTTCTAGTGCTTAGCATTCCAGGTATTGAGATTGGCCATCCTGTCTGGTAGACAGACAGACAGGTGTCATACCTCAGAAAGAGAGTTAGTCTAGTCAGGCATGCTAGTTTTAGGTCGCTACTGTTATGACATTGTCAGGTACCTTCTTGTGTGAGGACTTCTTCTATTGTCATCCTTCAGTTTTAATTCCAGAGGAGTGAATATCATATAAGCAAAATTTGCCCTCATTTAGGAAAATACCTAATTTCCAGCATGAATGAATGGGAATGTGGACTAGGTTCCAGGTAGGCACTGTGTGGTTTTGTTAGTTTATTGTACTTAAATGTTTCTGAATTTGTTGCCTTATTTTAATTTTGCCTACTATTTGTTTCAAACTTTGATTTGGGAAAGTGGTATATTATTTTTATAAATAAAATAAATAGTGCAGAATTCATGAAATGCAAATCCCTGCTGAATGCTTGCTTAACTTACATCGAAACATATAACTTATTCTTATCTGAATATAAATTAAATTCAGATGTTGAAATGCAGGGTATTTTTAAAAGGAATCTCAAATAACATTTAATCTCCAGGAAATTTATATTGCTATTTTTTATCAACATCTTGATGACTGACGTTTTCTTTTTTTTTATGCAGAATCAGATTCAGTACCTCAAACAAGTCCAGCAGCCCAACGTTTCCCAACTGCGATCAACTATGGTGGACCCAGCCATCAACTTGTTTTTCCTAAAAATGAAAGGGGAACTGGAACAGACTAAAGACAAACTGGAACAAGCCCAAAATGAACTGAGTGCCTGGAAATTTACGCCTGATAGGTAAACAAACCAAATACTTCCCAGTCAAGACTTCCCTGACAGTCCCACTGCGAGAATGCTATGGTGGGACAGCCAAGTACTCGTTTCCTCACCAAGACTCAGACTTCTTGAGCCCAAAAGCCACATACGTTATACTGTCCAGCTTGTAATGCTTAATGTAAAACTTACCAGATGAACCTTGTATTTCAGCTTTTTTCCCTCCCCTTTGCTTCAGAGGCCTGACAGGATCGGACTATTCCGAAGAAGTGGCCATCTCCGAAAAAAAAATTGGTCCCTCTATAGAACATGTAGACACTTGCAAATGGTTCTGTTTGAAGAAAATACAGGGAGAAACAGAAGTCTTAAGTCTGTGGTACATTGTGTCTGCAGACAGTTTGGAGGAGAGAACCTAGTGATTTTAAATCCTGAATTGAACATGTAAAATTCCAGTAAAATGTAGAAGTGGAATCTGCTTCGTTTTTAACCATGAGCATAGTGACTTACAGAAACTAGCTGTAAGTCATTTTTGCCAATAAGACTGTGGACTTCCTGCTTGTTCACTGAACTGCTGAGAGTCAAAGCTCTTTTTTATCAGGTGATTTTTGTATTAAAGGGTTTATTTGCTAATGATCAGCTTTTGGTAGCCATGAGAGAGTGCTACAGTAGTATCTTCTAGAAAGTATATGTATTCCAGTAACCAACTAGCAATGGGCTCTGTAATCCTTTTCAACCAGAAGTTGAGGTGGTTGAAACAACAAACTCATTTGTTTGGCTGGTATTTTGTGGACTTCAAAAAAACAAAATTAGGAATGTGTGCAATAGTGTGTTATGATTTTACTATTTGGAGCAATTCTTTTCACTCAGTAAATGAATGAAACTAGCTACAAGTGTTTTCACTCAATGGTTTTATCCAAGCTACATATCTACATAACACTGCACATTAGAAACCTATTTCATGTTCCCTTTAACAGGTTATTGTTGGTCCTGGATGTTCATTTTGTTCTGTTGTATGCCTGTTAATGTATTGCATTTTCTATCATAAATTTCACCCTAAAATAGTTGTAACTGCAGTTTAAGGAATGCCGTTAAGTAGTATTGTGCTGTGAAATTGCGCTTGAAGCTTTAGGTAGGTATATAGAACCAAGGTATTGTTTTAATGAAAAGTGCAATTATTTTTTTCTTTTGGTGCATGCATCTTTTTGGCAAGTATCAAACGGAGGGATTTTAACAAATCTTGATGGCTTTTTGCTAATGTGCTTCCAAGTCTTTTGGTAGAATTACAATATATGGGATGTGTTTCTAATGGTGTACAGCATACAGGAGAAAATCATCAAATGATTATGGTTGGTTAGAGCATAGATGCAGAACTGGTAAGGAAGGGCAATTAATTGCCCTGTCAGTAATTTTTTGCAGGTACTTTACTGATGCCTTTTTAAATTTTCCATGCCAGCTGATTTTTATTTTGCCCAACCAGTGTTTTTTGCTTCTTTCCTCTGCAGAGGATAAAGAATTTTCATTAATAATTTCAACCACTTCATATGACTTTAATGCATGTCTAACTACAAGAAACTGAACTTGTTAGATATTTCATAAGAATAAAACTTTGTTGGGCAATATCAAAAGATATATTAAGACAGGTAGACTGGATATAGTCGATCTGGTAGAATATTGCCCAACAAAAATGTTGTTCTAGTCTTATGAAATATCTCCTAACAAGTTCAGTTATTTTGGATTTGAACTTGAAATAGATCACTGATTAGTTACTTAATGCATGTCTGATACGCTTGAAAGAGAGGCACTTTTTTCATATGTGCTCTTCATAATTATGCTTTTTATAAAGTTTCTAAGAGGTTGGCGGATCATTTATAAAAATTAGTGCTCTGTTTTTCATTATAATTATGCCATTGGAGCCATGTTTGTTAAATATTTTATTCCATTTGGTACTAATAGAAATAATACATAATGAACATGCCTCTAGTTATTAAAAATGTCTTCCAACTTCTGTTTAAATAACTTTTTAAAGGTAATTTCATTTGATTCTTAATCGCATAAGTATTATCCATGAAAAACTGTTCTGTAGCGGGGTAATACAGAGAGAGTTAGTGTGTGTATTCTTTTTAATGCATTCTGCACAATTTATTTTATTCACATATGCAAATACTTAAAACTGTTCTGTTGTAATTAACATTTTTTGTGATGACCATGTTCAAAGCTAACCCAGGATAAAACCATTTTTTCAGCAGAAAGAAATTGTGCATTAAAGCAGTATTACTACTTGTTTGTTTGTTTTTTTATTTTTGGCAAGGTGGCTGTTGCTTGTTTCTCATTCCCATATTGTTGAAATTTTAGTCCTGGCTTTACCTTTTTTTTTACTTTATTTTTCTTTCTGTTTTTGTCCTCTCTCCTCCTATCCAATTTTTTTAGATTGGACTTGCACCTTTTACTATGGCCCTGCCTGCATTTTAAAGAAACTTTCACCCTCCAGTTCAACTCTTACTTCATTTATGCTGTGTTGGTGATATGAATGGATCAGGCTTGCTTCTAAATTTCTGAAAGAAGGCTAGAGCAGTGCATATAGACTTACAAACATAAACATGTTATTATCTATTACCTTCTAGAAACTATGAATATGCATTAGGAGATTCAGGTTAGGTCAGTTTAGCTCTAGTGGCTTTGATCACAGGGAGAAGAATAGCAACTAGATACCAGATTTTCCTGAATATCCATAGCCCATAAAGGATAATTGGTTTCTTTTTGGCTTGTTTTTAAGTTAACAAAAGTATCTGAGCCCTTGTAAATAGGTGTTCTGAGCAGGCAGGAGTTGGAGCCCATCTCCACTTTGCATTGTGGGACTCCTCTGTACTTTTGTTCCCACTCATATATTCATGTTTCCCACCTAGATAGAATACTTGAGGCCTCCACCTGATTTTATGTTTACACCTACTCAGAGCTGGGGTGAGTCTAGTCAGCATCTTGCCTATGTGGCTTTCGTTATTTTCTGTGGGAGCAAAGATTGGAAGTTTTCTTTCCCTTCTGTGGAAAAATCATGGGAGTTGATATACTATTTCCTTTATCTGATTCTATGAAGATGGAAGGGGGGACTTTACAGAAGAGCTTTTAAAGAGATCTTGCAACACATTGTAGAATGTGTGTTGAAAAGCAGCATGGACATTTCCTATAGCCTACGCACATCTCGATACACTGTCCCCTGATGTCCCTTTCTTCTTTCCACTTCCCTCTTCATTCATTTTTCTCTTAAGCTCACTCACAAGTATCCATAGTTGGGCCCAGCTCTTGTAAGCTTGTACTGCATTTATACAAAACATTCATGCAGATATACAGCTAATATTCTTAAACACAAAGAACACAAAGTGCCAACTAAAGAAAACGTACAGGTTTTAAAAACAAGGATAGAATCTATTCCTCTGTTTTTGAGGGGGGGAGAATAGTGTATATAAGAATGAGGACCCCAGGCCTCTGAAGTCTTTAGATTAGGTGAGAATCCTGTCTTTATCTCCTATTGCTGCTTCTGGAGGTGGCACAAGCATGCTTGGGCAGGGCTGTAAGAGATTAAAAAAGGACAGTCACTCATAATACTTTCAAATGAATCTGAAAACGCAAAAGATTATAGCATGTACAACTGCACCTTCAGTAAAAGGCATCTCTTCACTTTCTTGGCAAATACTACGAAAAGCGTGAATATATGCATTCATTGGTGGCATGCCTGGCTTGCCTTGTGAATCTGTGATCAAAAGTGCTGCAGTGTAGACCACCTTGGACCTGGACTGTTGGAGAAGGCTATTGCATAATCAAAGGGGAAAAGAAGTGGGCAGGAAGTTGTGCATACAAACAGACACAGTAGAGAGAAGTAAAGAGGGAGACATCGCACACACTATCCACGTTTGTTGATGGACAACAGTAGACACATTGGAGATAATTTTATGAACCTTTTCAGTGCATAAAACACTAATTTATGCATGGAAAAGAGGACCTCTTTAGGTCATGCCTAAAAGTAGACATAGTGCAAGAAAGCCCATACTTGTAGAGTAGGCGTACTCGTGGGAAGAGTTTGGACAGAGTTGGTGGAATGCAATTCATGTGCATAAAGTATGCACTGATATTTACATCTGCTCTCAAGAAGGCATAAAAACTCTGCCTTCAATTTCTGAAGGATTTGTGCTAGTATTTTATAAAGGGTGGGTCACTTCCACAAGCCAGCACTGGTCTTCTGGACCTTATATCACTGAAGAGTTTTCATTAACCGGTAGTGCATCAGATATGCGTCTGTTTGTTCTTACTAGTATGGAAGAGGCAGGGTGCCCTGCTTTTAATACCTAAGCCTGGTGCTTCAATGTTTGGGTCAGTCTCTAAATAAATAAATAAATAAAAATCTGGACATGTTCATTAGGCTGGTTCCAAGAAGCTGAGAACACACACTGGGCACTGGTACAGTTACTGAGCTAAGTGGTGCCCTAGGCAGTTCAAGGGAAGGGTTTCCTTTCACTGTTGTGGCTGACAAGGAGTTGGGGAAACTAGACTGTTGGTTTGGGTGAGCAAACTGGATAGGTCATATCGTTATGTCTTGCTGTAAATTTGTTTTTCTCCAGGACCAAGCAGGAAGTCAGTCCTCACATATGGGTGACGTCGGCGCCGACGGAGCCCTCGTGCGGAGCATTTCCCCAGCTTTCAAAGAAAGCCTTTGGGAATGCAGCACGCTTGCGCGGTCCCCTTCCTGCCCAAGGGTGCCATCTTGCTCATTCTTTCTTTTCTGCGGACCCCAACGGACGTAGTTCATGTCACCCTAGAAAAGTTGGGGGGTTTTTCTTGCGATTTTTCGCGTCTTTTTATCCGGTTCGACGCCGGTTCCCCATCCCGCCTGGGCTTGGTACACCGGTATTGAGTCCGGAACTTCTTTTTCTATTATTTTCACTGGCAGCCCGGTCTTTTGACATTGCAGGGGCCATTTTTCCCCTGATGGCTGCCAGCGGGTTCAAAAAATGTGATCGGTGTAAGAAACTTATGTCTCTCACCGACACTCACGACTGCTGCCTCCGATGCCTCGGGCCCAACCATGACCCGCTGGTCTGTGGCCCATGCGGCAAGATGTCGTCGAAGGCGCTTCGGAGCCGTCAACATCAACGTGAAAGAATTTTTTCGGAGTCCGGCAGGGCCTGGACTTCATCAGAGGCCTCGACATTTCGGGAGTCTGACCCCGAGCGCCGTCATGGGCCCTCTGAAAGGGGGTCTCCCACCCGGGAGCACAAAAGGAAGAAGATGCTCGTGAGGGCGGCGTCAGTGGAAGCACCTGGATCCTCGAGGGCCAGGTCACGCAGCCCTGACCGCCGTCCCGGGCTCTCGGAGTCAGAGAGGCTGACCAAACTACCTCGATTTGGAGCCGGAATCCCCTGGTCAGGTAACCTCTGTTGTCTTCATGGACTCTCTTCCGGGAGAACCGACGTCGGGCCTGGCGCCGTCGGGGCCCGAGTCGGGGGCTGCGGAATCTCCTGAACTCGGTCTCAGGTTGATGGCTCTGGAGAGCAGCCTGTCTGCCTTCATGGAGCAGCAGCGGCGGGTACTGATCGCCAGTCTGACCGGTGCATCTGCCCCGACCACTGGGTCCTCGATGTCTAAGTCGACCCCAGAGGCCGTGCCAATCCTCGAGTCCATTAAGTATCGAGTCGATCCTCGGCCAAGGTCTCCCTCGACCTCCCGTGCGGGGCTGAGGTTGTCGACGCCGGTGCCCTCTGCGTTGGGGCAGGTGGCATTGAGGCCCACACGGCCGGAGCCGCTCGACGACTCCTCGAAGGAGTCGGCGTGGGAGACGGAGGATGAGGAGTCTCCTGACACCTTCTGGACCCGGTGCGTCCTGTCAGACTCCCCGGAGTCCGAGCCTCGGAGAAGGTCCCCACCCCCTGGAGGATACCCGGTTCTCGGATTTCATCAGGGACATGGCCAAGGCTTTGGCATTCCCTGCGGATGCCGAGGAGGAGCCTCGAGCCAAAGAGCTCGATGCCCTCCAGTATGATTGTCCTCCGAAGGAAGCCTTTACTATTCTGGTTCCTCCGATGCTGGAACGGCTGCTCTTCCGTATGTGGGAAGCACCGGCCTCAGCGCTGGTTCTGAGCAAGCGGGTCGATTCCATTTATCGAGTCCATACGAGCCCTGGGTTCCAAAAGGCGCAGTTACCGCACAACTCCATGGTTGTGGAATCAGCCATGCACAGGCTGAAAAGTCCAAAAGATGCACTCCTCAGTGCCTCCCGGCTGGGAGGCCCGAGACCTGGATGCCCTCGGTAGAAAGTGCTTCCAGGGCTCTATGCTGTCTTGCCATGTCCAGACTTACCAGCTGTACATGGGCATGTACTTACGGGACCTGGCAAAGGAGATTGCCGGGTTCTCGGCTGGCCTCTCCGAGGAACCCTTGCAGAGTTTCAAAGCCTTGTCTTCAGGGATCCAGGAGTGCTCGACGTTTATATCTCGAGCAGCCTATGACGGCTTCAAGGCTTCGACCCGGATAGTTGGTCGATGTCCCCTGCCGAGGTGACAACCTGTTCGGCAAGCCCATGACTGAAAAGGCTGCAGAAATAGAGACTGAGACTCTCACCAGGACAAGACTGTCCAGAAAGACTTCTGCCCCTTCTCACAAAAAGAAGGGCTCAGGAAAGAAGCCCTTTTTCCCGAGGAAGGGTGCTGCCTACAAAACCTACCCTCAGTATCAGGCCTCTCCAGCTCCCTAACAGGGCTAGCAGGCCAAGTGACAGGGGCATGGGCCCCGTAGGCAGAAGACCCTCAAGCCGCCAACTCCGGCTCCTGCACAGCAGAGAGTGGGGTTTTGACTCCCACAGCATAGCCTCTCCGCCGGTGGCTTCACTCAGCACTGGGGGTCGGCTGACCCTGTACACCTATAAGTGGCCAGCCATCACAAGGGATACCTGGGTACTGAGCATAGTCCACCAGCTACCCCCTCCTACTATCCAGGGGAGCCTCCAAGACTCCCTCTACACAGGAACCACCTCCTTTAGGAGTTGGCAAGTCTTTTAAAGGAACAGGTGGTGGAACCGGTGCCACACCACCTGGAAGGGAAAGGCTTCTACTCCAGGTATTTCCTAGTACCAAAGAGAACAGGAGGCCTCAGGCGTATCCTAGACTTGCAAAATTTGAACAAGTTTCTGGAGAGGGAAAAGTTCAAGATGCTTACCCCTTGGGATACTGCAGCCCTACCTCCAGCAGGGAGACTGGCTATGCTTCTTAGACCTAAAGGATGCTTATATTCACATCCTCATCCAACCAGACCATAGACAATATCTCAGATTTGTGGTGGGAGAAAACCATTTTCAGTACAGGGTACTTCCTTTTGGCCTGACCTCTGCCCCCAGGGTTTTCACCAAATGCCTGGCGGTGGTGGCGGCTTTTCTCAGAAATTAGGGGATTTTTGTCTTCCTGTACCTAGACGACTGGCTCATCAGGGGCCAGTCACTCCAGGAGGCTCGACAGGCCACTCTTGCACTGTCTCTCTTCTTCAGCATCTGGGCTTTGTCATAAACTACTCAAAGTCCACTTTGCTCCCTTCTCAGAACCTAGAGTTTATAGGGGCGAGGCTAGACACCCTTAAAGCAAGAGCTTACTTGCCCGACGAGAGGGCCCACAGACTCATGGAGTTGGCCAACCAGTTCCAAAGCAATTCTCATGTTTCCGCCAGGCACTACCTGCGGCTCCTGGGCCACATGGCATCCACGGTACATGTGACCCCGAATTCTCGTCTGCACATGCGCTGCTCAATGGTGCCTCAGAGATCAGTGGACACAAGCCACCAGCGACCTCCGAGACAGAGTAAAGGTGTCCAGACAACTTCTGAACTCCTTACAGTGGTGGCTACATCTGCCAAACCTGCTCAAGGGCGTACCTTTTCAGGCCCCAGCACACACCAAGGTGCTGACGACAGATGCATCCTTAAAGGGCTGGGGAGCACATTGCCAAGGCACGTGCACTCAAGGCCTGTGGTCCCCTCGGGAGACCACATAGCAGATGAACCTTTTAGAGCTGTGAGCAATCCGCTTAGCTCTGCAGACTTTCTGCCATGCTCTTTCTCAACAGTCTGTCCTAGTTCAGACGGACAATCAGGTAGTAGTGTCCTAAGTGAACAAACAAGGAGGCACAGGGTCCAGACTCCTATGTCAGGAGGCACTGGACCTTTGCTCCTTTGCGGTCAGACAAGGCATGTTTCTCAAAGTGGTTATCTACCTGGTCAGGAGAACTTCCTAGCAGACAAGCTAAGCAGGATTCTCCAGCCCCACGAATGGCAATTGAATCCATTGGTGGTCTTGCAGATCTTCCTCAGAGGGGGACTTCCATACATCGATCTCTTTGCAAGTCCACTGAACCGTCAGCTGCCCAGGTTTTGCTCCAGACAGCCGCATCCCCTAAGGATGGCAGCAGATGCTTTTCTAATCTCTTGGTCTACGGACCTCCTGTATGCGTTTCCTCCCATGCCCCTGGGTGGCCTGAACTCTGTTCAAGATCCTCCGGGACAAGGCCTCGGTGATTCTGGTAGCACCCAGATGGCTGAGGCAGCCGTGGTTTCCGCTTCTTCTGCAGTTGGCGGTGGAAGCTCCGTTCCCTCTGGGGCTGCAACACGATCTCCTGTCTCAAGAACAGGGTTCCCTTCTGCACCCCAATCTCAGGTCCCTCAATCTGATGGCCTGGCTGCTGAAAGGATAGTGCTAGCTTCCTTACTTCTACCTAAGGAGGCAGTCCATCAGAAAGTCCTATGCCCTCAAGTGGCGTAGGTTTACAGTATGGTGTGCTCAGCGCAATGAAGATTCTTTCTCTTGCCTGGTGCCAGTAGTACTGCAGTATCTACTTCACCTTTCAGACCTAGGCCTCAAGTCTAACTCTGTTCGGGTCCACCTCAGTGCTTTGTCAGCGCACCACTCTCTGGTGGACGGACAGTCTGTCGATTCACCCCTTGGTGTCTCGATTTCTCAGAGGTCTGCTTCTACTCAAGCCTCCGGTTCGTTCACCAGCAACTGAGTGGGATTTGAACATGGTCTTGCAGCAACTTACTCGCCCACCGTTTGAGCCAATGGCTACTTGCCGTTTGCGCTTCCTCTCTTGGAAAGCGCTCTTCCTGGTAGCTCTTACCTCGGCCAGACATGTGAGTGAACTACAAGCTCTGGTTTCTGATAGACTGTACATGCGGTTCTATAGGAACAGGGTGGTCCTTGGGACCCATCCCAAGTTCCTCTCAAACGTGATCTCCTCTTTCCACCTCAATCAGGAGGTGGTTCTTCCAACGTTTTTTCCCAAGCCGCATGCCAGCTGGGCTGAAAAAGTCTTGCATACCCTGGACTGTAAAAGGGCGTTGTCCTTTTACATAGAACGTACGAAGGAGCATCGAAGGGCTACTCGGCTCTTCGTCTCGTTTGACCCTAATAGGATGGGGTTACCTGTCTCCAAGCGTACGTTGTCCACTTGGGTAGCAGATTGCTTCGCCTGGGCGTACAGGGCAGCCGACCTCCCCTTGCAGGGTCGGGTCACAGCCCACCGTGTCAGGGCGAAAGCCGCGTCAGAAGCTTATCTCCACTCTGTTCTGTTGGCAGACATCTGCCGGGCCGCAGCTTGGTCTTCAAGCCAGACTTTTGCAGCCCATTACTGCCTGGAGAGAGAGTCCCGGCGGGACAGTGTTTTCGGCCAGGCGGTACTCCGTAATCTTTGAGATTTAGGCAACTCCTACCCTCCGGCCCTTGTGTTGGGCTACCGTACAGGGTGCGTTCTCAGAGAAAATTCTTACCACGGATGCTGAGGCTCTTGAGAGGGAGCCATTTTTTCAGCTCTGGGTTCATGGTAGCCTAGAGCTGGGGAGTCCCATGTGAGGACTGACTTCCTGCTTGGTCCTGGAGAAAGCATAGTTACTCACCTGTAACAGGTGTTCTCCAGGAGCATCAGGAATCATTCCTCACAACCTTCCCTCCTCCCCTGGAATTGCAGTCCTATCCTTCATTTTGATTTTTGCTGTCTTTTAGCTATGTCATCAGACTGAGCAAGATGGCACCCTTGGGTGGGAAGAGGACCGCGCATGCGCACTGCATTCCCAAAGGCTTTCTTTGAAAGCTGGGGAAATGCTCTGCACGAGGGCTTCGTCGGCGCCGACATCACCCATATGTGAGGACTGATTCCTGCTGCTCCTGGAGAACACCTGTTACAGGTGAGTAACTACGCTTTATCATGCAACCTACTGTCCGACCCTTTCTAATGATGTAGCCACACAAGAGCTTAGTTACAGTGCCACTGCTATGATAGTGGTGGTGGCATGGTTCCCCCAACTTGCTGGACTCTTAACGGCAACCTCAGTTGGACCCATCAGCAATGCATGTATTCTCTATCCTTCTCAGAGCTAGGGGGGAAGAAAGAAAAGTCAAACTTTTCCCACAAGGGAAAACCTTCATTTCAGTGTGCATCCCAAAGGGTCATCTGCAGAAGTATGAGTGGGTTGCAGTTGAGAATTGTGGGAATGTCTTTGGTCATAGCTGCCATCCTCTCTGTAAATCAGTGAGAATGACAACATGCTGGCTGTATGTTTTTATATTTTGTGCAGTAGGGGTATGAAAAGGTGGGGTGGGGTTTTTTTTGTTTGTTTTTTAATTGCTTCGGTGGAGATTTTTTTTGTTTAGCTTTTTCTTTTGTTTTATTGTATGCTATTTGCCTTTAAAACTAAAACCAAAACCAAACCCAGGGAGACACAAACCTGCCCCATCTTCCTGATCCCCCATTTAACACACTATGACAGGAGTCCAAAGGCAGTAGGGAGCAACTCTGGTACTTCCTGCTAATAAAGCCACTTTGTGCATACTTTTTCCATTTGATCCTTTTAACCACAGTGAGCAGAGGGGTCCCAGGGGAGGGGGAGTTTGGTCTTAAGGATTGTCCAAAGTATGCTTGTAAGAAGTGTGCCTGTATATAGCAGGTATAAATGTATGAGGGTATTTTTGGTAGAATAAAGTTCAAAGGGAAAGTAACCATATATTTTTCTCTTCGGCAATTGATGTGAAACATGCATGTATTTGCTGCACAAGTTCGAAATCTTGTTACAAAATTACCCTCTAAATAGTCATTTTCACCCCATTTGATCTCCCTTAAGAGCCTCTATTCAAGCTTTCACTAGCAAATATCTTTATTTGCTTTCTTGCTTGCACACTGTTCACCTCAGACTCCTTTATAGATGCAAAATAGGTGAATCCACTTGTTTTGTTCCTACAAACCTACTAAAATCCTTTTTAAAAGCAAGGACTAAATCATTTCAAAAGGGGAAAATGTAGTCATTCTGCTTTAATTTAATATGCATTACTGTTAGTATAAATGTCAGCACAGTCTAGATTAAATGTTAACATAAGAATTCTCTGTGCTCAGAAGACTATAGTGCAATTTTGCAACAGGTAAGCAGACCCAATAGGGACTAAGACAGGGCTTTACAGACCTGTACTAGTAACTCCCAGAGTGAATTGGATTTTCAGACTATCCGTCATGAATATGAATGAGTAGTGTGCATGCACTGGAGAATCGGTATACAATATGTAGATCTCATGCATATCCATGGTATATATGATGAAAACCTGACTAACTTTCGAGGATCAAAAGGACAGGTTTTGGAGAGCCCTGGATTAAGATGTCTTGTGTTAAAACTTAAACATACTCTTTAATCTAAAAAGGTTTAAAATCGGATATTTTCTTTCACTGTTTTTGCACGTTATATTTATACTGTGATGTTTAAATTCAAGATTTAAAATACTCAAGTAATAGGTTTGCGAAGCAATGGTGAGTTTAAATCCTTGCAGAACATAAAATAAGTATAGATAGCATGCTAAGACGGAGTGCATGAATTATGGCTCTTCTTTGCTCACTGTTCTTAGATTTTTAAAAGATTGAATCATTCAGAGTACAACTAAAGGAATTTGGTTTAATAAAGATGTTAAGATTTATGCTGGATTCATTATTGAAGTTTACAAATTATGAGGCCATATGCAATTTTTTTTTCTTTCTTATTCTAATGTTTTATGCCTCTACACTTCATGTTAGTAGGAAAAATTAATTTGTAGTACCAGTGGCCCTCCTACTGCCCCATAGACATGCTTAGGAGGATTATGCATAGAGGCAGACTTGCAGGATATAGTACATGGAAAAGTTCATGTATGGTTGCCTTTTTTGTTTGTTTAATTTATAACATGCAAATTTTGGCATCACCTCTTCCAAATCTATTTAGAAATTTTAAGGTTCCTGTGAAATAAGATTTTTCTTCTATTTAGGCAAAATGTGAGAAGACCTTTATTCTCCATGGACAGGCAAGATGAAGTTGGTCCTAAGTGTGTGATGTCGCCCAATGATGCCAACAAAGTTCCCTAGCTTTCTCCAGGACCAAGCAGGAAGTCAGTCCTCACATATGGGTGTCATCGGCGCCGATGAAGCCCCAGCGGAGCATTTCCCCAGCTTTCCATGAAAGCCTTTGGGAATGCTGGCACACATGCATGGTTCCCTTCCCGCCTAAAGGTGCCATCTTACCTCAGTCTCTTTTTTTCCGAGAAGCCCATCGGACGTGTGTCCTGTTCTCCCGGATAAAAGTGATTTTTTTTCTTCGGCGATTTTTGCTATTTTTCTCCGGTTCGACGCTGGTTCCCCTCCCGCCGGGTTCGGTACACCGGTATCGAGCCCGTTTTCTTCATTTTTCGGTTTTTGCCCTTCGTGGCTGGCGTTCGCGCCCTTTTTTCATTTTTCACTTGAAGGCCGGTCTTGACCTCGCTGGGGCTATATTTTCCCCGATGGCTTCCAGTGGTTTCAAAAAGTGTGATCGGTGTAAGAAAATTGTCTCTCACCGACACACACGACTGCTGCCTTCGGTGCCTCGGCCCTGACCACGACCCAAAGTCGTGTGGGCCATGTGGGAAGATGTCTTCCAAGACACTAAAGAGTCGACAGCATCAAAAGGAAAGGTTTTTCTCGGACTCTGCCTCCGGCCGGGCCCGGACCTCATCTGAGGCCTCGACATCTCGGGATTCCGATCCCGAGCGCCGTCGAAGCTCCTCGGACAGGGGGTCCCCCGACCGGGAACGTAAGAGGAAGAAGCGGCTCGCGAGGGCGGCGTCGGAGGAGGTCCCTGGTCCCTCGAGGGCCAGGTCTAAGACCCCCGACCGCCGTCCTGGGCCCGTGGACCAAGAGAAGCCTGCCAAAGTTCCTCGCGTGGAGCCGGAGTCTGCTGGACACGTAAGCCCCGTAGTCCTCGTGGACTCTCCTCCCAGAGAGCCGATGTCGGGCCCGGCGCCGCCGGGGCCCGAGTCGGTGGCTGCTGCATCTCCCAAGCTGAGTCTCAGGATGACAGCCTTGGAGTGCAGACTGTCTGCCTTCATGGAGCAGCAGCAGGCACTGATGGCCAGCCTGTCTGGTGCATCTGCCCCGACCACCGGGACGTCGACTTCGAAGTCAACCCCGGAGACCGAGCCGATATTCGAGACCCTCGTGGCTCGAAGTTGTCCTCGGTCGAGGTCTCCCTCGACCTCCTGTTCGGGACCGAGGGTGTCGGGGCGGGTGCTCGGGGCCCCGCGGGGTCGGACCCTGACTCCTCCTCGGATGAGTCCTCCTGGGAGACGGAGGACGAGGAGTCTCCCGATACTTTTAAGACTCGGTGCGTCCCGTCGGACTCACCGCAGTCTGATCCCCGGAGTAGATCGCCTCCGGAGGACACTAGGTTCTCGGAGTTCGTCCGGGATATGGCCGCTGCCTTGGCTATCCCTGCCGATCCCGAGGAAGAGCCTCGAGCCGAGGAGCTCGATACTCTGCAGTACGACTCTCCTCCGAAGGAGGCCTTTACTGTCCCGGTTCCTCCGATGATGGAACGGCTCCTCTTCCGAATGTGGGAGGCCCCGGCCTCGGCGCCGGTTCTAAGCAAGCGAGTCGATTCCATTTATCGACTCCGCAAAAGCCCTGGTTTCCAGAAAGCACAACTACCACACCATTCCATGGTTGTGGAATCGGCCATGCATCGTCTGAAGAGCCAGAAGATGCACTCTGCGGTGCCCCCCGGCAGGGAGGCCCGCAACCTCGATGACCTCGGTAGGAAGTGCTTCCAGGGGTCGATGCTTGCTTGCCGTGTCCAGTCTTACCAGCTGTACATGGGCATGTACTTGCGGGACCTGGCCAAAGAACTGGCCGTCTTCTCTGCTGGTCTCTCCCGGGAACCCTTGCAGAGATTTCAGACCTTGTCCTCGGGGATTCGGGAATGCTCGAAGTTCATTTCCCGCGCCACCTACGATGGCTTCGAGGCTTCGGCCCGAGTAGCGGCTGCCGGCATCGCGGCTCGACGCCAGGCGTGGCTGCAGTCATTGGACCTCGAGCCATGGGTTCAGGACAAGTTGGTCGATGTCCCCTGCCGAGGTGAGAACCTTTTTGGCAAACCCGTGACTGAGAAGGCCGCTCAGCTCGAGACAGAGCACCTTACCCGGACAAGGCTGTCGAGGAAGACCTCTGCCCCTTCACATAAGAAGAAGGGCTCGGGTAAAAAGTCCTTTTACCCGAGGAAGGGCACTGCCTACAAACAGTACCCTCAGTATCAGGCTGCCCAACCTGCCCCCCAGGGTCAGCAAGCCAAGGGCCAGGGTAATGGGCCCCGTAGGCAGAGGACCCCCAAGCCTCAGGCCCCTGCTACCACTCAGCAGGGTGGGGGTTTTTGACTCCTTGAGCTTAGCCTCTCCTCCACTGCTCTCCCCACCCTGCACAGGAGGTCGCCTCGCCCTCTTTGCCCACCAGTGGCCCCTTATCACCGGGGACAGTTGGGTGCTGGACATAGTTCAAAATGGCTATGCCCTCCATTTTCACCAACTGCCACCACCATATTTTCCAGGGGAGCCTCCAAGGCCTCCCCTGCACACAGACCTCCTTCTACAAGAGCTTCTTGGTCTGTTGGTGGACAGGGCGGTGGAGCCTGTGCCTCCCCACTTGCAAGGTCACGGATTCTACTCCAGGTATTTCCTGATACCCAAAAGAACCGGTGGCCTTGGACCCATTCTGGACCTCAGAAACCTCAACAAGTTCCTAGAGAAAGAAAAGTTCAAGATGCTTACTCTTGGAACACTTCTGCCCTACCTCCAGCAGGGAGATTGGCTATGCTCCTTAGATCTAAAGGATGCGTACACTCACATCCTCATTCATCCAGACCACAGAAAGTACCTCAGGTTCATTGTGGGGGGAAACCATTATCAGTACAGAGTACTACCTTTTGGCCTGTCCTCCGCTCCCAGGGTCTTTACCAAGTGCCTGGCAGTGGTTGCGGCCTACCTGAGAAATCAAGGCATCTTTGTCTTTCCCTATCTGGATGACTGGCTCATCAGGGGTCAGACGTCCCTGGAGGCCAGACCGCCACCCTCAACACCATTGCTCTGCTTCAAAAGGTGGGCTTTGTCATAAACTTCTCCCCTCCCAGAACTTGGAGTTCATAGGGGCAAGGTTGGATTCTCAACTGGCAAAGGCATTCTTGCCAGAAGACAGGGCTCAAAGGCTGATGGACGTGGCAAAGCAGTTTCTGAACAGGTCTCTGATCTCCGCCAGACTCTGCCTCAGGCTTCTGGGTCACATGGCTTCGACAGTACATGTGACTTCCAATGCCAGGCTCCATGAGAGGCCTGCACAGTTGTGCCTTCGGACTCAGTGGTCTCAAGCCATAGGCCACTTAGGAGACAAGATAAGGGTGTCCAAATCCCTTTTGGCCTCCCTCAGCTGGTGGCTACATCCACCCAATCTACTCAAAGGAATGCCCTTCCAGATGCCAGAATACTCAGTGGTCCTCACCACCGATGCCTCTCTAAAGGGCTGGGGGGCTCATTGTCTGGACAAGTGCACCCAAGGCCTCTGGTCTCCCTGGGAGGCAGCCCAACAGATCAATCTGCTGGAACTTTGAGCTATCCGCTTGACTCTCAGAGATTTTTCTCCAGCCCTGGCTCACCGCTCAGTCTTGATTCAAACAGACAACCAAGTGGCCATGTTTTATGTGAACAAGCAGGGCGGCACTGGGTCCCAGATCCTTTGTCGAGAGACTCAGGACTTTTGTTCCTTTGCTCTGAAGCACCACATGCTTCTCAAGGTGGTGTACCTCCCAGGCCAGGAGAACTGCTTGGCCGACCGGTTGAGCAGGATTCTGCAGCCCCACGAGTGGCAGCTGCATCCCTTGGTAGTTCAAAAGATCTTCCTGAAGTGGGGTCTCCCTTGGATAGATCTCTTTGCCAGTCTCCTAAACAAGCAGCTACCCAAGTTCTGCTCCAGGCAACCACATCCTTTGAGGATCGCACCAGATGCTTTTCTGATGTCCTGGTCTCAGGGCCTCCTGTATGTGTTTGTTCCCACGCCCTTGGTGGCCCGAACTCTGTTCAAGATTCTTCGGGACAAGGCCTCGGTCCTGCTGGTAGCTCCCAGATGGCTGAGACAGCCTTGGTTTCCTCTTCTGCTTCAACTGGCGGTGGATCCCCCACTGCCTCTGGGGTTGCAACCCGACCTCCTCTCTCAGGAGCAGGGTTCCCTACTACACCCCAATCTCAAGACTCTCAATTTGAAGGCCTGGAGGCTGCAAGGGTAGTCTTGGCTCCCTGGGGCCTGCCTCAGGAAGTTGAAGAGGTTGTCCTAGCCTCTAGAAAACAGTCCACTAGGAAAGCCTATGCTCTCAAATGGAAGAGGTTTTTTGTGTGGTGTCAGCTACGTACAGAGGATCCCTTCTCCTGTACTGTGCCAGTAGTGCTTCAGTACTTGCTGCACTTATCCAATCAGGGACTTAAATCCAATTCTGTTCGGGTCCACCTCTCAGCTTTAGCAGCTCACCACTCACTGGTGGAGGGACATTCTTTGTCAGGTCAACCCTTGGTGTCCCGCTTTCTCAGGGGCTTGCTTTTGCTCAAGCCCCCCATCCGTCGTCCTGCTCCTGAGTGGGAGCTGAATGTGGTCTTGCAGCAACTAACTCGCCCACCCTTTGAGCCGATGGCTACTTGTCCACTGCGCTTCCTCTCCTGGAAGACACTCTTCCTGATAGCCCTTACCTCGGCTAGGCAAGTGAGTGAGCTTCAGGCCCTGGTCTGTGATAGGCCTTACACCAGGATTTATAGGAACAGGATAGTCCTCAGGACTCATCCCAAGTTCCTCCCTAAGGTTGTCTCCTCTTTCCACTTCAATCAGGAGGTGGTTCTTCCAACATTCTTCCCTAGGTCTCATGCAAGCCAGGCTGAAGCAGTCCTGCATACCCTGGACGGTAGGAGGGCCCTTATCCTTCTACCTTGACCGTACGCAGGGGCATAGAAGGGCCACTCAGCTCTTTGTGTCCTTTGACCCCAATAAGTTGGAGTTAGCTGTGTCCAAGCGTTCCTTGTCTATCTGGGTGGCTGACTTTATCACCTGGGCTTACAGGGCGGCTGACCTTCCTTTGCAGGGTAGGGTCGGGTCACGGCCCATCGTGTCAGGGCAATGGCTGCCTCAGTGGCTCATCTCCGCTCTGTGCCCTTGGTAGACATCTGCAGGGCTGCAACTTGGTCTTCAAGCCAGACTTTTGCAGCCCATTACTGTCTGGAAAGGGAGTCCAGTAGGGACAGTGCTTTTGGCCAAGCAGTACTCCGGAATCTCTTTGAGGTTTAGGCAACTCCTGCCCTCTGTTGGGCTACCGGTGGAGGTTGTGTCCTTGAAAAGCCTTTCTTTGCTGCTGGGACTAGAGGGAGTTCTCTTGTTCAGCCTGGGTTCCTCGGTAGCCCAGAGCTAGGGAGTCACCCATATGTGAGGACTGACTTCCTGCTTGGTCCTGGAGAAGGAGTAGTTACTCACCTGTAACAGGTGTTCTCCAGGAGCAGCAGGAATCAGTCCTCACAACCCTCCCTCCTCCCCTTGGAGTTGCAGTTGTACATAGTTTGTTTACATTTTTGTGTGCTCTTCTTAGCTATGTCATTTGACTGAGGTAAGATGGCACCTTTAGGCCGGAAGGGAACCGCGCATGCGTGCCAGCATTCCCAAAGGCTTTCATGGAAAGCTGGGGAAATGCTCCGCTGGGGCTTCATCGGCGCCGATGACACCCATATGTAAGGACTGATTCCTGCTGCTCCTGGAGAACACCTGTTACAGGTGAGTAACTACTCTATGCTCGAAAAGAATAGGTCTTTTGTACTTGTGTAGTTAGTACCACACAAATGTGCACTGAGAACCTCCCTCAGTTATCTCCTCTTCCACAGTACTCTCATTTGTGAGGCTCATTTTGAAATAGGTTTATGTCTTCATAGAATTGTGTTGTACAGTCCTCTGCCTCTATTCTTGCTAGTTTAGGATAAAATTTGAATTCAAAATTTAGATGTTTGACACAGACACGATTTTCTTTCCTATGAATGAAAAGAAAGCTACGTGGTTTAAGTGGTAATCCATTACTGATACCGTAGCGAATGTATTCATTGCTTGTGAATTGATCATTATATTAAGATTTGTTCCAGCATGTCTCCTAGGGCCATAAAACTTGTGAGCTTGGCTCCTGTACATGTTCCAGACTACTGAGGCACTAGTATCTGTGTCAGAGTTGATGCCTTCATCTACCAAACCTTCAACTTCAAAGATTACTGCTGCTTTGGGGTCAAGTTTTAAGACCAGGCAAATTGGCATCCAAACACAGCCACTCTGCTTATACAGGGGAGTAAGGGAATGGTATAGTGTGAGAGTTCTCGATGTCTAGTATTGAGCTCCAACATCAAAGCTTTATGCACTGAGCAAGTCTGAGGGCTGAAACCTTCAGTGGCATAGAGGAAGTATATCCTTCTGAGATGATCAGACAAGAAGGAGCCTCATTGATACAGACAGTATTGTCTTGATTTAAATTTGTCCGTTTTATTTCCTGTTTTCTCAAGAATAGTGCTGCTTGAATAATTCAGGAGGATATCCTATCTTCAGTGAATGTAGCTGAAGAGGTATCTGCCATGGTTTATGAGCAGCATTTGGACAAAATGGTTCAGGGCCACCTGGTTTGATCCTTAAGTAGAGTCCACATGAACAGGTGAACTTCTGTGGTGAACCCTATGTAGAGAGGCACAAGTTTTGCCCATTACAAAAGGCTGTTTTCAGAAATTTGTTTTAGAGAGGAAAACTACTCTTTGTGCCCTTTAGGGGTCTCTTCAGAGTATCCTTAAGAACCATCTGCTCTCCAATCTATACATCTCCCCTATTGCTTGTCTCTGTTAGAATCTGATCATTTATGGGAGCTGGAATTTGATGCTATGACATTAGATTTTGATAAGGATAATTATATATGGGTCTTCCATCTGACACTTTTCTGTTACTACTACTAAAAGCAGTCTTCCTTTAAAAGACACTTTTTCCATCTTTTGTCAAGACACTTTCCAAACAATTTTGTTTGATTTCCAGGTGGTATCAGTTTTGAACACAAATGTTAAGACTCCTGAAATATCTAAATGCGCTGAAGAATACATTCTATATCGTCCTGCTAGACCAGTCCAGACAAGTGGGTTGTGTTCCCCTATCCAGCAGATTGGTGAACCAATAAAAAGCCCAGGTTTCAATGACATCCCTCGCATGCCTCTATTCGCCTCATCCATCAGAAGACTGTGGATGGATTGTCTTCTCTCAAGAAAATTCTGAAGATTTGAGAGGAAAAGATTTATTTAAAATGCTTGTAAACGACAGCCTGCAGGTTGATCTCTCACTAGAGCGTGATGTGGGAGGCTCCACTAGACTACTGTCTTTTTGGTAGCAATAGAGGAGGGAAAATTGGTTCAGCTCCACACTATTACCCTGGATAAGGGCCTGTTGAGCAGCCTTAAATTGGAAGAATCTGGAAGAGTACGACTGCCGCACACAATCTCAATGCCCCCTCCCTCTTCCTCTGTGTTCCCTTCCCCCCCTGAAGATTGCAGAAGGCTCTCAGAGGGATCGGCCTGCCAGCCACCTTAAACGCAGTGCTGCAAAGCCAGCCAAACAGTTCCAGGGGAGTAGGGCTGAGCTCGGCACAGATTCTGTGCCTGGGGTTCTCGGGGTGAATACCAAAGTTTTGACCCTCTCATTGTCCTTGGGGGCTCCCAATTCCATCTGTGGGGGAAACAATTTGGGGTGGACTGTTGGTACTGGGTGGGGGTTTCCTGCCATTTTCTGCACACATTAATAGCGTTTTCTCTGTCGTGCTCCTGGAGGTCACACGGTCCTCCTGCGCACGTTCCTCTCAAGCGTATCCAACATGCCTCCTATCCTAGCATGTGTAACACGTGCTGTAGTAAAAGTGCAGTTAACGCATGTACTTTGGGCCACTGCAGTCTTAGCGCTTGCTGTTGTGACTCCTTAACTCTTATGTTTTCTTCCAGGTGATGATGTTTGCCCTGTGGCAAGCGTGGTGCCTCATCTCTGGATTCTGCTCTTCCTGCATGGCTGCTTCTGAGTCATCCCTAGAGATCCTACTCCCCCTCTCTGTGCCAGAGGATGTGGTTAGCCTGACCTTGCCTGCCTAAGGGCAGGAAGTGGCAGATGGTGCTATGGGTAAGGATATTCAGCTGACTGGAGGATCCAGCGTCCGTGCTGGGGACCTCTCCCCATCCTCTAGGGGGTCAACGGTGACTACATCCCCAATTGTAGGGGGGGGGGGTCATTTCCATGAGGAGAGCTTCCAGAGTCTAGATTGTTCTCCCCAGAATTCTTTTACTTTGCAGCAGGCCTGGTCATTCCGTCATGGATGTGCAGACTTTGCTTGTGGGGGAAACAAAAAAGGTCGCAGTCTCATGGGGGCAGGCTGAGAGTGGACGCCTTCTTTGATGGGATCAGTTGTGGCTTGGATTGAGATGTTTGATGTGGATAAAATAGTACTCATGCCTTCAGAGAATAGGGTGGAGGCCAAGGTTATTTGCCTGTTTCAGGAAGTAGGAACCAAAGGAGGCATCTGCCCCTGCAAGAGGTTCAGAAATCCACTATTGTCTTCCCAGAGATGCTCAAGGGCCTGTTCCGGCTGGAGTGGGATTACCCCAACTCTCCACCTAAGGGGTTTAAGGGTGTATAAGAAGATGCACGCTCTCCTGGAGAAGGGGCATGCATTGTGTAGTTGATATTTCCGACGTGGATGCGCAGGTCACAGAGGCTACCAGATGGACCACCATTCCTGTGGGAAGCAGATTGTTCTTAAAGGATACTCTGGACCGAAAGGTGGATTAGTGTTGAAGAACCAGTTAGCTGCGGCAGCTGCTATTCTTTAGTTGCGGTACGTGCAGGCCTTCGTCTCGAGCCCTGCTCCAGTGGATTCTGTCTCTTCTGGCAGATGTTCTACCCCTCTTTTGGAGTCTGCTATGGCCTTCCTTTCTGATGCCATATGTGCCCTGATGATTGTGTCTGATTTGGCTTTGGAAGTGGGCAGTGGATACATCTTCCAAGGCCCAGTTGGCCCATCTGACTTTTAAGGGGAGGCTTCTTTTTTTGAGCTGATTTGGAGAAGCTGGTGAAGGACCTGGGCGAGACGAAAAAAAACAATCTTACTGCCTTCTGGAAGACAGGTCCAAGTGGCCTGTGAAACAGGCTGGTGCTCCTTTCTCATCAGCCTCCGACATCAGCCGAAGGTGCACTGGTCGGATTCCCAGAGGTCTCAGGACTCTTAATAGTTACCGACCTGGAAAGAAAAAAAAAACCTACCTTCCCCACTGCTTCTGAGCTTCAGGCTCCTCTTCAGTCCTTTGGTGGAGCGTGTTGGCCCAGGGACTCTGTCCCACCCAGAGGAGGTCCCTCCCGAGCTGCACAATGAAGGTTTAGGAGCCCATTCCCCAGTTCCTAAGTTTGGAGGTAGGTTTTGCCTTTTCTTTCAGGAATGGGCCCAGGTAACCATGAATCACAGGGTGCTAGCCACCATTGAGTTTGGCTGTATCCTGGGCTGCAAAGAGCCGATTCCAGATGGCTTCATCAACTCCCCTTGTGGATCTGTGATTAAAAGTGCTGCAGTGTAGACCACCTTGGACAAGTTGGTCCGCCCAAAGGCAGTAGTGTCCATCCTGTCGAACAAGCAGGACAAGGGCAGATACTCCATCTATTTTGTGGTGCCCAAATAAAAAGTCTTTCTAATAGACCATTCTGGACCTCATGGGGGTCAGTGAGCACTTGCACATCCTGCACTTTTCAGATGGAAACCTTGCGCTCTGTGATTCAAGCAGTGTGCCGAGAGGAATTCTTGGCTTCTCTGGATCTGGCTGAGGTATAGTTTCATATCCCAATCCAGACGAATCAGCATTCGACTTATGTCGTGTTTGGTTCTTTCTTATCAGTTCGCCACCCTCCCTTTTGGGCTATCCAACACTCCAAGTACATTCTCCAAGGTTATTGTGGTGGCAGCTGCTGCACCGAGAGATCTGTGTCCACCCCTGTCTGGACCCTGGTTCATCCGCACCTGTTCCCTTTCAGAGAAAAGCCTTGGCTAAATGATCAATCAGGGAAAGAGCCAGTTGTCGCCTTCCCAGTCCCTAGAGTTTCTGGGAACACGTTTCGGCACTTGACTGGGCAGAGTTTTCCTGCCAGAGGAGTAAGTCAGACTGTTGGATTGCCTGGTGGTGGTCTGTGCACAGCAGGCTCCGAGTTTGGGATTATCTTCAGCTCCTCGGATTGATGGTGGTGACCATAGAGGTGGTGCTGTGGGTGTGGCCTCACATGTGACTGCTCCAGCCGTCCTTGTTGGCTCGGTGGTTTGGAGTTCTCAGACTCTTCATCCTGTTGATGGTGAGTTCCAGCCTGTGGTGGTGGCAGCAGCCCTGTCGTATGAGGAAGGGCATGCCGCTGGACAATTTCTCCTGGATCCTCCTGACTGTGGCTTATGTCATTCGGTAAGGTGGCACAAGGTGTGCCGGGGTTCCTCTGGAGATGGCTCTCCTGTTTGCCTCAGCAGAGAAGAACCTCTTAGCCTTGTCAGCTCAGCACATTGCTAGGGTGGATGATGTAGAGGTGGATTTTCTCAGCCGGTGCTCTTTGGATCCTGGAGAGTGGGAGTTGAGTCAGGAGGCGTTTCAGTGGAGTCTGCACCACTGGGGGGGACACCATGAAATGGATCTGATGGTGATCCGCCAATGCCAAAATTTGTTGCTTCTTCATTCGCCATACAGACACCCCCTAACTCAGCCTTGTTTAAGTCAGCACCTGCTGTATGTTTCCTTCGTGGCCCCTGGTGGGGGCGTGTATTTTACTGTATAAAATGCCACCCAGGCAGGATTGTTCTGCTGGTTCCAGTTTGACCGAGGAGAGTGTGGCTTGGAGACCTGATGCGGCTCCCACAGGCAGTGCCTCTTTGCCTCCATCTTGCAGCCTGTTGTGGCAGGGACCGATCGTCCTGGAGGACCCTGTTCACGTCTCATTTACGGCTTCACTCTTGGAAGGAGACTGTTAGTGCCTACGGGCTACTCTCCAGCATGGTCTTGACTCTGCTTGGAGCCCAGAGGAGAGGTCTACAATACTAGCATAGTGCAGATCTTTTGCTGCTTTGAGCGATGGTACAGTACTTGACAGTTGGCTTCTAAGATGGCCATAGTACACTCTGTTGGCCTTTTCACAGGATGGCCTGGAGAAGGGCCTTTCCTTTAATTCCCTCAATGTTCAGGTGGCAGCTTTGGCCTGTTTCAGAGGTCCGGTGGCTGGTAAGAATCTAGTTTTGCACCTGGATGTCTTGCACTTTCTCCAGAGGATTTGGTGTCTCCATACTCCCCTCCGGTCTGTGGTCCTTCCTGGGATCTGTGTCTGGTGCTCTGGGCCCTGATGGCGGTGCCTTTTGAGCTGCCACATTAAAGGATTTGACGCTCATGATGGTGGTCTTGGTCGCGATTTGTGCCGCAGAGTGGAATTCTGAACTGCAGACTGTCTTGCCAAGATCCTTATCTGGTCTTTTCTAAGGAGGCCATTTCCGTTTGGCCTGTGCCGTCGTCCTTATCTGAGGTGATTTTTCCCCTTCATGAGGCCAGTTCTGAACTCCAGACATCCAAAATCTGGACAGCCCAGATTCTGCACCCGCAGGAGCTAGCCATTTCCGCGGGAGCAGAATCAGGCCACTTGGACAGCCCGGACGTGCCCTGATTCAGGACCACTGCACGACCAGAAAACCCCCAGTCTAGGCCGCCCTGTGCTCCTGGATGCAGCTTCTGTACCATGACACTGGGATGCCATGCAGGAGCCCCCCAATGCCCTGCAAAACCTACAATCCACTGTTCCCTGCTGCCTGACCCATGGAGGGGTCTGCCAGGACCTGGGTCGGGCAGAGTGGTCCTCACCTTTTGCCATTCACTGCTGGGGGGGGGGGGGGGGTCTTATTCCGCCTTAGGCTGTAAACTTATTCCACCTCGATCTCCACAACCCCAGACATACAGGGTCGCGGTCAGAATCTGCCTTGTATGTCTGGGGTCATGGTTCTGCCTCTGCCCTGATGCAGTTCCTCTTCTGGCCCTCTCCCTCCTGCCCCCATCCAGAGTTCCCCGCACATCTCCTCTGTACATGCAGGGAGCTTTGGACAGGGAATTGGACACAAGCATTTGGCAGGGTTTGGACATCCAGACCGGATGTACATCCCCGCTAAACGCTGTTCAGAATGATCCCCCATGTGAACCAGATGGTCTACCAGCCCCCCTCCTCTATGGAGTAGTGTCAGGGGAAGGATAAGAATCTTCACCTTGTGGATGTCTGGAGGGTGCTTCTCTGGTACTTGGAGGTTATGAATTCCTTTCAATAAGTCCGACCATCCTTTGTGCTGCTGACCCCACACAAGGGTGACATGGTGGCCAAGTTGGCTTTAGGGCATTAGATTTAAGGAGGCTGTTGTCTCGGTGTGTCTATTGTGGAACCAGTTGGTTCCGTATGGTTTGCAAACCCTTTCTACACGATCACAAGCGTTCTCATGAGTGGGGCGGAGTGCAGCTTGGTAACCCCTGCAGACATTTGTCAGGCAGCAACGTGGGCATTGCTTTCAACTTTTTGTTAGGCATTGTCCGCCTTGGTTCTGGGGTTTTACGAGCTGCTGTGTCTTCCGCCCAGTGGAATTGTAGCTTTGGTACATCCCACTTGTTTGGACTGGTCTAGTAGGACAGTATGGAAGATGACATTTAACTTACCAGTTAATGTCTTTTCCTTGAGTCCTGCTAGACTAGTCCAGGGCCCGCCCCTGAAACTGTATTTACCTTGTTCTTCTGCTGCGGTACCCTTGGGTCCGCTATGATTTTTATACTTGGCTCTGCAGGTTCATCTTCTACGGACAGCTTTCTGTTTATGCTTTCCTGTACATAGTTCTCTATGGTTTCTTACTCCTTGTTGCCCACAGTTGAGGTTTTGTGAGGCTTGCCATGTTTCTCCCATATGCTTTGGGACAAATGCTGAAGGGACCTCTGGTGGCTGAGGTGACTAGAGGTATGGGAGTGATGTCATTGAAACTTGGGCTTTTCATTGGTTCACCAATCTGCTGGTAGGGGAACACAACCCACTTGTCTGGACTGGTCTAGCAAGACTCAAGGAAAGGACATTAACTGGTAAGTAAAATGTCACCTTTTGTAGGAATGTAACATGTGCTATACTGAGTCAGTCTAAAGGTCTACTGAGCCCAACCTCCTGTCTGACAGTTGCCAGTCTAGGTCATAAGTATCCCCCAGGATCTCAGAGTAGAGTTATTCCCTTGTTGCAATCAAGTTGGTGTTTTATGTCAATAAGCCTGGAGTTATAGGATCTTATCCTTTGTATGGAAAACAGTTGGAATTTGGGAATGATCAGTAGCTTATGATTTCATTCTCGTACCTATACCTACCAAGAATGGAAAATTTGTTGCACTTCGACTAAATGTGTTTGAAGATATATAGATATAAAACTGCTACTTGTGTTCATTCACACTAAAATCCAGACACACATCATAGAATTTTGGACAGTCTGTACTCGTTAAACAGTTTTTGCTCAATTCTATCCTGCCAAAATCACAATTTTGCAGGTTGCCTCAAGGAGAGTGGAAAAGGAGAGCTTTGGAGTTTCCACATGTGGGACTAACTTCATTCTGCTGCTCTGTTAGAGAACCAGAATGGTTTACTTGGATCTAGTGTTGTCTGTGGACACCAGGCTAAGTCGGCCTTTTATAATCTCCCAGATCTCCCTTTGCATTTAAATATTTTAATCTTTAGCTATATATTTATTTTATTTATTTATTTATTACAAGCTCTTATATACCGCTCTATTCAGCATCAGCGCGGTTCACAATATAACAACAGACCAGAACAACAAACTGTTTGGTTTTACAGAGAACAAGGTCAGAGATCTTGGATAAAACATGGGACGGCATTTCTGCAACTATTTACATGAGTATTTACAAGTATACACAACAGAAGTTGTTATTAGTTATAGGGTATATGATATGACTGAGGGGGGTCTCATGGAATGCACTTGTGTGATACCAATTGCATATTTGCAAAACGTTTTCTACCCTTTCATTGCAAAACTAGGGCATGTTTTGTCATTGGTGCCATTGGATAACATCACCTATGTATAGGACTGATATGTTGTCCATGGAGAACACCAGTTACTGGTAATCAAATCTGCTGTACTTGGGTGCCTTATTTTATTATAGGATGAGAACCTATGTTTGATATATTTGTATCTTCGCCTGTGTTTCTTAAAAAAATGCTACATATACAGAGGGACTTTTCTTTTTTCATTGTACAGAAAATTTGAGGTAATACCTGTTTTTAACAGCTAAAATTGTTCAGAGCATGTTCATTATGAAAAGTCAATATAGGAGGTAGCAAAACTAATTTGGACTTTTTGAGTTGACATTTTTTATTAGCAGTTTCACGAAACTGTTAACTTCTTGTGGTTTTGTTTAATGCTTTTGATCGAAACAAGTGTGGTGGTTTTTGGATTTTGTTCATGTCTAAATGCGTTTTTCCGGGTTCTGCCTCTGGGAAAGATGATCACTTTGCATATTTCTGGCTTCAGAGTTGCATGAAATCTTCTCAGGAGAAATGAAACCCAATTTTTCTAGCAAAACCAGTTAGATAAGCTAAGGCAGAGAGAGATGACGTACCCATAGTGTCTTGGATTCAGTGATCAACTTCACTATTTCTACCCCACACTAGAAGGAAAAATGCAAATACCATGAAACAAATCCGCCTCCACTAAGTTATCGACTGCAGAAAATACTTGTTCACCACACATTTAAAAATATTGAAAATAAATGAAAAAGGTATATTGAGACATGCAAGTTTATAATATTGATTCACTTGCGTTACCAGTTCCCCATTTGCTAGCATCAATTCCTTTTGCACCTAGTAATATCCATCTCCTTTACTTTTTGACATCTTGTATGTGAAAAGTTACTTTCCATTATTGTTCTGCTAGACCAGCAGATTGGTAGAGAGACAGAACCAATGAAAAGTCCAGGTTTCATTGATAACGCTCCTATGCCTCTATTTGCCTCAGCTACCAGAGGTCCCTTCAATATTTGTCTCCAGCAGATGGTGGATGGATTTTCTCCTCTCTGAAGATTTGAGAGGAAAAGATTGATTAAAAATGCTTGTGATTGACAGCCTGAGGGTTGATCTCTCACTAAAGCGCAACGTGGGGGGCTCCGCTAAACTGCGGTCTTTTCAGTATCCATAAGAGGAGGGAAAATTGGTTCAGCTTCCCACTCTTACCCTGGATAAGAGCCTGTTGAGCAGCCAGAAAATTGGAAGGATCTGAAAGTGTGTAGCAGCCTCACACAACCTTGGTGCCCCTCCCCCCTGCTCTCTCCCAAGGATTGCAGAAGGATCTCAGGGATCTGCCTGCCAGCCATCTTAAATGCAGTGCTGCAAAGCCAGTAAAACAGTTTCAGGGGAGTAGAGCTGAGCCCAGCACTAATTCTCAGCTTGGGGCTCTCGGGGGGGGGGGGGGGGGGAGGGGGTGAGTTCCAAGGCTTGACCTTATTGTCCTTGTGGGGAGTTCCTGATTCTGCCTTCCTGGGGTGCAATTCACAGCTCCAATGTCTGCTCCCTCCCTAGTGCCTGTAATGCGTGTTGCAATAAAAGCACAGTTAATGCACATCTTTGGGCTACTGCAGCCTTAGTGCATGCTGTGATACTTGCCTTAATTCTCTGTCATCTTCCAGAATGTTTGGCCTGTAGCAAGCGAGGTGCTTCATCTCTGGATTCAGGACTGTACTTTTCTTGCATGGCAGCTTCTGAGTCATCCCTGGAGGACCTGCTTCCCCTCTCCCAGTTGGGAATGCAGTTAGTGCAGTCTTACCTGCCTCAGGGCAGGAGATGACAGATGGTGCTATGGGTAAGGATATCCATCCGGCTGTAGTATCCGATGAACGTGCTGTGAGCCTTCCATCATCCTCTAAGGGGTCTGTAGCAGCTGTGCCCCCTGGTCTGGGGGGGGGGGGTCATTTCGAAGAGGAGAACTTCTGGACTCAGGACTGTCCTCCCTGGAGTTATTTTCCTTTTTGCAGCAGGCCTTGTTCTTCTGGTGGGGAAATTCAGAACCTCTGGCCTCTGGGTGCCCCAGGCACAGTCTCATGCGGGGCAGGCTGAGAGTGGAAGCCCTATTCGATTATCCTTGGCTAAGGGTCTCCAGCAAGGGACACCCCCTGGAGATGGGGAACAGCTGAGACTAGTCCGAGACGTTGACTCTGGCTTGGATTCAGGTGGCTCGGTATTGGGCTCTGATGTGGATGAAGTAGTACTCTTGCCTTCAGAGGATTGTGAAGAGGCTGGAGGGATCCACCTATTCCGGAGGAGGAGCTGGTGGCGTTGATTGCCAGGGTCTCATTCGCTTTTAATTTGATGGATGCTTGCAGCACAGAGCAGAAGCCACTACTATCTGTTCCCGGATGTTATCAAGAATCCAATCCAGTCAGTGAGAGTCTCCTGACACCCCCACCTAATGGGCTAAGAGTGTGTAAAAAGATCTATGCCTTCCCAGAGGAGGAGTGTGTCAAATGGTTTGGCATTCCCAAGGTGGATGCGCAGGTCACAGCAGTTACCAGATGGACAACCATGCCTGTGGAAGGCGGGTTGGCCTTAAAGAATTTTGTAAACTGTAAGGTGGATTTGTTGTTGCGGAGCCAGTTCACCATGGCAGCTGTTATCCTACAACTGGTGGTATGTACCAGCCTGACATCTTGAACCATGCTCCAGTGGATTCAGTCTCTTCTGCCGGATGATGATGCCCCTCTTTTAAAGTCATCTACGGCCTGCCTTTCTGATGCAATGTATGACCTGGTATGTTTGGCGGCCAGGAGTGGTGCCCTGTTGACGGTGTCATGGTGTTGGATTTGGCTCAGGGACTGGGCAAGAGGACACATCTTTCAAAGCCTGGTTGACCAAATTGACTTTTAACGGGAAACTTCTGTTTGGAACCGATTTGGAAAGGCTAGTGAAGGACCTGGGCGAGACAAAATCTTTATGACCTTTCAGAGGACAGGTCCAAGGGGCCTGTAAATTGGGTGGTGGTGCTTTCTCATTGTCCTCTGCCCACTCACTGAGAGAGTACTGGCCAGATTCCCGGGGGGGGGGGGGGGGTATTGGGAGACTCGGCGTTATTGACATGGAAAACCTTTCTTCCCCTCTGCTTCTGGGCTTCGAGCTCGTTTAGTCCTTTCGTGGAGCACATGAGCCAAGGAACTCTGCTCCTTCCAGAGGAGGATCCTCCCAGGCTGCACAATAAAGGTTTGGGGGCGCATTTCCAGGTTCCTCCAGTTGTAGGCTTCGCCTTTTCTTTCGGGAATGGGCCTGGGTTACTAAAGATTGCTGGGTGCTAGACATCAGTTTGGCTATGTCCTGGAGTGCAGAGCGCAGATTCCGAATGCTTTTGTCTGCTCCCCGTGTGGGTCCGTGAGCAAACATGCCGTTGTGCGGGCCACCTTGGACAATCTGCTGCGCCTAAAGGCAGTTGTGCTCATCCCACTGGACGAGCAGGGTGAGAGTAGATACTTCTATGTATTTTGTGGTTCCCAAAAAGGATAGTTCCTTCCAGATCTCAAAGAGGTCAACAAGTCTTTGCACATTCTGCACTTCCAAATGGAAACGTGCTCCATGATTCAGGCAATGCGCTGAGAGGAGTTCTTGGCATATCTGAATCTGGCCTAGACATATTTCATATCCTGATCCAGGCGGATCTGCAGAAATATCTGTTTTGTCGTGCATGGCTTTCACTTTCAGTTCACCGCCCTCATTTTCGGGCTATCTAGCACCCCAAGGAAGTTCTCCAAGGTCATGGTGGTGGCAGCAGCAGCAGCACCACTGAGGGATCTGTGTCCATCCATATCTGGACAACTGCCTCATCTGTGCCTGTTCCATTTCAGAAGTGTCTCAGGTGGCTTCCCGAGTGGTGTCCTTTTTTGGAAAGCCTCAGCTGGGTGATCAGTCAGGGAAAGAGCCAGCTGTTGCCTTGCTGGTCTCTGGAGTTTCTGGGAACATGTTTAAACATTCGAGTGAGCAGAGTATTCCTTCCAGAGGTGAAAGGCAAAAGACTATTGGATTTCCTGGTGCCATTTTGTGCGCAGCAGGCTCCCAGTCTGGGTTTCTCTTCAGCTGTTCGGATTGATGGTGGCAACCATAGAGATGATGCCATGGCGCATGCTCACATGCAGCTGCTCCATTGGTCCTTGCTGGCTTGGTGGTCCCCGAGTTTTTAGTAACTTGAGCGCAGGCTTCCATTCCCATTGATGGTGAGGTCCAGCCTGCGGTGATGGCGGAGCCCTGTCATCTAAGAAAGAGCAAGCTGCTGGATTATTTCTCCTGGATTCTCCTGACGAATGCCAGTCTCTTGGGCTGGGAAGCCAATTGCCAAGACCATATAGCCCAGGGCCATTGGAACCACAGAGAAGCGGTGTGGTCCATCAACCACCTTGAGGCGAGGGCCATTCTGCATTTTCAGTCCCTGGTCAAGGGCTGGACGGTTTGAGTGTTTTCAGAAAATGCCATGGCGGTGGCTTATGTCCATTTGCAAAGCAGCATGAGAAGTGCCAGAGTAGCTCTCCTGTTCTCCTGGGTGGTGAGGAACCCCACCTATGCTTGTCAACTTGGCACATTGCCGGGTGGACATTGTGGAAGCAGACTTCCTCAGCCAGCACTCGCTGGATCCTGGAGAGTGGGAGTTGAGTCAGAAGTTGTTTCAGTTGATTCTGCACCACTGCGGTTGCCCTGAAATGGATCTGATGGTGACCCATGCCACTTCTTCATTCGCCACATGGAGATGGGATCTGAGAGCGTCAACGCCCTGACCCAACCTTGGCCAAGCAAGTACCTGCTGTATGGTGGTTTTTTTTTTTTTCTCTGTTTCCCCTTGTGGGGCATGTTCTTCGACATATAGAACGCCAGCTGGGCAGGATCTTTCTGTGGGCACCGAATTGGCTGAGGAGAACGTGGTTCAGAAACCTGATGCGGCGCCTGCAGGAGCCCCCTCTTCAATTGCTTCCATCTTGGGGTTCCCTTCTCGCTTACAACTTGGCTTTTGAAAGGAGATGGCTAGCGCTTAAGGACTTCTCTCTTACGGTGGTCTCTACTCTGCTCAGAATCTGGAAAAGGTCTACCAAGCTGGCATATGTGCAGATCTGGTGCCTCTTTGAGCAATGGTGCACTCAGTAGTTGGCACCTGTGGCCTTTCTACAGGATGGCCTGGAGAAGGGCCTTTCCCTCAGCTCCCTGAAAATTCAGCTAGCAACTTTGTCCTGTTTCAGAGGTCTGTTGGCTGGTCTCTAGACTTGTACCCGGATGTCTTGCGCTTTCTCCAGGGGGTTTGGCATCTGCATCCTCCCCTTCAATCTGTGATCCCTTCCTGGGATCTGGCTGTGCTCATGGCCCTGATTGCGGCACCCTTTGAGCCTTGAAGTGCATTACCTTAAAGGATTTGACGGTCAAGATGGTCGTCTTGGTTGTGATTTGTTCCGCAAGGTGTATTTCTAAGCTGTAGGCTCTGTCTTGCTGCAATCCTTATCTGTCTTTTTCAAAGGAGGCTGTATCCATTTGGCATGTGCCTTCCTTCTTGCCTAATGCGCTGTCTCCCTTTCACGTGAACCAGGTGGTCTGCCTGCCCTCCTCCAAAGGAGCAGTGTCAGGGGAAGGATAAGGATCTTTGCCTTGTGGATGACCAGAGGGTGTTTCTCCATAACTTGGAGGTCATGAATGCCTTTCCTAAGTTTGACCATCTTTTTGTGCTGTTTGCTGGCCCGTGCAAGGGTGGTGTGGTGGCAAGTCAACATTGGGGAGCTGTTTTAAGGAGGCCATTGCCTTGGCATATCTCTAGTGGAACAAGCCGGTTTCAGAGGGTTTGTGCACCCATTGTGCTTGAGCACAAGTGTTCTCGTGGGCAGAGTGCAGTTTGGTAGCCCTTGCAGACATTTGTCAAGCAGCAACATGGGCATCACTTTCCATTTTGGTCAAGCAATACCATTTGTGTGCCCACGTGCGGACGGACACAACCTTGGCTCTGGGATTTTGTGAGCTGCTGTGTCTTCTCCCACCTAGTGGAATTGCAGCTTTGGTATATCTCACTTGTCTGGACTCGTGTAGCAGGATGATATGGAAGGTGACATTTTACTTACCAGTTAATACTCTTTCCTTGAGTCCTGCTAGAGCAGTCTAGGGCCCGCCCCTGGAACCATATTTGTTCTGTTCTCTGCTGTGGTACCCTTGGGCCCGCTATGATTTTATACTTTGTTCTGCAGGTTCATCTTCTACTGACAGCTTTCTGTTTATGCTTTCCTGTATATAGTTCTCCACTGTTGATTACTCATTGTCGCCCACGATTGAGTTTGTTAGACGTGCCATATTTCTCTCGTATGCTTTGGGGCAAATACTGAAGGGGAACCCTTGTGGTTGAAGTGAATAGAGGCATAGTTGTGATGTTATTGAAATCTGGGCTTTTCATTGATTCTTTGTCTCCACCAATCCGTTGGTAGGAGAACACAACCCACTTGTCTAGACTGGTCTAGCCGGACTCAAGGAAAGGACATAAACTGGTAAGAAAAGGGTGAGATTTTAATTATAAAATATGAGAGTTTCCACTTTCACTTTGCTGCTTTTCAAATGCACTACAGTTGTGTTGAATCACACACTTTCACATGATAAGTATCAGCTGAAATGGCACACTTTCACACCAATAGCAATGTGCAGTTTAAGCTGATACTGCTATTTGTGTGATATAACCAACTGTGATGCATTTGAAAAGGTGTGACGTGAAAGTGGAAACCCTCATACTTTTTCTTAATAATATAAAATATAACTTTTCATACACAAGATAAGACAAGGAATAGAGAAATAAAGGAAGCTGGAAATTATATGAGATGGACATTACTGGGTGCAAAAGGAACTGATGATAGAAAATGAGGAAGTTGGTAATGAAAGTGAATCAATATTATAAACCTGCATGGCTCACACCTTTTTCATATACTTTCATATTTTTAATGTCTGGTACACAAGTGATTTCTGCAGTCGATTTGTTAATAGAGAAGGATTTGTATGGTGGTACCAGATAGTGCTGACATTTTGTGGCTGTTTCTTTTTCATTGTTCAGACTTTGAATTATATCTTCTTATGCCAGTTGTTTCAAATGGTAATGAAGTATTTAACAGCAGCATCTAATTTTCTTTGATGCCCTTTTCCCCTTTATAATGCTCAAAAATTCTCTTTCCTAATGTTACAGGGGGAAACTTAAATCTTGTGCTACCTTTTATATCATCCAGAAGATAATGGGAATTTACTATTTTTTCTGCTTTGTGAAATGGGTCCTTTTCCTGCAAGATAAATTGTGGACAAGCCTCTGTAAAGCCAGCACCTGACGTTTTTGCAAAGATAACTCTCTTTATTGTTTTTAGGGGATCTCATACTTGCTTACTACCTGTAGATTTTTGACAAAGTAAAACTAGGCATTAAGAAAAGTGACACGTTCATATTTATAATGAATATCAAAACACATGGTCCTATTTTCAAAAGACTACAGAATTGGGGTGGAGAGAAGGTTTTGAAAATAGAGCCCCATTTGAGGAAATGAGCACTTGCTCAGCGGCTTACGCTTTGTTGGATGATGTGCATACTACTGGATATTCAAAATGTCTCTTTGGTTATTGGCAAGTTCTGAAAAAAGATATGTAGAAGTTTTATCTTCATGGCTTCCAGGTTATACCTGCTCAGAATACTTATTACAGTCTGTTAATAGTAGAGCAAAATTATAGCCCAGACCTCAGAATGTGTCTGTTCCTGAAATGTTATGAAGGAGTAGGAGTTATTCTCTCACAAAATTATTGTAATGCATTAGATCAGCAAATGACTTAAAATGAGCTACATATTCTCCAGGAACAAGCAGGAAGTCAGTCCTCACTTAAGGGTGACGTCGGCACCGACGGAGCCTGTGCGGAGCAATTCCCCAGCTTTCAAAGAAAGCCTTTGGAATTGCTACCATGCATGCGTGGTCCTCTTCCCGCCCAAGGGTGCCATCTTTCTCAGTCTCCCTTTTTCCGCAGAGCCCTTTGGATGCATATCCTCATCCCTCGGAAAAAGTTTTGCTTTCCTCGCCTTAACAGGCTCTCTTTTATCTGGTTGCACCGGTCCTCTACCCGTCCTTTCCCCTGCTCTATTTTAGAGCTCTCGGGGATACTCATTTTCCTCTATTTTTTCTTTTTGGGCTTCATGCCCTTTTTTCTCTCCTAACTGCTGGCTGCGTGGGTCTTCGACCTCACAGGGGCCATTTTTGCCCCCATGACCACCATATTTAAAAAATGCGATAGATACTCTAGGAACATGTCACTTACGGACACTCAAGACTGTTGTCTACGGTGCCTGGGAGCCGACCATGACCCAGAGCTCTGCTCACTCTGTAAGAAAATGTCCTCTAAGGCTCTGCTCAGCCATAAGCAGAGGTTTGAAGACATTTTTTGAAAGGCCGCCTCGGAGTCCGATCAGGGGTCCCCCGAGGTGGAACGGTGCAAAAAGAAGGCGTTCATGAAGTCGATGTCTGGGGCTCCTGGCAAGCGCGAGCGCTCTTGCGCTCAGTCGCTTAGCCCCCTTTGGTGTTCCCGAGAGTCAGACAAGGAGCGGCCCCGCAAGGTACCTCGCAGGGAGGCCTCCGGCGAAGGCACCCAGTCTCCTGAGTGTCGTCCTGGTGAGGACCCCCTCTCCTCCTCGACGCCTGATCTGGTGACCCCGGTATCGGCGTCCCAGGGCCCCACGCCCGCGTGGGAGCCCCTTATGCTGGCGCTGGATCACAGCATTCCTGCGTTCATTGCTTCACAGCAGGCGCTCACAGCCAGCTTTGCTGACTCACGCCCAGAGACAGCGGGTCCCTCGCGTGGGACACCCAAATCCGTCCAGGAAACCCCTGAGAGCCACGGGCCTCGTAAGGGTCCTCGACGTCGGTCTTGCTCGCCCTCCCGTTTCTCAGAGGCGAGATTGTCCAGGGCCTCCGGTTCCAGGCCGCCGGCCATCGGACAGGGTGAACCGCCCGGCTCGGATCCCTCGACCGATTTTTCGGACTGGAAGTCCAATGGGGACACCTCCCTGGAATCCCATACCCACCGGGATCTTCCATCAGACCCCTCGCCACCTGCACTCCAGCGGCGTTCACCACCCGAAGACACCTCCTTCTTGGTGTTTATTTGGGACATGGTTCGGGCCCTCAACCTGGTCACCCAGGCCGAGGAGGACTCTCGTGCTGAAGAACTCAATACTCTTCAGTACGAGTCCCCGCCCAGGGAATCCCTCACCGTACCTGTACCGCCGATTCTGTCTCGGCTACTGCTCCGCATGTGGGAGGGCCCCAGCCTCGGTCCCCATTGTGAGCAAGTGCCTTGATACTACTGCATGTACAAGGTGCAGCGCGGGCCAGGCTTCTGGAAAACCCAGCTCCCCCACACCTCGATGGTGGTGGAGTCAGCCATTCGGAAGCAGAAAAGCCCGAAATCACACTCATCGGTCCCACCAGGCCAAGAGTCGAGAGCCCTAGGGTTTCTCTGCGGGCCTCGAAGGGGAGCCCCTCGACAGATTCCGCACCCTGCTGAAGTCCGTGGCCGACTGCTCCAAGTACATCTCTCGAGCCTCCTATGATGGCTTCGAGACATCGACTCGGGTGGCGGCTGTGGGCATTGGTGCTTGCCGCCAGGCATGGCTTCAATCCTCTTATTTGGAGCAGTGGGTGCAGGGGAAACTCCTGGACGTGCCCTGCCTCGATGAACAACATTTTGGTAAACTGATGGAGGAAAAGGCTGCAGAGATCGAGACGGAGTACATTACTAGGACTCGTTTCTCCTGCAAGACCTCCTCTCTACCTCGGAAGAAGCAGCGGACCAAGAATCCCTTCTTCCCCAGGAAGGGTCTCCAGTATCGCGGATACCCGGCTACCCCCATACCGACTACTCCGGCACAGGGAAAGCTTAGCCAGGGGCACCGTAAACCAAAGGGCCCGAAGATCCAAACGTCAGCTACCCCGCAGCCCACTCAGGGGTTTTAACGTCAGCGGCATGGCCCTTCTCCCTCCAGCGACGCAGCAGCCAGTGAGGGGACGCCTGTCCTGCTTCGCCCCATCGTGGGTGCTCATCACCTCAGACACTTGGGTTCTCCAGGTTGTCCGGGAGGACTATCGCCTCCACTTCAACAGGCTTCCACCCCCTTTCTCCCTGGCGAAGCCTCCTCGACTCCCTGCATACCATCTTCTACTGCAGCGGGAATTGCACTTCCTCCTTGCCCAACGGGCAGTCAAGAAGGTCCCTTCCCACCTTCGAGGTCAGGGCTTCTACTCCCGGTACTTCCTCGTCCCAAAAAAGACGGGGGGTCTGCAGCCCATCCTCTACCTCCACAGGTTAAAAAAGTTCCTGGTGCGGGAGAAGTTCAAGGTGTTATTTCTTGGTGTGCTGCTGCCCTTCCTTCGGCGGGGCAACTGGCTATGCTCCTTGGATCTGAAGGACGCTTATGCCCATATCTTGATCCACCCACAATACAGGCAGTATCTGTGTTTCATGGTGCAGGGAGAGCACTGCCAGTACAGAGTGCTCCCCTTCGGCCTTGCGACTGCCCCACGGGTTTTCACGAAGTGCCTCGTCGCCGCTGCTCAACTTCGGCGCTGGGGCGTGCCGGTCTTTCCCTATCTCGACTGGCTCGTTACTGGCCCCTCTGCCAAGGAGGCCCGGCAAGCTATGTCGCGCACTGTCCTCCTTTTTGGAGAACTTGGGGTTCTTGGTCAACTACCCAAATTCTCACCTCGAGCTGGTGCAGGCCCTCGAGTTCATCGGGGCGTGCCTCAATACTCAGCAGGCCACTGTCTTCTTGCCGGTGGATCGCTCCACCTGCCTCCGAGTCCTAGTGGCCCACGTCCAAAGCACCCACCAGGTTACCGCCCGTGCCATGCTATGTCTCCTAGGCCACAAGGCCTCAACCGTGCATGTGGTCTCTCACTCCTGCCTGCACATGCGGACGGCTCAATGGTGCTTCAGTTCCCAGTGGAACCAGTCCCTCGGACACCTCAGGGACCCTAGCAGGGTCCTCCCCGACCTCCGCTTGTCCCTGAACTGGTGGCAAAATCCCCATAATCTTCTGTGGGGTTTGCCCTTCCAGGCTCCACGGCATGACGCGGTGCTGACCACAGATGCTTCCCTGTCAAGGTGAGGAGCCCATTGCAGGCCTCTCTGCACACAAGGGCAGTGGTCACCCAAGGAGTCTCGGCAGCAGATAAACCTGCTCAAACTCCGAGCCATCCAATGGGCCCTGAGGGCCTTCGAGGATTACCTCATCGAAGTCTGTTTTGGTACAAACCGACAACCATGTAGCGATGTTCTACATCAACAAGGAGGGAGGCACGGGATCGCGCTCCCTCTGTCGGGCGGAGGCCCTTATCTGTTCTTTTGCTGCCCGGCGGAGGATATCCCTCAGGGCTACCTACCTCCTGGGGCAGGAGAACGGCCTGGCGGACAGACTCAGCTGGATCCTTCTCCCCCGCAAGTGGTGGCTGCATCCTGGAGTAGCGGGCTGGCAGTTTCTGCACTGGGGGACTCCGGCAATAGTCCTCTTGGCCAGTTCCCAGAACATGCAGCTCCCCCATTTTTGCGGCCCAGTGCTGCACCCAAGCAGGGAGGGCCCCCCGATGCATTTCTTCTGGACTGATCCTCCAGTCTTCTCTATGCATTCCCTCCTTCCCCCCTCATTGTGAGGACTCTATTCAAGGTGCAACGGGATGGGGCATCACTAATTCTCGTGGCCTCGGCAGCCTTGGTTCCCGCTCATGCTGTCGATGGAGCCTCCAGTTCCCCTGGTCTCTGCCAGGGGCATGCTCACGCGGGAGGAGGGTCGGGTGCTGCACCCGAACCTAAGCTCCCTATCCCTCACGGCCTGGTGGCTGAACGGGTCTCCCTAGCCTCTCTGGCCCTCCCAGAGGAGGTTGAGGAAATCCTCCTCGCCTCCAGGAAGGATTCCACTAGGTGGGCTTACGCTTTTAAGTGGGAACGTTTCTCTGTCTGGTGCTCAGAACACCAGATCAACCCCTTCTCGTGTCCGGTTCGGTTGGTTCTCCAGTACCTTCTCCACCTCTCAAGGGAAGGGCTGAAGTCCAACTCTGTCAGGGTTCACTTGAGTGCCATCTCAGCTAATCATCTTCCTATCGAGGACAAACCTTTCTCGGGGCAGCCGCTGGTCTCCCGCATCTTGCAGGGCCTTCTGCTATCCAAACCCCCGATCTGTCTCCCTACGGCGGAATGGGACCTAAACGTGGTACTCACAGCTCACTCGCCTGCCTTTCAAACTGATGGTGACATGTTCGCTCCAACACTTATCTTGGAAGGTGGCCTTCCTGGTGGTGCTGACCTCGGCCCGCCAAGTCATTGAGCTCCAGGCGCTCATGACTGGTGCCCCTTACACCAGGTTTTACCGGAACAGGGTGGTTCTCCGTACCCACCCTAAATTCCTGCCTAAGGTCATTTCAGACTTCCATCTCAACCAAGATATAGTGCTGCCGACGTTCTTCCCGAGATCCCATTCTGATCAGGCATTGGTGGCTCTCCACACCCTCGACTGCAAGCGGGCTCTCGCCTTCTATTTGCAGCGCACCCAGACTCACCGCAAGTCTGATGGGCTTTTCGTGTCCTACGATTCCAATAGACGGGCAAGCAGTCACCAAGCACACCCTCTCAGTTTGGGTGGTGGACTGCATCGTGTTCGCCCATGCGAAGGCGTACACCCCTCTGGATTGTCAAGTCACCGCACACAGGATCCGAGCCAAAGCGGCCTCAGTGGCCTCACTGTGCTCTGTGCCCCAGATGGACATCTACCAGGCGGCAACCTGGTCTTCCACGAACACTTCGCTGCCCACTACTGCCTAGAGAGGGAGTCCCGCCGGGACAGCGCCTTTGGCCAGGCTGTACTCCATAATCTGTTCAGGATATAAGCAACTCCTGCTCTCCGACCCTTTTGCACAGCTACCGAGGGCTTTACCCCTAGGACCCAAGGACTCGGGCTCCTTCTTCTGCTTACGGCCTCGTGGAGGCATTTTTTGTTAAAGGTTCAGTAGCCTGTAGCTTGGGAGTCCCATAAGTGAGGGCTGACTTCCTGCTTGTTCCTGGAGAAAGCGTAGTTACTCACCTGTAACAGGTGTTCTCCAGGGGCAGCAGGAATCAGTCCTCACTACCCTTCTGCCTCCCCTGATGAGTTGCTGTATTTTTGTCCTTCCCTTGCCATCTGCTTAGTAGGGCTTGAGCTAAGGGACCTGACTGAACACGATGGCACCCTTGGGCGCAATGTTCCCTCTAATTTTCTGTAGGCTGTGTGCGCATAAAATATCAGCTGTGTGCAGCTTTTGAAGGAAGGTTAAATTTTTGTGCGCCACATAACGACACTCGGAGTTATATACTTTAAAATTTGATTACACATCAGAATACAGTATGTACACCACACTGATTTTAATCAAATTAAATGAAAATAGACAATTACTAAATGAAGCGGGAAAGTTCTAGTAATTACAATCATAACGTTTAAATTTTAAGACGTCTGTGTTGTTTTCTATCAGAATCAGAGCCGTAATTTTTGTGCGCTCTGTTGTAAAGCATGTGCGCTCGCTCGGCGAGGTGTGTGCACGCGCACACGCGCACAGCTTAGAGGGAACAGTGCTTGGGCGGGAAGAGGATCACGCATGTGTGGTAGCAATCCCAAAGGCTTTCTTTGAAAGCTGGGGAATTGCTCTGCGCGGGCTCCGTCGGTGCAGACGTCACCCATAAGTGAGGACCAATTCCTGCTGTCCCTGGAGAACACCTGTTACAGGTGAGTAACTACGCTTTATATTTGCTTAAGAACTGAGTGTGCTGAAAAGTATGTTAAATAGCTATACAAATGATCAGTACTAGTAGTAATAACTGTGGAGATATTACCAGGAAGTCATTGAGGAGCCATAATGTAACACCAAAGTTTCATTTTTGAAATGACCAGCAGCAGTCAAGAATGTGTTCATTTTACTTAAAATTAAATAAATAAAACTAATCACTGGGAAAACAAGTGTTGCGTTTTCCAATTGGTTTCAGCTGTTAAAACAAAAAAAAAGGAAAATTTAATAAGCATGACTTTGTTCTCCCCTTTAAAATTCACCATTTTACCTGATTTAACATTGTAGAATTTTGCAGTATGATTGTTTCCTTTAACAGAATTTTGAATCTTCGTGATTTGTTTTGTTTTGTTTTTTTTGTTAGAAAGTACCTATATTTCAGGCTGGTGTCGCCCGTGTTCAAAATTCAAGCTTGTGCCAGTTCCCACCTTGGATCTGTGATGGTTTGTTGCACATGGTGCCAACTCTTGGCAGAGAAATTGTAGTAGAAGTATCACGGAGAACATTTAAATTGCATGTTTTATAAAGTTGTGATCATTTGTGATATAAATGTTGCTGATTTGAGCTTGGATGTTAGGGAATGCCAGAAGGCTAGAAAAAGAGATATAGCCAATCTGATATTTGATTCCGAAAATAAAAACAAATTCTAGATCATATTCAGAGCATAGGATGATCACAAAGTTCTACAATGTTAAGAAAAATCAGGCAAGTAGTGATTTTTAAAGTGGGGAAAATGAATATCTGCCACCTTTTCAGTAAGTTTGAAGTGGAACCGAAAATCTTGCAACCATTTTGTCTTGATTTCCATTTTTACTGTTGAGACCCATCTTGAATTATACATATTGTTTTAACTGTTCCCAAGATGGTCAGATAAGAGTAATTCATACAGAGTTGTAATTGTTATTGCAGGAGAGTATATATATGGATACAATTATACAGTATGAAGCCTATGAGATGCAATGCCTTATTTCCAATAGTGTGTTAGCTCTGGAAAACTATACGATTCAAAGGCATTTCACACTTCTTTATAATGAGATTGAAGTTTTGTAGTTACATGTGTTTGCAAAGGAAAGAACAATTCAGCTATGTTTTGTTAGAATTTTTGCGATTTCTGTCAACTGCACGTTGAATCGTCTTAACATAATCGTATACATGTTATCTTGGGAAACACAATTGTATACACATTATCTTGGAAAACACTTAATTGTGCCTAGTTCTAATAAGTCTTTGTTATTGGGGGGGGGGGACTAGATTCTTTACGTTAGGGTATCTTATTGGCCAATCTTCTAGGAATTAGGAAAAGATAAAGTACATGAACTTTCCAAATCACATAGGTCCCCTTCTTTAGGTGTGTTGGCCTTGTCTGAAATGATCTACATTAGCTTAAGCTCATATGCAGCATCTGCTTTGGATTATGTATTGTTGATCTTATACAAGGTATCGCAGCCAATAAAAATTTCAGGAAAACTTTGCAAGTATGCCTATGTAGCCCATATTTAGTATAAATGTTCTAAAATATTTATACTAATGTGTATACAAAATCTCAGAAAAGATAAGTAGGGATATTCAGCCCTCACAAGTGGGTGATGTCTTCTCCAAGAATTTTCTATATGCACCATGCGTATGCAGGATTTCCTGTGTCAGTATGATATACAGGGCCATATCAGTTCCAGTATTTTTTCCACTGTCCCAGAAACTTAACACTCCCAGCAGCCTCAGGAATTCATAGTACAGCAGAATGATGTCTGCCACTGACACATGAATTGTTCCTAATGTGCCTTTGGTTCTAATACACTATCCCCTAGTTGTTACCTGTCAAAAGATGACACAGGGATCTCTGTGACCATCAAGAATAAAATGAAAAGCTATTTGGTTCATCTATTTCTGATCAAGTTTATCAGCATCAGCAGCATTAACCCACGAGGGCCCTGGAGATGCATCAACATAAGAGGAAACATCTATACCCATTGTCTAGGATGAAAATTTTTTCCCACCCTTAAGTACCATAATATAACTGTAGTGCTACTGTACTTTTTATGAGGTATCGTTTTAATACTGTTACCACTTCAACATATGACTTTTATCACAGTGGAGCCAGTTAAACAATCATAGCCATAATGATGCTTCTCAAAGACTTGTAGCATTCTGGATATAGCAACATCATTCGTAGTCTTTCAGCATTTGACTCACCAGGTCTCTTGCATTATGCCTGACAGTTCAGCCATGCTATTTCATGGTCTTGCCACTAGTCTTTCACTGGCGTCTTTTCTCTATCTTCCTGGTATGGATCATTCTGTTTTTGAAAACATAAATGATCTAGTGCTGCAGGAGTTAACAAAATTAAGAGCGAGTTCTGGAATTCCTAGAGTATTTTGGTTTAGCCCTCTTAAACTTAACTAATATGCTCTATAACATTAGTGCACACTAATATCGTTAATGCACATTATTAGTAACTAGCTCTCATTACATAAAATGGGACATGCAGTAAAATAATGCACGCTAATAGCATTAGCGTGCACTAATGTAGCATGCTGTAATAACTACAGTTTGTGATAAAATATAATTTTTAAAATATGGATAGTGGATTCTGTTAACTAAACAACTTAGCCTTGTGATCTGTGCTGTCATGAGAATCCCTTGATAGATCTGACTTCTATTGGATAATGCTCATTTGACTTTTGTTGGCTTATCTTAACAGTATAGTGAGAAGCAGATACAGCCAAAGATATTTTCAGTGTCAGAAGTAAGCACAATTGCTCACCCTTTACACCTCTAAACCTTTCCACCCAAGTATTTAAGTGAAAGGTGTACTTCAGAGCAGATGTAAATGCCAAGACCTAGATTATATGAAGTAGACATGTAGTTCCTTTATATAATATAAATTATATGGAGACTTTTCAGGCCCACCCAGAACAAAAACTGCATGTTTTATGTTTGTTTTATTGTGCTTGATATACTGCACCTTCAAAAAGCAGCAGAGCGGTGTACATTCAAAATTATACAATTAGAAAATAGAAAAAAAACACCATATATGTAATAGGAAAGTTAACAATTACACTCGGGGCAGAGAAGGATAGTAGAAAACAGAGGGGAAGAGTTAGGAGATGGAGGGTGGCAAGTAAAGGCTATTTGAAAAAGGTGTTTTGACATGGAATTTAAGTTTAGGGAAGAAAAGTTCAAGACTGAGGTCAGCGGATAGGGAATTCCATGAGGCGGGCCCCAAGAAAGTAAAGAGCAGAGTTACAGGTGGATTTTAATCAGGCATGTGAGGCTGCGGGTAAGTGGAGGTGGTTCTCGTGGACACATGCATGTAAGTGGAGACTTTTCTAAAATTGCTTTTTAGATGGGTTGTGGAGTAACCTAATGGTTAGAGCATTGGCTTGGTGACCAAGGTTCGATTCCCACTAGCACTCGTTGTGGCCTTGGGCAAGTCACTTAACTCTCCGTTGCCTCAGAAGAAAGGCAGGCAATCTACCCAAGAAAATCCAGCAACTGTTGGGTTGCCAGGAGTCAGCATTGACTCGAAGGCGCACATTGCATTTTTTTGCCATTCACATGTGTAAACCTGCTATTTACAAATGCAAATGTCAAAAAACTTTCTAAAATTACCTCTTAAATGATTTATCAAGACCATTCCATCTTTGGCTTTTGTGATTTCCCCCCCCCCCCCCTCTGGTATCATGCTGTTTTTTTCATAGGACTATGGGAAAATATTTTTTTTCCTTGACTATATGCGTGATTTCTGATTTTTTTTTCCTGTGCATTGGTCTTATTTAAGGTTTAATTAAACGCATGCAATTTATATTGTACTTTTCCATATCGTCTCTCCGGGCTAGTCCAGGCAAGTGAGGGTTGTCAACCTTCTCTAGCAGCTGAGGACTGAAAAAACTGAAGTTTTGCTGACACAGTATCTGGCTCCCTCTGCTGGCCGAACCCCAGTCTTTCAGTCCTCAGCAGCTGAAGACAACGTCTCTTGTCTGGCTCCCGGTAGCTTCTTCATTTTTGTTAGCCTTAACTTTTGTTTTATTATTTTCTCTGGTTTCTTTGGCCGTTGGGGGTAAGGGGTTCTAGCAGGGCTCTCCCCTTCGGCCTCGATTTTTTCCTGTGGCTGGATTGCCGTTCTTCACTGAGCTAGAGGCAGAGCCTGCCTCGTGTCCAGCTCAGGGCCCAGAGGGGAAAGCAGTACAAGGTTCTGGGAGCCCCAGACACCATCATTCAGCCTCCGGAGCCGCAGGCACGCCGCCGTTAGCAGCGGGGGGTCAGCTGCCTTGCACGAAGAGCTTCCGTGGTCGGCAAATCCCTCTTGGGCTCAGGTCAGTCAATTCGGGGGATTTTCAGCCTGAGGGAACATTGGCGCGCTTAGCGCGGTGCATTTTCTCTGCTCTTTGTTTTTCGCCGCGGTTTTGCTTGGGGCCGTTTCGTCGGGCGGTTTTCATTAGGCATCTTAGTCTCTTTGTTTTGCCGCGCATTTTCGCCGACATGGACCCGTGGTCGGAGGCGCAGGAGCTCCCCGGCAGTTTATCTTCAGCCTCAGAATTGACGGGAAAAGCAGCCATGTCGGCGCCATCTGCTTCCCTAACTACCTCTCATAAAACCTGCACTAAGAGAAAGGCTAAAACTAAAAAGCAGGTCCATGTGGAGGAAGCTCCTTCACTATCTTTGCCTAATGAGCAGCAGGCTTTGGATAAGCCTTTAGGTGATACTTAAGAAAATACCTTTTCTGCAGCCTTTATTCTGGCTATGCATATAGCCTATTGTTTAAAATGGCACCAGGCTCAGGTCACGAGCTCAGTCCCTCTCCTCTCCCAGGATCTGGATATGGCACCTTCTTTGTTAGACCCGGGGGAAGGGTCCTCCGGCGTTGTCAAGGGCACTCAAGGGACCACCGATAGCTTCGGGTCTCCCGGTCCAGAACTTCCCAGTATGGAAGAAGGGGAGCTTTTGTTGGATCCTGCCCTGGAGCCCTGGGCGGATCTGGAGGAGGGGGAGTTGGGGGGCGCTGACGATCCTAGTTTTTTCAGAGTCTTTCGAAAGGAGGAGCTGGGGGCTCTTATTTCCCAAACGCTGGCAACTTTGAATATTGTGCTGCCTCCGGCTCAGGATCAACCATTGGAAGACCCGCTTCTCCAAGGGTTTAAAACGGAGCAGAAGTGTTTCCCGGTACACCGCGTTATGAAGCAAATGGTGGAATCCGAATGGGAATGTCCTAAAGCAACGCTGCGGGGAGCGCGGACTATCGCCCGCTTGTATCCCTTGCCGCAGGAGGAGCTAGAGTTGCTTCGCTTGCCTAAGGTGGACGCCTTGGTGTCGGCGGTTACCAAGAAAACCACCATTCCCGTAGAGGGCGGAGCGGCTCTCAAGGACTTACAGGATCGGAAGCTTGAGGCTCTGCTTAAGCAGACTTTTGAGACTTGCTCTCTGTCGCTCAGAGCGGCGTTCTGTGGGGCGTATGTGTCCAGGGCTTCCATTAGATGGATTCAAGGGGCCCAGGACGAAAGTAACGCGGAGGACGGCGCGAAGCTCAAATCCGCGGCTGCCTATCTCGCGGATACTTTCTATGACCTGGTTCGAACTTCTGCAAAGTCTATGGCGTCGGTAATCGCAGCTCGGAGATTCCTTTGTTTACGCCATTGGTCAGCGGACGTTTCTTCAAAGACACGTCTAACTAAGCTGCCCTACAAGGGCACCTTGCTTTTTGGTGCGGCTTTAGATAAGATTGTGAAGGATTTGGGTGACTCCAAAGGGGGTCGCCTCCCAGAGGACAGGCCAAAGGGTCAGCGACCGGCGGGGGGACCCAGGTTTGCGGGGCGAGAGCCTCGCAAGTTTCGCGGTTCTCGGTTTGCCCCCTATCCGAGAGGGCGCTCAGTCCCACGGGGTCAGTCCTTTCGAGGGGCTCGAGGGTTCGGCAGAGGCTATTTCCAAACCCAGCAGACCCCCAGCAAAAAGCCACAATGAAGTGAGGCTGGCCCAGAAGGAAGTTCCGGTGGGGGGTCGTCTCCAGCGGTTTCTTTCTGTCTGGGCCACTATAACGACCGATCTCTGGGTGCTCGAAATTATACGCGTCGGTTATGCTCTCGAGTTTGCACGTCCGTTACGGGACGCTTTCGTGGCGTCTCCTTGTGGTTCTGCGGAAAAGGCAGTGGCGGTGTTCGAGACCCTTCAGCGCAGTGGTGCCGGACCCCCTCGACCAGTTCGGGTCAGGTCGGTACTCCATTTATTTCGTGGTTCCCAAGAAGGACGGGTCCTTTCGTCATATCTTGGATCTCAAGCATGTGAACCGCTGCTTATGTATTCCGCATTTTCGCATGGAGACCCTCAGGTCCGTGATTTGCTCCGTACAGCCCACGGAGGTCCTCACCTCCATCGATCTGACGGAGGCCTACCTCCATATTCCTGTGCGCCCAGAGCACCAGCGGTTTCTACGCTTTGCGGTACCCATGGGTCACTTTCAGTTCCAGGCGTTGCCGTTTGGGCTGGCCACGGCTCCGCAGACCTTCACAAATGTGATGGGGTGGTGGTTGCGGCGGCATTGCGAAGAGAGGGCGTGCTGGTGCACCCTTACCTTGACAATTGGTTGATTCGAGCGCCCTCGGTCGCGGAATCTGAGGTGGCCACAGCTGAAGTGGTAGCCCTGCTCGAGCGGCTGGGCTGGGTAATAAATCAGTCCAAGAGCCATTTGCAACCGACTCAGAGGCTTCTGTATCTTGGCGCGCTGTTCGACACGAGCGTCTGAGCAGTCTTCTTGCCCGAGCCCCGGATCAAGAAATTACTGGGGCAAGTGCGGGCGTTTCTGCGCCTGCAGGCACCAACGGCTTGGCGTTACTTGCAACTGCTCGGATCCATGGCGGCGACGCTGGACCTGGTGCCCTGGGCTCGGGCGCATATGCGACCCTTGCAGCAGGCGTTACTCTCGAGGTGGTCGTCTCAGCTGCACCCTCTATCCCGCCGCTTGCCTCTCGCTCCGCCCGTGAGCGACAGCCTGCTCTGGTGGTTGGATCCCGCTCATCTCCGGGCAGGCATGCCCTTGCGGTCCCCGGACTGGGTGCTGCTCACGACCGATGCCAGTCTCGCGGACTGGGGGGCTCACTGCCAATCTCACATAGCTCAAGGGCTGTGGACCCGGGAAGAGTCGACCTCATCTATAAACCTGCTAGAGCTTCGAACGGTGCGGTTAGCGCTGCAAGAATTTCGCTGGCTCGTCAAGGGCAAGGCGGTGTTTTCTCCGACAACTCCGTGGCGGTCTCTTACATCAACAAACAGAGTGGTACCGGCAGCGTGCATCTCTTACATGAGAGTCAACGGTTGATGGACTGGGCGGAAGCCCACTGGTAGCGCTTTCAGCAGCTCACGTGGCAGGCCGCGACAACGTGCAGGTGGATTACCTCAGCAGGCACGCCGTAGATCCCGGGGAGTGGGAGTTGAATGCCGCAGTGTTCCACACCCTAGTTCTCCATTGGGGGCAGCCATCGATGGATTTGATGGCTACCTTCGACAATGCGAAAGCAAGTCGGTTCTTCAGCAGGAGACGGGAACGTATGTCAGAGGGCCTGGACGCCCTAGCGCAGCCGTGGCCGTCGGTGCTGCTCTATGTGTTCCCCCCCTGGCCTCTAATAGGTCGTGTCTTACGGCGGATAGAGCGTCACAACGGACGAGTAGTCCTGGTTGCCCGGATTGGCCGCGACGACCGTGGTACGCGGATTTGGTCCGCCTGCTGGTCGACCGCCCTTGGCGGTTTCCGGCGCGAGTGAATCTCTTGTCTCAGGGTCCACTTCTCATGCCGGACGTGGAACGCTTCTCGCTTACGGCTTGGCTCTTGAGCGGGAAAGGTTGAGGCGTAGGGGTTATGCGCCGTCGGTCATTGATACTCTCCTTCGTGCCAGGCGTTCGTCCACTTCTCTAGCGTACGCTCGCGTCTGGCGGGTGTTTGAACGCTGGTGTGGGGAACGCGGTCTTCGGCCAGGTTCCTCTCTGATGCCTGAGATCTTGTCTTTTTTGCAAGGTGGTTTTGAGAAGGGCTTGGCTCTCGCTACGCTCAAAGTTCAGGTCGCTGCGCTAGCGTGTTTTCGGGGCAGGATTAAGGGGATGCTCCTTTCTCGTCATCCCGATGTCTTGCGGTTCTTGCAAGCAGTCCAGAACTTGCGTCCTCCGGTTCGCTCCATCGTTCCCGCGTGGGATCTTAATCTGGTCTTGGAGGCTCTCGCGCGGCCTCCCTTCGAACCCGCTAGGGACGTGTCTTTTAAACACCTTTCCTGGAAGACTGCCTTCTTGGTGGCCCTCTGTTCGGCTAAGCGGGTGTCGGATCTTCAGGCTCTTTCTTGCCGGGAGCCATTTTTGCACTTCACCCGCGAGAAGGTAATGTTGCGTCCCGTGCCCTCCTTTCTTCCGAAAGTGATTTCCCGTTTCCATGTGAACCAGTTGATTTCCCTGCCGACTTTTCCGGATCGCGAGGGGATGCCCATCGATTCTGTTCTACGGAAGTTGGATTTAGGTAGGGTGCTTAAACGCTATCTTCGTCTGACACAACCTTTTCGCAAATTGGACAGGCTGTTCGTTTTGTTTTGGGGGGCCCAAAAAGGGGGAAGCTGCCTCTAAGGCATCCATAGCGCGCTGGGTTAAATGTGCGGTGTCGGCGGCATATCGAGCAGCTGGCCAGTCGCCACCGGAGCTTTTCAGAGCTCATTCGACTAGGAGCCAGGCTACGTCCTGGGCTGAGCTGGCTCTCGTTCCGCCAGTGGATATCTGTAGGGCGGCGACGTGGTCATCGTTGCACACTTTTTCAAAGCATTATCGGTTGGACGTGCAGGCCGCAGGAGACGCCAAAGTAGGTGCGTCCGCAGTCATTGCGGGTCTCGCCGGTCCCTCCCAGGGATTGTTACTGCTTTGGTACTTCCCTCACTTGCCTGGACTGGCCCGGAGAGACGATATGGAAGAAGAAATTAGACCTTACCTGCTAATTGTCTTTCCTTGAGTTCTCTCTGGGCCAGTCCAGACCCCACCCAGTGGTTTCCGTGAGACTCCGTAGGGCTCCATGGCATGGTCAGGCGGCGCAGGTTTTTTTTCGAAGAGTTAATAGTGCGCTTCCGCGTCTTGTCAAGCCTTGATATGGTCTGTGGGGCTCCCTCGTTTTTTGTTTTTGGCAGGACTCTTTCCCTGAGTACCCTCAGTTCGGGGTGCGTTATCGTCCACGCCGTATCAAAAAGAAAAATGAATTTAAAAAAAAAAATTCTCTCGGTCGCGGGAAGAGCCCTTGCTGGACAAAGTATAGAGTGAGCGGTGTGCGGGCTCGTAGTGTTACATGGGTTCCTTTTGTTCTCTGTTGATTGTCATTCTGCTGCTTTGTAAGTTTAGACTGAGGTTCGGCCAGCAGAGGGAGCCAGATACTGTGTCAGCAAAACTTTAGTTTTTTCCGTCCTCAGCTGCTAGAGAAGGTTGACAACCCTCACTTGCCTGGACTGGCCCGGAGAGAACTCAAGGAAAGACAATTAGCAGGTAAAGTCTAATTTCTTCTTATGATTATATTAGGACTTTTCAGTTGACAATTGGAGATACTTAATAAATACAGATGTCTCCAGAAGTTATTTATCAATAAAAAGAATGTGGAATACCTTTTGAAGAAGAAACAAGGCCTTGTGATCTTTTTCTACCGTCATATTTCTATCTAGAAAATGCATCCAATTGTAACCATGGTTGCATAAAGGGCATTTTTGAAGTTTGTTATACATGTCCCCAAATCCAACTAGATTTGACCAATTTATTTGTGTTTACTACATATAAATTCTTAGCATACTTTATTGTTCCTGGCTTCCATGCCAGATAATTTCTTTGATGAAAGTATAATAAACTATTAAAGGTTTCAGTAGATGATGGTTGCAAGATTTTTCTGTTTTAAGGCATAATTGTTAATTTAGCTTGATGTTCTCATAGTACATAACACATCGAAAGAGAACACAATAACTGTGGTGTTGAGAAGAGAATGGAAGAAATGGACAATAGTATGACAGATGTGAATTGAAAGTCTATCAAACTGACATTACATCAGTGGAGTCTTTTAATTGTCCTCCAAATTAAGACGATAATATGGAGGGGTATTACTGTCTTGGTGGCATCAAAGACACAAAACATTTTATTGGGTGTTAGCCCTAAAATATGTTATAATTGTAAAGGAAGGTTTGGTTTAGTGTGCAGCAACATTTGTCATTTTCCTAGTGATTAGGCTTTGGCTTTGTTTTGAAAAACCTTTTCCCCACAGATATAGAATGGGAGAAACTCTTTGGAAAATAGGGCCTTCAGTGTCCATGGCACCTTTCATGTAAGTAGTACATCTTGTTTGTAGTACTTAAGTTTGGCATGTCTGAATTTTCTTCTCCCTCACCTGAAGAAAACGCAGCCATTTTTGAGTGAGTCTGCTACAGTAAGTGTACATAACCAAAGCAAATTGAAAATGCTAGGATTTGCCTTTAACTTTTTCAGAACAGCCAAACATATGGAAGATTGGCGCGCTTTGGAAGAGTATGGGGTAACTATAGGCAGACACTCTGCCGTGAGCTGTATCTCAAGACATGGTATTCCTTTGGAGATGTCAAAAAAAAAAGTTGTTGTATTTAGCTGTAATAATGGAAGATTATGGGACATTAGGTCTTCGTTTTGTGATGAATGGCTTTTTCCTTTACAGCCAAACAGGTAAAAAGCTAATGGCGAAGTGTCGAATGCTTATCCAGGAAAATCAGGAGCTTGGGAGGCAGCTGTCCCAGGGACGTATTGCACAGCTTGAGGCAGAATTGGCTTTGCAGAAGAAATATAGTGAAGAACTTAAAAGCAGTCAGGATGGTAAGGTTTTATTTCTATATTTTTGTTTGTATTGGCTTTTTTCATCATTACTTTTACTGGCCATCTTACAGATATTGCCAGTTAGGAAATTGAACAAAATCAGGTAGCTTTTGTATAACTTTTAACTATTACTTTGAAGGTGCAATATCCTTTCATTGTATAGACCCACAGTGAAAAGATGATAGAAACACGTTTAGAAAAATATGGTGCATCTTGAGATGACAAATTCAAGATCATATTTCTTTTATCAGAGACAATTTTGTTAAGAAAACATGACATAACCTCTTAACACTGAAATGTTAAAGGATTGTGTATTTGTGTTTGCTATTATGAGGACTAAATACAACAAGTATTTGCAGTATTACCATTTTCTTCTATTCTACTACTACTACTAAGTGCAATACTTTCTAATATCTGTAATTTACAGAACGAGAGAGTGAGATAGCTGGTTACATGTGATCACCCGATTGGTACATAATTTTTATACATCTTCTGATCCCATTTACTTGCTCATTAGGGTACTTCCAAGTCAGAGCATACTTGAATCTAGTTTATTATGTTTCTCAGGAGTTAATAAGCAAAAAGTAAGTGTACGTGGGTGTGCTGCTGATGACTTACGAGGAACACAAGAGTCAGCTTTACAAAATCATTGAGGATGCTAAACTCAACTCAAGGTTACATCTCCCTGGACATAGTGAAAAAATTTGCTCAATATTAGAAACACAGAAATGGAAAATGATGACAGTTAAAGACCATATAACCTATCCAATCTGCCTATTCATGCCAAATACTAAGCTCTGCAATCCTTTCTTCTCCCTTAGAGATCCTCTGCTTGTCCCATGCTTTCTTAAATACAGATACAGTCCTCATCTCTGCCACCTCTGCTGGGAGGCTATTCCATGAATCCACCACCTTTTACCATAAACAATTTCTTCCTTAGATTACTCCTGAGTTATATCAATTTGACCTTTACCTTTGCTCTCTCATTTCACAGCTTCCTTTAAATTGAGAGGCCTGCCTCCTCTGTATTTATGCCATAGAGGAATTTAAACGACTCTATCTTATCTCCCTCTCCCAGCTTTCTTCCAGAGTATGCCTATTGAGATCTTTAATTCTCCAGGACCAAGCAGGAAGTCAGTCCTCACATATGGGTGACGTCGGCGCCGACGGAGCTCTCGCGGAGCAATTTTCCCCAGCTTTCAAAGAAAGCCTTTGGGAATTGCAGCGCGCATGCGCGGTCCCCTTCCCGCCCAAAGGTGCCATCTTGGCCAGTCTTCTTTTTTCCGCGGAGCCCTACAGACGTTGTCTCATAGTCACCGCCGGAAAGTTGATTTTTTCTTATTATTTTCAGTATTTCTTCGGTTCGACGCCAGTCCTTTTTCCGCCCGGCCTCGCGACGCCGGTTGCGAGGCCTCCCCTTCTTTTTCGGTTTTTTCTGTCCTTCGCGACTACTTCGCGCCTTTTTTCATTTTTCCCTGGCGGCCCGTTCGTTCGACCTCGCAGGGGCCCTTTTTCCCCCGATGGCCGCCAGTGGATTTAAGAAGTGTGTTAAGTGTAAGAAACTTATGTCTCTTACCGACACACACGATTGCTGCCTCCGTTGCCTGGGCCCCGATCATGAAGAAATAATCTGTGGGCCCTGTAGCAAGATGTCCGCGAAGTCTTTGCGGAGTCGGCAGCATCAGCGGGAGAGAATCTTCTCTGACCCCAGCCGTACCCAGACCTCGTCAGAAGCTTCGGTGTCCAGAGAATCTGGCTCTGAGCACCGCCGGAGCTCTTCTGAGAGGGGGTCCCCTAACCAGGAACATCAGCGGAAGAAGAAACCCGCGAGGGCGGCGTCGGACGCTCCTGGTTCCTCGAGGGCCAGGTCGCATAGCCCCGACAGCCGTCCCGGGTCTTTGGAGCTGGAGCGGCCGTCCAAACAGCCTCGTCTGGAGATGGACTCCTCTGCTCATGTAAGTGCTGTTGTCTTCGTAGACTCGCCTCCGAGTGGTCCGACGTCGGGCCCGACGCCGTCGGGGGCTGCTGGGTCTCCTGAGTTCGGACTCAGGTTGACGGCCTTGGAGCGCAGCTTGTCTGCCTTCATGGACCAGCAGCGGGCATTGATCGCTGGCCTCGCTGGCGCGTCTGCCCTGACCGCCGGGACGTCGACGTCTAAGTTGACCCCGGAGACCGAGCCGATCCTCGAGTCCATGCGGGCTCGAGTCGATCCTCGGTCGAGGTCACCTTCGGCCTCCCGTTCGGGGCCGAGGTCGTCGACGCCGACTCCCTCGGCGTCGGGGCGGACGGCGTCTGTGCCCGCCCGACCGGAGCCGCTCGACTCCTCCGAGGAGTCGGCCTGGGAATCCGAGGTGGATGAGTCACCTGGTTCTTTTCGGACTCGGTGTGTCCCTTCTGACTCCCCCGAGCCTCGGAGACAGTCCCCCCCGGAGGATGCCCGGTTCTCGGACTTCGTAAGGGATATGGCCAAGGCCTTGGCCTTCCCTGCGGATCCCGAGGAGGAGCCTCGAGCCGAAGAGCTCGATGCCCTCCAGTATGACTCTCCTGCGAAGGAGCACTTTACTGTACCGGTTCCTCCGATGCTGGAACGACTTCTCTTCCGCATGTGGGAGAGTCCGGCGTCGTCGCCAGTCTTAAGCAAACGGGTCGATGCCATATATCGAGTCCGCAAGAGCCCTGGCTTCCAGAAAGCACAGCTGCCGCACCATTCCATGGTGGTGGAATCGGCCATGCATCGGCTCAAGAGCCAGAAGATGCACTCCTCAGTGCCTCCCGGCAGGGAAGCCCGCAGCCTGGATGGCATCGGTAAGAAGTGTTTTCAGGGCTCTATGCTTGCTTGTCGGGTCCAGACTTACCAGCTCTACATGGGCATGTATCTCCGGGACCTGGCTAAAGAACTAGCCGGATTCTCTGCTGGTCTCTCCGAGGAACCTTTGCGGAGGTTCCTGGCCTTGTCCACTGGTATTCGTGAGTGCTCCAAGTTCATTTCTCGAGCAGCCTATGATGGCTTCGAGGCATCGGCTCGAGTGGCCGCAGCCGGCATCGGAGCCCGCCGCCAGGCTTGGCTCCAGTCATCCGACCTCGAGCCCTGGGTGCAGGACAAGTTGGTCGATGTCCCCTGCAGAGGTGAAAACCTCTTTGGTAAACCTATGGACGAGAAGGCTGCTCAGCTCGAGACAGAGACTCTCACCAGGACTCGGCTCTCCAGGAAAACCTCTGCCCCTTCCCAAAAGAAGAAGGGCTCGGGAAAGAAGCCCTTTTACCTGAGGAAGGCGGCTGCCTATAAACACTACCCCCATTATCAGGCCTCCGCAGCTCCCCATCAGGGTCAGCAGGCCAAGGGACGGGGTAACGGATCCCGTAGGCAGCAAGCCCCCAAGCCTGCGCCACCGGCCCCTGCTCCGCAGGGTGGGGGTTTTTGACTCATTCAGCATAGCCTCTCCCCCTCCGCTGGTTTCTCTCAGCACGGGAGGCCGGCTGGTCCACTTTGCCCACAGGTGGTCCAACATCACGTCAGACGCCTGGGTGCTCCACATAGTCCGAGAGGGCTATCTTCTGCACTTCCACCAGGTACCTCCCCCCTACTTTCCAGGGGAGCCTCTGCGACCCCCTCTTCACCAGGACTTACTCCTTCAGGAGTTGGCAAGTCTTACTCGGGAACAGGCAGTGGAGCCGGTGCCCCACCACCTGCGGGGTCACGGCTTTTATTCCCGGTACTTCCTGGTACCAAAGCGGACTGGAGGCCTCAGACCCATCCTAGACTTGCGGAACCTCAACAAGTTCCTGGAGAGGGAAAAGTTCAAGATGCTTACCCTTGGAATCCTGCTGCCCTACCTCCGGCAGGGAGATTGGCTATGCTCCTTGGATCTAAAGGATGCCTACACTCACATCCTCATTCACCCAAGCCACCGCCAGTACCTAAGGTTTGTGGTGGCGGGCAATCATTACCAATACAGAGTACTGCCCTTTGGCCTATCCTCCGCACCACGAGTCTTCACAAAATGTCTCGCAGTGGTTGCGGCTTATCTCCAGCCCCCAGAGCGCTCTTCCTGCCTCCGCAGCGGGACCGAGAAGGAGCTGTACCGTCATTTGCTTTCTTTGCCCAGGTAGGAGATTTCGGAGAGGGTGTTGATCGTGTGGTTTGTGGTGCGTTTGGGTCGGCTCGGGGGTTCGTGGCCTCGGGGCGCTCTGCAGAGCCGGTTCTTGTGCATGCGGTTGGCTTCAGGGAGGTGTGCTCAGTGTGGCAGCAGCTGGGGCTTGTCGGGACTGAGGCTGTGCCATACTTGCGTCAGAAGGGGCAGTAGGATCGAGCGGTTTTTGGCTATGGAGGATAGGGTAGGAACTAGTGCAAGCAAGGTAGGCAAGCCAGTAGCAGCCACGGAGAAGGAGGGAAAGGCAGCCATTTTGCCCGAGACCGCATTTTCTCCAGCGCTTGAGAAAAAACAAAGCAGAGGTGAAAGCAAGTCAAAAAAAGTCTACTCAGACAGAACAGTCTCTGCTTCAGAGTACTTTGGGGCTGTAGGAAGGCGTGGATTCATTATTTTCTGCTGATTTTATTTTAGCCCTGCACAAGGCATACTGTTTGAAGAGGAAGCAGACGCAGGATCAGGGGTCTGATCCGAAGGTGGCAGCCTTCACAGGGGCAGAGGAAAAAAGGCTAGAGGACCCAGGGGAAGGGCCTTCCCAAAAGGATTTCTCTTGGGAGTCGAGCTCTGAGTGGCTAGTTCCGCAGGCTCCAGAGCACCAAGCTGCAGAGGAGGGGGAGTTCCTCTCAGATTCTGGACTCGAGCTGTGGCCCATGGAGCTGGAAGAAGGGTAGATTGCTCCTAGTGATGATCCGAATATGTTTCAGGTCTTTTGTAAAGAAGAGCTGGGTGCTCTCATTGCGCAGTCGTTAAATGCCCTAAATTTGGCTTTATCGGTGGTTCAGGAGGAGCCACTGGAGGATCCACTTCTTCAGGGGTTTAAGGCAGAGCAGAAGTGCTTTCCAGTGCATAGGGTTATAAAACAGATGATAGAATCGGAATGGGAGTGCCCGGAGGCCAACCTTAAGGGGTGGTCGTTCAATGGGGCGCTTGTATCCCATTCCGCAGGAGGAAAAGGACCTGTTGAGGATGCCGAAGGTGGATGCCTTGGTCTCGACGGTGACTAAGACTACTATTCCGGTGGAAGGGGGTGCGGCCCTCAAGGACCTTCAGGACCGGAAACGAGAGTCTATTCTCAAGCAAGCGTTAGAGGCAAGTGCGCTGGCGCTGCAGGCGTCCATTTGTGGGGCCTATGTGTCAAGGGCCTCCATTCGGTGGCTCCAGGGCGACACTGCTCCAAAAGGGGAGGAAGATGTGTCCACGGAAGGGGCCAAGTTTGAGTCAGCAGCGGCGTACTTAGCCGACACCTGTTATATGGTGCGCATTGCTGCAAAGACTATGGCGTCTTTAGTGGCGGCTCAGCGTTTCCTGTGGTTGAGAAACTGGTCGGCGGACACATTGTCCAAGGCTCACCTGAGTAAACTGCCCTATAAGGGTAAGCTTCTGTTTGGGGAAGTCTTAGAGAAGATCGTGAAGGATCTCGGTGATTCCAAAGGAGGGCGGCTCCCTGAGGATAAGCCGAAGGGTCAAAAACTTGGGGGGGAGGGGCTGCAGCGAGGTCTGACGAGAGATTTCTGCATGTTTCGGTCTTCGCGGTATAGGCCATACTAGAGGGGACAGTTCCTGGCAAGGAGGCAGTCCTTTCGAGGAACGCGGGGGTTTGGACGGGGGTATTTCAATTCCCAGCAGTCCTAATCCAAAAAGTCCCAATGAAGTCAGGAAGGCCCAGCCGGAGGTGCCAGTAGGGGGTCGACTGCAAAGCCTTTACTCCGCCTGGGCCGCAATCACGACAGATCAATGGGTGCTGGAGATCGTCCTTGAGGGCTATGCCCTGCAGTTCTGCGGGCCTGCAATGCACGGGAGAAGCGGGAGGCGGTGTATGAGACTTTGCAGCGGTTACTGTTTCTGCAGGCAGTGGTGCCAGTACCCAGAGACCAGTATGGTTTAGGTCAATACTCCATTTATTTCATGGTGCCCAAAAAAGAGGGTTCTTATCGACCCATTCTCGATCTCAAGCATGTGAACGCCAGCCTACGGGTGCCACATTTCCGGATGGATACCCTGCGATCCGTGATCTTGGCGGTAAAGCCGGGTGAGGTTCTTTCGTCAATAGACCTCACAGAGGCTTATCTACACATTCCGATCAGACCAGAACATCAAAAGTATCTGCAATTTGCCGTTCACAAGGGTCATTTTCAGTTCTGGGTGTTACCGTTTGGACTGGCCACGGCACCGTGCATGTTCACAAAGGGTGATGGTGGTGGTCACGGCGGCCTTAAGACATGAAGGTATTCGGGTACATCCTTATCTGGACAATTGGTTTATTCGAGCAGGCTCCGAGGAGGAGTCGGTCAGAGCGACCGGTTAAGTGGTGGCGCTTCTAGAGCAGCTTGGTTGGGTGGTCAATCGGGCCAAGAGTCAGATGAACCCAGTGCGTCAGTTGGTTTTTCTCAGAGCCTTGTTCGATATGGAAACGGGCTTGGTGTCACTGCCCGATGTCCGAGTGAGGAAGATTCAAGCGCAGGTGCGCCTATTTTTGCGCTTGAAGGCTCCAACAGCATGGCAGTACATGCAGCTCCTTGGGTCGATGGCAACTTCTCTAGATCTTGTTCCGTGGGCCCGAGCGCATATGCGGCCACTTCAGTGGTCTCTGCTCTCGAGGTGGTCTCATCAGGAGCATCCACTGTCGCGAAAACTAGTCTGTCCGGAAGAGGTAAAGGCCAGCTTGGAATGGTGGATGGTGAACAAGCATCTGCGGGCAGACATGTCTTTGGAGCAGCCCGATTGGATTTTGGTCACCACAGACGCCAGCCTTCAGGGCTAGGGGGCGCACTGTCTAACCCAGGTGGTGCAGGGTTGTTGGTCAACGGACGAAGGACAGTGGTCGCTCAATCGCCTGGAGATGCGGGCAGTACGGTTGGTATTGCAGCATTTCAAGAGCCTGGTGATAGAGAAAGCAGTGCGCGTCTTTTCCGACAACATGGTAACGGTGTCTTATATCAACCGTCAAGGGGGCACTGGCAGTGTGACTTTGGTGGGGAAAGTCAACTACTTTTACAGTGGGCAGAGAGCAATCTGTTGATGTCGGCAGCTCATGTAGCAGGAAAGGACAATGTGCAGGCCGACTACCTGAGTCGACATGTCTTGGATCCCGGCGAATGGGAACTGAATGCAGCTGTATTCCACAACATTGTGGTCCGTTGGGGGCAGCCAGTCATGGATTTGATGGCGACATTTGCGAACGCCAAGGCCACGCGGTTCTTCAGCAGACGCAGAGAGCAGATGTCGGAAGGATTAGATGCACTGGCGTAGCCTTGGCCGAGGGGGGGCTGCTGTATGTGTTTCCACCGTGGCCAATGATCAGTTGGCTACTGCACAGGATAGCAGAGCACAAGGGGCGTGTGATTCTGGTGGCGCCGGATTGGCCTCGGAGGCCCTGGTATGCGGATCTGGTCCGGTTGTTGATCGGCCATGGAGGCTGCCCGATCGAATCAATTTGTTATGCCAGGGGCCAGTCTTGATGCCGCAGGTGGATCGGTTCTTGCTTACGGCTTGGCTCTTGAAAGGCAGAGGTTGCGACGCTGGGGGTACTCGGCGGCGGTGATCAATACCATGTTGAAATCCAGGAGGCGTTCCACCTCACTGGCATATATCCGGATTTGGTGCATGAAGGTTGATGTGTGGAACGTGGGGTTCATTCGTTGCGTTCTACACTGCCGGACATTTTGCTTTTTCTTCAGGGGGGCTTGGAAAAAGGCCTGGCCCTGAGTTCCTTGAAGGTCCAGGTAGCAGCGCTGTCTTGTTATCAGGGACGAGTTCAGGGTTGATCACTCGCTACTCACCAAGATGTGGTGCGTTTTCTTCGAGCGGTGAAGCAAGTGCAGTCCTCCATCTGGCCGGTGGTGCCTCCGTGGGATTTGAATTTGGTGTTGGAAGCGCTGTCCGAACCTCCGTTTGAGCCACCAGGAATGGTCAGCTTAAGGAACCTTTCATGGAAGACAGTCTTCTTGGTGGCGTTGTGTTCGGCAAGGTGAATTTTGGAATTGCAGGCGCTCTCGTGCAGAGAGCCCTTTCTACAGTTTTCAGCGGAGAAAGTGGTTTTACGTACGGTGGTGTCTCGGTTTCATCTGAGTCGGGCAATTACGCTTCCGACTTTTACGAGCCTTGGTGTGGACGGAGTGGATCGTAGGCTGCGGCGGCTGGATCTTGGTCGGGTGCTTGGCAGGTACCTCAAACGGACGCAGTCTTTTTGTAAGATGGATCAGTTGTTTGTCTTGTTTGGAGGTTCCCGTAAAGGGGAAGCGGCTTCCAAAGCTTCCATTGCCCAATGGGTAAAGCAAGCTATTGCGGCAGCTTGTGCAGCGCGGGGGAGGCCTCTTCCGGGAGGTCTGCGAGCTCATTCCATGCGGGGGCAAGCGGCCTCTTGGGCGGAGAGTTCCTTGGTCCCTACTGTTGATATCTGTCAGGCAGCCACATGGTCGTCTCTTCATACTTTTTCAAGGCATTATCGCCTGGATGTTCAGGCTAGGGGGGATGCCAGTGTTGGGGCTGCAGCTTTGGTGTCTGGGCTCTTGGGTCCCTCCCGTGTTTAGGTACTGCTTTGGTATGTCCCTTTGGTGCCTGGACTGGCCTGGAGAAGTGAAGAGGAAGGAGAAATTAGACCTTACCTGCTAATTGTCTTTCCTTGAGTCTTTTCCAGACCAGTCCAGGGCCCTCCCGAGCAGTGGTTTGGCGTACCACGGTCAGTGGCATGGAGTGTGAGCGAGCTGGCAGCTAGTACCTTGGGACGGCTCTGCTTGTCTGTTCTCCCTTACGTAGGGGAGGGGCAGGGTCAGTCCGGTGGGTAATTGGAAGAAGAACATAAAATTTGAAATTAAAAAAAAAAAAAAAAAAAAAAGTGCAATTGTTTCTGGGGTCGTGAAAGTTAATCTAGAATAGGTGAGACAGTTCCAGTTATGTTTGTTGCTTTGGCGGCTTTGTCAATAAAAGACTGAGCTGAGAAGGCTAGGGGGAGCTAGATATAGGGTCAGCAAGACTCTGTTTTTCAGTCCTCAGCTGCTGAAGGAGGCTGACTACCCTTTGGTGCCTGGACTGGCCTGGAGAAGACTCAAGGAAAGACAATTAGCAGGTAAGGTCTAATTTCTCCTTTTGGGTCATTGTCCTGCTAGAGGACCCATGATCTTCGACCCAGACCTAGCTTTCTGACACTAGGTAGCATATTTTGCTCCAAAATACGCCGGTAGTTCTCTGATTTCATGATTCCTTTAATACATTCCAGGCCTCCAGTTCCTGAGGCAGTAAAACAGCCCCACAACAGTATGGCACCTCCACTATATATAAATGTAGAAAGGGTGTGGTGTTCCATTTATAAGCTTCATTTCTTCATCTGTAAATGTATCACAGGTCTGCATTGCCAAAGAGCTCAAGTTTGGTTTCATCTGTCCACAGAACATTTTCCCAGAAGGATTGTAGTGTCTCAAGGTGGATTTGGGCAAAGAGCAAGCATGTCTCTTTGTCTTTGAGCAGTATAGTCCTCCTTGGCCTTCACCCATGAAATCCTCCTTTGTTTAGTGTGCGGCATATGGTGCAAGTTGAAACCACCACTCCAGATTGATCCAGGTTAGCCTTAAGCTCTTTGAATGTTCTACATGGTGTTTTTCCAACAGTTTGTCCTAACCTTCGATGACGACTTGGATTAATTTTCCTCTTTCCAACACATCCTGGGAGGTTCTTGACAATTCCATAAGCAGAAAACTTCTTAACATTGTGAACTGTAGACACAGGCATCCCAAAGTTTTTGTAGATGGCCTTTGTACCCCTTTGAGGTTTGGTGGTGATGGCTTTTTTGATGGTCTTGGGCAGCTTTGTTGATTTCACCATTGTGAAAATGGAACAGGGAGTGAATGTGGCCATTTTAAACATTAGAGCCATCATTCATTGGTTGGTTTAAGTCATGTGAGTACTGACAATTGATCACAGGTGCATCTAATTTTATTACAGTGGTTATGTGGTACTTCTGTTCAAACTGATTTGAATTGTTTATAAGGGTGCCAATAATTGTCCTCTGTTCGAAAAGACTCTACAGATCTACTGCAAAACTATCCATAAATAAAGTAAGATCTGACAGTATACTCTTAAAGTATGACTCTAAACCTATGTGTCTTGATATTTTTTGTTGGATTGTTTGCCTTGAAAGGAGTCCCTTACTCATGGCAAAACTTTCTATTTTTATCTTCTATCAAGGCAACTTGTGCTAAAATTAAAAGTAATCAGAGGGACAACGCATGATGCGAACCCACTGATATACTTAGCTTGTGATGAACTTCTAGATCACAACCGATGAAAATCGCTGAACTTCAATCGATTAATAACAATGCCTTTCCAAATAGCAAAACAGTTGTAGTTTCCATTGTTAATGGAAATGAAGATGTTAAACATAAACCATTTCTTTTCATTTCATGGCTACTCATTGATCAAACATTTCAGTTGTATGTCCACATCCACTCCATTTAGCTAAATGCTGAAAAGTTCAAAGATAACGTGACACAACGCTGTGTTCCAAGCCTCTAATTTCCTGGCTCTTCCTCAAAAACTAATTAGACTAACTGTTTTCTCCTTTAATAGTCTAGACAATGAAATGCAAATCAGCTGAGCCATAATGTTCCATAGCATCAGATGAATTTCATCTAAAACTAATCACATACTTAAGCCTAATTTCTTTGCTCTTTTTGTTATACCAATGTCCTGGTTCCAAACTGTTAAAGTAAACGCCACCAGTCTATCTCAGAATTTAACCCGTAAGGTATCATAGTATGGCGTCTAAAAATCCAAGATTGCTCAAGATATTGCAGTTTTGAGATTTGATCACCACTTCGTGGATTAGGAGGAACATGATCAATTATCCTCCACTTCAGTTCATCTAAAGAATGCTTCAATTGTATACAATGAGCTACCATGGGAGCTGTTAATACTTTTGAATTTATCCTAGAACGATGTTCCTGGCGATGTCCTAGCAATGTCCCAGTTTTTATACTCTTTCCTACTATTTCTTTTTTTACTTGGTCTTGTTTTATTTGATTCTTTTGTGTGTCAAATAAGTGTAAAATGCTTTGGACTACATATGTAGTCCAAAGCCATTTTACTGGCCACCTTTTTTTTTTTTTTTCTTTTTTTTTAGGAGATATTGGACATTAAGAGGTTGAATTGCAAGGATGTCAGTGTTGACCACAACCGTATTAGATGCCTACTTTTCACGTGTAACAGTAGGCACTTTATAAAATTAACCCTTGGAGATTTATGACATGCCCCCGTTTGAGGAAATTGAGAGCTGGATTGATGCCACCTCTTTTTTTTTTTTTTTTCGTTCTCTCATTTTAGGCAAATTGTACACTGTCTCTTTTTCCTTTCGGTAAACCACTTCACTGACCTACAGGGCTTAAAGGCAGTTATCAAAAGCTCAAATTATACAGAGGTACTATCACCTCCATTTTTCTGCTGGTCATTCCTCTGCCTACATTTCCAAGAATCCTTCTGGCTTTTGCAATCACCTCTTCTATCTGTTTGGCCAGCAATTAGATAATCTGATACAATTACCCCCCAGGTCCTGTAAGTACTTCATCCCCTATATTGTAGCACTGCCTTGGGTTTTTGCAGGTCCAAATGCTTAACTCGGTATTTTTTTAGCATTAAATCTAAGAATTTATTTATTTAATGCTTTTATATACCGTGCTCTTTAAAATCAAATTCTAGACTATTCTTCAAGCTTTGCTATGTTACTAGATCCCCTGCCCATTATCCATACCTTCCAGGGTGTCTACCCTATTGCAGATTTGGATATTGTCCGTAAAGAGGCAAATTTAACCCAACAGTCTTTCTACTGTACAATATCACACAAAATGTTTGAAAAACCCGCCCCGAAACGGAGAATCAATACTTGTGGGTCATCATTGGTAACATTCTTATCCTCATGAATGAACTCAAGAATGAACTCTTACTTGCCACTACCCTTTGTTGCCTCCCATTCAGCCAGTTTCTAACCTGGTCAGTTACTTTGGGATCAAAGGGTTTTCAGTTTGTTTAGCTCACCTCTGCGGAACCATGTCAATGGCTTTGCTGAAAAATAAAGCACACCACATCTAGTGCTCTCCCTTCATCCAACTCTCTGGTAACCCCATCAAAGAAATTAATCAGATGCATCTGACAAGGCCAACCTCTAGTAAAAGCATGCTTCCTTGGATCCTGCAATCCATTGGATTCCAGAAACGTCATTATCCTTCGCTGTAAAAGCATTTCCATTAATTTACTCGCTAGAGAGGAGACGCCCAACTGATCTGTACTTCCAGCCTCTTTAATCTGCTTTTGTGGAAACTGACCACATCCATCCTTTATTATCCTCCCAGCTCTAAAGATGCATTGAAATGATCAGAGAGCAGAGCCGCTAGAACTTCCCTTCATTACACTTGGATGTATCCCATATGGGCCCCATCACTTTGTCTACTATTAGTTTAACTAGCTAGCTCACAAAACTGTCTTCTGAAAATTGTTAAAGCTCTACATTCTATACCAATTTGTTTTCTGAGTACCTACCTCTGATTCTTTCTTTGAACGCAGAATAGAGATTCTCCAGGAACAAGCAGGAAGTCAGCCCTCACATATGGGGTGATGGGTGCGCCGACGGAGCCCTCATGCAGAGAAATTCTCCAGCTTTCAAAGAAAGCCTTTGGGACTGCATCGCGCATGCGCGATCCCCTTCCCACCCAAGGGTGCCATCTTGCTCAGTCTCCCTTTTTCCGTAGAGCCCAACAGATGTAGTCCAACTTCCCTTGTGGAAAAAGTGCATCAAAACTCCTGAAGATTTTTTTCTTCGGCCCGGTTCGATGACGACTCCCCTTCCCGCCTCGGATTCGGTACATCGGTATCTAGTCCGGTCTTTATTTTTCGTTTTTGTCCTTTGTGACTAGCGTTCGCGCTTTTTTACTTTTTCACTGACAGCCCGGTCATTCGACCTTGCAGGGGCCTTTTTTCCCCCGATGGCTGCCAGCAGTTTTAAAAAGTGTGATGGGTGTAAAAAATTAATGTCCCTCACCAACACACATGACTGCTGTCTCCGCTGCATCGGGGCCAGCCATGACCCGAAGGTCTGTGGGCCGTGTAGCAAAATGTCTCTCTAAGGCACTTAGAAGTAGGCAGCAGCAGCGTGAAAGGATTTTCTCAGTGTCCAAATCCACCCGGGTCCGGACCTCGTCAGAAGCCTCGACGTCTTGGGAGCTGTCTGACTCCGAGCATCATCGGGGGTCTTCTGAGCGGGGGTCTCCCTCGCGGGAACACCGGAGGAAGAAGAAACCTGCGAGGGCGGCGTCGGATGCCTCTGATCGGCCTGGGCCCTCGCGGACCAGGTCGCGGAGTCCTGACCGCCGCCCCGGGTCCTCGGAGCCGGAGACGCTGAGGAAGGTAACTGCTGTTCTCGGTGACTCTCCTCCAGGAGAACTGGCATCAGTCAGGCCCCGAGCCAGAGGCTGCGGAGTCTTCCGAGCTCGGTCTCAGAATGATGGCCTTGGAGCGCAGCATGTCTGTCTTCATGGAGCAGCAGCGGGCGCTGATGGCCAGTCTCACTGGTCCATCCGTCCCGACCACCAGGACCTTGACGTCCAAGTCGACCCCGGAGGCCAAGCCGATCCTCGAGACTCTTCGAGCTCGAGTTGATCCTTGACCGCGGTCTCCCTCGCCCTCCTGTTCGGGACTGAGGTTGACGACGGCGGTGCCCTCGGCGTCGGGGCAGTCGATCGAAGCCCTCACAGCCGGAACCCATCTATTCCTCCTCGGAGGACTTGGCAAGGGAAACGGAAGATGAAGAGTCCCCCGGACACCCACCAGACCTGGTGTGTCCAAGCCTCGAAGAAGGCCCCCCCCTCCCACCCCCGGAGGATACCCGGTTCTCGGACTTCATCAGGGACATGTCCAAGGCTTTGGCATTCCCGGCGGACACCGAGGAGGAGCCTCAAGCCTAAGAGCTCGAAGCCCTCCAGTAGGATTTTCCCCCCTCGGGAAGCCCTTACAGTACCGGTTCCTCCGATGTTGAAACGGCTGATGCCCCGCATATGGGAGTCACCAGCCTCGATGTCGGTTCTCAGCAAGCGGGTCAGTTCCATCTATCGAGTCCGCAAGAGCCTGGGTTCCAAAAGGCACAACTGCTGCACAACGCCATGGTTGTGGAATGGGCCATGCACAGGATCAAAAGCCAGAAAACGCACTCCTTGGTGCCCCCTGGCAGGGAGGCCCAGAACCTGGACGCCCTCGGCAGAAAGTGCTACCAGAGCTTCATGCTATCATGCCGTGTCCAAACATACCAGCTGTACATGATTTATTGATTTATTTATTTTTTTATACCGTGCTCTTTAGAATCAGTGCGGTTTACATGTATACTAACAGGTACCTTTTATTCCCTTGTCCCCAAAGGGCTCCCAATCTAAGTGTACCTGAGGCAATGGAGGGTTAAGTGGCTTGCCCAAGGCCACAAGGAGTGGCCATGGGACTAGAGACTAGAGACCCCAGTCCCTCCAGCCTGAGGTTGCTTGTCCCCATGCGGGAATTGAACCTCCGGCCTGAGGTAACCTGTCCCAACCACTGAGCCACTCCTCCCCCCATGGGCATGTACTTACGGGACCTGGCAAAGGAGATTGCCGGGTTCTCAGCTGGCCTCTCCGAGGAACCCTTGCAGCGCTTCAAGAACTTGTCCACTGGGATTTGGGGAGTGCTTGAAGTTTGTCTCGAGCAGCCTATGACGGCTCTGAGGCTTGGGCCCGGGTAGCCGCAGCCAGCATCGGTGCCCGATGCCAGGCGTGGCTAATGTTGTCAGACCTAGAGCCATGGGTTCAGGACAAGTTGGTCGATGTCCCTTGCCAAGGTGACAACCTTTTTGGCAAACCCATGACTGAGAAGGCTGCTGAAATCGAGACCGAGTACTTGACCCGGACAAGACTCTCAAAGAAGACTTCTGCCCCTTCTTAAAAAAAAAAAAAAAAAAAAAGGGCTCGGGTAAAAAACCCTTTTTCCCGAGGAAGGGTACTGCTTACCTCAAACTACCCCACTCACCAGGCCTCCCCGGCTCCCCAACAGGGGCAGCAGGCAGGGCACGGCACAGAGGCTTCTGGAGCTGGTACACCAAATCAGCCACAAGTGTCAGATATCAGCGAGGCACTTTTTACGCCTTCTAGGGCACATGGCCTCCACGGTTCATGTGACCCCAAACGCCCGTCTCCACATGAGGACAGCTCAGTGGTGCCTCAGATCAATGGACACAAGCTACAGGACGTCTCCAAGACAGGATCAGAGTGTCCAAACGACTACTGAAGTCGTTGACCTGGTGGCTTCAGCCATCCAATCTGCTCGAGGGAGTGCCTTTCCAGCCTCCCTCGTACACAAGAGTGCCGACGACAGATGCATCTCAGCTGGTCTGGGGAGCCCATTGCCAGGACTTATGCACTCGAGGGTTGTGGTCTCCTCAAGAGAAGACGCAACAAATTAACCTTTTAGAGCTCCGGGCGATATGCCTAGCTCTTCAAACCTTCTCTCATGTTCTCTCACATCAGTCTGTCTTAGAACATAGCCACCAGGTTGTCTGTCTGTACTACTTGAATAAGCAGGGAGGGACAGGGTCCCCCATCCTGTGTCAGGAGACACTGGACCTCTGTTCCTTTGCAATCCGACAAGGTATGTCTCTCAATGTAGTTTACTTGCCAGGTCAGGAGAACTACCTAGCAGACAAGCTAAGCAGAATTCTCCAACCTCACGAGTGGCAACTGAATCCGGAAGTAGCCCAGCAGATCTTCCAGTGCTGGGGACATCCAATCATAGATCTCTTTGCCAGTCCGCAGAATCATCAGTTGCACAACCTTTGCTCCAGACAGCCACACCCCTAAGGATGGCTGCAGATGCTTTTCTGATTTCCTGGTCCGTAGGCCTCCTGTATGCGTTTCTTCCCACGCCTCTGGTGGCCCAGACTCTATTCAAATTCCTTTGAGACAAGGCCTTGGTCATCCTGGTAGCCCCCAGAGGGCCAAGGCAACCTTTATTTCCGCTTCTTCTCCTGCTGGCAGTGGAAACCCCACTCCCTCTGGGGGGACACGGTTTTATAGGAACAAGGGTGGTCCTGCGCACCCATCCCAAGTTTCTTTCAAAAGTGGTCTCTCCATTCCACCTCAACCAAGAGGTGGTTCTTCCGACATTCTTTCCCAGACCGCATGCCAGCCGAGCAGAGGCGGTTCTGCATACCCTTGATTGTAAGAGGGCATTAGCCTTCTACCTGGAACGTACGCGGGACATCGAAGGGCTACCCAGCTGTTCCTCTCTTTTGACCCCAGTAAACTGGGGCTACCTGTCTCCCAAGCGCACGTTGTCCAGCTGGATGGCAGACTGCATTGCCTGGGCGTACAGGGCGGCCGACCTTCCGTTGCAGGGTCGGGTCACGGCCCACCATGTCAGGGATAAGGCCGCATCAGTGGCTCACTTGCGCTCTGTTCCGCTGGCAGATATCTGCCGGGCCGCAACCTGGTCTTCAAGCCAGACTTTTGCAGCCCATTACTGCTTGGATGGAGAGTCCCGAAGGGACAGTGCTTTCAGCCAGGTGGTACTCCGTAACTTATTTTGAGGTTCAGGCAACTCCTACCCTCTGGCCCTCTGGTGTCAGGCTACTGGGGGTGTGGCGTCTCTGCTGAATTCCTATCACAGCTACTGCGGCTCTTCTAGAGGGAGCCATTTTTCAGCTAGGGATTCTCGGTAGCCTATTGCTAGGGAGTCCCATATGTGAGGACTGACTTCCTGCTTGTTCCTGGAGAAAGCGTAGTTCTCCAGGACCAAGCAGGAAGTCAGTCCTCACTTATGGGTGACGTCGGCGCCGACGGAGCCCTCGCGGAGCAATTTTCCCCAGCTTTCAAAGAAAGCCTTTGGGAATTGCAGCGCGCATGCGCGGTCGTCTTCCCGCCCGAAGGTGCCATCTTAGCCAGTCTTCTTTTTTCCGCGGAGCCCTACAGACGTCCCCGTCTTGTCCCCGCGAAAAAGTTGATTTTCCTCTTTATTTTATACTTTTTTCTTTCGGTTCAACGCCGATCGTTTTCCCGCCGGACTCGCGACGCCGGTCTCGAGTCCTCTTCCGTTTTTTCGGTTTTTTCTGACTTAGTCAGCTTTCGTTTTCGTTTTCCCTGGCAGCCCGGTCCTTTGACCTCGCAGGGGCCCTTTTTCCCCCGATGGCTGCCAGTGGCTTTAAGCGGTGTGGTCGGTGTGACCGAAATATGTCACTAACCGACACACACGACTTTTGCCTCCGCTGCCTGGGCCCGGATCATGAGGAACTGATCTGTGGGCCCTGCAGCAAACTGTCCTCGAAGGCGTTGAGAAGTCGGCGGCATCAGCGCGAGAGAATCTTCGCTGACCCCAGCCGTACCCGGACCTCGTCGGAGGCCTCCGTGTCGAAAGGCTCCAGCTCGGACCGTCGCCGGAGCTCCTCCGACCGGGGTTCTCCCTCCGGGGACCATCGTCGGAAGGAAAAACCCGCGAGGGCGGCGTCGGTGGACGCTCCTGGCTCCGCGAGGGCTAAGTCGCATAGCCCCGACAGCCGCCCCGGGTCCTTGGAGAAGGAGCACCTCCCGAAGCGACCTCGCCTGGAGTCGGAGATGCCTGCCCGGGTAAGTCCTGTAGTCCTTCTGGACTCGCCTCCGCGACAGCCGACGTCGGGCCCGACGCCGTCGGGGCCCGAGTCGGGGGCTGCTGGGTCACCTGAGCTCGGACTCAGGTTGACGGCCTTGGAGAGCAGACTGTCTGCCTTCATGGACCAGCAGCGGGCACTGCTCGCTGGCTTCGCTGGCGTCGCTGCCCCGACCGCCGGGACGTCGACGTCCAAGTCGACCCCGGAGACCGAGCCGATCCTCGAGTCGATGAGAACTCGAGTCGATCCTCGGTCGAGGTCGCCCTCGGCCTCCCGTTCGGGACCGAGGTCGCCGACGCCGACTCCCTCGGCGTCGGGGCGGCTGGCGCCGCACCCTGCCCGGGCCGACCCCACCGAGTCCTCGTCGGAGTCGGTCTGGGAGTCTGAGGAGGAAGAGTCACCTGATTCTTTCCGGACTCGGTGTGTCCCATCGGACTCTCCGGAGTCCGAGCCTCGGAAGCAGTCCCCCCCGGAGGATGCCCGGTTCTCGGACTTCGTTAGGGATATGGCCAAGGCTTTGGCCTTCCCTGCGGATCCCGAGGAGGAGCCTCGAGCCGAAGAGCTCGACGCCCTCCAGTATGACTCTCCCGCGAGGGAGCACTTTACTGTGCCGGTTCCTCCTATGCTGGAACGACTACTCTTCCGCATGTGGGAGAGTCCGGCCTCCTCGCCGGTCCTGAGCAAGCGGGTCGATTCTATCTATCGAGTCCGCAAGAGCCCTGGCTTTCAAAAGGCACAGCTGCCACACCATTCCATGGTAGTGGAATCGGCCATGCATCGTCTTAAGAGCCAGAAGATGCACTCCTCGGTGCCTCCTGGAAGGGAGGCCCGTAACCTGGATGGCCTTGGCAAGAAGTGCTTCCAGGGCTCTATGCTCGCCTGTCGTGTCCAGACTTACCAGCTATACATGGGCATGTATCTCCGGGATCTGGCTAAAGAGCTAGCCGGATTCTCCGCTGGTCTCTCCGAGGAGCCCTTGCGGAGGTTCCTAGCCTTGTCCACGGGTATTCGGGAATGCTCAAAGTTCATGTCCCGAGCAGCCTATGATGGCTTTGAAGCCTCGGCTCGAGTGGCCGCAGCCGGCATCGGTGCCCGCCGACAGGCTTGGCTTCAGTCGTCCGACCTTGAGCCCTGGGTACAGGACAAGTTGGTCGATGTCCCCTGCCGAGGCGAAAACCTCTTTGGCAAGCCCATGGCGGAAAAGGCTGCACAAATTGAGACTGAGACTCTCACCAGGACCAGGCTTTCTAGGAAGACCTCCGCCCCTTCCCAGAAAAAGAAGGGCTCGGGAAAAAAGTCCTTTTACCCGAGGAAGGCAGCTGCCTACAAACAATACCCCCATTATCAGGCCCCTGCAGCTCCCCAACAGGGCCAGCAGGCCAAGGGACGGGGTAACGGGTCCCGTAGGCAGCAAGCCCCCAAGCCTGCACCACCAGCCCCTGCTCAGCAGGGTGGGGGTTTTTGACTCGCTCAGCATAGCCTCTCCCCCCCCGCTGGTTCCCCCCAGCACCGGAGGCCGGCTGGTTCACTTCGCCCACAGGTGGTCCAGCATCACCGCAGATGCCTGGGTGCTTCAGGTCGTGCGAGAGGGCTACCTTCTCCACTTCCACCAGGTCCCTCCCTCCTATTTTCCGGGAGAGCCTCCGCGCCCCCCTCTGCACAGGGAGTTGCTCCTTCAGGAGTTAGCAGGTCTTCTGCAGGAACAGGCGGTGGAACCGGTGCCACACCACCTGAGAGGTCAAGGCTTCTATTCAAGGTATTTTCTGATACCAAAGAGAACAGGGGGCCTCAGACCCATCCTGGACTTGCGCAACCTCAACAAGTTCCTTGTGCGGGAGAAGTTCAAAATGCTTACCCTTGGAATCCTTCTGCCCTACCTCCAGCAGGGAGATTGGCTATGCTCCTTGGATCTAAAGGATGCCTACACGCACATCCTCATCCACCCAAGCCACCGCCAATACCTAAGGTTTGTGGTGGCAGGAAATCATTACCAGTACAGAGTACTGCCCTTTGGCCTGTCCTCCGCACCGCGAGTCTTCACAAAATGCCTCGCGGTCGTGGCGGCCCATCTCCGGCTTCGCGGCCTCTTTGTCTTTCCGTACCTCGACGACTGGCTCATCAGAGCAGCGTCCGCTCAGGAGGTCACCCACGCCACGTGCCGCACGGTGACTCTGCTGCAGCACTTGGGCTTTGTCATAAACTTCGCAAAGTCCACTTTGCTCCCCTCACAGGATCTCGAGTTCATCGGCGCAAGGCTGCACACCCCTCAGGCGCGAGCGTACCTACCGCTCGACAGGGCTCAGCGGCTCATGGACCTAGCCGACCGCTTTCGCAGCCAGCCCCTGGTCTCCGCCAGGCGCTTCCTGAGACTGCTCGGCCATATGGCTTCCACCGTCCATGTGACCCCCAATGCCGCCTGAATATGCGGTCTGCTCAATGGTGTCTCCGCCGGCAGTGGCGACAAGCCACAGGCGGCCTAGCAGACCTGGTGCGCGTCTCCGAGCCGCTGGTCTCGTCTATCCGGTGGTGGCTCCGGCAGCCGAACCTGGTATTAGGAATGCCTTTCCAGTCACCTCAGCCGACCCGGGTGCTGACCACCGATGCATCCCTCCTGGGCTGGGGAGCCCATTGCCAAGAGGCACGTACTCAGGGCCTCTGGACCAAGTGGGAGTCTGCTCAGCAGATCAACTTCCTGGAGCTCAGGGCGATCCGCCTAGCTCTCAAGGCCTTCTCCCACCTGACCTCCCAACAGTCCGTCCTTGTCCAGACGGACAATCAAGTTGCCATGTTCTACGTGAACAAGCAGGGGGGCACGGGCTCCTTCCTCCTCTGCCGGGAGGCACAGAAGCTCTGCTCTTGGGCCGTCAGTCACGGCATTCTCCTCAAGGCAGTTTATCTCCCGGGCCCAGAAAATTGCCTGGCGGACAAACTCAGCAGGGTCCTCCAGCCGCACGAGTGGCGTCTGGATCCCTTGATCGTCCAGAAGCTCTTCCTCAGGTGGGGCCTCCCCACGATGGATCTCTTTGCCAGTCCTCGCAACCGGCAACTTCCTCGCTTCTGCTCTCGTCAGCCTCACCCCCTTCGGGTTGCGGCGGACGCCTTTCTGATCTCATGGTCGGGGAGCCTTCTGTACGCTTTCCCTCCCATTCCGTTAGTCTCTCGGACTCTTTTCAAGGTTCTCCGAGACAAAGCCTTCATGATCCTGGTGGCCCCTCGCTGGCCCAGGCAGCCGTGGTTTCCGCTCCTGCTGCAACTGGCGGTGGAGGATCCAATCCCTCTGGGGGCGCAATCGGATCTCCTCACCCAGGATCAGGGGTCCCTACTGCACCCCAACCTCAGGTCTCTCAACCTCATGGCCTGGCTGCTGAGAGGGTAGTCCTTGCTCCCCTTCTCCTGCCGGCGGAGGTGGAGGAGGTCGTCTTGGCTTCGCGACGGCCTTCTACCCGCAAATGCTACGCCCTTAAATGGCGTCGCTTTGCAGTCTGGTGTACCGAACAGTCTCAGGATCCCTTCTCCTGCCCGGTGTCGGTGATCTTGCAGTACTTGCTACACCTCTCTAATCTAGGACTTAAGTCCAACTCCATCAAAGTTCACCTCAGTGCTCTTTCGGCACATCATGTGCCGGTGGACGGTAGACCTCTCTCCAGCGACCCTCTCGTAGCGAGGTTTCTCCGAGGTCTCCTTCTACTTAAACCACCTCTGCGCCCGCCAGCGCCGAACTGGGACCTGAATGTGGTTTTGCAGCGGATCACCTGTCCGCCTTTTGAACCCATGGCTACATGTTCTCTCCGTTTTCTGTCTTGGAAAACACTGTTCTTCGTAGCCCTCACTTCCGCTAGGCGCGTAAGTGAGTTGCAGGCCCTCGTGTCTGATCCCCCCTACACTCGGTTCTACAAGAATAGGGTAGTCCTACGGACTCACCCTAAGTTTCTGCCTAAAGTGGTCTCCCCTTTTCACATCAATCAGGAGGTGGTACTTCCAACCTTCTTTCCCAGACCACACTCCAGCCGAGCCGAGACGGTCCTCCATACCCTGGACTGTAGAAGGGCATTGAACTTCTACCTTGACCGTACGCGGGAGCACCGTAAAGCTGCTCAGCTTTTTGTGTCTTTTGACCCCAATAAATTGGGACTCCCGGTCTCCAAGCGTACTCTGTCCATCTGGGTTGCGGACTGTATCTCTTGGGCTTATGGGGCAGCCGGACTCGCCTTAGAAAGTCGAGTCACGGCTCATTGTGTTCGGGCAAAGGCCACGTCAGTGGCTTACCTCCGCTCTGTTCCGCTGGCAGACATCTGCCGGGCCGCTACTTGGTCTTCGAGCCAGACTTTTGCGGTCCATTACTGTCTCGAGAGGGAGTCCCGTAGGGACAGTGCTTTCGGACAGGCAGTCCTCCGTAGTCTCTTTGAGGTCTGAGCAACTCCTACCCTCCATCCCGGATGTGGGCTACCGGTGGGTGATAATTCAGCGAAGATTCTTTCCTTCTGTGCTGCTGAGCTAGAGGGAGCTCATTTTTGTGCTTAGGGTCTCCGGTAGCCTTGAGCTTGGGAGTCCCATAAGTGAGGACTGACTTCCTGCTTGGTCCTGGAGAAAGCGTAGTTACTCACCTGTAACAGGTGTTCTCCAGGAGCAGCAGGAATCAGTCCTCACTACCCTCCCTCCTCCCCTTGGAGTTGCAATCGTCTGCTTATGTTCTTTTTGCAAATTTTTATGCTGTCTTTTTTAGCTATGTCATCTGACTGGCTAAGATGGCACCTTCGGGCGGGAAGACGACCGCGCATGCGCGCTGCAATTCCCAAAGGCTTTCTTTGAAAGCTGGGGAAAATTGCTCCGCGAGGGCTCCGTCGGCGCCGACGTCACCCATAAGTGAGGACTGATTCCTGCTGCTCCTGGAGAACACCTGTTACAGGTGAGTAACTACGCTTTACCTGTAAGAGGTGTTCTCCAGAGACAGCAGGAATAAGTCCTCACGACCCTCCCTCCTCCCCTGGAGTTGCAGTCCTACCATTGATTTTTATTCATTTTGCCATCTTTTTAGCTATGTCTTTTGACTGAGCAAGATGGCACCCTTGGGCGGGAAGGGGATCGCGCATGCGCGATGCAATCCCAAAGGCTTTCTTTGAAAGCTGGGGAATTGCTCTGCACGAGGGCTCCATCGGTGCCGACATCACCCCATATGTGAGGACTGATTCCTGCTGTCCCTGGAGAACACCTGTTACAGGTGAGTAACTACGCTTAATTGTTAAGCAATTCTGCTTTATCCACTTCAGCTTCTACATATTTCTCTCATTAACATTCTGAGTCTGACAATGCCATTTCTTCCTGTCACTAACAGATCTTAGGGGGGGAAAAGTCTTATCTCTCTGCTGCACCCCCCCCCCCCCCCTAGGCTATTTTTTCTTTCATTTGTATCTTTGTTTTGCTGACCTGTTTTTCTTTTTAACCTTTATAAATAACCTGGAAATGGAAACATTTAGTGAGTTGATCAAATTTGCAGGTAACACAAAATTATTCTAAATTGTTAAATCACAAGAGGATTGAAAAATTGCAAGAGGACCTTGGGAAACGGGACATTCAAATAGCAGATGAAATTTAATATGGAAAAGTGCAGAGTTATGCGGTTAGGAAAAAAACAACCCAAGCTACAATGTAAGGTTCCCACATAAGGAATCACCACCCAGGAAAAGGATCTAGACATCATTGTGGATAATACATTGAAATCCTCTGCTCAGTATTTAGTAGCGACCAATAAAGCTCATAGAATGCTAGGAATTATAAGGAAACACAGAGAATAAAACAGAGAACATTGTCATGTATCTGTATCACTATATGATGCTATCACATCTTGAGCGCTGTGTTTAGTACTGGCCATCATATCTTTAAAAAAAAATAAAAAACTAGTGGAATGATAAAGGTCTATAAAATGATTGGAGTAAAACTCCTAAACATGGATTGCTTGTTTACTACTTCAGAAAGCAGAAAGACTAGGAGACACATAATGAAGATATGAAAGTATTAATCAGAGAAACTTTATCTCCAGGAAGAAGCAGGAATGTAGCCTTCACATATGGGTGACATCAGCACCGACGGAGCTCGCATGGGAACACTCCCCAGCGTCCTATAGGAAAGCTTTTGGGAGCATCCTCTGCGCCTGCCCTGCTGCCTTTCCAGCTCTCCCCCCTCAGTTTTCCGTGGAGCCAACGGAGCAATTCCTGTCACCACAGAAAATCATCTTCTTTTGTGGTTGCGTCTGCCTTCCCGTCGACGCTAGCACCAGTATCATCGGTGTCTCTTTTCTTTTCTTCTCTTCTATTTCTTTTTTCAAAAAAAAAAAAGTTTTCTTTGAGGGTCTTTGCCCTCTAGGTGCTTAGGCGCCATTTTGGGCCTTAGGCCCCTTTGTTCCTCAAAATGGAGAAACCAACTAGTGGTTTCAAAAAATGTTCTAAATGGAGTACCATCATTTCTGCTACCGACACCCATGACTGGTGTCTTAAATGTTTGGAACCAGACCATTCACCATCGGAATGTCTCCTCTGCAGAAAGATGACAAAGAGGGGCCTGCAGAATAGAGCTGCGAAACTCTGCATCCTCTTTGCTTCGGATGCAATGTCTGTTGCATCAGCGTCGTCCATGGCTTCATCTTTCTCCCATGGATCTCAGGTAACGAAACCAAAGTCGTCTTAGAAGACTGGTCGGTCCACAAAGGGTAAAGCTCCTTCTAAGCATTGAGATGCTTTAAGCGTTGCCCTAGAGAAGAATACACTGGCCAAACAGCCCCGTCCAATACATTATCGGGGTTCCAAGATGTTTCCGAGGCGTCCACCTCTGGAGAGCTCTTGGTGCCATGTTCTGGAGTCGTAGCCCACTGTTTGGGTACTGATACCCAGGAATCGGCTGTCTCCATGGATCAACATATCCTAGCCATTGAGCGTAGTCTTGCAGCATTGCTGGCAGCTTTGGTACTGCTAAAGCCTCTGCAATCGGTTCCGCAGCCATTGCTACCAGCACCGGTATCTGTATCGACCATTGCGCTCTCTCCACGCTACCACCCATTCCAGCCCTGCAGTCTGTGTCCGGCATCGAGGGTCCTGTACTGAGGCATTCCAATGCCAATTTCAATCGGTACCGTCGACAGGCCGGGCAGGAGCACCCAGCCCATCGATACTTCGAGTCTTCCAATTCTTCCGATGAATCGATCGATACCAGAGAGGCTCTTCCGGATGATCCTTCTCCTTCCCCACAATGCCGGATGTCTCCTCCGGAGGACATGTCTTTTCAAGACTTTATACGGTATGTGGTTCGGGGCCTCTCTATTAGGTGATCTCCGAGATGGAACAGAGTGCTGAAGAACTTGAAATTTTTCAGTATCCGGCAGCCTCTAAGGAGGCCGCTACCTTACCCATTCATCGGATATTGCATAACCTCATGCTTAGGGTGTGGGAAACACCTTTAACGGTGTCTCCACATTCTCAGAGACTCAATACCATGTACCGGGTACTGCAGTGTCCCGGTCTTCAGAAGACGCAGTTACCGCACCATTCCATGGTTGTGGAATCAGCAGTCTGTCAAATTAAAAGTGCTAAGACACATTCCTCGAATCCTCTGGGCCATAAAGCGAAAACCCTCGATGCCTTCGGCCGTCGATGTTTTCAGGCCTCCATGTTATTGGTCAGAATAAGTTCATACATACAGTACTCAACATGGGTATGTTTCTTCGGGAGGTGACTAAGATTTGGAACTAATGGCTCCTCTTCTCCCAGACAAGAGGGCTGATTTCCTGACACTTGTTAAACATGCCCAGAATGTTTTCAAGTTCATGAACAGGGCAACCTTTGATTGTTTTGCGTGTATTAGCAGGACTTATGCTATTTCCATCGGTGCACGTCGGATTGCTTGGTTACAAGCATCTGATTTAGAGCAGTGTGTGCAAGATAAGCTGGGGAATATTCCTTGCATGGGAGAAAACCTCTTTGGCAAGGATTGGCAAGACAAAGCTGCTCAGCTTGAGTCCAAGAACACCACCCTAAACAGGCTCTCTAGGACCACTGCCAACCCAGCTAAGAAAAAGACGGTTAAGAAGCCCTTTTTCAACAAGAAAAAGAAGTTTTATCCTTCTTGCACCCATGCTGTCCACTGTCCGGTCCATGCTTCCCAGAAGGGACAGCAACAACCGAAGCAAGAAAGGAAGGCTCAGGCCCCCAGAGCCCAAACAGCTCAGCAGACCCAGACTCCACAAGGTCTTTGACTTCCTGCTATAGAACTTAACTATCCTACCCCTGGAAATTTCAGAGCCAGTCAACATCCCAGGCAGACTGTTACTTTGCCAAAAGATGGCACCCGATAACATCAGAACATTGGAGACTCTCCATAGTGACAGAAGGGTACAAACTTCACTTCCAAAGTATGCCCCCTCCCTCCACTCCAAGAGAATTCAGCTCTCGGCCCCCTCTTACCACTCTCTTCTGCCAGGAGGTTACCACCCTTCTCGCTTAGGAAGTGCCACTTTCCCAACAAGGCCTGGGCTTCTACTCCCTCTGTTTCCTTATGCCAAAGAAAACAGGAGGATACAGGCCCATTCTGGACCTCCGAGAATTAAACAAGTATCTGCTCCTAGAGAAATTCAAAATGATCTCTCTCAGAACACTTCTCCCTTACATCCAGAGTCAGGATTGGCTATGTTCTCTAGACCTAAAGGATGCATATATACATATCCTTATCCACAAAGAACACAGGAAGTTTCTTTGATTCCTCTTTCAGGGAAGACATTACCAGTACAGGGTTCTACCCTTCGGCCTGGCTTCTGCCCCAAGAGTCTTCACAAAATGCATGGTAGTAGTAGCAGCATTTCTAAGAACTCTAGGGATATTTGTCTTCCCCTTCTTAGACTGGCTCATCTGAGCATCGTCTGCTCCAGAGGCCTGCTCTGCGCTCTCTTGTACAATGCAGGTTCTTCAACATTTGGGGTTCGTAATAAATCTTCCAAAATCCCAACTCACCCCTTCTCAAACCTTAGAGTTCATAGGGGCTCTTCTAGACACGCAGCAGTCGAGGGCTTTTCTGCCACACATACGCTGCGCTCGAATAGTTCAACTAGCTTCCCAAACAGCTATGAAGACTTCCCTAACTGCTCGAGAAATGCTTCAGTTGCTCGGTCATATGATTGATTTCTTTGACTGGGTGACCAGGGAGTTGGACCGAGGGAGAGCTCTAGATGTGGTGTATTTAGATTTCAGTAAAGCCTTTGACACTGTTCCTCACAGGCGACTTATAAACAAACTGAGCACCCTAGGGATGGACCCAAAAGTTACTGCTTGAGTTAGAAATTGGTTGGGTGGGAGGCGACAAAGAGTACAAGTAAATGGAGCTCACTCTGAGGAGAAGGATGTTACCAGTGGTGTGCCCCAGGGATCTGTCCTTGGTCCGATTCTTTTTAACATCTTTGTTAGTGATATAGCGGAAGGGCTGTCGGGTAAGGTTTGCCTCTTTGCGGATGATACCAAAATCTGCAATAGAGTAGACACCCAGGAAGGTGTAGATAACATGAGGAGGGATCTAGCTAAGCTTGAAGAATGGTCTAGAATTTGGCAGCTGGGATTTAATGTTAAAAAATGTAAGGTCATGCATTTGGGCTGCAGCAATCCAAGGGAGCAATACAGTATAGGAGGTGAAGTACTTTTGTCCACTAAAGAAGAGCGGGACCTAGGCGTGGTTGTGTCTGATGATCTTAAAGTAGCTAAACAGGTAGAAAAGGCGACAGCAAAAGCTAGAAGGATGCTTGGGTGCATACGGAGAGGAATGGCTAGCAGAAAAAAGGAGGTGATAATGCCTCTGTATAAGTCTTTGGTGCGACCTCATTTGGAGTATGGTGTGCAATTCTGGAGACTGCACCTTCAAAAGGATGTGAACAGGATGGAGTCGGTGCAGAGGGTGGCTACTAAAATGATTAGTGGGCTTCATTATAAAGCATATGAGGACAGACTTAAGGATCTTAATATGTACACCTTAGAGGAAAGGTGGGATAGAGGTGATATGATTGAGATGTTTAAATACCTCCGTGGCATAAATGTTCAGGGAGAGAGCCTCTTTCAATTGAAAGCAAGTTCTGCTACGAGGGGACATGGGATGAGGGTGAAGGGAGATAGATTCAGGAGTGATATGCGGAAATATTTCTTTACGGAAAGAGTAGTGGATCCATGGAATAGTCTCCCAGTGGAGGTGGTAGAGATGACAGTAACTGAATTCAAAAAAAGCATGGGAACAACACAGAGGATCTCTAAAGGTAAAAAGTGGACTGTTGTAGTTGTTGATATGGAAGGACAGACTAGATAGGCCATGTGGTCTTTTTCTGTCATCATGTTTCTATGTTTCCACTGTACATGTGGTTCCCTATGTCCGTCTGTCTACACATGCGTGCAGCTAAGTGGACCCTAGCTTCGCAGTGGACTCAGGCATCATGTCTTCTGGGGGACAAAATCAGGAACTTTGCACGCCTCATTTCGTCCCGCCAATGGTGGCAATCACCAGAAAACCTACTTGTAGGGTCACCTTTTCAGAAGCCACCACACCAGTCCACCCTGACTACAGATGCGTCCAAATTTGGTTGGGGAGCTCATCTGGACAATCTCTCCAGTCAGGGTCTTTGGACTCAGCAGGAGGCTCAGCTTCACATAAACCTGCTAGAACTCGGAGCCAACTTCAATGCTCTCAGTGTATTCCAGGACAACCTGTGCTCCAAAACAGTTCTAGTCCAGATGGACAATCAGGTTGCCATGTTCTATGTGAACAAGCAGGGTGGAACATGTCAGGCGTTGTGCAACGAAGCCCTACACCTATGGTCCTTTGCCATACGCCTTCAGATCCACTTACTAGCGGTGTATCTCCCTGGCAAGCAGAATCTCCTGGCACACAAACTCAGTTGAGTACTACTGCCACACGAATGGTCTCTCCATTCAGAGCAAATTGCTCTAATCTTTCAAATCTGTGTAATCCCAGATATAGATCTGTTTTCAAGTCCTCAGAATGCCAAACTTCCCAGCTTCTGTTCCAGAATTCCTGCTCAGAACAGTCAGGCAATGGATGCTTTCCACCTCCACTGGGGTCAGAACTTCCTATATGCCTACCCACCCATTCCCCTCATTCCCAAGACTCTGTTCAAGCTTCAGAGAGACGGGCTATATGATCCTCATAGCCCCACGCTGGCCACGACAGACATGGTATCCACTGCTTCTATGTCTCTCTCAAGCCAAACCTCTGGAGTTGGGATGTGCTCCAGATCCCCTATCCCAGGAGAACGGGATGCTTTTGCACCTGATGGTGTGGCTGCTGAGAGCTTAGAACTCCAGGATATCAACCTCTCTCAACAGGTTAAAGATATCCTTTTGGCCTCCAGGAAACTTTCCACAAGGCGTGCTTACGCTTTTAAATGGAGAAGGTTCTCAATCTGGTGTTCAAAGAAGGAACTTAATCCTTTTTCCGTTCCAGTAGAGGTGTTACTTGAGTATCTCCTCCACATTTCATCCTCTGGACTTAAAACTAATTCAGTGACAGTCTACCTCAGTGCCATTGTGGCTTTTCACTTGCCCTTTGATGGACAACCTGTCTCGTCTCTCATCCGCTTGTAGCGCGCTTTATGAGAGGTCTACTCTTAACTCTTTGATTCACGAAAAGCGGTAAATAAACACTAATAAATAACTAAGCCTCCCATCAAGCCACCACCCATGCCACCATGCCACGCCATGCCACCATGGGTGGCATGGGATCTCAATCTTGTCCTTGGACAACTGATGAAGCCGCCCTTCGAATCCCTAGCCACTGCATCCCTGAAGTTTCTTTCTTGGAAGTCATCTTCCTAATTGCCCTCACTTCTGCAAGACGCATCACTGAGCTCCAAGCTTTAGTGGTTGACCCTCCTTATTCACGGTTCCACCATGATAAGGTAGTCCTTAGGACTCATCCTCACTTTATGCCAAAGGTGGTTTATCTTCCTGTTCTCTTCCCTAGGCCGCATGCCTCTAGTGCAAAAAGGAATCTACATACTCTGGATTGCAAGCACGCTTTGGCCTTTTATCTTCAGAGAACTAGGCAGCACAGAAAGGCTTCACAGCTTTTTGTTACCTTTGATTCCAGTCACCTGAGTCTGCCAGTTTCCAAGAGAACACTCTCCAAGTGGATTGCAGACTGTATATCCTTTACCTATGAGAGTAAAGGACTTTCTCTTGAAGGTCATGTCACAGCACACAATGTGCGAGCAATGGCTGCCTCTATGGCAAACCTACACTCAGTGGCGATTGATGAGATCTGCAAAGCAGCAACCTGGTGCTCTGTCCACACCTTTGTGGCCCACTATTGCTAGGACAAGGACTCCCGTTGGGATGCCTCGTTTGGCCAGGCTGTTCTCCAGCATCTCTTTCAGACTTAGAACAACCCCTACCCCCCCAGTCCTGGGTTTCAATACTAGAGATCCTTGGGAGGAAACATGACCAACTTAAGCCTGTGTTTCACTGCTCTCTCTGGGGTCATCTCTCTGGCATCTCCAAGCTAGGGAGTCCCATATGTGAAGACTACATTCCTGCTTGTTCCTGGAGATAGCGTAGTTACTCACCTGTAACAGGTGATCTCTGGGAACAGCAGGAATTGAGTCTTCACAACCCACCCTCCTCCCCTATGAGTTGTATCTCTCTCTCTCTCCTCTCCTTTTATCTCAGCTACAAACCCAACTGAGGAGGGAGAGTTGGGAAGGCAGCAGCGCAGGCGCAGTGGGATGCTCCCAAAAGCTTTCCTATAGGACGCTGGGGAACATTCCTGCACAGGCTCTGTCAGTGCCGATGTTACCCATATGTGAAGACTCAATTCCTGCTGTTCCCGAAGATCACCTGTTACAGTTGAGTAACTACGCTTTTTCTCCATGAACAAGCAGGAAACAGTCCTCGCGTATGGGTGATGTCCCCGACGGAGCCCTGCACAGGAACGCTCCTCAGCTTCCATTGAAAGCTTTTGGGAGCCTCCATCGCACATGCATGCCTGCCTTCCTGACTGCTGCAGCACTATCTTATCTCCCATTGGAGCCCCAAGGACGTGTTCCTGTTTCATCGCTGGAAAAAGTTGATGTTTTGGGGTTCTTTTCTTTTTTCCTTAGTAGTTTCCCGCCTTTCATCGAGTGCATCAGCTCCTGCCAGCACTGGCCTTTGAAATTATTTGGTTTTTTATCCATTTGGAATTTTCTTTTCCCAAGTGGGTTTTTTCTGGTTGGAGCAATTGAGCCATTTAATTTTGTGGCAGCCGTTTTTCCGGTCATGTCGCAACCAGCTAGCGGATTCCAGAAGTGCGCACACCATCTCTCATGGACAGTCATAATTGGTGCTTCTGCCCTGACCACGAGCCCCTCCTACTATAATCTCTGCTTGCAGAAGACCAGGAAGGGCCTCAAGGGCTGGGAGAAGCCGTGTGAGTCACTTTTTGGGCTGTTGGACTTGGTATCCTCGGCCCCAGCATAGACATCGGCTTCAGTGCCCTCGTGGGGCTCCACTGAAGCCTCGGCATTGTGCATCGCTCATGCTTATTTGGAGCTGAGGGGCTGTGAGACCATGAAATGGAGGCTCTCCGACCTCTGGTTGGAGCCACGAAGGATCCACTATCCACCACATTGAAGGGGTCATCAAGAACTGGGCCAAGGGCCACGGACATCGACACCAGAGCTCTTCTCGATGTGACGTCAGGGAGCGATGGTCAAAAGTGATCTGCAAGGTGTCCCGGTGGGAAGAGTTGACTCCCAATGCCCCGTAGGGCCATTGGCAGCCTCCTGATGCCTTTACCATCGTAGAGTCCCTGGGAGGGGTGCCGGAGTTGTTGGCTGAAGTCATTGTAGTGGAGGACTAGCCTAGTGGTTAGAGCACTGGCTTGGGAACCAAGAGACCACAGTTCAGTTCCCACTAGCACTCCTTGTGGCCTTGGGCAAGTCACTTAACCTGCCATTACCTCAGAACAATCCAAGTTATCAGTGTCCCTGTCTAATGTACATTACCAAGTTTAAGTTACAGTGTAAACCGTTTTGACTAAATGATAAAGTGGTTTAAAAAAAACCTGTTAAATAATTGTACCGGTCCCCAAAACCTTGAAGACTGCAATGCTGACGGAGCACCTTTGGGCCCTGACTTCTTCTCAGGGGAGTATCCTCTGGACCTGCACCACTGCAATCTTTTCTAGGCGGAGATCATCACCCTCTTGGCCAAGTTAGGCATCAAGCCAGAGCCCCAGCCCAGATAGGGCAAGGTTTCTACTCCCAGTACTTCCTGGTCCCCAGAAAGTCAGGGGGGTTCTGACCCATCCTGGACCTTAGGAACCTGAACTGCTTTTTAGTTTGGGAAAAGTTCAAGATGGTCTCTCTAAGAACGTTGCTCCCATACATCTTCAAGGGTGATTGGCTATACTCCTTGGATCTGAAGGATGTGTGTGTACACATCCCAATCCATCCTCTTCACAGAAAGTACCTGCACTTCGTGTTGGGTGGCCAGCACTTCCAGTACCGTGTGCTGCCCTCTGGGTTGGTGTCGGCCCCCAGAGTGTTCACCAAGTGTCTGGTGGCCGTTGCCATATACCTCCAGACCCTGGAGGTCTTCCTTTTTCATTACTTAGATTATTGGCTTATAAAGAGTTCCATGCTAGACGGCGTGCGGCTGTCGTCACACCTGATGATTCATGTGCTCAAGTGATGTGGGTTTGTCATAAACTACCCCAAGTTACAACTTCAGCTCAAGTTCATTGGGCTGTTCTTGACACCACTCAAGCTCGAGCATTTATCCCAGCAGACTGCCTGCCATGGCTCACGGAGCTGGTGGGCACTGTATGACAGAAGCATGTCACAACGGCTTAGGGGGATGCTGCGGATGTTAGGCCACATGGCCTCCACAGTGCATGTGACCCAATTGGCCCATCTCTGGATTAGTCTGGCTTAGTGGACTCTGAGTACTCGGTGGTGGCAGGTCACAAGCTGTCTCAGGGACCGAGTAGCGGTTACTACACCCCGCGCTGAGTCCCTGCAGTAGTGACTGGAGCCGCAGACTTGCTCCAAGGCTACCTCTTGCAGTCTCCACTGGACACTAACCACAGACATGTCAAAGTTGGGCTAGGGCGCTCACCTGGATGGCCTGTGGTCTGAGCAGGAGAGCTTGCACCAGATAAATTTCTTACAGCTGCGAGCCATCACAAATGCCTTTTGGGCATTCCGGACACACCTGGCCAACTAGATTGCCCTGATTCAGACGGACAGTCAGGTTGCGATGTTCTGTGTCGTCAAACAGGGGGGCATAGGATCGTACTCCTATGTTGGGAGGTGGTGCACCTCTGTAAGTTCGCCGTAGCCCATGGGATGGAGCTGAGGGCGACCTATCTGCCTGGAGAACTCTGTGCCCTGGCGGACGATCTCAGCAGGTTCTTCTAGCCTTACGAGTGGACCCTCAAGAGGGTGGTGGAGAGCATGTTTCGGGAGTGGGGCACTCCATTGGTGGACCTCTTTGCCATGCTGCACGATGCCCAGGTGGATCATTTTTACTTCTGGATGACTTCAAGGGATCGGTTGGTTTTGGGCGCCTTCTTTCTGAACTGGGGAGTGGGTCTGCTCTATGCATTCCCCCAATCCCATTGGTGACGAAAACGCTACTGAAACTCTAGGCAGAGTGGGGTACCATGATACTCATTGCCCCATACTGGCCCAGGCAGCCGTGTGTTTCCCTGCTGCTTCCTGGTGGGAGCCTCTTCATCTGGGCTGCGACCCCAACCTCATTTCTCAGGAGGACAGGACCTTGCTATATCCCAGTGTCTGGTCCCTGGCCCTCATGGCTTGGATACTGAGCAGGTAGTTCTTTCAGAGCTTAACCCGCCTGGAGAGGTGATGGATGTCATCCTGGCTTCTTGCAGGGATTCAACGCATCGTTCCTGTGCCTTCAAGTGGCAGAGGTTCTCTCTTTGATGCGCTGGACCCCTTCTCCTGCTCGGAAGGGCTCCTGGAGTATTTTCTGCATCTGTCAAACTCTGGCCTCAAGTCCATCTGAGTGTAATTGGGGCCTACCATTATGGCTTGGAGGGCAAGCCCATCCCTGCTCAGCCTCTGGTGGCCTGCTTCATGCGCGGCTTGCTTCTTTCTAAACCTCCAATTAAGCCTCCGCTGGTGGCGTGGGATCTTAATGTGGTGTTGGTGCAGCTCATGTTGGCTCCATTTGAGCCGCTGGTGACCTGCCCGCTGAAATTCCTAACCTGGAAGGTTGTGTTTCTTGAGGTGCTTGCCTCGGCCCACTGTGTCAGTGAGTTTCAGGTCTTGGCTCACCCCACCATACACCAGGTTTCATCATAACTGGGTAGTGCTGCATACGCACCCGCGTTCCTTGCCCAAGGTGGTCTCTGCTTAACACCTGAATCAGTCAGTGGTCTTGCCCACCTTCTTTCCCAGGCCTCACATCAACAGGGTGGAGGCCCAGCTGCACACGGAGTGTAAACATGCTCTGGGTTTATATCTAGTGTGGATGAGAGTACATTGGCGTTTCACCCAGCTGTTCATTTCTTTTAACCCCAGCAAGCTGAGTGTGGCAGTCTCCTAACGCACGCTGTCCATTGGGTGGCAGACTGCATTTCTTTCACCTATGCTCAGGCAGGTCTGAGCCTTGAGGGTCATGTCACAGCTCATAGTGTCTGAGTCATGGCTGCTTCCGTGGCCAATCCGCTGTCGGTCTCTGTGGAGTAGATTTGTAGGGCTGCTACATCACAGTCCACTACTGTCTGGATGGGGATTCCCGTCAGGACAGTAACTTCATTCAAGCCATACTCTAGCATCTGTTTGGGACTTTGGTTCAACTCCTTTCCTCCAGCCCTTCTATCCATCCAGGCCACCGGAGTCTCCCGATGTGAATGTATGTTGTGGACGTTGAATCAGTTGCAGGGCCATACCGATCGTGAAATGCACCCTGTGCGACTTGCACATCGGCGCCCTCCCCCCCCCCCTGCACCTCCATCTAGCCACTTTGAGGGCAGAAGAGAAGAGGCGCGCATCCAATGTGCAAGTCGCCGACACGCTAAGCAGGTCTGGTCCTGGAGGGACCAGACCTGCTTAGCGTGCTGTGGGAAGGCTTAAGGGGCGCATTTCGACTGTCTGCCGTTGCCTGCCGCCGCTGAGAAGAAAAAAAGTGGCAACAGCAGACAGCCGAAATGCGCCCCTTAAGCCTTTACGCCCTGTGCGGCCGCACTGCTCGCACAGGGCTAGGTACAGTCCTGATCAGTTGAATCCCAGAGAGGGACTACAAATGCTGCTGTTCCAGTTCTTATTGCCCTGGTCGGATTGTTTTTGTGATTAGTAGCCTGGAGCTTGGGAGTCCCATACGTGAATACTGCGTCCTGCTTTTTCAAAGAGAAAGCATGGTTATTCACCGTAACAGGTGTTCTCTGTGAATAGCAGGAATAAGTCCTCCCACCTCCCCATGGAGTTGTTCTTGACTACTAGCTTTGTATCTTACTTGCGATAACATAGTAAATGACGGCAGATAAAGACCAGTATGGTCCATCTAGTCTGCCCAGTAAGATGGCAAAAGTAGGTGCACCTACCGCTCCGTGCAGGCCACCCCTCCCCATGTCTTTGTTTAGGGGTGCACCCACCGCTCCGTATAGGACACCCCTGTATGTTGAGAAATAAGATGGCGCCACGACAGGCGGGAAGGCAGGCGTGCATGCGTGATAGAGGCTCCCAAAAGCTTCCAATAGAAGATGGGGAGCCATTCCCATATGGGGCTCTGTCAGGGACATCACCCATATGTGAGGACTTATTCCTGCTGTTCATGGAGAACACCTGCTACATGTGAGTAAAGCATAGTTAATCACCTGTAACAGTTGATCTCCAGGAACAGGCAGGAATGAGTCTTCACATATGGGGTACGTCGGTACCGACGGAGCCTGCGCGGGAACGCTCCCCAGCTTCCCAAAAAGGAAAGCTTTTGGGAGCATCCCACAGCGCCTGCGCGCTGCCTTCCCGCCTTTCCTAACCACCTCTCCTCAATTCTTCTTTGCCGCGGAGCCAGCAGGTCGAGCCCTGTCACCACTGAAGTTCTTTATTTTATTTTCTTTCTTTAGTCGCGTGTCTTCCTTCCCCGACTCCGGACCGGTACCGCCGGTCTTTTCTTTCTTTTCTTTAAAAAAAAAACAAAACAAAAAAAACTATATATTTTTCCCTCACTTAGTGTATTTTTCTCTTTGGGCCTTAGGCCTCACAAGAAATTTTCCTCATGGAAAAACCAGCCTCCGGGTTTAAGAAATCCACTAAGTGCAGCGGTACTATTTCTGTTACAGACACCCATGAATGGTGTCTTAAATGTTTGGGTCCTAAACACTCCATTTCGGATTGTCCGTCCTGCTCTCTGATGTCTAAATGGGGTTTACAGAAACGAGCAGCTAAGCTCCATGTGCTGTTTCCCGCTGATGCTGCTTTGGTGGCATCAACGTCTTCCAGGGCTGCTTCTTCCCCCAATGGATCTCTGGTAACCAAACATAAATCCAGCCGGTCCTCGAAGGGTAGATCTCCCTCTAAGCATTGAGATGCCTCCGGGCTTGCCCTCGAGGATCCTGCACCGGCAAAACAACCCCGGCGGGAAGCTCCGGCTTCCAAAGCTCCACCTATGGGGTTACAGGTTGACATCGATGGCACGGCCTCGACCGATCACCTGTTAGAATGCTCTGGGGTACCGGCACAACCTTCCGGTACCGAGTTCCAGGCATTCATGGCGTCGATGGATCAGAATGTTCTGTCCATGCAGCAGGCTATCAGTGCCTTCATCCAAGCTGCGACGCCATTGATACCACAACAAACTCTGTTGTCGGTATCGACTCGGGTACCGGCACCAGCGCCGATACCGGTACCGACTTATCCAGGGCTGCTCATCGGTACCAATCCGGTTCTGATGACGCCCGATGTCGATACTGCTTGATACGCGTACCGAGCGTTAGAAGAGCACCCTGACAGACGGTACTTTGATTCCTCTGGTGATTCTGATACATCAGAGGAGTCTGCTGAAGTATCTATAACCCTTCCTGAAGAGCCTTCTTCTCCAAAAAGAAGAATGTCTCCTCCAGAGGACTTGTCCTTTCAAGACTTCATAAGAGAAGTGGCTAAAGGTCTTTCTATTTCAGTATCCTCTGAATCAGAACCTAGAGCAAAAAAATTAGATATTTTGGGTTATTCTAAGGCTCCTAAAGAGGCAGTCACCTTACCAATTCATGAGATTCTTTATGAACACATGATTGATTTATGGGAGACTCCTCTCACTATCTCTCCTCATTCTCGCAGATTGGACACTATGTATCGTGTCCCTCCCTGTCCTGGTTTTCATAAAACACAGCTTCCTCACCATTCCATTGTGGTGCAGTCAGCTATGAAGAGGATAAAGAGTACAAAGAGACACTCTTCTACTCCTCCAGGAAGAGAATGCAGGACCTTGGATGCTTTTGGTAGGAAAATCTTCCAGGCCAGTATGCTTATTGCCAGAATCAACTCCTATAGTCTTTACATGGGTATGTTTCTAAAGGAGGTTGCAGGTAAACTGCACACTTTCCTCCCTTTTCTACCAGAAGATAAAAGGGATGAATTCCTCATTTGGCTTAAGCATACTCAAGACATTTCAACGTTTTCCAACAGGGCAGCCTTTGATTCCTTTGAAGGTGCCAGCAGAGCTGCTGGCATTGCCATAGCTGCTCGCAGAATTGCTTGGCTCCAAGCTTCTGATTTAGAACCCTGGGTCCAAGATGGATTAGGAAATCTTCCCTGTACAGGGGAAAAACTCTTTGGCAAAGAATGGCAAATAAAAGCCACTCAAATGGATGCAGAAAATTCTGCTCTGAATAGACTTTCAAAGTCAACCTCCATTCCTGCCAAGAAAAAACCCTTCAAGAAGTCTTTTTTTTTCAAAAAGGGCAGATTCCCTTCTACTTCTGGCCAACAATCCTCTACAGGTCGCTTTGCTACTAAGCATCAGCAACCTAAACAGGCCAGGCCTAAGACTACAGGGGCTGCTGCAACTCAGCAGACCCAACCTCCTCAGGGTTTTTGACTTGATGCTAGAGAACTTAGCCTTTCTGGCTTTAAAACAGCCAGAACCTCTCACCATTCCAGGAAGGTTAGCTCATTTTGCTCCCAGATGGGAGCAGATTACATCAGAGCAGTGGACCCTCTCCATCATAAGAGAGGGCTACAAACTTCATTTCTCAGACCTTCCTCCCCACACCATGGTGAGACATTTCAATTCTCCCACATCTCTTCTCGACCTTCTAGGTCAAGAGGTGGCTACCCTTCTTGCCCAAGGGGCAATAGAAGAAGTTCCCCTTCTTCAACAAGGGTCAGGGTTTTACCCCCCGTATTTTTGCATTCCAAAGAAGACAGGGGGATATACAGACCCATATTAGATCTCAGGGAATTGAACAAATTTCTATGCAAGGAGAAGTTCAAGATGCTTTCTCTGGGCACTCTCCTTCCATACCTTCAAAGTCAGGATTGGCTTTGTTTTCTAGATCTCAAGGATGTGTACACACATGTCCTCATCCATCCATCTCACAGAAGATTCCTCCGTTTTCTTTTCCAAGGAAAACATTATCAATACAGGGTGCTTCCGTTTGGTCTGGCCTCTGCCCTAAGAGTGTTCACCATATGCATGGCAACAGTAGCTGCATTTCTACACACTCTGGGAATATTTGTATTCCCATACCTGGACGACTGACTCATCCTAGCTCCATCTCAGTCAGAGGCCCAGACTTCCCTGGACTGCACAAGGCGCATTCTACAGTATCTGGGACTTGTGGTAAACCTCCCAAAGTCCCAGCTCACCCCTACTCAGTCCCTAGAGTTCATAGGGGCCTGGCTAGATACTACCACTGCAAGGGCCTATCTTCCTCAGGCCCGTTGCCTACGCCTAGTGCAGTTAGCCTCTCAGGTTCAGTCAAAGAGCCACTTAACTGCCCGGGAGATGCTACAACTGCTAGGCCACATGGCTTCCACAGTGCATGTGGTACCCTATGCTCGCCTACATATGAGAGCAGCCCAATGGACTTTGTCCACCCAGTGGACTCAAGCATCAGGAGCTCTCTGACCAAATGGCAACCTCCAAACGTCTCTTTTGGTCTCTCCAGTGGTGGATGTCCACTCAAAATCTGTTGCTGGGGTCCCCCTTCCAACAATTGTTGCCCCAAGCAACTCTCACAACAGATGCCTCCCAAACAGGTTGGGGAGCTCATCTACAAGACCTCTCCACCCAAGGCACTTGGTCCCCACAGGAGACCTTTCTTCATATCAATCTCTTGGAGCTTCGAGCAGTCTTTCTAGCTTTCAAGGTCTTTCATACCCTGCTCAGCTACAAGACAGTCCTCATTCATACGGACAATCAAGTAGCCATGTTTTACATAAACAAGCAAGGAGGAACTGGCTCTCTGTCGCTTTGCAACGAAGCTTTAAGATTGTGGGCCTTCGCCAGAGAGCATCAAATCCATCTCCTGGCAGTATACCTCCCAGGAATCCAAAACTCTTGGGCAGACAGACTCAGTCGAGTTCTGCTCCTACACGAATGGTCCCTGCACATGGATCAGGTACTCAGAATTTTCCAAGAATGGGGAACCCCGGACATAGACCTCTTTGCAAGTCCGTGGAATGCCAAACTTCCCCGGTTCTGTTCCAGAATTCCGTGTCGGGGAGTTCAGGCCAAGGATGCCTTCCTCCTTCACTGGGGTCAGGGTTTCCTGTATGCCTTTCCACCCATTCCCTTGATTCCCAAGACTCTGTTCAAACTCCAGAGGGATCAAGGATCTATGATCCTCATAGCTCCACGCTGGCCACGCCAAGTGTGGTACCCCTTCTGCATCTCTCCCAAGCCCCCTCTCTGGACTTGGGAGCTGCTCCAGACCTTCTGTCCCAGGAGGAGGGGACTTTGTGGCACCCAAACCCCAAGTCCCTTCACCTCAGAGCTTGGTTACTGAAGGCCTAGACCTTCAAAGCTGGAATCTTTCTCAACAAGTGAAGGATATCCTCTATGCTTACAGAAAACCTTCCACTAGGCGTTCCTATGCTTTTAAATGGAAAAGATTTTCCATTTGGTGTGCTGAAAGGAGTCTCGACCCTCTAGCACTACCTTTGAATTCTCTATTGGAATACCTCCTGCATCTTTCCAATGCAGGCCTTAAGACAAATTCAGTAAGGGTCCATTTAAGTGCTATTGCAGCATCCCTTAAGCCTATCAATGGACAACCTGTTTCCTCTCATCCTCTTATTGCAAGATTCATGAGAGGCCTAACTTTAACTAGACCTCCCATTAGGCCTCCTCCGGTGGCATGGGATTTAAATCTGGTTCTTGGTCAGCTTATGAAGCCTCCTTTTGAACCCTTAGCCACCACCTCCTTGAAATTTCTTTCCTGGAAGGTTATTTTCCTCATTGCAGTCACCTCAGCTTGCCGCATCAGTGAGCTGCAGGCCTTAGTGGGTAATCCACCTTATACAAGGTTCCATCATGATAAGGTAGTTCTTAGGACCAATCCACACTTTATGCCTAAAGTGGTCTCAGCTTTTCTTCTTAATCAAGAGGTATATTTACCTGTCTTTTTTCCAGCTCCTCATGCATCAAGTGCAGAGAAGAATCTTCATACTCTGGATTGTAAAAGAGCTCTTGCCTTTTATTTACAAAGAACACAGCAACATAGAAAGTCTTCCCAGTTCTTTGTTGCTTTTGATCCCTCTCATTTGGGACTTCCAGTCTCTAAGAGGACACTGTCCAATTGGATTGCTCAGTGTATTTCTTTCGCCTACCAGAGTAAGAACCTTTCTCTGGAGAGCCATGTCACAGCTCATAATGTGAGGGCCATGGCCGCCTCTATGGCTCATCTAAATTCTGTGTCCATCGACCAGATCTGTCGAGCAGCCACCTGGGCCTCGGTTCATACCTTCACAGCCCATTACTGCTTGGACAAGGACTCCCGCTGGGATCCCTTGTTTGGTCAGGCTGTTCTCAAACACCTGTTCCATTCTTAATCAACTCCTACCCTCCATCCCTGGATAGATGCCTGAGATCCATAGGAGAAGGTAGAACCCTTCCCAGGGTCTCATATCCTTGGGGTTCTCCCAGGCATCTTAGCTAGGGAGTCCCCATATGTGAAGACTCATTCCTGCTTGTTCCTGGAGATAGCACAGTTACTTACCTGTAACAGGTGATCTCTGGGAACAGCAGGAATAAGTCTTCACAACCCTCCCACCTCCCCTAGGAGTTGTATCTCTCTATCTGTCTTTCCTTTCCTCTCTCTCTCTTTTATCTCAGCTTTAAAACTCGAACTGAGGAGAGGCGGTTAGGAAAGGCGGGAAGGCAGCACGCAGGCGCTGTGGGATGCTCCCAAAAGCTTTCCTTTTTGGGAAGCTGGGGAGCGTTCCCGCGCAGGCCCCGTCGGTACCGACGTACCCATATGTGAAGACTTATTCCTGCTGTTCCCAGAGATCACCTGTTACAGGTAAGTAACTGTGCTTTCTCCAGGGACAGCAGGAATCAGTCCTCACATATGGGTGACGTCGACACAGACAGAGCCCTCGTGCGGAGCAATTCCCCAACTTTCAGAGAAAGCCTTTGGGATTGCACCGCGCATGCGCAGTCCCCTTCCCGCCCAAGGGTGCCATCTTGCTCAGTCAAATGACATAGCTAAAAGACGGCAAAATGAATAAAAATCAATAATAGGACTGCAACTCCAGGGGAGGAGGGAGAGGGTCATGAGGACTGATTCCTGCTGTCCCTGGAGAACACCTGTTACAGGTGAGTAACTACGCTTTCTCCAGGAACAAGCAGAAAGTCAGTCCTCACATATGGGCCTCCCTAGCTATAGGCTACCGAGAACACCTAGTTGAAAAATGGCTCCCTCTAGAAGAGCCGCAGCAGCTGTGATAGGAATTCAGCGGAGACGCAACACCCCCGGGAGCCTGACACCAGAGGGCTGGAGGGTAGGAGTTGCTTAAACCTCAAATAAGTTACGGAGTACCGCCTGGCCGAAAGCACTGTCCCGTTGGGACTCTCTATCCAAGCAGTAATGGGCTGCAAAAGTCTGGCTTGAAGACCAGGTTGCGGCCTGGCTGATGTCTGCCAGCATTACAGAGCGGAAGTGAGCCACTGACGCGGCCTTAGCCCTGACACGGTGGGCCATGACTCGAACTTGCAATGGGAGGTCGGCCTCCCTGTGCGCCCAGGCAATGCAGTCTGCCACCCAGGTGGACAACGTGTGCTTGGAGACCGGTAGCCCTAGTTTACTGGGGTCATAAGAGACGAAGAACTGAGTAGCCCTTCGATGTCCCCGCGTACGCTCCAGGTAGAAGGCTAAAGCCCTTTTACAATCAAGGGCATGCAGAACTGCCTCTGCCCGGCTAGCATGCGGTCTGGGAAAGAATGTCGGAAGAACCACCTCTTGGTTGAGGTGGAATGGAGAGACCACTTTCAGAAGGAACTTGGGATGGGTGCACAGGACCACCCTGTTGCTATAAAACTGTGCTTGTAGTTCACTCACTCGTCTGGCAAATGTGAGTGCCACCTGGAAAAGCACCTTCCAGGAGAGGAAGCACAGATGGCAAGCGGACATCGGTTCAGAGGGTGGACGAGTAAGCTATTACAAGACCACATTCAAATCCCACTCTGTTGCCGGAGGATGAACCGTGGGTTTTAGTAGAAGTAGATCTCTGAGAAATCTGGACACCAAGGGGTGAACCGAAAGAGGTTGTCCTTCCACTGGTGAGTGGTGTGCTGACAAAGCACTCAGGTGGACCCTGACAGAGTTAGACTTGAGGCCTTATTCTGAGAGGTGAAGCAGGTACTGCAACACCACTGGTACCAGATGAGAGAGGGTTTTTGTTGTGCTGGTTACACCACACCTCAAACCTATGCCACTTGAAGGCTTAGGTTTTCCTAGTGGACTGCCTCTTTTAAGCCAGTAGCACTTCTTCCACGTTTTTAGGCAGGAGGAGAGAAGCCAGCACTACCCTTTCAGCAGCCATGCCATCAGGTTGAGGGACCTGAGGTTGGGGTGTAAGATAGAGCCCTGCTCCTGGGGCAGGAGGTCGGGCTGCATTCCCAGAGGGAGTGGGGTTTCCACTGCCAGCTGGAGGAGAAGCGGAAACCAAGGTTGTCTTGTCCATCTGGGGGCTACCAGGATGACTGAGGCCTTGTCTCGAAGGATTTTAAATAGAGTTCGGGCCACCAGAGGCGTGGGAGGAAACGCATATAGGAGGCCCACGGACCAGGAGATTAGAAAAGCATCTGCAGCCATCCTTTGGGGTGTGGCTGTCTGGAGCAAAAGTTGGGCAACTGATGATTCTGCGGACTGGCAAAGAGATCTATGGCCGGATGTCCCCAGCAATGGAAGATTTGCTGGGCTACTTCCGGATTCAGCTGCCATTCATGAGGTTGGAGAAAGCACAGTTACTTACCTGTAACAGGTGATCTCTGGGAACAGCAGGAATAAGTCTTCACATATGGGTACGTCGGTACCGACAGAGCCTGCGTGGGAACGCTCCCCAGCGACCAATCAGAAAGCTTTTGGGAGCATCCCTCAGTGCCTGCGTGCTGCCTTCCCGCCTTTCCAACTGTCTCTCCTCAGTTGAGTTTTATAGCTGAGACAAAGAGAGAGAGAGAGGAAAGGAAAGATAGATAGAGAGATACAACTCCTAGGGGAGGTGGGTGGGTTGTGAAGACTTATTCCTGCTGTTCCCAGAGATCACCTGTTACAGGTAAGTAACTGTGCTATCTCCAGGAACAAGCAGGAATGAGTCTTCACATATGGGGACTCCCAAGCTAAGATGCCTGGAGCCCTAGCATGTTGGAGATTGAAACATGCTACACCTCATATGGCCAGGCTTCCTGAGGATGGAGGGTAGGAGTTGAAAAAGAGAGGAGCTGTAGAAGCAGCTAACCTAAGATAGGACTACAGGCAAGGAGTCCTTGTATGTATGATAATTATTATGAAATATATTGAAATGAACAATCGCAATATGGACCTCACCTACTGGATTGCAGGAAGTAGAGAGGCTGATGGAGTCTACTGGGAATCCAGTAGAGGAATCTTCAAGGTGACCTCACTAAAGAAAAGGTGAAGGTCAAAATCTGGAAGTGACAGGTGACCCCAGGATTCAACTGGGGTAGTACAAAAACGGTAGGTCTTTAGTGGGAAGCTTTATGGAAAAAGCTGAAAACTCTTTTGGCTACAGAGTTACTCACAGTTAGGAGCAAAAGAGGAAGACTGTGACCGATTTGGACAAACTGGCCTAGTCCTTGAGGGAAGAAGGGGTATGGAAAAAAAACCGTATTCCCAAAGAAAGGACAGGAGTTGAAACCTCAGATCTACTGAAGATCCACCATGTCTTTCCTAACTGGTGAGAGGTAGGAAGATATTGGAGCATGGAGCTTCAGGGATACCTAAACCTAGGGTTATGGAAGGAGCTGTCAGTACCACAGCAGTGGTTGTGTGCATAATACCCCAAACATACTGTGGAACAGTATGAAGATGTGCGCAAAGCCCACTGTCTGGAACATATAGGAAGGAAAAACCTTTATGAGCCTAGAGAGATAAGTATGTAAATACATATCTACCTATAACGAAGCATCTCGACAGATACACATATGTATGTATGTATATGTATGTATGTATATATGTATGTGTATGTATGTATATGTATGTATGTATATATATATGTATGTATATGTATGTATGTGTATGTATGTATGTGTATGTATGTGTATGTATGTATGTGTATGTATGTATGTATATGTATGTGTGTATGTGTGTGTGTATGTATGTATATATGTATGTATGTATAGGTATGTATATGTATGTATGTGTATGTGTATGTATATGTGTGTATGTATGTGTATATGTGTATGTATATGTGTGTATGTATGTGTATGTGTGTATGTATGTGTGTATGTGTGTGTATAGTGAGATTTAGAGGGGCATAACATATGCACACGCAGCTGACAGACATATGTACCTATATACATATATGAATATATAGGTCGAAAGATAAATGTCTGCAATTAAGCAGACAGAGATATGTCTATAGAACATTCACATGAGAGATGTGAAGAGGAAAGATTCATCTGATAACAAAAAGGAAGAACCTACTTGAGAAGATTTTAGAGAATCTATTCCCCCTGGTTATGATGGGAATGCTATCCAGTGAAATAAGCAGGATGGTTACGTGAATCAGTAAGCAGCAAATCCTGAGTCTTGTAGAACTCTAGCATGGTAAAGGGACAGAGAACGCATAAGAATGAGATACCAGGTTGACCCACTTAAGGGACAAAAAGGATATCATGCGTTCTTTAGTTAAATATGTGCTGTCCCTGAAGGATTAGGATACCATGAGGACAAGCTGCAAAGAAAAAAGAGCATATTCCCTGTAGGAATTGACCACACTTCAGGTTTTCACGTAGAGAAGGCTTATGTCCTTTTGTTTTAAAAGGAAATAGGGTATGAAGAACCCTCTCAGTCATGGGGAGCATGACTGAGGAAGCCTTTTTTCAACCATATAGGATAGTCATTAGAGAAAAAACCCCATGCTCTCTAGCAAGGGCCCATAGTGGAAAGCTTCTATGTAAAATTGCAGAGAGCATTATGCAGGAGAGTTGGGAGATAGAACTGGCTGTTGGAAAAGCCAGCAGCCACGTCAACTATGCTGCCAAACCCAAAGGAATTGGAGATGGCGAGAATAGAAGATAGTGTGATAAGCCTGTAGTGATAAGGATTGCCCAAGAAAGATGTATGCACTGTCTTGGAATCACTACTAAGGCCAGACAGAAAGTGGTGGAGGACAACTGTGTATACTTGTGGAAAAGTACCAGTGGTCCAATCACTAGAGCTCCTGCATGGGCAGCTGCTGATAAGACAGCAGAGAGAATCTTTGTGTGAAACAGAACAGATAGAACAAGAGTAAGAAATCTCTGTCCCTGTCTGATGAGCTGCCCAAGCAAAAAGAAGGGAGTTTACTCGAAAGAAAAAACTCCGCACTGGAATGGAAAGACTAGAAAGGCTGAGAAGAAGCCCTCCAGTGCAAAGGTACCACTCTTACAGGGGAAAACTGGATAAGAGGGTAGAGAAACAAGAGCTGAAAAATGACTTACCATGTGGTAAGTCTGTAGAAGGAAGAATTCATGTTGGTACAGAAAACTATCATGTGATAGTTGTTGAACCCCTCTTCTTAGAAGGAAGAAGAGAAAGCTGTGACCCATAGACATGAATATCCTGACAGCTCAGTATATCTAGGAGAACTGGACGCCATGTGTAAAGTTTAGAATGAAAACAGTGAAAAACATCTACTGAGAAGTCAACTGTAGGTTCTAAATCCTAAGAGGCAGAAAAAAGACTAATCAGAACCCTATGGTTGCTGGGTTTGTTTAGCCTGGCGAGAGTTTGGATTCTTCAGACCAGGGCGATGACTCCCCTGCTTGGGAACATCTGTATGATGGGCAGGAGAAGAGTAAAACCTTCTCCTCCTAGGGAAAGAAGGTTTGGCAGGGCATTTCCTTCCTACTGGGGAAGGAGAAGGCTTAGGATAGCCTTCAGAAACAGGGAAGTCAGTGGACCACTGAGCAACCTGATGTAAAGACTCCTTATGGAAGAGATTTTCTCCAGTGCAAGGAGTATTACCCAGTCTTTGTTGTGCCCATTTGTCTAAGTCTGAAGTTTGGAGCCAGGCTCTACGTCGTGCCCCTATGGCTATAGCAGAAGTTCTGCTAACAGACTCAAATGAGTCTAGGGAAGCACGAGTAAGAAACCAAGAGATATTTTGAATATGACTAAGTAGTAAGGAATAGTCTGCAGTCTTGGGCTCTGAAAGAAAAGGAGTCAAAAGATATAATTTCTTTGAGACCTCCTGAAGAGATACTCATATAAAAAATATATGAGAGAATCCTTGCTGACAGCATGGATGTCTGGAAGGTTTGACGTCCAAAGGCATCTAGTGTCCTAGACTCACAACCTGGTGGGTAAGAAGAGTGCTTTTTCTTACTTTTCACCTTCCTCATTGCTGATTCCACCACAATGGAATGATGAGGAAGTTGAGTCTCTTGAAACCCTGGAGAGGGGGGCACTTGATATAGAAGATCAATTGCTCTAGAAGGTGGGGGTACCCTTAAAGGTGCTTCCCACATTCTTAGAAGAAAATCCCGCAAGGAATGATGCAAAGGAAGCAGCATGTTCTCCTTTGTTTCAGTAGAAACAGAGCCTTGTGTGGGATCATGGCCAGGGTTAGGAATGGAAAGGGATCTTGCCATATCCAAGAGGAAATCCTGAAAAGAAGGACCTCCAAAGAGAACCTTCCCAGGACAGGCTAGATCTGAAGAACTAGCCTGGGTACTGGAGGATCTACCTGAGTATATAGGAAGATAAGATCCTGCATGGTGCAAAAAAGGATCCTTAAGGGATGGATGCTGGTACTGGAGGTCAGGACATGTGACAGTCAGTACTACATCGTCCATGCCAGGTATTGACTCCAGACTTGGTATAGAAAGGAGCGACCCTGGTGAAAGAAGCATGGAAGGAGCTGGCTCTGATGCTACTGTGGATACCGATACCGGTAGCGCTGTCGGAATCGAAGACGACACCGACACCGGAGCAGTCATCGTCAGCTCAAATGGTACCGAGGTAACCGAACGCCTCCGGTAATCATCCCCAGTACCTAGCGTCCGGTACCGATAGGTATCGGTACCGAGACATGTCGGTACCCAGTCTTCCAGACTAGAGATCGATTCCAGACTCGGCATCGAGGGGAGCGAGGGTACCGACCTCGGTGGTAGTATCGGCGTCGATGCCGATACTGGAAAGTCAATCTGGAGCGTATCCACCGGTCCCGAAGGTACCAAGAAAGCCAGATGACGATCCCTGATGAGGAGTGTAACGTCCAACACCAGTGCCGATGCCGGCGTATCGGTACCGCTCGAAGCAGATGCCACCACCGAGCATGGCTCAGGTATGTTCTGTGAGGGGTGAGCCCCAGGAACAACCTGAAACCCCTCATAGGCTTTGGAGACCGAAGACTCCCGCCAGGGTTTTGAAGCCAATGGACCCTCGAGGGCAAGGCCGGAGCCGTCTTCATGCCGTGCATGAGACCTACCACTCGAGGGTTGGCTAGTCTTAACAGACTGTTTGGGTTACCTGATCTCGTGCAGAAGAAGAAATGTTCGGTGCCCTGACACTGGACGGGAACCTGGTATCGAGAGAAACTCGATGTTGAATATCTCTTCTCACAAGACTGAAGCCGGAGGGCTGTGGAGGAAAATGATCAGGACCCAAACAGGTTAAACACCAGCTTTTGGAGTCTAAGAATAAAGCTGTACTGCCACAGCTTAAACATTTCTTAGAGAAAAAGGCTGGCGGTTCCATGAGGAACACGGACAGGCCTAAAAGGCCTCAAATTTAAGACAGAAGAAAAAATATACCCTGAAGGGAAAAATTTTCAGAAAAAAGAAACAAAACAAAAACTGAGGAGAGACAGTTGGAAAGGCGGGAAGGCAGCACGCAGGCGCTGAGGGATGCTCCCAAAAGCTTTCTGATTGGATGCTGGGGAGCGTTCCCGCGCTGGCTCTGTCGGTACCAACGTACCCATATGTGAAGACTTGTTCCTGGAGATTTCTGCTTAGCTTGTCTGCTAGGCAGTTTTGACCTGGCAGGTAAACTGCTTTGAGAGAGATATCCTGTCGGATTGCAAAGGAACAGAGGTCCAGTGTCTCCTGACACAGGATGCGGGGCCCCGTCCCTCCCTGCTTGTTCATGTAGAACATAGCCACCTGGTTGTCTGTCTGTACTAAGACCGACTGATGTGAGAGAACATGAGAAGGTTTGAAGAGCTAGGCGTATCACCCAGAGCTTTAAGAAGTTGATTTGTTGCGTCTTCTCTTGAGGAGACCACAACCCTTGAGTGCATAAGTCCTGGCAATGGGCTCCCCAGCCCAGCTGAGATGCATCTGTCGTCAGCACTCTTGCGTATGAGGGAGGCTGGAAAGGCACTCCCTCAAGCAGATTGGATGGTTGAAGCCACCAGGTCAGTGACTTCAGTAGTCGTTTGGACACTCTGATCCTGTCTTGGAGTCTTCCTGTGGCTTGTGTCCACTGATCTCTGAGGCACCACTGAGCTGTCCTCATGTGGAGACGGGCGTTTGGGGTCACATGAACCGTGGAGGCCATGTGTCCTAGAAGGCGTAGAAAGTGCCTCGCTGATATCTGAGACTTGTGGCTGATTTGGTGTACTAGCTCCAGAAGCCTCTGTGCCCTGTCGTCTGGCAGGTAAGCCTTCGCTTGAAGGGTGCCTAGCCTTGCCCCTATGAACTCTTAAGTTCTGAGTAGGGAGCAAAGTGGACTTTGCTTGATTTATGACAAAGCCTAGATGCTGCAGTATGTTGATAGTGCGAGCTGTGGCCTGTTGGGCTTCTTGAGGCGACGGGGCCCTGATGAGCCAGTCGTCCAGGTACGGGAAGACAAAAATTCCCTGGTTCCTGGGTCCGCCAGGCACCACTACCGCCAGACACTTGGTAAACACTCTGGGGGCAGAGGCTAGGCAGAAAGGAAGTACTCTGTACTGATAATGGTTTCCTCCCACTAAAAATCTGAGATATTGTCTCGAGGATCAGCTCAGCCTCCGGGGTCGACTTGGACGTCGAGGTCCCGGTGGTGGGGGCGGATTGACCGGTGAGACCGGCCTTCAGCGTCCACTGCTGCTCCATGAAGGCAGACATGCTGCGCTCCAAGGCCGTCATTGTGAGACTAAGCTCAGAAGACTCCGCAGCATCCGTCTTGGGTCCCGACGCCAGTTCTTCCAGAGGAGAGGCAACGAGGACAACAGCAGTTACCTTCCTCGGTGTCTCCGGCTCAGTGTGAGGTACTTTTGCAGGACACGACGGCTCCGAGGACCCGGGACGGCGGTCAGGACTCCACGACCTAGTCCGTGAGTGCCCAGACCGATCAAAGGCATCCAACGGTGCCGCGTTCGCAGGTTTCTTCTTCCTCCGGTGTTCCCGCGAGGGAGACCCCCGATGATGCTCGGAGTCAGAGAGCTCCCGAGACGTCGAGGCTTCTGAAGATTTCCAGACCAGGATTGATTCAGACTCGGAGAAAATCCTTTCACGCTGCTGCTGCCTACTTTTAAGTGCCTTAGAGGACATTTTGCTACACGGGCCACAGACCTTCGGGTCATGGCTGGTCCCAAGGCAGCAGAGACAGCAGTCATGTGTGTCGGTGAGGGACATTAATTTTTTACACCGATCACACTTTTTAAACCCGCTGGCAGCCATCGGGGGAAAAAGGGCTCCTGTGAGGTCAAACGACTAGGCTGCTAGTGAAAAAGAAAAAAAGCGCGAACGCTAGTCACGAAGGACAAAAACGAAAAATAAAAGACTAGACTCGATACCGGTGTACCGAGCCAAGGCGGGAAGGGGGAACCGGTGTCGAACCAGGCCGAAGAAGAGAATCTTCAGGAGTTTTGACACACTTTTTCCATGAGGGAAGATGGACTACGTCCATTGGGCTCCGCGGAAAAAGGGAGACTGAGCAAGATGGCACCCTTGGGCGGGAAGGGGACCGCGCATGCGTGGTGCAATCCCAAAGGCTTTCTTTGAAAGCTGGGGAATTGCTCCGCACGAGGGCTCCGTCGGTGCCGACGTCACCCATATGTGAGGACCGACTTCTGCTTGTTCCTGGAGGACTTCACTTTTCTCTCAATACATAATTAAGCTCTGGAATTTGTTGCCAGAGAATATAGTAAAAGCTGTTAATGTAGCTGGGTTTTAAAAAAGGTTTGGACAAGGTCTTGGATGAAAAGTCCATAAAACATTATTAAAGTGGCCCGGGAGAAATCCATTGCTTATCCATGGGATAAGCAGCATGAAATTGGTCTGTCTTTTGGGATCCTGCTAGATGCTTGTGACCTGGATGGACCACTGTTGGAAACAGGATATTGAACTTGGTGGACCTTTTGGTCTGACCCAGCATGTCAAGTCATGTGTTCTTTTTCCAGGTATTGTTGCTTGTCTTCCTATTTCTGTGATCTCTTGTGCTTTATGAAGACTAATCTCTCCTTTTCAGTGGCTACTTTTGAAAACCGTAGCGACCACCTTTTTCTCTTACTTTTTGTATTTTGCTAACAAAAAGGTTTGCTGCCTTTAAAATATCTCCTTTCAGGTTTTTTCCACTGCTTTCTACTTCCCCAAGATGTTCCCATACAGGTAACAACTCCTTAAAATATTCCTCATATTGATAGTATTCATAAAGTCTAGGACACTCACTTTTGAATGAACCATCGCCACTTGTGTTCTAATACTGAACTACACCATCTAGTCATCAGCCAAAACCAGATAGTCAACTGCTATTATATCAGAAACACTCTCCCCATTCAGAAGCATTCTTCCTATTCCCTCCTGTGAGTTCTGTTACCAGTTGTCGCAGTAGTTCTCCCTGTAGAGAAAACTAAATTGTTTAAACGGGAGTTCTGCATAGACAGCATGGGAAATGCAGCCACACTAATCTGGGTGATGTTTTAACAGTCAGTGTGCCGAGGCCTTCCCCTAGCAGTGAGAGGTTTTAGAAAGACTTCTCTGTTGCCTGCGCCTATACTTTCCACTTCTGTAGAATTCCCATTAACCAGTCCATAATTAGCTGAGAATAACAGTAAAATGGATTCTCTTCACTGATGTTCGAGACCCTTCTGCACAGTGTACTTTTTCCCCCCTCCCACCCACATACACACATGGGGAAGGTAGGAGATTTAGTGTGCCTATCTATGGAAGAACTCCCGTCCCATTACAGGTAAACAACACTGATTTCTCCATAGGCAGGTCTGAGCAATGCAGTGCAGACACGCTTACAGTAATGGTCAACATTGGCACCCTTGCAGTTCAACCCCTTAATTTCCAATATCTCCTTAAAAAAAGTAGCCTGTGACATGGCTTTGGAGTATATATGCACACACATTTCACATACACGAGAGTCAAATAAAACAAGACCTATTAAAAAAAAAGGGAAATATAGGAAATAGTATAAAAACTGGGACATTGCCAGGGCATGATTATTGGCACCCTTATAATAAGTCAAATCAGTTTGAACAGAACCACATAACCATTATAGTAAAATTAGATGCACCTGTGATCAGCTGTCAGTATTCACATGACTTGAATCAACCAATGAATGATGGCTCTAATGTTTAAAATGGCCATATTCACTCCCTGTTCTGTTTTCACAATGGTGAAGACCAGAGAGCTGCCTGAGACTATCGGAAAAGTCATTATCATCAAACTTCAAAGGGGTACAGGGCCATCTCCAAAGTCCTTGGGATTCCTGTGTCTACATTTCGCAATGTTAAGATGTTTTCTGCCCATGCAACTATCAAGAACTTCCCAGGATGTAATGTGAAGAGGAAAATTAATCTAATAGATATTTGAAGGTTAGTACAACCAGTTGAAAAAACACCACGTACAACATCCAAAGAGCTGAAGGCTGACCTGGAGCAATCTGGAGTGGTGGTTTCAACCCACACTATATGCCGTGTACCATACAGAGGAGGACCACATGAGCGAAGGCCAGAGAGGACAACCACTGCTCAAAGACAGACATAGAAAGGCATGCCTGATCTTTGCCCAAATCCACCTTGAGAAATCACAATCTGGGATAATGTTCTGTGGACAGATGAAACCTAACAAGCTCTTCGGCAATGCAGACCAGCGATACATTTACAGGCGGAGAAATGAAGCTTATAAGGGAAAAAAAACACCCTACAGTTAAATATGATGGAGGTTCCATAATGCAGTGAGGCTGTTTTGCTATCTCAGGAACTAGAGGCCTGGAACGTATTAAAGGAATCATGATGTCAGAGGACTGTCAAGGTATTTTGGAGCGAAATGTGCTACCTAGTGTCAGAAAGCTAGGTTTGAGTCGAAGGTCATGAGTCCTCCAGCAGGACAAGGACCCAAAACATACATCCAGAAATACAAAAGAATTGTTAAAAAGGAAAAATTGGACTATTTTTTAAACTGACCATCATTGAGTCCTCATCTCAAACCAATCAAGAATCTTTGGTAAGAGCTGAAATTTACTATTGGTGAAAGGAATCCCGGAAACATTCATCAGTTGGAACAAATTGCAGTTAAAGAGTGGGAAAACTACCAGTAGACAAATGTACAAAACCTATAGATGGCTATAAGAAACGTTTGGAGGCTGTCATCACTGCCAAGATTGTGCAACCAAATATTAGTGAAGTGTGCCATTAATTCTGTCCATATCATATTTCATTTTTTCTCAGAAATTACTAAGTTGCAGAGACACCTTTTTTGTTGTATAATTTGAACATGCTATTAAAATATTATGATGTCATACAGTTGGAATGTTTCCAGTTATTTCTCAAACTATTGTACACAACACCTAAAATGCAGGGGAGCCAATAATGTTGACCAAAGCTGTATCTGGTGACTCCCAAGCTGAGGAGTGTATCTTCGTCCTCCTCTGTTCACATCTCAAGAGTAAAATCAGAAGATTTAGAGGTTTTTACTTCAAAAAGAAGTTTAAGGATTGCTTGACAAAAATGTTGTGTCTTGGGCAGAAGACTGATCTAGGCAGTAATGCTTAGCAAAGGTATGAATTGAGGCATATGGATGTTCTGCATTGATAGATAGCAAGCTCACTGTAGAGGCTGTCTTTGTTCTGAGATTCTGTACAGGCCTACTGTACCTGAGGGTTGCAGTTTTGCCTGGGCAGCAGCAGAATGGGATAGTGTTGACGGCGTAGGATCACATTTTTTGTGATAACGGCAACACCACCAAACTTAAACTGCGCGGAAGAAAGGCCCGGCAATCTACTTCTGTATCTTGCCATGAAAACCCAATGGATAGTTACAACAAAACAAATTGTGCTATGGTGCTGGAAGATGAGACCCCCAGGACGGAAGGCACTCAACTAGCTACTGGAGAAGAGCTGAAGACTTTTCAGAGTAAAGCCAGCATTTATGATGTGGTTGGATCAAAGCCCTCGAAGTCTGACTGCTGATGTAGCTGCGCATGAAATGAGAGCCAGAAGCTGTAAAGATGTCTTACACATTGGAACATGGAACGTACGAAGCATGAACCAAGGGAAGTTGGAGGTGGTCAAGAATGAAATGGAACATGTACAACTTGATCTGTTGGGTGTCAGCGAACTGAAATGGACTGGCATCGGGCACTTTGCATCAGATGATCACATGATCTACTATGCTGGAAATGAAAGACAAAGAAGAAATGGTGTTGCATTTATAATAAAGAAGAAACTTGCAAGAACTGTAATGAAATACAATGCAGTCAGCGAACGCTTAATCTCTATTCGTCTACGAGGATTGCCTATCAACACAACTATAATTGAAGTATATGCCCCAACAACAGCTGCAGAAGAGAATGAAATGGAAGAGTTCTATGAACAAGTACAAGCTGAAATTGACAGAACATGCAAACAGGATATCCTGATAGTCATGGGTGACTGGAACGCAAAAGTTGGCAACAAAGAAGAAGGCAAAGTAGTTGGAAAATATGGACTTGGCAACAGAAATGAAGCTGGAGAAAGACTGATAGAATTCTGCAAGACCAATGATCTATACATCTCAAACACCTTCTTCCAGCAACACAAGCGGCGACTGTACACATGGACTTCACCCAATGGATTGTATAAAAATCAAATTGACTACATCTGTGGAAGTCAACGATGGAAAAGCTCTATAACATCAACAAAGACAAAACCTGGAGCTGACTGTGGTACAGATCATCAACTACTAGTATGCAAACTCAAGCTAAAGTTGAAAAAGAGCAAACCACTCATGAATGCAGCAAAATATGACCTTGAGAATATATCACTGGAATTTAAAGACTGCCTGCAAAATTGATTTGCTGATTTAGATACAAATGACAGAGCTCCGGAAGAGTTATGGAATGACATCAAGAAGGTTGTGTTGGAAGAAAGCGAGAAGTCTCAACAAAAGGTGAAAAAGCAAAAACGGCCAAAATGGATGACGGAAGAAACTCTGAAAATTGCCCAGCAACGCATAGAAGCTAAAGCCAGAGGAGAAAGAGAGACAATCGCAGAAATCAACAGTGATTTCCAACGTGCAGCAAGACAGGACAAGGAAAAGTACTACGACGACGCATGCAAGGAAATAGAAGCAGAAACTATTAGAGGAAGAACAAGATCGGCTTTTCTAAAGCTACGAGAGTTAAAAAAAAAAAAAAAAAAAAAAAAAAGTTCCAGCCTCGAATTGGAATGTTACAAGATGCTCAAGGTTCTATGTTGAATGATGCTGAGAAGTTCAAGAAAAGGTGGAAGGAATATACAGAGTTTTTATATGATAAAGATCAAGTGGACCAACAGCCGTTTCAACCTGTACCTTATGATCGGGAACCATTGGTGATGAAAGAAGAAGTTGAAGCAGCATTGAAAGCCTTATCAAAGAACAAAGCACCAGGCATTGATGGCATTCCTATAGAGGTATTGCAGCAATCTGATGCAGCTGTTAGCATACTTACAAGGCTCTGCCAAGAAATATGGAAGACAACATCATGGCCAACTGACTGGAAAAGATCTGTGTTTATACCAATACTAAAGAAAGGTGATCCAACTGACTGTGGAAATTATCGAACAATCGCTCTGATCCCACATGCCAGCAAGATTCTACTGAAGATTATTCAAGAGACTACAACCATACCTGGAACAAGAACTACCTGAAGTACAAGCAGGCTTCAGGAAAGGGCGAGGAACGAGAGACGACATTGCGGATGTGAGATGGATCCTTGAAAAGACTAAAGAATACCAAAAGGATATCTATTTGTGCTTTATCGACTATAGCAAGGCTTTTGACTGTGTAAACCATGAAAAACTCTGGCCACATTAAGAAGCATGGGTATACCAGGACACCTGATCGTTCTCTTGCGCAATCTGTACATTGATCAAGAAGCAACAGTTCGAACGGAACAAGGAGAAACAGAATGGTTTAAAATAAGCAAAGGTGTAAGACAAGGCTGCATACTTCCCCCTACCTGTTTAATTTATATGCAGAACAAATCAGAGAAGCAGGATTGTATGAAGACAACAGAGGTGTGAAGATTGGTGGAAGACTCATCAACAACCTTCGCTATGCTGATGATACTACATTACTGGCTGAAAGTGAAGATGATCTGAAACATTTGCTTCTCACAATCAAAGAACATAGTCTCAAAATGGGCCTGCAGCTTAATGTAAAGAAGACAAAGATCATGACAACTGGCATAATCAACAGGTTCATCGTTGAAGGAGAAGAAATTGAAATTGTGAACAACTTTAACCTACTTGGATCAACTATCAATAAAGAAGCAACAAGCAGTCAAGAAATCAAACGACGCATTGCTCTTGGCAGAATGGCTATGAAAGACCTAGATAAGATTCTCAAGAGCAGAGATGTCTCTCTCCATACAAAGATTCGACTTGTTCAAGCCATGGTATTTTCAATAACATCATATGGATGTGAAAAAGACAGACAGGAAGAAAATTGATGCCTTTGAACTATGGTGCTGGCGGGGAATACTGTGTATACCATGGACTGCCCGAAGAACAAACCAGTCGGTACTAGAGGAGATCAAACCTAAGCTTTCTTTAGAAGCTCAGATGACAAGACTTCGACTTCCATACTTTGGACACATCATGCGAAGAGAGAGATCATTAGAGAAAGATATCATGCTTGGCAAGATAGGTCAGCGCAAAAGAGGAAGGCCACCAATGATATGGATCGATACAGTAACAGTAGCTACGGGTACCAGTCTGTCAACAATGAGCCGCCTGACTCAAGACCGAACACAATTTAGGATAGCTATCCAGAGGGTCGCTATGAGTCGACTCCGACTCAACGGCACTTAACAACAACAACAATACCCAGTTTCTTATCATTCTTCCAGTCCAGTCCCGAACCTCTGGGTAGTGCACCTCCTCCAGAAGCTTGGAGACTGAGCATGTGCAGAGCCGTAGACACCAGTATAAGTACCACTGGCACCGCCCCTCAGCTTCCAGTATGCTCAGTCTCCAAGCAGCTGGAGGTAGTGAGCCAGAGGGCTCACAGAGGAGCAAATAAGAAGAGTTTAGGTCTTTTGTTCTGGGGCAATATTAGTTCTTGTCAGAGTTGTTAAAGTTGAGGAAAAAAAAGTGTGTTTCTCTCAGCAGCAGCAAGCCCTGAGAAGGTGGATAAGTTCTTAGCCCTCTCCTTTCTCTCACCTCTTCTTACCCCCTTCTGCTGGGGAGATCTTTAAAGGCACTTGATAGTGTGAAGGGCTCGGTGGCTCCTGATCCCGTGAACGGGTGAAGAGCTGCCATTTCGGTACTGTATCTTTAATTTGCTGCTGAAGTCTTGCTGCCGAAGCCGTGCAGCGGCTGAGCGCGAGCCCAACTTCTCTTCCGGTGCAGGATCAGAGCCTCGGTGGTGACTTCAGCGGTGTGGATTTGAGCGGCAGGTACGTCATGGGATCACTCGCGTCTGGTTTCACGTCGGGGTAGGCCCTAGACCACGTGTGCCGGCAGTTTCGATAACGCTCCTGTTGGAGTGCTGGAAAATAAGCTGAGCTTTCTTCCCGCGCTTACTTAGGCCCTGTGCTTGTTCGGTTTGCAATTGGCGTTGCAGTGTGTTTTCTGGGCTCAGTTTCATGATCGTGGTTGTTTCCTGCCAGTGTGTGTGTGCTGAAAAAAGAAAAAGACGGTGAAGTGACTTAGAGTTTAAAAAAAAAAAAAAAGTAGGCAGTCTCTGCTACTTGTAGTTGGCAGAGGAGGCTTAAGGGGTTTTGGGCTACAGGTTGTTCTGTGGCTGTTTTCCTAGGCAGGTCCAGCCTAAGAACATAGAGGCTGATCCTCATGCCGGTTTGTCCGCAGTGCCTGGTCTGTGGTGTGCGGTGTGGGGCCATTTCTGAGGAGGGGGTCTGTCGAGGTTGTACGTCAGAGGCGGTTGGTATGGAGCAGGCTTTACAGGACAGACTGGAGGAGCCTATAGATCCCTCTTCTCAGAATGATCCAGAAGCTGTAGGTTCGGCGCCTCCTTCGCTGGAGGTGTCTGCAGCTCTTCCTGGTCCTTCCTCTTTGCAGAGTCCTTTGCTGGGGGGGTATTTTGGATGAATTCTCTTCAGAATTTGTGCTGCTATTACATCAGGCTTTTCGCTTGCGGCATCAGGGCTCTGCGCAATTATCCTCTGCTTCTGGGTTGGGGGCCAAACGTAAGGTGTCCGACAAGAGGGAGGATTCGGAGGTTCTACCAAACAAGAAGTTGGAGTGGAGGAGTGGCCTTGTGGTTGGGGCAAGGTACTTCAGGCCGGAAGGTTGGGGGTTCAAATCCCACTAGAGGACAGCAACCTTGGGCCGGAAGGACTGGGGTTTCTAGTCCCACAGGTGCTTCTTGTGGTCTTGGGCAAGCCACTTAACCCTCCATAGCCTATGTTCCCTGTAAAAATAATTATCTCCAAGTTATAATGCCCTGTTCAATGTAATTTCAGTTTGTTCAATGTAAACCGCACTGATGCAGAATAGCGCGGTATATAAGAGAATATAAATAAATAAGGTGGTCAGGCCCCCGGCATAGGTGGACCAGATCAGTCTCCTTTGTCAGACAGGAGAGACTGGGAGGTGGACTCAGAGTTGCAAAGCGAGGAGATAGAGGAAGGAGAGTTGCTTGAGCCGGAGGACCAGGCAGGGGTGGTCCGGGTCTTTCGGCGGGAAGAGTTGCTGGCTCTGCTCGTGGAGTCGCTTAAGACCCTCAATTTATCAGGTGGCTTGTCGGTGGAGGAGGATTCATTAGAGGATCCCCTTATTTAGACAGTGCGAAAACATCAGTTGGTTTTCCCTGTGCATAGAGTGGTTAAGCAAATTATTCAGGACAAGTGGGACCTGCCTGAGGCAGGTCTGAGAGGAAATAGGGGCATGTCGTGTCTCTATTCCCTCTCAGAACAGGACCAGGAGATGTTTAAGTCTCTGCGAGTTGATGTGGTGGTTTCTGCGGTTACAAAGAAGACTACTGTTGAGGGTAGTGTGGCCTTGAAGGATGCGCAGAATAAAAAGCTGGATATGCTGTTGAAGCAAGCCTTTGATGTTAATGCGCTATTGCTGCAGGCCTCCATTTGTGGGGCCTGGGTGGCAAGGGCCTGCTTGTGGTGGTCTCTTTACCTGACCAGTTGGCGGAGATTGCTAAGCTGGAGTCGGGTGCAGCGTGTATCTCGGATGTCCACTATGACCTGATACGCAGTCTGGCTAACACTATGGCTTCGTTAGTGGCGGCTTGTCGCTATCTTTGGTTGCACAACTGGGCAGCAGATATCTCTTCCAAATCAAGGCTTAGCAAACTTCCTTTCAAGGGGAAGTTGCTCTTTGGTGAGGATCTGGACAAGTTGGTCAAGGATTTGGGGGATTCGAAGGGAGGACATCTCCCTGAGGATAAGCCCAAGCAGGTTCGCAGTACTTCGACCTTTCGAGGACCCTCGCGGGATTTTCGACGGTTCCGCTTGTCTCGGCTGGGTTCCTTTCAGAGGGGGAGACTTCCTGGTCGGGGGCAGCCCTTTCGGGGTTTCCAAGGGGCGGGCACGGGTTTTCGGTGGCCTCTTCCTCTGAGTTTAAGAAACCTCAATGAAACGAGAGGGGTCCAGGTGGAGGTTCTGTCTGTGGGGGGGGTTGGCTGCAGGCCTTCTACTCCGCTTGGGTCCAGATCACGTCCGACCAGTGGGTCCTAGAAATAATTCAAGAAAGGTATGCCCTAGAGCTGTTGCAGCTCGTGCACGACGCTTTCGTGCAGTCTCCTTGAAAGGCCCCAGACAAGGTGGTGGTGGTCAGAAATATCTTGACGCGTGTCCTCCAGCTTGGGTCTGTGGTGCCCGTTCCCCGAGAGCAATTCGGGTGCGGTCGATACTCCATCTATTTCGTGGTTCCCAAAAAAGAAGGCGCCTTCTGTCCTATCTTGGATCTCAAGCACGTCAACCAATGCTTGCAGGTTCCGCACTTTCGCATGGAGACTTTAAGGTCATTGTGGCAGTGAGAGAGGGAGAGTTTTTCTGACATCCCTCGATCTTACCGAGGCGTACCTTCATATTCCCATAAGGGCAGAACATCAGCATTTCCTCAGGTTTGCATTACCGATGGGGCATTTCAAGTTTCAGGTGTTATCGTGTGGACTAGCAACGGCTCTGTGTACTTTCACCAAGATCATGGTGGTGGTTGCCACAGCCCTCCGGAAGGAGGGGGTTCTGGTTCATCCCTGTCTCGATGATTGGTTCAGGCAAAGTCCAACAAAGAGAGCCTGCGGGTTACGTCGCGGGTGGTGGAGTTGCTGGAGGACCTGGGTTGGGTGGTCAACAGGTCCAAGAGTCACTTAGTTCCAACACAGACTTTGGAGTATCTGGGAGTGCGCTTTGACACTCTAAAGGGCAGAGTTTTCCTTCCAGAGCAGCGAGCACAAAATCTGCGTCGGTTGATACGGGAGTTTCCTCGCTGGCTGCAATCAACAGCCTGGCAATATTTACAGCTGTTGGGAACCATGGCAGCGACTCTAGAGGTGGTACCATGGGCAAGGGTGCACATGCGGTCCCTGCAGAGAGCCCTGCTACGGCTCTGGTCTCATCAGTCAGGTGTGCTCTCTCAGCATCTTCCCTGTCCTTGGGAGGTTTGCAGGGGGCTCCACTGGTGGTTGCTCCCGGAGCACTTGTCGGCTGGCATGCCTCTTGAAGCACCCTCGTGGATACAGTTGATGACTAATGCCAGCCTAACGGGTTGGGAGGGAGGTCATTGCAAGGGGCACTTGGGCAGGGGTCTTGGACCATGCTTGAGGCAAGCTGGTCGATCAACAGGTTGGAGCTTTGGGTGATTGCCCTGGCTCTTCAGGCCTTTGAGTCGCAGGTGTTAGGGAAGGCAGTGAGAGTGCTCTCGGACAATGCGACCGCAGTGGCCTATGTCAGCAGGCAAGGAGGCACCGGCAGTGTGGCTCTCGAAGAAGAGGCAGAGCAGTTGTTCACTTGGGTGGAGCCTCGACTCCAGGCCCTGTCAGCGGCTCACGTGGCAGGCATCGACAACGTAACGGCGGATTACCTCAGTCGAGTGCGGTTGGATCCCGGAGAGTGGGAACTTCACTCGGAGGTCTTTGCGCAGGTGGTGCATTGGTGGGGGACTCCGTGAATGGACCTGATGGCAACGATCAAGAACACCAAGTCGGGCTGTTTCTTCAGCAGGTGATGAGAACGGATGTCAGAGGGGCTGGATGCGTTACTGCAACCTTGGCCAATGGAGGACCTGCTTTGGGTTTTTCCTCCTTGGGTGCTCATAGACCGGCTGGTGCAACGCATAGAGGCACACTGGGGGCGAGTCATTCTGATAGCTCTGGACTAGCCTCGTTGACCATGGTATGCCGACTTGATTCAGCGACTGGTGGATCGTCCAAGGGCCTTTCCAGCGGGAGATCTGCCGATGCAGGGTCCAGTGCGCATGCCTCAGGTGGATCAGTTCTCGCTTACGGCTTGGCTATTGAAAGGGCAAGGTTGAGGAAAAAGGGATATTCCGGTTCGGTGATCTCAACTTTGTTGAAGACGCATAAGAGATCTACTTCTTTGACCGACATTCGTGTCTGGCGCATCTTTGAGGATTGGTGTGCGGAACGTCGGATTCAACCCGTTGTGGCGTCTGTTCCAGAATTTTGGCCTCCTTACAGTATGGTTTTGAGAAGGGTTTGGCAGCCAGTTCTTTACGAGTTCAGCTGGTGGCAATTGTATGCTATAGGGGTAAGGTACACGGGGTACCCCTGGGCTCTCATCCGGATGTCTTGCGTTTTCTCAAAGCGGTGTCTAGGCTTCGGTCCCCTCGTAGGGCAGTGGTTCCATCTTGGGATCTCAGTCTAGTGTTGAGGGCTCTGATGAAGGAGCCTTTTGAACCGTTGGGCCAGGCTTCTTTGAAGAATTTGACATTGAAGACTGTTTTTCTGGTGGCTATCTGTTCTGTACGTAGGATCTCAGAGTTGCAGGCGCTTTCTTGCCGGGAGCCTTTTCTAAGAAAAAGGTGATCTTACGGCTTGTTTCTTCCTAAGGTGGTCTTGGTTTTTCATGCGAATCAGCCTGTTGCGTTACCAGTGATGGGTAGGTCTACGGGTGGCGAGATTGACCGCAATCTTCATAAACTGGATGTTCGCCGGGTACTCAAATATTATTTGGAAGAGACGGTGATGTTTCATAGGTTGGAACGGTTATTCGTTCTATTTGGAGGACTGCGTAAGGGGGAAGCGGCGGCTAAGGCCTCCATTTCTAGATGGATTCAGGAGGCTATCGCCTCGGCATACCTTCTTAGCGGTCATACAATTCCCCTAGGTTTATGCGCTCTACCAGGGCGCAGGCGGCATCCTGGGCGGAATTTAGTCTGGTGCCTCCTGTAGATATCTGCAAAGCGGCAACTTGGTCGTCTTCATACCTTTGCTAAACATTATCGCTTGGATGTTCAAGCGGCGAGGGATGCCGGATTCAGGGCTGCGGTTCTACGAGCTGGTTTGTCGGGTCCCTCCCATTAGAGTACTGCTCTTTTACATCCCAGAGGTTCAGGACTGGACTGGAGGGACAATAAGGAAAGCAAAATTAGACTTACCTGCTAATTGTTGTTCCTTGATGAACTCCAGTCCAGTCCCGTATCCCACCTGAGTTCAATCTGGAGTTTCAGAGCTCCGGAATACAGTGGTATTTGGTTCCAGTGGTCTGTCCAGTTGGTGTTTCCAAGGTTTCTTGCAATTTCTACTCACTATGTTCTTCCCTTCTTGGAGAGGGTTAGTTTTCCTCCTCTACGTTTGGGGGGAGGGTTTCTCCCAGGCAGTTCGGTTTGTAGTTTTAGTGTTTAGTATGATATATCTACTTATTTGTTGCTCCTTTGAGTCTGCTTTGTCAATAGGTACTGGAAGCTGAGGGGCGGTGCCAGTGGTACTTATACTGGTGTCTACGGCTTTGCACATACTCAATCTCCAAGCTGCTGGAGGAGGTGCACTACCCAGAGGTTCGGGACTGGACTGGAGTTCCTCAAGGAACAACAATTAGCAGGTAAGTCTAATTTTGCTATTAAGTTCTCTTTGAGGCTGAACGTAATGAAGGGTTGAGCTGCTGTTTTTATGTTTACCTCTAGAAGATGATAGAGGAATGCACGGTTACAGTCCAGTGAATAGAGACATTTTTCAGCGACAGTGGACTGTCTCTTGGGGAAAAAGGTTGGCAAGAAAATAGATTAGTTGAAGTGAAATTCCAAGATGACTTGTGGAAAAAGCTTGATGTGTGCAACAAACCACTTGAATGTAGTAGAGTGGCGTGAAAGGGGGATAATGAATGAGAACTTGGAGCTTGCCGATTCCCCTTGATGAAGTTATGGCTTTTTGAGAATAGTGTGTTCCAGTTGAGGTGTTTCCAAAGATGCCAGTCTCAGCAGTTCAGAGAGAGTTTCCTGGAGCTGAGCTAGAACCATGTTAAGGTCGTAACCTGGGGCAGGGATCTTAGCATGGCAATCACGTGTTCATGAAGCCAGTAATGAGCCTGGATATTAAGAGATCCGTGGAGATGGTTTTTCCATTGACATGAACATGATATACAGCTGTGGCCACCTTGTGGAGCCATACTGAAGTCTTTAGGACAGTCTCTGAAAGGTGAAACAAATATGAAAACACAAGATACAGGACAAGTGATAGGGTACTTTTTGTGTTACAGCTCATTGTATAAAGCACATAATTTTATTTGATAAAACTTGGTATCAATGGCTGGCTGGCGGCCATAATGATACTTTTAACTTTTTTGGAGACAGCAAAATCTTTTAGCAATTGATACTCAAATTTCCATGTCGGGGACAGGCTTTTGAAGTTTGAATGTATGAGTCCGTCTTCTGCCAGACAAGGGGGACAGATGGTGCCCCAGGGGTACTGGTGTAGAGATCAGGATAAGAAGGCAGGGAAAACCATATCTGAATGGGTCCTTGTAGGGCGATAGAATCACATGAGCCTAGTCTGTGAATCATCTTCCAGAGGAGGAGAGATCACGAAATGATATACAGCAGGCCTGTCGACCATGCATTGTACATGAGTCTCTTCTGGTTGAATTGAATGGAGCAGAAGAGAGGGCACTTCCTGTTTTCCTCTATTGCAGAGAGATCCATCTCTTGTGTTCCTTAGGTGTCAAAGAGACTGAGGGCAACTTAAAAATAGACACACTACTCATGCTTGTCTAGTTTGCCGCAGAGTGCAAGCTGATTCTGATGGCAGGGAAGTAGACTGCCCGGAGTGAGATCTGAAATGAGAAGGTGAGATTCCGGATTCTTTGCACGTCCAAGCACAGAGAAAGGGAATCTGACCTGTTTCATTTGTTCATGTAAAACATGGCTACCTGATTGTCTGTTCTTATGATCACCTTTTTATCAAGCCAGGATTTAAAGGTTCTGATGGCACTGAAAAACAGAATGATGGTCAGAATACATTCTGATTTTCTCCAAAGACCCTATGTACTCGGGGGTGAAGATGTTCTCCCCATTTTTGTATGAATGTGTCTGTTGTGAGGACCAGAGTGGGTGGCTGGGGGTTTGAAAGGAAGTTGGTATTGAGGTTGTTATGGGTCCATCCATCATCTTAAAGAGCGTTGGTTTGTTGCCATAGTAGGCACTTTTGTGATCAAGGGCTGGAGACACTGTACACAGTGCTTTTTGAGATGCCATTGAAGAGGCCATGTGAAGCCTGGCCAGAGGTAGAAGGTGTACTGCAGTTGCCATATAACTTAGCCTGAGGACAGAGAGGGCAGTTGCAAATTGAACCTGACCGTGATGTGAATTCATAGGCATCAGAAAGGAGTGGGCCACTCCAGTCCCAGGCCACACCAAAACGTAACTGCTGCAATCGTGGCCTTCCCCTACTTCTGCCTGCAGGGATCTGATCTCCCTCTGGCAGAATTATGGGAAGGCCGCGTCACAGCAAGCTGCCCGCAGGGATCCCATCCCCCACTGGCAAAAGAATGCTGTGATCGCTGGCCTTCCCCTCCTGTCTGCCTGCGGGAGATCGGATCCCCATGGGCAGAAAGGAGGAGAAGGCCAGCACTCGCAGCCTCACACAGTTTGGCAGGCCTAGAGGTGGACTCCTTCCCCAGTGCAAATGGTGTTCCTCTGTGAATTGATTTGCATACGCATGGCACCCCATCCTTGGGCAGATATGCTTTTGCATGTCTCATGTTGATTTGTGCTCCAGTAAAATGTACGGTTTGTGACCGCTTCCAACTGGATTTTTACCAGTTGATTAGGAATTTGAGCAAGTTTAAATAGCATGTTTTCTTGTATGGATATCTCTGTCCCCTCTCTTGAGGCAGTAGACAACTGTCTAGGCAGGAGAAGATGAGATGCTTCTACTTATGGAGCTGAGCCACAATTACCACTCAATATTTTGTGAACATTCTTTGTGTAGAAGAAAGGCTGAAGGACAGGACTTTGTAATGGAATTGTTGGTTCTGAAGTGTGAATCCTAGTAACTTCCAGTGATTTGGATAGATGGGTATATAGATGTAAACTGTCCAACAGCAAAGCAAGGACACCATGTGCAATTGAAGTACACAAACCAGTCCAGAACGTGGTGTAGATACAAGCAGAATTTTTTTTATTAAAATAATCTTGATCCTGGGGTACAAGGAGCCTAACCAGACATGGCCATATTTTGGCACTGCCTTCGTCAGGGGTTACCTAGGCATGTAACAATGCAGTATCCTTGTAAGTCCCAGTCAGACAAAACCATAGTGCAACAGCGGAAACTCTTCGATCCAACTGACGCTTTATACTGAGCATCTGCTGGATCGAAGAGCTCCCGCTATTGCACCATGGTTTTGTCCGATTGGGACTTACAAGGATACTGCATTACATGCCTTGTTAATTCCTGATGAAGGCAGTGCCGAAACATGGCCATGTCTGGTTAGGCTCCTTGTACCCCAGGATCAAGATTGTTTTGGTAAAGAATTTCTGCTTGTATCTGCACCATGCTCCGGATTAGTTTGGGTATTTAGATGCAAGCATCTTCCAGGTCTAAGAAGGCTAGCCAATCATATTGATTTAGAAGAGGCAATATTGTGGCAAGTGTGTTCATTCTGAATGTTTCTCTTTATGTACAAATTGAGATTGCAGAGGTCCTGAATTGGCCTGAGGCTTTCCGATTTCTTGGGAACGAGAGAGAATCTGGACTAGAATCCTTGTCCCCTCTGGGCCCATGGACTTCCTTGATTGTCTTGCTGCACAAAAGTAGTGCACTTTCTTTCGTCAAAATGGCAAGATGCTCCTGCAGGATATTGGGTAGTGCGGTGGGTCCTCTTGTCGGTGGAAGGTCTTCAAAGTTCAATCTGTAGCCCTCATTCTCCAGGACCAAGCAGGAAGTCAGTCCTCACATATGGGTGACGTCGGCGCCGACGGAGCCCTCGCGGAGCAATTTTCCCCAGCTTTCAAAGAAAGCCTTTGGGAATTGCAGCGCGCATGCGCGGTCTCCTTCCTGCCCAAGGGTGCCATCTTAGCCAGTCTTCTTTTTTCCGCGGAGCCCTACAGACGTACCCATCGTGTCCCCGCTGAAAAAGTTGATCTTAGTGATTTATTTCTCTTTTTTTCTTCGGTTCGACGCCGGTCTTTTTCCTGCCCGGACTCGCGACGCCGTTGCGAGTCCTTCTATTATTTTTCGGTTTTTCTGATTTTTGGTCAGTTTCGTTTTTCGGTTTTTTCGCTGGCAGCCCGGTCCTTTGACCTTGCAGGGGCCCTTTTTCCCCCGATGGCTGCCAGTGGTTTCAAGCGGTGTGTTCAGTGTGACAGAAATATGTCACTCACTGACACACATGATAATTGCCTCCGCTGCCTCGGCCCGGATCACGAAGAACTGATCTGTGGGGCCTGCGGCAAAATGTCCTCCAAAGCGTTAAGGAGTCGGCGGCACCAGCGGGAACGAATCTTCGTTGACCCCGGCCGTACCCGGACCTCGTCGGAGGCCTCGGCGTCCAGAGGTTCCAGCTCTGACCATCGCCGAAGTTCCTCCGACAGGGGTTCTCCCTCCGGGGACCATCGACGGAAGGTAAAACCCGCGAGGGCGGCGTCGGTGGACGCTCCTGGCTCCGCGAGGGCCAGGTCGCATAGCCCCGATAGCCGTCCCGGGTCTTTGGAGAAGGAGCACCTCCCGAAGCGACCTCGTCTGGAGTCGGAGTTGCCTGCTCGGGTAAGTCCTGTAGTCCTCCTGGACTCGCCTCCGAGACTGCCGACGTCGGGCCCGACGCCGTCGGGGCCCGAGTCGGGGGCTGCTGGGTCACCTGAGGTCGGACTCAGGTTGACGGCCTTGGAGAGCAGACTGTCTGCCTTCATGGACCAGCAGCGGGCACTGATCGCTAGCCTCGCTGGCGCCGCTGCCCAGACCGCCGGGACGTCGACGTCTAAGTCGACCCCGGAGACCGAGCCGATCCTCGAGTCCATGCGAACTCGAGTCGATCCTCGGTCGAGGTCACCCTCGGCCTCCCGTTCGGGACCGAGGTCGTCGACGCCGACTCCCTCGGTGTCGGGGCGGCCGACGTCTGCGCCCGCCCGAGCCGACCCCACCGATTCCTCCTCGGAGTCGGTCTGGGAATCGGAAGAGGAAGAGTCACCTGATTCCTTTCGGACTCGGTGTGTCCCCTCGGACTCGCCTGAGTCCGAACCTCGGAAGCAGTCCCCTCCGGAGGATGCCCGGTTCTCGGACTTCGTCAGGGATATGGCCAAGGCTTTGGCCTTCCCTGCGGATCCCGAGGAGGAGCCTCGAGCCGAAGAGCTCGACGCCCTCCAGTATGACTCTCCCGCCAGGGAACACTTTACTGTACCGGTGCCTCCCATGCTGGAACGACTACTCTTCCGCATGTGGGAGAGTCCGGCCTCTTCGCCGGTATTAAGCAAGCGGGTCGATTCCATCTATCGAGTCCGCAAGAGTCCTGGCTTCCAAAAAGCACAGCTACCACACCATTCCATGGTAGTGGAATCGGCCATGCATAGGCTTAAGAGCCAAAAGATGCACTCCTCGGTGCCTCCTGGCAGGGAGGCCCGTAACCTGGATGGCCTTGGTAAGAAGTGTTTCCAGGGCTCTATGCTTGCTTGTCGTGTCCAGACCTACCAGCTATACATGGGCATGTATCTCCGAGACCTGGCTAAAGAGCTAGCCGGATTCTCCGCTGGATTGTCCGAGGAACCTTTGCGGAGGTTCCTGGCCTTGACAACTGGTATTCGGGAATGCTCCAAATTCCTGTCCCGAGCAGCCTATGATGGCTTTGAAGCATCGGCTCGAGTGGCTGCAGCCGGCATCGGTGCCCGCCGACAGGCTTGGCTTCAGTCGTCTGACCTTGAACCCTGGGTGCAGGACAAGTTGGTCGATGTCCCCTGCTGAGGTGAGAACCTCTTTGGCAAGCCCATGGCTGAAAAGGCTGCACAAATCGAGACGGAGACTCTCACCAGAACTAGGCTTTCTAGGAAGACCTCCGCCCCTTCCCAGAAAAAGAAGGGCTCGGGAAAGAAGTCCTTTTACCCGAGAAAGGCGGCTGCCTATAAACACTACCCTCAATATCAGGCCTCCGCAGCTCCCCAACAGGGCCAGCAGGCCAAGGGACGGGGTAACGGGTCCCGTAGGCAGCAAGCCCCCAAGCCTGCACCACCAGCCCCTGCTCAGCAGGGTGGGGGTTTTTGACTTCATCAGCATAGCCTCTCCCCCTCAGCTGGTTCCTCCCAGCACCGGAGGCCGGCTGGTTCACTTCGCCCACAGGTGGTCCAACATCACTTCAGATGCCTGGGTGCTTCAAGTCGTAAGAGAAGGCTATCTTCTCCACTTCCACCAGGTCCCTCCCTCCTATTTCCCGGGAGAACCTCCACGACTCCCTCTGCACAGGGACTTACTCCTTCAGGAGTTAGCAAGTCTTCTTCAGGAACAGGCTGTGGAACCGGTGCCCCACCACCTGAGAGGTCAAGGCTTTTATTCCAGGTATTTCCTAATACCAAAAAGGACAGGAGGCCTCAGACCCATCCTGGACTTGCGCAACCTCAACAAGTTCCTCGTGCGGGAAAAGTTCAAGATGCTTACCCTTGGAATCCTTCTGCCCTACCTCCAGCAGGGAGATTGGCTATGCTCCTTGGATCTAAAGGATGCCTACACGCACATCCTCATCCACCCAAGCCACCGCCAATACCTAAGGTTTGTGGTGGCAGGAAATCATTACCAGTACAGAGTACTGCCCTTTGGCCTATCCTCCGCACCGCGAGTCTTCACAAAATGTCTCGCGGTGGTGGCGGCTTATCTCCGGCTTCACGGCCTCTGTCTTTCTGTACCTCGACGACTGGCTCATCAGAACATCGTCCTCTCCGGAAGTCACCAATGCCACACACCGCACTGTGACTCTTCTGCAGTACTTGGGCTTTGTCATAAACTTCGCAAAGTCCACTTTGCTCCCCTCACAGGATCTCGAGTTCATCGGCGCAAGACTGCACACTCCTCAGGCACGAGCTTTCCTGCCTCTCGACAGGGCTCAACGGCTCATGGACCTAGCCGGCCGTTTTCGCAGCCAGTCCCTGGTCTCAGCCAGGCGCTTCCTGAGACTACTCGGCCATATGGCTTCAACCGTCCACGTGACCCCCAATGCCCGCCTACACATGCGGCCTGCTCAATGGTGCCTTCGCAAGCAGTGGCAACAAGCCACGGGCGGCCTAGCCGACTTAGTGCGCGTCTCCGGGCCGCTGGCCTCTTCTCTATAGTGGTGGCTTCATCGGCCGAACCTGGTGCTCGGAATGCCTTTTCAGTCACCTCAGCCGGCTCAAGTGCTGACGACCGATGCTTCTCTCCTGGGTTGGGGAGCGCATTGCCAAGGGGCATGTACTCAAGGTCTCTGGACCACGTGGGAGTCTGCTCAGCAGATCAACTTCCTGGAGCTCAGAGCAATCCGTCTGGCTCTCAAGGCTTTCTCCCACCTGACTTCTCACCAGTCCGTCCTTGTCCAGACGGACAATCAAGTTGCCATGTTCTACGTGAACAAACAGGGGGGCACGGGCTCCTTCCTTCTCTGTCGAGAAGCTCAGAAGCTCTGCTCTTGGGCCGTCAGTCACGGCATTCTTCTCAAGGCAGTTTATCTCCCAGGCCAAGAAAATTGCCTGGCGGACAAACTCAGCAGGATCCTCCAGCCGCACGAGTGGCGCCTGGATCCCTTGGTAGTTCAGAAACTTTTTCTGAAGTGGGGACTCCCCACGATGGATCTCTTTGCCAGTCCTCTCAACCGGCAACTTCCTCGCTTCTGCTCTCGTCAGCCACATCCCCTTCGAGTAGCGGCAGATGCTTTTCTACTCTCATGGTCGGAGAGACTTCTGTATGCCTTTCCTCCCATACCGCTAGTCTCTCAAACTCTTTTCAAGGTTCTCAGAGACAAAGCTTCCATGATCCTGGTGGCTCCTCGCTGGCCCAGACAGCCGTGGTTTCCACTCCTGCTGCAATTAGCGGTAGAGGATCCATTCCCTCTGGGGTTTCAACCGGATCTCCTAACACAGGATCAGGGGTCCCTGCTACACCCCAACCTCAGATCTCTACATCTGATGGCCTGGCTGCTGTGAAAGGGTAGTCCTTGCTCCTCTTCTACTGCCGGCAGAGGTGGAAGAGGTCGTCCTAGCTTCTCGGCGACCTACCCGCAAATGCTACGCCCTTAAATGGCGTCGCTTTTCCGCTTGGTGTGCCCAGCAGTCTCAGGATCCCTTCTCCTGCTCGGTGTCGGTGATCTTGCAGTACTTGCTCTACTTCTCTAATCTGGGACTTAAGTCCAACTCGTCAAAGTTCACCTCAGTGCTCTTTCAGCACATCATGTGCCGGTGGACGGCAGACCTCTTTCCAGCGACCCTCTCGTAGCGAGGTTTCTCCGAGGTCTCCTTCTGCTTAAACCACCTCTGCGCCCGCCAGCACCGGACTGGGATCTGAATGTGGTTTTACAGCGGATCACCTGTCCGCCTTTTGAACCTATGGCTACCTGTTCTCTCCGTTTTCTTTCTAAGTGAATTGCAGGCCCTCGTGTCTGATCCCCCTTACACTCGGTTCTATAAAAATAGGGTAGTCCTATGGACTCACCCTAAATTTCTTCCAAAAGTGGTCTCCCCTTTTCACATCAATCAGGAGGTGGTACTTCCGACCTTCTTTCCCAGGCCACACTCCAGCCAAGCTGAAATGGTCCTGCATACCCTGGACTGTAGAAGGGCATTGAACTTCTACCTTGACCGTACGCGGGAGCACCGTAAAGCTGCTCAGCTTTTTGTGTCTTTTGACCCCAATAAATTGGGGCTACCGGTCTCCAAGCGTACTATGTCCATCTGGGTTGCTGACTGCATCGCTTGGGCTTATGGGGCAGCTGGACTCTCGTTAGAAAGTCGAGTCACGGCTCATTGTGTTCGGGCGAAGGCTACGTCAGTGGCTTACCTCCGCTCTGTTCCGCTGGCAGACATTGCCGGGCCGCTACTTGGTCTTCGAGCCAGACTTTTGCGGTCCATTACTGTCTCGAGAGGGAGTCCCGCAGGGACAGTGCTTTCGGACAGGCAGTCCTCCGAAATCTCTTCGAGGTTTGAGCAACTCCTACCCTCCATCCCGGATGGGGGCTACCGGTGGGTAATAATTCAGTGAAGATTCCTTCCTTCTGTGCCGCTGAGCTAGAGGGAGCTCATTTTTGTGCTTAGGGTCTCCGGTAGCCTTAAGCTTGGGAGTCCCATATGTGAGGACTGACTTCCTGCTTGGTCCTGGAGAAAGCGTAGTTACTCACCTGTAACAGGTGTTCTCCAGGAGCAGCAGGAATCAGTCCTCACAACCCTCCCTCCTCCCCTTGGAGTTGCAATCATCTGCTTAAGTTTTTTTGCAAATTTTTATGCTGTCTTTTAGCTATGTCATCAGACTGGCTAAGATGGCACCCTTGGGCGGGAAGGAGACCGCGCATGCGCGCTGCAATTCCCAAAGGCTTTCTTTGAAAGCTGGGGAAAATTGCTCCGCGAGGGCTCCGTCGGCGCCGACGTCACCCATATGTGAGGACTGATTCCTGCTGCTCCTGGAGAACACTTGTTACAGGTGAGTAACTACGCTTTATTGTTAGAATCCATCAGTCTATGGTTATCTGATCCCATGCCTTCCTGAAATAAAGAATTCTTCCCCCCTCCCCCCACACTGAAGGATAATAAAAAATTAGGATTTGACCTTTCAGTGGGAGTCAAAGTGGTTGTGCGTTTATGCTCCCATTACATTGACCTTAAGCCAGAGTGTTAGACATTATGTGGGAAGCCTAGTATAAGTGTGATATGTCCTTGTAGGGTAAAATTGTTGAAAATATTGGTAATTATATGTCCACCTGTATAGATGATGCTGACTCTTCCAGTGTAGGGACATTGATTCAGGAGCATGCAACAGCTCTTTAATAGCGGAGCTATCATATTTGATTTGAGAGATCACTTCTTTGACTGTACTTGTAAACATTTGTCCCCTAAGCAGGGGGTGACTGCTAGTCTGTCATGAAGTTCTTCCCTGAGGCCTAAATTCAGGCTGTCCGACAGGCTGCTATAGCAACTGTTGCCAATTTGGACACTGTATCGTAAGCATCATGAATGGACTTAATGAGATATGTGGACTCTTGAAGTTTCAGATGCAACTGGTTGTGCTGGCCATCAGCTGATTCACAAATGAATGATGGTAATGAAATATGTGAAGTTGATGGGCTGCTATTTTCAGGGTGAGCATTGCACTTTGGAACACCTTTTCAAAAGAATCTAGAATTCTGTAATCTTTGCCCAGTGGTGCATGGGAGTGGAGTTTGGAGATTGTTTAAGGGTTAAATTCTGTGACTATTAATTAGGTTAATTGGAGAGTAATGATCCAGAACAGACAGACTGTTTTACTTAGTTCAAGGCATCTGGATGTAAGTCTGATAGTAGCTGGGTCTTTCCATATAGAGGGAGATCCATAAGAACATAAGAGATGCCATTATTGGTCAGACCAAACGTCCATCATCCTGTTGCCAACAGTCAGGTTCCCAAAAGATAGACAGATTCCATGCTGCTTATCCCAGCGGTAAGCAGTGGATTTCCTCAGTCCATTTTAGTAATGGTTTATGGACTTTTCTCCAGGAACTTGTCCAACCCTCTTTTAAACCCAGCTAGACTTACCACTTTTGCTACATCCTCTAGCAACGAATTCCAGAGTTTGATTATACATTGAGTGAAAAAATATTTTCTGTGATTAGTCTGAAATGTAACTTCATTGCGTGTCCCCTAGTTTTTTTGATAGCATAAATCCGTTCCACTCCATTAATTTATAGACCTCTATCATATCTACCATCAGCCGTCTCTTTTCCAGGTTGAAGAGCCCTAACCTTTTTAGCCTCTTCTCATAGGGGTATCCTTCCATCCCCTTTACCATTTTGGTGGCTCTTTTCTGTACCTTTTCTAATTCTGCTATATCCTTTTTAAGATTTGGTGACCAGAATTGCACACATTATTCGAGGTGTGGTCGAACCATGGAACGATTCAGAGGCATTATAATATCCTTTGCTATCTGGGAACAAGCAGGAAGTCAGTCCTCACATATGGGCGACGTCAGCACCACTGGAGCCCTCGTGGAAGCATCCCCCCAGCTTTCAAAGAAAGCCTTTGGGAGATGCCACCACGCATGTGTGGTCCCCTTCCTGCCCAAAGGCGTCATCTTGCTCAGCCTCCTTTTTTCCACAGAGCCCTTCAGAGTTCTGTCTGGCTTGTCCCCGGAAAAAAATGATTTTTCTCCAGGACCAAGCAGGAAGTCAGTCCTCACTTATGGGTGATGTTGGCGCCGACGGAGCCCTCGCGGAGCAATTTTCCCCAGCTTTCAAAGAAAGCCTTTGGGAATTGCAGCGCGCATGCGCGGTCGTCTTCCCGCCCGAGGGTGCCATCTTAGCCAGTCTTCTTTTTTCCGCGGAGCCCTACAGACGTCCCCGTCTTGTCCCCGCGAAAAAGTTGATTTTCTTCTTTATTTTATCCTTTTTCCCGCCCGGACTCGCGACGCCGGTCTCGAGTCCTCGTACTTTTTTCGGTTTTTCTGACTTAGTCAGCTTTCGTTTTCGTTTTCCCTGGCAGCCCGGTCCTTTGACCTCGCAGGGGCCCTTTTTCCCCCGATGGCTGCCAGTGGGTTTAAGCCAGGGGTCTCAAACACGCGGCCCGCGGGCCGCATGCGGCCCGCGAGAGCATCTTCTGCGGCCCGCGAAGCACCGGTGAGTAAAAAAAAAAAAATTACAAACTTGCCTCCGCCGCAGTATTAAGCGTCCCGCGGGCCCCTCTGCCTGGTCCTCTCCTCCCTGCAGTATCAGCTCCAAAAGCGGCGGCTTTCAGAGCCGCGAAGAGAGAGAGTTTCTCTCGCGCGGTTCTGAAGAGCAGCGCGAGAGTCTTCAGAACCGCGCGAGAGAAACTCTCTCTCTTCAGATGGCTTATAATACTCTTTCTTTTCGATGTTTTGAAGAAATAAAAGCCAGACCGTGAAGATCGGTATCCTTCCAGATCAAGGGTATATTTACAAAATCGGACTTCGGAGGATGGCAGGAAAGGTACAGCAGGTAGGAAACTGTAAAAAGTCAAGTTATCCCTTAGCACTGCACACTTAAACGATCAGCTTGTCTTTTGGGCAGTAACATAATAGGGTCACATTTTGGATACTTCGTGTGAACACCAGCTACTAGCTAGCGAGGAATCTTTGCGAAAATTGAACTGGATTTGTTAAGAAAAAGATCCCATTCTTTTCGGCGGGGTAATCACTGGAACAAAATCGATACTTTTGTCCTGGCACCAGATTCAAACTGGTGCAAAAGTTTAATTAATGACCGCCCCCCCCCCCTCCCTGTATTCTCCATGAATAAGGCCCTTGGGGCTTTATCGTTCAAACTGATTTTACTCGTTTGCATTAAAGACAACCCCCTTTGAAAACAGAAGACGTAATGTAACTTACAAATAATCTTAACCTCTGCTTTTCAAAATATTGTTTGTATAAAATAACATGAAGGATTCGTTGACAAACTTGTGTGCATGAGACAAAGTCTACCTGAAGTGGTAGACAGACCCCAATCTGCGTGAAGACTTCATAGCATGTTATGGTCTTTCATTCTATATCGCGAAGCATATTTATATACCAGGCGGATATTAGGGGTGCTCAGCTGTATAGTTGGATTGTGAGTTTGTTTTATGTAAGTGTTAATATTGTTGTATGTTACTTTTTGTATTGCACGACACTCAGATGTTGTTGGATCGTAAGTGCTATAAATTCATACATACGTTCAGAAATAAACTGCAGGATACATTTTCTGTTGATCTATTAAGAAACCAACCTTCAAAAATTCAGTGTTATTGCAGCCCTGCAGCATCCAGTCCTAGTGGAATCTCCTTACTGTTCAAGTAAAATAATTGTGCTCTATCACCAAACCACATTGCCACTTATAAAAAGGTGTATAACTAGGCATTTATAAGGTCCCTGTTGCATAGCCATCCTATCTTTGATCAAATAAGACATCCTTAGTTTTGGTTATTTAATGAAGAAATCCTGTTCAGTGCCTAGCAAAATCTAAAAAGGCTGGAACATTATGGTAACATTATGCAAATATTTATGCAAATGAGGTCCCTTATGCAAATTAGGCCCGCGTCTTGTGCGGCCCCCGGGTTACTTTACAAGTCCTCATTTGGCCCTCAAAGCAATTTGAGTTTGAGACCCCTGGTTTAAGCGGTGTGGTCGGTGTGACCGAAATATGTCACTAACCGACACACACGACTTTTGCCTCCGCTGCCTGGGCCCGGATCATGAGGAACTGATCTGTGGGCCCTGCAGCAAACTGTCCTCAAAGGCGTTGAGAAGTCGGTGGCCTCAGCGTGAGAGAATCTTCGCTGACCCCAGCCGTACCCGGACCTCGTCGGAGGCCTCCGTGTCGAAAGGCTCCAGCTCGGACCGTCGCCGGAGCTCCTCCGACCGGGGTTCTCCCTCCGGGGACCATCGTCGGAAGGAAAAAACCCGCGAGGGCGGCGTCGGTGGACGCTCCTGGTTCCGCGAGGGCCAGGTCGCATAGCCCCGACAGCCGCCCCGGGTCCTTGGAGAAGGAACACGTCCCGAAGCGACCTCGCCTGGAGTCGGAGATGCCTGCCCGGGTAAGTCCTGTGGTCCTTCTGGACTCGCCTCCGCGACAGCCGACGTCGGGGCCCGAGTCGGGGGCTGCTGGGTCACCTGAGCTCGGACTCAGGTTGACGGCCTTGGAGAGCAGACTGTCTGCCTTCATGGACCAGCAGAGGGCACTGCTCGCTGGCTTCGCTGGCGTCGCTGCCCCGACCGCCGGGACGTCGACGTCCAAGTCGACCCCGGAGACCGAGCCGATCCTCGAGTCGATGAGAACTCGAGTCGATCCTCGGTCGAGGTCGCCCTCGGCCTCCCGTTCGGGACCGAGGTCGCCGACGCCGACTCCCTCGGCGTCGGGGCGGCTGGCGCCGCACCCTGCCCGGGCCGACCCCACCGAGTCCTCGTCGGAGTCGGTCTGGGAGTCTGAGGAGGAAGAGTCACCTGATTCTTTCCGGACTCGGTGTGTCCCATCGGACTCACCGGAGTCCGAGCCTCGGAAGCAGTCCCCCCCGGAGAATGCCCGGTTCTCGGACTTCGTTAGGGATATGGCCAAGGCTTTGGCCTTCCCTGCGGATCCCGAGGAGGAGCCTCAAGCCGAAGAGCTCGACGCCCTCCAGTATGACTCTCCCGCGAGGGAACACTTTACTGTGCCGGTTCCTCCTATGCTGGAACGACTACTCTTCCGCATGTGGGAGAGTCCGGCCTCCTCGCCGGTCCTGAGCAAGCGGGTCGATTCTATCTATCGAGTCCGCAAGAGCCCTGGCTTTCAAAAGGCACAGCTGCCGCACCATTCCATGGTAGTGGAATCGGCCATGCATCGTCTTAAGAGCCAGAAGATGCACTCCTCGGTGCCTCCTGGCAGGGAGGCCCGTAACCTGGATGGCCTTGGCAAGAAGTGCTTCCAGGGCTCTATGCTCGCATGTCGTGTCCAGACTTACCAGCTATACATGGGCATGTATCTCCGGGATCTGGCTAAAGAGCTAGCCGGATTCTCCGCTGGTCTCTCCGAGGAGCCCTTGCGGAGGTTCCTAGCCTTGTCCACTGGCATTCGGGAATGCTCAAAGTTCATGTCCCGAGCAGCCTATGATGGCTTTGAAGCCTCGGCTCGAGTGGCCGCAGCCGGCATCGGTGCCCGCCGACAGGCTTGGCTTCAGTCGTCAGACCTTGAGCCCTGGGTGCAGGACAAGTTGGTCGATGTCCCCTGCCGAGGCGAAAACCTCTTTGGCAAGCCCATGGCGGAAAAGGCTGCGCAAATTGAGACTGAGACTCTCACCCGGACCAGGCTTTCTAGGAAGACCTCCGCCCCTTCCCAGAAAAAGAAGGGCTCGGGGAAAAAGTCCTTTTACCCGAGGAAGGCGACTGCCTACAAACAATACCCCCATTATCAGGCCCCTGCAGCTCCCCAACAGGGCCAGCAGGCCAAGGGACGGGGTAACGGGTCCCGTAGGCAGCAAGCCCCCAAGCCTGCACCACCAGCCCCTGCTCAGCAGGGTGGGGGCTTTTGACTCGCTAAGCATAGCCTCTCCCCCCCCGCTGGTTCCTCCCAGCACCGGAGGCCGGCTGGTTCACTTCGCCCACAGGTGGTCCAGCATCACCGCAGATGCCTGGGTGCTTCAGGTCGTGCGAGAAGGCTATCTTCTCCACTTCCATCAGGTCCCTCCCTCCTATTTTCCGGGAGAACCTCCGCGCCCCCCTCTGCACAGGGAGTTGCTCCTTCAGGAGTTAGCAGGTCTTCTGCAGGAACAGGCGGTGGAACCGGTGCCACACCACCTGAGAGGTCAAGGCTTTTATTCAAGGTATTTTCTGATACCAAAGAGAACAGGGGGCCTCAGACCCATCCTGGACTTGCGCAACCTCAACAAGTTCCTTGTGCGGGAGAAGTTCAAAATGCTTACCCTTGGAATCCTTCTGCCCTACCTCCAGCAGGGAGATTGGCTATGCTCCTTGGATCTAAAGGATGCCTACACGCACATCCTCATCCACCCAAGCCACCGCCAATACCTAAGGTTTGTGGTGGCAGGAAATCATTACCAGTACCGAGTACTGCCCTTTGGCCTGTCCTCCGCACCGCGAGTCTTCACAAAATGTCTCGCGGTCGTGGCGGCCCATCTCCGGCTTCACGGCCTCTATGTCTTTCCGTACCTCGACGACTGGCTCATCAGAGCAGCGTCCGCTCAGGAGGTCACCAACGCCACGTGCCGCACGGTGACTCTGCTGCAGCACTTGGGCTTTGTCATAAACTTCGCAAAGTCCACTTTGCTCCCCTCACAGGATCTCGAGTTCATCGGCGCAAGGCTGCACACTCCTCAGGCGCGAGCATTCCTACCGCTCGACAGGGCTCAACGGCTCATGGACCTAGCCGACCGCTTTCGCAGCCAGCCCCTGGTCTCCGCCAGGCGCTTCCTGAGACTGCTCGGCCATATGGCTTCCACCGTCCATGTGACCCCCAATGCCCGCCTGAATATGCGGTCTGCTCAATGGTGTCTCCGCCAGCAGTGGCGACAAGCCACGGGCGGCCTAGCAGACCTAGTGCGCGTTTCTGAGCCGCTGGTCTCGTCTCTCCGGTGGTGGCTCCGGCAGCCGAACCTGATATTCGGAATGCCTTTCCAGTCACCTCAGCCGACCCGGGTGCTGACCACCGATGCATCCCTCCTGGGCTGGGGAGCACATTGCCAAGAGGCACGTACTCAGGGCCTCTGGACCACGTGGGAGTCTGCTCAGCAGATCAACTTCCTGGAGCTCAGGGCGATCCGCCTGGCTCTCAAGGCCTTCTCCCACCTGACTTCCCAACAGTCCGTCCTTGTCCAGATGGACAATCAAGTTGCCATGTTCTACGTGAACAAGCAGGGGGGCACGGGCTCCTTCCTCCTCTGCCGGGAGGCACAGAGGCTCTGCTCTTGGGCCGTCAGTCACGGCATTCTCCTCAAGGCAGTTTATCTCCCGGGCCAAGAAAATTGCCTTGCAGACAAACTCAGCAGGGTCCTCCAGCCACACGAGTGGCGTCTGGATCCCTTGGTAGTTCAGAAGCTCTTCCTCAAGTGGGGTCTCCCCACGGCGGATCTCTTTGCCAGTCCTCACAACCGGCAGCTTCCTCGCTTCTGCTCTCGTCGGCCACACCCCCTTCGGGTGGCGGCGGACGCCTTTCTGATCTCGTGGTCGGGGAGCCTTCTGTACGCTTTCCCTCCCATCCCGCTGGTCTCTCGGACTCTTTTCAAGGTTCTCCGAGACAAAGCCTTCATGATCCTGGTGGCCCCTCGCTGGCCCAGGCAGCCGTGGTTTCCGCTCCTGCTGCAACTGGCGGTGGAGGATCCAATCCCTCTGGGGGTGCAACCGGATCTCCTCACTCAGGATCAGGGGTCCCTCCTGCACCCCAACCTCAGGTCTCTCAACCTCATGGCCTGGCTGCTGAGAGGGTAGTCCTTGCTCCCCTTCTCCTGCCGGCGGAGGTGGAGGAGGTCGTCTTGGCTTCGCGACGGCCTTCTACCCGCAAATGCTACGCCCTTAAATGGCGTCGCTTTGCAGTCTGGTGTACCCAACAGTCTCAGGATCCCTTCTCCTGCCCGGTGTCGGTGATCTTGCAGTACTTGCTCCACCTCTCTAATCTGGGACTTAAGTCCAACTCCGTCAAAGTTCACCTCAGTGCTCTTTCAGCACATCATGTGCCGGTGGACGGCAGACCTCTCTCCAATGACCCTCTCGTAGCGAGGTTTCTCCGAGGTCTCCTTCTACTTAAACCACCTCTGCGCCCGCCAGCGCCTGACTGGGACCTGAATGTGGTTTTGCAGCGGATCACCTGTCCGCCTTTTGAACCTATGGCTACCTGTTCTCTCCGTTTTCTGTCTTGGAAAACACTGTTCTTGATAGCCCTCACTTCCGCTAGACGCGTAAGTGAATTGCAGGCCCTCGTGTCTGATCCCCCTTACACTAGGTTCTACAAGAATAGGGTAGTCCTACGGACTCACCCAAAATTTCTGCCTAAAGTGGTCTCCCCTTTTCACATCAATCAGGAGGTGGTACTTCCAACCTTCTTTCCCAGACCACACTCCAGCCGAGCTGAGACGGTCCTCCATACCCTGGACTGTAGAAGGGCATTGAACTTCTACCTTGACCGTACGCGGGAGCACCGTAAAGCTGCTCAGCTTTTTGTGTCTTTTGACCCCAATAAATTGGGGCTCCCGGTCTCCAAGCGTACTCTGTCCATCTGGGTTGCGGACTGTATCTCTTGGGCTTATGGGGCAGCCGGACTCCCCTTAGAAAGTCGAGTCACGGCTCATTGCGTTCGGGCAAAGGCCACGTCAGTGGCTTACCTCCGCTCTGTTCCGCTGGCAGACATCTGCCGGGCCGCTACTTGGTCTTCGAGCCAGACTTTTGCGGTCCATTACTGTCTCGAGAGGGAGTCCCGTAGGGACAGTGCTTTCGGACAGGCAGTCCTCCGTAATCTCTTTGAGGTCTGAGCAACTCCTACCCTCCATCCCGGATGTGGGCTACCGGTGGGTGATAATTCAGCGAAGATTCTATCCTTCTGTGCTGCTGAGCTAGAGGGAGCTCATTTTTGTGCTTAGGGTCTCCGGTAGCCTTGAGCTTGGGAGTCCCATAAGTGAGGACTGACTTCCTGCTTGGTCCTGGAGAAAGCGTAGTTACTCACCTGTAACAGGTGTTCTCCAGGAGCAGCAGGAATCAGTCCTCACTACCCTCCCTCCTCCCCTTGGAGTTGCAATCGTCTGCTTATGTTCTTTTTGCAAATTTTTATGCTGTCTTTTTTTAGCTATGTCATCCGACTGGTTAAGATGGCACCCTCGGGCGGGAAGACGACCGCGCATGCGCGCTGCAATTCCCAAAGGCTTTCTTTGAAAGCTGGGGAAAATTGCTCCGCGAGGGCTCCGTCGGCGCCGACGTCACCCATAAGTGAGGACTGATTCCTGCTGCTCCTGGAGAACACCTGTTACAGGTGAGTAACTACGCTTTCTCTCTGTTTTCATACTTGCCTCTGGTATCGCACCGGTACTCTTCCCACCACCCGACCTCAGCGTCGAGTTCGGGTCTGTTTTTGTTCTTTTTTTTTCTTTGGCGTCTAAGTGCCTTTTTTCCAACTGGCAGCCCAGAGAGTCTTCGATCTCGCAGGGGTACTTTTTCCCCCCTTGCATCGCTTAGTGCGCAGTTTTCTGGGGCAGTCGGAACCAATGGCTTGGCAATATCTGCTGGTCTTAGGAATGATGGCAGCCACTCTAGAGGTAGTGCCATGGGTGAGGACGTACATGTGTCTATTGCAGAGAGCCTTGCTACGTCGCTGGTCACACCAGATGGACTCTATCCCAGCAGCTTCCCTAGCCCCACCAAAGCCTTATGCCACAATTGCTGGCCTTCCCGTCCTGTCTGCCCATGGGGACCCGATCTCCTGTGGGCAGACAGAAGGGGTCTTTCCCATGATCACGGGGCTCTTCTGCCAATGGGAAATGAGATCCCTGTGGTCAGCCCACTGTGTGCCAGATAGCGATAGCAGCAAAGACCCCTCCTGCCTGCCCACGAGAGATTGAGTTCCTGCAGGCAGACAGGAGGGGAAGGTCGGTGGGGGAGGGTAATGCTGATTTAGCTTACTGGGGGTGGGGGGGTGGAAGACTGGCTTGCAAGAGTGTGGGCTGGCCAAGGGGTGGAGCTTGGCCATCCTAATGGGAATGGTGTTCCAGTGCCTCAGCATTTTATAAACCTATCACATCTCCCCTCAGTCATCTGTTTTCCATGCTGAAGAGCCTTAACCTTTTAAGCCTTTCCTTGTAGGGGTATTTCATCCTCTCTATCGTTTTGGGTGCCCTTCTCTGTACCTTCTCTAATTTCACTATATCCTTTTAAAGATATGGTGACCTGTATTACACACAATATTCAAGGTGTAATTAGATCATAGAGCTATACAGAGGCATTAAAATAGCCTTGGTTTTATCATTTTTAAACTTATTCCTAGCAATCTATTTGCTCTCTTGGCTGCTGCAGAACACTGAGCAGAGGATTTCAAAGTATTATCCATGATGATGCCTAGATCTGTTTCCTGTGTGGTGATGCCTAATATGAAGCCTTGCATTGTGTAAACATAGGTTAGGTGGTTGTTCCTTAAGCGCATAACTTTGCACTTGTTCACATTAGATTTCATCTGTCATTTGGATGCCCAGTTTCTGAAGTTCTCTTGTAATTTTTCACAATCCTCTTGTGTTTTAACAACTTTGAATAGTTTTGTTCCATCCAAAAATTTGATCACCTCACTTGTTCCCCATCCAGGTTATTTATGAATGTTAAAAAGCTGTGGGCCCGACTTTCAGTGATGTCATGTCCCTATGCAGACAGAGTGTATCGCTCTCCGGTTGATGCTCACCTAAAGCGAAATTAAGCACCACCCCAAACAGCAAAAAAAACCACCAGTCGCTCGAGAAACTCTGTGGAGGTTGCGATGGCCACAACTAGGAGGAAAACAGACCTTCATGAGTTCATCTACTCTTGGCCATGTGCTGCACAGGTGGAAAGCTCCAAGATAGGTGCAGAAGCGGTAGAGATGCCGGAAACTGACGACCAGCCCAGCATTAGCGAATTGCTTGTGGGATAAGGGAGCAGTGATACAGATCATAAAAGCAGAGCGCCGCTCTTGGTTTGGTGACCTATGCACGGAGATTGCCGGAGTTAAACAAGAATTTGATGGTCTGCTGGCTGAGCAGTGGGCCGACATTACAGAGTTGTGGAGGCATGTTGAAAATACAGAGCAGCACATGGAAGATATGCATGGTGCAGTGGGAACACTCCATAAGGCAGTACGGGACCTGGAAGTGACTAATGAAATGTTAGGTTTGAAGTTGGAAGACCTCAAAAGTAGGTCCAGAAGGAATAACCTTAAGATAAAATGAGTGCCAGAGGAGAATAGCTGCAAAGACTGCTTCCGGGTGGCAAAAGACATTTGTAAAGCTGTCCTTGGTTCTTCCAGGGAGGACAGTCTTGTGGAGGACACAGTTAGACAGAGCCCACAGGGCGTTGGACCCAGCAAGAGGCAAGCAGCCTCAGAATATTGTTGTTTGTGTCCATGATTTTGCACATAAAGATCGTATTGCAGCTAAAATGCGTGGAGTGGGATGCTTTGAGTGGCAGGTGGCTCTGTATTCCAACCTGGTGGCAGCCACGCTACAGCTATGGAAGGAGTGGAGAGCCTACACTTTTAAGTTATGGGAGAGTAGCATTCGATATAAGTGGCTTTACCCAATGGGATTGGCTTTCACCACCAATGGGATTATGCGCTGAGCAATGACAATGGATGAGTTGGCAGTGGCCATGAAGGAGACCGGTATAAAGGACATGCCAACACCGTTCATGAAGATGGGACTTTATTTATTTATTTAACATCTTTTATATACCGCGCTATTTGTTTTCAGTGCGGTTTACAATTAACAGAAGCTGCACAATCAGAAAACACTGGTGTGCTTACATTATAACAGGAAACTTAAACTTGGAACAGAGGGTAATAAAACTATAACTATGTACACACAGTGAAACTATGTACAAACAGCAGTGTAAAAACTGAACTATGTATGTAATATATAATAATAATATATAATACTATATATATAAAATATATAATAATATATATAATACTTCTCGTAATACATGAGAAATGGTGGACAAGCAGGATAAGAAAAAGAAAAGGTCAGCTTTCCGGCAACAGATGAAGGATTGAGTAGAAGAATTAGAAAAAGCTGAGAGTCAACTGTGACCAGAGTGTTGATAAATCCTGCTGATACCAAGAGACAGTGAGGGGTGAGGCAGTGATGTTGTAGTTCTCAATTTGCAATGAGGAAGGGAGAGGGGTGTGATGATAGTGGAGATGGGAAAGGGGGGCCCCTGGGGTACTGTGCATGTTCAAGGGGAAAGGAGAGGGGAAGGGTGTGTGTGGGAGTTGTCTGGGGTGGTGTGGGGGAGTGCATGGTGTATGATGTCACACAGGTTGGGGGGAGAGCTCAGTTGGTAGGGATGGGAAGGGGGGAGAGAGGGAGGGAGCATTGGGGTAGGGGTGGGAGGATTTTGTAAGGATTGGAGAGGGTTGCACGATCGCATCCTGTGTGCGAGAGTGAAAAATAGGCTGTAACTGTATATGGGGGGTAAAGGGCAAGGAGGTGAGACGCTCAGGGTGATGACTTTAAATGTTAAAGGGTTAAACTGTTGGTAAAAATGGCATTTTCCAGGAACAAGCAGAAAGCCAGTCCTCACATATCAGTGGTGATGGCATCGATGGAGCCCTCGCAGGAAGCATCCCCCCAGCTTTCAAAGAAAGCCTTTGGGGAGTTGCCACCATGAATGTGTGGTCCCCTTCCTGCCCAAGGGTGCCATCTTGCTCAGTCTCCTTTTTCCATGGAGCCCTTCAGACGTTGTCTGGCTTGTCCCTGGAAAAAGTTGATTATTTCTTTTCTCCGAATTTTTCACTCGCCTCCGGTATTGCACCGGTACTCTAACCGCCTACTGACCTCGGTGTCTTGGCATCGGGTTCGGTTAATTTTTGTAGTCTTTCGTTATTTTCTTTTTCTGGCGTCTTTGTGCCTTTTTTCTCCCGCTAGCAGCCCAGAGGGTCTTCAACCTCGCAGTGGTACTTTTTTCCCCCATGGCTACCAGTGGCTTGAAGAAGTGTGATCTGTGCTCTAAAATCATGTCTTTGACCAACACACACAACTGCTGTCTTCGCTGCCTTGGACCAGACCACGACCCGGCGGTCTACATTCTCTGTAAGAGAATGTCCAGCAAGGCCCTCAAGAGCTGCCAGCAGCAGCACAATAAGTTTTTCCCCGAGTCTCTGATGCCTCCGAAGGGCCAGGGCCTCGTCTGAGGCCCCGAAATCTTGGGCGGAACTCTCCGAACCCGAGCCTCATCGAGTAGGCGGGGCTTCCGCTGGAAGGCTGCATCACGGCCCACAATGTCAGGGCCATGGCGGCCTCGGTGGCAAACTTGAGCTCTGTCCCGATGGTGGACATCTGTCTGGCTGCCACCTAGTCTTCAGTCCATACCTTCACAGCCCATTGCTGTCCTCTCAAGGGAACCAAGGAAGAAGGTGGCATCCTTGAAGGCGGCATCCTTGGATGGTTCCGACCGGCCAGAAGCTCCTCGGGCCCGGTCCTGCAGTCTAAGACGCTCATCCAAGGTGTCGGAAAAGAAGCGACCTGCGAAGAATCCCCAGAAGGATCTGACAGCGGACCAGCCTCGGTCCCCAGACACCGTCCTCATCAAGGATTCCCCTTCGGGGGAGCCGGCATATGGCCCGAGTTTCCCGGTGCCCGTGCCGAAGGCTGCGAAACCTCCTGGTTTGGAGTACAGAAGGGCAGCCCTGGTCTGGAGTCCAGAATGGCAGCCCTGGAGCTGAGTTTGTCTGCCTTCATGGACCAGTAGCGGGCGCTGTTTTCCAGCACGACCGGTTCATCTGCCCCGACCACCAGGCCTTCAATCTCCAAGACGTTCTTGGAGGCTGAACCGATCCTCGAGATCTTTCGGCCTCGAGTCGGTCCTCTGCTGAGGTCACAATCTGTCCCGCTTGACAGGACCGTGGTCATCCCTAGCAAGTTTACCAAGCACCAGCCACAGGGCATCGGGGGCCCCAAGACCCATGAAGCAGCCCTCCGAGTCCTCGACGGACTACTCCAAGTGGGAGACTGAGGACAAGGAGTCCCCCGATACCCGTCGCCGCCACAACGTCCCTTCTGACTCTCCCGTCTCGGAACCTCGGTGGCAGTCCCAGCCCAAAGACATGGGCTTCCTGGATTTTGTCAAGGACATGTCTAAGGCCCTGGCATTCCCGACAGAGGAGGGCCCTCGGGCGGATGAGTTGGAAATCCTCCAATACGAGGTCCCTCCATGGGAATCGCTCACGGTACCTATTCCTCCTATCCTGGAATGGCTCATGCTCCGAATGTTGGAGATACCAGCATTGGTGCTGGTGGTGAGCAGACGGCTCAACTTGATGTATCGAGTCCGCTGGAACCCGGGCTTCCAGAAGTCATAACTGCTGCATAACTCTGATGGTGGAGTCAGCCATGCGTTGGCTGAAAAGCTGAAAGACACTCTCTTCCATGCCCCCCTGCAGGGAGGCCCGCACTTTGGACGCCCTCGGCAGAATGTGCTACCAGGGCTCAATGCTCTTCTGCCACATCCAGGCCTACTAGCTGTACATGGGTATGTACCTGAGAGACCTGGCAAAGGACCTCACCAGGTTCTTGGCTGGTCTCTCCGAGGAACCTTTGCAGCGGTTCAAGAACCTGGCCAAGGCAGTCCATGAGTGCTCCAAATTCATGTCTCGAGCGGCCTATGGCGGGTTCGGGTTGGTGGCCCAGGTAGCCGTGGCGGGCATCAGTGCACACCGCCAAGCTTGGCTTCAGTCGTCCGACCTCGTGCAGTGGGTTCAGGACAAATTGATTGATGTCGCGTGCCAAGGAGAGAACATCAACCCATGGCTGCCAAGCTGGAGACAGAGTTCATGATGAGGACCAGGCTCTAAGAGGACCGCTGCCCCTCCCCAACAGAAGGGGTTGGGTAAAAAGTCTTTTTACCCGAGGAAGGGAGCTGCTTACCGAAACTACCCACCTTATCAAGCCTCTCCAGCTCCCCAACAAGGTCAGCAGGCCAAGGGACATGGGCAGAAGACTCCTAAACCCCAGGCACAGGCCCCAGCCCAGCCGGGGGGGGGGGGGGAACCTTTGACTCCTTGAGCATAGCCCCTTTACCTCAAGGAGATCATCAGCCCACAGGGGGATGTCTGGACCTCTATGCCCAGAGGTGGGTGGCCATCACCACTGATTCCTGGGCACTAAAGGTAGTCAGGGAGGTTTTTTTTTTTTTTTTATACCACGCTCTTTAGAATCAATGCGGTTTACATGTTTACAGGTACTTTTTATTCCCTTGTCCCCGAAGGGCACATAATCTGTGTACCTGTATAATGGAGGGTTAAGTGGCTTGCCCAAGGCCACAAGGAGTGGCCATGGGACTAGAGACCACAGTCCCTCCGACCTGAAGTTGCTTGTCCCCATGTGGGAATTGAACCCCTGGCCTTCCGGGTTACCTCCTCAACCTGATTCGGGCACCTCCCCCTTATTTCCCGGGAGCCCCTCAGGTCTCCCCTCCACCGGGATCACCACCTGAAGGAGTTGGCAGGTCTTCTCGAGGACAAAGCGATGGAACTATGCCCTACCACCTCAAGTGCAAGGGGTTCTACTCCAGATACTTCTCGTGCCAAAGAGGACAGGAGGCCTAAGGCCCATCCTCGACCTACGCAACCTCAACAAATTCTTGATGAGGGAGAAGTTCAAGAGCCTCTCCCTTGGAACATTGCTGCTATACCTCCAGCAGGGAGATTGGCTATGCTCCTTAGACCGCCTATACCCACATCCTCATTCACGCCAATCACAGGCAGTACCTGCAGTTCATAGTGGAGGGGGAGACATTTTCAGTACAGGGTGCTCCCTTTCGGCTTGGCCTCGGCTCCAAGAGTCTTCACAAAATGCCTGGCAGTCGTGGCCGCCTTCCTCCATCTCCAGAGTGTCTTTGTCTTCCCCTACCTGGAAGATTGGCTCATAAAGGGAGGCACGGCCTCAGAGGTGCAATAGGCCAACACATGCACCATCTAGGTTCTGCAGCACTTGGGTTTTGTCATAAAGTACCCCTAGTTTCACCTCCTCCCAACAGTGCCTGGAGTTTATCGGGGCAAAGCTCGACCCTCTCCAGTCGAAGACCTTCTTGCCCAGGGACAGAGCCGTCCGTTTTAGGACTCTGGCAGGACATACAGTACTGTCCCTTGGTGCTCACCCGGCTTCTTCTGCGCCTCCTTTGGCACATGGCTTTCACGGTCCATGTCACCCCAGGCGCTCACCTCCACCTGAGGGCGGCGCAGTGGTGTCTCCGGGACCAGTGGTCTCAGGCCACGGGACTCCTCTGAGACAGAGTCGCTGTAACCAGCCACCTGGCAAACTCCCCTGGTCTGGTGGAAATCTCTCCAGCATCTCGAGGCAGGCATGCCTTTTTCAGGCCCCGAACCCCTCAAGGGTCCTCACCACGGACGCCTCCCTGCTCGGCTGGGGGAGCCCACTGCAGGGAGCTCTATACCCAGGGCAACTGGTTACTAGATGAGAGCACCCAGCAGATCAGCCTCCTGGAGCTGCGGGCCATATACTTAGCCCTGCGAGTTTTCTGCCACCATCTGCGTCACCAGCCGGTGCTGGTCCAGACGGACAACCAGGTGTTGGTGTTCTGTGTGAACAAGCAGGGGGGCACGGGGTCTCATGCCCTCTGTCAGGAGGCAGTGGTCCTCTGCTCGTATGCAATCCAACAGGGTATCCTCCTATGGGCAGTGAACCTACCAGGCCAGGGCAACCTTCTGGCCGACAGGCTGAGCGGAGTCCTTTAGCCGCACGAATGGCAGCTGTATCCCAGGGTAGCCAGTTGGCTTTTCCAGATCTGGGGGGAACCTGTGATGGACCTGTTTGCCAGCCCGGTCAACTTCCAGTTGGCTTGCTTCGGTTCCCAGCAGGCCCACCCCTCCAGAGTGGCAGTGGACACATTCCTTGTCTCATGGTCGGAAGGCCTCATGTACACCTGCCCTCCCATGCTGCTGATCACCAAAATCTTGTTCAGGACCCTCTGTGACATTGCCTCGCTCATCCTGATAGCCCCTCGGTGGCCCAGGCAACCGTGGTTCCCACTTCTCCTCCAGTTGACGATGGAGACCCCCATCCCCTTGGGGACCTCTCCGGGGCTCTTGTCTCAGGAGGGGGGGTGGATCCCTGTCGCTGACAGCATGGCTGCTAAGATCGTGACTCTAGCCCCTTTCAACCTTTTGGTTGAGGTGGAAAAGATTCTGCTGGCCTCTCGCAAGGCCTCTACTAGGAAGGCTTTTGCCCTCAGATGGCGCAGGCTTTTGGTTTGGTGAGCCGAGCACAGGGCCAACCTGTTCTGCCCGGTGGGATTGGTGTTGCAGAATCTTCTCCACCTCTCACAATCTGGGCTGAAGTCTAACTCTGTCCGGGTGCACCTTAGTGCCCTGGCGGCACACCACCACCCGGTGGATGGTAACCCCCTCTCGGTCTAGCCTTTGGTGATCCGTTTTCTTTGGGGCCTGCTCTTATCGAAACCCTCAATTTTCCCTCCAACCGAATGGGACCTCAACGTAGTGTTGGGGCAGCTCACTCGCACACCCTTCAAGCCTCTGGCTACCTGCCACCTTCGCTACCTCTTGGAAGGTGGCGTTCCTGGTTGCGCTCACCTTCACTCGCAGAGTTACCGAGCTTCAGGTCCTAGTGGCGGAGGCCCCTTATACCTGGTTCTACAAGAACTGAGTGGTGCTCCGCATGCACTCCAAATTCCTTCCGAAGGTAGTATCGCCCTTCCATCTCAACCAGGAAGTAGTGCTCACCTATCTTCTTTCCAAGACCTCACCCCAGTCAGGTGGAGACCGTCCTTCACACCTTGGACTGTAAGAGGGTTTTGTCGTTCTATATACAACACACTCGGGGCCACCGCAAAGCTGCTCAGCTTTTCATTTCCTGCGACCCCAGTAGGCTGGGGGAGGCGCGGTGATCAAACATATGCTGTCCATATGGGTGGTGGACTGTATTGCCCTCGCCTATGAGTAGGCAGGGCTCCCGCTGGAAGGCCGCATCATGGCCCACCATGTCAGGGCCATGGTAGCCTCTGTGGCAAACTTGCGCTCTGTCCAGCTGCCACCTGTCTTCAGTCCATACCTTCGCAGCCCATTACTGCCTGGAAAGAGAGTCCTGACGGGACAGTGCCTTCAGCCAGGCTGTGCTCCATAACCTTTTCGGGGTTTAGGCAACTCCTACCCTCCAACCCTTCTGTGTTCAGGCTACCGGAATGCTGGTTTCATCGGACACAGGGGGTCCTACTGTGGTCTATGGATACAGACTCAATTGCTACTGCTTGCAGCTCCCCGTGAGGCAGCCCCTGCTTTTTGCTATGGGCTTTCGGTAAACTGTAGCTGGAGAATCCCATATATGAGGACTGACTTCCTGCTTGTTCCCGGAGAAAGCGTAGTTATTCACCTGTAACAGGTGTTCTCCGCGGTCAACAGAAATCAGTCCTCACAACCCTCCCTCCTCCGCTTGGAGTTGCTCCTTTACCATCTTTTAGGTATGTCATCTGACTGAGCAAGATGGCACCCTTAGGTGGGAAGGGGACCACGCATGCATGGTGGCATCTCCCAAAGGCTTTCTTTGAAAGCTGGGGGGATGCTTCCGCAAAGGCTCCGTCGACACTGACGTCACCCATATCTGAGGACTGATTCCTGCTTTCCCCGGAGAACACCTGTGAAAGGGTGAGTAAGTACGTTTTTTATTCTCGATTCCTTTCCTTATGATTCCTAGCATTCTATTTGCTTTCTTGGCCGCCACTGCACAAGTGCAGAGGGTTTCAACATGTTATCCACAATGACACCTAATTCTTTTTCCTGGTTGGCGATTCCTTTGCACTTGTCCATATTAAATTTCATCTGCTATTTCAACATCCAGTCTTCCAAATTATTAAGGTCCTCTTGCAATTTTTCACAATCCTCTTGGGTTTTAACAACTTTGAATAATTTTGTCTCATCTGCAAATTTGACTACCTCGCTTGGTTTTCTCATTTCTAGGTCATTTACGAATATGTTAAATAGCAGTGGACACAGCACAGATCCCTGGGGTACTCCACTATTCAACCTTTCTCCAATGGGAAAATTGGCCATTTAGCCCTACCCTCTGTTTCCTATCTTTTAACCAGTTCCTGATCCACAATAGTACACTGCCTCCTTTCCCATGACTTTTTAATTTCACCAAGAGTCTCTCATGAGAGACCTTGTCAAAGTCTTTCTGAAAATCCAGATACACTATATCAACCGAACCACCTTTGTTTACCTGTTTATTTACACCTTCAAAAAAATATAACAGATTAGTAAGACAAAACCTTCCCTGGCTAAAGCCATGTTGGCTGTCTCCCATTAAACCATGGCTGTCTCCATGTTCAGAAATTTTGTTCTTAATGATTTCTACTATTTTTCCCAATAGTGATGACCACCCCTGGAACCCTTTTTAAAAATTGGCATTATAGCGACTTCCGGGGGACATTTACCCCTAAAAGCAAAGAAACGGAGCTGTTTGGGAGGTGAACTTGCGGAGGCAACCCCCATGAGATAATTGATGGCGGAGGAGATTGGGAGAACCTCCCGAGTGTAGTGAGCGTGGAACACAGAGCCTAGTTGGGAGAGCACGAGGCCGAATAAAGGTGGCGGATGAGTGAAGAGCGGCGCTAGCACCACAACGGGAGGGCCGGAGAGAGCAGGAGCTGCAGTCAGATGGGAGTTGGGGAGCAGTGTAAATGGTGCCAACTGAAGGCTAATAGCCAGCAAAAGACTTTCCGGTGTTCATTGGTAAAAAAGAACAAATAAGCAGCTAAAAACCCAATTGGGGCAAAGCGGAAGTAATACCTCCAGACCCGGTGGCAGCGAGAGTGGTCGGCGCTTAAGCCTGGGATGAGCAGCCGCAGCGGAGTGAGGAGTCCCAGAGCTGCAGCACATGGTGCAGGAGCGCGGCCAGGAGGAGAGCAGAGATATCAGGAGAGCAGCGGAGAGCAGGTGGAGAGGAGAGAGGAGGAAAGAGCGGGCAGTAACAACGCTGATAAGGAAAGTGTCCGGAAGCTGCATCAGAATACCGCAGCTGGCTCCTGCGGAGGCCAAAGAGCGACGTGAGGCAGAGGGGGAGAGCGGAGCTGGATCGCGAGCAACGGCTGAAGGAGGAGAGCCAGAGGTGACACAGAGGTAGAGCGTGCGGACTGGGCGAGCCAGAGAGAGGAAAAGGTGGGCCCAGAGGCAGAAGTCAGTGGAGCCTGGGAAGAGAAGCAGCTAAAGCTGGAGAGGGAAGCAGGGTCTGAAAACCACAAGCATGGTCCCTGGTGAGCTGGGTGGGTGGCTCACAGAGGAAGAAGCCCCTTGTGTGAGCAGCATAGTTCTGCTTGGAGAGCAGCGGATCAGGTGCTGAATACTGTTAATATAGAACCCCATGAGGAGAGGGTGCAGAGTGGCAGTGAATCAGCAACGGAGAGCTGCTGAGGGGAAGTATCAGAACAAAACATGGAGAAAACTGAGAGAAGGGGCAGTAAAGAAGAAATTAGCGGAGTTTCGTTCCTCGTATGTACCAGCAAGAGGTGTAAAAGAGAGCGAGAAGATGGGCCAGATTAGGGGGGATCATTCTCCGGGGCATGAGGAGGAGCCAGAAGGAGAGGAGTGCGTGGGAATGGCAGAGAAAATCAAGATGTGACTTATGGAGCTGAAGGAGGAACTTAAGGAAGAAATTGGAGGTGTTAAAAATGAGTTGAAAGACACTGAAATCGATCAAGCAAGATATCACGGACCTGGGAAAGTGGGTTGAGGAGACAGAGAACCAAGTGGAACGGCATAAGGCAAGGATGGAGCGGATTCAAAAGGGATGGGACGAGCTGAGGGCAGCACAAGAAGAAATGAAGGCAAAGACGGAAGATCTGGAGGACCGGTCTAGAAGGTGCAACATTAGAGTGCGGGGAGTCCCGGAGGCCCCCATATATAGGAACAGCAAAGTGGTGGCCCACAAAGTATTTGAAGACATCTTGAAAGAAGGAGGCTGTGCAGAGGGGGGGAGATACAGCACAGATTAAAATAGAGAGAGCCCATAGAGGGCTGGGACCCATAAGAGACAATCGCCCAAGAGATATTATAGTTTGTCTGGCTTCCTTTAAATTGAAAGAACGTATTCTGGGAGAGGCGAGAAAACGAAGAAGTATCCAGTGGGACGGAAACAAACTAGAGCTGTTCCAGGACTTGTCTCAGGGGACACTGCAGCGCAGACGAGAGATCAAGGAGGTTACGGCCTACTTGAGAAGGGCGGACCTGAGATATAAGTGGATGTACCCGTTTGGACTCTTGATTACGGTGCAAGGGCGATCGAGGAAAGTGACGACCTGTGCAGAAGCTTGGAAAGCACTGAGGGACTTAGGAGCTGAGAACTTACCAGAGGAGGCTCTGGTGAAGCCATCAGAAGTCGCCTCCAATAACAGCACAAAGGAGAGTTCCAGGTGGCACAGAGCAGCAGAGGGTGGTCGGAGATTGGCCATGGAGCGGCGGCGAGAGCAGGGGATCGAAGAAGATACTAGCTGAGGCAGTAGTCAACACATGGACTTGAATCAGTAATTTGATATTGTGAAAAGGATGCTGGGGGAGGTTCAGGAGTAAGGAAGGGGGAGGGGAGGATTGAAGGTTAGGGGAGGTTGGAAGGGGTTTGGAGTAGTGGGGTAGCTAGAGTTGGGAGGGTAAATGGGGGGTAGGTGGGGGTTTTGGTTCGAGGTCACAGAGATGGAAGTCAGATTTTCGGGTGGGAGAAGGTTGGAGGGGGGAGAGGAGGGGGGTTAGTGGGGAAGGGGGTCAGAGGGGTAGGGGAGGGAGGGGCAGAGGGGTGGGGGGGAGGGTCGAGAGCTGGAGGGAGAGGAGGTGCACGAGTAGAAGCTACGTTGAAAATTGTAACATTGAATGTGAAAGGGTTGAATTCTCCGTGGAAGAGGCAGAAACTGTATAAAGAGCTGGTCAGACAAAAGGTGGCAATAGTGTTGCTGCAGGAGACACACTTACAAAAAAAAACATGAGTCGTTAGTGCAGCCAAAGGGCTACAGGGAATGCATTTTTGCTTCAAATATTCAGGAAAAAAAGAGGGGAGGGGTGGCAGTTTTTATCATCGGGGAGTATAAAACTGAAGTGCAGACAGTGAGGCGGGACAAGAGGGGGAGGTACGTGTTGGTGCGGATGAGAGTGGGGGAGGAATGGTTTTTGCGTGGTGAATGTTTACGCACCCACAGGCTTGCAGAAAGAATTCTGGGAGGAGTTAGAGAAGGAGGTGGTGGGACTAGGGGATGGAGCGATGATCTGTGGAGGGGACTTTAATATGCCATGGGAGGTGGGTAGGGATACAAGGGGGAAGGGAGGAGAGTGGATAGACAAAGATATCATAGGTTTGTGAAAGAGAATGACCTGATAGATGCAAGGCGCTTGATGAATCCGGGAAGGCGGCAGTTTTCCTTTTTCTCAGCAGTGCATGGGACGTATTCCAGGCTAGATGCTATTTGGGTAGGGAAGGAGTTGGCAGGTAGAATAAAGGGAGGGGAAATTGAGCCTGTTACGTGGTCCGACCACGCGCCAGTGGTGGTGCAGGTGAGGGTGAGGGGGGAGAGTAGGGGGGGGGCAGTACTGGAAGTTTAATGAAAGCCTGCTGGAGGATATGAGGGTAGTAAGAGAGGTGGAACTGTTAATACCGGAGTATTTTGAAATGAACGGGAAGGGAGAGGTGACCGACGGGGTGGTTTGGGATGCGTTTAAAGCAGTGATAAGGGTTTTTTTTTTTTATAAAGTGGGGAGCACGAATAAAATGGGAACGGGAGATGCTGGAATTACAACTAAGGCGACAACTAGTTGAATTGGAAGAAAAGGATGCCCAGATTGGGGGGGGGGGGGCATTCAGGGGAGCGGTTTTGGAAACAAGGGCTAAGCTCAGTGCTTTAGAAGCGGGGCGGATTAGGCATCGGTTGCAGCTGATGAGGCAGAGCTTATTTGAAGGGGGTAATAAAGCAGGGAAGTATCTAGCCCGGCAGTTAAAGAGAGAGGATTGGAATCGAATCATTCAGGTCAAAAGTAGGGAGGGGGGGGTACTGCGGGAGGATCATAAGATTAGACAAGAATTTGCAGCGTTCTATCAGGATCTATATAGAGCTCGGGCTGAGGGTACGGAGGAGGAGATTAATGGCTACATGAGAGGGGTGGAGTTGCCAAGGTTGGAGGAGGGGGAGCAGTAGGATCTTGACAGGGAGATTGGAGCAGAGGAGCTGCTACGGGCCATTAAGGGCATGAAGCCCGGGGCTGACGGCGCGTTTTTCAAAGAAATTTGGGGATCAGTTAATCCAGCCTTTGCTATTAGTCTTCAACTCAGTGAGGCAGGGGGAGAAATTGGCGGATACAATGGGATGGGCTGGCATCACCTTGATCCATAAGGGGGTGGAAGGATCCGCAGAACTGTGCATCTTATAGGCCAATCTTGTTAAACCTGGATGCAAAGTTGTTGGCAAAAATATTAGCGACAAGGCTTAATAAAATACTGGGGAAGTTAGTTCATGAAGACCAAGCAGGTTTCATACCAGGGAGGCAAGTGGCGGATAATATTCGCAAGGTCCTAAATGTGCTTTGGGCAACCAGGCGATCGGGGGAAGGGGCGCTGATGGTCTCGTTGGATGCTGAGAAAGCATTTGACCAGGTGTCATGGAAGTTCCTATTCCCGGTATTGGGGTCCATGGGATTTGGGTCAGCATTTGTGAAGTGGATAAGGGCCTTGTCTGAAAGGCCTAGGGCCTGTGTGAAAGTAAATGGAGAGCATTCACAGTTTTTTCCCCTGGGGAGGGGTACCAGGCAGGGTTGTCCGTTGTCGCCCCTGCTTTTTGCGCTTTCTCTGGAGCCCTTGGCAGCGAGGATAAGGGGTGAACCCAGAGTTATTGAGGGGTGAGGATCGGCCAAATAGAGTACCGTATGTCGCTCTTCGCAGACGACATTCTCTTAACAATTACCCAGCCAGGGGAAACTCTTCCAGCCTTAATGGGTGAGATACAGCAATACGGGAGAGTGGCGGGGTTTCGGATCAATTGGGGGAAGTCAGAAATTTTAAGTATAGGGAGGGAAGAGGAACAGCATAGGGAGTTGCAACAGCGTTTTCTGTTTCGGTGGGCAAAGCGGTCGATCAGGTATCTGGGTGTGCAGGTGGGGAGGACCTTGGGGGAACTATATGAATTAAATTACAAAAAGCTTGTAGGACAACTGGAATCTCAACTGGGGGGCTGGAGTAGAGGATACTTCTCTTGGTTTGGGCGGATGGCGATTATTAAGATGATGCTGCTCCCCCAATTCTTATTTTTCTTCCAAGTGCTACCTATAGCAGTACCGAGAGGAGTTTTAAGGAATGTTCAAAAGCAGGTAGAGGGGTTTATTTGCCGGGGGCGGGGGGGGGGTAAAAGGCCAAGGGTGGCAGTGCGGACATTGCAAGTGTAGGGGATGGAGGGAGGGATGGGGGTGCCCAATTTTGCATTGTATTACAAGGCAGCGCAGATTAGGGCGGTGTATGCATGGATCAGAGAGCCACATAAGCAATGGGTGAGGATGGAGGCGGCAGACTTCAGCCCTGGCGAACTAGAGCGGGTGGTGTGGGGGGGGAAGGGGGCGAGGGGGGGTGAATTCTATGGTGTGCACACTTTAAATATTTGGCAACAGAACAGGAAGAGGCTGGTGGGGGATAAGAAGTGGTCGCAGACCATGTCCCTCCAAGCGTGCTGCGAAAGGGGAGTGGGGCCGAGCAGAGCTGCGCTGTTGAGATAGGAGAGGCAGGGGTTGAACCAAGTGTCACAGATATTAGTGGGGAAGGTGGCTCGGACTTTTGAGGGTGTCCGGGATATGTATCAGTTGCAAGAATCTGATAGATATGCATATGTGCAATTGGCGTTGCTGCTTCAGAGAAGACAGAAGGGGCAGGAAAGGGGGGAGGAAGTGGAATGGTTTGAAGGGGCATGCCTAGGGTCGATGGGGCACAAGGGAATGATCTCCAGAATCTACAAAGGCTTAACAGCAAGGGGAGTTGGGAAGTTGGGGTATATGGAAGCGTGGGAAAGGGATTTGGGGGTGGAATGGGGGGTAGAGGTGTGGGAGGAGGTGGCAAGGGGGATAGCCAAATTCTCAGTGGCCACGGCGCTACGGGAGAATGGGCTCAAGGTGCTGAGTAGGTGGTATCTCACACCAGAGAGGCTGTATAAAGCGGGGGTTTTGAAGACGGAGTGTTGGGGGAAGTGTGGAGAGGAGGGCACATGGCTGCATATGTGGTGGTCTTGCCCGGTAATACAGCGGTATTGGGGGGGAAATGGGTAATAATATTCAGCGGATTGTAGGGGTTGGAATAAAATCGACTCCTGAGGTGTGTCTTCTGCAGAAGAAGGATGGGCAGTGGGTGGGAGAGTGGCGTATCCTCTGGTTCTGTGTTGCAGCGGCTAGATGTGAAATTGCCTGGCATTGAAATAAAATCCATCTGCCATCAATGGACAGTTATGCTAAAAGACTGTCAGAAATTTATTTAATGTATAAAATCACGGGGGAGAGAAAGGGAAGGGGGCAAACGGAGAGACAGTGGGAGGGGGTTTGGAAGTGGTTGAGAGCAGAGGTGGAAGGAAGGAGCAGTAAGGGAAGGGGTGGAGAGAGGAGGGGATAGGGAGTCGGGTAGGTTAAGGTAAAGGCAGGGGTGGAAGTCCAAGGGAGGGGGGGTTAGGGGAAGGGAGGAAGGAAAGGAGGGAGGGTTAGAAGTGGGGGTTGAATGGAGGGAATTGGTAGGGGAGGAGTAGTGAAGGGACAGAGAAGCATGGGGGGGGGGTAAATGGGTTAGCATGGGGATGTTGATTATGGTTGATTTTTGTTGAATATAGTTGACTGTAATTTGATGAACACTTTTGTTTGTAACTGGCTTGTGGTAACATAATAAAAACTTAAAAATGAAAAAATAAATTGGCATTATATTGGTCATCCTCCAATCTTCAGGTATTACTGACGATTTTAATGGTAGTTCACAGAATAGTAATAGGTCTGCAATCTCATATTTGAGTTTTTTCAACTCAACACCCTTGAATATATACCATCCGGTCCAGGTGATTTTGTTACTCTTCAGTTTATCAAATAGTTGTAACACGTCTTTCAATTCTTCTGCAGCATCAGCTTGAAATACCATTTCAGGCATGGGTAACTTGCCTACATCTTCAGTAAAGACCAAAGCAAAGAATTCATTCAGTCTCTCCACTATGGCCTTGTGCCCCTTTTTACCCCTCTATTATCCAGTGGTCCAACTGACTCTCACAGGTTTTTTGCTACAAATGTACTATAAAAAATTTTTTAATGCGTTTTTGCTTCCACAGCAAGCTTTTTTTCAAATTCTCTCTTTGCCTGCCTTATCAATGCCTTACATCTAACTTGCCAGTGCTTATGTTTCCAGTTTTCGTCATTTGGCTCCTTTTTCCATTTTCTGAAAGATGCTTTTTTTGGCTACAACAGCCTCTCTGACCTCACATTTAAACCATGCTGGCAGTTTTGTGGACTACCTTCGAATCTGTTTATTTTCCAGTATGTAGACGTAAAAGGACTTTACTCCTGGTATGGGTAATTCAGTGTTTGTGAGATGGGTGAAAGAGGTTTGTGTAGAATTAGGCAGCTTTTAATGGAAGGTGAGAGGGTGATGAAAAGCTTTGATGCCTTGAAGGAAGAGTATGGGCTGCATAATAAGGACTTGCATAGATATCTGCAAATTAGAACATAAGAATATAAGATATGCCATACTGGGTCAAACCAAGGGTCCATTGAGCCCAGTATCCTATTTCCAACAGTGGCCAATCCAGGTCACAAGTACCTGGCAAGATTCCAAAAGTAGGCAAATTCCATGCTGCTTATCCCAGAGGTAGGCAGTGGATTTCCCAGTCCACTTCAATAACAGTTTATGGACCTCAAATCCAGCTACACTAACAACTTTTACTATATCCTCTGGCAACGAATTCCAGAATTTGATTACACATTAAGTGAAAAAATATTATCTCCAGGAACAAGCAGGAATATAGTCTTCACATATGGGTATCGTCAGTACCGACGGAGCCTGCGCGGGAACGCTCCCCAGCATCCAATAGGAACGCATTTGGGAGCATACCTCAGCACATGCGCGCTGCCATCCTGCCTTTCCAACTGTCCCTCTTCAGTTCTTTGTTTTCCACGGAGCCGACAGGACACATACCCTGTCGCCGCAGAAAATTTCTTCTTTAAACTTGTTTTCTTGTGGTCCCGCCTGCCTCCGCACAACACCTACCGGTACCGCCAGTTGGTTTATCGTTCTTTTCTTAAAAAAAGAAATTATATATATATTTTTTTGAACTGTTTCTCTTCAGAAACCTTTTCTATTGGTGCTAGGCGCCATTTTGGGCATTAGGCCCCATTTTTACCAAAAGATGGAAAAACCAGCTAGTGGTTTAAAAAAAAAAAGTACTAAATGTGGCAGTACCATCTCCGTCACCGACACCCATGACTGGTGTCTAAAATGTTTAGGCCCTGACCATTCTCTATCTGAGTGGTCCTCCTCTATGGGGATGACTAAAAGAGGAAGACAGAACCGAGCTGTAAAGCTCGGTACCCTCTTTTCTTCAGATACCAGGTCCATTGCATTGATGTCTTCAAGAGCCTCGTCTTCCTCCCATGGATCTCAGGTAACTAAACATAAGAGCTGGTCCTCCAAGGGTAGCTCTTCTTCAAAGCATCGAGAGGCCATTGGCATAGCCCTTGAGAAAACTACACCAGCAAAACAGCCCCGGCGGGAGGCTTTGGCCTCCAAAGCATCAGCGGGGTTCCAGGATGTTCTCGAGGCTTCGACCTTGGCAGAACTACTGGTGCCATGCTCAGGGGTTCCGGACGCTTTTACCAGTACCGATACCCAGGCATCGGCAGCGTCGATAGACCATAGATTCCTCGCTGTTGAACGCAGTCTTGCAGTTCTCCTTACAGCTGCCCGGTACCAGCACCGGTTCAGATACAGGCCCCGGTGGGAATCCTTCCCATGCCAACTTTTTCTGGCATCGACAGATCGGTACCGTACCAATTCGGTGCCGACTTCGATCGATATCGAGACCATGCTTTGCATGAACATCAGGATCGGAGATATTTCGAATCCTCCGATTCCGATGAATCTGATACTTCTGCTGGTACCAGAGTGTTTATCCCGGAAGACTCCTCTTCTCCCCAATGCAGAATGTCTCCTCCGGAAGACATGTCTTTTCAGGATTTTATTTGTGATGTGGCCCAGGGCCTTTCAATCATGGTAGCTCCTGAAAAAGAACCTAGAGCAAAGGAATTCTGCAATACCCTAAGGCTCCCAAGGAGGCAGCCACTCTGCCCATTCATGAAATTCTTCATGATTTGATGCTCAGAATGTGGGAGACATCTCTGACCACATCTCCTCATTCTAGTAGATTCGATACCATGTATCGAGTTCCACCATGTCCTGGTTTTCAAAAGACTCAGCTGCCACACCATTCAATGGTAGTAGAGTCAGCCATGCGTAGGATGAAAAGTGCAAAGAGACATGCATCCAATCCTCCAGGTCATGAATGCAGTACTCTTGACGCTTTTGGGCGTCAAACTTTTCAGGCTTCCATGCTTTCAGCTAGGATCAGCTCATATATTTTATATATGGGAATATTCCTCGAAGAGGTCACAGGAGATTTGGAGCTTATGTGGCCCCCTTCTCCCCAAAGACAAATGACAGGACTTTTACTCTTGTCAAGCATGCTCAAGATGTCTCCAAGTTTGTAAACCGTGCAGCCTTTGACTGCTTTGAATGCATCAGCAGAACCTCTGCTATTGCCATTGGTGTACGTCAGATTGCCTGGCTTCAGGCATCAGACTTGGAGATTTGGGTACAGGATAAATTGGGAAACATCCCTTGCACAGGAGAAAACCTCTTTGGCAAGAATTGGCAGGAGAAGGCTAATGAGATAAATGTTGACAATATCATTTTAGATTGTCAAAATCTACAGCCACTCCAGCCAAAAAGAAACCCTATAAAAAACCCTTTTCAGCAAAAAGAGGACGTTTTATCCATCCTCTACCCAGCAAGGGCAAGCTCAGGGTCAAGTTGCCCAGAAGAGTCAACAACAGCAATCCAGACAAAAGACCTTAGAGCTCAACCAGCTCCACAGGCCCAGCCCTCTCAAGGGCTTTGACTCCTTCATAGAGAACTTAGCCTTCCTGCCTCTGAAAGGTCCAGAACCCCTAAAAACATTCCAGGCAGGTTGTGTCATTTTGCCAACAGATGGCACCAAATAACAGCAGAAAACTGGACTCTGTCCATTGTAGGAGAGGGGTACAAGCTTCATTTTCACAGTATTCCCCCTCCTACAATCGTAAGAGAGTTCAATTCCCAAACCTCTACAGGCAATCTACTGGATCAAGAGGTCTCAACACTCCTTGCTGAAGGAGCAATAGAGGAGGTGCCCATTCTTCAACAGGGTGCAGGGTTCTACTCCCCCTATTTTCTTATTCCAAAGAAAACAAGAGGACACAGACCCATTCTAGACCTCAGAGACTTGAACAAATATCTGTTCCGAGAAAAGTTCAAAATGATTTCTCTGGGAACTCTTCTGCCATACCTTCAAAGTCAGGATTGGCTTTGTTCTCTAGATCTAAAGGATGCATATACTCACATTCTGATCCATCCAGATCACAGGAAATTCTTACGATTCCTTTTCAAGGGAAAACATTTCCAATACAGGGTTCTTACCTTTGGTCTGGCTTCGGCACCAAGAATGTTCACGAAATGTATGGCAGTAGTAGCTGCATTTCTGTGAACCCTGGGGATATTCGTCTTCCCTTACTTGGACGATTGGCTCATTCGGTCCCCCCACGGTTCCAGAAGCCAGCTCTGCACTGTCTCGCAGAATGCGAATCCTTCAATACTTGGGGTTGGTCAAAAACCTCCCAAAATCCCAACTTGCTCCGTCTCAGTCCCTAGAGTTCATAGGAGCTCGTCTAGCTACCAGACAGTCAAGGACTTTTCTTTCACAACCCCGCTGTCTTCGTATAATGCAACTAGCTTCTCAAGCAGCAGTGAAATCCTACCTAACTGCTCGAACTACTACAACTATTGGAACATATGGCATCCACAGTTCATGTGGTTCCCTATGCTCGCCTTCATATGCGAGCAGCCCAGTGGACCATATCCACACAGTGGACACAGGCCACAGGACGTCTGTCGGACAAGATATCAAGCTCACAACGACTGATCTTGTCCCTACAATGGTGGCAATCACTGGAAAATCTTCTAGTGGGGTCTCCTTTCCAGCAACCCCTATTCCAGGCCACCCTAACAGATGCATCACAGGTGGGATGGAGAGCACACCTGTATCATCTCTCTACCCAAGCAATACCGTTTTAGCAGGTCTTCCACAATATCAGCTCCGACGTTTTCAACTGGTTCAGAATACAGCCGCACGTTTGCTCACCTATTCTTCCCCCATGATCACATCACCCCCCTCCTTCTCGGTTTACACTGGCTTCCACTCAGGTTTGTTTCCATTACAAAATTCTCATACTCACTCATAAAGCACTACACACTGGCTCTCCCCAGTATTTAGCCGATTCCATCCGTCTGCAGCCTTCCCCCCCCCCCCGTCTCCTTCGTTCAGCACATGGTTATCGTCTCTTTCTTCCCGCCCCATCCTCAGCTCACCTAGAAACAACACGTCATTCCGCTTTTTACTTTCTAGCCCCAGCCCTCTGGAACTCACTGCCGGTTGCTCTCCGTACTGAGCTATCTTTTCAAAGACTTAAGTGCTCACTCAAAACCCATCTTTTCCAGCAGGCCTTCGACCTCCCAGACCCCTAAGACCGATTTCTCTATCAATATCTCTTTTGACTTATTTCTTTCCTGCTCACTTGTCTTTCTCCACCTCTCTCTATCCTGTCTGAATAATGGCGTTCTTTCCGTTTCTGTTTTTGATTGTATTGTACACCGCCCTGACGCGCTTGCCTGGGCGGTATATCAAGCAACGATTAAAGAAGGTGCCTGGACTCCAAAGGAGGCTTGTCTTCACTTAAACCTCCTGGAACTCAGAGCAATCTATCTAGCTCTTCGAGTATTCCATGCTCAGCTCAGCTACAAGATAGTCCTAGTCCAAATGGACAATCAAGTAACTGTTCTACGTGAACAAGCAGGGGGGAACAGGCTCTCTGTCGTTATGCAACGAAGCTTTACGACTATGGGCCCTTGCCAGAGAGCATCAAATTCACCTTCTCATGGTATATCTTCCAGGCATTCAAAACCTGTGGGCAGACAAACTCAGCCGAGTACTGCTGCCTCACGAATGGTCTCGCCACCTAGACCAGGTAGCCAAGATATTTCAGATCTGGGGAACCCCAGACATAGACCTCTTTGCAAATCCACTGAATGCCAAACTTTCCCGGTTCTGTTCCAGGATTCCGGTTCAAAATTGCCAGGCAAGGGACGCCTTCCTTCTTCACTGGGGTCACGACTTCCTCTATGCCTTCCCACCCATTCCCCTCATCCCCAAAACACTCTTCAAGCTTCAGAGAGACAGAGGTCGTATGATCCTCATAGCGCAACAGTGGCCACGCCAAATGTGGTATCCCCTGCTTCTACATCTCTCTCAAACTGCACCTCTGGAGTTAGGCTATGCTCCAGATCTCCTCTCCCAAGAGAACGGGATGTTCTCCAGGACCAAGCAGGAAGTCAGTCCTCACATATGGGTGACATCAACGCCGATGGAGCTCTTGCGGAGCATTTCCCCAGCTTTCTAAGAAAGCCTTTGGGAATGCAGGCATGCATGCGCGGTACCCTTCCCGCCTAAAGGTGCCATCTTGCTCAGTCTCTCTTTTTCCGTGAAGCCCGTCGGACGTGTGTCCTAGTCCTCCCGGAAAATAGTTGGATTTTTTTTGCGATTCCTTCGCTATTTTTTCTCCAGTTCGATGCTAGTTCCCCTCCCGCCGGGTTCGGTACACCGGTATCGAGCCCGATCTTATTTTTTCGTTTTTTGCCCTTTGTGGCTGGCGTTCGCGCCCTTTTTTTCTTTTTCCCTGGAAGGCCGGTCCTTTGACCTCGCGGGGACTCATTTTTTTCCCCCGATGGTTTCCAGTGGTTTCAAGAAGTGTGATCGGTGCAAGAAACTAATGTCTCTCACCGACACACACGACTGCTGCCTTCGGTGCCTGGGTCCTGACCACGATCCTAAGATCTGTGGACCATGTGGAAAGATGTCCTCCAAGGTGCTTCGAAGTCGTCAGCACCAAAAGGAAAGGCTTTTCTCGGGCCCGGAACTCATCTGAGGCCACATCTCGGGAACCTGATCCCAAGCACCATCGGGGCTCCTCGGACAGGGGGTCCCCCGACCGGGAACGAAAGAGGAAGAAGCGGCTCGTGAGGGTAACGTCGGAGGAGGTCCCTGGCTCCTCGAGAGCTAGGTCTCAGACCCCCGACCATTGCCCCGGGCCCGTGGAACAGGAGAAGCCTCCAAAAGTACCTCGTGTGGAGCCGGAGTCTGCTGGACACGTAAGTCCCGTAGTCCTCGTGGACTCTCCTCCCAGAGAGCTGCCGCCGGGGCCCAAGTCGGTGGCTGCTGAGTCTCCTGAGCTGGGTCTCAGGCTGACAGCCTTGGAGTGCAGATTGTCTGCCTTCATGGAACAGGAGCGGGCGCTGATGGCCAGCCTGTCTGGCGCATCTGCCCCGACCACCGGGACATCGACATCGAAGTCGACCCTGGAGAACGAGCCGTCACTCGAGACCATGAAGGCTCGAGGTCGACCTCGGTCGCGGTCTCCCTTGACCTCCCATTCGGGACCGAGGGTGTCGACACCGGTGCCTTCGGCGTCGGGGCGGGTGCTCACAGGCCCCGCCCGGTTGGACCCCGATTCCTCATCGGACGAGTCCGCCTGGGAGACGGAGGACGAGGAGTCCCCCAACACCTTCCGGACTCGGTGCGTCCCGTCGGACTCACCGCAGTCTGAGCCCCGGAGTAGATCCCCTCCGGAGGATACCTGGTTCTCGGAGTTCGTTCGGGATATGGCCACTGCATTGGCTATCCCTGCGGATCCCGAGGAGGAGCCTCGAGCCGAAGAGCTCGAGGCCCTCCAGTATGACTCTCCTCCGAAGGAGGCCTTTACTGTTCCGGTCCCTCCGATGCTGGAACGGCTCCTCTTCCAGATGTGGGAGGCACCGGCCTCGGCGCCGGTTCTGAGCAAGCAGGTCGATTCCATTTATCGACTCCGAAAGAGCCATGGCTTTCAAAAGGTGCAGCTACCACACCATTCCATGGTGGTGGAATCGACCATGCATCGTCTGAAAAGTCAAAAGATGCAACCTGGCAGGGAGGCCCGGAACCTGGATGGTTTTGGTAGAAAGTGCTTCCAGGGCTCGATGTTTGCTTGCCATGTCGTCTTACCAGCTGTACATGGGCATGTACTTGCGGGACCTGGCCAAGGAGCTGGCCGGGTTCTCTGCTGGTCTCTCCGGGGAACCCTTGCAGAGGTTTAAGTCCTTGTCCTCGGGGATACGGGAATGCTCCAAGTTTGTCCCGCGCTGCCTACGATGGCTTCGAGGCTTAGGCCCGTGTTGCGGCAGCCGGCATCACGGCCCGACGCCAGGCATGGCTGCAGTCATCGGACCTCGAGCCATGGGTCCAGGACAAGTTGGTCAATGTCCCCTGCCGAGGTAAGAACCTTTTTGGCAAGCCCATGTCCGAGAAGGTCGCACAGCTCGAAACCAAGCACCTCACGAGGACAAGGCTGTCTAGAAAGACTTCTGCCCCTTCTCACAAGAAGAAGGGCTCGGGTAAAAAGCCCTTTTACCCGAGGAAGGGCACTGCCTACAAAGAGTACCCACAGTACCAGGCTCCCCCACAGAGTCAGCAGGCCAAGGGGCAGGGTAATGGGCCACGTAGGCAGAGGACCCCCAAGCCTCCGGCCCCTGCTCCCACTCAGCAGGGTGGGGGCTTTTGACTCCTTGGGCATAGCCTCTCCGTCCCTGCTCTCCCAACCCTGCACAGGAGGTCGACTTGCCCTGTTTGCCCACAGGTGGCCACTCATCACTGGAGACAGTTGGGTGCTGAGCATCGTCCACAAGGGCTATATGCTACACTTCCAACAGCTGCCTCCTCCATACTTTCCAGGGGAGCCTCCAAGGCCTCCCCTGCACACAGATCTTCTCCTTCAGGAGCTCCAAGGTCTGTTGCGAGACAAGGCAGTGGAGCCTGTGCCTCCCCACCTCCAAGGTCAAGGGTTCTACTCCAGGTACTTTCTCGTACCCAAAAGAACCGGTGGCCTCCGGCCTATTCTCAATCTCAGAAATCTCAACAAGTTCCTAGAGAGAGAAAAATTCAAGATGCTTACTCTTGGAACACTGCTGCCCTATCTCCAGCAGGGAGATTGGCTATGCTCCTTAGATTTAAAGGATGCGTACACTCACATCCTCATTCATCTAGACCACAGAAAGTACCTCAGGTTCATTGTGGGAGAAAACCATTACCAGTACAGAGTACTACCGTTTGGCCTCACCTCCACTCCCAGGGTCTTTACCAAATGCCTGGCAGTGGTGCCGGCCTACCTGAGAAATCAGGGTATTTGTCTTCCCCTATCTGGACGACTGGCTCATCAGGGGTCAGACTTGCCAGGAGGCCAGACAAGCCACCCTCCGAACTATTGCTCTTCTTCAAAACCTGGGTTTTGTCATAAACTTCGCAAAGTCCACTTTGCTCCCCTCCCAGAACTTGGAGTTCATAGGGGCAAGACTGGACTCTCTGCTAGCAAAGGCGTTCTTGCCAGAAGACAGAGCCCAAAGACTGATAAACTTGGCAAACCAGTTTCTCAGCAGGTCACTGGTCTCTGCCAGACTCTGCCTGAGGTTTCTTGGCCACATTGCTTTGACAGTACATGTGACCCCCAATGCCCGGCTCCATATGAGGCCTGCACAGTGGTGTCTCCGAACTCAGTGGACACAGGCCACAGGCAGCCTCAGAGATATAGAGTAAGGGTGTCCAGACAATTTCTGAACTCCCTCCGCTGGTGGCTGCACCCACCCAATCTACTGCAAGGGGTGCCTTTTCAGATTCCTGGGTTCACAGTGGTATTGACCACGGATGCCTCCCTGCAAGGCTGGGGGGCCCATTGTCTGGGCAAGTGCACCCAGGGCCTATGGTCTCACTGGGAGGCCACACAGCAGATCAATCTACTGGAACTCAGGGCTATTCATTTGGCCCTCAAGACTTTCTCTCAAACACTGGCTCATCAGTCTGTCCTGGTTCAAACAGACAACCAAGTAGCCATGTTTTATGTGAACAAGCAGGGCGGTACTGGGTCCAGGCTCCTTTGTCAGGAGGCACAGGACCTTTGCTTGTTTGCTCTCAGGCACAACATGCTCCTCAAGGCTGTGTATCTCCCTGGCCAGGACAACTACCTGGCAGACAGGTTGAGCAGGATTCTGCAGCCCCACGAATGGCAGCTCCATCCCTTAGTGGTTCAGAAAATTTTCCTGAAATGGGGACTTCCAACCATAGATCTGTTTGCCAGTCCATTGAACAAACAACTGACCAGGTTCTGCTCCAGGCAACTGCATCCTCTGCGGCTGGCAGCGGATGCTTTTCTGATTTCCTAGTCCCAGGGCCTCCTGTATGCGTTTCCTCCCACGCCCCTGGTGGCCCGAACCCTTTTCAAAATTCTTCAGGACAAGGCCTCGGTCCTGCTGGTAGCTCCCAGATGGCCGAGACAGCCTTGGTTCCCACTTCTGCTTCAGCTGGCAGTGGATCCCCCACTGCCTCTGGGGTGGCAACCCGACCTTCTCTCTCAGAATCAGGGTTCCCTTCTGCACCCAAATCTCAGAGCTCTCAATTTGATGGCATGGAGGCTGCAAGGGTAGTTTTGGCTCCCTGGAGCCTACCTCAGGAAGTTGAGGAGGTTGTCCTAGCCTCTAGGAAGCAGTCCACTAGAAAAACCTATGCCCTGAAATGGAAAAGGTTTTCTGTGTGGTGTCAGCTACATACGGAGGATCCCTTCTCCTGTGCTGTACCAGTAGTGCTTCAGTACCTGCTGCACTTATCCAATCAGGGACTTAAGTCTAATTCTGTTCGGGTCCACCTCTCAGCTCTAGCAGCTCACCATTCACTGGTGGAGGGACATTCTTTGTCGGTTCACCCCTTGGTGTCCAGATTTCTTAGAGGCATGCTCTTGCTGAAGCCTCCAATCCATCCTCCAGCTCCTGAGTGGGAGCTGAATGTGGTTTTGCAGCAACTGACTCACCCACCTTTTGAGCCGATGGCTACTTGTCCTCTCCGCTTCCTTTCCTGGCAGACACTCTTCCTAGTAGCCTTAACCTCGGCCAGACGGGTGAGTGAGCTTCAGGCCCTGGTCTGTGACAGGCCTTAAACCCGCTTCTATAGGAACAGGGTAGTCCTTAGGACTCACCCAAAGTTCCTTCCTAAAGTTGTCTCCTCTTTCCACCTCAACCAGGAGGTGGTTCTTCCGACATTCTTCCCTAGGCCTCATGCAAGCCAGGCTGAAGCAGTTCTGCATACCCTGGCCTGTAGGAGGGCCTTATCCTTCTACCTTGACCGTACGCAGGGGCATAGATGGGCTACTCAGCTCTTCATATCTTTTGACCCTAATAATTTTGGGTTAGCTGTGTCCAAGCGTACCTTGTCCATTTGGGTGGCTGACTGTATCATCTGGGCTTACAGGGCGGCTGATCTTCCTTTGCAGGGTCGGGTCAGGGCCCATCGTGTCAGGGCAATGGCTGCCTCAGTGGCTCACCTCCGCTCTGTACCATTGGTAGACATCTGCAGGGCTGCAACTTGGTCTTCAAGCCAGACTTTTGCAGCCCATTACTGTCTGGAGAGGGAGTCCCGTAGGGACAGTGCTTTTGGCCAGGCAGTACTCTGCAATCTCTTTGAGGTTTAGGCAACTCCTGCCCTCCAGCCTTCCGTTGGGCTACCAGTGGAGGTCCTTTCAGTGAAAAGCCTTTCTTTGATGCTGGGACTAGAGGGAGTTCTCTTGTTCAGCATGGGTTCCTGGTAGCCCAGAGCTAGGGAGTCACTCATATGTGAGGACTGACTTCCTGCTTGGTCCTGGAGAAAGAGTAGTTACTCACCTGTAACAGGTGTTCTCCAGGAGCAGCAGGAATCAGTCCTCACAACCCTCCCTCCTCCCCTGGGAGTTGCAGTTGTACATAGTTTATTTTTACATTTTTGTGTGCTGTTTTTTAGCTATGTCATTTGACTGAGCAAGATGGCACCTTTAGGCGGGAAGGGTACCGCGCATGCGTGCCTGCATTCCCAAAGGCTTTCTTAGAAAGCTGGGGAAATGCTCCGCAAAGGCTCCATCGGCATCGATGTCACCCATATGTGAGGACTGATTCCTGCTACTCCTGGAGAACACCTGTTACAAGCAATGTTCCCTCTAATTTTCTGTAGGCTGTGTGCGCATAAAATATCAGCTGTGCGGCTTTTGAAGGAAGGTTACATTTTTTGTGCGCCACATAACGACACTCGGAGTTATGTACTTTAAAATTTGACTACACGTCAGAATACAGTATGTACACCACATTGCACTAGAAAATATTGTAGAACTTGTGAAAACCATAAATACACAACAACGTTTAAATTTTAAGACGTCTGTGTTTCCTATCAGAATCAGAACTGTAATTTTTGTGCACTCTGTTGTAAAGTATGTGCGCTCGCTTGGCAAGGTGTGTGCGCGCGCACACGCGCACAGCTTAGAGGGAACAGTGGTTACAAGTGAGTAACTACTCTCTATGGCACCCGAATCCCCAGTCCCTGCATCTCAGGGTCTGGTTGCTGAAAGCTTAGACCTTCAGGACCTCAGCCTTTCCCAACAGGTAAAGGATATCCTTCAAGCTTCTAGAAAACCTTCCACAAGACGCTCTTACGCCTTTAAGTGGAAACGTTTTACTATATGGTGTTCACAAAAAGGGTTAAACCCCCTTATACCTTTGGAATCGGTACTAGAGTATCTACTTCATCTATAAAATTCTGGTCTAAAGATCAATTCAGTAAGAGTCCATGTTAGTGCAATTGCAGCTTCCTATAAGCCTCTAAATGGACAACCAATTTCCTCTCATCCACTCATAATAAGATTTATGAGAGGTCTTCTATTAACAAAGCCTCCCATCAGGCCACCACCGGTGGCATGGGATTTAAACCTAGTTCTCGGGCAGCTCATGAAACCGCCTTTTGAACCTTTAGCCCCTACAACCCTAAAGCTTTTGTCCTGGAAGGTCATCTTCCTGATTGCAATCACCTCTGCACGTCGCATTAGTGAATTGCAAGCTTTAGTGGCTGATCCTCCTTATACTAGGTTTCACCATGATAAGGTTGTTCTCAGAACTCATCCACACTTTATGCCAAAGGTGGTTTCGCCTTTTCATTTAAATCAATCAATTTATCTTCCTGTATTCTTTCTGAGGCCTCATGCCTCTAATGCAGAAAGGAACCTTCATACTTTGGATTGTAAAAGAGCCTTGGTTTTTTACCTACAAAGAACACAGCAACATAGAAAGTCTTCTCAACTTTTTATTGCTTTTGATTCTAGTTATTTGGGACTTCCAGTCTCCAAGAGAACTCTATCGAAATGGACTACACAATGCATATCCTTTGCTTATGAGAGTAGGCATCTTCCTCTTCAAGGCCATGTCACAGCTCACAATGGCTAACCTTCACTCTGTGTCTATTGATGACATTTGTCGAGCAGCCACCTGGGCTTCGGTACACACCTTTACAGCCCACTACTGCCTAGATAAAGCCTCCCGTCGGGATGCCTTCTTTGGCCAAGCTGTTCTTCAAAATCTCTTTCAGACCTAATTCAACTTCTACCCACCAACCCTGGTGGGATGCCAGAGATCCATGGGAGGAAGCATGGCCCACCTTACTATAGAGGGCAGCTTCTTGGGGCTATCTCCCTGGCATCTTCAGCTAGGGAGTCCCCATATGTGAAGACTACATTCCTGCTTGTTCCTGGAGATAGCGTAGTTACTCACCTGTAACAGGTGATCTCCGGGAACAGCAGGAATTTAGTTTTCACAACCTACCCACCTCCCCTAGGAGTTGTCTCTCTATCTCTGTCTCTTTCCTCTCTCCCTCTATCCTTTCACTCAGCTACAAACCTAACTGAAGAGGGACAGTTGGAAAGGCGGGAAGGCAGCGCGCACGTGCTGAGGGATGCTCCCAAAAGCGTTCCTATTGGATGCTGGGGAGTGTTCCTGCGCAGGCTTCGACGATACCCATATGTGAAGACTAAATTCCTGCTGTTCCTGGAGATCACCTGTTACAGGTGAGTAACTACGCTTTCTCTGATTTGTCTTAAAGTGCTACGTTGTAACGTCATTGCATGTCCCCTAGTCCTTCTAGTTTTTGAAGGTGTAAACAACCAATCTATATTTACCCTTTCTACTCCATTCATTTAGTAGCCCTCCATCATATCTCTTCTCAGCCATCTCTTTTCCAATATGATTTTGTATTTTACAGTACAATGTGCTTAAATATGTTTAAATTGGTTTTATTTTTTGGTACAGAATTGAATGATTTCATCATCCAACTTGATGAGGAGGTTGAGGGCATGCAGAGTACCATCCTAGTACTTCAACAGCAGCTGAAGGAGTCTCGCCAGCAGTTGTCTCTATCCCAGCAGCAGCAGTCCCAGGCCTCAGTCCCAGGTACCATCAGAACTCCAGTTTCTGAGCCCACAGACCAGGGAGAGGCCTTGGATAAAGACTGCAGCCGCCTGGCTAACGGACCTAGCAATGGAAGCTCCTCCCATCAGAGGACATCTGGGCCTGGGTTTTATAGGGAAGGTGGCAGCACAGAAGACTTTACCACATCCTCAGGAAATGGTAATAAACTCTCCAACCACTCTGAAGAGAGAACTGGCAGAGGCAGTAGTAGCTACATAAATCAGCTCAGCATTGGGTATGAGAGTGTAGACTCTCCCACAGGCAGTGAGAACTCTGTCACCCACCATTCAAATGACACAGACTCCAATCATGATCCCCAAGAGGAGAAGCCATTGAGTGGGAAAGGTAACAGAACTCTGAGTTCCCGTCATGTTCAGAATGGTTTGGACTCGAATGTAAATGTACATGGTTCAGTTTTGTAACATTTTTTTCTGCAAACTTTTTATACAGTGTCATTTAGCTTTGGAGGGGATACTGTCCAGAAAGTTTAAATAGTGCATAATTTGTCACAATTTTGCCTTTTGTGTGATTTTTTTTTTTATTTTGCTTTGTGTAATACTTCTGCCAAATTGGAAATTTTAACAGTTAATTACGTTGACGTTGCTAAAAAAGACATTTGTGTAGGCTCAAGTTATTTTTATATGAGTTAATGTGAAGTTGAAAATGGAACGTACTTCCAAAATTGAACATTAATGATGTCTGTACAAATCTGTATCTAGAACCTGTGCTGTGTAAGGGCATTCTTTCTCTCACTATACTCTGACCCATCAAACACTTGTCATGCTGTGGGTTTGACTGCCATTCTTGCTGTCTTACAGTAGATTTATCACAAGAAATTGAACTTTTTGAAGGAGTCCTGCAATAGTTTGTGTTGATTATAGTTTTCACCATACATCTGTGCATTTTTTCTCTAGATAACTAAGCATTTAAGAATTGTGTGCATAGTTATTCAGTTTTAAGAACTGTTGTATCCTGTTTATGCATATTGACCTGTGACTCCAATATTAGCTTACCTGTACTGACCAAACCTAAATAAAAATTTTTAATAATGTACTGAAGGTTCTTTATTTGTGGATCACATATTTTTACGTTTTATTTATCAATCAGATATTGCATTTTGAAGCAGCAATACCCTGCTAAAAAGAAACAAAACTGAAATTTACCATGGGGGTTATTCTGTCGCACAAATAGGGGTTTGGACATCCACTCCCGCTATTCGTGTCATCCCTGCCATTTGTGCGGGGAAGTTAGATGGGGACGGGAAAGGGGCAGATTCTGGGCGGAAGGTGGGCAGTCGCCGGCCCTAGACATACAGGGCCGATTCTAATGTTGGCCCTGTACGTCCAGGCCGGCGACTTGTGCAGGGAAGTTATTCTACCTCCAAGGTGGAATAACTTTCCTGGACGTTTTTTTTTTTTTTCGTGTGCAGATGGGACAGGGGGTGCCAGAGGACATTCCCCACAGCCTGACCCTAGCCTTAGGAGGCCAGATCGGGGGTCAGGCTGCAGGGAAATCACTTTAGTAGTCTGGCGGCCGGCATCACAGTTTTTAAATGGAGCCACAGTGCCATGGCAACCAGACGCCATGGCGCCACAGCTCCATTTAAAAGCCCTGACTGAGTCGGGCAGTGCCTGTACATACAGGCCGGGCTGAATCGCAGTCCCAGCCTGCACATATAGGCCTGATCGCGATTCTGATTCCGCAGGGCTAGACTTGCCCCTCGGGATCAGAATCGCGAGCCCCTCTTTACGTCTGGTCAAACGAAGGTACAGAGGGGCTGGACATCCGGGATGGAATGAGCCCTTATGTGGGAGCCTGATTAGTTATGGTCGCAAAGATTTATTTTTTAAAGAAGACAAAATCAAAAAAGAAATTTAAAAATTTATTTTCTTTAATCCAGTAACACATGGGTGTTTCTTTGAGTCATATAACAACGCCTGAGTTTATAACTTCTAGTTGGTGAACACATACAGTAATTACTAGATTTGTTCATGTCAGTGAGGAAAGTAAGAGACACTGTACTTGCAGCTCACCATTTGCTGGAATCCAATAATTATTTAGCAGACTCAGAAGAATACTTTTTTAAATCTATATACTACCAATTTCGGTTTTACAGCAGATAAAATGTACTGCTGCTTTAACATACAGAAGTTCCTTAAAATCTGTTTCATCTAATGTCATCCTGATATGTATCTTTATTGAGCATAATAGGCATTTACTTTATTTTACTAAATATATATTTTCCTCCATCTGTTTTGGCCTAGAAAGTAAAATCTAAAATACGGACTGTCACAAAACATTTTGGTTATTCCCTACCCCTTCTAATTATCTAGGTAGGCTTGGGAATATTGAAAGGAAATATTTTGTCACAGAAAAATTGGTAAATACAGAGTAGCTTTCTAGTAAAGTCCGAAAAGGAACAATCCAAGAAAGCATAGCATAAACTCGGTAATTTAAATGTGAGGATAAAGTTGAGGCCAACATTATTGGCATCCTTGCAGTTCAACCCCTTAATGTCCAATATCTTCTTAAAAAAAAGTCAGCGAAATGGCTTGGGACTATATATGCCCACATATTTTGACACACAAGAATAAAATAAAACAAGACCAATTAAAGGAAATAGTAGGAAATGGTATAAAACTGGGACATTGCCAGGACATGATTATTCCCCAGCAATTTGATTTCATTGAAATTTTTCTACAATATGGTAACCACAATCCCTAAACTTGACCCTAAAACCTGTGTACAATGGCACGGTAAAATTATACACTACTAATTTTTGTTGGATCGCTCACCGTGAGAAGGAACTATCCTGCTCTCGAAGTGAGCCCTCCATTTTAATCATTTTGTATGGACTCAATGATTAAAATGGAGGGCTCACTTCGAGAGTAGGATAGTTCCTTCTCACGGTGAGTGATCCAACAAAAATAAGTAGTATATAATTTTACCGTGCCATTGTACACGGGTTTTAGGGTACAGTTTAGGGATTGTGGTTCCCATATTGTAGAAAATTTTCAATTAAATCAAATTGCTGGGGGATATATTTGGGTTGATTTCAGGGGTGTGTGTTAGTTTTATAACTCTAGGACATGATTATTGGCACCCTTATAAACAATTCAAATCAGTTTGAACAGAAGAACCACATTCCCACTGCAGTAAAATTAGATGCACCTGTGATCAATTGTCAGTACTTACATGACTTGAATCAACCAATGAGGGGCTGGCTCTAATGTTTAAAATGGCCACTTTCACTCTAATTTCCATTTTCATACTGGTGAAGACGAGAGCTGCCTGAGACCATCAGAAAAGCCATTATCAAATTTCAAGGGGGGGGGGGGAGGATACAAGGCCATCTCCAAACACCTTGGGATTCCTGTGTCTACAGTTTGCAATGTTATTGAGAAGTGTTCTGCTCATGGAATTGTCAAGAACCTCCCAGGACGTGGTGAGAAGAGGAAAATTAATCCAAGAAGTATTCAAAGATTAGTATGAATTGTTGGAAAAACACCATGTACAACATCCAAAGAGCTCTTAAGGCTGACCTGGAACAATCTGGAGTGGTGGTTTCAACCCACACCATATGTCGCACACCAAACAAAGAAGGATTTCATGGGCAAAGGCCAAGGAGGGGACCCCACTGCTCAAAGATAGACATAAAAAAGCATGCCTGATCTTTGCTCAAATCCACCTTGAGAAACCACAGTCCTGGAAAAATGTTTTGTGGACAGATTAAACCAAACTTGAGCTCTTTGGCAATGCAGACCAGCAATACATTTACAGGCGAAGAAATGAAGTTTATAAGGGAAAGAAAACCTTCCTACAGTTAAATATGGTGGAGGTTCCATATTGTGGTGGAGCTGTTTTGCTGCTTCGGGAACTGGAGAACTGGAACGTATTAAAAGACTCTTGAAGTCCGAGGACTACACAAGATATTTTGGAGCAAAATGTGCTACCTAGTGTCAGAAAGCTAGGTCTGGGTCAAAGGTCATGAGTCCACCAGCAGAACGATGACCCAAAACATATGTCCAAAAGAATAATTAAAAAGGAAAAAATGACTATTTCAAACTGGTCAGCAATGGGTCCTGATCTCAATCCAATCAAGAACCTTTGGAAAGAGCTGAAATCTGCCATTGGTAAAAGGAATCCTGGAAACATTCATGAGCTGGAACAAATCGCAGTTGAAGACTAGGTGAAACTACCAGCAGACAGATGTAAAAAACTTAGATGGCTACAAGAAACATTTGGAGGCTGTCATCACTGCTAAGGGTTGTTCAACCAAATATTAGTGAAGGGTGCCATTAATCCTATCCAGGTCATATTTTTTTTTCTCAGAAATTACTATGTCTAAGTTGCACAGACATCATTTTTGTTGTTGTATATCTTTGAACATACTATTAAACTATTATGACATACAGTTGGAATATTTCCAATTATTGTACACAACATGCCTAAAATGCAAGGGTGCCAATAATTTTGACCACAACTGTAAAACCTGAAATCAAGTAAGATCTGTGACACTGCATCAGGACCAAACCAGATGGGCCTTTTGGTCTTCATCTGCAATTACTTATTACAAATACTTTTGATAACTTGCTTTGAGCATTTTTCCAGGTACTTAGTCAAGATGATGTCTCTTTGATTGTTTTGGGAGGTTTTTTTAGCAATATTTTTTAAAATTTAAAATATAATATAATGGAAGAAAGAGGGCATACGATGAAGCTGCAAGGTGGTAAACTTAAAAGCAATATCGGAAAGTACTTTTTCACTGAAAGGGTGGTGGATGATTAGAATGCCCTCCTGATAGGTGGTGGGGGCAAATACAGTGATGGAATTCAAAATGGTATGGGACAGACACAGGGATCCCTTTATAACAAAAGGATAAAATCAAAGTAAACGTAAATATCTTTTAACAGAGGGGGGTGACCTGCACGAAGCTGTAGTTACAACTACTGTAGCCACCTTACTGGGCAGACTAGATGGCTCATACTGGTCTTCATCTACCATCATATACTATGTTACAATGTAAGAATAATATACAGTATAAGCGTTCTTTTCCTATTTCTGCTTTTATTGAATTTTTATTGTAAACCGCTCTGCTGTCCCTGCTAAGGGCGGTATATCAATTTTAATAAATGAAATGAGCAAACCTGAAAAAAGTAGCCATAACATCTGCAAAGAAAGGACAAAATACAAAACCCTGCATAGAGAGAGAACAGAGCATAAATACGTAGCATGAAACTGCACAATACGATTCTAGTCTCTAAATTAGCTTTTAAATAATAATGAAAGTAGAGTTTGGTTACCAAATTCCCCTTCCTACCCTCACTTTAGAGACATGTTAACAAAGATATACTAAGATTTGCAGTTGATGCATATTTAGCACTAAACCTCTGACAACTGTTGAGGGTGTTCCCAGCATGTTTGGAAGGACTGCCATTCAGGTAAGAGAGCAAAGTTCATTACTGTATGTTTAAGGACATGGCAGGTAGTACTTCTCGAGGTGTAGCCAACTGCAAGTTTTATCTGCCTTTTCAGCTGTTAATATGCAATATTGACCCCTGCTTTAACTGCAAGATGCAGTCACTGCCTATTCCTTACCCCAAAATGTTTTCTGTGCTCTTAGCATGTGCTAATTGCTGCATTAACTGACTTACCATGAAAGAACGCCTTTAACTGATAAGTTCATTGAAAGATATGCTTTCCCTTGAAATTTGACTAAATTTTTGCAAGGAGATCTCAAAAAGAAAAGTATGCCTAAAGAACTTGCTGTAGAGTGAAACTGATAACTCATAAGTCTGTCAATTTCTCTTCTGATGGTAGTATGTTCCATAGCATTGGTGCCACTAAAGAGAAGACCCGATCCTTTATCTGCAGATGAAACCTATTTCCAGGATGGATTGTTAAAAATTTATCCTGTGATAAGAACATAAGATATGCCATACTGGGTCAGACCAAGGACCATCAAGCCCAGTATTCTGTTTCCAACAGTGGCCAATCTAGGTCATATGTACCTAGCAGTTTCCCCAAGGGACACAGGTTCCACAATGCTTGTATTGGTTCAAGCATTGATATCCTGGGTCCCTTCTTAATAATGGTTTATGGACCTTTCCTCCAGGAACTTGTCCAAACCTTTTTTAAACCCAGCTACACTAACAGCCTTTACTACATCCTCCGGTAACAAATTCCAGAGTTTGATTAAACGTTGAGTGAAAAAATATTTTCTTTTATTAGTCTTAAATAGTTTACCCAGTAGCTTCATTGCATGTCCCCTAGTCTTTATATATTCTGATAAGGTAAACCGATCTGCGTTTACCCGTTCCACTCCGTTCATTAATTTGTAGACTTCTATCATATCTCCCCTCAGCCGTCTCTTTTCCAGGTTAAAGAGCCCCAACTTTTCTAGCCTTTCTTCATAGGAGTATCCTTCCATCCCCTTTACCATTTTGGTGGCTCTTCTCTGAACCTTTTCTAAAAACGTTATATCCTTTTTAAGATACGGCGACCAGAATTGCACACAATATTCAAGGTGCGGTCTCACGATAGAACGATATAGAGGCATTATAATATCTTTTGTTTTATTTTCCATTCCTTTCCTTATCATACCTAGCATTCTATTTGCTCTCTTGGCTGCTGCTGCACACTGGGCCGAGGGTTTTAACATGGTATCCACAATGACGCCTAAATCTTTTTCCTGGGTGGTAGTTCCTAATGTGCAACCTTGCATCGTGTAACCATAGTTTGGGTTGTTCTTCCCTAGGTGCATAACCTTGCACTTGTCCACATTAAATTTCATCTGCCATTTTGATGCCCAGTCTTCCAATTTATCAAGATCCTCTTGCAATTTTCCACATCCTCTTGGGTTTTAACAACTTTAAATAGTTTTGTGTCATCTGCATATTTGATAACCTCACTCGTTATTCCACTTTCCAGGTCATTTATGAATATGTCAAAAAGCAGCGGACCCAGCACAGATCCCTGGGGTACACCACTATTCACCTTTCTCCATTGGGAAAATTGGCCATTTAGCCCTACCCTCTGCTTTCTATCTTTTAACCAGTTCCTGATCCACAATAGTACACTGCCTCCTATCCCATGACTCTTTAGTTTTGCCAAAAGTCTCTCATGAGGGACCTTGTCAAAGGCTTTCTGAAAGTCCAGATACACAATATCAACAGACTCACCTTTGTCCACCTGATTATTCACTCCTTCAAAAAAACATAACAGATTAGTAAGACAAGATCTTCCTTGTCTAAAGCCATGTTGGCTGTCTCCCATTAGGTCATGACTATCTACATGCTGAGTAATTTTATTCTTTATGATGGTTTCTACCATTTTTCCCGGTACCGATGTCAGGCTCACCGGTCTGTAGTTTCCCGGATCACCCCTGGAACCCTTTTTAAAAATTGGTGTTACATTGGCGATCCTCCAATCTTCAGGTATTAGAGATGATTTTAATGATTTTCACAGATTACTAATAGCAGGTCTGCAATCTCATATTTCAGTTCTTTCATCACCCTTGGATGTATACCATCCGGCCCAGGTGATTTGCTACTCTTCAGTTTATCTAATAGTTGTAATACATCTTCCCGATGTATTGATATTACCTTCAATTCTTCCGCACCTTTAAATACCACTTCAGTCATGGGTAACATCCCTACATCTTCCTCAGTAAAGACTGAAGCAAAGAATTCATTCAGTCTCTCCGCTATCGCCTTGTCGCCTCTTAGTGCTCCTTTAACCCCTTTATTATCTAATGGACCAACTGACTCTCTCACAGGTTTTTAGCTACGAACGTACTTGAAAAGGTCTTTACTTCGCGTTTTTGCTTCCGCAGCAAGCTTCTTCTCAAATTCTCCCTTTGCCTGCCTTATCAATGCCTTGCATTTGACTTGCCAGTGCTTGTGCTGTTTCCAGGTTTCGTCGTTTGGCTCTTTTTTCCATTTCCTGAAAGATGCTTTTTTGGCAACAGCCTCTCTGACCTCACCTTTAAATCATGCTGGCAGTTTTTTGGACTTCCTTCCACTTTTCTTAAAGCGTGGAATACAGCTGGTCTGGGCTTCCAAGATAGTATTTTTCAACAGCCAAGCCTGATGTACGTCTTTAACCTTTGCAACTGCTCCTTTTAGTTTTTTCTTAACTGTTTTCCTCATTTTATCATAGTCTCCCTTTCGAAAGTTAAAAGGCAGTACTGTGGATTTCCTTACTATCCCTCCTCCACTAATCAAAGGCGATCATGCTATGATCACTATTGCCAAGTGGCCCCAACAACCTTATCTCTTGCACTAGATCTGGTGTTCCACTAAGGACTAGGTCTAATATGGCTTCCCCTCTGGTCGGTTCATGAACCAGCTGCTCCAAGAAGCAGTTATTTATTTCATCTAGGAACTTTATCTCCCTAGCATGTCCTGACGTGACACTGACCCAGTCGATACCGGGGAGTTGAAATCACCCATTATTATTACTGCGCTGTAACTTTTGTTAGCTTCCTTGATTTCTTTGAGCATTTCATCATCCATTTGGTCATTCTGGCCAGGCGCTCGATAGTACACCCCCACTGCCATTGCCTTCCCCCTTTTACATGGAATTTCAATCCATATAGATTCTACAGCAGATTTTGTTTCCTGCAAAACTTTAATCCTTTCTGACTCAATGCCCTCTCTAACATAGAGAGCAACCCCTCCACCAATTTGATCAGCTCTATCATTACGATATAGTTTGTACCCAGGTATCACAGTGTCCCACTGGTTGTCCTCCTTCCACCATGTCTCTGATATTCCAATCATATCTAACCTTTCATTTAGTGCTATATATTATAACTCTCCCATCTTATTTTTTAGACTTCTAGCATTTGCATACAAGCATTTTAGAGAATGTATTTTATTCATATTAATTTGGCTATTGTTAGACATGGGTAATTTGGGATCTTTAAGCTCTGTCTGCTCCATATTTGAGGGCATTTGGGCTACTTTACTCTTTTGTGGAACCTCTCTGCTTTTGGTAGTATCCTTCAAAGATACATTCTTCCGAACCATCCGCTCTTGGGCGACTGTTGGCTTTCCCCTAATATCTAGTTTAAAAGCTGCTCTATCTCCTTTTTAAAGGTTAATGCCAGCAGCCTGGTTCCATCCCGCTTAAGGTGAAGCCCATCCCTTTGGAAGAGCCTCTCCTTTCCCCAGAATGTTCCCCAGTTCCTAACAAATCCAAAACCCTCATCTCTGCACCATTGTCTCATCCACGCATTGAGACTCCGGAGCTCTGCCTGCCTTTTGGGTCCTGCGCGTGGAACAGGAAGCGCATTTCGGAGAATGCTACCCTGGAAGTTCTGGATTTCAACTTCCTACCTAAAAGCCTAAATTTAGCCTCCAGAACCTCCCTACCACATTTTCCTATGTCATTTGTACCGACATGTACCAAGACAGCAGACTCCTCCCCAGCACTATCTAAGACCTTATCTAGGTGGCGCGTGAGGTCCGCTACCTTCGCACCAGGCAGGCATGTTACCAGGCGATCCTCACATCCACCAGCCACCCAGCTATCTACATGCCTAATGATCGAATCACCAACTATAACGGCTGTCCTAACCCTTCCCTCATGGGCACATGGCCCTGGAGAAACTTCCTCGGTGCGAGAGGGTTTTACATCACCTGGAGGACAGGTCCTAGTTACAGGATCACTTCCTGCCACACCAGGGTGATGCTCTCCTGTCACGTGACCTCTCTCCTCCATGGCAACAGGGATGCTGCCAGACTGGAGGTGGGACTTCAGGACTATATCCCTGTAGGTCTCGTCTATGTACCTCTCTGTCTGTCTTATGCTTTCCAAGTCTGCTACTTTAGCCTCTAGAGAATGGACTCGTTCCCTGAGAGCAAAGAGCTCCTTGCACCTAGTGCACACCTAAGACCTCTTACCAACTGGGAGAAAATCGTACATGTGACACTCAATGCAAAAGACTGGAAAGCCCCCATCCCGCTGCTGGACTGCTCTCTGCATCTCAGTTTTAAGTTTGTGTTTAGACCTAAGTTCTTTACTTACTAAGGGTTGCTATGGATATTTATACTAATAAAACTGTACCTAATACGTGTAATATACCTTGTTCACCTGAAGCTTAATTAATCTCAGGTCCTTAGTGTATGACTGATTTGGGTAATGAGCTTTACCTGAGAGCACCTCCTGCCTTTTAAGATGTGTAAGTACCTATAAAGCTACGATTATCTCAGGGGTGTGGGGGGAGGGAGGGAAATAACACTTATTAAAAGAGGGCTGCTACACAGTACCCTGTCTTGTGCTGCTGAGGTTAGCTATATTCTGATTTGATTTAAATTATAGCTCTTAGCTGCTGCTAGGCTCTAACTTCTTATGAAATTTAAACTACAAGCTCTCTGCTGGGTTCCAAATGTAACCAGAAAGCTCTCTTCTGTGTTTTAAATGTAAGCTAAAAGTACTTTGCTGTTACTAGACCCTGAGTGACTATTAAATTTAAACTACAAGCTCTTTGCTGGGTATGAAATGTAACCAAGAAAGTTCTCTGTGTTTTAAAACTAAAAATACTTTTCTGATGCTAGGCCCTGAGTGACTATTAAATGTAAACTACAAGCTCTCTGCTGGGTTCCAAATGTAACCAGAAAGCTCTCTTCTGTGTTTTAAATGTAAGCTAAAAGTACTTTGCTGTTACTAGGCCCTGAGTGACTATTAAATTTAAACTACAAGCTCTTTGCTGGGTATGAAATGTAACCAGAAAGCTCTCCTCTGTGTTTTAAATTTAAAGTTAAACTGCTGCTACTAGGCCCTGACTGATTTAACAAAAATAGTGGGTTCACAGATTAATTAGCTTTAATACAAAGAATTCCTTTTAGAAAATTACCAGAAGTGATGATCAAATTGTCTGCAAAGGGGCATACATTTGGATGAATTGCTGTAAATAGCCAGATGCAATAATTGCAGTTCTATTCATTACCGCCTGAATGGATGTTTCCAACAACTCAGTAGAATCAAGCCTATCCAGAATTTCAAAGCCGTTCATCTGCCTCTCTTCTGGGAGTAATGGATATAACATGCCCTCAAAACCACAGGAAAAGAGAAGGGAGCATCTTTACATTTTCAACTAGGTAGCTTCTAAGTCTTTCATAAACCAATATCATTCTACTTACAGGAAATGTTAAAAACATTAATTTTTGTTTGAAATTAGCCTCCATGTTTTCTTAACCTTATATAAATGCATTGAGAAATTGGAAGACTGGGCATCCAAATGGATCACCAGTCTATCACTAATACAATCCTGGATCTTAGCATGATACCCTTTTTAACCCCTTATCTTGAACTGAAAGTTTGGACATATTTTCAGAAGAAAAATTATATTGTTGCATTAAGCAAACTGACAAGGTGGCCTCCCTCTGAAATTGGCCTCCACTGTTCCAAATTAGATATATCCTTAAGTGGGGATAAGAAGATCCCATTCACATCTGCCATTCTATCAGTATTGCACACTGCCTGCAAGCGCTTCAGTGTTAATACGTATAAGGAATCTTATAGTGACTGTTTCCCCATTTCCAAAAAAGATTTCTCTCCTCCCCCACTCTGTTCAATTTTAACACTAGGAACAGGGGAATGTAATGAGGGTTCTTTTTTTTTTTTAATATACTGTTTCTTAATGTTATAAAGCATACAACTCACATCCCAGCAACAGCCTGGGAATCGTTCCAGTGAATTTACCAATGCATAATTATCACTCCTACTCATAACCCCTAAATTCCACCCCCCACCCTGGTTGCATCATCATGTCCCATAAGCAATCCAGATTCCTTCCATCAACCTTGGCAAATTGCAATCAGCCTCTGTAGGCTTTAGAATCCATGCAAGCTCTTGCAGAAACCCCCGATTCCTGGCAATGTCCACTGCTTCCAGCTAGCTGCAGTCTCCCCTCTGGCAGCCATAATTGCAAATTTCAGAAAGTCTCAATATTTTCTCTGAATTAAAGAATCGCATTGTATAACAAACACTGTAGGATCACGTTTCAAGGAAAAATCTATAATATTTTCCATTATGCAAATATATTTATTCTCCATGGACAAGCAGGAAAAAGTCCTCATTATGGGTAATGTCATCTAACAGAGCCCACTTGGGAATATTCCGAGCTCCTCCTGGAAGCTTTTGGAACCTCCTCTGCACATGTGTATACCTTCTCGCCCCCGTGCCATGGCACCAGTTTGTCTCAGGCCATTTCTTTCTGCAGAGCCCCACAGATGGCTTCTTAAGCATTTTTCTATGATTTACCTCAGTTTTTCCTGCTGCCTGCTTGCCATTGTGGTTTTCTCATCCCCCCCCCCCCCCATTAGTTTTTTTTTCCCTAGCTTAGTGTTTTCAGACATTTTTAAAGTTTCCTGTTTCCCACGGCACTGTTGCCACCTTAGGCTTTGGTGCTCCGGCTGCGTATTTACTACATTTTTCTGTAGACATCGAGCCATTTGATCTTGCTGCGGCTATTTTTCCGGGCGATATGTCATTGAAACTAGGCAGCAGGTTTAAAAAGTATTCCAGGCATTCAAGGATCATATCCATAAGGGATATTCATTGGTGCCTTCAATGCTTGGGACCCAATCATCAGCCCTCTTCTTGTCATTTGTGTTTGCAGATGACAAAAAGAGGGCTCAAAGGTTGTGAAAAACAGCATGAATCTATTTTGGCACTACGAAGTCTGATCCATTGGCATTGGTAGCACCAGTCTCTTTGTCATTACAGGCTGCGTCAGGACTCTAGCAATGTATCGAGATCAAGTAGTCCTTCAGCCCCCTCAAAGCCAAGCACCCATAGTATCCTGGAGCATTGGCCATCGATCGATGTTCGCCCGAAGGTGACGAGGGATTCATCTTCACCTTTGATGCCAAAGGGTGGATGCGTCAAGCATTGGGTGGAGGCTTTGATGCATCAACAGTGAAGCCCTCCAATACAGGTCATCAAGAGCAAAGAGGATTCGTAAGAGCGCCCCTCTAAACAGCCCCACAGAGAGGACATCTCATCCTCCAGGACATCGGAGGGGCAGCAGTGGCCTAATGAGAGCCAAGACCAAGCAGCCAATACACTCAGATTCCAGGAACATTGATTGATGTTGCTGTGGTCCTTCAGCCTTTGGAGTTGGCAGCCCTGGACAGATGCCTTCTGAGGGTTGTCGAGGAATACATCACAATGCTGTTCACCATGCAGCAGAACAGTGCCTCTATCTGTTGCATCAAAATTGACAGCTGTCCAGCTGATCCTCTGAGCCTGTGGGAGAGGCATCAACATCAGGGCCTTATGCCAGAGCCTGCCTGGCAGATATTGCTATCTAGTGCATCGGGGTCTGATGCTCCATCGAAGCCTAGGAATTCATCAGTGGATCGACACTCCCGATCCCCAAAGAGCAAGAGTTGTCCAGGCCAAGACTCGGATATTTTGATTTCCAATCTGAATCAGAAGACTGGGTTACTGTGGACATTCTGGGGACCTGTCCTCTAACATGCCTTCCAACTCTTCATCTGACTCTTCTTCATCTCATATTGAGAGCTTCCACAAGGAGTATTGACGCCCAGGGATTTGCCTGGTTCCAAGCCTCATACTTTGAACAATCTGTGCAGGACAAGCTTGTTGACATACCGTCCCACAGAGAGAATCTCTTTGGAGAAAAAGTTGAAGCGAAAGCTGGCTTCATTGAAAAGCAGCATGTTGCCCTTCAAAATCTCTTAAGGTGCAAATCTGAGCCAGCCTCCTACTGCAGGAGGTTTCAAGGTGGCAACCAGAAGACTTATTACTTATGCCTATGAGAGTATTTTCCTGGTTCTCACTATTCCCAGGCAAAGCAGGCTCCTCAAGCTCAAATAAAGCGAGAGAAGCCTCAGAAGGTCCAGCCAGCTTCTCAGCCAAAACCAGGGGCAGGGTTTTGACTGGTTCCTGAAAAGCGTAGCCATTCTACCTGTAATCGCAGCAGAGAACTCTCCTTTTGGAGATAGGCTCACTCTTTTTGCCCAAAGATGGCCCCTTATAACCTCAAAATTGAATCAAAAACTCCTTATCTTCGACAAGAAACCAATCCAAAAAAACTAAAAAACAAACCTAATACCACAAAAAATCAGAATATACAATCAAAAAACCGAACAGCGCATCAATGACAATCCCTTCTATGAGAGGAAAAAAGACCTCAGTATCCCTCAGAGACACATCCTGACCCTAACAGCAGAGGACAAGCTGACCAGAATATATCAAGTAAGACTGGTGAAAGCTTGATACATCAGCGATCTAAAAAAAAAAACACCTTGTAGGCAAAACATTTTCTAACTGTGTGTGTGCGATGAAATCAGTTAGCTGAGGCATCCCTGTTCATTGTTTTCTGGCATGGTTGTTCCCTAGTTCTATGTTTGTGGTCATACCATCATCGGACTGCCTGATGAAGCTAGGAATGGTGAAACACCCGGTGTTGGGGCTCTGATGTTGTTGTTGTTGTTAAGTGCCGTCGAGTCGGAGTCGACTCATGGTGACCCTCTGGATAGCTATCCTAAATTGTGTTTGGTCTTCAGTCAGGCAGCTCATTGTTGACAGACTGGCACCTGTAGCTGCTGTTATTGTATCGATCCATCTCATTGCTGGCCTTCCTCTTTTGTGTTGACCTTCTATCTTGCCAAGCATAATGTCTTTCTCTAATAATCTCTCTCTTCGCATGATGTGTCCAAAGTATGAAAGTCAAAGCTTTGTCATCTGAGCTTCTAAAGAAAGCTTAGGTTTGATCTCCTCTAGTACCGACTGGTTTGTTCTTCGGGCAGTCCATGGTATACACAGTATTCGCCGCCAGCACCATAATTCAAAGGCATCAATTTTCTTCCTATCTGTCTTTTTCACTGTCCAGCTTTCACATCCATATGATGTTATTGAAAATACCATGGCTTGAACAAGTCGAATCTTTGTATGGAGAGAGACATCTCTGCTCTTGAGAATCTTATCTAGGTCTTTCATAGCCCTTCTGCCAAGAGCAATGCGTCGTCTGATTTCTTGACTGTTTGTTGCTTCTTTATTGATAGTTGATCCAAGTAGATTAAAGTTGTTCACAATTTCAATTTCTTCTCCTTCAATGATGAACCTGTTGATTATGCCAGTTGTCATGATCTTTGTCTTCTTTACATTAAGGTGCAGGCCCATTTTGAGACTGTTCTTTGACTGTGAGAAGCAAATGTTTCAGATCATCTTCACTTTCAGCCAGTAATGTGGTATCATCAGCATAGCGAAGGTTGTTGATGAGTCTTCCACCAATCTTCACACCTCTGTTGTCTTCATACAATCCTGCTTCTCTGATGATTTGTTCTGCATATAAATTAAACAGGTAGGGGGAAAGTATGCAGCCTTGTCTTACACCTTTGCTTATTTTAAACCATTCTGTTTCTCCTTGTTCCGTTCGAACTGTTGCTTCTTGATCAATGTACAGATTGCGCAAGAGAACGATCAGGTGTTCTGGTATACCCATGCTTCTTAATGTGGCCCAGAGTTTCTCATGGTTTACACAGTCAAAAGCCTTGCTATAGTCGATAAAGCACGAATAGATATCCTTTTGGTATTCTTTAGTCTTTTCAAGGATCCATCTCACATCTGCAATGATGTCTCTCGTTCCTCGCCCTTTCCTGAACCCTGCTTGCACTTCAGGTAGTTCTTGTTCCAGGTATGGTTGTAGTCTCTGTAGAATAATCTTCAGTAGAATCTTGCTGGCATGTGGGATCAGAGCGATTGTGTGATAATTTCCACAGTCAGTTGGATCACCTTTCTTTAGTATTGGTATAAACACAGATCTTTTCCAGTCAGTTGGCCATGATGATGTCTTCCATATTTCTTGGCAGAGCCTTGTGAGTACGGTAACAGCTGCATCAGATTGCTGCAATACTTCTATGGGAATGCTATCAATGCCTGGTGCTTTGTTCTTTGATAAGGCTTTCAATGCTGCTTCAACTTCTTCTTTCATCACCAATGGTTTCTGATCATAAGGTACAGGTTGAAACGGCTGTTGGTCCACTTGATCTTTATCATAAAAAACTCTGTATATTCCTTCCACCTTTTCTTGATCTTCTCAGCATCATTCAACATAGAACCTTGAGCATCTTGTAACATTCCAATTCGAGGCTGGAACTTTTTCTTTAACTCTCGTAGCTTTAGGAAAGCCGATCTTGTTCTTCCTCTAATAGTTTCTGCTTCTATTTCCTTGCAAGTGTCATTGTAGTACTTTTCCTTGTCCTGTCTTGCTGCACGTTGGAAATCTCTGAGTTCTGCGACTGTCTTTCTTTCTCCTCTGGCTTTAGCTTCTCTGCGTTTCTGGGCAATTTTCAGAGTTTCTTCCGTCATCCATTTTGGCTGTTTTTGCTTTTTCACCTTTTGTAGAGACTTCTCGCTTTCTTCCAACACAACCTTCTTGATGTCATTCCATAACTCTTCCGGAGCTCTGTCATTTGTATTTAAAGCAGCAAATCGATTTTGCAGGCAGTCTTTAAATTCCAGTGGTATATTCTCAAGGTCATATTTTGCTGCATTCATGAGGGGTTTGCTCTTTTTCAACTTTAGCTTGAGTTTGCATACTAGTAGTTGATGATCTGTACCACAGTCAGTTCCAGGTTTTGTCTTTGTTGATGTTACAGAGCTTTTCCATTGTTGACTTCCACAGATGTAGTCAATTTGATTTTTATACAATCCATTGTGTGAAGTCCATGCGTACAGTCGCCTCTTGTGTTGCTGGAAGAAGGTGTTTGAGATGTATAGATCATTGGTCTTGCAGAATTCTATCAGTCTTTCTCCAGCTTCATTTCTGTTGCCAAGTCCATATTTTCCAACTACTTTGCCGCCTTCTTTGTTGACAACTTTTGCGTTCTAGTCACCCATGACTATCAGGATATCCTGTTTGCATGTTCTGTCAATTTCAGCTTGTACTTGTTCATAGAACTCTTCAATTTCATTCTCTTCTGCAGCTGTTGTTGGGGCATATACTTGAATTATAGTTGTGTTGATAGGCAATCCTCGTAGACGAATAGAGATTAAGCGTTCGCTGACTGCATTGTATTTCATTACAGTTCTTGCAAGTTTCTTCTTTATTATAAATGCAACACCATTTCTTCTTTGTTTTTCATTTCCAGCATAGTAGACCATGTGATCATCTGATGCAAAGTGCCCCATGCCAGTCCATTTCAGTTCGCTGACACCCAACAGATCAAGTTGTACACGTTCCATTTCATTCTTGACCACCTCCAACTTCCCTTGGTTCATGCTTTGTACGTTCCATGTTCCAATGTGTAAGACATCTTTACAGCTTCTGACTCTCATTTCATGCGCAGCTACATCAGCAGTCAGATTTCCCAAGGGCTTTGATCCAACCACATCATAAATGCTGGCTTTACTCTGAAAAGTCTTCAGCTCTTCCCCAGTAGCTAGTTGAGTGCCTTCCGACCTGGGGGTCTCATCTTCCAGCACCATAGCACAATTTGTTTGTTGTAACTATCCATTGGGTTTTCATGGCAAGATACAGAAGTAGATTGCCGGGCCTTTCTTCCGCGCAGTTTAAGTTTGGTGGTGTTGCCGTTATCACAAAAATGTGATCCTCCGCCGTCAACACTGTCCCATTCTGCTGCTGCCCAGATGGGTGGTTTGTCTTGGTCTGGCACCTCAGCTGAGACCTGTCCATCTTGGGAGACCCTGCCAGTAGTTAAACTACCGATAGTTTAGCTCTCAGCATCACTGATGCACGCAAGCCCTCATAGCACGACAAGCTGCAAACCAAGTGAGAGGGGGCTCTGATGGGACATATTAAAGCTATACTCCCTTCTGCAGATATCCATACAGTGTGTACAATGAGAGATTCAGTCTTGTATTCACACAAAAACTTGAAGCTCATAAGTTGAAGAAACAAATGCAACACACAAAAACTCCTAGATCAACAGTCACATCCACTATGTTAAATAAGCAAAGTGAAAACTATGTACATAACGTCTTCTGCAACTACTTAGCTTTAGCGTGTCCAATTGCCAGTCAAGTCCCAAATCTTTTAAGGGGCTCTGATGGGACATATTAAAGCTATACACCCTTAAAAGATTTGGGACTTGACTGGCAATTGGACACGCTAAAGCTAAGTAGTTGCAGAAGACGTTATGTACATAGTTTTCACTTTGCTTATTTAACATAGTGGATGTGACTGTTGATCTAGGAGTTTTTGTGTGTTGCATTTGTTTCTTCAACTTATGAGCTTCAAGTTTTTGTGTGAATACAAGACTGTTTGAATCTCTCATTGTACATACTGTATGGATATCTGCCGAAGAGCTTTTGCGCTTCTGAGGATTTTTGTTTTGGACACTTCACAGTATAACATGTTTGAAGATTTCATTGCACATACACACTGTTAGAAAATGTTTTGCCTACAAGAGGGGTTTTTTTTAGACCGCTGGGGTATCAAGCTTTCACCAGTCTTACTTTGATATATTCTGGTCAGCTTGCCCTCTGCTGTTAGGGTCATGATGTGGCTCTGAGGGATACTGAGGTCTTTTCCTCTCATAAAAGGGATTGCCATTGATGCGCTGTTCAGTTTTTTTTATTGTATATTTTGATTTTTTTGTAGTATCAAGTTTGTTTTTCTTTTTTTGTATGATTGAAGTTTGATTTTTTTGGGGGTTGGTTTCTTGTCAAAGATAAGGAGTTTTTGATTCAATTTTGACAGTTACTGGGCTACTTGTGAGGATCAATATTGTTTATAGGTCCCTTATAACCTCAGACAGTTGGGTCTTACAAATTATCCAAAGCGGTTACAAATTGCATCTATTTGATTGGCTTCCAAATTGCCCTCTGAGGGTTCGGTTCTTAGACCTTCAGCATCAGGAACTATTTCAGTGAGAAGTCACTACTCTCCAAAAAGATCTGGTGATTGAGCTCATGCCACTAGAGCAAAGAGGGTGAGGATTTTATTCCATGTACTTCCTGATCACCAGAAAAATGGAGGGATTCCATCCCATCATAGACCTAAGATCTGAACAAATATCTAATCAGAGAAGAGTTTAGAATGATTTCTTTAGGCACTCTGCTCCCTTATCTTCAAAGAGAAGATATTGGCTATGCTTTCTGGATCTCAAGGATGCATATACCCATGTATGGATCCATCCTACTCCCAAGAAGTATCTCAGGGTCATAGTAGGGCGACAGCACTTCCAGTATTGTGTTCTACCTTTTGGCCTTGTGTCAACATCTCGCGTATTCAGCAAATGCCTTGCTGTGGTAGCAGCATACCTGTGCAGATTGGGGAGTGTGTATGCCTTCCCCTACCTGGATGATTGGTTGATCAAGAGTGCCACTCAAGGAGGAGTTCATGAATAATCATGGCTGATCATTCGAGTGCAGGAACTACAAGAGTTTGTAATAAATTACCCAAAGTCCCACCTTCAGCCCAACCAGCAATTAGAATTCATAGGAGCCCTACTTGACACGAGTGAGAGCTTTCCTTCTGCACAACAGACTCTCCAGGCAGTACTGCAGGAGACTCAACTGAGTCAGCAGGTATCAGCTCGCAAAGATCTTAACATTACTAGGCTACATGACCTCAACGGTACATGCAACACCCATGACACGTTTCCATATGAAGAATTAAGAGTTGAACCATGGTTAATTGCCAATACTACTAAGATATACATTAAAACATAAATATTTTTTGTTGGACCACTATTAGCAGACCACACAACCATAAAACTCGTGATTAGCTACTAACAGTCCATTTTACTTAATACACATGCAATATCAAACCCAAAACCTTATTAGTTTGTAATGGAAACTAATGCTAGACCCCTGTCCTGACCACTACATTTTGGGCGGCAGTACCCAGTTCAAAATCACCCTGCTTCAGGGGAATACTTAGCTGGTTTCCAGGATATTACAGCCCCGTTAAAGTATTTGTGCCATTCTCTGCTTCACCTGATTTCCACCATTTTTTTTAACTAATAGGAAGGTGGGAAACCAAAATGATTATTGGTAGAAATAGTATCTAAAACTTATATAAAATGATTTGGGATTTTGTGTATATAATAGGCATGGAGTGGAGGAGTAGCCTAGTGATTAGAGCAAAAGCCTCATATCCAAGAGACCAGGGTTCGATTTCCACTGGCACTCCTTGTAACCTTGGGCAAGTCACTTTACCCTCCATTGCCTCAGAAGAAAAGGTCTGGCAATCTAGTTCTGGTCATACCTTGCCACGAAAACACAGGGGCTCTCCCAGGACCAGCAGTGGTGGCTATGGCAAAGGAACTATGATGCAGTGCTTACCAGAGGCTCTGGCGCTGCACCATGCTTCCTGCCTGCTATCTTTGGGTGCTTCCATCCCTCTGGATGCAGACTTCTGTTTTGGCATAAACAGGAAGTCTGTGGAGGGGTGTGAAAGCATTCTAAGATAGGGAGGAACTGCAGCACAGCACTGGAGCTTTTGGTAAGCACTGTGTCGCAATTCCTTTGCCATTGCCTCAGCTGCTGGTCCCAGAGAGAGGTGGCATCAGAATAGGAGGGGCCTGCCTAGGGCACTTCCACCCTTGCAGCAGCCCTGCTAAGGAAGCAGACCACCTCTGGGTGTGAGGCTATGGAGCCATCAGCTACCAGTCTTCAAAAACAAGACAAAACTGCAATTTGTACCTTCAAGGAACTGGAGGGACAGACCTTTTTCAAGCTTGTCCTGCAGCAAGGCCAAAAGGGATGGAAAATCCACCTTCCAACGGAGCAAGCAGCGCTCCTGACACCAGCCCTCAAAGATGCACCACACATAGGCAAGACAGGTGGAACTTTGCTTTGTCTTCAAAAGAGTGGAAAGGCTATAAGTAGCCTTTGCATGCTAAGTCTTGCCTCTTAAGGGCCAAGCCATAAGCAAGAAGGTACTGGATCTTCCATCAGGATGGGCCCCTGGCACAACAGGCTCTGGACTTGTGGAAGGCACAAAGGAGCCCATCCAAGAGCTGCATCAGGTCCACAAACCAAGGTCTCTGCAGCCAATCCAATGCCACCAGAATCACAAGTCCAGGGTGATGCTCTATCCAGCGAATCACTCATTCGACAAGAGGCCATGGCAGAAACACATACAGAAGGAGGCTTCGAGGCCAAGACTGGACTAGGGCATTGACGCTGTTGGTGCCTGGTTCCTTGTGTCAACTGAAGAATCTCTCCCCGTTGGCACTGGATCGGGATGCCATCAAATCTATCCAGGGACTGCCCCAATGGTCCAAGATCTGCTGGAATGCAGACAGCCCTAATTCCCGCTCCCTGGGATCGAGGATGTGGCGAATGAGAAAATCCATCTCTACATTGTCTGTGCCCACAATGTGCTGCACTGACAGCACCAGAAGATTTTGATCCGCCCATGGAAACAAGAGGGCCATTTCCAGGACCACTCCATCACATTTAGTGCCACCCTGGTTGTTGACATTTGTCACTGCCATGGCATTGTCTGAGAAGACTTGGACTGATTGGCTCATGACCAGGTGGCAGAAATGCCAAAGGGCCAAGCAAACGGCACATGCTTCAAGGCGATTGATAGACCAAGCCAATTTGTAACTGGACCAGCACTCCTGGGCTGACTGTCACTCACAATGAGCCTCCCATCTGAACATACTGGCATCTGAAGTCAGGATGAACCATTGAGGATTGTCCAGAGGCATTCCCTTGTTCAAACTGGTGGACTGAAACCACCAAATATGTCTGGACACTACTGATGGAAGAAGGGGGGGGGGGGGCCTGATCGTAAATTCTTGCTAGTGAGGTGAAGGGACCTTTGGAGTGACCTTATGTGAACCCTTGCCCAAAGGACTAACTCTAGGGTAGCGACCATCAAGCCCAGGAGCTGAAGATAGTCCCAAGCCTTGGGACTTTGCTATCAGCGGACATCCATCAATTGCACTAGAAACTTGGTTATTCTCTTGGCAGACAAGAAGACACTGCCAGCACAGGTTCTAAATTGAGCTGCAAGTGACTTTTCCTTCAATTTATCACCCAGCCGAGGCCTTCTAGAAACTGGACCACTAGTGCTGTCACCTTGACCACTTCTGATTGCAATCTGGGGCAAATAAACCAGTCACTGAGGTAGGTGTGTACACAGATGTCCTTGTGCTGCAGAGCCACAGCCGCAACTACCATGATCTTGAATAAGGTCCTCGGGGCCGTGGTGAAGGCACAAACTGAAAGTGAACACTCAGAACAGCAAAGCATAGAGACCTTTGCTGGTCTTCCCAAATGAGAATGTGCAAGTTCACCTCCATGAGATCTAGAGAGGAAATCCACTCCCCACTGCTTAAATGACTGACTGGAGCATCTCCATCCAGAAGCAAGGAACACTCAGAGGCATTTAGCCCTTTTAGGTTGAGATGGGCCAAAAGGAGCTGTTCTTCAGCAAGATGAATTAGATGGAGTAACTTTTGCTTCCTTTTTGGACAGGGGCACTGGTACAATGGCCCGAAAATGCACCTTTTCCAGAGTGGCCTGAACCTCTGCCTCCTTGGTTTCAGAGCTACAGAGAGAAACCATGAAGGCATCAAAAATAGGCTCCCTGCACTCCAGAACATAACCAGGCTTACTAACGTTGAGCACCCAGCGATTGGTGGTTATCCATGCCCATGCCTGGTGAAAAAGATGGCGATGGCTGATCACTAGAAACACCTCAGAAGAGCCCCTTACCCATCATTATGTTGGATGGGGAGGGTTGATCCTCAAGAAAGAAGAGCCACTGGTCCTGTGGGTCCCACAAAAGGGCTAAGTCCTGGCTTGGGAACTGGAGAAACCCAGGGCCGACTTCCCTGGCTGTTCTCTGGGAACAAGCAGGAAGTCAGTCCTCACATATGGGTGACGTCGGCACTGATGGAGCCCTCGTGGAAGAATCCGCCCAGCTTTCAAAGAAATCCTTTGAGAGAGGCCACCACACACATGTGTGGTTCCATTCCCACCCAAAGGTGCCATCTTGCTCAGTCTCCTTTTTTCTGTGGAGCCCATTAGACGTTTGTCTCATTTGTCCCCGGAAAAACTTGATTTTTTTCTGAGTTTCATACTCGCCTCTGGTATTGCACCAGTACTCTTCCCGCCGGGTCTGTTTTTATAGTTTTCTCATTCTTTCAGTCTCCCCTTCATTGGGACCTTCTACTGAAGGAGTTGGCAGGTCTTCTCGAGGACAAGACAGTGGAACCGCTGCCCCACTACCTTATGGTACTTCCTTGTGCCAAAAAGAACAGGGGGCCTAAGGCCCATCCTTGATCTGCACAACCTCAACAAATTCCTGGTAAGGGAGAAGTTCAAGATGCTCTCCCTTGGAACATTGCTTTCCTACCTCCAACAGGGAGATTTGCTATGCTACTTAGACCTCAAGGATGCCTATATCCACATCCTCATTTACCCCAACCACAGGCAGTACCTGCGGTTCATAGTGGGGAGCAGGCACTTTCAGTACAGGGTGCTCCCTTTCGGCTTGGCCTCTGCCCAAGGGTCTTCACAAAATGCCTAGCAGTCATGGCCGCCTTCCTCCATCTCCAAGGGGTCTTTGACTTCCCCTACCTGGGCGACTGGTTCATAAAGGGAGGCACAGCCGGCCACCGCACGCACCATCCAGGTTCTGCATCACTTGGGTTTTGTCATAAACTACCCTGAGTCTCACCTGCTCCTGGCACAGAGTCTGGAGTTCATCGGGGCAAAGCTCGACACCCTCCAAAGGCCGCCTTGCCCAGGGACTGAGCCGACCATCTCAGGACTCTGGCACGGGACATACAGTACCGTCCCTCTGTGCCCGCTCGGCTTCTTCTGCACCTCCTCGGGCACATGGCCTCCAATGTCCATGTCACCCCAGATGCTCACCTCCACATGAGGGTGGCACAGTGGTGTCTCCGGGACCAGTGGTCTCAGGCCACGGGACGCCTCCGAGACAGAGTCTTTGTAACCTGCCAACTGGCAGACTCCCTGGTCTGGTGGCAGTCTCTCCAGCATCTCTAGGCAGGCATGCTTTTTCAGGTCCCAAGCCCCTTGAGGGTCCTCACCATGGACACCTGCAGCTCCGCACCTAGGGCAGCTGGTCACTAGACGAGAGCACCCAGCAGATCAACCTCCTGGAGCTGTGGGCCATATACTTGGTCCTGCGAGCTTTCTGCCACCACCTGCATCACAAGCTGGTTCTGGTCCAAAAAGACAACCAGGTGCTGATGTTCTATGTGAACAAACAGGGGGGGGGGGGAACGGGGTCTTGAGCCCTCTGTCATGCGGCAGTGGTCCTCTGCTCATATGCAATCCAACAGGGTATCCTCCTGCGGGAAGTGTACCTACCAGGCCAGAACAACCTTCTGGCTCTCTTCTGCACCCCAACCTGGAGTCCCTGTCGCTGACAGCTTGGCTGCTGAAAGGGTGACTCTAGCCCTTTTCAACCTCTCGGTTGGAAGAAATTCTGCTGGCCTTTTGCAAGGCCTCTACTAGGAAGACTTATGCCCTCAAATGGCGCAGGCTTTCGGCCTGGTATGCTGAGCACGGGGCTGACTCATTCTCCTGCCTGGTGGGGACTGGTGTTACAGTACCTTTTCCACCTCTCGCAATCCGGGCTCAAGTCCATCCGGGTGCACCTTAGTGCCCTGGCAGCGCACTACCACCTGGTGGATGGCAAGCCCCTCTCGGTCCAGCCTCTGATGACCCACTTTCTTAGGGGCCTGCTCTTATTGAAGCTCCTGGTTCCGCCCTCTGGCAACCAAATGGGACCTCAATGTGGTGTTGGGGCAACTCACCCCCCACCCTTCGAGCCTCTGGCTACCAGCCACCTTTGCTACCTCTCTTGGAAGGTGGCATTCCTGGTTGTGCTCCCTCTGCTCGCAGAGTTAGCGAGCTTCAGGCCCTAGTGGTGGAGGCGCCTTCACATGCATCCCAAATTCCTTCCAAAGGTAGTACCGCCCTTCCATCTCAACCAGGAAGTGGTACTCCCTACCTTCTTTTCCAGACTCACTCCAGTTGGGCAGAGACAGTCCTTCATACCTTGGACTGTAAGAGGGCTTTGTCTTTCTATATCCAATGCACTCAGGGCCATCACAAAGCTACTCAGCTTTTCGTCTCCTACGACTCCAGTAGGCTGGGGAAAGCGGTGACCAAGCGTACCCTGTCCACCGGGGTAGCGAATTGTATTGCCCTCGCCTATGAGCAGGTGGGGCTCCTGCTGGAAGGCCGTGTCACAAGCACACCGTGTCAGGGCCTTGGTGGCCTCGGAAGCAAACCTGCACTCTGTCCCGAGGGTGGACATCTGCCGGGCCGCCATCTGGTCTTCAGTCCATACCTTCGCAGCCCATTACTGCCTGGAAAGAGAGTCCTGACGGGACAATGCCTTTGGCCAGGCTGTGCTCTGTAACCTTTACATGGTTTAGGAAACTCCTACCCTCTGACCCTTCTGTGTTCAGGCTACCGGAGTGCTAGTTTTCTTCGGACACAGGGGTCTTACTGTGGTCTGTGGACACGGACTCAGTTGCTGCTGCTTGTGGCTCCCCGTGAGGGGGCCCTGGTTTTTGCTATGGGCTTTCGGTAGCCTGTAGCTAGGGAGTCCCATATATGAGGACTGACTTCCTGCTTGTTCCTGGAAAAAGCATAGCTACTCACCTATAACAGGTGTTCTCCAGGTACAGCAGGAATCAGTCCTCACAACCCTCCCTTCTCCTCTTGGAGTTGCTTCTTTACCATCTTTTATTTTTGCCGTCTTTTAGCTATGTCATCTGACTGAGCAAGATGGCACCCTTGGGTGGGAAGGGGACCATGTATGCATGGTAGCATCTCCCAAAGGCTTTCTTTGAAAGCTGGGGGGATGCTTCTGTGAGGGCTCCGTCGGTGCTGATGTCACCCATATGTGAGGACTGATTCCTGCTGTCCCTGGAGAACACCTGTTACAGGTGAGTAACTACGCTATATTGTAGAGAGTACTGAGAGCAAGAAAAACATGAAGATGAAGGCATGTGCCCAGGGCGAGCCCCAGCATTGGTTTAATCCTTTCTTGGTTTTTCTACCCTCTGGGACATTTAAATTTTCCCATTCCAATTGTTTGTCCCACCCTGTGCAACATATGAATAACATGCTAGTTTATGGCCCAAAAATACACCATGACAAGTTACTATAGAATGTGTATGCCATATTGGTTGTTGTTGTTTAGGCAGTTTTTTGTTGACATGTGTGATGTAGAAAATTTATCCAAGTGGAAAGATTTAAGGTGTTGGTGCCTTAGGCAAACCTTAAGCCCTATGTCCCCCTGCTGTCAGAATCTATTGTTTAGCTTTGAATGACCTGCTTCTTGCTACCCACAGAAGCTGTCTCGTGGTTAGGACAGCCCTGCACACACCTCAAGGATCCCTTAGGCCTATCCTCTGGGAGGAACTGAGGCTTGGAATCCACCAAGTCATTTACAAGTTTCTTGAGGTCTTTTCTGAACAGGAGCTTTCCCTTGAAGGTGAGCTTGGCCAGATAAGAGACTTAAAGACTGTCTGCTGCCCAGTTCCACAGCCAAAGCCACATTCCTGCCACTATGGTTTATGGTTTTATTAAAATTTGATATACTGTTCTTCATAACATACCAGACTAGTTTACATAAAACCATAGTCAACAGAAACTGAAAAGAACTCCAGTGGTTAAAAAAAAAAGTATAGAATACACAAAGCACACAAGACAGCCATAAATAGAAAAGAAATAAGCAGGAAAACTAAGGAGTCTATTGTCAAGTTGGAGCTATGTTGGATGCTTTTAGAAACAGATGTGTTTTTAGTGTAGCTCTGAACTTTTGAAAGGATTTCTCCTGCTGGAAGTCAGGAGGGAGATCTTGTCTGGCTAGCGGTTTGGTACATTGCAGTGGCCACAGAATGATCATACATGGTACCTACCAAATATGCTGTTGACAACTCCAACTGAGCCGAGGCATCATCCTCTGGGAGTAAGTGCACCCACTGGAGAAGGTCCTGAGCTGTCTAACCTCTACATATTGCTACCTGAAGGATAAGATATGAGGCAGTTTTGAGGAGCGCCTCCACCTTACGATCCAGCTGGTCCTTAAGGGCAGCCCCATCCTCAATAGAGATGATGGTATGCCTTGTGACCGCAGCAACATGTGCATCTACCGTTGGGAAGCACAGACACTTATCCAATTTCTGCTGACGAAGGGCATACAGTTTGTTCAGGACTCTGACACCTTTTACTGAGGAATCTGGGGAAACTCACTCCGCAGAGATTATATCCTGGAGAACCTGTGGGAAAGGGAAGGCCTTGGCAGGCCTATGGATCCCTTGAAGAAGAGGGTGCCCCTCTGATTCCACAACACCCATAGGAACATCTGAAATCTGTAGGGAAGATGCCACCTGAGATATTGGGAAAGCCAATTCATCTCTCCTGAAGAGACAGACAATGTGCAAATCTTCCTGCTCTTCCAGAGGAAAATTCTCATCTACCAATGCAGACTCTTGAACCAACCTCAAATTCAGGTTTCCACGAGGGAGATGAGCCACCAGAGGCCTCCTGCTGATGAAGGTGCTTTTTTTTTTTGGCATAGCTGCTCCTTATGCCCAGCTGTTCCTTGCTAAGGCACATAAGCTTGATTGGGTTGGGCATCAGGAAGTCTCCATGCTCTGACTCCCATTGCTTTGTCAGAAGGACCAAGCATACTAAAACAAGGAAAAGAAATCTGGTATCAAGGGTCCTGAACCCGAGGGCAGGGCCTTAGTTGCTCCCCCATCCACTGATGATTGCGGAGGTGGGGAGAACGCCACACTAGCATTTAGACCTTGAGAAGTGTTCTTATCTGTGATTTCCACTTCCAACTGCTCACCTCTATCACTTGTGCAGTGTTTGCAAAGAGGATCCGTAAGTCCAGCTTGGCATTTACCACATAGCACTTTTTATGTGCTGACAGGTGGAGCTCTACACGTTCAGCACAGCAGTGATAACTGTAATTATATGTGTAACTTTAAATGTGGACTCTTTGTATGTATTACTTTGCACATGTAAGTTACACATATAACCTACATGTGTGTGGTACAGGCTATATGTGTACCAGGAAAATAAGGAATTAGCATTTGAAGACACACTCAAATGCTGAACCTAAGACAGACATGGAAGTTCAGGCTGCCCCCTAAGGCTGTGGCTGACAAATGCAGGCACACAAAACAAGTCAAACACTGCACTTATCCCTGTGGAGCTCTGCTCTCTCCTCAGGTACCTTCTCTCCTTCTGAATGATGCTCTGGGGGCAAGGGGAGGGAGGCTGAAGTCTATGTGCAGACAGGATCTTGATCCAGATGAATCTCGAATTTTCAACCGGTCGGGGTACCAATATGGAAGATGGCTCTTTTTTCCCCCTCCATGTGTAAACTCCAGCAGTGTACCCTTAGATACGCTCTTAAAATGTCCTCTGTCAAGGTCTACTGGGTTCATGGTACCCCATAGGTTGACTGCCCAGGAGCTAACCCACCTCCAAAATCAAGCTGCACTAGTGCTGCATCCACCATTTGCTGGATATACTGACATTTTCCCCTAGCTGCACTGGCTCAAGTAGCAGGATGATGTCACTAGAGGTTTCTAGCTGTTCTCTGTCTCCATCTCTATCTCTGATGGCAGGGGGACATAATCCACTTGTCTGGGCTGGTCTCGCAGGACGATCTGGAAACACTAACTTAGCACTTGGACAATGGGGCATACTTATGAAAGGTTAATACTGTACATGCTGAAATCTTTTTGAGCATGTTATGTGCTGCCATGGCCCATTTTATTCTTATGTCCGTGGTGGCACTTAAGGCACATTAATAGACATTATCATGCATTGACCTTTAGTAAACATGCACATATATGCCACATGATAAACTACAAATGTCAAAACACATGGGATGTTTTTCCAGTATTAGCTTTAATGCCTAATTAATTTATATTTTGGCAAACTTTGGTATTATTAATACAAATCATTTCAATACATCAGTGCAAACAGTAATCTAGTTAGTGATTATGTACAACTATACTCTTTAGAAACAGTTTTACACTCCATTTTTATCAGTATTGCACATTTAATATAGCTTCTTTCATGCTATTTTCTAATGAGCTTTATCGTGCTTGTGAAAGGTGCTCTGACCATAGAATAGGTAATGGCAGTACACGCTTCCCCACACTACCCTGCCAATGTACCCCAGTCCCGGTTGAAGAATTTTCCTACGAGCTGAAATGGTAAATCAGTGTTCAATGCCTGTGAAGCCTCTGGTCTCTCTGCGAGACTGCCAGCAATAGTGCTAATTAATTCCGCAGTGTGAGGCTGTCCACTGGCAACTACCTTACTGCACAACTTTCAGATGGCAATGAGATGTGGTCACTGCAATTTGAGCTGGATCCGAATCAGTTTAACAGAGGCGAAAGATTGTATACCTCTGCGCCATCCAGTGATTTTAAATTTCTTAAAGCAAAACTGTCATGCCACAATAGCATGCTAGTCGTCGGTGAAGCCCCAGTCATTCCAGCAAAGTAATAACAACGTTGTCATCTCTTCCTTGCCAAAGCATTTCCCCCTCAAACTGAACCAGCCCATGCTTCCTTGCTCTGAGAAGTACCCCTACTACTTTATTAGAAATAGTCACATAAGCTTCAAACAGTCGTCCAAACGTTATTCTGGTGTTTCCATCCTCCCCTCTTTCTCCAATGCTTCTAATGACCAAACAGAGCTCCTGCACCTCCTTCCCCACGTGCCTATGGGCATCTTTGCCTCTTTGCTCAGTTTTTGAGCCTTTTGTGGGTTTCCCGTATTCGGGATCTTTCCTCTGGTACTGGACAGTTACAGTGGTACCCTTCTCATTGCTGAATGGGTTATGCTGTTGATAGCTGATGTGCCCCTCTGCCCAGCTCTGCCAGTTTTTTCTCAAGTCTCCCACAGGACCGGACAAGGCTTGGGCTCCCTGCCGATCGCTGGCCATGGCTTGTCAGAGGAACGCGACCGAGTCACGGCTGTATTAGTCTGTAATGAAGAAAACAAAACCTCTTTCACACGGTGCCAAGTTTTAGTTAGACTGCAATACACAACGCCTGCTGCTAGATCTTAGACCACAGACTGTACTTTTCAAAATTCCAACTATATACAGACAGAACAAAATCTCCAATGTCGTACGAAACGCATCCTGCTGCTATCTAAAAGGTGCGACAATCAAACGTGGAAAATGTCTCTGAAGCCCAAAGACATGTCAAAACCAAGAACCACAAAATAGTGAAAGGCATGGTTACAATAAAAGACACAATTTTAACATCTAAATGCCAAACAGAATGAACTTTCGCGCTTCAACAACCTTTTACTGCTTCGGAGAGGTAAACTGGCATGCTAACCAAAGCAACGCACTTCACGCTTTACAACCGTGCTGCCTTTCTTGTGCTCCCTGAAGAACTCAGCCCAGTCCTTCGTTCTTGGTCTAAAATGAATATTGGCAGCACGATCTACCAGTCATTGAGAAGCATGCAAGCCAATTGGTGCTAGGAGAAGTGATATTGCTTCCGCCCACTCGTTTCGAAGTGTTTATTGACTCCCTTCTTTAAAGAGCATTGCTTATTTATAGATCACACGAGTAACGCTATAAACACTTAACTTCCGAAGTTTGATTACAGCTATACATTTACTCAACTCCTAGATTATAAAAGTTATGATAAATGCTAATATAATCATCTGAAAATATAACTACAGGTTTTTTCATATGAAAATTATCCTTTTAATCTTAACTGTTGTAAAATGGGTCACTAATCTGTGGCTGTCTGGCTGGAGTATATATTATGTTCTTAATGCACGTTGATATCATGAAGAACTGAATAATAATTAAAGTCGATTTACCCTCCCTTCCCCCACCCCTCAGAAAACAAACCTCTCCAGTATCCACAGAAGTTCAGGGATCATCTCTCTCCCCTTCAATCTGTTCAAAACTCAACTGTGTGGTTAATCTTCGGTCAGCCTCGATATGCTCATATAACCCCTCTTCTAAAGTCACTTCACTGGCTCCCTATCTGCTTCTGTATCCAGTTCAAACTTCTCCTACTGACCTATAAGTGCCTTCACTCTGCAGCTCCTCACGACCTTTCCTCTCTCCTCTCTCCCTACACCCCTCCCCCTCGGGAACTCCGCTCTTCCTCTGGCTTTCTTCTCTCTTTGCCTTTTTCTTCCACTGCCAGTTCCAAACTTCGGTCCTTTCACCTTGCTGCCCCTTATGCCTGAAACAAACTACCTGAATCTGTATGTCAGGCTTCATCTCTCCCCCTTTTCAAATCCATGCTCTTTGAGGCTGCTTTTGGGTCCCAATCCCTTGTTTTCCTTGTCTCCTTACCTTTCCCTGTTTGTACCCTCGTATTCATCTATTGTATTCTCTGTCTTGATTAGATTGTACGCTATGATGAGCAGAGACTGTCTTATATATGTATCTGTACAGCGCTGCGTACGCCTTGTAGTGCTATATAAATGATTAATAGTAATAGGGCTTGTTTATGCCATCAAAATATAGAAAGACTAGGAGACAGGCAATGAAGCTACAGGGTAACCTATTTAAGACTAATAAGAGAAAATATTTTTTCACTCAAGGTGTAATCAAACTCTGGAATTCGTTACTGGAGGATGTAGTAAAAGCTGGTAGTGTAGCCGGGTTTAAAAAAGGTTTGGACAAGTTTCTGGAGGAAAGATCCATAAACCATTATTAAAGGGGACCAGGGAAATCCACTACTTGCCCCAATACAAGCATTGTGGAACCTGTGTCTTTTGGGGAAACTGCTAGATACTTGTGACCTAGATTGGCCACTGTTGGAAACAGGATACTGGGTTTGATGGACCTTGGTCTGACCCAGTATGGCATATCTTATGTTCCTTTGTGCCTGGTGCAGGCTCTAGCATTGTAGCAAATGTTATTGTGGGTGAAAATTGTTGATGGTGCCCCAGTTCCTTCAGACTACAACTACTACTATTGATCATTTATATAACACTACAAGGCGTATGCAGCGCTGTACAGATACATGCAAAGATAGTCCCTGCTCATCAGAAGTTACAATCTAGTCAAGTCAGAAGATACAGCAGCTCAGGACAAGGAAACAACTAGGGAAGGGAAAGAGACTAAATGGATCAAAATCCAAAAGCAGTCTCAAAGAGGTGAGTTTTTAGCATGGATTAAAAAGGACCAAGGATGAGGCATGATGCACAGACTCAGGTAGTTTGTTCCAGGCATAAGGATCAGCAAGGTGAAAGGATTGAAGTTTCGATTTGGCAGTGGAAGAAAAGGGCACAGAGAAGCAATCTACCAGAAGAGCGGAGTTCACATGGAGGAGTGTAGTGAGAGATGAGAGAAGAAAAGCAGTGAGGAGCAACAGAATGAGTGCATTTATAGGTCAGTAGGAGACGTTTGAACTAGATACAGAAATGGATTGAAAACCAATGAAATGATGTGAGAAGAGGGGTTATATGAGCATTTCTGGATCAGAAATTGGTTGACTGACAGGCAACAGAAGGTAATGATAAACGGAACTCACTCGGATGAAAGGAAGGTGATTAGCGGTGTATCCCAGGGTTTGGTCCTAGGACGAGTACTGATCAATATATTTGTGAGTGATATTGCTGAAGGACTGAATGGAAAAGTCTGTCTTTTTGCAGATGACACGAAAATTTGCAACAGAGTGGACTCCCCTCAGGGAGTGGATAACATGAGGAAAGATCTACAAAAGCTGGAAGAATGGTCTAATGCTTGGCAGTTAAGATTTAATGTGAAGAAGTGCAGTGTCATGCACTTGGAAAGCAGAAATCCAAGGGAATTGTATGCAATAGGGGGTGAGAGGTTGGTGTGCACGGATCAGGAGAAAGACCTTGGTGTGATTGTTTCTGAAGATCTCAAGGTGGCGAAACAGTGTGACAAAGCAGTGGTAAAAGTCAAGAGGATGCTGGGTTGCATACAAAGAGGAATTACCAGCAGAAAGGAAGAAGTACTAATGCCACTGTACAAGTCACTGGTGAGGCCTCACTTGGAATACTGTGTTCAGTTTTGGAGCCGTATCTCACAAATGATATAAAAAGACTGGAAACAGTTCAGAGGCAGGCAACCAAAATGATTTGGAGCCTGCATCAGAAGACTTATGAGAAGAGACTTGAAGACCTAAATATGTATACTCTGGAGGAGAGGAGGGACAGGGGAGATATGATTCAGACCTTTAAATACTTAGAGTATTAATGAACAAAAATCTCTTCCAAAGACGAGGAAGCTGTAAAACTAGAGGGCATAACATGAATCTACAAGGGGGTAAAATGAAAGGCAATGTCAGGAAATACTTTTTCACTGAAAGGGTGGTAGATGCTTGGAATGCCCTCCCGATGGAAGTGGTGGGGGCAAATACAGTGACAGAATTCAAAATGGCATGGGACAGACACAGTGGATCCCTTTATAGCAACAGGATAAAATCAAAATAAACATATCTCTTATATCTGAACAAACAGGGGTGACCTACACGGAGCAGTGGGTACACCCCTAAACAAAGCCATGGGGAGGGATGACATGCATGGAGTGGCAAGTGCACCTACTTTTGCCACCTTGCTGGACAGACTAGATGGACCATACTGGGTCTTTATCTGCCGTCATTTACTATGTTACTGTATCGGGACTGGTGGAAGATTAGCCGCACAGCGGAGTTCTGAATAGATTGAAGGGGAGAAAGATGATTCAGAGGGAGACCAGCAAAGAGAAGGTTGCAATAATCAAGACTAAGCAGTGGATAAGTGTATTAGTAGGGTGTTCAGAAAAGAAGAGGCGCATATTGCTGATGTTATAGAGAAAAAAAAACAACATGTTTTAGCTATCAGTTGGATGTGTGTGGAGGAGGAGGGGTCAAAGATGACCCCAAGTTTGCAGGCTGAGGAAACAGGGAATAGAAAAGCATTATCCACAGAGACTGAGAAAGGAGGAAACCCCAAGATTGCAGGCTGAGGAAACAGACATTCTTTCTCCCCTCTTCTATATCTATTCTCTCTCTAGGCATTCTCATTTATTTTTTTATTTATATTCTCTTATATACTGTGCTATTCTGCATCAGTGTGGTTTACATTGAACAAACTGAAATTACAATGAACAGGGCATTATAACTTGGAGATAACTATTTTACAGGGAACATGGGCTATGGAGGGTTAAGTGGCTTGCCCAAGACCACAAGGAGCACCTGTGGGACTAGAAACCCCAGACCATCCAGCCCAAGATTGCTGTCCTCTAGTGGGATTTGAACCCCCAACCTTCCGGCCTGAAGTACCTTGCCCCCAACCACTAGGCCACTCCTCCACTCCATTTAGTATTTCTTCTTCCTCTAGGCATCCTCCACTCCCCACTTCCACTTCTTCCTCCCTCAATTGTTGTTAAGTGCCGTTGAGTCATTGTTAACTCCTGGCCAGCATCATACCTAGCCTTATGCAAACGGTGCAGCCGCACAGGGCACAAAAGGATTAGGGGCACATTTCGGGTGCCAGTCTTGGCTTCCCCCCCATGCTACCTGCTGTTGTCCTGACAACTGACACTTTGTGTTTTCTCAGCAGTGGTGCCACCGGTAACAGCGGAGCAGACCTGAGTTCAAATTAAAAAAGAAAGAAAACAAAATGTGCAGGTCTTTCCAACTCCGCGCTTCTAGGCAGGTCGGGTCCCTCCTTTCCTTCTCTGATGTAGGTCGCATCAGAGGACAGAGGGACCAGGCTAGTCATTCAAGCGCAAAGTCAGAAAGACCTGTGTGTTTGTTTTTTTTTTTTTAAAATATGAAGTTGGGTCTGCCTCACTGCTGCCCCCGAGAAAACAAAAAATGGTGGCAGCAGGGCAAAGACAGGCAGCCAGCTGAACATGGCAGAACATTGAGGTATGGATGGAGGAGGAGGGGGGGGGGGAGCACCAGATGTACAAGTAGCACAGGGCGCAATTATGGCTTGGAACGGCCCTACTCATGGCGACCCTCTAGATAGTTATTTTAAACTGTGTTCGGTCTTTAGTCAGGCAGCTCATTGTTGATAGAGTGGCACCCATAGCTGCTTTTATTGTATCAATCTGCCTTGCTCTTTTGCATTGACCTTCAACCTTGCGAAGCATGATGTCTTTCTCTAATGATTTCTCTCTAATAATTTCTCTCTTTGCATGATGTATCCAAAGTATGAAAGTCAAAGTCTCGTCATCTGAGCTTCTAAAGAAAGCTTAGGTTTGATTTCCTCTAGTACTGACTGGTTTGTTCTTCGGGCAGTCCATGATATACACAATATTTTTTGCCAGCACCATAATTCAAAGGCGTTGATTTTCTTCCTGTATATCTTTTTCACTGTCCAACTTTCATATCTATATAATCACCTCTTTGTCTCTCCCTCCATCCATGGTGTCCCTTTTCTTTCCCCCATGCATTATCATTTTTCACCTTTCAAGTATTCTCCCTTTCTTCCTCCCTCAATTCATTTCTCCAGAAATTCCTTCCCTCTTTCCTCCTTCCAGGCATTTTTTCTTTCTATTCAGGTATTCTCCTGTCCTCTCTTCCCTCATTTTTCCCTGTATCCTCCCACACCTCTCCTCACTGCCTTCAGCCAGGCCGTTTTTGAGGGGATACTTAGTGGTAATGAGTACAAGCATTTTTTCATTACCTGCTAAAATGGACCCATAGTGCCAGGGCCACTGTGACCATTAAGCAAACTAGGTGAGCACCAATAGTCCAGGGGTGGTCCACTGCCATCCCTCTTCAGGACCTGCTGTGGCAGCAATACTGCAAACAACCCCACAGCACTTACCTTACAACTTTAGCACTGAGGGGCTGTTTGCTTCCGTCCCCTCAAACCATTTGTAAACAGGAAGTCATTATTGGGTGGCGAAGGGGGCAGAAGCAAACAGCCACTTGGTGGCAAAGTTGTAAGCTAAGTGTTGCGTGGCTGTTTATGACCATTGCCGTTGTCACAGGTCTCAGGGAGGGGTGGCAGCAGCAGCAACGGGTACCAGAGAGAGAGAGGGATGGCGCCAAGGAATGAGGTTCACCTAGGGTGCCTCGTCTCCTTGAAATGGCCCTGCATGGTCCTCATGTATTAATGAAGGAGTCCTGTATACGAGTACTGGCACATTTTTTGCTAGGAAAAACACACTGGCCTTCAGGCATTCTCTCCCCCTTTCTGACATTCCTGATAGTAAGCTGAGTAAGAGCCACAGGAGAGCAACGATATCAGGGGTGCACCATTGCTAGCTGCGCCCCAAGCAAGATGACAAGCACAAAAGAGTTGCCCAACCCTGCCTGTGGGAGAAGCAAGTCCCACGGGCAGGCTCTTCCATTGTTGTGAAATTCTTATGCCCACGGGACTTGCTGCTGCTGAGGGCAGGCTCTTCCATTCTCAGCCACATTCGTGGACTTGCACAATTCTTCTGCTCTTGGGAGCATGTCCCACAGGCAGAAGAATTGCACAATCGACTGAGAATGGAAGAGCCTGACCCATGGGAGAAGCAAGTCCTGCAGGCAGAAGAGCTGCCAACCTGCTGCAAGGCCCTGGATGTAGCAGTGGAAGCAGGGCTGTACCGAGCCAGAATTGCACCCTATGCAACTTGCACATCGGGCGCAAGCCCCCCCCCACCACCTCCATCCAGCCATTTTCTGCTCTTACCTTGCTACTGCTGCCCTCTGTTTTCTCCACAGTGGCGTCGGCAGCAGGGCAAGAGCAGAAAGTGGATGGACATAGGTGGAGGAGAGGGTGCATGCCTGATGTGCTAGTCGCTGGCACTGTATGCAGATCTGTCCCTCCCTGCTCTGACATGGTGTCAGAGGAGGGAGGGACCAGACCTGTTTAAAGTGCCGCGAAAAGGCTTGGGGGGTGTATTTCGGCTGCCCACTGTTGCCTTGCCACTGCTGAGAGAAGAAAACGTAGCAGTGGCAGGGCAACAACAGGCAGTCAAAATGCACCCCTTAAGCCTTTGTGCCCTATGCGGCTGCACCACTTGCACAGGGCTAGGTACAGTCTTGAGTGGAAGAGCAGTTTAGAGTTGGGTACTGGAAAGAAGCAGAGAAGTTAGGATAAATTTAAAGTGTCAGTGCTTTAGGGAAAGGAAGATGGGGGGAGGGGTGTGAATGAAAGACATGGGTGAAAGTGCAAAGGGGAAGTGAGAAGGGACAGAGTCTTAGAAGGGGAACAGTGTTGGAGGCATAATGAGAGATATGGGAGGGAAGAGGGAAGATACTGCACATGGGTCTGGAGGGCTAGAGAGACAGAGATACTGGACAAAGAGGAGGCATAGGGAGATGGAAGGCAAATGGAGATGTGAGAAGATGTTGGTTGCAGGGGGAGATGCTGGAAATGGGGGGCATTGGGAGGTGGAGGGGGCTGCTGGACATGGAGGGGCACAGAAAGACAGGGGAGATACTGTATGCAGGGGTAGAATAGGGCAGCAGAGAGGACAGCTAGACAGAGGGCGAGGCTAGGGAGATGAAGGGGAGATAATAAACATGGGAAGGCATGATAGGAAGAATGGGTCTAGAGAGAATCAAGGAGGGGAGATTTTTGAGATGGAGTGGTGATGCTGGACAAGGGGGGTATAGGGAGACTATGAGAAAATGCTGGACATGGGGGGTGGAACAGAGGGAGACAGAGGGGAGATGCTGGATACAGGGATAATGGGGGGGGGAGGGAAATGCAGGACATGGGGTAATAGGGAGAAAAAGGAGTGAAAATGGACACGGGGTAAATAGGATGAGAAAGAAATGAAGAGACACTGGATATGGGAGTAATAGGGAGGGAATGGTATGGAGACAGGAGAGATGCTGGACATAGGAAGATAGGAATGGAGAGGGGGATAGGAAGGGTACAGAAGGATAGGGAGAGGGAGAGATAGCAGAGATGCTGGATGAACAAAAAGAGAGCAAACAAATATTTCTGTTCTGTATTCATGAAAGTAGTAATCTGTGAACTATCATTAAAATCATCTCTAATACCTGAAGATTGGAGGACAGCCAATGTAACACCAATTTTTAAAAAGGGTTCCAGGGGTGATCCGGGAAACTACAGACCAGTGAGCCTGACGTCAGTAACGGGAAAAATAGTAGAAACCATCATAAAGAATAAAATTACTCAGCATGTAGATAGTCATGGCCTAATGGGAGACAGCCAACATGGCTTTAGACAAGGAAGATCTTGTTTTACTAATCTGTTATGTTTTTTTGAAGGTGTGAATAAAGAGGTGGACAAAGGTGAGTCGGTTGATATAGTGTATCTGGACTTTCAGAAAGCCATTGACAAGGTCCCTCATCAGAGATTTTTGGCAGAACTAAAGAGTCATGGGATAGGAGGCAGTGTACTACTGTGGATCAGGAACTGGTTAAAAGAAAGACAACAGAGGGTAGGGCTAAATGGCCAATTTTCCCAATGGAGAAAGGTGAATAGTGGTGTACCCCAGGGATCTGTGCTGGGTCTGCTGCTTTTTGACATATTCATAAATGACCTGGAAAGTGGACCAACGAGTGAGGTTATCAAATCTGCAGATGACACAAAACTATTTAAAGTTGTTAAAACCCAAGAGGATTGTCGAAAATTGCAAGAGGATCTTGATAAATCGGAAGACTGGGCATCCAAATGGCAGATGAAATTTAATGTGGACAAGTGCAAAGTTATGCACCTAGGGAAGAACAACCCAAACTATGGTTACACGATGCAAGGTTCCACATTAGGAACCACCACCCAGGAAAAAGATTTAGGCGTCATTGTTGAATAACATGTTAAAACCCTCGGCCCAGTGTGCAGCGGCGGCCAAGAGAGCAAATAGAATGCTAGGTATCATAAGGAAAGGAATGGAAAATAAAGCAAAAGATATTATAATGCCTCTATATCGTTCCATGGTGAGACCGCACCTTGAATATTGTGTGCAATTCTGGTCGCCGTATCTTAAAAAGGATATAGCGATATTAGAAAAGGTTCAGAGAAGAGTCACCAAAATGGTAAAGGGGATGGAAGGATACTCCTATGAAGAAAGTCTAAAAAGGTTAGGGCTCTTTAACCTGGAAAAGAGACGGCTGAGGGGAGATATGATAGAAGTCTATAAATTAATGTATGGAGTGGAACGGGTAAACGTAGATCGATTGTTTATGTTATCAGAATATAGAAAGACTAGGGGACATGCAATAAAGCTACAGGGTAAACTATTTAAGACTAATAAAATATTTTTTTCACTCAACGTGTAATCAAACTCTGGAATTTGTTACCAGAGAATGTGGTAAAGGCTGTTAGTGTAAAAAAGGTTTGGACAAGTTCCTGGAGGAAAGATCCATAAACCATTATTAAGAAGGGACCCAGGCTATCAGTGCTTGACCCAGTACAAGCATTGTGGAACCTGTGTCTCTTGGAGAAACTGCTAGTTCTCCAGGACCAAGCAGGAAGTCAGTCCTCACATATGGGTGACGTCGGCGCCGACGGAGCCCTCGTACGGAGCATTTCCCCAACTTTCAAAGAAAGCCTTTGGGAATTGCAGCGCGCATGCGCGGTCCCCTTCCCGCCCAAGGGTGCCATCTTGCTCAGTCTTCTTTTTTCCGCGGAGCCCGACGGACGTAGTTTGTTTTTCGCTGAGGAAAAAGTTGATTTCCCTATTTTTTGTACTTCTCCTTCGGTTCGACGCCGGATCCTTTTCCCGCCTGGGCCCGGTATGCCGGTATCGAGCCCACTTTCTCCTTTTCGGTTTTTGTCCTTCGTGACTAGCGTTCGCGCCATTTTTTCTTTTTTCACTGGCAGCCCTGTCTTTTGACCTCGCAGGGGCCCTTTTTCCCCTGATGGCTGCCAGCAGGTTTAAAAAGTGTGATCGGTGTAAGAAACTTATGTCTCTTACCGACACACATGACTGCTGCCTCCGCTGCCTTGGACCCGATCATGACCCAATGATTTGTGGTCCGTGTCGCAAAATGTCCTCGAAGGCGTTGAGGAGTCCGCAGCACCAGAAGGATAGGATCTTCTCTGACTCCATATCCGGACGGGCCCGGACCTCGTCAGAGGCCTCGACGTCTCGGGATTCCGGCCCCGAGCAGCGTCGAGGTTCCTCTGAGCGGAGGTCTCCTTCGCGGGAACAGCGCAGGAAGAAGAAACCCGCGAGGGCGGCGTCGATGGACGCTCCTGGTTCCTCGAGAGCCAGGTCGCATAGCCCCGATAGCCGTCCCGGGTCTTCGGAGTCGGAGAGGCCTGCCAAGCAACCTCGTCTCGAGATGGTCTCTTGGACACGTGAGTGCTGTAGTCCTCGTGGACTCTCCTCCAAGGGAGCCGCCGTCGGGGCCCGAGTCGGGGGCTGCTGGGTCTCCTGAGCTCGGACTCAGGTTGACAGCCTTGGAGAGCAGCCTCGCTGCCTTCATGGAACAGCAGCGGGCATTGATCGCCGGTCTCACCGGTGCATCTGCCCCGACCACCAGGACATCGACGTCCAAGTCAACCCCGGAGGCCGAGCCGATCCTCGAGTCCATGCGGGCTCGAGTCGATCCTCGGCCATGGTCTTCCTCGGCCTCCCGTTCGGGACCGAGGTCGTCGACGCCGGTACCCTTGGCGTCGGGGCGGAGGGCATCGGTGCCCGCCCGCCCGACCAGAGCTGCTCGACACCTCCTCCGAGGAGTCGGGCTGGGAGACGGAGGACGAAGAGTCACCCGACACCTATCGGACTTGGTGTGTCCCATCGGACTCGCCGGAGTCCGAACCTCGGAGACAATCCCCACCGGAGGATACCCGGTTCTCAGACTTCGTGCGGGATATGGCCAAGGCCTTGGCCTTCCCCGCGGATCCCGAGGAGGAGCCTCGAGCCGAGGAGCTCGAGGCCCTCCAGTATGACTCTCCCCCGAAGGAGGCCTTTACTGTACCAGTTCCTCCGATGCTGGAGCGGCTGCTCTTCCGCATGTGGGAGACCCCGGCCTCGACACCGGTGTTAAGCAAGCGGGTCGATTCCATCTATCGAGTCCGCAAGAGCCCCGGGTTCCAAAAGGCACAATTACCGCATCACTCCATGGTTGTGGAATCGGTCATGCATCGACTGAAAAGTCAGAAGATGCACTCCTCGGTGCCTCCCGGCTGGGAGGCCCGGAACCTGGATGCCCTCGGTAAGAAGTGCTTCCAGGGCTCTATGCTTGCTTGCCGTGTCCAGACATACCAGCTCTACATGGGCATGTATCTCCGAGACCTGGCAAAGGAGATTGCTGGGTTCTCTGCTGGTCTCTCCGAGGAACCTTTGCAGAGGTTCCAGGCCTTGTCCTCCGGTATTCGAGAGTGCTCAAAGTTGATCTCTCGAGCAGCCTACGATGGCTTCGAGGCTTCGGCCTCAGTAGCCGGGGCCGGCATCGGTGCCCGCCGACAGGCTTGGCTACAGTTATCCGACCTCGAGCCATGGGTACAGGACAAGTTGGTCGATGTCCCCTGCCGAGGTGAAAACCTCTTTGGCAAGCCCATGGCTGAAAAGGCTGCAGAACTCGAGACCGAGATTCTGACCAGGACTAGGCTGTCCAGAAAAACCTCTGCCCCTTCTCAGAAGAAGAAGGGCTCGGGAAAAAAGACCTTTTACCCGAGGAAGTCATCTGCCTATAAACAATTTCAGGCCTCTGCAGCTCCCCAACAGGGTCAGCAGGCCAAGGGGCAGGGTCATGGGCCCCGTAGGCAGAAGGCCCCCAAGCCACCAACACCGGCCCCTGCTCAGCAGGGTGGGGGTTTTTGACTCAGAAAGCATAGCCTCTTCTCCTCAGCTGGCTTCTCTCAGCACAGGAGGCCGGCTGGCCCACTTTGCCCACCCGTGGCCAGCCGTCACATCAGATACCTGGGTGCTTCATATAGTCCAAAAGAGCTATCTTCTCCATTTTCACCAGATACCTCCCTCCTATTTTCCAGGGGAGCCTCCAAGACTCCCTCTGCACAGGGACCTACTTCTTCAGGAGTTAGCAAGTCTACTAAAGGAACAGGCTGTGGAACCGGTGCCCCACCACCTGAGAGGTCACGGCTTTTATTCCAGGTACTTTCTGGTACCAAAAAGAACAGGAGGCCTCAGACCCATCCTAGACTTGCGCAACCTCAACAAGTTCCTGGAGAGGGAAAAGGTCAAGATGCTTACCCTTGGAATCCTGCTGCCCTACCTCCAGCAGGGAGATTGGCTATGCTCCTTAGATCTAAAGGATGCTTATACTCACATCCTTATTCATCCAGACCACAGACAATATCTCAGATTTGTTGTGGGAGGAAACCACTATCAGTACAGAGTACTACCCTTTGGCCTGACCTTCGCTCCCAGGGTGTTCACCAAGTGCCTGGCAGTGGTGGCGGCCTACCTAAGGCTTCAAAGTCTTTTTGTGTTTCCGTACCTGGACGACTGGCTCATAAGGGGCCAGTCTTCCCAGGAGGCCAATCAAGCCACCCTTCGCACTGTGGCTCTGCTTCAGCACTTGGAGTTTGTCATAAACTTCGCAAAGTCCACTTTGTTCCCGTCCCAGAACTTAGAAATCATAGGAGCAAGGCTGGACACTCTTCAGGCGAAGGCGTTTCTGCCAATGGACAGAGCCCACAGGCTGATGGATCTGGCCAGGCAGTTTCACAGCAATTCCCTGGTCTCTGCCAGGCAATTCCTGAGACTACTCGGCCATATGGCTTCCACGGTTCATGTCACCCCCAATGCCCGCCTGCACATGCGGCCTGCTCAGTGGAGCCTTCGCACTCAGTGGCATCAGGCCACAGGGAGCCTAGCAGACTCAGTAAGAATATCCGACCTGCTAGTCTCCTCTCTGCAATGGTGGCTTCATCTTCCGAATCTGGTACTCGGAGTGGTTTTTCAATCCCCTCCGCATTCTCAAGTGCTGACGACAGTTGCTTCTCTTCTAGGTTGGGGAGCACATTGCCAAGGGACATGTACTCAGGGTCTCTGGACCCCTTGGGAGGCTGCTCAACAGATAAACTTCCTGGAGCTACGGGCGATACGTCTAGCTCTGAGAGCCTTCTCCCAACTCGCCTCTCACCAGTCTGTACTAGTCCAGACGGACAATCAAGTTGCCATGTTCTACGTGAACAAACAAGGAGGCACAGGCTCCTTCCTTCTATGTCAGGAGGCACAACGGCTGTGCTCTTGGGCCGTCAATCACGGAATCCTCCTCAAGGCTGTCTACCTCCCAGGTCAAGAAAATTACCTGGCGGACAGACTGAGCAGGATCCTGCAACCACACGAATGGAGGTTGAACCCGTTGGTGGTTCAGCAGGTCTTTCTCAGGTGGGGCCTCCCCACCATGGATCTTTTCGCCAGTCCTCTGAACCGGCAACTCCCGAGATTCTGCTCCAGACAACCGCTTCCTCTCAGAGTAGCAGTGGATGCGTTTCTGATCTCGTGGTCCACAGGCCTACTGTATGCGTTTCCTCCCACGCCACTAGTGTCCATAACACTGTTCAAAGTCCTCAAGGACGGGGCCTCAGTGATCCTGATAGCCCCCAGGTGGCTGAGGCAACCATGGTTCCCGCTTCTGCTGCAACTGGCGGTGGACACCCCTCTTCCTCTGGGGTTGCAGCACGATCTCCTGTCTCAGGATCAGGGGACTCTCTTGCACCCCAACCTCCAGTCCCTTCATCTGATGGCCTGGCTGTTGAAAGGGTAGTCCTGGCTCCCCTACTACTGCCTCGAGAGGTGGAAGATGTGGTCTTAGCCTCTAGACGGCAATCCACCAGGAAATCCTACGCTCTTAAGTGGCGTAGATTCTCCGCATGGTGTGCTCAGCACAGCGAGAATCCCTTCTCGTGCTTGGTAGCGGTAGTATTGCAATATTTGCTTTACCTCTCCAATCTAGGCCTTAAGTCCAACTCTGTCAGGGTTCACCTCAGTGCTCTCTCAGCGCACCACTCGCCGGTGGACGGAAGGCCTCTTTCCAACCACCCTTTGGTGGCTCGTTTTCTCAGAGGCCTCCTCCTGCTTAAGCCTCCTTTACGTCCACCAGCCCCTGAGTGGGATCTGAATGTGGTCTTACAGCGGATTACTTGTCCACCCTTTGAACCTATGGCTACCTGCCCTCTCCGTTTTCTCTCCTGGAAAACCTTGTTTTTGGTAGCTCTTACCTCTGCTAGGCGAGTGAGTGAAGTGCAGGCACTAGTGTCTGATCCCCCTTACACTAGGTTCTACAGGAATAGGGTAGTCTTACGGACTCACCCTAAGTTTCTTCCTAAGGTTGTCTCCCCTTTTCACCTCAATCAGGAGGTGGTTCTTCCGGCCTTCTTTCCCAGGCCACATGCCAACCAGGCTGAGATGGTCCTGCATACCCTGGACTGTAGGAGGGCTTTGTCCTTCTACCTTGACCGTAAGCGGGAGCATCGGAGGGCTGTTCAGCTCTTCGTTTCTTTTGACCCCAATAAGTTGGGGCTACCTGTCTCCAAGCGTACTCTGTCCATATGGGTCGCTGACTGTATCGCCTGGGCTTATGGGGCAGCCGGCCTCTCGTTGGAGGGTCAAGTCACGGCTCATCGTATCAGGACGAAGGCTGCTTCAGTGGCTCATCTCCACTCTGTTCCGTTGGCAGACATCTGCCGGGCCGCTACTTGGTCTTCAAGCCAGACTTTTGCGGCCCATTACTGCCTTGAGAGGGAGTCCCGCAGGGACAGTGCTTTCGGACAGGCAGTACTCCATAAGCTCTTTGGGGTTTAGGCAACTCCTACCCTCCGGCCCTGGTGTTGGGCTACCGGTCGGGGGCATTCTCAGAGAAGATTCCTTCCTTACGTACTGACGAGCTAGAGGGAGCTCATTTTTTACGCTTGAGGTCTCTGGTAGCCTAAAGCTGGGGAGTCCCATATGTGAGGACTGACTTCCTGCTTGGTCCTGGAGAAAGAGTAGTTACTCACCTGTAACAGGTGTTCTCCAGGAGCAGCATGAATCAGTCCTCACAACCCTCCCTCCTCCCCTTGGAGTTGCAGTCATATGATTTATTTTGCTAATTTTTTTGCTGTCTTTTAGCTATGTCATCAGACTGAGCAAGATGGCACCCTTGGGCGGGAAGGGGACCGCGCATGCACACTGCATTTCCCAAAGGCTTTCTTTGAAAGCTGGGGAAATGCTCCACACGAGGGCTCCGTCGGCGCCGACGTCACCCATATGTGAGGACTGATTCCTGCTGCTCCTGGAGAACACCTAGATTGGCCACTGTTGGAAACAGGATACTGGGCTTGATGGACCTTGGTCTGACCCAGTATGGCATATCTTATGTTCTTATGTTCTTCGCATGCAAGAGAGAGAGGGGAAAGACACTGGATGGAGTGGGGTGAGAGATGTTAAACATATAGGGGAGAGAAAGCGAAAGACTGGGGAATAATGGACTAGGGAAGAAGAGGTGGGGAATAGGAGGGCTGGGATGAGGATTGAAAAGTGGTGGGGGGGGGGATTTAGGACTGGATAGTAACAAAGAGTAGTGAAATTTTAATGGACGGAGAGATAGAAAAATAAATGGAAGAAAGCTGAAAGGAAAAGATCAATATCCAAGATGGACAGAAGTGAAAAGAATAAAAGGGGAAATAAGAAATGGCAGATGGACCAGAGACCGTAGAAAGAGAGCGAAGAGAAGACGGAGAAAATCAGCATGATCAGGGAATAAAATAGATAATACAAAGGTAGAAAATATTTTTATTTTCAATTTAGTGATCGGACTTTGTGCTATTTTTATATTTACACAGTGCAAGGAAATGCATCTCTTTCTGTTTATGTGGTGCTGTACTGAATGCAGAGTCTGGCTTCTTGGGGTTTCAGTTTAATTTTTTCTACATACTGTATTTTTATTTTTAGTTTAGGTTGTGGTCACTGGTGTAGTCTAGGCCTACAACTGAAACCGAGGAAATGAACAGAGACTTGATCATGATATTGCAAAGATAGTATGAAGGGAGAAGTGATCATATTGGATGACTTTCATCTACAGATGTGGATTGGAATATTCCTTCTGCAAATCTGGAAAGAAGTAAAAAGATTGTGGATGCCTTCCGAGAAGCATTGCTCAGACAAATGGTGATGGAACCAACCAGGGAAAGTTTGATGCTGGATTTAGTACTCACAATGGAGATCGCTTGTCAAATGTCCGGCTGTGAGCAGCAGTGACCATCACACAGTGTGGTTTGAGGTAAAAGCCAAGGCAGAATCCAATCACAGCAAACTCAAAGTTCTGGACTTCAAAAACACTGATTTCATTAAAATGGGAAAGTACCTGAAGGAGAAGTTGGTAGGGAGGGAGGAGGTAAGGGAAGTGGAATTGCAGTGGGCTAAACTAAAAGAGGCAATAAAAGGGGCAATGGATATATATGTAAGGAAAGAAAATAAAAAAAAAAGAGGAAAAGGAAACCTATATGGTTCACCAAAGAAGTGGCTGCACAAATAAAAGTAATAAACACAGCTTTCACAAAATTATGAAGGTCACAAAAAGAGGAGCACAGAAGAGAATACAGGATAAAGCTAAAGGAGACAAAGAGAGAAATAAGGATAGCAAAGTGGAAGAAAAGATAGCTAAAGATGTGAAGTGTGGAGATAAAACTTTTTTCAGGTATATTCAGGAGAAGAGGAAGATCAGAGGTGGAACTGCAAGTGTCAAAAGGGCAGAGGACAGATTTGTGGAAAGTGACATTGAAAAAGTGAAAATGCTAAAGAAATATTTCTGTTCTGTATTCATGAAAGAAAGTCCTGGAGAAGGACCAAGTATTACTACTGACATATATACAAATGGGAATTGGAATGGGAATGGAGTTGATTCCTCACCATTCACAGAAGATTATGTTTTTGAACAGCTTGCCAAACTGAAGTGGACAAGGCCATGGGACCAGATGGGATACATCTCAGGATACTGAAAGAGCTCAGAGAGGTTCTGGCAGGGCCTTCAAAAGATATTTTTAATAGATCCTCAGAGACAGGAGAAGTTCCACAGGACAGGAGATGGGAGAGGTTCTGCAGGACGAGAAGGGCTAATGTGGTATCTATTCACAAAAGTGGTAATAGGGAAGAGGTGACAAACTATAGGCCGGTAAGCCTTACCTCTGTGGTGGGAAAAGTAATGAAGGCACTCCTGAAAGAGAGAATAGTGGACTTTCTGGAAACCAATGGTATGCAGGAGAAGATCATGCCAAACAAATTTGATTGAGCTCATTGACTGGGTGACCAGAGAACTAGATCAAGGGCATGCGATGGATGTACCTAGATTTCAGTAAAGCCTTTGATACTGTTCCTCGTAGGAGGCTTATCAGTAAACTGAGCAGCTTGGGGATCGGTCCCAAAGTGGTGAACTGGATCAGAAATTGGTTGACTGATAGAAGCTAGTGGTAAACAGAACTCACTCAGAAGAAAGGAAGGTGCACAATGGCATGCCTCAGGGATCGGTCCAGGGACCGATACTATTCAATGTATTTGTGAGTGATATTGCTGAAGGATTGAATGGAAAAGTTTGCCTTTTTGCAGATGAGATGAAAATTTGCAAGAGTGGACATTTTTGAGGGAGTGGACAACATGAGGAACATAAGAACATAAGAACATAAGATATGCCATACTGGGTCAGACCAAGGTCCATCAAGCCCAGTATTCTGTTTCCAACAGTGGCCAATCTAGGTCATATGTACCTAGCAGTTTCCCCAAGAGACACAAGTTCCACAATGCTTGTACTGGGTCAAGCATTGATATCTTTGGTCACTTCTTAATAATGGTTTATGGACCTTTCCTCCAGGAACTTGTCCAAACCTTTTTTAAACCCAGCTACACTAACTACACTACATCCTCCGGTAACAAATTCCAGAGTTTGATTACACATTGAGTGAAAAAATATTTTCTTTTATTAGTCTTAAATAGTTTACCCTGTACTTCATTGCATGTCCGCTAGTCTTTCTATATTCTGATAAGGTAAACAATCGATCTACGTTTACCCGTTCCACTCCGTTCATTAATTTATAGACGTCTATCATATCTCCCCTCAGCCGTCTCTTTTCCAGGTTAAAGAGCCCTAACCTTTTTAGATTTTCTTCATAGGAGTATCCTTCCATCCCCTTTACCATTTTGTTGGCTCTTCTCTGTACCTTTTCTAAAATCGCTATATCCTTTTTAAGATACGGCGACCAGAATTGCACACAATATTCAAGGTGCGGTCTCACCATGGAACGATATAGAGGCATTATAATATCTTTTGTTTTATTTTCCATTCCTTTCCTTATGATACCTAGCATTCTATTTGCTCTCTTGGCTGCCGCTGCACACTGGGCCGAGGGTTTTAACATGGTATCCACAATGACGCCTAAATCTTTTTCCTGGGTGGTGGTTCCTAATGTAGAACCTTGCATCGTGTAACCATAGTTTGGGTTGTTCTTCCCTAGGTGCATAACCTTGCACTTGTCCACATTAAATTTCATCTGCCATTTTGATGCCCAGTCTTCCAATTTATCAAGATCTTCTTGCAATTTTTCACAATCCTCTTGGGTTTTAACAACTTTAAATAGTTTTGTGTCATCTGCAAATTTGATAACCTCACTCGTTATTCCACTTTCCAGGTCATTTATGAATATGTCAAAAAGCCGCGGACCCAGCACAGATCCCTGGGGTACACCACTATTCACCTTTCTCCATTGGGAAAATTGGCCATTTAGCCCTACCCTCTGCTTTCTATCTTTTAACCAGTTCCTGATCCACAATGGTACACTGCCTCCTATCCCATGACTCTTTAGTTTTGCCAAAAGTCTCTGATGAGGGACCTTGTCAAAGGCTTTCTGAAAGTCCAGATACACAATATCAACCGACTCACCTTTGTCCACCTGTTTATTCACTCCTTCAAAAAAACATAACAGATTAGTAAGACAAGATCTTCCTTGTCTAAAGCCATGTTGGCTGTCTCCCATTAGGTTGTGACTATCTACATGCTGAGTAATTTTATTCTTTATGATGGTTTCTACCATTTTTCCCGGTACTGACGTCAGGCTCACCGGTCTGTAGTTTCCCGGATCACCCCTGGAACCCTTTTTAAAAATTGGTGTTACATTGGCGATCCTCCAATCTTCAGGTATTAGAGATGATTTTAATGATAGTTCACAGATTACTGATAGCAGTTCTGCAATCTCATATTTCAGTTCTTTCAACACCCTTTGATGTATACCATCTAGCCCAGGTGATTTGCTACTCTTCAGTTTATCTAATAGTTGTAAGACATCTTCCCGATGTATCGATATTTCCTTCAATTCTTCCGCACCTTTAAATACCACTTCAGTCATGGGTAACATCCCTACATCTTCCTCAGTAAAGACCGAAGCAAAGAATTCATTCAGTCTCTCCGCTATCGCCTTGTCGCCTCTTAGTGCTCCTTTAACCCCTTTATCATCTAATGGACCAAATGACTCTCTCACAGGTTTTTTGCTACGAATGTAATTGAAAAGGTCTTTATTTCGCGTTTTTGCTTCCGCAGCAAGCTTCTTCTCAAATTCTCTCTTTGCCTGCCTTATCAATGCCTTGCATTTGACTTGCCAGTGCTTGTGCTGTTTCCAGGTTTCGTCATTTGGCTCTTTTTTCCATTTCCTGAAAGATGCTTTTTTGGCAACAGCCTCTCTGACTTCACCTTTAAACCATGCTGGCAGTTTTTTGGACTTCCTTCCACTTTTCTTAAAGCATGGAATACAGCTGGTCTGGGCTCCCAAGATAGTATTTTTCAACAACTCCCAAGCTTGATGTACGTCTTTAACCTTCGCAACTGCTCCTTTTAGTTTTTTCTTAACTGTTTTCCTCATTTTATCATAGTCTCCCTTTCGAAAGTTAAAAGGTAGTACTGTGGATTTCCTTACTATCCTTCCTCCACTAATTAAATCAAAGGCGATCATGCTATGATCACTATTGCCAAGTGGCCCCAACACCCTTATCTCTTGCACTAGATCTGGTGTTCCACTAAGGACTAGGTCTAATATGGCTTCCCCTCTGGTCGGTTCATGAACCAGCTGCTCCAAGAAGCAGTCATTTATTTCATCTAGGAACTTTATTTCCCTAGCATGTCCTGACGTGACACTGACCCAGTTGATACCGGGGAGTTGAAATCACCCATTATTATTACTGCGCTGTAACATTTGTTAGCTTCCTTGATTTCTTTGAGCATTTCATCATCCATTTGGTCATTCTGGCCAGGTGCTCGATAGTACACCCCCACTGCCATCGCCTTCCCCCTTTTATATGGAATTTCAATCCATATAGATTCTACATCAGATTTTGTTTCCTGCAAAACTTTAATCCTTTCTGAGTCAATGCCCTCTCTTACATAGAGCGCAACCCCTCCACCAATTTGATCAGCTCTATCATTATGATATAGTTTGTACCCAGGTATCACAGTGTCCCACTGGTTGTCCTTCTTCCACCATGTCTCTGATATTCCAATCATATCTAACCTTTCATTTAGTGCTATATATTCTAACTCTCCCATCTTATTCTTTAGACTTCTAGCATTTGCATACAAGCATTTTAGAGAATGTATTTTATTCATGTTAATTTGGCTATTGTTAGACATGGGTAAATTGGGATCTTTAAGCTCTGTCTGCTCCTTACTTGAGGGCATTTGGGCTACTTTACTCTTTTGTGGAGCCTCTCTGCTTTTGGTAGTATCCTTCAAGGATACATTCTTCCGAACCATCCGCTCTTGGGCGACTGTCGGCTTTCCCCTAATATCTAGTTTAAAAGCTGCTCTATCTCCTTTTTAAAGGTTAATGCCAGCAGCCTGGTTCCATCCCGGTTAAGGTGAAGCCCATCCCTTCTGAAGAGCCCCTCCTTTCCCCAGAATGTTCCCCAGTTCCTAACAAATCCAAAACCCTCATCTCTGCACCATTGTCTCATCCACGCATTGAGACTCCGGAGCTCTGCCTGCCTTTTGGGTCCTGCACGTGGAACAGGAAGCATTTCGGAGAATGCTACCCTGGAAGTTCTGGTTTTCAACTTCCTACCTAAAAACCTAAATTTTGCCTCCAGAACCTCCCTACCACATTTTCTTATGTCATTGGTACTGACATGTACCAAGACAGCAGACTCCTCCCCAGCACTATCTAAGACCTTATCTAGGTGGCGCGTGAGGTCCGCTACCTTCGCACCAGGCAGGCATGTTACCAGTCGATCCTCACGTCCACCAGCCACCCAGCTATCTACATGCCTAATGATCGAATCACCAACTATAACGGCTGTCCTAACCCTTCCCTCATGGGCACATGGCCCTGGAGAAACTTCCTCGGTGTGAGAGAGTTTTACATCACCTGGAGGACAGGTCCTAGTTACAGGATCACTTCCTGCCACACCAGGGTGATGCTCTCCTGTCACGTGACCTCTCTCCTCCATGGCAACAGGGGTGCTGCCAGACTGGAGGTGGGACTTCAGGACTATATCCCTGTAGGTCTCGTCTATGTACCTCTCTGTCTGTCTTATGTTTTCCAAGTCTGCTACTTTAGCCTCTAGAGAACGGACTTGTTCCCTGAGAGAAAAGAGCTCCTTGCAAGCCCCCATCCCGCTGCTGGACTGCTGTCTGCATCTTAGTTTTAAGTTTGTGTCTAGATCTTTAAGTTCTTACTTACTAGGGGTTGCTATGGGTATTTATACCAATAAAACTGTACCTAATACGTTTAATATACCTTGTTCACCTGAAGCTTAATTAATCTCAGGTCCTTAGTGTATGACTGATTTGTGTAATGAGCTTCACCTGAAAGCACCTCCTGTCTTTTAAGATGTGTAAGTACCTATAAAGCTATGATTATCCCAGGGGAGGGAGGGTGTGGGGAGGGAGGGAGGGAAATAACACTTATTAAAAAAGGGCTGCTACACAGTACCCTGTCTTGTGCTGCTGAGGTAAGGTAAGGAAAGATCTACAAACACTGGAAGAATGGTCTAATGCTTGGCAGTTTAGATTTAATGCGAAGAAGTGCAGTGTCATGCATTTGTAATGCAGAAATTCAAAGGAATTGTATGCGATAGGGGGCAAGCGGCTGGCATGTATGGACCATGAGAGGGAACTTGGAGTGCTAGTGTCTGAGGATCTCAAGGTGGTAGCCAAATCCAGAAGGATGCTGGGCTGCATATAGAGAGTGACAACCAGCAGAAAGGAGGAGGTATTAATGGCCCTGTACAAGTTGTTGGTGAGTCCTCATTTGGAGTATTGTATTCAGTTTTGGAGACCATATCTCACAAAGGATATAAAAAGACTTGAAACGGTTCAGAGGAAGGCGACCAAAATAATTTGGAGCCTGCGCCAGAAGACGTATGAGAAGAGACTTGAAGACTTAAATATGTATACCTTGGAGGAGAGGAGGGACAGGGGAAATATGATACAGCCCTTTAAATAGCTAAAGAGTATTAATGAACAAATGCACCTTTTTCAAAGAAGAGGAAGCTGTAAAACTTGAGGGCATACGATTAAGCTGCAAGGCAGTAAACTTAAACACAATATCACTGAAAAAGTGGGTGGATGCTTGGAATGCCCTCCTGATGGAGGTGGTGGGGAAAAATACAGTGACGGAATTCAAAATGGTATGGGACAAACACAGTGGATCCCTTTATCACAAGAGGATAAAATCAAAGCAAACTTAAATATCTTTTATACTTCAATAGATAGAGGGGGTCTGACCTGCACGGAGTGGCAGGTACAACCCTAACACAGGCATGGAGAGGTGACCTTCACTGAGTAGCTGTTACAATCATTCTAGCCACCATACTGGGCAGACTAGATGGATCATCCTGGTCTTTATCTGCCGTGTTATACTATATTACTATGGTCTGTGTTCTGAGTGTGTGACCAAGGCCAGGTGTTCTGTTAACATGGAGTTTGTACATAGGGATCTATACTGTAGTATCTGACTTGTTCGGCTTTTCAAATAGGTGTATGGCTGTTCTAGGGTCCACTGTAAGTTACAATGCTGTTTTTTTCTGGGTCAGCTCCTTATGGTGTGAATTTTGCAAGCTGGTGATGGTACGATATAGTAGATTTGATCTGTAGATCCTCAGTGACTTTTGTAGGGCTTTGTATTAGTTTAGAATATGCCTGGCACTGGAGAATGTTTATGTTGTTATTACTAAGATGACCAGAATCTGATTTTTTTAATATATACTGAGTTCTATGAGTGAATGTCCTAGTTCTGCTCTGCACACATTATCAAAGGAGGGGTTTCTGTAGATGCAGAATATATGTTTAAAAAGAAAAAGCAAGAAACATAACACAGTTTATAATAACAAAATAAAATGAGTGGATATAATTTTCGAATTTGGTGTTATAAACCGCTGTGGTTCTAGAGCTGGCCGAAGGGTTTCTGCCACCCCAGGCAGAAACTCCGGCCGCTTTTCCCCCTCCCCGTGTCATGCCAAGCCAAGCCACCACCACTGATTCCATCCTGGGGAGGGGAGAACTGGGCAGCAGTATTTTAAAAGCAGCAGCTTTGTGCTGCTGCTTTATTGCCTGTGGCAGGCCATGTACTTCAGCATACATGACCTGTTGCTTCTGACCCCTCTGATGCAACGGAGAGGAGTCAGAGGCAGTAGGTCATGTGTGCTGAAGCAGGCAACCAAGTAGCAGCACAAAGCTGCCAACTTGGGTCGGCTGTCCTAGGCAGCCACCTAGCTTGCCTAGTGGATGGGCCAGCCTTGTGTGGTTTTCGCTTTTTCTTTTAGTTGAAGTGTGAGAACATCTTGCACTTTCTGTTTTGTTTTGTTTTTTGCACAATATATATTTACATTAATGCTATGCTGGTCCAGTGTGCAGTTTCAGTGGAGTTATTTATTTAACCAGTTTTCTATACCACCTTATCCTTCAATCAAAGCAGTTTACATTATGTAATCACTACAAACAGGTACTGGATACATTCCCTTGTCCCCAAAGGGCTCACAATCTGTGTGTACCTGAGGCAACATAGGCTTACCCAAGGCCACAAGCAGTGCCTCTGGCTTGAGGTACCATGTCCTAACCACTAGGCCACTCCTCCCTATGTTGGGGTTCCCAAGCACCTCTTCTTGTTTGGCACATTTAGTGGCATATTTACTAAGCTCTGCACTGGTAACATGTGTGGGCTGCGTTATCAGCACAGGCCTGTAGGCTAACTGCAGGAGGGGTTAGGTACATTTCCCTGCAATTGCCGTGCTTGAGGTAACATTAGTTGCACCCATGCTACTTGCGCTGAGCCATTATGTTAGTTTCTGATGACAATGCAGATACCTGTGTGTGAGAGTTCTTGCTTTTGCCTCACTCTGGAGGAAAGTATAATTTTGAGAAAGAAATCCTGAAAACTTGGGAGTAATGGAAAAAGCATGGATCTTACTCCCTGGCCCAGCTGGAAGGTAGCCATGTTATTTTCACTTTTCTCTCGCTCCAGTTTCATGTCAACCTGCAAGTACATTGATTACATGACTGCCAGTAGGAAGTGAAGCTAAAGCAAGAGAAAGCCAGACTAACACAGGCTCAGTCAAGAAAGTAAAACACATCCTGGGATTCACCAAGGAGAAGGAATGGATTTATTGGGGAGGCAAGGGCAACCAATTTTGCTACCCCCTTGGAGCTCTGACAGCTGTTTTAGCAATGCAGGATCAGAATGGTCCTAAATGATAATCTTTTGCAATACTGGTTGGCTGTTTAGGGATGTGACTTTCACGCTTGGAAGTCGACCCATCTCTCTCCTTCCCTTCATTTCTAAACTACTCAAACATGAGGTTCACCGCCGCTGCCTCGACTTCCTCTCCTCTCGTGCCCTACAGTCTGGCTTTCATCCTCTACACTCTACTGAAACGGCTCTTGCCAAAGTCTCCAGTGACTTGTTCCTGGAAAAATCCAAGAGCCTTTACCCTGTCCTCATCCTCCTCGACCTCTCTGCTGCTTTTGACACTGTTGACCACAACCTTCTCCTTTATACCTGTCCTCGCTTGGTTTTAGTGGCTCTGTACTATCCTTGTTCTCCTGCAATCTCTCCCATCGCTCTTTCAGTGTGTGTTCTGTTGGCTCCTTCTCCTCTCCTACCCCGCTCCTAGTTGGTGTACCCCAAGGATCTCTTGGGTCTGCTCCTTTTCTCTCTCTATACCCAGTTCCTTGGTGTACTTATCTCTTCCCATGGCTTTCAGTACCATCTGTAGGCTGATGACTCCCAGATCTACCTCTCTACGCCTGAAATCTCTCCGGCAATCCAGACCCGGATCTCTGCTTGCCTTTCTGACACTGCTGCCTCGATGTCTCACTGCCACTTGAAATTAAACATGGCCAAGACTGAACTTCTTATCTTTCTCCCTAAAACCTCCCCTCCTCTTCCTCCTTTCTCAGTCTCTGTGGATAACTCTGTACTCCTTCATGTTCCCTTAGCCCGCAATCTGGGGGTTGTCTTTGACTCCTCTCTCTTTTTCTCCACACATATCCAGCTCGTACCTAAGACCTGCCATTTCTTTCTCTATAACATTAGCAAAATCCGCCCTTTCCTTTCTGAACACACTACTAAAATGCTTATCTATTCCTTAATCACCTCCCGTCTTGACTACTGTAACCTACTCCTTGCTGGTCTCCCTCTGAATCATCTCTCTCCCCTTCAATCTGTTCAACACTCTGCTGCGCGACTAATCTTCCGCCAGCCTCGTCATGCCCATATTACTCCTCTTCTCAAGTCACTTCATTGGCTCCCTATCCGTTTCCGCATCCAGTTTAAACTTCTCCTGCTGATCTATAAATGCATTCACTCTGCGGCTCCTCAGTACTTTTCTTCTCTTAACTCTCCTTACAACCCCTCTTGGGAACTCTGCTCTTACAGCAAACTACTTCTATCTGTGCCCTTCTCTTCTACTGCTAACTCCAGACTTTGCTCCTTTCACCTTGCTGCGCCTTATGCCTGGAACAAACTACCTGTGTCTGTACGCCAGGCACCCTCTCTAACTCTCTTCAAATCCAAGATGAAAGTTCACCTATTCGCTGCTGATTTTGGATCTTGACTCACCTGATCTCCTTTTCTCTCCCCTAGTTTATCCCTGCTTACATCTTCTGTGCTTTGTCTTGACTAGATTGTAAGCTCTAATGGGCAGGGACTGTCTCTTACATGTCTGTGCAGTGCTGCGTACAATTGGTAGTGCTTTACAAATGCTCAGTAGTAGTAGTAGTGTTTGTCTTATCAAAGCATGGCACAGATAAGCATTTTAGGGAAAAATAGTAATCAGATTGCTCTAACATATTTTATGGACACTAATGTTTGGGTTTCCTGGTCCAGTTTATTAAAAGTGAATTGCCTGGGTACAGTAATGCAAGACGTTGAGTTAGTGCTGACTCCTGATGATCCAGAAGCCCCTGGGGTTTCTTGGCAAGGTGTGATCGGAAGTAGCTTGCCAGGCCTTTCTTCCAAGGTAATGGCAGGTAAAGTGACTTGCCCAAGGCCACAAGGAATGCCAGTGGGAATCGAACACTGGTCTCTTAGTCTCCAATATGCTACTACTCCACTCCAAATATATAGAGTATATTTTTTATTTTACAACAGTCTAATGACATTTGGCTTATTTTACTAATTATTCTTCACAGCGTTGCAGCTTGTAACCCATTAGTTTGACAATGAAACCTGTTTAACACATGAGGTTTAAATCAGCAGTATGTTAATGTCATTGCTGTCTTCCTACAGTGACGAAGATGTTGCGACTATTCTTGCATCAATATTATAACAGTTTTGATTATAGTTTCTAGATGTACATTGACTGCATGGTTATCATGTTGCTGATTCCTAGATTTTGTACAAAATCTTTCTCCTGCATATTTTTTTGAAGGAGAAATACTAACAAAGAAAAGAGTTCTGAAAGGAGTTTTGAGAAAAAGGAGGATGGGTGTGGCCAGCATTAATAGCAATGAGGAAGGGGATGCTGATCTATAGGTTGCAGTTGGGCACTAGAAACCCTAGCATTGGCCCTGGAAGTCAGTATATCAAACAGGTGAGGGATGAGCTGGCACCACCAAGATATTCAAAGAGGGAGCAGAGGTTCTCATTCAGTGGCTTTGACAAAATAAAAGGAAATCAACATATTCCCAGGCTATATAATTAAAATGCAGCAATAACTGTAACTGTTGAATTATTTAGCCTGGCATGCTAAGATTAAAAGAATACTGACACTTGTAAATATATATTTTGCAAATAAATAATGGGGATGTAAGGTGCTTACATGCCAAAGAACAAAAAGAAAGAGAGAACCACAGTGCAGCTTCTAACACCAAAATAAATTAGAACTAATTTTATTTTAGCGTTAGAAATTGTGCTATGGTTCTCTCTTTTTCTTTTTGAACATCTGTTTTGCATCCAACGAAACCCCTCCTCCAAGAGTAAGTGCAGAGCAGAACTAGGGTATGTCACCAGAGAATCCAAATTACAAGAAAAAAAAAATCTGATTCCATTGTCTTCTCATTAACAGCTTCTCCAGTACTGGGCAAATTGTGAACTAACACAAAACCCTACAATGCAAATCTACCATACCGTACCCTCATTTGGTTTGCAGCTTGTCATGCTGTGAGGGCTTGTGTGCATCAGTGATGCTGAGAGCTAAGCTATCGGTAGCTTAACTACTTGCAGGGGTCTCCCAAGATGGACAGGTCTCTACTGAGGTGCCAGACCAAGACAAACCACCCATCTGGGCAGCAGCAGAATGGGATGGTATTGGTGGTGGTCGGTGGAGGATCACATTTTTGTGACAACAGAAACAACACTAGAATTACCTGTGCATAAGAAAGGCCTAGCAATCTGCTTCTGTAGCTTGCTACAAAAACCCAATGGATAGTCACAACAAATTGCACTATTGTGCTGGAAGAGTAGAGGAGTGGCCTAGTGGTTGGGGCAAGGTACCTCAGGCTGGAAGGTTGGGGGTTCAAATCCCACTAGAGGACAGCAACCTTGGGCCAGAAGGTCTGGGGTTTCTAGTCCCACAGGTGCTCCTTGTGGTCTTGGGCAAGCCACTTAACCCTCCATAGCCCATGTTCCCTGTAAAACAGTTATCTCCAAGTTATAATGCCCTGTTCAATGTAATTTCAGTTTGTTCAATGTAAACTGCCTTGATATCATGAAAGGTGGTATATAAGAAATGATAAATAAATAAAATGACACCCCAGATCAGAAGGCACTCAACTGACTACTGAGGAGAAGCTGAAGACTTTTCAGAATAAAGCCAGCATTTATGATGTGGTTAGATCAAAGCACTTGGGATGTAGCTGCACATGAAATGAGTCAGAAGCTGTAAAGATGTCTTACGTATTGGGACTTGGAATGTACGAAGCATGAACCAAGGGAAGTTGGAGATGGTCAAGAATGAAATGGAAGGTGTACAACTTGATCTGTTGGATGTCAGCAAACGGAAATGGACTGGCATCGGGCACTTTGCATCTTATGATCACATGGTCTACTATGCTGGAAATGAAAGACAAAGAAGAAATGGTGTTGCATTTATAATTAAGAAGAAACTTGCAAGAACTGTAATGAAATACAATGCAATCAATGAACACTTAATTTCTAATCATCTATGAGGAATATCCATCAACACAACTATAATTCAGGTATATGCCCCAACAACAGCTGCAGAAGAGGATGAGGTTGATGAGTTCTATGAACAAGTAAAAGCTGAAATTGACAGAACATGCAAACAGGATATCCTGATAGTCATGGGCGACTGGAACGCAAAGGTTGGCAAAAAAGAAGGCGGCAAAATGGTTGGAAAATATGGTCTTGGCAACAGAAATGAAGCTGAAGAAAGACTGATAGAATTCTGCAAGACCAATAGCAAACACCTTCTTCCAGAAAAGGCAGTGACTGTACACATGTACTTTACCCAATGGACTGTACAAAAATCAAATTGACTACATCTGTGGAAGTCAACAATTGAAAAGCCAAAACCTGGAGTTAACTGTGGTACAGATCACCAACTACTAGCATGTTTATTGTTTATTAAAAACTTATTATACCGCCCATCTCAAAAGCGTCTGAGCGGTTTACAAACATATCAGAGGCTCCTGGAAAGAGAAAAGAACGCCAATGCAAACTCAAGCTAAAGTTGAAAAAGAGCAAACCTCTCATGAATGTAGCAAAACATGACCTTGAGAATATACCACCAGAATTTAAAGACTGCCTGAAAAATCGATTTGCTGTTTTAGATACAAATGATAGAGCTCCAAGTTTTAAGGGATGACATTAAGAATGTTGTGTTGGAGAGATCACGTGATGCGGTGAGGACTGCAGACGTGTGCTGCATGTGCTCCGGTCCCCCGCGCCTCTAACCGGCAGATTACTGGGCCTTGGCTGAGTTGATTCGGGCCGAATATCTTGGTTGCCCTCCCCTGAGATTTCTGGCACGGGATTTCGGGTGGTTGTGCTAAGATTTGGATGGCGGCATCCGCAAAAACCACTCGGCGGGAGAAGGAGCGTGTGGCTTCTGCGGCCAAAATGGCCGACAGTAACGCTATGCCGCGCTCCCCCTCTTCTCCGGCCTTCCTAGAGGAGGTTTCGGCTGCAGTAGCCGAGGCGTTATCAACCCAATTTGCAGCCCTCCATGAAAAAATGGACACCCTTCAGACTCTGACGGGGGCTCTGGGGGGCTGCATCCAGGAGGCTGAGGAGCGCATCGGGAGGGCGGAGGACTCGCTTGAGACTGCCTCGCAAGAGCTGGCTGTGCTGAAGGCCCAGGTGTAGCTCAGTCCGCCAAGATTGACGACCTAGAAAACCGGTCGAGGAGGAACAATCTGCGGCTGCTGGGCATCCCCGAGACGATAGCGGATAAAGATCTTAAGCGGTATGTGGAAAATTTGCTCCCCCGACTTTTTGAAGGCAGTTTGGAGAGTGGAGATTTGTTGCTGGAGCGGGTCCACCGAGTGGGGAATAGGCAAGCCCGAGACACCCAGCCGCGGATTGTCCTGGCCAAGTTCCTCCAATACCCGCAAAAAGAGGCGATTCTCCGGGCTGCCCGCCAGCGGAATGGTCTTACCTGGACAATTTTACCCTCCGGATTGCCCAGGACTACTCTGCCTCCCTTAGCCAACGGCGTCGAGCATATGCCCCTCTCTGCACCAAATTGCTTGCCGCGACAATTAAATTTTCAGTGCAGTATCCCGCCCGATTGCATGTGTTCTATGGTGGAGCGCATCGGGTGTTTGCTTCGGCTGAGGAGGCTGCTTCTTATGTGGAACGTATTGTTCAGGAAGGGAGCCCTTCTGCCTCAAGCCCCTGACTATGTAGCGGGCCTGGTGACTGATTTTCTTTTGTAACCTGACCTGCGGAGGATGCGGACTTCATGATGCCAGCATCGACAGAGCCTCGCGACTTTCTTTTGCCGCCTAAACTTTTTCCTGGTGGCCCGGGGCTGTCTTGGTTTGGGCTGAGCAGAGGCGATGGCTAATAAGCCCCCGGCTGTGACATGTGCGCTTACTGGAGCATGAAGTGGCGGACTAGCGTACTCCGCTGTATCGGTGCCGGCAAAGAGGGGAGAGTCGGCTCGAACTGGCTTTCGTCCCTTGGCCTGCTCCCCATTTGTGTGTTGAACGCCTGTTAGCTTTACCTGTTGGCGATTCCGTGTGCAGACGAACCTTTGTTAGTTTTTTTTTTTTTTTGTTGCTGAATGTTTAATTACCTGTTGCTATGTGGTAGCTGATTTCTATAGTTTCTTTAATCTGGTGCCGACCGGGGGAAGTGGGTGGGGGGCCCCTCTCTGGGAAGCGGGAATGGGTTGTAGGAGGGGGGGTTTTGTAGGCCATTGGGTTGGAGGTAGAACGCGGGAGGCATAGAGAAAGGACCCCTGAATGTGGAGATGGGATTGAGTGAGGGTGAAGGGGGGGAAACGGGGGGTAGATCTGTAGGTCCGGAGAGGTTGGGATGGGGGTAGGAGGGGAGGCCCGGGGAACTGACTCTCTCTTTTCACATCTTGAGCCCGAATGGTTCGCTGGGACCGGCGCGAGGGTGGGTTTGTGGGGGGGGGGGGGCATAGCAATGTACTGGAGGCCTAGTTAAGTCCTGAGGCTCCCTGTCAGTGGCGGGCTCTTAAACTAATAGGTTAGAGTATGGCTCCGGGAGGGGGGTGGAGTGTGTTTGTGGTTTGGGAAGATAGAATTTTGCCCCTATCTTACTTGCTGCTCCTGCTGGCTCGTTCACCGAGTCATAGGGGCTCCCACAATCTTATTAGTGGGGTTGATTTACTGGATTCCCTTCCCTACCTACTGGTAACTTGGTGCTGTATAACTCTCGGATGCACTTGGTGAATTGCTTAGCAGGTATGAACTGCCCCCGGGTCACTCTCGACACGGGGGTAGACCTAAGATACAATATCTTTCCTTTGTAAAACATGGTTAAACTGTGAAGAAACAGCTTTACTTCTTTTTACCTTTCCGATACCTGCTATCACTTTACCTTTTCAATGAATAATGTGCACTGCTAGTTAAGATCCGGCAGGACCAGCTGTACATGGTCAGTTATCTATGGTATAATATCAGTCTTTGCTCCCTCTTTGATTGTGGGCTGATAGTGGGGGGCGGCATTGTATGCCTTGCAAGCCACCATAGTTTTATGCTACTTTGTTGGGTGGACAGTGGTGGTCCCGCTGTGGTACCTTTTTCTCAAGTGGCGATATGCTGTACGTTGGGATACACGGTGCTACGTCTTAATACACTGACAGAGGTGCATTATCACTTACAGCACACTAGTACGTACTATATGACGTACGTTGACTGTTTTTGCCGCCATCAAAGTAGGCAAGACGCTCGGGGACGTAAGGCGGTAATGTAGCTTTGGAATGGTGACTCTTTTGCCTGCTGCTTACCACAGGCGAGTGCTAATGTGCGAGTGATGAGCGTCTTCCCTTATTTGTTTGGCTGTATCCAGTTTTTTTTATTTTTATAGAACATGTTGTTTTTGCAAATGCTATGTATGCTATGCCTAAGGGGGGTTTGTTGCGGACTCCCTAGTGTATCCCAATGTACTTTCTTACTATTTGGGTAAGGGGGCCTGGAGGCTGGTGGAGGGGGTGGGGGGGACAGTCTTACTTTCTCTGTGTTTATTGCCACCACTTGGGGCTCGGGCTTCTTTGGGCCCGGAGCTGTATGTGACTGGGGCGCGGGAGACTGGACGCATCTGTGTGATCTACATGGGTAGTTTAATCTACCTAGGGGTGGTTATGTGGATGAGGAGGTGCCACTTCGTGGCGTGGGGGATAGGGAGGAGGGGGGGGGGGTGGGGGGATGGGGAAGGGGAGACATGGTCACGCCCATGCGGGGATGCTTTTCCTAAACACTTACCATCTTGAAAGAGGTTGGGGAGAGCCCCAGGCTGGGGGGGCTCTTTCTGGATTACAGGACTGTATATTGTTAAGGTACCGGACTCTAGCTATAGTGCTCTGAGGCTTATTTCCTGGAATGTGTGTGGGTTAGGGAGCCCAACGAAGCGCTCAAAGGTGTTGCAGGGTCTGGCCAGGCATAACGTAGATATAGCCATGCTCCAAGAGATTCACCAGTCGGCAATAGAGCATAGTAAGCTGCGTAGAGCATGGGTAGGACAGGTCTTTGAAGCCCCGGCGACGGGAAAAAAAGGAGGCATTGTTATCTTGATTCATAAGCGTATATGGTTCGATATCCTCCGGTTAATCCTTGATCCCTCTGGGCGGTTCTTGATTCTGCATGGAATGTTAGAAGGAAAACTGATGACTTTGGGGAACCTTTACTCGCCGAATGTTTTTGACCAGGGTCTTTATACTAGGTTGACCTCAAAATTGGAGAATTTGCCGGAGGCTCCTGTTATCCTGGGGGGTGATTTTAATGGAGTGATGGACGTGGACTTGGATACCACTGTTGGAGGGTCCAGAGAGCGGCGACAGTCTACGTGGGCAATGCTGCGACTGTGCGATAGCATGGGACTAGTGGACCCTTGGAGGTTGTTGCATCCTTCGGAAAAGGATTTCACACACCAGTCCCGAGCCCATGGATCATCGGCGCGCATTGATTACCTGTTGGTGACGGGTGCCCTTTTTGCTGCGGTCCGGGATGCTCGGATAGGACCGGGGGAGATCTCTGATCACGCACTAATCTGGTTGGACCTTCAGTGGGGGGAGGCGCAGCCTACGACACGCCTTTGGAGATTCCCTCTAGAACTCTATACCGATACTCATTTTCGTTCCTTTTTGCGGCGGCGGTTGCAGGAATTTGAATCCGATCATAGGAGCCATTCTGATGATCCTGAATTAGTCTGGGAAACTGCCAAGGTAGTGTTACGAGGTGACATTATAGCCTACCAGGCCCGCAAGCGGAGATTGATGTCTGAGCGTATTATACGCCTGGAAAAAGAGGTCACAACGTTGCGTCGACTATGTGCCCGCCATTCAACTGCTACAGCTCGGAAACAGCTTATGGAGAGTCAGGTGTTGTTGAACGAGGTTTTGCACCAGCGAGCAAAAACATCTGTGTTATATTACCGATACAGGTTGCATACCCAAGGGGATAAACCTGGGAAAATGTTGGCTCGATGTTTGCAGGGTCCCCGGGGCTCCCGCTTGGTCTCGGCTCTGCGAGATGACCAGGGAAAGCTGCATAGGTCTAACCCTCAGATTGCCGCGGTGTTTAAATCCTTCTTTCAGAAACTTTACTCTGCAGAGCCGGACTCCCCTCAGGAGCGGAGACATTATTTTGCAGACCTAACTTTACCTCAATTGACGAAGGCGCAACGAGAACAGTTAGACCAACCGCTTACGGTGAGTGAAGTGCAGGCAGTTATAACCAAGGCGAGCTGCTATAAATCACCGGGCCCCGATGGGATGGGGGCAGAGGTTTATAAGATCCTGAATGATCTGGTCTCTCCGACCCTCTTGGCGGTGCACGACCGGAGAGCGGCTCAGGGCTTTTTTCGGTGGGGTGGTAACCAGGCTTATGTTACCCTCATACCGAAACCGGGGAAGGACCCCTTATGTGCAGCGTCTTATCGCCCGATATCTCTGCTCAACTTCGATTTGAAATTGTTAGCGAAAGTCATGGCGGAGCGGTTGGCCGCAGTCCTGGACCAGTTGGTCCATGAGTCGCAGGTCGGTTTTGTGCGGCAACGGTATGCCGTATGCAACCTACGGCGGATTGTGGCGTCACTTGAATGGGCACGACGCAGAGCCCAACCGACACTACTAATCAGCTTTGACGCTGAAAAAGCCTTTGATAGGGTTAGTTGGGCTTATTTGGAGGACCTGCTGCCACGATACGGTCTAGGGGATTACTTTTGTAAATTGGTGAAATCTTTATACGCAGACCCCAGGGCGGCGATATTGTGTAATGGGTTGCTTTCGGAGACTTTTCCCCTCGGGAGAGGGACTAGGCAGGGTTGCCCCTTGTCTCCTCTCCTTTTTGTCCTGTCTTTAGACCCTCTTATACGCCGAGTGGAACAATCTCGTGAGATATCCGGTATAGCCATGGGTCAGCAGGTTTTTAAGCTGGCCGCCTTTGCTGACGATCTTCTCGTACATCTGTCCGCCCCCCAGGTTTCGTTGTCGGCGCTCTTGCGGGAGTTTTGGGCCTTTGGTCGGTTCGCGGGCCTTAGTATTAATCGGGAGAAATCGGAGGCGTTGGATGTTTTGGGGGATGTCCGGGCAGCGTGGAGGGGCGAGTTCCCTCTTCGGTGGGCGGAAGATTCTTTTATATACCTGGGAATTATTTTGTCGCCTTGTCCGGCACATCTCTATCAGGTTAATCTGTGGCGGATAATGAATAAACTGCGCGATCAGTTTCAAACGTGGGGATCCCTCCCTTTATCTCTATCAGGCAGAATAGCTGCGATTAAGATGGTCATCCTCCCACAGATCCTTTACTGGTTACAAACTCTTCCCGTCTGGATCCTTCGGCGTGATTTATCACGACTTGAAGGTATGTTGAAAGGATTTTTATGGAAGGGGACGAGAGCACGAATACCGGGTGTGAGGCTGAAGGGGAGATGGAGGCAGGGGGGTATGGGGTTTCCCGATCTGGGGGCCTACGCCTTGGCCTGTCAGGCTCGGCACCTGGGGGACTGGCTGGGCGGGACTGAGATCTTCACGCCACGGCGGGTGGAGGAGACATGTGCGGCCCCGTACTCCTTGTTGGCCATTTTGCACCACGAAGACCGTTTGCTACCACTCTATATTACCGACAGTGTGCTGTTGGGAGCCGTTCGTAAGACCTGGCGGCAGCTTAATCGTTATTGGAAGAGAAGCTGGAAAGTTTCCAGCTGGCTTCCCCTACAGGGGAATGTCAACTTCACCCCCGGCACGGAGAATGCCGCGCTGCGGGCGTGGGCCGCGAAGGGGATAAGAACTATTGGGCATGTGGTGGATATGGGAGGTCGGTGTAAGCCTTTCCAAGCGCTTAGAACTGAATACGGGTTGGCCTCGATGCACCCGTTTGCCTATTGGCAGCTTTCCCATTACGTAACTTCGTTGCCGGCGGATGAGCTCCACGCTGACCGTTCGGCACGGATAATTGAATTTTTCGATTTGGGAGGAGATTTCGTGCCATCCATCCGTCGCTTAAGGGCACGGTTTGATGATTTTCGGCAGTCCCCGGATTACCGGTTGGTGGAACGCGCGTGGGCCGCAGAATTGCAGCGAGAGGTCTCTCCGGGCACTGTTCTTCGGGGTCTTCGGCGTATGGTTTCTTTAGCAGAGGGTGTGCGCTGGAGAGAAATACATTTTAAATCGTTGACTCGGGCATATTTCTCACTGCGGAGGGCCTTTCGGAGCCATTTGACGGCAGATGGCAGTTGCCCGAGATGTTCTGCGCCGATGGCAACCCTCTTACACATGTGGTGGAGCTGTCGGCGTCTCCGCTCTTATTGGTCTTGGATTTCTACGTACATGCAGGACTTGATAGGGCAGCGCGTGGGCTGGGATGCCTTATTTGTTACTTTGGATTGTCTGGGACTTACCTCACCCAAAGGCAAGTGGGGGAGACTGTTGGTGCGTAAGGCCTGCTTAGTGGCTAAGGGACCCCTACTTCGTAGATGGCGCGAGCGAGATCCACCGTCCTATTGGGAATGGCAGAATAATTTTCATCAACTAGTGCTGGCTGAGTGTTGGAGCGCCCGGGGCAATCCTGCGAGGTGGCTTATTTTCCAGTCCCTGTGGGATCCCTACATTCAGAGGTTGGGCTCCCGTTGTCGTAATGAAGTCTTACAATGGACAATAATGCAGCATGAACATGCTGGTATGGGAGATTAGGTGCTAAAGTGTGTGGTTAACTAGCCTGTACTTGTCTGGGGGAGGCTCCTGGTATGGGGGTTGGCCATGTCTCCGTAGGGGGGGGGGGGAAGGGTTAGGAGAGGGATGTTTTGTCTTTCTTTATTGCAAAACCTGACACCATTTATTCATACCCTCGCTGTGGGGATCAGAAACCACCCCGCGCGGGGGCTGTTGTGCTGTTTGTTTCCTTTTGCTGTGTTGACTTGGTGTTTAAATAAAGTTTTGGGAAAAAAAAAAGAATGTTGTGTTGGAAGAAAGTGAGAAGTCTCTACAATAGGTGAAAAAGCAAAAACAGCCAAAATTGATGATTGAAGAAACTCCAAAAATTGCCCAGAAATGCAGAGAAGCTAAAGCCAGAGGAGAAAAGAGGCAATCTCAGAACTCAGAGATTTCCAACATGCAGCAAGACAAGACAAGAAGTACTACAATGATGCATGCAAGGAAATAGAATCAGAAACTATTAGAAGAAGATCGACTTTCCTAAAGCTACGAGAGTTATAGAAAAAAATTCCAGCCTCGAATTGGAATGCTACAAGATGTGCAAGGATCTATGGTGAATGATGCTGAGAAGACCAAGAAAAGTTGGAAAGAATATAGAGTCATTATTTCATAAAGATCAAGTGGACCAACAGCCGTTTCAACCTGTACCTTATGATCAGGAACCATTGGTGATGAAAGAAGAAGCAGCATTGAAAGCCTTATCAAAGAACAAAGCACAGGGCATTGATGGCATTCCCATTGAAGTATTACAGCAATTAGATGCAATTGTTACCATACTTACAAGGCTCTTCCAGGAAATTTGGAAGACAACATCATGGCCAACTGACTGGAAAAGATCTGTATTTATACCAATACTAAAGAAAGGTGATCTGAATTATTGTGGAAATTATCGCACAATCGCTCTGATCCCACATGCTAGCAAGATTCTACTCAAGATTATTCAGCAGAGACTACAACCATACCTGGAACGAGAACTGCCTAAAGTGCAAGCAAAATTCAAGAAAGTGTGAGGAACATCATTGCGGATGTGAGATGGATCCTGGATATCTATATGTGTTTTAACGACTATAGCAAGGCTTTTGACTGGGTAAACCATGAGAAACTCTGGGGATTTCAGAACACAAGATAGTTGTCTTGCACAATCTTTACATTGATCAAGAAGCAACAGTTCGAACAGAACAAGGAGAAACAGAATGGTTGAAAATCAGCAAAGATGTATGACAAAGCTGCATACTTTTCCCCTACCTGTTTAATTTATATGCAGAACAAATAATCAGAGAAGCAGGACTGTATGAAGACAACCGAGGTGTGAAGATTGATGGAAGACTCATCAACAACCTTCACTATGCTGATGATACCACATTACTGGCTGAAAGTGAAGATGATCTGAAACATTTGCTTCTCAAGATCAAGGAACATAGTTTTAAATTGAGCCTGGACCTTAATGTAAAGAAGACAAAGATCCTAACAACTGGCAAAATCAATAAGTTGATGGAGAAGAAATTTAAATAGTTGACAACTTTAACCTATTTGGATCAACTATCAATAAAGAAATCGCTAGCAGTCAAGAAATCTTGACGATGCATTGCTTTTGGCAGAATGGCTATGAAGGATCTAGACAAGATTCTCAAGAACAGAGATGTCTCTCTCCATACAAAGGTTTGACTTGTTCAAGCCATGGTATTTTCAGTAACGTCATATGGATGCAAATGTTTGACAGTGAAAAAGATAGGAAGAAAATCAATACATTTGAATTATGGTACTAACTGGATAAATGGCGACTTTCCACCTATTCAGCTTCCAACTTAGGAGAGCTTTTCAAGATAGGTGGCAAATGAAAATCCTGCTAACAGGCTGTCACCATTTATTCGGTCAGCGTCAACCCTGCCTGCTCTCTGCTTATAGACCACTTATGCACTAACCAGATAGTGCCAGGGAGGTCTAAGTAAATGTTTTTTAGCACTGGCCAGTTAGTGCCACTGAATATTGTGGTCAGCACCCTTAGCTAGCTGGCCTCCCATTGACTGGCCAGCTGGCTGAGCTCTTTTAATATCGACCCCTCTGTTTATACTCAGATTTGGAATTTTTTGAGTTATGGTTACTCAGAGATTTGATGTGGATTAGCGGGGAAGAGACAGATGTGCTTCAGCTTTCTCCATTCTTCTCCTCCCCACCAACACTCTTATGCACACAAACACACACGCACACATTTTCAATCTATCTTTCTCCCTTCAGGGATGACCTATGCATATTCCCTTTTCCCTCGAGCCTGACCTCAACACTTTCCCCTTTTCCCAGGACTGATCCTCACACTCTCCCCCCTACCTAACCTTGGTATGCTTTTTCTTCCCCTCCCTGTTCCCATGACCACACTGTAAGCTCTAATGAGCAGGGATTCTCTCTTACATGTCTCTGTACAGTGCTGTGTATGCCTTGTAGTGCTATATAAATAATAAGCAGTAGCAGTTAAGTAGTAGTAATATTCCCCCCCTCACTAGACATAGGCACAGGGCTCCTGCAATCACTCTCACTGGGTAGGGAAGCTCTGCTTCTTAATTTCTCCTGTTTCTTCCACTTTCTAAGAAGCCTTCAGGGAACAAGAGTGTAAGGAGGGCTTCTAGAGATTTCATTAAAATCCCTCACTCAAAACCAGATTGTTCCTACATATGTTTATACTGAAAGTGCCACGTCATGTGTGATACATTTGATTTGGTGTAGAACAAGTGGCAACCAGAGGCAGTAGTTCTGGTGGCCCCAGACTGGCCGAGACATCCGTGGTATGCCGACCTGGTTGGCATACTCACCGATCGGCCGTAGTGGCTTCCTGTTCAAGCAGATCTTCTTCAGCAGGGGCCGCTGTGCATGCCCCAGATGGATCGATTCTCGCTTACAGCACGGCTCTTGAAAGGGCAAGGTTAAAGAAGAGAGGAAATTCCTCCTCGGTAATAACAACCTTGCTACAGGCCCAGAGAAGGTCTACGAGCCTAGCATATGTTCACGTATAGCGCATTTTTGAGTCATGGTGTGGGTAGAAGCAGACGCACCCTGCCTCGGCTTCCATTTTGGATGTTTTGTCCTTCTTGCAATCGGGGTTTGAGAAGGGTTTGGCAGCCAGCTCGCTAAGAGTGCAGCTGGCAGCAATTTCCTGCTACCACGAGAAGGTCTGCGGAGTGGCATTAAGTGCTCACCCAGATATGCAGAGATTTCTAAGGGAAGTGAGCTGTCTTCATCCTCTTAGGCAGGTGGTAGTGCCGCCTTGGGATCTCAATTTGGTGCTGATGGCTCTGTTAGGAGAGCCGTTGCAAAGAGCTTCCCTGAAAGATCTCACACTGAAGACAGCCTTTTTAGTGGCCATTTGCTCGGCACGCAGGATCTCGGAGCTGCAGGCTTTATCGTGTCAGGATCCTTTCAAAGGAGAAGGTGGTTCTCCGCCCGGTTCCTTCTTTTTTTGCCTAAGGTGGTCTCCGATTTTCATGTGAACCAGGCAGTCTTGTTACCGGTTTTGAAGGATGAGGCAGGGGGGGCACGGCTTCTTCAAATCTGCGCCATCTGGATGTGAGACGAGTTCTCCGCAAGTACCTGGAGAGGACAGCTCCTTTTTGGAATTCGGATCGCCTCTTTGTTCTCTTTGGGGGGCCGTGCAGAGGTGCAGCAGCAGCAAAGGCCACCATTTCCAGGTGGATCAGAGAGGCAATCACATCCACATATATTCTCAAGCATAAAAAAGTATCCGCAGGGCTGAGGGTTCAGTATAGTTTAGTTCTGCCAGCGGAAATTTGTAGGGTGACAACGTGGTCTTCGCTTTATACCTTTGCTAAGCATTATCGGTTGGATGTTCAGGCGGCCGGGGACGGTCATTTTGGATCGGCTGTGCTTCAGGCCGGTTGTGCGTATCCCTCCCATTAGTTAACTGCTCTGATACATCCCAGAGGTATGGGAATGGACTGGAGGGCCGATAAGGAAAGGTAAATTAGACTTACCTGCTAATTGTTGTTCCTTGAGGAACTCCAGCCCAGTCCCGGATCCCACCCTAAGGGTTTTTTCTGTATTAATTGGTCGAAACTCCAGGTGCAATCAGCCTTGTAAGGGAGAGCGGGCCAGAAGAGCTGTCAGGCCTACCCCCGCTGATTTGAGGTGCTTGGACGCTTCACAGGTAAGCCTCCTCATCCGAGAAGGGAAGGGAGGGGGATCCTTCCCAGGGGGTAGAGGGGGTGTTGGTTTAGGTAGCTGATATAGTTGGCAAAAGGTTGATTAAAAAAAAAAAATTTTGACTACTTATTTGTTGCTCCGAGTCTGCTTTGTTAGTAGGTACTGAGACCGGTAGGCGGTGACAGCTGTATAAGTACCCTGGTGTCATCAAAACAATGACATGCTCAATCTCCAAGCTGCTGGAAGAGGTACACTACCCAGAGGTGAGGGACTGGACTGGAGAGACGATAAGGAAGGGTGTTTGTTTTCCTTATAAACTTTGTTTCTTTTCCTATGTTTCACTGGTCTGCATTGTCAAAAAGCTCAAGTTTGGTTTCATCTGTCCACAGAACATTTTTCCAGAAGGACTGTGGTTTCTCAAGGTGGATTTGGCAAAGATCAGGCATGCCTTTTTATGTCTGTCATGTCCAAAACCAGAAGGGTAGCTAAACTGTTTGGATATTTCCAGAATTTAAAACATTTATCTGAAAAAATCTCCCTTCCTCTCCTCCCCCCCACCTCCCTGGCCAGCAGCAAATGCAGTGGTAGGATCCAGCCCATGGGAAAACCACTCTAGTCATAGAAGGGAGAGGGTGAGTCAGAGGACCTTTTTGCACTGCAAGTGAGAGAGAGGGACTGAGCCCTGCACAGGTACTGGGCTGGCCTTGGAGAGAGCCGGTGGAGCCAGAAGTGTCCTTTTGGGGAAAGGGAATGGGGAAGTGTAAGGGGGCTACTACAGGCTGAGGAAAAGAGCTGACAGCAAACACTTTACATAATGATGGGCAGAACTGGATGTTGAGAGGTGGAATGGGGTGGGGGCGCTGACTCAGTGAATGAACATATGAACAGCAGGCCACAGCACAACAATATTAGGGTGTTTTCTGAAGAGTGATATAGTACATGCATGTACATGTGTTTGTGTATTACAAACTATGGCAGTCAGCATTTGGGCAGCTTTCCCTCCCAGTCCTAACCAAAATACTGTAACTCTCCCCATCATTAGCATTTACATAAACTGCTTAATCATATGTAGGATTAGCCTCATAAATAGCAACATATCATGGGGATTCCGCTAAAAGTTGTGGTTTAATATACTTTTCATAAACAAATGTGGAGACATTATGGCCGCAGCATAAATAACACTTACAACTCAACTCAATTAGCCTGAATTACCTCTGGAAACCACAGCAGATCATCAATTTTCATATCAGTTAAATACAAATTGCATCAGGAGGGTACAGACTGTTGAAGTCACCCTCCTGAAATGTATAAACACAGAAGGGGCAGGTTGCCATCAAAACACTTCTCCTAAACCAGCAACATGATGATGCACCACCATATTAATTGCAAGGCTTTTGTGATCCACCTCATTGAAGGGTGGAGACCTGTCTTGCAGCTATCTAGTATGCTGTGAGCTTTGGTCACCAACCATCAAAGCTGGTGATAAATGCAGCCCATCTTTGCTACTGCACTCAGAGAAACATACTGTAGGTGAATCTCATTCCTGGCATCCTTCTGCTCCTGCGCCCACCCCCATTGCCACCACTGTCTCCCCTTTCTAGGACCTACAGTGACAGCAAGGACTTTAAACAGCAGTGCAGCACTTACTGAAGCTTCTAGCACTGGGTGCTCTTTGTGCTTCCTTCCCTCTGATGAATATTTTCTTTACATTTTTTTAAACTGTCATTTTGGATGGGCATTTGATTTGATATTTCAATAATAGGTTAACTGACATTTTGCAGAAACCTTTTTTTTTAAAAAGCTCTGAGCTAAAAATGAGTTAATCAAAAGACATAATATTCAAGATGGAAAAACTAGTTCCCTTGTTTACTGAAACAAAAAATACTTTCTTCTTTCTGTTTTTGTTTCTTTAGACTAGGCATGCACGTTGGAATTCCCTTCAACCCTGTAAACTAAAAGGAGTGACCTTGTGGGGTCTGAGAAAGAAACAACCTTCTATAGATAGATAATTTCTGACTAGATGTGTACTAAAACTGAAAAATATCACATCTAAAGGCTCTGCAGCTAGTAGAAAATACCTTTTCAAAACTGTCTTCTCATGTAGCCTTATGCCCTCCAAGCATTTAAGAAGAAAGACTCAAAGCAAATCATTTGTTGGTATCAGGAACTTGAATCTTTGGTTTTCAATCCCCAGTGTCTCTGCAGACTCTGAAATAGCTAACTGTAAGCTGATAAATACTAAATTTAATGATCTCACATAGACCAGGAGATTTGTCCAAGCTGAAGGTGTACCGCTAATCTTTTAGCTGATGTTAAGCAAGAGATGTCTTCATCTACCATGAACTAGACCTCTACTTTTTAATGTACACCTCTTTTCTTCCAGCCTGTATCCCTCTATTTTGTTTTCTGAATAGATCTTGGCTGAAATTCTTTTCTGCTAGGCTAGTAAAATAGAGTTCTCTAGTAGAAGTGTGTATCGAAAAGCAATTGCTTCCTGTCTTATGTCTTTGTACTTCTATGTCATTTCATTTGTTTTCTTTCAGCAGCAGGGATGGCCTAAGGAAAATGCAGAGGGATGCAGGGCCATGGGCAGACACTGATTGTGAGACCTGGCTTAATGGTAGGGTTGGCCCCGTTCTATAGTTATTTTGTTATACCACTTATTTCCATAAAGGCAACGAGGAAAGCATGGCATTCAGCTGTAGACAATAACACTGGGGTTTATAATCTGTCTTATGATTTTTGTAGGAAGGCATCAGCATAAGCAACAACACACCAAGACTATAGTGGAGCAAAGTAGCATAAGCAGTTGCACAAACATCTCAAGATACCATGAGAGGGGAGAAGTGGAGGAATAGCTTTAAACATTAAATACATTTATGGAAATGGGTAAAAGGAGCAGTGGGGGCCTCTTTGGTCTTTGTCCATGAAGTTCTTCTTTGTTTAGTGCACAGCGTATGGGCAGTTTGAAATCACCACTCCAGATTGCTCCAGGTCAGCCGCTCTTTGGATGTTGTACATGGTGTTTTTCAAACAGTTTGCACTACCCTTCAAAGACTTCTTGGATATATTTTCCTCTTTCCACCATGTTCTGGGAGGTTTTTGACAGTTCCATGAGCAGAAACGTCTTAATAACATTACCAACTGTAGACACAGGAATCCCAAGGTCTTTGGAGATGGCCTTGTACCCCTTTGAAGTTTGGTGATAATGGCTTTTCTGACCGTCTCAGGCACTCTCTTGTCTTCACCACTGTGAAAATGGAACAGAGAATGAATATGGCCATTTTAACCATTAGAGCCATTATTCATTGGTTGATTCAAATCATGTGAATACTGACAATTGATCACAAGTGCGTCTAATTTTAATACAATGGGAATGTGGTTCTTCTGTTCAAACTGATTTAAATTGTTTATAAGGGTGCTAATAATCATGTCCTGGCATAGTCCCAGTTTTTTTATTTAACATCATGTACCAATATCAAGCATCTGTTATACATTTGTAAACATGAAATTAAACATCTGATATTCAACAGCAATATGGGTACAGAATGTTTTCTTATCTTACTCTGCAGAGATATCTATCTATAATTTCCTGATTCATGACAGTTTCCTCTATATTTTAATCCCTTAGAACAAATTAGTAATTCAATCTGGATTCTTTACAGGAAGACATATTCAGGCAACTAGCAGCAGAACCCCACATGAAGGGGCCATACTGGACTTGATGCTTACCAATGGGGAAAGTGTTTCTGATGTTATAGTGGGAGATCATCTCGTATCCAGTGATCACCAGATGGTGTGGTTCAGTATTAGGATTAGGGCTGCTAAATTCTATTCAAAAGCGAGTGTTTTAGACTTTAGGACAATTAACTTTGCCAAGATGAGCTAATACCTCAAGGAGTCATTAACGGGATGGGAACAGCTGGGGGATGTAGAAAAAAACAGTGGGCAAAACTGAAAGGGGATATTTTAAGGGGAACCAACCTTTTTGTTAGAATGGTAAATAAAGGTAAAAGGGAAAGAAGGACCCTATGGTTCTCAAAAGAGGTAGCTGAAAAGGTGAAGGAAAAGAGAGAGGTCTTCATGAAATACAAGAGATCACAGAGAGAGGAAGACAGGCATCTATATTTGGAAAAACTTAGAGAGGCTGGCAAAGTAGTCAGGAAAGCAAAGGTACAAAAAGAAGAAGAAATAGCCAATGCAATAAAATGGGGGATAAGACATTTTTCAGATATGTTAGTGAGAGGAGGAAGAGCAAAAGTGGTATTGTCGGACTCAAGTGTGAAGGGGAGGAATATGTAGAAGCTGATGAGAATAAAGCGGAGTTACTTAACAAATATTTTTGCTCTGTGTTCACAGATGAAGTACCGGGAGCTGGACCTCAGACAACACCCACAAATAGGAAGAAAAGCGAGGGTAATCGCAAACAATTTTCAGAGGACTGTGTTTGCGAGGAACTAGCTAAACTAAAAGTGGACAAAGCAATGGGATCAGATGGGATACATCCAATAATACTGAAGGTACTTTGGGACATTCTAGCAGCTCCACTGACTGACCTTTTCAATGCCTCTTTGGAGTCAGGGGTGGTGCTAGCGGACTGGAGAGAGGCATTATGTGCTCCTTTTACACAAAAACAGAAGTAAGGATGAGGGTGAGTAAATTATTGGAAACGATGCTGAAAGAGAAAATAGTGAGGTTTCTGGAGTCCAACGGATTGCAGGATCTGAGGCAGCATAGATTCACTAGGGGCAATCTTGTCAGACGTCTGATTGATTTCTTTGACTGGGTGACCAGGGAGTTGGACCAGAAGAGAGCCCTAGATGTGGTGTATTTAGATTTCAGTAAAGCATTTGACACTGTTCCGCACAAGCGACTTATAAGCAAACTAAGCACCCTTGGGATGGACCCTAAAGTTACTGCTTGGGTTAGAAATTGGTTGACTGGGAGGTGACAAAGGGTACAGGTAAATGGAGTTCAATCTGAGAAGGAGGTTACCAGTGGAGTGCCATAGGAATCTGTCCTTGGTCCGATTCTTTTTAACACCTTTGTTAGTGATATTGCAGAAAGGCTGTCGGGTAAGTTTTGCCTCTTTACGGATGATACCAAAATCTGCAACAGAGTAGATACCCAGGAAGGTGTAGATAATATGAGGAGGGATCTAGCTAAGCTTGAAGAATGGTCTAGAATTTGACAGTTGAGATTTAATGCTAAAATATGTAGGGTCATGCATTTGGACTGTAACAATCCAAGAGAGCGGTGCAGTATAGTGGGTGACATACTTCTGTCCACGAAGGAAGAATGGGACCTAGGCATGATTGTGTGTGACAATCTCAAAGTAGCTAAACAGGTAGAAAAGGCAACGGGAAAAGCTAGAAGGATGCTTGGGTGCATTGGGAGAGGAATGGCCAGCAGAAGAAAATAGGTGATAGTTCCTCTGTATAAGATTTTGGTGTGACCTCATTTGGAGTATTGTGTGCAATTCTGGAGACCGCACCTTCAAAAGGATATAAACAGATTGGAGTCTGTGCAGAGGGTGGCTACTAAAATTGTTAATGGTCTTTTATAAAGCATATGGAGGACAGACCTAAGGACTTAATATGTATACTTTAGAGGAAAGGCAGGACAGAGGTGATATAATTGAGATGTTTAAATACCTCTGTGGCATAAATACACAGGAGGAGAGCCTCTTTTGATTGAAAGCAAGCTCTGCTATGAGGGGACATAGGATGAGGATGAAAGGGGATAGACTCAGGAGTAATATATGGAAATATTTCTTTACAGAAAGAGTGGTAGATGGTTTCCCAATGGAGGTGGTAGAGATAAGGCCAGTATCTAAATTCAAAAAAGCATGGGACAAACACAGAGGCTCTCTAAAGGCAAAAAGGGGACTCCTGTAGTGGGTGATATGGAAGGGCAAACTAGATAGGCCATGTTTCTAATCCTTATCCTTATCCTTCTTGACCTTTCTGCAGCATTTGACATTGTTGACCATCACCTCCAATTTGATACCCTATCTTTGCTTGGATTCAGTGGCTCGGTTTTGTCATGGTTCTCTTTCTAATCTCTCACAACGCTCTTTTAGTGTTTATTCCAATGGTTCTTACTCTTCCCTGATTCTTCTCTAAGTTGGTGTTCCCCTGGGGTCTGTTTTGGGCCCGCTACTCTTCTCACTCTATACCCTATCCCTTGGCTCTCTCAGCTCTCCACATGGTTTTCAATACCACTTCTATGCTGACGATTCTCAAATCTATCTGTTATCTCCCAGGCATTGCAGGCCCATATTTCATCATGTCTCTCTGATATTGCCACTTGGATGTCTCACCGCCATCTTAAAAACTTAATACAAACAAAACTGAACTGCTTATCTTTCCACCCAAACCTTCCTCTCCCCTTCCTCCTTTTACCATCTCTGTTGAAAACTCACTTCTCCACCCTGTTTCCTCTGTCCGTAACCTTGGTGTTATCTTTGATTCCTCTCTTTCCTTCTCTGCTCTTATACAACAGACTACAAAAACCTGTTGTTTCTTTATCTATAATATCCGTCCTTTCCTCTCTGTTAATACCATATGAACGCTTGTCAACTCTTTGATTACTTCTCACCTCAACTATTGCAATCTCCTTCTTACCGGCCTCCCTCTGAGTCATCTCTTTCTCCTTCAATCAGCTAAAAACTGTATCCCACCAGCTCCTCCTGAACCAACTCCACCACATTGGAGTTTGTGGCACCCCCTCAAATGGTTCCATTCCTATCTCACCAGCCGAAACCAGAGAATAAAGATACAAACACAAACCTCAGCTCCTTTTACTCTGAACCAGGGAGTGCCACAATGATCATCCCTCTCCTCTCTACTGTTCAATATATACATTCAGCCACTGTGTGCCATCCTCCAACAATTCCAAGTAGAGTTCTTGATTCCGCTCCTAATTACTCCTTGCTCTCAAGTTGCCTCTCAGAAGTAATAAACCGACTCCATCTTCACAATCTCTCCATCAACCTAAAAAAAAACCAGAGCTCCTCCATGTCACAAAAGACCCCAACTTTATCCCCCCCCTGCTTCCATCAGACTTGGCAACAACAATATCTGAGTCAGCACCCAGATAAACACCTAGGTATCACATTGGACCAATAGCTGACCTTCAAGGCCCATATGCAAAATATCACCAAAGCTGCATACTATAAACTCAAAACTCTCCGAAACCTAGCCCCTCTTACCCCCCAATACATTCTACTCAATATGCCAAGCCACCATCACTCCCTTGTTTGACTATTGTAATTCCATTTACGCTCTCCTCCCACTACAAAATACTGTTGCTCAATCTATCGTCCAAGCTTCAAGACAAACCCACATCACTCCAATCCTCAAACACCTCCACTGACTTCCCATCAGCTCCAGAATACAATTCAAAGTTCTAACCCTCATTCACAAAACCCTGGATAAACAATCCTCAGAGCAACTCCAAGCAGTAATTCACACCCTCAACTCCGACAGACCAAGAAGAAAAAGCGCCCAAAATCTCCTCAGGTCTCCCACCACACAGACTTGCAAATCCAAGCAAAACCACAAGAATGAGAGTATTCTCCTTGCACGCCCTCACCCTCTGGAATTCACTACTCCCCTCAATTCGAAATAACAAATCAACTGCAGACTTTCGTAAACAATTAAAACCCAACTCTTCCTAGAACATTTTTGCAACAGGCACCCAACAACCACAGATCAGAACTACCCCATACAAACAATCACTTCATCCTCCAACCTACCCCCATAAAGCCCCTTTAACCCCCTCAACCCACCTACCCCTATGTAAATAGTTTGTTACAGAAATATTGATTTGAATGTATTGAAATATACAAAAGGTGCATTATTCTCTGTTCACAGTTAAATAGTTTGCAGGTTCATTGTATATGGTTTTTTATGTTGCTTGTAACTCGTTCACTGTATCAACTCAGTTCCATGTAAACTGTTTTGACTTGTAGAAAATTGGTATAAAAAATCAGTTAAATAAATAAATCTCTGCTGCACATCTCATCTATCGCCAGCCTCGTTTTACTCATATATATACCCTCTTCTCAAATCACTTCATTGGCTTCCCTTCCATTACCGCATCCAATTCATTCTGCTGCTCTACCCTCTCTCTTCTCTCTTTCTCGCAAACTTCATTCTTCTTCTAGCTTGCTCCTTTCCCTCTTCTGTTAACTCCAGACTTCGGTCTTTTCACCTTGCAGCTCCTTACGCAAGTAACTCTCTTCCTGATGCTGTTCGTCAGGCTTCATCACTCTCTCTCTTCAATCCTTTGCTAAAGACTCACCTCTTTAAGGCTGCCTTTGGTCCCTGATCCCCATTCCTTGTCTCCTTTGTCGTTTTGTCTCCCTTCTCTACTCTATCCTCTCTCCTTCCTTGTCCCGTTTGTCTTGATTAGATTGTAAGCTCTAAGGAGCAGGGCCTGTCTTTTCTACTACTACTGAGCATTTGTATAGTGCTGCAAGTCGTACACAGCGCTGCACAGACATATAAGAGACTGTAAGCTCTGATGAGCAGGGACTGTCTAGTCAAGACAGACAAACACAAGTGGTGTAGACAGGGATAAAAGGGGGAAAGGTAAAAAAACAAGATCATCAGGCAAGTCAAGATCCAAAAGCAGCAGTGAAGAGGTGAGTTTTCAGCCTGGATTTGAAAAGGGTCAGAGAAGGTGCTTGGTGTACAGATTCAGGTAGTCTGTTCCAGGCGTAAGGTGCAGCAAGGTGAAAGGATCAAAGTCTGGAGTTAGCAATAGAAGAGAAGGGCACGGATAGAAGCAGTTTGTCAGAAGAGTGGAGGTTACAAGGTTAATCATAACTTTTTCTTGTTTAGTTTAGAGATTAAGCAGTATAAAAAAACCCAGAGATTCCACAGTGTGTTTTGCTCCCTGCAAAACTTTTATCTTGCGAGACTCAAACTGGTGGAGTTTCTTTTCTATGTTTGTACAGCGCTGCGTACACTGTTTAGCGCTCTATAAATGTTTAACAACAACATATCCTGACCATCTCTTATACTGTTTCTTACTATTTCCTTTAATTGGTCTTGTTTTATTTGAGTTTTTTGTGTGTCAAATATGTGTGCATATATAGTCCAAAGCCATTTCATTGGCCACTTTTTTTTTAGGAGATATTGGACATTAAGGGGTTGAACTGCAAGGCTGCCAATGATGTTGACCACAACTGTAGTTTTCTTCATCACGTCCATTGGGAGGTTGGTCCATGCATCCACCACCTTTTCCATTAGATTACTCTCAGGCCTATCCCCTTTCATCTTCATCAGAATTAGACTGTGAGATCCCACAAGGCTCAATTATAACTCCTACTTTGTTTAATCTATTTCTAGCGTTCTAATGCAGGAACTTAGGTTGACAACATGCATATATGCAGATGATATCCAGATACTCATTTCACACAAGTACTGGGATGCTTATTTCCAGTGAACTGTCTCTAAATATCTGGATACCTTAGCAAATGTACCTTAAATCCGCAGAAATCATCAGCAATCTGGTTTACCAGAAATGAAATGGCCATTCAATTCAAACCCAGAAATGGCCATTCAATTCAAACCCAGAAATACAACATCAATTACCACATATATGCCGACGATGTGATGCTATACACACAGCTTGACATAACACAGCCTAACTTCAGTCCACTAGAAGAATGCCTTGACATGCTCCAATTATGGCTTCAGCAAAACATGTCAATAAATCACAAAAAAACAGAGGTCATGTTCATGTCCAAGAAAGCCAATTTCATCCCGCCCACCACAGTCACACTAAACAAAAACACATACGATACGAAGCCTGTAATAAAGTATCTAGGAGTCCTACTAGACAGCAACCTCAAGATGGACAAACACCTCAGAACAGTTAACCGAGCCATCTTTTACAAACTCAAAATCCTTCAACCACTTCGCAATATCCTCGAGAAATCCGACTTTAGGTCTGTTGCTCAAGCAATAATCATTCCCCACCTGGACTACAGCAATGCCATTCTAGAAGGGCTTCCAAAGAGCACACTAAGCATCCTACAAATGGCTCAGAACTTGGCTGCAAGAGTCATCATGGAAAAGAAAGTCACCGACCACATAACCCCAGTTCTAATGGATCTGCACTGGCTCCCAGTGGCCGCCCGCATCACCTACAAACTACTCATCACAACATTTAAGCTCATCAATGGCATCGCACCATCCTACCTCAATAACCTAATCACTATTCAACCTAGCAACAGGAGCAGGAGAACTATGAATCTCAACACCCTATGTATCCCGACCAGCATAGATCTGTCAAGGCCGAAACAAGCAATAGGGCGTTCACATACTCAGCGCCAATCCAATGGAACCAACTACCGCATGAATTAAGGCGCACAAACAACCTGAGCGAATTTAGACGAAAACTTAAAACCTATCTGTTTCAAACCCACTACAACTTGATCTAACTGCAATACCCTACCTCAACCAGATCTCCTCTGCCGCACACGGCAGCATATAATCTAATAGCATATAGTCATGTATAGCCTGTACACCTTGGCAATTAATTCTGTACAAATTGTATATATGGGGCCCCCCCCAATCTATTGAAATCAAATGTATACCCTGATCTGTGTGCTATAATCAAATGTGTATCGTATCCAAATGCTTATCCCGTGTTACGTAATCAGTGACTAATCAAAATGTAAAACTGAAAATCTCAATGTACTGTACAATACATTATGATTCTGTAAAGTAAACCGCTGCTGATCGTAGGAAGCAGCGGTATACAAGTGTTTACTAAATAAATAAAATAAAAAGAAGGAACTCCAATACCAGTTAAAGATCCTATGAATATATTAGGAGTTCTGATGGATGAGAAGCTAACACTTTCCTCTCATATCTTTTTAATGGTTAAAAAAAAGTTTCTATATCTTGAGAATTATCTCAGTTTGGTCTTTTTTAGACTGCAAACTATGAAAAACTTTGCTGTGTGCCCTCATTCTAAGCCAACTGGATTTCCGCAATGTAAATTTTGATAAGTGTACCATCATATTCTCTAGCACATCAACAAGAAATCCAACATACTGTAGTCAAACTCCTTAATAATGAAAAAAAGATAAATAAAATAAAAAATAAACATAGTTATTTAAATATTACTTCTCCTCACCCCCTCCACTATAGTTTGAAGCAAGGTACACACAGTAAACACAAACATCACACTACATAAAGGTCATAAACTTGTAGGGCCTGATATTCACTTGGAAAGGCTATGCACCGCTATGGCACATAGCCGTGCCTGCCAACCCCTAATATTCAATACTGGGGTCATATGCAGCCCCGGCATTGAATATCCAGGGATCTCTGCACTTGCCAGAAGTCACAGTAGCTAACAGGGCAGCAGTGATATTGCATGCTGCCCGGTTAGCTCCTGTGCCTAAAAGATAGGCAAGGTTTTTTCTCACCTTCAAGACAAACCCACAGGCAGAGGTTGCAAACTGGGCAGCATGCAATATCGCTGCTGCCCGATTGATAATCTCTGCCTCCACTCCTCCCTGGAACGCCCCGACACACCCTGATGCTAAGCGGATAGTATCGGGGCATGTAAGGGCCATAATCAGGGATATTCAGTGCCACTGACCATGTTTGAGTCGTTGAATATCCCTCAGCGGCAGTTACATGATTTATAGGGCTCTAAACCATCTGACTGCCCTTCAAATATCGGGCCCATAATGTCTATACATAAATTAACCTTACAGCAAACACCTAAAAACAGAATGAGCAGGCAGTTCACACACCGTGTTAAGAATCGTAAACAGATGTGTCTTTAGCTTCCATGAAGTTCGCGTCTATCTGCCTCTATGTGAAGCTCATCAGGTAGAGTATTCCATAAAGACAGCACATAAAAGTTAAAATTCCCTTGCCTTTATTGCCTGAACTCTATAACCCCGAATATTCACTTCTGCAGAGAAAGGTGAATATCCGGGTGTGGCTACACCGCCCGGTAGCCACCGAGGTTAACCATGTAGCATCGATATTGGATGCTGCACTGTTAGTGCTCGGTGCCTATAAGATAACCGTGCAGCTTCCAGTATCGTTGCTGAATGGTTAGTGCCGGTCCCTGCCTCCACTCCACCCTGGAATGCTCCCAGCACATCCCGATGTTAGCCGGCTAGCAGCGGGGCGAGTAAGGGGACTTAGTTGGGGATATTCGACAGCACTACCTGTGTAAGTGCCGTCGAATATCCAGTTAGCAGGTATTTACATAGTTAACTGGCTGTTAAACGTGTAAATGCCCTTGAATATTGGGCCCATTGACAATAACTTGGTGGTAACAAGTAATACTGTAAGTCACTTCCCTTTACACTAATAAAGGCATCACTTCTAAACCCTATCTTCTGCCTGGCTAAACTCAATATCCCTCCACCCCTCTTTCCCACCCTTTGCTGGAGTGGAGGAGTGGCCTAGTGGTTGGGGCAAGGTACTTTAGGCCGGAAGGTCGGAGGTTCAAATCCCACTAGAGGACAGCAACCTTGGGCCGGAAGGACTGAGGTTTCTAGTCCCACAGGTGCTCCTTGTGGTCTTGGGCAAGCCACTTAACCCTCCATAGCCCATGTTCCCTGTAAAATAGTTATCTCCAAGTTATAATGCCCTGTTCAATGTAATTTCAGTTTGTTCAATGTAAACCGCACTGATGCAGAATAGCGCGGTATATAAGAGAATGTAAATAAATAAATAAATAAATAAATAAATAAATATAGTATTATCATTCACACATAACTGATTCACAATTACAATATCAGATTCTGATAATCATGACTCAGTATAGTATATCTGGGTAACAACAGGGCATTTGTTATGCTCTGAACAAACACTTAAAAGGAGTATTTTCAAGGAATTTGATACCTGATCCACTACCATCACCTTAACATATAGTGTAGTGGTACTGGTTCAAAATGCCATACCTCCCCTGGCTTGCTGTTTATGAACAGGATTAGATAAGTCATAATGGCCATATCCAGCAATTACCGCCATCTGTTCCCCACCTAAAGAATGTGTTTCTTCGCTGTTCAGACAAACAGAGCCATTTTCAGGGCTACTCCGGCTCTCCTCATACTGCCTTACTGATTGATATTAACCATCGCCATGGCATTGTCTGAGAACACTCAAATTGGTCAGACCTCGATCGGGAGTCATAAATGTGGAACAGCCAACCTAATGGCCTTTACCTCAAGGCAGATGATGGTCCACACTGCCTCCCTGCAGTTCCAACAGCCCTGGGCTGTTTGGCCTTGGCAATCGGCTCCCTAGCCCGAGAGACTGGCATCCATCACCAGAAAGATCCATGAGCAATTGTCCAACAGCATGCCCTTCCTAAAAAGGACTAGGCTGCTGCCATCACCGCAGGCTGGCCATCATCATCATCATTTGAAATGGGAGCCTGTGCTCAAACCATTGAGAACTCAGGGACCACCAAGTCAATAAGGACTGTTGGAGCAGACACATATGATCATGCATCCACGGCACCATCTCAATCTTCGCTGCCATCAAACCAAGGAGCAGAAGATCAACTCGGACTCTGGGAACCTGCTGCAAACAGAAAAGCACTAGGCAATCCAACAGCCTTGACACCTTGTTTTTTTTGGGAAGATTCTGCACACTCTAGTATTGAAACACACTTCCAGGAACTCCAGGGACTGGGAATGTAACAACTGGCTCGTTCCTCAAATCGAACACCCAGCTGAGCCTCAACAGGACACCATTCAGGGAGCTACTTGAATTGCCTCTGTTACAGAAGTGACTCGGATGAGGCAGTAGTCCAGATATGAGTGCACAGAAATCCCGTAGCACCATAGCGCCACAGCCACTGCCCCATGACCCTGAAGAACATCTTTAGGGCAGTGAAGAATCCGAATGGGAGGGGCAGAGAACTGAAGGTGACAGTCAAGCATGGAAAAACAGATATTTGCTGATTCCCTGGATCGGGATCTAAAAATACACGTCTTTCAAATCCAATCCAAAGACACCAGGAACTCTCCTCGGCGCAACGCTTGAATCATGGATTGAATGTTTCCCATCCAAGAACGCATGACGCACAGGCACTTGTTGACACACTTAAGGACCAGCAGTGGCCAGCATGCTCCTTTCGTGTTGGCACCCCGAAACAGAGGAAGACTTGCCCTTGCCCTGATCATCCTGGAGAGCAGCACCACTGTCTTCAAGAGAGGCAACTTGTCCAAGGTGATCCACAGCTGTTTGCAGACCCACAAGGTGAGAAGATGCAACCGACTGGAATCAACTCTTTGCATTCCAGGACATAGTCGTACTGAATGAGGACTAGCACCTAGCGATCTTTGTTGACCCAGGCCCATTCCTGAAAGAAGAGGCAAAGCCTGCCCCAACCGGAGGAACAAGGTAATGGGCCTCCAAATTTCATTGCACTGCCCAGGAGGGTCTTCTTCTGGATGGGATTGGGTCTCTGGGCCCAAGTGCTCTATGAAGGGGCTGAGAACAAGCTAGTTGGCCCTAAACAGAGGGAAAGAAAGGCTTTCCAGGCCGGTAGTGATGGGAGGCTCGAGACTTTCAGGAGTCCGACCAGCGCGCCTGCGAGAAGTGGAGGAGGCTGACGGAAAAAGAAGCTCCTGCCCACTTCACAGGCCCCTTGAACCTGTCCTCTAGAAGGTGGGAGGATTGTGTCTCATCCAGGTCCTTCACGAGCCTCAATAGAAGCATCCCTCTAAGGCCAAATGGACAATGAGATTGTTGCCCCAATTCAGAGCCAAGCCAATGCTAGGTCACCCTTGAAAGGGCACAATACCTGGCTGCTAGACATACCAGGACGAACATGGTATGAGAAGGAAGGCTATAGCAGACTCCAAATGAGGGGCAGAATCATCCGTTGGAAAGACTGAATCCACTGGGGCAGGGCTTCAGATGTCTGGCCTGCGCATACTGCCAACTGAAGAATAGCAGCCACCGCAGCAAATCGACTCTTCAATACAAATCCACCTTTTGGTCCAGAGTATCCTTCAAAGCTGATCCGTCTTCCATAGGAATGGTGGTCCATCTAGTAACTGCTTTGACCTGCGCATCCTCCTTGGAATTTGCAACCAAACAATGCACTTCTTCTCTAGGAGAACGTGCATGGTCTTATACACCCTTAGTCCCTTAGGCAGGGAGTTGGGGGTAATCCCACTCCAACCCAAACAGGCCCTTGAGCACCTCCAGGAAAACAGTAGTGGATTTCCGAACCCCATGCAAGGGCAGATGCCTCTTCTGTTGCTGCTCTGTGACTGGAGCATCTGCTAAGCTCAGAGTGGATAAGACCCTGGGATCAACAGCTTTAGTTCCTACTCCTGGAGCAGAGGAATAGTCTGCCTCCTCAGAATCCTATGAAGGTATGAGTACTTCTTCATCCACATCAGACATCTTAATCCAAGTCACAGCCAATCCTCATCCCAAGGGGGGGGGGGGCGCCCTTGCCAGGGACGCTTTGCCATCAATCAAAGAAGGCTTACATTCTTAGCCCTGCCCGCCTGCACAAAACTGCACACTGGGTGTAGGAATGGACAGATAAAGGGATACCAGAATCCCCAATATGTAATTGAAGAGGGATGAATTTCTTGATCTAGAATGTGTTTAGAAGTTTGACTTTTCACCTACTTCCTCTTAAATAGAATAGGATGTCATGATCATGAGTTCTGTGTAACCGTCTTTAAAATAGATGGAACAGTGTTAACGCAAGCATAAAAACATAGGCTATGAACTGTGCAACCATAGTTCATTGTACAGTCACTGCTGACAAAACATAATTTTTGCAACTTTTGCAATTATAAATTTAATCTAATACACTGTAATCAGATCTTACTCTGTAAAAAGAACTTTGGCGACACCTTGTGTTATTTCATGGTTATAATAAATGACTGTTACTTCCTCTTTTTCTCTAATAAAAGGAGCTTTTTAGGAGGCGGAATTTGAATTCAATAAGCGTGGAATTATTCATGTTCATAGACCCGTTTATTGTCTTCCCTCTGAGCTCAAAGAAAGTAACACTTGTGTGTGTGATTGTGTTCTGTATTACTCTCTGCCTGTCTCTCACTGCTTGATAGACCAGAGACTTAAAGAGCCGTGGTATTGTGGTCAGATCATGGAGTTTTCTTCAGTTGGTGCCGTTCTCGGATCTCTGTGTTCCTTCAGCAGTTGGAAACAGCAGACAAGTTGTGAGTGAGTATACTAAAGAATTGACAGATATGTGTGTATATTGTGATTATAATGTAAAGTCGGTAAGGTTAATTAGAGATCTCAGTTAGATAAGTGAAGTGAGATGGGGCAAGAGAAAAGGAAGCCCTAATTGTGAAATGAGGCGCAAGTTTGGTGAAGCGCCCTTATGTTAACATTCGATGACTGCCAGTAACCACAGTTTGCCGTTCCTCCTTTGTGGAACGTTTCAGTGGAGCAAATTGAGGTTAGTTACAGTATGAAATGGCTTTTGAAGCAAATTTCATACCAGTCATGAATGTGCCGTGTATGGTTTAAGTCTGAAAAATTGCAGCAAGCCACTGACTCTGATTGAAAAATTTAAAAATCAAGAAACTGAAACTTACAGGGAAAAACTTAAGCCATTGCTTTATGAGAAAAATAGAAGTTTTGAAGGACTAATTTTCTTGTCATAATTGTAGTGTGAAGTTTGTTTCCTCTAATTTCGTGGTTAGGGAATTGTTCTGTGCAGTATAAGTTTTGATATTTACTGCTGTAATAATTTAGAGGTTTCCGGCAAGATAACAGCTTGGCATGACTGCAATATTAGCAGGAAGAAAGTCTTGAGCAACTGTGGTAAGATTTTCTTTGTTAGACTAACCATTAGCCTTATTGGGGAAGTTTAAAAAAACAACCCTCCAAATGTGATTAACTATTCCTTTTACTTGTGTATGTATAGTAAATAAGTTTTGTTTTTTAGGTCTGGATCTGAACTTATTTTGGGTTATGAGAATTTATTTACTGATTCCATTCTATGTGTAATAATGCAAATGCTGAAAAATATTATTAGAAACATTACTCCTTGGTGTTTAAGTCTCTGGATGCTTTGAGAAAAAAATGATTGATATATTCTCCAACTTGTATTTCTAGTTATATTTGATGTGAATGAACGGGAAGATCTTCCATGCTTTGATATATTTAGATATTTGATAAGTGTGTGATGTCATAAAGGTTTAAAAAAATTAAGTGTTTTAAAGGAAAGAGAAGTTAGTAACTTAACTGGAAAAAAATTGAATTGCTAGTCAAGTTAAGTCAAGCAAGTTTGTTTACTTAAAAGGGAAAAAGTGAATGATACAATTATATTCAAACAAGTGAATTAAGTAATTAAAACAGTATGGCGAATATATGTATAATGTTGAAAGTTCAACTATGATAGTGTATGAGTAAATGTCTGAAGAAAAAATGCTGATATTTCTCTTAGTCTCTTTTAAACTAATCTGCAGGAGTCGATTGGAGGAGTGATCTTAAATTCTCATGTTGTGTATGTTTTAGTTATTATGAAAGACCTCTGCAGAACTGATGTTATTAATTGCAAGTGTGAAGCAAATGCCTTGCTGCTAGTGGAATATTTTTAAATTAGTATCACTGAGTTAGATTTAATATGCCTACCTCTTCTATTGCTACTGTTTGTGTTCTCACTCAGAGATTTTCCATTGGACGTAAGCCACTGGGCTGGTAGCAGTAGTCTTTGCAATCCAAATTACTGATTTTCTAGTACTTTAACATGTCTCTCATTAAGTTTTCGCGTCTCTTCTACACTTGGAATAAAAAAAACCCCAGCTTCCTTTCAGCTCTAGATTGCTACTGTTTGACCTTACTCTGTACTGATGGTTCTGCTTTGCACAATGAATAAGGAAAACTGATGCAATTGAAAGAATTGATTCTGTGACAGAGTCTGCTGCTTTGCTATTTGCTAATGCTCAACTAGCTGGAGTGTTCCTCTTTCTAGAGCTCTTGAGTTATCTGCTCACTTGATTAATACTGATTTTGTCTCAGGCTTCTTGCATGAGGAGCTCTATGTGCTGATACTACTATGCTGTTTTGTTCTGAGAATAGTGTAACAAAGATAGAACTGTTAAGTTATTAAGTGATAATTCATTTTCTAGTTGGTTCAAATGTGATGTTAAAAAGGTTTTATAGTTTATGAATGTACACACCCTTATATAAAATGTTCCTTCCTTTGTGAGCTTAGATGTCTATGTGAATTAGAATGGAATGGAGAAGTAGTCTAATGACTAGAGTACTAGCACTCCTTGTGACCTTGGATAAGTCACTTAAACCCCCTCATTGCCTTACAAAGAAAAATTTCAAGTTATCAATGTTCCTGTTTAATGTGCTGTACCAAGTTTTAGTTGCAATGTGAACTGCTGTGATTAGTGGGGAAAGTAGTATTAAAAAATAATAACAAAAAAAACAAAGAAAAGTGCAAACATAGATAAACCAGGTCAGCTGGGTGTGGCTGGGAGGTTATATGCCGAGGTGAACAGATGGGATTTAAGTAGGGACCTGAAAGTGGTGTAGTTATCTTCCAGACGGAGCGGAATGGGAAGAGAGTTCCACAGAGCTGGACCAAGGAAGAAAAAGGCAGAATGACGGGTAGACTGTAAGTGTGCACGAGATGGTGGGGGGAGGTAAAGTTGATTAATGTGAAGAGAATGAAGACTACGTGTAGGGATGTGGAAGCGGAGAAGACCAGTGAGGTACTGGGGTGTTTGTGTGTGCAGGACACGGTGATAATGTTTAAAGTAATGTGAGTTGACTCATCACCTAAGATAAGACAGCCTTCCTAATAATCATTGACAAACAATTGAAATGAGTTTAAATTATTTGTCATAAACTGCTAGATATGTTTTAATGTTGTTACCCCTTGAATAAACCAGATTGGCTATATCTTGTATATTGTTAAAGCTGGAGAATACATCACAAATATAATTAGGGATATGAATATGTACAATTGTGTTCCCGACAGGAAAAGGCAATGTGACTATCAGGTCACATGCTAACATTTGATTTAGCAAGTAGACAGAATAAGTTTAGGAATGTGGATGAAAATAATAAGTATGTTACAGGTTAGCTATGTAATAATTTAGTGCTAGCTATGGATGTATTGTAATTAACAATAGATAATATAATTCTGTTCAACAATTTAAGACTGTCGTTAGGGATGAATAATTGTGCTTGTTTGCAATTGCATGGAATCAAGAGAGATGCTGTAGTGAAGAGTAGGATTTTTACAAATTATATATTGTATGCACTGAATCCTATGGGCCGAAGAAGAAGAAAACTACTGTGAATGAAATGCTACTGAATATGGAGACTCCTGATAAAGATCAGTGATTCCATCGGAACTACTCATGTATGCGCAGCAGTGAAGCCTGGGTGGACGGTCACTGAAAAAGATTGATCTAAGATGTGCATAGCACAGCCCATGGTGAGAAAGGATGCTGCTGACGAATCTGGAGTGATGACTGGTGTCATGATATGAGGGACAAATCTCTGAATTATTGCTAGATCTACGAGAAGCAGTTGGCCACTGCTGGATGAGATAGTGCTTACAAGAATAATTGGTAAAGTCTTGCTCTTTGTACTGTGGTGAGGAAAGCACTGCTGAGCCTATGGATACACAGGGAAATGAGCCCTGCACCTTTAATACTGAAAGCATCCAGGGTTTCCCCGGTAACCAGGAGTCTCTGACTCACAACTTAGTCACCCCTAAGCCCCGCCCACAGCAGCACGTCAGGGTTAGAGAGAAGCCTGACTCTCATCACATGTGCTGGGAGCAAGGCATGGCACAGGAAGAAGAACAGTTTAAAAAGCTGACTTTTAGAAACACAGAGAGAGGGCCAGCGAAGGAGCCAGCGAGAGAGCAAGGGAAAGAGCAACAGAGAGAATGGAGAGTGTGCCTAGAACACCCGGGAGATTGCAGAGAACAGCTGAGAGAGCAAGGAAAGGTGGAGCTGAAGAAGGTATTGTTGAACCTTTGAAAGAAGGCAGCAGGAGAGAGATAAGGGCTGCTGACTTAAAGCTTCCAAGTGCACAGGGGGAACTGATTGGAAAGGTTCCAAAGCAGTCCCAGCTGAAAGGAAGGCTGTTGCAATCAAAGGAAGTCTCTGCAGATGGAAGACAGCATGACTTGCATACAGGAGAGAATTGCTGAATACTCCTGACTCAAGGCAAGTGTGTCCTCCTCAGTTCTTGTCCAGGAAAAGCTTAGGAGAATTAGCTCCAGAGTTAAAAGCTAATTCTAGCTGTAAGCTAAACCCCAGAATAAAGAGGGACCATTTAACTGACTATCAATTGGCTCACATTGCAGAAGAGCTAGGGCAGAAGCAAGTCCTTCTCAAAAAGCTGAATGATTTGATCCAGAAAGAGAATAGTCAGCTCTCCCTACAGATACCCTTGGATAAGTGTGAAAGGGACAGTGTTGAAGAAATGGAAATAGGAGATATTGAAGATAACTCATATGAAATGCAGTGTGCTTATTGTCAAGCCTCTGACTTGGAAGAGTGCTAAACTATAGAGCCATTGAAAGTATGAATGCTTTAAGAGCAACCTGATTTGTGTGAAAGGCACGGCAGAAGAAAAACAGCTGAGTGCTAGGCTCAACTGATTATAAGGCTGAAAGCTGAAGGTAATAATCAGTGGACATTCTAAGAGCTGTTTTGCTTCAAGAAATATTGTTCCTGTAAAAGAGAAGCTTTGAGAAGCTTAAGTTTTTGAATAAGCTGCATTTTTGAACACAGGCAACGTTGTATCTACTTTCTTTTGAAAAGTTAAAGCTTTTGCGTTGGAGTAAAAATCCTGTATTTTTGTTTTCCACTTATATCCTGTGTATGAAGGAATCCCTGATTACAAACAAATAAATTTTCTCTGTTTTGCGCCTGACCACTTGTTCACAACTCCTTTGCCTTAAGATAAGACTACAACTCCCAGCAGCCCTCCTGGCGGCCATTTTGAGGGAAAACTTATTTAAAGGTAGAAAGGCGACCTCTCCTGGTACCAGGTTATCTACCCGGCCAGGTGGGGGGCGACAGTACACATTTTTATTGAGGCTAAGCAAAGGTAAACAATGTTACATGATTTTGTATAAGGATTTCTTCCAATGAACAAGATGGAGCTCACCTATGGACCAGATGTGCCTAGGACTTTGAAAGAACATCTCCAAAATGAAGCCTATTGTAGAAGATTATTCCGGAATTGGACATATTTCAGCTACTGTTCTTTTGTAATGATTCTTTCTAGAATCACAGAGAGGACTGTAGGAATGGACAGATTAAGGGATACCTGAATCCCCAATATGTAATTGAAGATGGATGAATTTCTTGATATAGAATGTGTTTAGAAGTTTGACTTTTCACCTACTTCCTCTTAAATAGAATAGGATGTCATGATCATGAGTTCTGTGTAACCGTCTTTAAAATAGATGGAACAGTATTAACGCAAGCATAAAGAACATAGGCTATGAACTGTGCAACCATAGTTCATTGTACAGTCACTGCTGACAAAACATAATTTTTGCAACTTCTGCAATTATAAATTTCATCTAATACACTGTAATCAGATCTTACTCTGTAAAAAGAACTTTGGCGACACCTTGTGTTATTTCATGGTTATAATAAATGACTGTTACTTCCTCTTTTTCTCTAATAAAAGGAGCTTTTTAGGAGGAGGAATTTGAATTCAATAAGCGTGAATTATGCATGTTCATAGACCCGTTTATTGTCTTCCCTCTGAGCTCAAAGAAAGTAACACTTGTGTGTGTGATTGTGTTCTGTATTACTCTCTGCCTGTCTCTCACTGCTTGATGGACCAGAGACCTAAAGAGCCGTGGTATTGTGGTCAGATCATGGAGTTTTCTTCACTGGGGAAACAAAAAGCTGCAGGGTCTGAATGTCCATGCTGGAATGACCGGGCCTGCTGCAAAAGGAAAGAATTCTGGAGGACAATTTGGACTCCAAAAGCTCTTCTCATGGAAATGACCCCCCTACACTTGGGGGCACAGTCGCTGTCAATCCCCTAGAGAATGGGGAGAGGCCCACAGCATGGGTGCCAGACACTCCGGCCGGCTGAATATCCTTACCTATAGCGTCATCTGCCACTTCTTAACCTGAGACAGGCAAAGTCAGGCTAACAGTCTCCCCTGGCTGAGAGAGGGGGTGTAGGCCTTCTAGGGATGACTCAGAAGCAATCATGCAAGAGCAGAATCCAGAGATGAGGCTCCATGCTTGCCACAGACCAAACAAAGTTACCTGGAAGAAGACATAAGTGAGTTAAGGCAAGTATTACAACAATGTGTGCTAAGGCTGCGATGGCCTGAAGGGCGGGCGTTAAACTGCACTTTTTACTACAGTGCATGTTATTGGTGCTAGGGTAGAAGCGCATGTTGCAGCTGCTTGGGCAGAACGTGCACAAGGACCAAGCGAACGCCAGGCACACAATAAAGAAAATGCTATTAACGTGTAGAAAACAGGGGGGCCCACCCACCCCACCCCGCATCAACAGTCACCTGCGGTCTACCCTGAATTGCATCCTCCAAAGACGGAATCTGGAGCCCCCAAAGGACAATGATGATGTCAAGCCTTGGCACTCTCTGCCTCAGAGCCCCAGGCAGAGGATCTGTGCTGGGCTCAGCTCTACTCCCCTGGATCTGTTTGGCTGTGGGGACAGAGGAGGAGGGAGGGAGGGGGCGCTGAGGTTGTGTGAGGCAGTTGTACTCTTCCAGATCCTTCCAATTTCTTATTCAGGGTAAGAGCGTGGAGCTGAACCAATTTTTCCCTCTTATGGCTGCCAAAAAGACCGCAGTCTAGTGGAGCCTCCCATGTCACACTCTAGTGAGAGATCAAACTGCAGGCTGTTGTTCACAGATGTTTTAAATCAATCAATCTTTTCCTCTTAAATCTTTAGAATTTTCTTCAAAGAGGAAAAAACCATCCACCATCTGCGGGAGACAAAGAAATACTGAAGAGAAACCAATGGTGGCTGAGGCGCATAGAGGCATGGGAGTGATGTCATTGAAACCTGGGCTTTTCATTGGTTATTTGTCTCCACCAATCTGCTAGTAGGGAAACATTACACACTTGTTTGGACTGGTCTAGCAGGACGATATGGAATATGCATTTGAGTATCCATACATTTTCAAAAAATATATGGATATCAGACCATTTCAAGGAACGAAAGACATCATTGCGGATGTGAGATGGATCCTTGAAAAGACTAAAGAATACCAAAAGGATATCTATTTGTGCTTTATCGACTATAGCAAGGATTTTTTGACTGTGTGAACCATGAGAAACTCTGGGCCACATGAAGAAGCATGGGAATACCAGAACACCTGATCATTCTCTTGCACAATCTGTACATTGATCAAGAAGCAACAGTTTGAACGGAACAAGGAGAAACAGAATGGTTTAAAATAAGCAAAGGTGTAAGACAAGGCTGCATACTTTCCCCCCTACCTGTTTAATTTATATGCAGAACAAATTATCAGAGAAGCAGGATTGTATGAAAACAACAGAGGTGTGAGGATTGGTGGAAGACTCAACAACCTTCACTATGCTGATGATACTACATTACTAGCTGAAAGTAAAGATGATCTGAAACATTTTCTTCTCACGATCAAAGAACAGTCTCAAAATGGGCCTGCACCTTAAGGTAAAGACAAAGATCATGACAACTGTCAAAATCAACAGGTTCATCATTGAAAGAGAAGAAATTGAAATTGTGAACAACTTGAACCTACTTGGATCAACTATCAATAAAGAAGCAACAAGCAGTTAAGAAATCCGATGACGCATTGCTCTTGGCAGAATGGCTATGAAAGACCTAGACAAGATTCTCAAGAGCAGAGATGTCTCTCTCCATACAAATATTTGACTTGTTCAAGCCATGGTATTTTCAATAACATCATATGGATGTGAAAGCTGGACAGTGAAAAAGAGACAGGAAAAGAGTGCTGGCGGCGAATACTGTGTATACCATGGACTGCCCGAAGAACAAACCAGTCAGTACTAGAGGAGATCAAACCTAAGCTTTCTTTAGAAGCTCAGATGACAAGACTTCATTCTTTGGACATATCATGCGAAGAGAGAGATCATTAGAGAAAGACATCATGCTTGGCGAGATAGAAGGTCAACGCAAAAGAGGAAGGCCAGCAATGAGATGGATCGATACAATAACAGCAGCTACGGGTACCAGTCTGAAGACCGAACACAATTTAGGACAAATATCCAGAGGGTCGCCATGAGTCGACACCAACTCGACAGCACTTAACAACAAAATAGCTAAATAGCCAGATACTGTCCTTATATTTATGGGCCATGGAAGGGAAGGAGCAAAGGCAGGCCAGAAAGTTATCCAGACAGCAGTGATAGTCATCCACTATTCTGTTAAATTATACATTTAGTTTAGACCTGCCCAGTAATAGACCTAAATTAAATAGACTGCCAACATTACTGTACTATCCATATATTCAGCACTGCTACCTATATGGATGGTGGGGCTGAATATACAGATTAAGTTAAATGGCAGCACAGCGACGGCACTGGCTGAAAATGTACCCCTATTTGTGCAGCTTGTACTGTAAGATCCGCCCTAAAGGGGGAGAAGGCTGCAAAAGTAAAAATTGGCTCAGGATAGCACAATTCCTCGAGTTGGTCCTACTACCCATTTTTTACCACTTCTCTTGTATTCCCTCTCTTCAGTTCTTATGCCTCTGCACTTTCCCAGGACACTCTTTCACAAACATCCCCCTTATGGTTCTCATGCACCCACTACCTTGGCTCTCTCACGCTCTGTTTGCACAATACTAATCCCAATCTACTCACATCTGTTGAGAAACATAAGGCAGCATGGACTTTGGAGACCAAAATGTTGCTAAGCAGCCCAACTTTGCATTGCTGACTTTAAGAAATGGGGAGGACAGCAGGCATCTGGAATTCTTCTACTCTTTTCAACATTTACACCCTCTCCCTCTCCACAAAAAAATCACTAGAGTCACAACTATGCCCTGAGTCTGTTCTTACTGGCAAAAGACAGCTTCTAAGGGGAAAGGACAAGAGAGTCTAGGGTTATACTACAGGACAAAGAAAAGCATAACTGCTCTAAACCTCTTCCCTCCCTTCTCTTGTACCTACCCCAACCAAAAATACCTGCTCCTTATGGCTTTGCTACCTTGAATGAACTTGATTTCAGAAGCTAAGCAGGTTTTGGGTCCGGTTAGTACTTGGATGGGAGATAGGGTTGCCAACTTTTTCACCGAGAAAAACCCGACACCTGTGGCTCGCCATGCTCCACCCATTCTCCGCCCCTAGTCCCACCCCTGCCCCGCCCCCAGCCCCACCCACAAAAATTACCGAGGATACGTGTAGGCTAACTTCCTTGGTCAGATAATAATTAAACTGGGAACCCCAAAATCCAAACATGAAATGTACAACACTGGAGAAATAAAACTATAAAGTAATTTCCTCTTGCACTAAACAAAAACGCAAAGATGTTAGCAATACACACTTCCCAGACCAGACATATTCCAGTTAATAAATTCAAAATAAAAAGTATTTTTCTACCTTCTGTTTGGGCGTTTTATTTTTCAGTTGCAATTGCTCCAGTCACTTTCTTCTGGTTTCTTCGTGTCTTCTGCGAGCTATCCATTTGTCCTTTCTTCTCTTTCAGATGTTTTCCATTCTCTCTCTATTTCTGCTTTAACATACTGATTGTTTCCCTTTTGCTCTTTCCCCCAATTCTTTCCTTATTCCTTTATCATCCGTTTAAATTTCACCCTTCCATTCTCAAGCCCCTCTTACTCTCCCAATACCGGCCCATCATAGACTTTTCTTCCACACAAAATATTTTTTCCCCTCTCTATTCTCATTCCCCATCCATTCTAGTCCTCCCCCCAAATCAGTTCCCTTATAGTTCTAGACCCACCCAGCATCCATTCCCTTCTAGTCCCATTCTCCCATGCCCCACATCAGCCCATTTCCAGTCCTATTCCAGCTCTTCATCAGCCCATTTCCAGTGCTAGCCCTCACATCACAGGCCATTTCCAGTCCTAGCTCCCCCCCCAATCACAGCCCATTTCCAGTCCAAGTCCCCCATCACAGCATATTTCCAGTCCTAGGCCCCCAACCACCATCACATCCCATTTTCTGTCCGAGTCCCCCCGTACAATCACAGCCAATTTGCAGTCCGTGTCCCCCCGCACCATCACAGCCCATTTGCAGTCCTAGCCCCCCTAATCACAGCCTATTTCCAGTCCAAGATCCCCCTTCCTCCACCATAGCCCATTTCCAGTCCAAGTTCCCCCCCCCCCCCATAGCCCTTTTCCAGTCCAGGTCCCCTCCACCCCATCACAACCCATTTCCAGTCCATGTCCCCCCCCCCCCATAACCCTTTTACAGTCCAGGTCCCCCCCCCCATCACAGCCTATTTCCAGTCCAAGTTCCCCCCCCCCCATAGCCCTTTTCTGGTCCAGGTCCCCTCCACCCCCATCACAACCCATTTCCAGTCCATGTCCCCCCCCCCCCTTAGCCCTTTTACAGTCCAGGTCCCCCCCTTTAGCCCTTTTCCAGTCCAAGTCCCCCCCCCCTTAGCCCTTTTCCAGTCCAAGTCCCCCCCTTTAGCCCTTTTCCAGTCCAAGTCCCCCCCCCCCCTTAGCCCTTTTCCAGTCCAAGTCCCCCCCCTTAGCCCTTTTCCAGTCCACGCCCCCCCCCTTAGCCTTTTTCCAGTCCAAGTCCCCCCCTTAGCCCTTTTCCAGTCCAAGTCCCCCCCCCTTCGCCCTTTTCCAGTCCCGGTCCCCCCCATCACAGCCCATGCAGTCCTTGCCCCCCCCCCCCCGGACCAGCATCGCGGCTGTCTGAGGCTTCAGAGGGAGCCGGGGAAGCCCGCGCGAGGCCCCGGCTCCCTCTGAACAGCCACCTTTAACCTTTCCCAGCATTCGCGGCTTCACAGGAACAGCCGCCAGCGTGAAGGTAAAGGCTCTTCACGCTGGTGGCTGTTCAGAGGGAGCCGGGGCCTCGCGCGGGCTTCCCCGGCTCCCTCTGAAGCGGAGAAAAGCCGGTTTTTTTGCTCAGGCCGCTCCCGATCTTGCGGCCAGAGCAAAAAAACCGGCTTTTAAAGGGCCGGTTTTGCCTCTGCGCCGGCCTGGCCGTGGAAAAACCGGCCAGTTGGCAACCCTAATGGGAGACCACCTGTAGGCAGGCTTACTGCGTAGAAGACAGACTTGGTAGGGTGCCACCAGAAGTAGATTGCCAAGAAAATCTAGAGACTAGGCCGTTAGGAGTCCACATTGACTTGGACGTGCACATGCATTTTGCCTTTAGGAGAGAAGAGAAAGAGGCTCTTCTTTATTCTGCATGGTTTTCTCTCTTCCCATCTCCTATCCTTGAGTGACAGGAGAGGAAATCAGGTTAGATTACAGAGCAGCACCTTGCTCCATCTACTTCACATTGATTCCCTGCCATCATATTCCCTGTATGCTGCCTGGGAAGGGAAGGTCTGCGTTGAAGCAAAAAAAAGCAGAGGATTGTTTTCTGGAGCACTTTCTAATAGAAATGGTGCAGGAGCCTGGTGAACCTGTTAACTAGCCACACCCCTGACCCTTTCTCTTATCCTCCTTCCCAATCATAACATTCCTGCTCTCTTCTTCCAACAACTGCCCAATCCCCTCTCTTGCCCCACTTATGTCTGATTCTCCTTTCTTGTAATCCTCTTCCCGTTCCAAGCCTTCTGACCCTGCATCAGTACTTGAGATTCTCCACTCATAAAAACTCTGCAGAAATAAGGCACAAACCAAGGTCGCAAATCTACTTTAATTAGAGAAAATAAATCTGTACAATCTCAACAATTTTATATAAATACGCTGTAAAATCGGGGGCAGCGGAAATCATTTTGGGTGGGGGGCAAATCAACAAATCTCCAGCCTCCATCCCAAGGTCTGTATTTGCTGATGTTGCGTTAGGCAAAATATTGGTGGGGCCGTGGTCCACCCCACAATTTCTTAAAAATTTTGGAAAGTTTGCCATAGTATATTCCAAATGTTGCTATATAAAATCCACCCCTTTAACTAAAGAAACACGAGGGGAAGGGGTCTATGCTAAAACTGAAACAAAGGATGGAAAACAGGCTACTACAGCTACCTACAGGCCATATGAACCTACGGAAACCAAGCTTACATCTCGGAAATCCAGGACTGGAATACCCCCTCGGGCTAGACCTAGATCCAATGGCAACGTAGCGGAGGATATAACGGATCAGACATATTCGTTTGCACCTGCACACAAATTCCTTAATGCGCTTGCTCGGCGGACCTAAAACCTCCAAAGAAGGCGGAGAGAGGGCGGTGCATTGTGACGTCATTTCAACAAACATGGCGCCGTCCTGCCGAGGCGCCTTCCAGAAATATCTATTGCTCCTGGCGCACGAGAACTTCGAATTCAGACTGCCGGTAGGTAGCACCCGCCGAAGCATGTGCCGGAGCTCGGGAGCGTGAGGAAGTTAGCACCTGACCTTTTTCCCTCTCTTCTGGCGGCGTGTGCGAGTCGCGCTTCTGACGTCAGGACAACGGTCGGCGCATTCTGCGCTAATCCTGGATATTTTGGGAGTACTGGTCTTCGGGATTGTGGGAGAGTCTGGGTCAATCGGGTTTCCTGTTGGAAACTGCATCTCTGCTGTTGTGGGCTAAAGTAACTTGCAAATTCTTATTGCCTTCTTGGCAAAGGACTATCTAATTTTGGAAGTTACAAAGCAACGACGATTGTTTGCCAAATTCTAGATGAAGTTTGTGTTCAGTTTCCTGATTGCCATCCTTTCTTGCAGAGTAGATCACCTAGTTCAGGTCCTTGACAGCCTCTAAAATCTTGTTTTATATGGAAGCCGCCCCTGTCAGTTTTTTAAAAAATTATTATTATTATTTATTTAGTTTTAATAAAAATATATACAGGTGTCTACTTTAAAGAAACATGATAAGAGGAAAAGTAAAATTTACATAAGGAAACAAATCAAACCTAGAAACTTAATTATATTACACCACTTTATTACTCTAGGATTAGCCTAGTGATTAGAGTAAGAGTGTAACACACAGGAGATTGGGGTTCAATTCCCACTGGCACGCCTTGTGACCTTGGGCAAGTGACTTTATCCTCTCTTGCCTCAGAAGAAAACGCCTGGCAATCTACTTCTGTTCATACCTTGCCAAAAAAACTCAGGAGCTGCTGGGTCTCCAGGTGTCAGCATTGACTTGATGCACTTTAAAAGAATTATCCAGAGGGCAATGAGAACAGTAAATAGGTAGAGCTAATAAAAAGAAACATTTCCTCAAGACAGGAAACAAGCCATTAAGGGAACCATTTTAGAAGTTCTATTTCCATATCAGTCCAGACAAGTGGGTTGTGTTACCCTACCAGCAGACTGGTGGAGACAAAGGACCAATGAAAAGCCTAGATTTCAATGACATCAGTCCCATGCATCTATTTGCCTCGGCTTCCAGAGTCCCTTCAGTACTTCTTTATCTCTAGCAGGTGGATGGACTTTCTCCTCTCTGAAGAAAATCTGAAGAATTGAGAGGGAAAGATTGATTAAAAAAATGCTTGTGACAGACCTCTTTGAGGGTGACTCTCACTTGAGCGCGACATGGGAGGCTCCACTAGATTATGTTTTTTTCAGTAGTCATTGGAGGAGGGAAAATTGATTCATTGATTCAGCTCCATGCTCTTACCCTGGATAAGAGCCTGTTGAGCAGCCAGAAAACTGGAAAGATGGAAGAATTAGCAGCTTCACACAACCTCAATGCCCCCTCCTTTCCCCCCCCCTCTGTCTCCCGAAAACTACAGAAGGCTCTCAGAGGAATCTGCCTGCCAGTCCCCTTAAACACAGTGCTGTCAAGCCAGAGAAACAGTTTCAGGGGAGTAGAACCTGGCACGGATCCTTTGCCTGGGGCTCTCAGGGTGGTGAGTACCAAGGGTTGACCTCATTGTCCTTGTTGGGGGCTCCTGATTCAGTCTGTGTGGGATGCAATTTGGCGTAGAGTGCTGACGACTGCTTGTACTGTGTGTGGGTTTCCTGCTGTTTTCTGCATGCATGCGCCTGGCAGTCACACAGTCCCTGCTTGCATTCTCCCTGAGCGGCTCCAACACATGTTCCTACTCTTAACACCTGAAATGTGCGTTGCAATAAAAGCACCGATAATGCACACCTTTTGGACTGTCATGGCCTTAGCATCTGCTGTTGTACTGCATGTCTCAACTCTGTCGTCTTCCAGGAATTGTTATTTGGCCTGTAGCAAGTGAGGTATCTCATCTTTGGCTTCTGGAGGGCCTACTTCCCTCTCTTTTAGCTGGGGGATGCTGTTGGTCCGACCTTCCCTGCCTCAGGGCAAGAGGTGGCAGATGATGCTACGGGTAGGGATATTCAGCTGGCCAGAGGCTCCGGCGACTGTGCTGTGGGCCTTTTCTCCTCCTCTAGGTGATTGACGGTAACTATGTCCCCTAGTGTGGGGGGTCATTTTCACAAGGTTTTCACAGAGCTTCCAGAGTCCAGATAGCCCTCACCGGGATTATTTTCCTTTTACAGCAAGCCTAGTCAATCTGGCTTGGAAATTCAGATCTTGCAGCTTCTGGTTTCTCCTAAGCACAGTCTCTTGAGGGGCAGGTTGAGTGGAAGCCCTGTTCGATTGATGGCCATGTGTCCCTGGCAAAGAATGCCCCCTGGAGATGGGGATCAACTGGGATCTGTTTGAGATTTGGACTGTGACTTGGATTTATATGTTTAATATGGATAAAGAAGTACTCTCGCCTTCAGAGGCTTGTGAGGAGGCCGATGTTGTCTGCCTATTCTAGGAGTAGGAACTGGACGTGGGGATCCCAGGGTCTTATCCACCTTGAGCTTGGAGGATTCTCCAGATATGGAGCAGGAATCGAAGAGGCATCTACTCCAGCAAGAGGAGCGGAAATTGACGAATGTCTCCCATTCCCAGAGGTGCTCAAAGGCTTGTTCCGGTCGGAGTGGGATTCCCCCAACTCCTTGCCTAAGGGGATAAGGGTTTATAAGAAGATGCATTCTCTCTCAGAGAGGGCGTGTGTTGTGTGGTTTGATATTTCCAAGGTGGATGTGCAGGTCTGGTGGTTACCAGATGGACCACCTTTCCTGTGGAAGGTGGATTGGCCTTGAAAGATACTGTGGACTGAAAGGTGGATTTGTGTTAAAGAATCAGTTGGCTGCGGCAGCTGCTGTTCTTCTGTTGGCGGTATGTGCAGACTTGAAGTTTCGAGTCCTGCTCCAGTAGATTCAGTCTCATCCGCCGGATGATTCTTCCCCTCTTTTGGAGTCTGCTACGGCCTTTCTTTCTGATGCCATATATGACCTGGTAGGTCTAGCGGCCAGGGATTGTGCCCCGTTGATGGTGATATAGCGTTGCCTTGGCTTTGACATGGGGCAACGGACTCCTCTTTCAAAGCCCAGTTGCCCATATGGCCTTAGAGTGCTTCTGTAGGGTCCAATTGGGTGAAGCACGTAAAGGACCTAGGCAAGATAAATTCTTCTGCCTTCTGGAGGACGTCCAAGGGGCCTATGTAGTGAGCTGGAGCTCATTTTCCGTCAACCTCTGCCTGCTCTTCGCAGGAGCGCTGGTCGGACTCCAGGGGTCTTGGGAATTCCATTGCTCCCGGTCAGGAGAACCCTTCCCCTTATGGACTTTGGGCTCGTTCTGGGTTCAAGTACTCTGTCCTCTCCAGAGGAGGCCCCTCCCCGGCTGCGCAATGACGGTTTGGGGGCCCATTCTCTGGTCCCCCTGGTTGGAAGCAGGCTTCGCATTTCCTTTCAGGAATGGGTCCAGGTTACCAAGGATTGCTGAGTGCTAGACACCTTTCGGTTCAGAAGTGTCCCGGAATGCTATTCCGGATGCTTTCATCATCTCCCTTTGGGAGTCTGCGATCAAAGATGTATGGACCACCTTGGACAAGTTAATACGCCTAAAGGCAGTGGTGTCCATCTGCCAGGATGAGCGGGCCAAGGGCAGATACTCCATCTGTTTCATGGTGTCCAAGAAAAAAAAAGAAAAAGACGGTTCCTTTCGGCCCGTTCTGGACCTCAAGGGGGTCAATTAGAACTTAGGTGTCCTGCGCTTCTGAATGGAAACCTTGTGCTCTGTGATTGAAGCAGTATGCTGAGGGGAATTCTTGACTTCTCTGGATCTGGCCAAGGCATATTTTCATATCCTGATCTGGGCAGATCGGCAAAATATCTGCATTTTGCTGTGTTTGGCTCTCACTATCAGTTTACCACCCTCCCTTTTGGACTATCAACCGGGCTATCTACTCTTGAGGGATCTGTGTCCACCCATATCTAGATGATTGGCTCTTTTGGGCCCATTCCCTTTCAGAGGCATCTTGGGTGATGTCCCGAGTGGTGTTCTTTTTGGAAAGCCTCGGCTGGGTGATCAATCGAGGAAAAACATAGTAGCATAGTATATGATGGCAGATAAAGACCAGCATGGTCCATCTAGTCGGCCCAGCAAAGTAGCAAGAGTAGGTGCACCCATCACTCCGTGCAGATCATTCCTCCCCATGCCTCTGTTTAGGAGTGTACCCACCGCTCCGTGCAGGTCACCTCGAATTGTTAAGATATCCGAGAAAATTATGTGTATTTGATTTTATCTTGTTTCTATAAAGGGATCCACTGTGTCTGTCCCATGCCCTTTAGAATTCTGTCACTGTATTTGCCCCAACCACTTCCATCAAGAGGGCATTCCAAGCATCCACCACCCTTTCAGTGAAAAAGTGAACTCTTGCATAATCTGTACATTGATCAAGAAGCAGCAGTTCGAACGGAACAAGGAGAAACAGAATGGTTTAAAATGAGCAAAGGTGTAAGACAAGGCTGCATACTTTCCCCCTACCTATTTAATTTATATGCAGAACAAATCATCAGAGAAGCAGGATTATATGAAGACAACAGAGGTGTGAAGATTGGTGGAAGACTCATCAACAACCTTCGCTATGCTGATGATACCACATTACTGGCTGAAAGTGAAGATGATCTGAAACATTTGCTTCTCACAATCAAAGAACATAGTCTCAAAATGGGCCTGCACCTTAATGTAAAGAAGACAAAGATCATGACAACTGGCATAATCAACAGGTTCATCGTTGAAGGAGAAGAAATTGAAATTGTGAACAACTTTAACCTACTTGTATCAACTATCAATAAAGAAGCAACAAGCAGTCAAGAAATCAGATGACGCATTGCTCTTGGCAGAATGGCTATGAAAGACCTAGATAAGATCCTCAAGAGCAGAGATGTCTCTCTCCATACAAAGATTCGACTTGTTCAAGCCATGGTAATTTCAATAACATCATATGGATGTGAAAGCTGGACAGTGAAAAAGGTAGACAGGAAGAAAATTGATGCCTTTGAATTATGGTGCTGGCGGCGAATACTGTGTATACCATGGACTGCCCGAAGAACAAACCAGTCGGTACTAGAGGAGATCAAACCTAAGATTTCTTTAGAAGCTCAGATGACAAGACTTTGACTTTCATACTTTGGACACATCATGCGAAGAGAGAGATCATTAGAGAAAGATATCATGCTTGGCAAGATAGGTCAGCGCAAAAGAGGAAGGTCAGCAATGAGATGGATCGATACAATAACAGTAGCTACGGGTACCAGTCTGTCTACAATGAGCCGCCTGACTCAAGACTGAACACAATTTAGGATAGCTATCCAGAGCTATCTCACTTGGTTTGCAGCTTGTCGTGCTGTGAGGGCTTGCGTGCATCAGTGATGCTGAGAGCTAAACTATCGGTAGTTTAACTACTGGCAGGGTCTCCCAAGATGGACAGGTCTCAGCTGAGGTGCCAGACGAAGACAAACCACCCATCTGGGCAGCAGCAGAATGGGATAGTGTTGACGGCGGAGGATCACATTTCTGTGACAACGGCAACAACACCAAACTTAAACTGCGCGGAAGGAAGGCCCGGCAATCTACTTCTGTATCTTGCCATGAAAACCCAATGGATAGTTACAACAAAACAAATTGTGCTATGGTGCTGGAAGATGAGACTCCCAGGTCGGAAGGCACTCAACTAGCTACTGGGGAAGAGCTGAAGACTTTTCAGAGTAAAGCCAGCATTTATGATGTGGTTGGATCAAAGCCCTCGGGAAGTCTGACTGCTGATGTAGCTGCGCATGAAATGAGAGTCAGAAGCTGTAAAGATGTCTTACACATTGGAACATGGAACGTACGAAGCATGAACCAAGTGAAGTTGGAGGTGGTCAAGAATGAAATGGAAGTGTACAACTTGATCTGTTGGGTGTCAGCGAACTGAAATGGACTGGCATCGGGCACTTTGCATCAGATGATCACATGGTCTACTATGCTGGAAATGAAAGACAAAGAAGAAATGGTGTTGCATTTATAATAAAGAAGAAACTTGCAAGAACTGTAATGAAATACAATGCAGTCAGCGAACGCTTAATCTCTATTCGTCTATGAGGATTGCCTATCAGCACAACTATAATTCAAGTATATGCCCCAACAACAGCTGCAGAAGAGAATGAAATTGAAGAGTTCTATGAACAAGTACAAGCTGAAATTGACAGAACATGCAAACAGGATATCCTGATAGTCATGGGTGACTGGAACGCAAAAGTTGGCAACAAAGAAGAAGGCAAAGTAGTTGGAAAATATGGACTTGGCAACAGAAATGAAGCTGGAGAAAGATTGATAGAATTCTGCAAGACCAATGATCTATTCATTTCAAATACCTTCTTCCAGCAACACAAGCGACGACTGTACACATGGACTTCACCCAATGGATTGTGTAAAAATCAAATTGACTACATCTGTGGAAGTCAACGATGGAAAAGCTCTGTAACATCAACAAAGACAAAACCTGGAGCTGACTGTGGTACAGATCATCAACTACTAGTATGCAAACTCAAGCTAAAGTTGAAAAAGAGCAAACCACTCATGAATGCACCAAAATATGACCTTGAGAATATACCACTGGAATTTAAAGACTGCCTGCAAAATCGATTTGCTGCTTTAGATACAAATGACAGAGCTCCGGAAGAGTTATGGAATGACATCAAGAAGGTTGTGCTGGAAGAAAGCGAGAAGTCTCTACAAAAGGTTAAAAAGCAAAAACGGCCAAAATGGATGACGGAAGAAACTCTGAAAATTGCCCAGAAACGCAGAGAAGCTAAAGCCAAAGGAGAAAGAAAGACAATCGCAGAACTCAACAGAGATTTCCAACGTGCAGCAAGACAAGACAAGGAAAAGTACTACAATGACACTTGCAAGGAAATAGAAGCAGAAACTATTAGAGGAAGAACAAGATCGGCTTTCCTAAAGCTGCGAGAGTTAAAGAAAAAGTTCCAGCCTCGAATTGGAATGTTACAAGATGCTCAAGGTTCTATGTTGAATGATGCTGAGAAGATCAAGAAAAGGTGGAAGGAATATACAGAGTTTTTATATGATAAAGATCAAGTGGACCAACAGCCGTTTCAACCTATACCTTATGATCAGGAACCATTGGTGATGAAAGAAGAAGTTGAAGCAGCATTGAAAGCCTTATCAAAGAACAAAGCACCAGGCATTGATAGCATTCCCATAGAAGTATTGCAGCAATCTGATGCAGCTGTTACCGTACTTACAAGGCTCTGCCAAGAAATATGGAAGACAACATCATGGCCAACTGACTGGAAAAGATTTGTGTTTATACCAATACTAAAGAAAGGTGATCCAACTGACTGTGGAAATTATCGCACAATCGCTCTGATCCCACATGCCAGCAAGATTCTACTGAAGATTATTCAAAAGAGACTACAGCCATACCTAGAACAAGAACTACCTGAAGTGCAAGTAGGGTTCAGGAAAGGGCGAGGAACGAGAGACATCATTGCGGATGTGAGATGGATCCTTGAAAAGACTAAAGAATACCAAAAGGATATCTATTTGTGCTTTATCGACTATAGCAAGGCTTTTGACTGTGTAAACCATGAGAAACTCTGGGCCACATTAAGAAGCATGGGTATACCAGAACACCTGATCGTTCTCTTGCGTAATCTGTACATTGATCAAGAAGCAACAGTTCGAACGGAACAAGGAGAAACAGAATGGTTTAAAATAAGCAAAGGTGTAAGACAAGGCTGCATACTTTCCCCCTACCTGTTTAATTTATATGCAGAACAAATCATCAGAGAAGCAGGACTGTATGAAGACAACAGAGGTGTGAAGATTGGTGGAAGACTCATCAACAACCTTCGCTATGCTGATGATACCACATTACTGGCTGAAAGCGAAGATGATCTGAAACATTTGCTTCTCACAATCAAAGAACATAGTCTCAAAATGGGCCTGCACCTTAATGTAAAGAAGACAAAGATCATGACAACTGGCATAATCAACAGGTTCATCGTTGAAGGAGAAGAAATTGAAATTGTGAACAACTTTAACCTACTTGGATCAACTATCAATAAAGAAGCAACAAGCAGTCAAGAAATCAGACGACGCATTGCTCTTGGCAGAATGGCTATGAAAGACCTAGATAAGATTCTCAAGAGCAGAGATGTGTCTCTCCATACAAAGATTCGACTTGTTCAAGCCATGGTATTTTCAATAACATCATATGGATGTGAAAGCTGGACAGTGAAAAAGACAGACAGAAAGAAAATTGATGCCTTTGAATTATGGTGTTGGCGGCGAATACTGTGTATACCATGGACTGCCCGAAGAACAAACCAGTCGGTACTAGAGGAGATCAAACCTAAGCTTTCTTTAGAAGCTCAGATGACAAGACTTCGACTTTCATACTTCGGACACATCATGCGAAGAGAGAGATCATTAGAGAAAGACATCATGCTTGGCAAGATAGAAGGTCAACGCAAAAGAGGAAGGCCAGCAATGAGATGGATCGCTACAATAACAGCAGCTACGGGTACCAGTCTGTCATCAATGAGCCGCCTGACTGAAGACCGAACACAATTTAGGATAGCTATCCAGAGGGTCGCCATGAGTCGACTCCGACTCGACGGCACTTAACAACAACAACAACATTCAGAGGGTCGCCATGAGTCGACTCCGACTGTCAGACGGCTGCCTAGGGTGAGAACTTACACAATCTTGACGATGCATATATTCATATGATTCTTGCAAGGTATTGTGGGTAATGTAGTTCATTCACTCCCAAACACAGCTGAAGACAATAATTGAGTTGTGTAACCAGTGGTAAAGCCAATAAAATACTTCTTTTATTGATGGGGTTTAATTCACCCAGCACAAGTATGCTTGGTAGCAATATAAATGAGGTTACTTGCTTGCAGTGTTTAAATGGATAACATAAAGTCACAAAGCAAATCAGAAAACAACCTTCAACTTGTCAGGCAATTAGCTAATGTTTTCTTAGCAAATAATTACCAAATAAAAAGGCACAAAGAAATAAATGAACTTTGTTTGTTAGGTTAACTTCTGCTTATTTTCCACACAGTTCCAGCAGTGATTCTCCCTTGCTCACACACACAATCAGGTGCAGCTTTAATTACTATCAATTGACCAGCTGAAACCCTTTAGCTGGCTGGCTGCTACTGTGTGAACCCAAATCCTGCTTTAAGAGCTGTTTGCAGTGGAAATAAGAACAAAGTTAGGTTTCTTTGTGATGGCTGATGTGTTTGCTCACAGAAAGCTAGCAATAGCACTTGGATAAAGAACAGTCCATGTAATCAATAGTTTCATCTGCTGTAACTCCCCCTTCATCAATCAGCATAGGGTCACTATCATACATTGGTACAGACGAGTCTTTCAATAAGGCACTATCATGAGAATGCTTATTCCCTTGCTGCCATTCACTATTATAGATTGGGTCTGGATCAGTGTTCATACCTGAGCCTCTCCTGCTATCATAATTCCTCTCTGTATAGCCTGGCCAGTATGTAATCCAGTTATGATGTCCAGCCTTCCAATCTTGATCCCTGGACACTGGATCTTTCCTCACATACCTTCTGGCATAGGTCTGAAAGTCCTTTCCACGTGCAGTCTTCTCTCTTCCAGGTAGCCACTGGTGATTCCTATCTCTGCCATTCCATTCCTCTGGCTGACTCCAGTCCAATGGACTCTGCTGGCATTTGGAATACCTCCCAGTATAGGTACTGCCTTGGACCCTCCCAGACCTTCCAATGGCCTTTCTTCTCTTCCTTCCAGAGAGTTTCCTTCTCTCTCTATCCGCTTGGCTTGGCTTCTGCTTCTCGAGATGATGTTGGTGCTTGAGCTTGAAGCTGTTGCTGTATCTGTCTCTGAAGCTGTTATCTGAAGAATAAGCTCTATTCTTATTCTGTCCTAATGTGTGCTCCTCCCTAACACAGCGCAGCTGTGTTGAATCAGGCCCTGCCCTTTGAGATGAGTGCTTAGGGATTACCTCATAGCTCTCTTGATTGCACACACGTTTTCTCACTTCAGCCCCTCTCATGGCTGCTGGAAACCTGGTGCATTCTGGGACTGGTAGTCTTTTATGTGAAAACTCTGTTTTCTTACTTCTACCAGAACTGACAGGTTGCTTGTTCAGAGTCACATCATCTTTTCTATAGCTCCTACCTGAGCTATGATAAGCTTCCTTATCACACGACTCGATGGCACTTAACAACAACAACATAGTGCTTGTACGTCCATTGTAACCAAATACCACGTAAGTAAATCTGAATGTTGTTGATGTTGAAGTACAGACAAAAAATGGAAAGAGTCCCGTATGTAGGAAGTGATGGTAGGTAACAAGGGACAAAAAAAAAGTGTCAACAAATTGTGATAAGGGTTCCAGTACGGAGTCTCTGCAGGAAACAATGGGGCAACCCGGAGGGCGGTTTAAGCTTTTATGGATCTTTGGGACCATGTATAGAATGGGCGAGACTGGATGGGATTTATTCAAAAATCGAAATTCATTTGCGTAATCCACCCCACTTGAACTGCATGTGTGGTAATTTCATTTATCCGTCGTTGGAGGGTTGTCGTTGGATCCCCCAAGAGGATCCGGTAAAATATAACATCTAGCACATGAGCTTCCACAGTAACTTTGTATTGTGAAATATCTTGAATGTCAGTGGCTCCCCCCTTATCAGCCTGATGGATATAAATATCCTCACGGTCATGCAACGATTTTAAAGCCAAAAACTGTTGCTTTGTGACATTTGAAAAATACTGTCGAGGGGTTTTCTCCATCAAAACTAAATCTCGTAATACCAGTTGTTGATAGGTCGCTATAGCAGGATCCACCTGCCCCAGGGGCAGCCATTTAGAAGGATTTCTGCAAACTGAAAGAGATGTACCAGAAGTAGATCCCACATTTTTAAAAAAATGAGTGACTTGTATCTTCTGAAAAAAACGGTATAGTGCTACTCTCATACGAAATGGTTCGTAACGAGGCGTGGGGACGAATGATAGCCCTAATTCAAGCACCTGTAATTGATCAGCAGGTACAGGAGCAGAGGCCAGATTAATCGCTGTAGTTTTGAATGGGATCTGGTGGTAGGTCCCCTCCGACCCTCCTCCACATACTAAGGCCGGCATGCTGTAGGGCAGCCCCTGGAAAAAGGGGGTTGATTGGAAACTTCCCCGCTTTTGAACCGATCCATTAGAGATGGAATCTGAAGATTCACTACTAACATCCGTTGTGTCTTCAAAAGTAACCTGTTTCTTTTGTTTGTTCGCCAACCGTTGATGGTGCTTCCAAGTATACACTTGGTCCTTCTCATAGTCACCTGTGTCCCGCTGGAACTTCTTAACCTTCACCTGTCTCACTGATTCTTTAAATTGAAGCAATTGACCCTCAAAACATTTCCAATCCACTTGAAACTTTTCTTCCGACATGGATTCTTTTAATTGCTTTTCCATGTCTTCTACTTGAATCTTTATGGCTTCCTCTTCTGATGTTAACCGCTCAATTAGTAATGCAATCAGATCTAAACCACATTTATTGAGAATACTATTCCATGTTCCATGAAATATTTTATTATTTGCAAACATATGAGGAGGTTTTAACGTTCTCAAACCCCTTGGGATCATCCATTGTTTTAAATATTGTGCCATGGTGGCAGCATGAAGTTGTATCCGTATTTGTTTTTTATGCAAACTCTTAAATTCTACCCAAGAAGCTGAGACATTATCCACTAATTTTTCAATCTCTGTTTCGAACAATAAAGGCCTCTTTACTAAGTTATTAATCTGTTCTTCCGTATAGGCAAAGGTGGAAGTGTTCAAAGGGAGACCAGCATCTTCAGAGGCCATGGTCTGTAAGGGAACTTACTAACTACCTTTTAAAATTAACCCTAAAAACACATAACCCAACTCTGTGATAATCTAACTAAGAAATGTGTGTGTTTAAGTTTTGTCGGAACCGTTGCCTTGAAGATGTAACACCCTCTCGTAGCAACTATGTTCCTTTTGTTCTTTATTAAAATGGGGGTGTAACCCCAAAATTAACCCTTAAAGATATTTAAATCAAAAAGGGTATAAACCGATTGAGTTTGTGTAAACTAAACAAATTATTCATGAATTAGTAAAAGGTGGGGGTTAACTTAGCTCTCCCAAGTTGTCTCGTCCAACTCCAAAGGTGCCGTCAACAAATGGGTCACTGGAACATTGGGTAAGCCTCCTCTTCACCACGTAGATAATGAAGATAACTCCAAGATTCACCACTTATTCAAAAATATTTGAAAAATACAACCCAACGTTGTGTTTTGGGCTTCTGATTCTCACAGCCCTTCTTCAAGATTCCATTGCGAATGTGAATTACCCAACTTGCTCGTACTCTTTATATTAGTCAAGGAAATATGACGTCACAAATCGATCAGCCTACCACAGCCTCTAATAGAAGGGACTCCCCCAGGTCAAAGAACACTCCACCAGTCTAAAGAGGAATTCAAACCCTCAGGCATTAAGAGAGTTTAGATAGAAGATCCAAAATTGTTCACGGTATAAAAGACGTGCGCCCCGATCCCCTCCTCGAGGCTGGACAGGAACATGATCTAGAACACGCCATTTCAAATCCCGAAAATTATGGTGAAATTCCTGACAATGTTGAACAACTGGAGCTGACAATACTTTTGTGGTAATACGAGAACGATGTTCTTGTAGCCTCTGTTTAATACTACGAATAGTTTTGCCGATGTAAAATTTATTACATGGGCAAATCAATAAATATACCACAAAGATAGATTGACAGGTTGTATAAAAATGACTAAAATTTTTGATGGGTTATAGGATGTTCCCAAAACAAGCCTTGCAATGTGGTATCACAAAATTCACATTGTTGGCATGGGAAATGTCCCTTTAATGGCAATAGAGGCGTGCGTTCAGTAGTATGAACCACCCAGTCTGCGATGTTATGGCTCATTTTGAAGGCTATCATAAGAGGCCTATCAAGGCTAGAATGCATCGATAGAACAGGCCAATGTCTCCTCAAAATGGATACTACCTCAGTAGCTTGTGGTAGGAATGGTAGTACCCCTACAAAAGGGGCCGGATCCTGTTCCCCTCGAAAAGGCCTTATCTGTTCCCCTCGAAAGGCCTTATCTGGCCTTTTCAAAGGAGGCTGTTTCCATTCAGCCTGTGCCTGCCTTCTTGCCTAAGGTGCTTTCTCCTTTCCACATTAATAATATGCTCTGCCTGTCGTCCTTCTCTAAGGAGCAGTGTCGGGGGAGGAAGAAGGATAATAATCTTTCCCTTGTGGGTGTCTGGAGGGTGATTCTCCGGTACTTGGAGTTACAAATTCTTTTCGTAAGTTCAAACCATATTTTTTGTGCTTTTTGCTGGATCGCGCAAAGGTGACGCGGAAGCTGTTGACTTTGGAGCGTTGGATTAAGGAGGCCTTTATAGAACCGGCTAGTTCCAGAGGGTTAGCTCGCCCATTCTTCCCAAGCACAGTTGTCGTCATAGCTCCTGCAGATATTTGTTGAGCAGCAGCATGGGCATTACTGCTTGGATGTCCACGCGTGGGTGGGCACGGCCTTTGGCTCAAGGGTACTGCAAGCTGCTGTGTCGTCTTCCCACCCAGTGGAGTTGTAGCTGTAGGGGTTAAGTGCAAGGTTAAGTGTTAGATAAGTGTCAAGGGATTATTTTAAGGGTTAAGGGATTACAATGTTCCTGGTTCATAATCACTCAATGGCTACCACGAATCTCAAAAAATTCTAAAGAACAACAGCCAGGCTGCTATATCATGTGGGCAACACTTGGGCCAGTACAAGAAGTAACCCAGCACAAGAAAAACCATATAAGGAAGTATCATGAGCCCAGCAGGTGTAGGTCTGAACTGGAAAGTCCAGACATAGGCCTACAGGGGCAATGTGCAAAGGAGCACGTACACAGGAAACCATAAGCTGGCAATGTATATGCTAGGCCTTAGCCCTGAAGAAAGCAGGAGGCTGGACGACAGTTGGTAAGTATAAAGAGAGAGGGGGGCCAAGGGGATTTTGCAACAGGAACTAAGGGGGACAAACAAGGAAATAAGAAGGGAGGGGGGAGAGGACACAGGAGGGATAGATCTGGGGACTGTATGCATAAACAGAAGCAAGGAAAGATATATATGTAGCAAGCTTTTTAGATTCGGGGGAGGAGATATTCTGGAGATGCCTAGTGCTCGATAGAACTCTCTTCCCCACACACTTGCCTGTATTGGTCATCAGTTATCTAATAAACAGAGACTCTGATTGCACCTGTACTGACTTTTGGATCTGATCATTATAGGAAACTAGTAATAATTAGGTTGTGGTCTATTTTGTGAGTAGCAGGGCCTCACATAGCTTTGGTACATCCCACTTGTCTGGACTGGTCTAGCAGGACGATATGGAAGGTGACATTTTACTTACCAGTTAATGTCCTTTCCTTGAGTTCTGCTGTAGTGCTCTGTTCTTCTGCTGTAGTACCCTTGTGTCCACTATGACTTTTTTTTTTCTTCAAAACTTTATTTAAACACCCAGATAACACAACAAAATCCAACAATTACAACGGTCCCCGCGTGGGGTGGGTTTCTGATCCCCACAATCGGGGACAAAGATATACAAGGGGTGTAATTTTTCCAGAGAGAGAAAAAGGATAAGAAAAGAAGAAAGGAAGAAACAATAATGCCCCCCTCCCCCCTCCCACCCCCCCTCCCCACCCCCCAGGAGACATGATCGCGCCCAACCGAGGAGCCCCTCCAAGTAAACCAACCCGGTCAACCACCACACCAGTACCGAATCAGCCGACAGCAACAATCTTTACTTGGTCATCGTCCATTGCAACACTTCATTACGACTTCTGGAACCCAACTGCTGAATGTAGGGATCCCACACTGAACTAAAGATAAGCCAACGCGTGGGATTACCCCGAGCACTCCGACACTCATGCATCATCAAGTGATGAAACTTAGTCCGCCATTCCCAGAAGGAGGGCGATCTCTCTTCTCGCCACCGGTGGAGCAAAGGCCCCTTCGCCACCAAACAGGCCTTCCGCACCAATAACCTCCCCCATTTTCCTTTGGGCGAGGTAAGTCTCAGGCAGTCCACAGTGACAAAGGCGGCATCCCACTGCACCCGTTGGCCCAACAGAGCTTGCATATACGTAGAGATCCGCGTCCAATAAGAACGTAGTTGCCGACAACTCCACCACATATGCAGAAGGGTTGCCATAGGTGTCAAACACCGTGGACAACTGCCATCTACCGTCAGATGGCTACGAAAGGCTCGCCTCGGGGAGAAATACACCCGAGTTAGTGATTTAAAATGTATCTCTCGCCACCGCACCTCCTCTACCAAAGAGGCCATACGCCGAAGGCCCGCTAGAACAGTACCTGGGGGGACCTCGCACTGCAACTCTGTAGCCCACGCAAGTTCCACGGACCGGTAATCCAGTGGTTGTCGAAACTCATCAAGGCGTAATTTTAAGCGTCGTATGGATGGTACAAAGTCCCCCCCCCAGATCAAAAAACTCTATTATCTGCGCCGAACGGTCGGCATGAAGTTCAGCAGTCGGCAACGACGTCACGTAGTGTGAGAGCTGCAGGAATGAAAATAGGTGCACCGAGGCCAGGCCATATTCCGCCTGTAGAGCCGAAAAAGGCTTACAGTGTCCCGAAGTGTCCACCACGTGTCCTACAGTACGAATCCCTTTCGCTGCCCAGTCACGTAAAGGGGCAGTCTCCGTACCCAGTGTGAATTGAACATTCCCCTGAAACGGGAGCCAACTGGAAATTTTCCAACTTCGCTTCCAGAATATATTGAGCTGGCGCCAAGTCCGCCGCACGGCCCCCAACAACACACTTTCAGTAATGTAAGGCGGCAACAAACGGTCCTCCTGATGCAAAAGGGCCAACAAAGAGAACGGTGTGACACAAGCCTCCTCGACTCGCCGCGGTGTAAAGACCTCCGTCCCCCCCAACCAGTCTCCCAAATGCCGAGCCTGGCAAGCCAAGGCATAGGCCCTCAGATCTGGGAGCCCCATGCCCCCTTGGCGCCAGCTCCCTCTGTCGCACCATCGGAATGCGGGCTCTCGCCCCTTTCCACAAGAAGCCTTTCAGTGTCCTTTCGAATCTGAGCAAATCCCGCCGCAGAACCCACACCGGAAGAGTTTGCAGCCAGTAAAGAATCTGAGGCAGGACGACCATTTTAATTACTGCAAGTCGTCCGGATAAAGACAGGGGGAGGGAGCTCCACGTATGTAGCTGAGATCGTAATTTAGTCAGTACCCGGTGCAAATTAACCTTATAGAGCTGTGCTGACCGGGGCGTAAGGACGATCCCCAGATATACAAAAGAGTCGTCAGCCCAACGCAGGGGGAACACGCCCCGCCACACCGGCCGCACACAACCCGAAACATCTAAGGCCACGGACTTCTCTCGATTAATACGAAAGCCGGCAATTCGACCAAAGACCTGGAACTCCTGCAAGAGCGCCGGCAACGAGTCCTGGGGGGCCGCCAGATGCACCAGCAAGTCATCCGCAAAGGCCGACATTTTGAAAATCTGCCGGCCCATGGCGACTCCCGATATCTCTCGTGAGCCCTCCACCCTGCGGATCAGGGGGTCAAGAGACAATACGAAAAGAAGAGGGGATAGGGGACAGCCCTGTCTAGTGCCTCGCCTAAGGGGAAAATCCTCAGAGAGCAGCCCGTTACACAGAATCGCGGCCCGAGGATCAGCATACAAACATCTCACCATTTTGCAGAAGGACTCCCCCAGGCCGTAGCACGGGAGCAGATCCTCTAAATAGGACCAATTCACCCTATCAAAGGCCTTTTCCGCGTCAAAGCTTATAAGTAAAGTCTGCTGAGCCTGGCGTTGCACCCACTCAAGTGATGCCACGATCTTCCGCAAATTGCGGACCGCATAGCGGTGTCGCACAAAACCAACTTGCGAAGGATGAACCAGTTGGTCAAGAACCCCCGCCAGTCGTTCTGCCAGGATTTTAGCGAGTAACTTAAGATCGAAGTTAAGCAGCGAAATCGGACGATAAGATGCTGCACTCAGCGGGTCCTTTCCCGGCTTGGGTATAAGAGTAACATGGGCTTGATTAGCACCCCAGCGAAAGGAACCTTGGGCAGCTCGACAGGTATGCACCGCAAGCAGGGATGGAGAGATCAAATCACTCAAAATCTTATAAAACTCCGCTCCCAGCCCATCAGGCCCCGGGGATTTATAGCAACTCGCCTGAGATATTACTGTCTGCACTTCACGCACCGTAATCGGTTGATCCAATTGTTCTCTTTGCAACTGCGTTAAGCTAGGAAGGGTCAAGTCTGCAAGGTAGTCCCGCCGTTCCTGAGGGGAATCCGGTCCAGCAGCATATAGATTCTGAAAAAAGGATTGAAAGACCCTAGCAATCTGAGGACTAGACCTATGCAGCACTCCCCCTTCGTCCCTCAAGGCCGAGATTAGGCGGGATCCCCGGGGGCCCCGCAGACAGCGAGCCAGCAGCTTCCCAGGTTTATCCCCCTGAGTATGTAACCTATAACGGTAATATAGAACGGATTTTTTTGCACGTTGATGCAGGACCTCATTCAGCAGTGTCTGAGTCTCTACCAACCGCTTGCGATGTGCTTCATTGGGATGTCGGGCAAGGAGTCTCCTCAGAGTCACGACCTCCTTCTCCAAGCGAATAATACGCTCCGACATTAATCTCCGCTTCCGAGCCTGAAACCCGATAATGTCTCCACGGAGGACCACCTTTGCGGTCTCCCAGACTAACTCAGGATCATCTTGATGGTTTCGATGATCTGATTCAAACTCTTGCCAGCGCTTCCGCAGAAAGGTACGAAAATGAGTATCAGTGTAAAGATCAAGGGGAAATCGCCATAAATGAGTCCTAGGGAGCGCCTCGCCCCACTGGAGGTCCAACCAAATCATCGCGTGGTCGGAGATCTCCCTCGGTCCTATCCGTGCATCTCGAACCGCGGCAAACAAAGCGCCCGTAACTAACAAATAATCGATACGTGCCGAGGAACCATGGGCCCGCGATTGATGCGTATAGTCCCTTTCCGATGGGTGTAGCAGTCTCCACGGGTCTACCAGCCCCATACTCATGCACAGCCGCTGCATCGCCCTGGTGGATTGTCGGCGTTCCCACGACCCCCCCGAGGTGGTGTCCATTCCCACGTCCATCACTCCGTTAAAATCACCCCCCAGAATTACCGGAATATCCGGTAAAAAGCTCCAATTTAGAGGCCAGTCTAGCATAAAACCCAGGTTCGAAGACATTAGGTGAGTAAAGGTTCCCCAGGGTCACCAATTTACCATCCAACCTACCCTGCACGAGTAGGAATCTCCCCGAGGGATCAATAACCTCGCTCACTTTATCAAACCGTACAGTCTTATGAATCAAAATAGCAATGCCACCTTTTTTCCCAGTAGCTGGGGCCCCAAAGACCTGCCCCACCCACGCCCTGTTCAATTTACTGTGCTCCTCCACCGACTGATGGGTCTCTTGGAGCATAGCTATATCAGCTTTATGCCGAGCCAGGGCCTGCAGCACCTTCGAACGCTTCGTTGGGCTTCCCAGCCCACACACATTCCAAGAAATAATCCTCAGGGCACCATCGGTGGGAACAGGTACCTTGGCAAAAAACTATCCAATAGTCTTGGGAGAGCCCCCCCAGCCTGAGGCTCCCTCCACATCACTCGAGTACTGTGATTCCCAAAAAGAAAGACTCCCGCACGGGCGCGATCATGTCCCCCCTTCCCCTGCTCCCCCCCCCCCCCCTACCCCCTACCACCCCCACCACATAGTGGCACCTCATCGTCCACCTAACTTCCCCCAGGTAGTTAAACTACCTTCAGAGATCACCTGGATGCGTCCAGTCTCCCGCAGCTCATCCTCCTACAGCTCGGGGCACCAAAGCGCCCGAGTTCCAGGGGCACAGAGCGAGAGGCAAAAAGCAAGCAGCATACAATACCAACAGATCGATGCAGGAGACATACATATTACCTTGTACAGTATCCTGTGATAGTCATGCCCCTTTAGAAAGTCCTTGCAATTACTGATCGCATGGTGTAGGGAAGCCTCACCTGACAGTCGGATGTGGCATAAAAGCAGGAAATAATAATAGCATAAACATAAGCAAAAGGTGAAAGAAACCAATAAAAACCCCGCTCCCCCTCCCCTACTACAGCCCGTCTCCCCTCCCCCCAGGGGCCCTACTATGACTGTAGCAAAGCCAGGAGATCCCACCCGGGTAACAAGGGGGGGGGCCCCCGCCCCAGGGCTTATCATCCCGCACCAAGTAGCCCCTCCGCTCCCCCACCCCCCGCCCATGGAGGGGACCCATCTAACCCCGCCCGGACGCCAAGTTGGCAGAAGAGGAGCGAGCAGGTCCAGAGGGGCTCCCCACACTCACCACTGACACACATTTGCTCTTCTACCGATATCCTCCCCCCCCCCGCCTCCCAGACCCGCTAACTCCCCTCGCCCCCCCCCACCAGCTCTTTCACTCAATCCCTCCCCTCCCCCACCTCCCCCCCCCCAACGTGTCCCCCTCTAAACCCCCCAACCCCATTCTCACCCAATCTCTCCCCCTAGTATCAAGGCATACTTAAGGGGGACGATAACAAAAATAAACACAGGACCAGCTCGCTCCGCAATATTACGCGGAGTAACCAAAGGCTGGCTACAGTAATAACAAAGTAAACTGAACAACCTGTCACAAACAATGGTACGCAGTTTGAGCGTCTGGGCCTAATGCAGAGCCGGGCCACACGAGGATCCCGCTCTACTCCCACACTCTCCTGCAGTCTCACGGGGGAAAATCAAAGTCCGGTACTCCACCCCAGCCATCCCGGTCCAATTCCCAGCACTCATCGGGGTCCGGTAACTTCTCTCTGGAGGGAGGGGGGGGTCCCCAATCTCTTTCACTTACAGCACTCCTAATCCAAGGTCCAACACGGGGATCCCCCACCGCAGGAGCCACTTTGCAACGCTAGTCACCAAGACAACCTGCCCACTAGGAGCTGGAGGTAGAAGCGCTGCCCTCTCGAGCAATACGCTCGACATGTGCTGTGGCCTCCTCCTCCGAATCAAACACCCGATGAGCCCCTCCGTGAAAGACGTGCAGTCGGGCAGGATATTGAATCGAAAACTTTATATTGGCTGACAACAATTTTTTGCAGAGAGGGGCATACGCTCTCCGTCGCTGGCTGAGAGATGCGGAGTAATCTTGGGCGATCCGGAGAGTAGAGTTTTCATAAGTAAGTCCATTTCGCTGGCGGGCGGCTCGAAGAATCTCCTCTTTCTGTGGGTATTGAAGAAATTTAGCCAAGACAAGCCTCGGCCGGGGGTCCCGAGACTGCCTACCACCAACGCGATGAACCCGCTCGAGTAGTAGGTCGCCGCTCTCCAGACTGCCCGCAAAGAGCTGGGGGAGCATAGTCTCCACGTAGCGCTTGAGATCTTTGTCTGCGATTGTTTCGGGGATACCCATTAGGCGCAAATTGTTCCTTCTCGACCTATTCTCTAGGTCATCAATTTTAGCCGCTTGTGCCAGTACCTGGGCCTTCAGAGTTGACAGCTCCTGTGTGGCCTGCTCGATGGAGTCCTCCGCTTTGCCGATACGCTCCTCGGCCTCCTGGACGCGGCTCCCCAGAGCCCCGACCGAACTCTGAAGGGCATCCATTTTTTCATGGAGAGCGGCAAATTGATTCGAGAGCGCCTCAGCAACTGCAGCAGACACCTCCTCCAAAAAGGCCGGGGATGACGGGGAGCGGGGCAGAGCATTGCTGTCGGCCATTTTCGCCGTAGATGCCACTCGCTCCCTCTCCCGCCGAGTCGTCTTGGTCGATGCTGCCATCCGGGTCCCGGCAAACCAGTCTGGAATCCAAATCTCAAGGGGTATGGGAAGGCGGCCAGGGCAGTTGTTAGCAGAAAAACTCGCTCAAATCACGATAATTCGCCGGTTTGAGTCGCGGGGGACTGGAGCACATGCAGCACACGTCTGCTGTCCTCACCGCATCACGTGATCTCCGTCCACTATGACTTTTATACTTGGCTCTGCAGGTTCATTGTCTACTGACAGCTTAATGTTTCTGTTTTCCTGTACATAGTTCTCTAGTGTTTATCACTCATTGTTGCCCACTGTTGAGGTTGTGTGAAGCTTGCCATTTTTTCCCATATGCTTTGGGACAAATACTGAAAGGATCTCTGCTGGTTGAAGCAAATAGAGGCATGGGAGTGATGTAATTGAAACTTAGGCTTTTCATTGGTTCTTTGTCTCCACCAATCTTCTGGAAGGGGAATACAACCCATTTGTCTAGACTGGTCTAGCAGGACTCAAGGAAAGGACATTACTGGTAAATAAAATGTCACTTTGTGCTTTGGACATCTAAAAACAGTCTTAGAGATGTTTAAAGCATAGAGCCAGTTTAGAAGATGGCTCCGGCACGAACAAGCAGCTGAAAAGTGCTGGTTTTAACTGAAAAACATCCAGAGGCTATCTGCATCTAGGTCCCATGTTATTCAATGAACCTATGTTATTCAGTGGGACCTAGGAGCAAATAGCCTGGGTTAACTTGTTAGACCAGCTTATTAGACATACCCCTAGATCTGCTACTATATCATAATTCTGTAAGCTATGCAGAATACTGGGAAAAGTTAAAAGCGATTGGGTAGGGTTTGCATTTTTGGTGGGTTCTTTGAATTTGTTGTAGCTGAGAAGTGGATTGCTAGAAGCATCACAAGCTTGCTGAGTAGGGAAGACTGGAGGAAGAGCTAAGAAAATAAGACAGACTTATTCATCATTTGTTGATACTATCAATTTGTACTCCACAAATGCTTATTAAATGAAGAATGCATACCCTGTTGGATTTGTAGTAAATGCTATTAGGGCTGGTTTCAATGTACTTGAACCTTTTGATTATAACCATATCTGCAGATGGTGAGGGACTTTCCCATGTAGCACTGAGAAGGGTGATTTTTTTTTTTTGCATACAGCTTCTGATGGGATAGATTTCTCAGCTGCTCATTTTGTTGAATGTTCTTTGCTATCTCCAGGAACAAGCAGGAATGAGTCTTCACATGTGGGTATTGTCGGTACCGACAGAGCCCGCGCGGGAACGCTCCCCAGCGTCCAATCAGAAAGCTTTTGGGAGCATCCCACAGCGCCTGCGTGCTGCCTTCCCGCCTTTCCCAACTGTCTCTCCTCAGTTCTTCTTTTTACGCGGAGCCAGCAGGTCGTGTTCCTGTCACCGCAGAAGAATTCCTTATTTTTCTTTATTTCTTTTGTGTCGCGTCTGCCTTCTTCGACGCTCTACCGGTACCGCCGGTCTTTTTTCTTTTCTTCTTGTAAAAAAAAACAAACAAACTTTTTTTCCCGTTTCTTTTTTCTTCAGGTGCACTTGTGTTTTGGGCCTTAGGCCCCAAACTTTTTTTCCTTAACATGGAAAAGCCTGCCTCAGGATTTAAGAAGTGCACAAAATGTGGCGGTACCATTTCCGTCACCGACACCCATGACTGGTGTCTAAAATGTTTAGGTCCTGACCATTCCATCACAGAATGTATGTCCTGTTCTATGATGTCTAAAAGGGGTCGGCAGAACCGAGCTGCCAAGCTCAGTACCCTGTTTCCCTCTGATGCGGCTTCGGTGGCATCGACGTCTTCCAGGGCTTCTTCTTCCTGACATGGATCTCAGGTAACTAAACATAAATCTAGCCGGTCCTCGAAGGGTAGATCTCCTTCCAAGCATCGAGATGCCTCTGGCGTTGCCCTCGAGGATTCTTCACTGGCAAAATTACCTGGCAGGAGGCTTCGGCCTCTAAAGCATCATCATCGGGGTTCCAGGATGATCTCGATGGTATGGCCTCGACAGATCTCCTGGTGCCATGCTCTGGGGTACCGGTGACTCCCACCGGTACCGACTTCCAAGCATTGGCGTCGTCGATGGATCAGAGGATTCTGTCCATAGAACGCAGTCTGGCGGCTTTCCTTGTGGCATCGACGCCTGTGGTACCGCAACAGACTATCCCACCGGTACCGGCTCTAGCATCGCCATCGGTACCGCTCCCGGTACCGGTGACATCGGCATCGGTGTCTGCTATGCCGGTACTCTGTCTTCTGAAGCCCTCCAGTACCGATACCCCGGTACCGGTTATTCCCGATACCGATCCCGGTCGGTACGGGTATTGGACTTTGCAAGAGCATCCGGACAGAAGATACTTCGATTCCTCTGAAGACTCTGAGGATTCTGAAGAATCGGTCGATGCAGTGATGCTTCTTCCACAGGAGGAGTCCTCTCCTAAACGAAGGATGTCTCCTCCAGAGGACTTGTCTTTTCAAGACTTCATCAGGGAGGTGGCTCGGGGCCTTTTCATCACGGTGGCCCCTGAGACAGAGCCCAGAGCTAAGGAGTTAGATATTTTACAATATCCTAAAACTCCTAAGGAGGCAGCTACCTTGCCTATTCATGAGATTCTGTATGATCTCATGTTGAGGATGTGGGAAACACCTTTGACCACCTCCCCTCATTCTCGCAGGTTGGATACCATGTATCGTGTCCCTCCTTGTCCTGGTTTCCATAAAACTCAACTTCCTCACCACTCTATTGTGGTTGAGTCTGCTATGAGAAAGATTAGAAGTGCCAAAAGACATGCCTCTAATCCTCCAGGACGTGAATGTAGAACCCTGGATGCTTTTGGAAGAAGAGTCTTCCAAGCTTCCATGTTTGCTGCGAGAATTAATTCCTATAGTCTTTACATGGGAATGTTCTTAAAAGAAGTCACTGATCATTTGCAGACTTTAAGTCCTTTCATTTCTGAAGATAAAAGACAGGACTTTCTCACTTGGCTCAAACATGCCCAAGATATCTCCAAATTCTCCAACCGTGCAGCTTTCGACTCCTTTGAATGCGTAAGCAGAGCCTCAGCTATTGCCATAGGTGCACGTAGAATTGCTTGGCTTCAAGCATCTGATTTGGAGATCTGGGTTCAAGATGAATTGGGAAATATCCCTTGTACAGGTGAAAACCTGTTTGGTAAAGATTGGTAAAGATGGATGCTGAAAATTCTGCCTTGGATAGACTATCCAAATCCATAGCTGCTCCTGCTAAGAAAAGGTTGTTCAAGAAAGCACCTTTTTCTAAAAAGGGAAGATTCTATCCTGCTTATGGTCAGCGGGCATCTTCTGCAGCTCAGTTCCCTACCAAACGTCAGCAATCATCCAAACGGAGCAAAGCAAAGGCTGCTAGGCCTCCTCCAGCCCAGCAACCTCAGGCCCCTCAGGGCCTTTGACTTTCCGCTAGAGAACTTAGCCTTCCTGGCTCTGGAAGGACCAGAGCCCTCCACCATTCCAGGAAGGTTATGTCATTTTGCTCCCAGGTGGGGGCAAATTACAGCAGAGCATTGGACACTCTCCATCATAAGAGAGGGGTACAAACTTCATTTTTCAAGCTTGCCCCCTCACAAGAGTGCACTAGTTCAATTCTCCAGCCTCCCTCCTCAACTTGTTGGGGCAGGAGGTTGCCACCCTTCTCGCCCAGGGGGCAATAGAGGAAGTGCCTCTTCAACAACAGGGCACAGGTTTCTACTCCTCCTATTTTCTTATTCCAAAGAAAACAGGGGGCTACAGACCCATCTTAGATCTCAGAGAATTGAACAGATTCCTAGTCAAGGAAAAACTCAAAATGATTTCTCTGGGAACTCTGCTGCCATACCTTCAGAGTCAGGATTGGCTTTGTTCTCTAGATCTCAAGGATGCATACACCCATGTTCTCATCCATCCAACTCACAGAAGATTCCTTCGGTTCCTTTTTCAAGAGAAGCACTATCGATACAGAGTGCTCCCTTTTGGTCTGGCCTCTGCACCAAGGGTGTTCACAAAATGCATGGTAGTGGTAGCTGCATTTCTGTGCACCCTGGGAATATTCGTCTTCCCTTATCTGGACGACTGGCTCATTCGAGCTCCCACTCAGTCAGAGGCCAAGAGTTCTCTAACCTGCACAATGCGTATCCTTCAGTATTTAGGGCTGGTAATAAACATCCCAAAATCCAATTTGACCCCTACTCAGTCCCTGGAGTTTATAGGGGCGTTGCTGGATACCACAAGGGCAAGAGCCTATCTCCCCCAGACCCGTTGCCTTCGCTTGGTGCAGTTAGCTTCTCAAGCAGATTTGAAGCCCCACTTAACTGCTCGAGAGATGTTACAGTTGCTAGGCCACATGGCATCCACCGTGCATGTGGTACCATATGCTCGACTTCACATGAGGGCAGCTCAGTGGACTTTATCCACCCAATGGATCCAGGCATTAGACTGCCTGTCAGACAAAATAGCAAACACAAGTCACCTCATTTTGTCCCTCCAGTGGTGGAAGTCCCCTCAAAACCTGTTGCTGGGGTCCCCCTTTCAGCAGTCTCTACCCCAAGCAACTCTCACAACAGATGCTTCTCCAATGGGGTGGGGAGCTCATCTGCAAGACCTCTCCACCCAGGGCATCTGGTCCCCACAGGAGAGTTGTCTACATATCAATCTCTTGGAACTCAGAGCAATCTTCCTTGCTCTGCGGGTGTTCCACACCCTGCTCAGCTACAAGACAGTCCTTATCCACACAGACATGTTCTATGTGAACAAGCAGGGCGGAACTGGCTCTCTGTCGCTTTGCAGCGAAGCTTTGCGACTATGGGCCCTCGCCAGAGAGCATCAGATTCATCTTCTGGCAGTTTATCTTCCAGGCGTTCAAAACTCTTGGGCAGACAGGCTCAGTCGAGTTCTGCTTCCACACGAGTGGTCCCTACATCTGGACCAGGTGTCCAAGATTTTTCAGATTTGGGGAACCCCGGACATAGACCTCTTTGCAAGTCCGTGGAATGCCAAACTTCCCTGGTTCTGTTCCAGAACTCCGGCTCAGGGAGCTCAGGCAAGGGATGCTTTCCTCCTTCACTGGGGTCAAGACTTCCTCTATGCCTTTCCACCCATTCCCCTAATTCCCAAAACCCTGTTCAAGCTTCAGAGAGACAGAGGCCAAATGATTCTCATAGCTCCACATTGGCCACGGCAAGTGTGGTACCCTCTGCTTCTACATCTCTCTCAAGCTCCCTCCCTGGAGTTAGGGTCTGCTCCAGATCTCCTATCTCAAGAGGACGGAAAGTTATGGCATCCCAATCCCCAGTCTCTGCATCTCAGGGCTTGGTTGCTGAAGGCCTAGATCTCCAGGATCTTCATCTTTCTCAACAGGTGAAAGAGGTTCTTTATGCTTCCAGAAAACCTTCCACTAGACGTTCTTATGCTTTCAAGTGGAAGAGGTTTACTATCTGGTGTTCTGGGAAGGGTCTTAACCCCCTTGCCATACATCTTGAATCTTTGCTGGAGTATCTCCTCCATCTGTCTAATGCAGGCCTTAAGACAAATTCAGTAAGGGTCCATTTGAGTGCTATTGCAGCTTCCCTTAAGCCTCTAAATGGACAACCTATTTCCTCTCATCCTCTTGTAGCAAGGTTCATGAGAGGCCTCCTTTTAACAAAGCCTCCCATTAGACCACCTCCGGTGGCATGGGACTTGAACCTGGTTCTTGGTCAGCTTATGAAGCTGCCTTTTGAACCTTTGGCTACCACCTCCTTGAAATACCTTTCTTGGAAGGTCATCTTTCTCATTGCAATCACATCAGCACGTCGTATTAGTGAATTTATTTATTTTTATTTATTTATTTTATTTACAGTTTCTTTTATACCGCGCTATTTGACATCAGTGCGGTTTACAATGAACAGAAACTACACGTCACAAAATTGATCAGTGCTTACAATGAACAGGACAATGAACTGGGTATACATTAAACAGGTTTCATAAACAGAGAACATAATAAAACTATGTACAAAAAGCAACTATGTACAAAGCAACTAAATGCAGCTAATGTTTCTTGATGAGAGGAGAAGCAAGGTGAGATTGCAGCTCTGCGCGTTAAGACTATGGAGTGCATGAGTTTAATGTGTTGGCCTGGGGTGTAGAGGTGGGTTGGTGTGAGAAGGTGTCTGAAACATCGTAGTGCTGCAAGAACAGGTGATGCTTCAGTGCCTTCCTGAACTGGGAGAGGTCACTGATGGTTCTGATGCCTGTTGGTAGGGCATTCCAACATGATGGTGCAAAGTAAGAGAAGGCTCTGGATCTGGTGACTTGAGAGCACTTCGTGATTGCCTTAGGTAGTACAAGAGAGTTGGAGGCAGTCGATCTCCTTGCTCGATTAGGGGGTGTAATTGAAATCAGGTCGGTGATAGAAGATGCAGAGTTGTTATTGATCGCTTTGTGAGTCATAGTTAGGATCTTGAAAGAGATCCTGGACTGCATAGGAAGCCAATGTAGCTGTTTCAGTATTGGAGTGATGTGGGTTCTCTTGGAGGCTCCATAAAGGATTCTTGCAGTTGAGTTCATGGCCAATTGTAAGGGGTTGATCGTGCTCTTTGGTAGGCCATGTGGGGCATTGGCGTAGTCCAGGTGGGGCATTATTAAGGCCTGAAAGACTGATCGAAAGTCATCTGGTTCTAGCAGCTGATGCAAATGACGAAGGGTCCGGATTTTATGATAGACAGATTTCGCTACGTTGCTGATATGAGCCTTCATATTGAGATGTTGGTCGAGCGTAACCCCTAGGTATCTAACTGTAGTCTTGCAGAGGAGCTCGGCGTCGCGCACCTTGATGGACCCTGGTGAGGTGAATGCAGGGTTTCTGGTCACGAAGAGGACTTCTGTCTTTTTAAAATTTATCTTAAGCATTTGTGATTTTAACCAGTCTGTGACCGCGTCAAAGCACTTGATTAGTGGGGAGAGGTCAAGGAGGTCTGTTGAGAATGGCATATACATAAGGACATCATCAGCATAGACCAGGTAGTTGATGTTAAAAGAGTGGATGAGGTCACAGATAGGCTGCATATAAACGTTGAAAAGTAAGGCGGAGAGGGAGGAACCTTGTGGCACACCTTTGGTTTGCTGGAAGGGGTCAGAGGTTGAAGATCCAGAACGAACATGTTGCCAACGGACTCTGAGGTATGAAGAACACCAAGAGAGGGCTGATCCATGAACTCCCTTCTCTCTAAGACGTGATAGGAGAACTTCATGATCAACAGTGTCAAACGCTGCGGCAATGTCCATGAAGATTAAAGCAAAACCTTGTCTGATGTTGTTTAGGCCTATGGTTAGAGTATTGAACAGGGAAGTCAGTAGGGTTTCCACACCGTGTGATTCACGAAATCCATGCTGACATGGGTGCAAGGGTGCATTGGAGTCAAAATAATCTTGTAGTTGACGTTGAGTAATCTTTTCGATGATTTTCGAAAGGAGAGGAATGCTGGAGATGGGTCTATAGGATTCCATCAAGGAGGGGTCCAACCTGCTGTTTTTTAGGAGAGGTCTGATGGAGGTCTGCTTCAGAGTGTGGGGGAATGTCCCCGTAGAGAATGATACATCTATCATTTTAGCTAGAAATGGGCTGAGATCAGCCCGAAGTGACTTTATCCAGGAAGCTGGACAGGGGTCGGAAGGTGATGTTGTGGGGTTTATTTTTAAGATGGTGTCTTGAATGACTCTGTCATTTGGGGTGGCGAAGGATGAAAGAGTGTGTTGAGTCTCACATGAGAGTTGGCTAGGTGAGGGTAGAGGGACAGTGTAGGGAGTGTTGGCTGAAGTGGGGGGCATAGAGGTTGGATCAAGCTGATTACTTTTGCTTCGTAAGTAGTTGGCATATTCCTGAGGATCTAGGTGGGGTGGAGCACCCTGAGAAGGTTCCTTTGCTAAGGTTTTCACAATGTGGAAGAGCTCGTGAGGTTTGTTGAGGGAGCGCTGTAGTCTGCCTGCGTAATATTTTTTCATACTGGAAGATACGGATGAGCGATGTCTTGCTAATTGTGTTTTGAATGCATCATGATTTTCGGTTGATCTTGATCGTCGCCACCGTCTTTCTAGTTGTCTGAGGAGGAGGAGTGATTTTCTTAGCTCTGGGGAGTACCATGGTGCATTCTTTTTCTTATGGGGTGCTTTGATTGAGGTAGGAGAGTGGATCACAGCATCTAGGCAGGAGTTCCAAGAATCGACCATGTCATCAAGGCTTTTTTCAGGAGGGCAAAGTAGGTTCTGGGTCTTCTTTAGGATGTCTTCTCTGTTAAAAGGGTGAAAGCGTCTAAAGTGTTCTGGGGAGGGTGCATCTGCTGGTAATGTCTTGGAAGATCTAGAGCATATAGGCATCTGAAACAGGATTAGGAGATGATCAGACCATGGTACTGTGATTGAATTTAGGTAGGAATTGTGCCAATGGGTAAGAGCTGATTGTGGTGCAAAGATAAGGTCCAGTGTGTTACCTTTTGTATGAGTAGGAGAGTCGACCAACTGAACATAGCCTAGTTCACTGAGAGCATCAATAAAGGCATTAGTGTGGCTGTCTTGAATGGTTGGGAGGTTAAGATCGCCTAGAACCCAATTTAGGGTGTGTGGGTTTGTAGAGTTACAGGCCAGATCAATGATTGTGGCTAAATCGTCTGGTGAAGAGGATGGTGCTCTATAAAGTAAATTGATAGTGACCTGCTTATTTGTGATGGTCACAAAGTCAAGGGTCGATGTGCTGTTTGAGGCTACAAGCTGGAACCTAAGGTCCGATTTGGATAAGATGAGTACCCCTCCGCCACGGCGGTCAGTTCTGTGACATGAGTGAACTATGAAGTTGGGGGGAACAATCTGGTGGAGGAGCACAGAATCAGAGGCAGATAACCAGGTCTCAGTGACACATAAGATATCGAGGTTATGAGCTGAGAGAATATCTATTAGGGCTGGCCATTTTTTCCGTATTGATCGAGCATTTATTAGTGCGCATTTGAGGTTAGAGGGATGGAGAGGCTGTGTGCTATGAGGAGGGTTGTGCTGCTGTAGGGCAACATAGATCACATGTGGGCCAGGTGGGCGCCGTGGTGGTTCAGTTTGATGGTTGGGGAGGCCAAAAGGTCTATTCCCTGGTCTGTGAAGGATTGGAATAGTGTTGTGGAGTGAAGTAAAGGCTAGGGTATCATAAGTTAACGCTATTAACATATAACAGAGGGAAAGGGTAAAGGGGTATGCGGTTGAACAATATGGTAGCATGGTGAAGGTAAAGCGTGAGCTAGTGTAATGGTACTAGATAATCTGTGTGCAATAGGAAGTGTTTGAAAAAAATATCTAAACAAAAAGGCAGAATAAGTGATCCTTTAATTGAATAGCTAGAGCAATACTGGAATAGTATCTATTTAGTATACACTATTAAACAGGATGCATAACATTCGGAGACAGAGTAACTAGAAATAGTATACAATGTTGCCAGGTGACTGACTGACTCTAGCCGTATACTCTAGTGAGAGACCTGCATAGGTATACGGTGTGCAATACAACAACAAACCTGGTCAGGCATTATATGTGGGCTCCGTTTCGAATTTCATATAGTGCCCCGCCTAAGGGCCACGCCAAAGGGCCCACTGGCGAGGCCCTCAGGCGCGGGCCCGCCTGTCGGCGGCTCGAACTTAATGGAGCTGCTGCTCCCCTCCCACAGCCCGGATTGGGCCGGAGGCAGGCAGATGGTCTGGCCCCTCTCACCGGGAGTCCAGCGATGGAGTCTTTCCCGCCGTCGGCGGCTCGAACTTAATGGAGCTGCTGCTCCCCTCCCACAGCCCGGATTGGGCCGGAGGCAGGCAGATGGTCTGGCCCCTCTCACCGGGAGTCCAGCGATGGAGTCTTTCCTTCCGTCGGCGGCTCGAACTTAATGGAGCTGCTGCTCCCCTCCCACAGCCCGGATTGGGCCGGAGGCAGGCAGATGGTCTGGCCCCTCTCACCGGGAGTCCAGCGATGGAGTCTTTCCCGCCGTCGGCGGCTCGAACTTAATGGAGCTGCTGCTCCCCTCCCACAGCCCGGATTGGGCCGGAGGCAGGCAGATGGTCTGCAAGCACTCGTAGCTAATCCACCTTATACAAGGTTCCATCATGACAAGGTAGTCCTTGGGACTCATCCACACTTTATGCCTAAGGTGGTCTCGCCTTTTCACCTCAACCAGGAGGTCTACCTACCTGTCTTTTTTCCAGGACCTCATGCATCAAGTGCAGAGAGGAATCTTCATACCCTGGACTGTAAAAGAGCTCTGGCTTTTTACTTACAGAGGACACAGCAGCATAGAAAGTCCTCTCAGCTCTTTGTTGCCTTTGATCCTTCTCATTTGGGACTACCAGTCTCCAAGAGAACACTATCTAACTGGATTGCCCAGTGCATTTCTTTCGCCTATCAGAGTAAGAACCTTTCTCTGGAGGACCATGTCACAGCTCACAATGTGAGAGCCATGGCAGCCTCAATGGCTCCTCTGAACTCTGTGTCTATTGACGACATCTGTCGAGCAGCCACTTGGGCCTCGGTTCATACCTTCACAGCCCATTACTGCTTGGACAAGGACTCCCGCCGGGATGCCTTGTTTGGTCAGGCTGTTCTCAAACACCTGTTCCATACTTAATCAACTCCTACCCACCATCCCTGATGGGATGCCAGAGATCCATGTGGGGAAGTGCAGCCCTGTCCCAGGGACACACAACTTCTGGGGTCTCTCCCTGGCATCTAAAGCTAGGGAGTTCCCATATGTGAAGACTCATTCCTGCTTGTTCCTGGAGATAGCACAGTTACTTACCTGCAACAGGTGATCTCTGGGAACAGCAGGAATAAGTCTTCACAACCCACCCACCTCCCCTAGGAGTTGTATCTCTCTATCTCTTTCCTTTCCCTCTCTCTCTCTCTTTGTATCAGCTTAAAACTCAACTAAGGAGAGACAGTTGGGAAAGGCAGGAAGGCAGCATGCAGGCGCTGTGGGATGCTCCCAAAAGCTTTCTGATTGGATGCTGGGGAGCGTTCCCGCGCGGGCTCCGTCGGTACTGACGATACCCATATGTGAAGACTTATTCCTGCTGTTCCCAGAGATCACCTGTTACAGGTAAGTAACTGTGCTTTTCTTGCCTTCACTGTAAATAGTATTACAGATGCAACCATGTCCAGATTTCATCCTGAGGCCAGCACCTCTCTATTACCAAGAAACAGGCAATTGTGATCAAGAGGTAAAACAACTTTATTAAAACACAACCTGGGTAATAGATAGACCCTACATGTCCATGTTATGGCTTAAACTGCTCTTCTTCAGGGGTCAAAGCACAATATAATCTGCAATAAAAGCAATAAAAATAATTAGTTTAATACAACAATATTTATATCTCTAATACAAAAAGTGTATCCCTCACTTCGTTTGCAGCTTGTCGTGCTGTGAGTGCTTGTGTGCATCAGTGATGCTGAGAGCTAAATTATCGGTAGTTTAACTACTGGCAGGGTCTCCCAAGATGGACAGGTTTCAGCTGAGGTGCCAGACCAAGACAAACCACCCATCTGGGCAGCAGCAGAATGGGATAGTGTTGACGGCAGAGGATCACATTTCTGTGACAACGGCAACAACACTAAACTTAAACTGTGCGGAAGAAAGGCCCGGCAATCTTCTACTGTATCTTGCCATGAAAACCCAATGGATAGTTACAACAAAACAAATTGTGCTATCGTGCTGGAAGATGAGACCCCCAGGTCGGAAGGCACTCAACTACCTACTGGGGAAGAGCTGAAGACTTTTCAGAGTAAAGCCAGCATTTATGATGTGGTTGGATCAAAGCCCTTGGGACTTCTGACTGCTGATGTAGCTGCGCATGAAATGAGAGTCAGAAGCTGTAAAGATGTCTTACACATTGGAACATGGAACGTACGAAGCATGAACCAAGGGAAGTTGGAGGTGGTCAAGAATGAAATGGAACGTGTACAACTTGATCTGTTGGGTGTCAGTGAACTGAAATGGACTGGCATCGGGCACTTTGCATCAGATGATCACATGGTCTACTATGCTGGAAATGAAAGACAAAGAAGAAATGGTGTTGCATTTATAATAAAGAAGAAACTTGCAAGAACTGTAATGAAATACAATGTAGTCAGCGAACGCTTAATCTCTATTCGTCCACGAGGAATGCCTATCAACACAACTATAATTCAAGTATATTCTCCAACAGCTGCAGAAGAGAATGAAATTGAAGCGTTCTATGAACAAGTACAAGCTGAAATTGACAGAACATGCAAACAGGATATCCTGATAGTCATGAGTGACTGGAACGCAAAAGTTGGCAACAAAGAAGAAGACTAAGTAATTGGAAAATATGGACTTGGCAACAGAAATGAAGCTGGAGAAAGACAGACTGATAGAACTCTGCAAGACCAACGATCTATTCATCTCAAACACCTTCTTCCAGCAACACAAGCGGCGACTGTGCACATGGACTTCACCCAATGGATTATATAAAAATCAAATTGACTACATCTGTGGAAGTCAATGATGGAAAAGCTCTATAACATCAACAAAGACAAAACCTGGAGCTGGCTGTGGTACAGATCATCAACTACTAGTATGCAAACTCAAGCTAAAGTTGAAAAAGAGCAAACCACTCATGAATGCAGCAAAATATGACCTTGAGAATATACCAGTGGAATTTAAAGACTGCCTGCAAAATCGTTTTGCTTTTTTAGATACAAATGACAGCTCCAGAAGAGTTATGGAATGACATCAAGAAGGTTGTGTTGGAAGAAAACGAGAAGTCTCTACAAAAGGTGAAAAAGAAAAAACGGCCAAAATGGATGACGGAAGAAACTCTGAAAATGGCCCAGAAACGCAGAGAAGCTAAAGCCAGAGGAGAAAGTAAGACAATCACAGAACTCAACAGATTTCTAACGTGCAGCAAGACAAGACAAGGAAAAGTACTACAATGACGCATGCAAGGAAATAGAAGCAGAAATTATTAGAGGAAGAAGAAGATCGGCTTTCCTAAAGCTACGAGAGTTAAAGAAAATGTTCCAGCCTCAAATTGGAATGTTACAAGATGCTCAAGGTTCTATGTTGAATGATGCTGAGAAGATCAAGAAAAGATGGAAGGAATATACAGAGTTTTTATATGATAACGATCAAGTGGACCAACAGCTGTTTCAACCTGTACCTTATGATCGGGAACCATTGGTGATGAAAGACGAAGTTGAAGCAGCATTGAAAGCCTTATCAAAGAACAAAGCACCAGGCATTGATAGCATGCCCATAGAAGTATTACAGCAATCTGATGCAGCTGTTACCGTACTTACAAGGCTCTGCCAAGAAATATGGAAGACAACATCATGGCCAATTGACTGGAAAAGATCTGTTTATACCTATACTAAAGAAAGGTGATCCAACTGACTGTGGAAATTATTGCAGAATCGCTCTGATCCCACATGCCAGTAAGATTCTACTGAAGATTATTCAAAAGAGACTACAACCATACCTGTAACAAGAACTACCTGAAGTGCAAGCAGGGTTCAGGAAAGGGCGAGGAACAATAGATATCATTGCGGATGTGAGATGGATCCTTGAAAAGACTAAAGAATACCAAAAGGATATCTATTTGTGCTTTATCGACTATAGCAAAGCTTTTCATTGTGTAAACCATGAGAAACTCTGGGGCACATTAAGAAGCATGGGTATACCAGAACACCTGATCGTACTCTTGCACAATCTGTACATTGATCAAGAAGCAACAGTTTGAACGGAACAAGGAGAAACAGAATGGTTTAAAATATGTAAAGGTGTAAGACAAGGCTGCATTCCTTCCCCCTACCTGTTTAATTTATATGCAGAACAAATCATCAGAGAAGCAGGATTGTATGAAGACAAGAGGTGTGAAGATTGGTGGAAGACTCATCAACAACCTTCGCTATGCTGATGTTACCACATTACTGGCTGAAAGTGAAGATGATCTGAAACATTTGCTTCTCACAATCAAAGAACATAGTCTCAAAATGGGCCTGCACCTTTTTGTAAAGAAGACAAAGATCATGACAACTGGTATAATCAACAGGTTCATCGTTGAAGGAGAAGAAATTGAAATTGTGAACAACTTTAACCTACTTGTATCAACTATCAATAAAGAAGCAACAAGCAGTCAAGAAATCAGACAACGCATTGCTCTTGGCAGAACGGCTATGAAAGACCTAGATAAGATTCTCAAGAGCAGAGATGTCTCTCTCCATACAAAGATTCGACTTGTTCAAGCCATGGTATTTTCAATAACATCATATGGATGTGAAAGCTGGACAGTGAAAAAGATAGACAGGAAGAAAATTGATGTCTTTGAATTATGGTGCTGGCGGCGAATACTGTGTATACCATGGACTGCTCGAAGAACAAACCAGTCGGTACTAGAGGAGATCAAACCTAAGCTTTCTTTAGAAGCTCAGATGACAAGACTTCGACTTTCATACTTTGGACACATCATGCGAAGAGAGAGATCATTAGAGAAAGACATCATGCTTGGCAAGATAGAAGGTCAACGCAAAAGAGGAAGGCCAGCAATGAGATGGATCGATACAGTGAGCCGCCTGACTGAAGACTGAACAGAATTTAGGATAGCTATCCAGAGGGTCGCCATGAGTCGACTCCGACTCGACAGCACTTAAGAACAACAACACAAAAAGTGTTTACCTCAATTCATTTGACATAAAGTTATCAAATAAGATTGCTTTGTAAATGAACTGAAAAATAAAGATGAGAAATAATATTATATAATTAATATTTATGCACAGCCTCATAAGAATGTATTACAAATTCATTTTAAATTTACCTCTATAAAGATAGTCTCCATTGATATCGGTAAAAGCAGCTATTCTAAAAAAAAAAAAAAAAAAAATAAAAACCCAAAAACCAACAAAAATGGAAATTCAATTTTATATTACTCATTACTCATTTTTTGTATTCTTTGTAATTGTTTTTTTTCACAAATTGTACATTAGAAGTCAATATTTTCAAGGCTAAAGTGGCTGAACATTTTCTGTTTTATATAAAAATAATAAATCATGCCTAAAACCAAAATTAAGTATTTATGATTCTTTTCAAAAAGTAAATGTGTCAAGGATCACTTTAGTTGAAAAAACATCTAATTTTATTACATATTAAAAACCAGCCAAGCAACATTTTAAAACATGAACAATTTTCAATGATTTAATCACCTGGTATATCCTCTGGTATAGCACTGAGAGAAGCCAGTATTGTCTGCCTTCAGCAGGTGGCAAGGTGAATGGACTGGTACAGCAGTGAAAATAGGTCTGACTCTTTTCGCCCACACTTCAGTGCAGATGCCTTGGATTGAGTCTTGAAGGGTTTGATGGCTTGGAACTCGGTTATCCTGGAGCAGATAGCCACCCTGTACCCATGCTGTTTCCTGGGGGTTACAAGTGGCGGTGGGCTGGAAGGAGAGCAAGAGAGCTCCACCTGGCCCCTAAGGGGAGTCAGTAAGTTGGGTCCAGGCCCCTCTTGCTCTCCTACTCTGTTCTTCAATTTTTTTTTTTGCTTAAGTCCATTTTTTTCCTATTGATTTCTATGGCAGTTCAGTAGACTCTCAGCTGCTTTGAATAAAGCAGATTAATTAATTTAAAAAAAAAGCCTTCCTCAGCCACAACTCCCCAGGCCTGTGTGGGCACCTGGGCCTCCCTTATTGGGTTCCTCCAGCATGCTCTATAGGCCTCTGGATTCTTAGGACTCCTATTTGCCACGGCACCATTTAACTTTGGTGTGTGTTTTTTTTTTCTTTCTTTCAACATTTTCTCCCTTTTGCTACTATGATTTTCAGTGGCCTGATGCAACTGTGGCCTCTAGCATTTTTCTTTTACCACGGTTGCAGTTTTTTGCCCTAGATCGACAGCAGTGCTTGGGGCACCTTTTGGCTGGCATGTGGGGGGTCTGATACTGGGCTTGTGGCCCCTGCTGCTCTTTTCTAAATGTGTTAAATTCAGTACATGCGCTTGCGGCACTATCCATTGCATTAAACCATGTTGATGGTACTATTAGACTTCTAATAGTACTATCAATATGGTTTAATGCACTGGATAGCGCCGTGTGTGTATATACTGGATTTATCACATTTTTATTTGATTAGCACTCACTAATTTTAATATGTTTCATACTGTCAGATTTATGTGCTGCTTCATGGTCTCTTTTTGCTATCAGTGATGCAATTATGCCAGGTGCTGTTTATGAATGGTTCTAAGTACTTTGTGGGAGTCAGAGTATCCTAACTATATTGACTGCTGTTGTGATCACATATACAGAGGAATTTAATTTAATTATAGACTACCGTCATTCTTTCGTACTCCTGTAGGATGTGATCCTTTACTGTGGGCTCCTCCATATCCCCTTTATAGTTATGAATGCACATAGGTATCTCCTTACATTTACTCTCCCCTCTTAAGACTGATGTTGCATTATCCCCTCTGTGCTTGAACTCTGGTTTCTAGCACTATAATGGTGCAATATTAGTTTTTCTTGGACCATCAGATCATTGTGTTCATTCGTAATTAATTAAAAACACTAATTTTGATTTCATATATTCCGATATGATATATGACCCTGTTGACAGCACCTGTAGTACTCCTGAAAATTTGCAGCTTCACGTCTGTCTGCCCTTTGACCCGCCCTTTTGCCATGAAACCTCCTTTTTAAAATTTATTTATTAAGATTTTGATATATACAGTTATCCAGAAGAAATTACAAACAATAAAGAAATATAACATAAGAAGTTTCAGTCCATATCATGGAGAGTATACAACAAAAAAAAGAAAAAACGCTCAGCAACCAAAACAGGGACCGACTCAATATCAAACCAATCACTATCTACTCATAGCCTAAATATTCATAAACCACCCTTCAACAGGCCATAAGCAACAACCAAGTCTGTTAACTACTTTCTATTCCTTTTCTTTATCCAATAAAAGTTTCTCTAAGTCAGAGGAAATCCCACAAATATAGCGTTGTTGCCCAAAAGAAACTAAAAATTTACAAGGGTTACGTGAGAAAAAAAGTAGCACCTAGAGCAAGTGCCCTAGCTTTCAAGGCCAAAAAAGATTTCCTCCTGGCTTGAGTAGTACGAGAGACATCTGGGAACATTGCTAGAGTATCTCCACAAAACAAAGAATCTTTCTTCTTAAAGTGTGCCTTCAACACCACAGCTTTTGTCTCCCTCCGATAAAAAGGAAACATAGGCCATGTGGTCTTTTTCCGTCATCATGTTTCTAGCTAGTCTGCACTTCCATATCAACCACTACAACAATCCCCTTTTTTCCTTTAGAGATCCTCTGTGTTTGTCCCATGCTTATTTGAATTCCGATACGGTCCTCATCTCTACCACCTCCACTGGGAGATTATTCCACAGATCCACCACTCTTTCTGTAAAGAAATATTTCCGCATATCATTCCTGAATCTAACCCCTTTCACCCTCATCCCATGTCCCCTTATAGCAGAGCTTTCTTTCAATTGAAAGAGGCTGTTCTGTGCATTTATGCCATGGAGGTATTTAAACTTATCAATCATATCACCTCTATCCCGCCTTTCCTCTAAGGTGTACATATTAAGATCCTTAAGTCTGTCCTCATGTGCTTTATAATGAAGACCACTAACCATTTAAGTAGCCATCCTCTGTACTGACTCCAGCCTGTTTATATCCTTTTGAAGGTGTGGTCTCCAGAATTGCACACAATACTCCAAATGAGATTGCATCAAAGACTTATACAAAGGCACTATCACCTCCTTTCGTCTGCTGGCCATTCCTCTTCCTATGCACCCAAGCATCCTTCTAGCTTTTGCTGTCGCCTTTTCTACCTGTTTAGCTACTTTAAGATCATCAGACACAATTATGCCTATGTCCCGCTCTTTAGTGGACAAAAGTACTTCACCCCCTGTACTATATCGCTGCAGCCCAAATACATGACCTTGCATTTTTTAACATTAAATCCTCAGCTGCCAAATTCTAGACCATTCTTCAAGCTTAGCTAGATCCCTCCTCATGTTATCTACACCTTCCTGGGTGTCTACTCTATTGCAGATTTTGGTATTATCCACAAAGAGGCAAACCTTACCCGACGGCCCTTCCGCTGTATCACTAACAAAGATGTTAAAAAGAATCCAAACCGAGAACAGATCCGTGGGGCACACCACTGATAACCTCCTTCTCCTCAGAGTGAGCTCCATTTACCTATACCCTTTGTTGCCTCCCACTCCAACCAATTTCCAAACCAAGCAGTAACTTTAGGGTCCATCCCAAGGGTGCTCAGTTTATTTATAAGTTGCCTGTGAGAAACGGTGTCAAAGGCTTTACTGAAATCTAAATACACCACATCTAGGGCTCTCCCTCGGTCCAACTCCCTGGTAACCCAGTCAAAGAAATCAGTCAGATCTGTCTGACAAGACCTGCCTCAGGTGAATCCATGCTGCCTCAGATCCTGTAATCCACGGAACTCCAGAAACCTCACTATTTTCTCTTTCAGCAGTGTTTCCAATAATTTACTCACCACCAAAGTTAAACTAACCGGCCAGTGGTTTTCAACCACATCCTTACTTCTGCTTTTGTGTAAAGGGGACCACATGAACCTCTCTCCAGTCTTTTGGCACCACTCCCGACTCAAATGAGGCATTGAAAAGGTCAGTCAGTGGAGCTGCTACGACGTCTCCAAATTCTCTCAGTATTCTAGGGTGTATCCCATTTGGTCCCATTGCTTTGTTTACTTTAAGTTTAGCTAGTTTCTCACGAACACAGTCTTCTGAAAATTGTTCAAGATGCCCCTCGCTTCTGTTCCTGTTTGTGGGTGCTTTCTGAGGTCCTGCTCCTTCTGGTTCTTCGTCTGTGAACACAGAACAGAAATATTTGTTAAGCAATTCTGCTTTATCCTCATCGGCTTCTACATATTCCTTCCCTTCACCCTTGAGTCTGACAATACCACTTTTGCCCTTCCTCTTCTCACTAACATATCTGAAAAATGTCTTATCCCCCCATTTTATTTCATTGACTATTTCCTCCTCTTTTTGAATCTTTGCTTTCCTTACTACTTTGGTAGCTTCTCTTAAGTTTTTCCATATACAGATGCCTGTTTTCCTTTCTCTGTGACCTCTTGTATTTCATGAAGACCTCCCTCTTTTACTTCACCTTTTCAGCTACTTCTTTCGAAAACCATAGCAGTTTCCTTTTCCTTTTACCTTTATTTACCATTTTAACAAAAAGGTTGGTTGCCCTTAAAATATCCCCTTTCAGTTTTGCCCACTGTTTTTCTACATCCCCCAGCTGTTTCCATCCCACTAATGACTCCCTGAGGTATTGTCCCATCTTGGCAAGGTTAGTTTTCCTAAAGTCTAAGACCCTTGCTTTTGAATGGATTCTAACAGCCCTAGTCTTAATACTGGAGCACACCATCTGGTGATCACTGGATGCAAAATGACCTCCCACTATAACATCAGAAACACTTTCACCATTGGTAAGCACCAAGTCCAGTATGGCCTCTCCATGTGTGGGTTCTGTTACCAATTGCCTTAATAGTTTTCCCTGTAGAGAATACAGGATCTCCTTACTTTTAGATGATACTGCAGCTGGCATGTGCCAATCAACATCTGGCATATTGAAATCCCCTATCAGTATCACTTCCCCTTTCCTAGCAATGCTGCGTATGTCTTCAATTAACTCTCTGTCCATCTCTTCCTCCTGTGAGGGAGGTCTGTATATCATGCCAATGCAGATAGATTTCTCTTTCCCTCTTTCTAGTTTAACCCACAGTGCCTCCTCTCTCCCTTTTTAAGCTCTGTAGTTCGAAAGCTTTAATATTAAGGATATAGTTATATTGTTACCTGTAAAAAGTTTACATTTGTTTTATGTAAAATGACTAGGGATGTACTTTACCATACCTTGTAAACCATTCTTCTTTGTAAACCGCACTTGATCCATGGGAAAGTGCGGTATAGAAATGCTTGTTAAATAAATAAATAAATATTATTTTTTTACATATAGTGCCACTCCTCCTCCCCTTCTTCCTACCCTGTCCTTTCTGAATAAAGTATAGCCTGGAATAGTTACATCCCAGTCATGGTTTTCTGTGAACCATGTTTCTGTAACTGCCACTAAATCCAAGTCAGCAACTCCCATTAAAGCTTCAACATCTGGGATTTTATTTCACATGCTATGGGCATTTATACACACCACTTCCTTTCACTTACCTGGGGGCTTGCTTCACCCATCCCCAACGAATCTAGTTTAAAGCCCTCTTAAGTAGATTAGCCAGTCTGCTACTGAAGACACGTAGAGCTTTCTTGGACAGATGAATGCCATCTCTGCTCTGCAACCCTTGGAACAGCATCCCATGGTCCAGGAAACCAAAACGCATTCGATGACACCATCCACGCAACCATGCATTCATTTCTAGGATGCGAGCTTCTCTGCCTTGGTCTTGACCCTCAACAGGGAAGATTGAAGAGAACACCAGCTGTGCCCCTATCTGCTTCACCCTCTGTCCCAGAGCCATGAAGTCACTTTTGATATGCTCAGAGGGATACCTGGCAGTATCATCTGTGCCGACATGGATTAACAACATTGGGCTTGATGAGTCTCGGCAAACTCTCCGTAACATCTCGGATTTTGGCACCTGGCAGACAGCATACCTCTCTGGACATTAAGTCTGGTCGGCAGATGGATGCCTCAGTTCCTCGGAAGAGTCACCAACCACCACTACCCTTCGCTTCCTGGTGGTCACTGATTCTGCAACTTTGGGGCACTTGAGCTCTGGTTCTTTCCTTTCCAGGGATGCTTTCACCTCCTTCACTTCCAGGGCTGCATAATGGTTCTTCAATTCAAGGGCTGGAGAAGTTGGATTGGTGATTCTGTAGGCCCTGGTGACTTCTGTCCAACCTTCATCATTCTGTAGGCACCCATCTTCTCCTCTGCTGGAGAGCTTGGATTTGCAAGAAGCATCTCATCAATGTGCTTCTCACTGTCTTGAATGCTCCTCAGCCTCGCCACCTCCTCTCTGAGTTCCTCCACTTGTTTCCTGAGAGCTTCAGCATGCAGGTATCCTGCACAAGGAACCGGTCCTACAACTGGCATTGGGACCTCTGTCTGGACAGAGGCAGAAGCTGTAACGGGGGCAACAGCTTTAGCGATGCGATTGATCTGTTAAAGCAAAAGAAAGATCTACCAGCCGGTTTCCCAGCTGTATTTTCAGAGAAAAAGCAGTTAAATCTCTTTAAGTGTGTTCAAAATGTGCTGTTCCAAGTCTCTGTGTGTAGTTAATTGGGGAGGTGCTCTATAAAGCAAGACTGCTCACCCTGGGGTGGGTGGGAGTTGGGGGGGGGTAGGGAGGGAACTAACACCTGATGAAGTGTCAGTAGCTTCAAAGAGCTGAAGAAAGATACTAAAACAGAGTTTTAAACCTACCCCACTAAACAAAATATTTCCCCTTTTAAACTAAAGCACCAAAAATAATGTAACTTTGTTTTAAAAATGTACCAAAACCCTTTTAAGAGCACCCAGACAGAGAGCTAGTAATTAAAAAAGCCACAAACTCTTACCTTTGCTTGAAGTGTATAGCCCCTGTTAGGAAGAGGAGCCTTGGTCGAGATAACATCCTGTGAATCCTCAAGAAAAGCCATGAGATTCAAGGACTGACCCTCAGCCAGGACATCTAGATCCGGATTTAAAGGGTTCTCCTTCCTAACTTTAGTAGGAACATAACACTTAACAACCATGGTATTTGCTTTAGGCAAGGACAATACTTCCTTTAAATATTTACGCAAAATAATCAAGGGGGCTAACAAATGAATTACAGGGAAAATTAAGCATACGTAAATTCTTATTTCTAGCCACATTTTCAAGTGTCTCAATTTTCTGATGTAATAATAAAGTGTCCTTAATTGATGAAGCATGTACTGATTGAAGAGTCTTAACCTGAGCATCTATTGCATTGGAACGAGAATCCAATGACCCCGACATTTACCTCTAAATCATGAAGCTTTGTAATGGTGCCCTTGGTAAATTTTGCTTAACCCAGGAACAGTGTCCGATAACAACCTGCCAAATATCTACCAAAGTCACTGAATCCCCCTGAGTGTCCTGGGAGGAAATGGGGAAACTCCCTCCATGATACCACCTGGGAGAGCCCAACTTCAACCTGGGAACTTTGCTCTAAAGGAGGGGTGAAACTGGAAATATCTAAAGGCCCAGGAGGAGTAGGTAGCATACGCTCCGGGGAGATAAGACTAGCTCTCTCTCTGAGGGGTAAAAGAGGAACAGTACCTGGGTCTTGTAGTGTAGTATTTGGGAGGAGATATTTATCCATAGGACCTGCTGTAGATGGAGGCAGTCTAGCTTTCTTATGTTTCCATCCAGGCATACTTTGCAAACACAGGAGCTCCTATGGTGCTCCTAAGGGGCTCACAAGGGGGCATACACACCCCTTTGGATATGCTCCACCACGCGCCTACAGCCATGCGCCTACAGGAACAGCACGGGACTTTATAGGGCTGGAGCTGACATCAGCATGTGGTGCCCCAATCGGTCCTGAAGATAAGCAGCAAAACTGGCACTCTCCAAGCCCTCCGATACGTGCAAGGTTGCAAACAAACTCCCTGCGAAAACCCCTTTAAAGAGGATGTAAGCTTTCCTTTGCGTTTCCTTACTTGTGCACGGCGAAGACTAATGCACTTCTAAGTATTTGTGACTTAGGTGGGCAGATCGTTTTATTTTACATTAGTCTCTACACACATATCACTGCTAGAATTTCTCAGATCGCAGGACAAATGTGGTTAGTCTGCACTGTAGCATGTTTATTGGCATCTATAGACAATATCCTTCCTTTGTTCCAATACAGTAGTGGAACATGCTTAGCTTGAAAGGTCCATATATGTTTATACTCTTACAGACGCTAGAGCCCTTTGTTCCAAATAGCCCGATGGTCACGATTTAGTTTCTTTTTAACTGGGTTGTGTCCTACCTCTCTGAAATATTTTCACGCTTTTATGTTTCCCTTAGGTTACTGTTGTTAATATACAACACACATACAATCATGCTAAGGATTGTTTTATACACGCGCCAGGATTGGCCCATTATAACCCGCATACCATTTATTGCTTCAGTTGTAGTGTATTATTACATTCTGTAATTCATGTAGACCCTTACATTTTAGGTTATTTGTGAACATACACATCATAGCCAAAGGTGTTCATTACAAAAGTGAGTTTACATGTTCTTTTTAATGCACTTTGTTTTGCTGTCAGCTTCTTTAGTTCCTCTTCATCTATCAATTTGTGATGTATAACAGAGTTCCTACACTGAGGCCTTGGTTTTGCAGGCTGGATATTTTTAATACTTTTTATTACTTCTTAGTGATATTTGCTATCATGTTCTTATGGTTCCATCATAATTTTATCTGACCAGCTTCCTCTTCATTCAATGATTTTTATGTCCATATCTGTTGTTTATTATTTTTATTATTATCATTATCCATTATGATTTTTATCTGCAAGTCAATTATTTATTATTGTTTTAACACCTTACGTTAAAGATTTTGTGTTGTTTATATTTGTTATTTATATGCATTATGTGCCTTTAAATGGTGATAATTAGACTTATTGATTTTAAATGGTGGTTATATTTTGCATTGTGTATATAACTTATGTTTGTGTCTTATATTTTTTTGAGGCTTTTGACCCCCTGAGGAAGGCTCTGTTAAAATGCGTAGGGGTTTCTCGCCAATAAAGCTTTTAGACACCAGCTGCTGTTACACCTTGCTCCTTTGTTGTGCTTCTCTGTTTGCGAGAGTGTGTGCTCTTGGACAGGACCTTGGCTGCTCTCTTGGCCACCCTGGGTTGGAAGTTCGATTCTCATCATGATGACGCGTATGACCATTCCGGGAGCAGAAGTTGCTGTGTGTGCTGAATCTCAGTTTGGAAGGCTCTGGGTCATTCAGAAGACCTTGACAGTAGCCACATTCAACTTTCAGGCAGTGCTGTAGGCATGCCTGGATTCTAGCTCTTGGATGAGTGTTCTACCCTCTGTTGGTGGCTGATGGCTCTGGCCCTTTGGTTCCAAGATTGTAGGTTTGTTCCTGATAATACCTAGCTTAGGTTGGAGCAGATGATCAGTGATCCTGGTCTCCTTCTGGAGATTAGCAAGCTTGCAGCGGCCCACCAAGGTGGCAGCTGCTGGTGAGGCTGGTTTAGAGGTTCTTCCAGTTCCATGGTGGTGGTACTGGCCAGATAGTAGTTCTGGAATTCTTTTAAGGATGGTGGAGCACTTCCCCTTATGGGTCACTTTCTCTCTGGGAGAAGAAGCTTGCATATAGCCACTCTGTGAGGACCGGCTTAGTAGGGTCAGGGGACCTTCTAAGGTTGTGTGTACAGCCTGGAGTTTCCCTCTGATGACGGGGAGCCATGAGTTGCTTACGTTGCAGTAGAGGCAATCCTGGTGGAGCTTTGGTCACCTCAAGGTGCCCTTGGGAGACTGTAATCCCACTCACTAGCTGCCAGCAGCCCGTCCCGAGATGCAGCTGGTTGAGGCTGTCTATTTTTTTCTGAGTGCACCTGTACCACATTAAGCTAGTGAGCTTCAGGATCCTTAGGACTGGAATTTGTCAGCTCAGTCGACAAGCCACCTATTGCCAGTCCCTCAAGTTATTGGCACAGGCTAACCTGGGACTTCTGAAGCTCACTGTCTGAGTGGCAGTAGTGATTGCAAGATCTCCCCAGCAGAGTCTCCTTGAGGTGCTCTGCTCGGGTGGGGAACTGTTGTAGATGTTCTTTAGTGCCTCCAGCAGTGACAGGTTGTTTCTTCTGTACCCTCTGCAGCAGGACCACAGATGTTATCCTGAATACATGCAGATTTTGGTAGGGAGATTCCTTCCAGCATGTCCTGATCCTAGAGGTGGTTGTCTTCTGACTCTGAATCTGTTGTTGCATTCGTCCAGTAGGGGAGTGCTCCCACTTCCTGCATTTTGCCAGAATATTTCTTCCTCTGCAGCTCCTTGTAACTTTCTCAAGACGTAATAGTGGTGCCAACAGAACCTTTCTTGCAGATAGAGGACCCCGTTCTTCATATCTTCATGGAACTGGCCTGGTTTAGTGTCCTTGGCCAAGGGCACAAATGACATGGGCTTGGGCTGGAAGATCTGGAGTCAAGAAACCGCTGTCCTAAGAGCAGCTTGATTAATCTTCCAGGAGGTGAGGTCCTGGGGGGTTGGTTCCTACTCTCCTGAGTGGAGTTCACTCTTGGCGGAAGGCTTGTTCCAGAAGCTGCTGACTGAGAGGGTCTGATCCTCAGTCAGCTTAATTGGTCTGATCTGATTTTCCTTCAGCCCTCAGGTGTGTAGCATTGATTTTATGGCCAGATTCTTGCACTAGGGTGCACAGTCACTCTATTGAGATGCACCATCTAGTCATCTCCAGTGTTCCCTGTCATTTGACCAGATTCTTCCTTTTTCCAGGGGGGATAAAGGAGAAGGTGAAGTAGCGGATGCGGTTCCACCTCTTGGGAAGCACCTGAGGAGAGGCTTGTCAGCCTTGCTTCCAGCCAGAAGGGCTGGAGGTGTGAGACCCAGTCCTGTTGGCCCAGGTACTATCCCCTCATGGTGCCTGGGGGGAGGAGGGAATCGGGATCTTCCACGTGGAGGCCGGAGTGGTCACATTGACGCTGGTGTGGCTTGTACCTCTTTTAAGGGAAGCTGCGGGCTGCATGTTCCCAAACATGGCCCTGATGGTTGCGCATGTATTCTCCTGCAGCAGAGCTTGCGTGTCCAGAGCATTTCTTGTGGCCATTTTAGCTGTACTATTGGGCAGAGGAGCAGCTGATTGCCCTAGCTGCAGCACATATCACATGCTGTTGGGCGAAGTGAGAATTCAGCCTTTTTACACAGGATATCTTAGAGGCTTTCCAGTACCCCCATGTGTTGTTTCTCCAGATTCCTGTTGTGGAGCTGTTTTTAGGTACAAGGGGGTTTGATGGATGGCAGACTAGGAAGCCCTTCCTTTGGAATGGCCTGGGAGAGGAATGTTTTGTGGTATCTTCTCTGATCCTGGGTGAGCTGTCTTCTGCACAGATTATTGACTCATCTGGTCTTGGTGTTCCTAGGAGCCCTGGATTTAGTCTGTACAGTGTGTTTTGCAGACTCTTGGACACCAAGTGGTGTTTTTTTCTCTTCCTTGTCACCTACAAGCCTAGAGAGGAAGCATGTGGGGGGCTCCTGGTAAGACAGTTTCCTGGCACCTTCTCGTTTAGGGTCTGGCCCTGGCGAGCATATGCTGGTCAGTTTAAGCCACTTGGTACCCCTCTGCTTGGAACTTGGTGAGTCTCACTGCCCTTAACAGTTGTAAGAGTCTTTTAGCAGTTTGACTTGTATTGCAGTTTGGACCTGAACCCTTGGGGTTCGAATGGCGGCCCTATTCTGCTACAGGCTTTGCTTCCGAGGGACCCCTTGTGGGGTATCATGGCAAGACTTTGTTCATCAGGAGTGAAGCAGTTTCTGCCTGCCTGAGTGTCTTGTAGAGTCTTAGTGGATTCCTGTGGTAGAGGGCTCTAGAAGGATCCCCTGGGGGTTTGGTCCTTTATGATACATTCATGCTTTGGCTTGAGCGGTATATCAAATGTAATAAACATAAACATGGTGTGTCTGGCATCTGGCAAAGGGTGCCTGTGCTGCTGCCCTTGGCTTCAGGTACAGTTCCTTTTGCTTTGAAGCCTTTGCCATCTTTTCGTTCAAGGAGGTTGCCCTCTCTTTTTTTTTTTTCATCCTGACTGAACTGTCGGTCCTGCCTTCCTTCGTAGAGATCTTCAAACAGACTCCTTGCTGCATCTGGTGGATGAGCGGAGGGTGTTGCTCAAGTTCATAGCAATTTCTTATACCGCCAGTCGATTGGACCTTTTCAATCCTTGGCGGTTTGAGTGAAGTGCTGGCAGAGGTGAAGTCCTGTATAGCCAGTTCACCCCTGGAGACTGTTGGTTGCAGTGTGCATCCTGCCTGGAAAGCATTCTCAGGAGTAGGTTGCAGCTCGCTTCATGGAGTGCAACCCTCTTGGGTGGAGTCAGTTTGGGTGTCGCCAGAGCACAGTTATAAGCCTCCTAGCTTTCATTTATCACTTTTTGTGAGGCCCACAAGGGGCTTGTGGAGATTATTCAGATGACAGGGTAGTCTGTCTCGTTTGTCATCTTCCTGCCATCCTGACTGCTTGGGTACTTCCCACTCATCTGGACTGGTATGCTTATATGCAAAAATGCAATGTGTGCCTTCAAGTCAATGCTGACTCCTGGTGACCCAGCAGCTCCTGGGTTTTCTTGGCAGTGTGACTGGAAGTAGATTGCCAGGCCTTAAGTGACTTGCCCAAGGTCACAAGGAATCAAACCCTGGTCTCTTGGTTACCAAGCCACTGCTCTAACCACTAGGCTACTCCTCCACTCCATGCTTTTGTATAAAGGAACGTTATTATTGTCTTTATTTTTCAGTTGATTATACAAGTAGTTTTATTTGATAACTTCATCGATTTGATAAAGTGAGGTAAAAATATTTAATTTTTCTATTGATTTGGAGGTATAAATATTATAGTATTGAACATATTGTAATTATTTTGATTTTATTGCAGATTATTGTGCTTTAGAGTTAGACTGTTTAAGTTGAAACATAGTCATGTAGGGTCTTTCTATGTATTACCTGGGTTGTGTTTTAATAAAGCTGTTTTACCTCTTGATCGCGTTGCCTGTTTCTTGGTGCTTTCTTAGCTGGTAGTGTGGAGCCTTTTTTTGTGTGTTAATACCTGTTTACTGCAGAAGAGGGAAGGGTGCATGCAGTGCCGGGCCATCCACTAGATGGGCTAGGCGGCTGCCTAGGGCGACAGTCTTCTGTGGGCGGCAAGCCGTGTGCTTTGGCACACACGGCCTGCCCTTCCCATGCTGAACAGCAATGTCAACCCCCCGCTGCCGCCGTTTCCAGTGGTGGGTGACTAGACTTGACGGCAGCAGCAGCTCGCAGCAGGCCATGGGATTCAGCTCATGGCCTGCCGGTACTGGTGAGTTGCCCGCTGCTGGAATCAGCATGGGGGAGAGGGTGGCATGACTCAGCATGGGGGAGGGGGATGGCACGGCAGGGGCTTCTGCCTAGGGCAGCAGAAACCCTTAGGCTGGCCCTGGGTGCATGTGCAGTAGAAGTGGGAATTGGCCAGTCAGACTGGGTTGCCATTTTAAGTCCTTTCTGATTGCTTGATGCCATATTTATGGTTTGAATTAGGTCATGTATGATTTTATTTATGGAGAGATAATGAGTTAAAATGTACTATTGTAATACTGTTTCTTAATCTGTGATTACATCTGCAAAGAGTTTGAAGAGATCCTGTCCACAACACTACCATAGGATCCATTTCAGTTATGCATGCTGTATATGTATGTCATTAAAACTCTATTTGTAACTGCTGTTGCCATCAGATGTTGTTTTTCTTAATAGGAAATAAAATCCTTGCTGTCTCTCTATGGTGGTCAGTTCAGCAGTGAAAAGGAAATCCATGTAAAAGTAAGTTGTCAACAACAAACAGTATCGTACAGGCACATACAATTGTTTTTCAATGCAGAATAGTTGCTAACTGCAACTAAATATTTTAGGGCCAACCCCTCTGGCTTGGTACAGGAGATTGATTTTTGAGGTCTGCGGGGTTGGATATGATCTGGAGGGAGGGAAGATGGCTATAAACTGTTCCCAAGGATACACGTCAGAGTGGACTGCTCTCCAAACCAGATTTGGCTGCCATGGGCACCTGCATCATCCAGGGATGGGGGTGTATAGAGGGAGGGGAGCAGTATTGTATAGGGGGGAAGTAAGTGTGATTGTGTCTGATGATCTTAAAGTATCTAAACAAGTAGAAAAGGTAAGGGTGAAAGCTAGAAAGATGCTTGGGTGCAGAGGGAGAGGAATGGCCAGCAGAAGAAAGGAGGTGATAGTGCCTCTGTATAAGTCTTTGGTGCGACCTCATTTGGAGTATTGTGCGCAATTCTGGAGACCGAACCTTCAAAAGGATATAAACAGGTTGGAGTCGGTGCAGAGGGTTGCTTTTAAAATGGTTAGTGGTCTTTGTACTAAAGCATATGAGGGCATACTTAAGGAGCTTAATATGTATACTTTAGAGCAGGGGTCACCAACCTCCAGAGGGCCGCGGGCCGCACAGCCGACTACCGGTAGACTCGCGGGCCGCACCCCCCTTCTCCCCGCCCCCGCCCCTGCGAAAAAAAACAATGCTCATACCTGTACTTCTGCTTTGAAAATTATTCCATGTCCGCTCCCTCCCTTCTTCTGCAGCCGCGGCTCCCTGCCTCTTAGGGAACCGCGGCTGTGCTTGTAAAATCATCGCGGAGTCCTTCCTGTCTTGACGGGCTCCGTGCAGCATTGTCCCGCCTCCAAAGGAAGTGGTAAACAACTTCCTTTAGAGGCGGGACAATGCTGCACAGAGCCCATCAAGACAGGAAGGGCTCCGCGATGATTTTACAAGCACAGCCGCGGTTCCCTAAGAGGCAGGGAGCCGCGGCTGCAGAAGAAGGAGTCGGTGAGTTTGCCAGTACTTGTAGCAGCATCCTTGGCGGGCCGCACCGGGGTAGAGCCTCGCGGGCCGCATGCGGCCCGTGGGCCGCAGGTTGGTGACCCCTGCTTTAGAGGAAAGGCAGGATAGAGTAATATGATTAAGACATTTAAATACCTCCATGGCATAAATGCACAGGAGGAGAGCCTCTTTTGATTGAAAGCAAGCTCTGCTATGAGGGGATATAGGATGAGGGTGAAAGGTGATAGACTCAGGAGTAATATGCGGAAATATTTCTTTACGGAAAGAGTGGTAGATGCATGGAATAGTCTCTCTCTGGAGGTGGTAGAGATGAGGACAGTATCTGGATTCAAAAAAAGCATGGGACAAACACAGAGGATCTCTAAAGGAAAATGGGGACTGCTGTAATGGTTGATATGGAATGGCAGACTAGATAGGCCATGTGGTCTTTTTCTGCCATCATGTTTTTATGTTTCTATTGCATATACTTATGATGAATCCTGCAGGCTAGATATACTATGTTAGAAAAAGTAAATCAAGTTAGTCTTCATTGGTTGCCTGCATAAGAGAAAATTAAAATTTAAGATCTTGGTATTGGCTTTTAAGGTTTTGAGAAATTAGGTGCCAGTGTGTTTGACTAAAAGGTTACACTGGTATGTTCCAACTAGATCATTGCATTCCTCTCAAATTCCATTTTTTGTTTCGTATGGCGCTTAATCCAATGAATTCATCAGCTCTTTGAGATATGGATTTAGCCTGAATCATAAAGAAGGTAACAACTCAGAAGTAACAATCGCATTTACTATTTGTAGAATATCTGAAGCTCTACAGTTTTGGCGACCAACAATTAGCAAAGCAACTCTGTGTAGTGAAAAGTTTCTCGGATGATATTGGAATGACTTTTGGCCTTGACATATGTGCTAAGGCAGGCTTCCTTAGAGGAAAATTGAACAAAACAGAAAACATCTCCCTTACTGAGCATGTGACATCAAGGAATTTGAACAGAAAGGTGTATATAAGTAGAAGCATATAGGAGTAATGGAAGGAACGACAATCAAGCAGAAATTCCTGAAAGAAAAGATCAGTAAAGAATATTCAGGAGATTAAAAGCATTATTGATAAGTGTTTCTATATCGTCCTGCTGGACCTGTCCAGACAAGTGGGTTGTGCTCTCCTACCACCAGATTGATGGAAACTGAGAACTAATGAAAAGCCTAGGTTTCAATGACATCACGCTCATGCCTCTATCCACCTCAGCCACCAGAAGTCACTTCAGTATTTCTTTGTCTCCAGCAGATGGTAGATGAAGAAAATCTGAAGAATTGAGAGGAAAAGATTGATTTAAATGTTCATGAATGACCACCTTGAGAATAACTCTCACTTGAGCATGACATGGAGGTTCCACTAGACACTGGTCTTTTTGGTAGCCATAGTAGAAGGGAAAAATTGTTCAGCTCCACACTATTACCCTGATAAGGGCCTGTTGAGCAGCCTGAAAATGGAAGGAGTTGGAAGAGTTCAGCAGCCTCACACAGCCTCAATGCCCTCCTCCTCCTCTGTCCCCTCTGTTCTCTCCCAAAAATTGCAGAAGGCTCCCAGAGGAATCTGCCTACCTGCAGTGTCTGCAAATCAAAGAAACTGTTGAGGGGAGTATAGCTGAGCCTGGCATGGATTTCTTCCTAGGGCTTTCAGTGGGTGCGTACCAAGACTTGACCTCATCTTTGTCCTTGTTGGGGGCTCCTGATGCCCTCTGTCTGGGGTGCAATTCGGGGTAGACCACTGGTGACAGTTAGCATGGTGTGGCAGTTTCCAGCCGTTTTCTGTACGCATTACTAACACTTTTACAATTGTGCGCCTGGAGGTAGCATGGTCCTAGCACGCATTTTGCCTGTGCGGCTCCAATGCGCATTCCTACCCAAGTGCCCATTTCATGCATTGCTGTACAAGCGCTGTTAATGTGCTTCTTACAGCTGCTGTGGCCTTAGCATGCACTGCTATTGCACTTGCCTTAAATCTTTGTGTCTTCTTCCAGGAAACGTTGTTTGACTTGTGGCATGCAAGGTACGCCTTATGGACTCTGCTCTTCTTACATGGCAGCTCCTGAATTGTCTCTGGAGAGCCTGTTTTCTCCCTCTCAGCAGGGGGATGAAGTTGTTCCAGCCTAACTGTCCCAGGGTAGGATGTGGTGGATGGCACTCTGGGTAAGGATGTTCAGCCGGCCGGACGTTCCAGCAATTTCGCTGTGGGCCACTCCCCATCCTCTAGGGGTTGGGCAGGGGTTATATCCCCTGTTGTTGGAGGGTCATTTCCGAGAAGAGAGTTTTTGGAGTCAGGATTGTCCTCCATGGAATTATTTTCCTTTTTACAACAGGCCTGGTAATTTGGCATGGAAATCAGACCCTGTGGCCTCTTGAGTTCCCCTGAGCGCAGTCTCATGAGGGGCAGGCTGAAAGTGGAAGCCCTGTTTGATTGTCTGTGGCTAAGTGGTCCCAGCCATAGGCGCCCCCTGGAGATTGGGATCAACTGCGACTTGGATTCAGATGTCTCGGTTCTGGGCTCTGGTGTGGATGAAGAAGTACTCCTGTCCTTGGAAGATTGTGAAGAGGCCAGTGTTATCGCCTGTTCCAGAAAAAGGAACTAGCAGCGTTGATTGCCAGGGTCTCATTAACCTTGAGCTTGGTAGATGCTCCAGAGCTCCAAGCATGGAGCAGGAGCCGAAGGTGCATCTACTCCTGCAAGGAATGTGGAAATCTACTACTGTCTTCCAATTCCTGGAAGTGCTCAAGGCATGCTCTGGTCAGAGTGGGATTCCCTCAGCTCCCCCTCTAAGGGGCTAAGGGTGTATAATAAGAGATACTCGTATGCTCTCCTGTAGAAGGAGTGCGTTGTGTGGTTTGATATTCCCAAGACGGATACTCTGGACCAAAAGGTGGATTAATTGTTGAAGAACTAGTTTGCTGTGGCAGCTGCTCCTATACTTCAGTTGGCGGAGTATGAACGCCTGATATTTCAAGCCCTGCTCCAGTGGATTCACTCTCTTCTACCGGGTGATACTGCTTCTCTTTTGGAGTCAGCTATGGCCTTCCTTGCTGATTCCATGTATGACCTGGTATGTTTAGCATCCAGAGATAGTGCCCTGTTGACGGTGACACGGCGTTTGATTTGGTTCCTATGCTGGGCAGCAGACACATTTCCAAAGTCTGGTTGACCCAACTGGCCTTTAAAGAGAAGCTTCTTTTTGGGGGTGATGTGGACTAGCTGGTGAAGGACCTGGGCAAGACAAAATCTTGCCGCTTTCTGGAGGACAGGTACAACAGGCCTTTGAAGCGGGTAGGAGCCCCCTTTCCCGTCAGCTTCCACCTGCTCCTCTGTGTCTGTGCTGGTCAGACTCCTGGGGGCTTGGGACTCCCGTTGCTGCCATCCTGGAAAGCCTTTCTCCACTTCTGCTTCTGAACTTCAGGCTCATTCTCAGTCCTTTCTGAGATTGCGTGGGCCCAGGGACTTGGTCTCCTCCAGAGGAGGACCTTCCTGGGCTGCGTAGTGAGGTTTTGGGGGCCCATTCCCTGGTTCCTCTGGTTGGGGGAAGGCTTTAGGGTCACCAAGGATTGGTGGGTGCTAGGCACCCTTCAGTACAGCTGTGTTCTCCCCTTGTGGGTCTGCAATCAAAAGGGCCGCTGTGCGGACCACCTTGTACAAGTAACTGCTCCTGAGGGCAGTGGTGCCCATTTCCCCAGACATTCAGGGCAAAGGCAAGACTTCATCTATTTTGTGGTGCCAAAAAAGAACTGGTGCCAAAAAAGAACGGATCCTTCTGGATCATTCTGGACATCAAGGGTGTCAATGAGCACTTTCACATCCTGCGCTTCCGGATGGAAACCTTGTGATCTGTAATTCAAGCTGTGTGCTGAGGGGAGTTCCTGGTTTATCTGTATTTGGCCGAGGCATATTTTCATATACCGACCCAGGAGGGTCAGCAAATATCTGCGTTTTGCCATGCTTGGCTCTCACTTTCAGTTTGCTGCCCTCCCATTCGGACTCTCCACTGCCCCACAGATGTTCTCCAAGGTCATGGGGGTGGTAGCTGCGGCACCGAGAGATTTGTGTGCATCCATATCTGGATGACTGGCTCATCTGAGCCTGTTCTCTTTCAGCAACATCTCGGGTAGCGACCTGAGTGATGTCCTTTTTGATCACCCAGCTGAGGCTATCCAATTGGGGAAAGAGCCAGTTGTTGCCTTCTCAGTCCCTGGAGTTCCTGGAAGCAAGTTTTGATACTCGGGTGGGCAGAGTCAAGATCGGTGCTAGGGTTTCTGGGATCCCCCTGCAACCTATAGATCAGCATCCCCCTCCCTCGTTATTAATGCTGGCTACACTCCACCCCCCTCCATAAGGAACCTACCCAAAAAAAGCAGCACTGTAAATACTGCAGCAGGCCCTGGAACTTCCAAACATCTATTTGAAAAACTAAATAATTCAGATTACTAGAGTACAGATCTCTACATACAAATTCCATGTTAACACTTGGCCTTCGTCTCACACTCTGAACACAGACCCTCACCAAGTATAGAATAAGTGACCACAACCTCAAAGTAAAAATACGTAGATAAAAATTAAACAGCAGAGAAATAGAAAAGAGATGCATTTTTCTGTACTATATAAAATATAAAGATTGAAAATAAAATTATTTTTTTTACCTTTGTTGTATGACCATGTTATTCTCTGGTCATGCTAGTCCCAATCTGAGGTTTCTGTTTTCTTCTGTCTGTAATACCTGAAGATTGGAGGCTTGTCAATGTAACACCAATTTTTAAAAAGGGTTCCAGGGGTGATCCGGGAAACTACAGACCGGTGAACCTGACGTCAGTACCGGGAAAAATGGTAGAAACCATCATAAAGAACAAAATTACTCAACATGGCTTAATGGGAGACAGCCAACATGGCTTTAGATAAGGAAGATCTTGTCTTACTAATCTGTTATGTTTTATGAAGGTGTGAATAAACAGGTAGACAAAGGTGAGTCGGTTGATATAGTGTATCTGGACTTTCAGAAAGCCTTTGACAAGGTCCCTCATCAGAGACTTTTGTCAAAACTAAAAAGTCATGGGATAGGAGGCAGTGTACTATTGTGGATCAGGAACTGGTTAAAAGATAGAAAGCAGAGGGTAGGGCTAAATGGCCAATTTTCCCAATGGAGAAAGGTGAATAGTGGTGTACCCCAGGGATCTGTGCTGGGTCCGCTGCTTTTGACATATTCATAAATGACCTGGAAAAGGGAATAATGAGTGAGGTTATCAAATTTGCAGATGACACAAAACTATTTAAAGTTGTTAAAACACAAGATGATTGTGGAAAATTGCAAGATGATCTTGATAAATTGGAAGACTGGGCATCTAAATGGCAGATTAAATTTAATGTGGACAAGTGTAGAGTTATGCACCTAGGAAGGAACAACCCAAACTATGGTTACATGATGCAAGGTTCCACATTGGGAACCACCACCCAGGAAAAAGATTTAGGCGGCGTCATGATAACATGTTAAAACACTCCACCCAGTGTGCAGCAGCAGCCAAGAGAGCAAATAGCATGCTAGGTATCATAAGGAAAGGAATGGAAAATACAGAGGCATTATAATATCCTTTGTTTTATCGTTCCATGGTGCGACCGCACCTTGAATATTGTGTACATTCTGGTCACCGTATCTTAAAAAGGATATAGCGTTATTAGAAAAGGTACAGAGATGAGCCACCAAAATAGTAAAGTGGATGGAAGGATACTCCTATGAAGAGAGGCTAAAAAGGTTAGGGCTGTTCAACCTGGAAAAGAGATGGCTGAGGGGAGATATGATAGAAGTCTATAAATTAATGAATGGAATGGAACGGGTAAACGTAGATCGATTGTTTACATCATCAGAATATAAAAAAACTAAGGGATATGCAATGAAGCTACATGGTAACCTATTTAAGACTAATAAGAGAAAATATTTTTTCACTCAACGTATAATCAGACTCGGGAATTTGTTACCGGAGGATGTAGTAAAAGCTGTTAGTGTAGCTGGGTTTAAAAAAGGTTTGGACAAGTTCCTGGAGGAAAGGTCCATAAACCATTATTAAAAGGGACACAGGATATCACTGCTTGACACAATACAAACATTGAGGAACCTGTGTCTTTTGGGGAGACTGCTAGGTACTTATGACCTAGATTGGCCACTCATAGAAACAGAATACTGGGCTTGATGGACCTTGGTCTGACCCAGTATGGCATATCTTATGTTCTGTCTTCTCTTAGCTCTCTTTCTATGATTTCTAGTCCATCTGCCATGTCTGTAAAACTAGAGGGCATAACATGAAACTGCAAGGGGGTAAACTGAAAGGCAATGTCAGGAAATACATTTTCATTGAAAGCGTGACGGATGCTTGGAATGCCCTCCCGATGGAAGTGGTGGAGGCAAATACAGTGACAGAATTCAAAATGGCATTGGACAGGCACAGTGGATCCCTTTATAGCAGCGCTTCTCAACCTGTGGGTCACGACCCCCACGGGGGTCACCACAGGATTTAGCGGGGTTGCCTCGCCTCACCTCACTCCGCCGTTAAAAAACCCCAAAAACACCCAGGTTGCTGCCGCTGCCGAGTCTGCTTCTCGGCAGTGGCAAACTCACCGCCTCCCAGTCCCTTCTAATGCAGCTACGGCTCCCTGCCTCTTAGGAAACTGTGGCTGTGCCAGTAAAACCGTTGCGGAGCCTTCCTGTCTCTTGACGGGCTCCGTGCAGCATTGTTTCGCCTCCAAAGGAAGTGGTAAACAACTTCCTTTGGAGGCGGGACAATGCTGCACAGAGCCCGTTGAGAGACGGGAAGGCTCCGCAACGGTTTTACAGGTATAGCCGCGGTTCCCTAAGAGACAGGGAGCCACGGCTATAGAAGAACAGCAGGGCAGTAGCAGGCAGACAGGGAGAGGGGAGGAGGGGGCACGGAACCTGCAACGGGGCTGACCGAGGGATGGAGGGAGGGAGGGGTCTGACATGGACAGGGGGGCTGACATGGAGAGAGGGGGGCTGACATGGACAGGGGGGCTGACATGGAGGGAGAGAGGGAGGGAGGGAGGGAGGGGGGCTGACATGGATGGAGGGAGGGGAGGGAGGGAGGGGCTGACATAGGGAGAGAGGGGTGGTTGACTGATGGAGGGAGGGAGGGAGGGAGGGAGGGAAGGGGCTGACATGGACAGGGAGGGCTGACATGGACAGGGGGGGCTGACATGGATGGAGGGGAGGGCTGACATGGAGAGAGGGAGAGAGAGAGAGAGAGAGGGCGGGATGGAGGGAGGGGTGGCTGACGGATGGAGGGAGGGGGCTGACATGGACAGAGGGGGGGCTGACACAGATGAAGGGGGGGCTGACGGATGGATGGAGGGAGGGAGGGAGAGGGGAGGGGGCTGACATGGACAAAGGGAAGAGACGGGGACATACTATACAGACGGGCAATAAATGCTGGACAGAGGGGAGAGACAGTACGGGTTAGGATTATAATGGGCAGATGGAGGGGGGCTAGGACTGGTAATGGATTGATTAGGGAAGGCTAGGACTGGGAATGGACTGATCAAGGGGGGGTTGGGACAGGTAATGTGCTGATAGGGGGGTAGGACTGGTAATGGGCTGATTAGGGGAGCCTAGCACTGGTAATGGGGTTGAGGAGGGACTAGCACTGGAAATGAGCTGATTAGGGGAGGCTAGCACTGGTAATGGGGTTGAGGAGGGACTAGCACTGGAAATGAGCTGATTAGAGGAGGCTAGGACTAGTAATGAGCTGATTGGGGGGGTAGGACTGGTATTGGGCTGATTAGGGGAGGCTAGCACTGGTAATGGGGTTGAGGGGGGACTAGCACTGGAAGCAAGCTGATGGGGGGGCTTCAACTGGGAATGGACTGATTGTGGGGAGGGGAGGATAGAGCTGCTGGCCCTGGAAGAAAACTGGGGGCTAAGGCTACAAATGGGCTGATATGAGGGGATGGGAGAAGGAACTGGAAGGGAGTGGATCTGAGAGGGGCTGCCATGGTATTTGTACTAGAAGGGACTGGTCAGTGGGGAAGGAAGGGAATTGGAAGGGAATGGACACCAGTGGCAGTCATGGGAATGCAAGTTGCCATTGGAAGGTACTGAGAGTGAGGACTGGAAAGGGGCTGATACTGGGGATGGTTACTGGGACTGGAAATAGGCTGATGGAAAGAAGTGAAGAAAATGAAAGAAGAGATGAGAAATGGCAGATGGACCATAGACCACAGAAAGAGAGCTAAGAGAAGACAGGAAAGCAGAAGTCTCAGATCGGGACCAGCATGATCAGAGAATAAATTGGTCAGACAACAAAGGTAGAAAAAATAATTTTATTTCATATTAGTGATTTCACTACAAAACCATCATAATTTTGAAATCAAATATTGTTACTTGTTATTGTGATTAATTATTGTGGTTTAAATAAGTACATTTTATAAATAAAAACTATCTTTGACTTTGACAAAAATACGAGCGGTGTCGCCGCTACACAAGAGCACAGACCTCTTATAGATTTCAACGAGTTACCAGATTTTGGTATCTAATGTTCTTTAGCAGGGCATATTTTTAGACAAACCCCTGATGAAGGATCACGAAACACGGCCGGTGTTGGGTTGTCGATTGGTTTTATTAAAGCTCTGTCTTTTCACATTATCACGCCTTTGGACTGGTTTTTCGCCTTTTTTGACGTGATAGCTGCTTTCGTTGTGTTACCCCTCTTTTTTTTAATCCATCTGCCTACTACTTTTCAGCCCTTACCCTAGCCCTCCCATTCCTTGTCCATTATTCCCTATTCTCACTCAATCTCCCACCCTCATCCAGCATATCCAATCTCTCTTTTTCTCCCTCTCTCTGTCCCTGGGAAAAAATATCTTGTGACACCATCCCTGGCATCTTCTTTCTTTTTCTGAGTCAGTGGCAAAAAGATCTCACAGCACCTTCGCTAGCTTTATCTTTATTTCTCCGAGTTAGCATGCAGCAGCCAGTGCTGCCTGTAGCATTCGTTTCTGATGAATGGCCCTGTACACTGGAAGTGAATGCTATGGGCAGCATTGGCTGACGTTGCTGACTCAGAAAAAGAAAGACGAAGCTGGGGATAGTGTTGAACGATGCTGGAGCTGCATGCACAGTGAGTTGAGCCAGCTCCTGGGTCCACCATCTGAGTCCCCACTTACTCTGCCCATACTCAGCCAATCTTAGATTCTGTTTTCTTATTTTCTCCCACCCGATTTTAAAATCTCCACCTAAGTCCCAGTTCTTGCTCTCCCCCATTTTCCTTTCCCCAGTACCACTTTCTGCATCTCTTCCATACACCCACCCAGCTACTTCCTTCTCCGATATTCATTACCTTGCCTTTCCTCCTTCATACCCCAGCATCCATTTTTATGCCCAACCCTCTCAACTGTTCCTGCTGTATGACCTTTTTTCTTCCCTCCCACACAAAATATCTGTCCCCCTCTCCATACTTGCTCCCTAGCCTTTTTTTCTCCCCCAACCCCATCCCCACCTCTTCCAGTCCTCTCCAAGCATCAGCTCCCTTCTAGTTCCAGCTCCTCCCAGGATCATCTCCCTTCCATTCCCAGTCCCTCCATCTCTCAGCATCAGCCCATTTCCAGTCCTAGCTCCCCCAGTATCAGTCCTCTTCCAGTCCCAGTCCCTCCCAGCATCATCTCCCTTCCAATCCCAGGTTCCCCATACCCTAGCATCATCCCATTTTCAGTACTAGCCCCTCAGTCTCAGTCTTCCTCTGATTCCAGTCCCTCCCAGTATCAGCTCCCTTCCAGTCCCTCCATCTCCCAGCATCAGCCCTTTTCCAGTCTTGGCCCCCACCAGTATAAGCCCCAGCCCAGTCTCCCCATCTCTCAACATTAGCCCATTTCCTGTTCTAGCCCCCAGTCCTCTTACAGTGCCAATGACTCCCCCCTCCCCCCCAGACACATGGCCTCACACCATGAAGGAGCCGGTGAGTTCCGTAGCCCAGCACCCTAGCTCACCTCTTCACAGCCACAGGACTAAACAGCAGCGTTTTCTTTACTCCCATGGCTGTGAGAAATCATAGATACCAGTGCTGCTGAGTTCCTGGAGGTTATACAGGGACACTTCCTATCTTGCGCAGGAGACAGGAAGTGCCCCCTGTTTAACCTCCAGGAATTCAGAGGTGCCGGTATCTGCGACTTCTCACAGCTGTGGAAGTAAAGGAAAATGCCACTGTTTACTCCTGTGGTTATGCAGAGGTGAGCTGGGGTGCCGGGCTTCGAGCCTCACCAGCTCTCTCTGAAGTCGGTCAGGAGCACGCAAGGCCCTTCGTGCCCACGTATGTCTAGGGATAACTTTGCTTGTGGGGGTGGGGGTGTCTAGCAGCAGCGCTCCTATGCCGCCGGCCCTGGGCATAGTCTTCCTGCCAGAGGAGAGAGTCAAAAGGCTATTGGATTACCTGGCGCTGTTCTGTTCGCAGCAGGCTCCCAGAGTCTGGGATTATATTTAACTCCTCGGATTGATGGTGGCGACAGCCAAGATTGTGCCATTGGTACAGGCTCATATGCAGCTGCTACATTGATCCTTTATGACTCTGTGGTCCCCCAGTTTTTCGGGAGTTTGAGCTCAGGCTCCTGCTCCCAATGATGGTGAAGGCTAGCCTGCGGTGGTGGCAGCAGCCCTGTCATCTGAGGAAGAGCATGTCACTGGATTTCTTTATGGATGATTTCTCATGGGCCCTTCTGACAATGGATGTCAGTCTCTTGGCCTGGAGAGCCCATTGCCATGACTGGACGGCCCAGAGCCATTGGAACCACAGGGAGCCATCAGGTTGGCTCTTCTGCATTTCTGGCCCCTGGTAGAGGGCAAGTCAGAATTTTTTCAGACAACGCCACAGCAGTGGCTTATGTCATTGGGCAAAGTGCCATGAGAAGTACCTGGATAGGCCTGGAGATGACTGTTCGGTTTGCCTGGATGTAGAAGAACCTCCTTGCTTTGTTGGCTCAGCACATTGCTGTGGTGGGAGAGTGTGGCAACAGACTTTCTGAGCCAGAACTCTCTGAATCCAGGAGAGTGGAAGTTGAGTCAGGAGGCATTTCAGTTGATTCTGCGCCTCTGGGGTCGCCCCAAGATGAATCTGATGGTGACCCGCTCCATTGCCAAAGTGTGCTGGTGCTGCTGCTGCTTCAGTTGCCTCACGGAGATTCAGTCCAAGGGCATCAACGCCCTAGCTCAGCCTTGGCCAAGTCAATGCCTGCTGTATGTGTTTCCTCTGTGGCCCCTGGTGGGGCATGTGATTTGGCTTATAGAGTGCCATCTGGGAAGGATTATTTTTGGGGTGCTGAATTGTCTGAAGAGTGTGTGGTTCAGAGATCTGGTGCGGCTCCTGCAAGTGCCACTTCTTTGTTTGTCTCCATCTCGTGACCTATTGCACAAAGGACTGATCGTCCTGGAGGACTTAGTTCCCTTCTCGCTTACAGCTTGGCTCTTGAGAGAAGACAGCTAGCTTGTAAGGGCTATTCTCCGGCAGTGGTTTCCGCTCTGCTCAGATCCCAGAGGAGGTCTACCAACCTGGTATACGTATGGGTTTGGTGCCTCTTTAGGCGATGGTGTGGTGCACGGCAGCTCCTGAGGCGGCCAAGGTGCCATCTCTGTTGGCCTTTCTGCAGGACGGTCTGGATAAGGGCCTTTCTCTTAGGTTCCTGAAGGTTCAGGTGGCATCTTTGGCCTGTTTCAGAGATCTGGTGGCAGGTACATCTCTAGCCTTACCCTTGGATGTTTCTTGCTTTCTTAAGGGGCTTTGGCATCTGCACCCTCCCCTCCGGTCAGTGGTCCCTTCCTGGGATCTGGGTCTGGTGCTCAGGGTCCCTATATCAGAGCCCTTTGAGCCGTTGAAGTGTGCTACTCTGAAAGATTTGATACTCGGTGCTGTCTTCTTGGTTGTGATTTGTTCCACGAAGTGAATTTCCGAGATGCAGGCTGTCTTGTAGAGATCCTTACCTATCTTTTTCTGTGGAGGCTGTTTTCATTCAGCCTGTGCCTTCCTTCTTACCTATGACTATTTCTCCCCTCATGCGAACCAAGTGTTTTTCCTGCCCTCCTTCTCTAAGGAGCAGTGTCAAGGGAAGGATAAGGATCTTTGCCTTGTGGATGCCCAGAGGGTGCTTTTCAGTACTTGGAGATTACAAATTCTTTTTATAAGTCAGACAATCTTTTTGTGCTTTTTGCTGGCCCGTGCAAAGGTGATGCGGTGACCAAGTCTACCTTGGGGCACCGGTTTGAGGAGGCCATTGCCTTAGCATATCTGCTGTGGAACCAGCTGGTTTTGGAGGGTTTGCATGCCCATTCTAACGGAGCGGAACTCTGTAGCCCCTGCAAACATTTGTTGGGCGGCAACTTGGGCATCACTTTCCACTTCTGTCAGACATTGCTGCTTGGATTCCACACTCAGGTGGACATGGTCTTTGGCTGTAGGGTTTTGTGAGCTGCTGTATTTTCTTCCCACCCAGTGGCGTCATACATCCCACTTGTCTGGACTGGTCTAGCAGGATGATATGGAAGGTGACATTTTACTTACCAGATAATGTTGAGTCCGTATTTGCTCTGTTTTTCTGCTGTGGTACACTTGGATCCACTATGATTTTTATACTTGCCTCTGCTGATTCATTTTCTACTGACAGCCTTCTGTTTCTGCTTTCCTGTACATAGTTCTCTACTGTTGATAACCTCAACATGGGCAACAATGAGTAATGTGAAGCTTGCAGTGTTCTCCCATATGCTTTGGGACTGATATTGAAGAGACCTCTGGTTGCTGAGGCAGCTAGAACCATCAGAATGATGTCATCAAAACCTGAGCTTTTCATTTGTTCTTCATTGTCATCAGTCTGCTGGTAGGGGAACACAATCCACTTGTCTGGACTGATCTAGCAGGACTCAAGGAAAGGACATTATCTGGTAAGTAAAATGTCAACTTTGATGATGTTTATATAATAACCTACTTACTGTACCTCTAGCAAACAAAAGTCTAGATCATGCTTGGTCTATGCAAAAACGTGTCCTTGTTAGCCTAGTTTCCTCTGGGAAACCTGGCCTTATCAAATGGCCATGTCTATTTCTGGCCCCTTTCTCAGTGCTCCCCTCCCTGAAACAATTGAATTGTTTTTCTAATTTAATTCAGATTTGTTCTACAGATAATAGAGCACCCGGTGAGCCCATCTCACTTTTCATGTGCCTTCAATGCCACTGACATGTAGAATTAATTTTGCTGTTATCCTTTATAGGGAAATAGGCATGTTTATCTCAAGTGAAATTTCAGGGAGATCAACATACACTGTGTTATCACTGAGCATGTAGTCAGCTGCCCTCATCTGGTTAACAGTCATAAGCATATGCAAATTTCTATATCAATGTCTTTGCAATTATTCATTTTTATCTGTGGAATTGATGCTATGAGTCCTTTGGAAATGGAAAAGGAAAGGGTATAAAATGACTCTTAATAGCTTATTTAATGCTTTAATTTTTTTTACAGTCTCCATTTTGGATTCTCAACTTTCCTGCTGAAGATATGGCTAGAGACCTGATGAAGCGGACAGTGTGTGCAAAGTAAGGCTGAAGATAAGAACAGGAAAATAAGCTGTTAGGCATTTTCAGGCGTTTTTTGCCCCAAATATTGCTTTTGAAAAGGGTGCCTTTTACTCTTTTTGTTTTGGTGCATCCCTGTTGATATTAGCAAATTCCAGTATTGAGGCCTATTTGACAGTTGTTTGGGGGGGGTATTTTATAAAGGTTTATATGCAGAAAAGGCCTTTTATAAAATTGTGTGACCTTTTACTTACTGCACACATGTACTCCTGAAGTGTAGTTTGGTTGAAATTTTGTAAAATACATGGTGTGTATATATAGTGTACATGCACATTTACACCAACTTTGGAGCAGGTATAATTCCTCCTCGTCCATGTCACAGCAGCCTAGACCAGTAAGGGGAGACAAAGTAATTTCTGCTCCTCCACTATATACTCAGTGTAGCCTCTCAGTATTTGTTCTGTCTCCAGCAAGAGAAGGTGGTTAGTGCAGTAGAAAGAAAACAGAAGCTCTGGTAACCTTGGGCTGCATCATTGAGCAGGGCCTGGGTGCCTTAGGGGGCTGTCTGCCTGCGCTCCTGTGGCATGGAGCTTCCTTCTCCCCCTGGAGGATGTGCTCGAGGATGGTCAAGAACTTCCTCTTTGAGGGTGGAGTAGATCGGTGCTATTTAACAAAATGAAAGAAAGAGAGGCAAACAGAAAGGAAGGCAAAGCCAACAGACAAACCAAAGGGAGAAGGCAGCATGTGGTAGTACTGCTGTAGCCCCTGCACCCCTGGGGAGTCTACCCTGAAAGCGGTATGGTTGAAGATCCTCTTCAGAGAGAGTGCCACACTCCCACCCAGACCACTTGGCATTGCTAATGAGAAATGCAGCCTTCCTCATCATCTCTGCAGTCCAGACCAGATGCATGGGTTATGCACTCCTACCAGCAGATAGAGGCTGAGGACAAACTGGTTTGATGATGTCACCACATAAGGGTCCTGTGCAGTCCTTCTCTGACCAGAATTTCTCAGTCTCCAGCAGATGGGGGTGGTTAAACCTGTGCAGTCTTGACTGAATTAGAATGGATTGGAAGAAGTGGGCCATAAGGCACAGCGTGGTAAAAGCTGACTGAAGTGCCCTAGGGTGGAGAATCCCGGTGGATCCGGGTCCCTTCCCTCCCTCTAGGGGGCAAAACCTGGTAGATGCGGGTTCCTTTTGCTCCTCTTGGGGTGCAGAACCTGGTGGCTCTGGGTCCCTCTCCCACTACTCATCTTCCCACCGAGCTTGCTTGTAGACATGATTGAGGTTGTGACCAGCCTGGGTGAAGATGTTCTCCTCTTTCTCCTCCCCAACCTTTGAGAGAGAATGGAGAGGGGTTAGTAGGCAAGGAATAGTCCTTCCTCTTTTTGGATACATATTATTTTTTAAAACAAAACAAGAACAAAAAACGAAAACCCCACTTGCCTCCTGATGTTGTCAGCAGTAGGGGCTGTGCAGCTTTTGGGTGCAAGAGCATATTTCTGTCAAGGCCGCCAGCCTGGAGTTTGGAGAATAGCTGCTGCTTGGGGCGGGGGAGCATCTTGCTTGGGCCAGCAATCGCGCTATGGCGGGCAGGTGGATGTGTGCGCATCTGAAAAGAGCCGTTTGCCATTTTTCCCCTGAAGGTATGTCAGAGACTATTCAAAAAACAACACTCAAATGTATTCACAAAAAAACGCTTCTTCAGAAACTTCAGTGTTCATTGTGTTCTAATTCAAATAAACAAATAATGCATGGAAGGACTCAGCAACCATCAGCTTATAAACAGCATGGTGCAAATTGCCTGCTACCACACACAAGCTTTTGTAACATCAACGGCCTTCCATACAAAGTTAGGGTTAGCCACCACTTTCCAACAAAACACATATAAAATACTTAACTTAAAGAAACTGTATTATATGTCCATGGGTGGCCATCCCACTCCTCATTCCCCGACGCTTCAAAACCGAGCCCATCAAGCGTTTCACGACAGTCCTCGCTTCATTAGTGGATATCCTCGCTTCATCAGGGGATAACCAACTGTCAAACCAAACAACAAACACTAAAACTAAACAATATCTTCTTTCAAAGCAGACTAACCCAGCACCAACACCTCAACTGACAAACTCACTTTTTAACTCCAACTGGCACGGAACAACTCAGACTGAAGCTTTTCTTAAACACAGTTGTATCTGAAACAAAATGCCGCGCATGCTCTTAAAACCTGACCAGCCGGTCATAAATACTAAAACACCTTCCTGTCAGTCAGAACAATCCTCCACCCACTAGATGCACACTCCCCAAGCCACTGCGGGTATGTCAGAGGCAGCAGCAGCCTTCGGGTCTGGTTTGGCAGTGGTACTAACCTTGGCTACTACATACCGGTGGTCTCGGGGTAAATGCCTGCTGCAATGGTCAGCCAGAGGATATTTTTTACGGAGCTGCAGAGGGGGAAGGATCAGTGGATTTGGCTGCCCAAACCCTCTCTGTCTTTCCCGCAGTGGAGGAGCAGTGACTATCTCGGGCAGGAAATTGTTTAATACCCAGACTATCATGGGGGGTTTGTCCTGGAACGTATGACAACAAGGACCTGTCGGTGTACCCGCACCAGGTGATTGAGGTTTTAGATAGGAATGGCCGCCATTTTCTTGCTGGGAGCTTGGTGAGGGCCCAGAGCAAAAAAGAAAATAAGCTCCATTGTTCTTTTTCCATGATCTGTTTGTTTGCTTTTTTCTTCTTCCCTTATAGTCCTTATAGTGAGGAGGTTTGAGCCACTGAATGTGATGTATGGAGGACTTAGAGATGTTCCTTTTCTCTCAGTGTTTGGAAGGATCTGCGTCTTTTAAGGACAGCTCCATAGAGTGGGTGACTTGCCTTTTAGCCAGGGTCTGAGCATGATCCACTGGTGTAAATTTGGCCAAGCCTCCCCTGTGCGGGGGAGACCTATTTATACCCACTCTCATTTCTTCTGCAATGACTTCTCCCCTGATTGAGGGGGCCTCTTCTGAGATTTTGCTTGGGAGTCTTTTCTGAGATTTTGCGTGGGGGGGGGGGGCTTCTCTTTGGATTTCTGCCACTGGCTTGATCCTTTTTAGCCTTGTAGTCCTTTGTGTACATTTCTTTTAATGTTACTGGGTAGATTTAGGATGTACACTGCTGAATCCCATATGGGCTTAAATAGGGATTAATTCAGTGGGATGTCATTCCAGATCTTCCTGCTAGACTAGTCCAGACTAGTGGGTTATCTCCCCCTGCCAGCAGATGATGGAGACAGAGGGAAAAAAAAGCAAAGCTATGCTGTGACATCACCACTCGCCAAATGTAAGAGCTATTTTTCAAAGAAATGTCATACTGTTTGCGTTGTTCTTAAATGTGCTCAAAAGATCAAAATAAACCTGTGCAAAACACATAAAAATGTGCAATCGCAACCTAATCTCAGTGAATAAACAATCTTGTCGCAGAACATTTTTGTACTTGGCTTAATCTCGATAGATCTACTAGACCGGTAAGGCAATGAAGATTTGTCCTATCATGGGACACAGTTCTGCATCTCAAATTATCTTTCCTTATCGTTCCTCCAATTTAGTCCTCATCCTCTGGGTAGTGAACCTCCTCCTACAGCTTGGAGACTGGGGATGTCAAAAACTCATGACATCACTGGATATAGCCTGCTGGTCTCTCCCATCAGCTGGGGTCCAGTCTCCATGCAGCAGGAGGACATAGTGAGCCTAGCTTCTGGGCTCACTTGGGGGCACAGATAAGGAGCATTTAGTGTGACAAATTCTATTCTGATTTTACTTTTGATTTTTACCTTTAATTTTACTTTTAGTTCAGTTACCTTTGGTTAATTGGCAATCAGGGATTAGTTCCCTTTGGTTGTTAGGAGCAAATTTCCTTATATTTACAGTAATTTTAAATTTGAGCCTGGCTCTTTAAATTAGTAGCAGCTCTTGCCTTCCCTCCTTGTCAGTTATTTTCACTTGCTGCAGGCATTCACTGGTGCGGATCTCTCTCCCTTGACGGTACGGGAGAGAGCTCCGGGACCCGTACAGCCATACTGAAGCTGTGTGAGACGGAGCCTCTCCGTTGCTGCGGGCTTTTACTTTTACTCTGTGGAACCGGCTGAGCGGTCCTCGCCCCGCGGCTGCCAGGCGCAGCAGCACGGTTTGAGGATCGGATGAATTCAAGGCGGTAGGAGCAGGCTGCGTGGCCAGGTGCAGCCTGTTACTTCCAAGGCAGAGACCTTGGGGAGGTTCCGTTCATAAGGATACGAGAAATGCCATACTGGGTCAGGCCATGCTCTTTCAGGTCCAGTATCCTGTTTCCTAGGGCAGCCAATCCTGGTCTTAAGGACCTGGCTGGTTTCCAAAAAGACAAATAGGCTACTCAATGCTTGTATCGAGGCAACCGGTGGATTCATGTATGCTCATATTTTAAGGGTTCCATTGCATGTACAACAGATGTGACGCTCTATTGGGTTGTGTGCCTTGTAGAACATCTTGAATTGGTGAAAGTTGGTATAAAAAAAAAAAAAATTTCCAGCTTCTCTCTAATAAAAGGTTATGGACCTTTCCTCCGGGAGCTTGGCCAAAAACTTTGTTAAACTCCGCCACGTTCGGAGATCGTTTCGCGCAAGGCTCTTGGAGTACACAGGAGACCCAGTGGTCAATCAACCGACTGGAAATGCGAGCGATACGCCGGGCGTTGCAGGCGTTCAAAGCTACGGTGACAGGTCGAGCGGTGCGAGTACTGTCCGACAACTCTGCGGCGGTGGCCTACATCAATCGGCAGGGCGGAACCGGAAGGGTGGCCATAGAGGCCGCGGCAGAGGGTCTGTGTGTGTAGATAGAGCTTTGGCTGCCAGCGTTTTCGGTGGCGCATGTTGCAGGTAAGGACATTGTGATGGCGGATTTCCTCAGCTGGGTCCGAGTAGATGCCAGAGAATGGGAGTGGCATCCGGAGGTGTTCGCACAGATCGGTTGCATATGGGGACAGCCAGTAATGGACCTCATGGCGGTGTTTCTCTCTGTGTAAATGGGTCACTTCTTCAGCAGACGAAGCGAAAGGAGGTTGGAAGGCATTGGCGCACTGTTTCAACGGCGGCCGTCGTCCGGTCTTCTCTGTGTCTTTCCACCGGGGGCACTCATAGGTCGAGTGGTTCTGCATATCGAAGCGCTTCGGGGAAACGTGTGGTTGGAGGCCTTGGGCTGGCTGAGGCGCCCGTGATATGCCTGCCTCATACGGTTGCTCGACGGGAATCCATGGAGGTTTCTGACATTGGAGATTCTGTTGCTACGGAGTTCCCTTTGAATGTCTCAGGTGCATTGGTTTTTGCTTACGGGGTGGCCATTGAAAGGGCAAGCTTAAGGAAAAAGAGTTGCTCGACAGCAGTCTTTGGCACCTTGCCGCAAAAAAAAAAATTAAAAAATAAACAAGTAAGTCTCCGTTCCTTGCATATGTGCATATATGGTGCATCTTTGAGGATGGGTGCTCGCGGAGGCACGCTCATGCGACAACAGTGTCAGTTCCCTTGGTATTAAGTTTTCTGCAGGATGGGTTTGGTAAAGGCAGGTCCTGGAGAGTTCAGTTAGCAACTCTGGCTTGCTATAGGGGCAAAGGACAGGGAGTGGCTCTCATGCACAGGTCGATGTGGTACGCTTTCTCAGGCGGTTACCAGACTGTAGCCCTGTCGTAGGATATTAATTCCACCAGGGAAGCTCAAGTTGGTTTTAGGAGCATTGGCTAGCTATTGGGGCCCTTGCAACAGGCATAGGTTAAGGGTTTTGCCTTGAAGACGGTATGTTTGATGGTCATCTGTTCGGCGAGGCGATTTTCAGAGTTGCAGGCATTGACCTGTCAGGAATCGTTTTTTGTCTGTCTCCAGACAGAAGGTGGCCTGGCGGCTGGTTCCATCATTGTTGCCAAAAGAGGTTTCTACATTCACCTAACTAAAATGGTCTCTCTCCCAGCACTAGGTGTGGCGGAGGGGAGCGTATTGAACCATAGCTTGTGCTGTTTGGACGTCAAGAGAGCGCTGCAGCAGTGTTTAAAGGTTCAGCAACTTTCGCAAGGCGGATCGTCTCTCTTCGTGGCGTTCGGAGGGCCCCGCAAAGGGAAGCGGCGGTGAAGGAGTCCATTTCTGGATGGATTAGAGCGGCGAGTGCATCAGCTTATCTTCTACGGGACCATATAGTCCCAAGGAGCTTACAAGCTCACTCTACCAGAGTGCAAGCGTCTTCTTGGACGGAGCACAGTTTGGTTCCACCAGTGGACATTTGTAGGGAGGCCTCTTGGTTGTCTCTCTGTACTTTCAGTAAGCACTACCGCCTAGATGTTCTGGCAGCTAAGGATGCCGTTTTCAGGGAGGAAGTGTTGAGATCCGGCTGGAAAGGTCCCTCCCAATGATTACTCTTCTGATACATCCCAGAGGTTGAGGACTAAACTGGAGGAATGATAAAGAAATAGGAATTACACTTACCTGGTAATTGTGGTTCCTTGATTGACTCCAGTTTAGTCCTCATTCCCGCCTGGGGATGGGGTCTTAGCAGTGGTTTTTCTTTTGGGGAAGTGCAAGGTTAAAAGTGGATATAGGCCTTCACTGGTGTTCAGTCATTTTGATGCTTCCATTTGTTTTGCGCTATATTGTTATATTATTATATTATGATATTGTTATATATATTGCTATATTGCTCTGGATTGTTTAGGGCTAGGCATTCGACGGAAAGGAGAGCATGCAGGAAGCAGTCCCTTTCCTTCTAGAAGGGGAGTAGTAGGTAGATAGGTTATATGTTCTGCGTGCCCTTGAATATAATGTTAAGTTAAAAAAAAAAAGTTACTGATTTTTTACTCCTTTGAGTCTGCATTGTCAATAGTTCACTGGGGGCTGATGGGAGAGACCAGCAGGCTATATCGAGTGATGTCATGAGTTTTTGACATGCCCAGTCTCCAAGCTGCAGGAGGAGGTTCACTACCCAGAGGTTGAGGACTAAACTGGAGTCACTCAAGGAACCACAATTACCAGGTAAGTGTAATTCCTATTTATGAGCTCTGCTTCAGATACTTTAGATGCTTTATGCTCACACAAATTTGGAAATCCTGACATTATGCAATAACAGTCCTTTGCTCCTAATTGTATCAGCAAAATGGCATCCGACGTCAAACTGCCTATAACTGGATAAAAGAATAGACTTGTTTTTTATGAATGAACAATGTAATCAAAGAAGACTCCACCAAGATCTGACGGAGTCACATTCTGCGATTTAAATATCCAAGATTGTTCTAATATTTGTTGACTGTGTTCGTGACTGCCTCTTTGGGGATCCTGGGGCATATGGTCTATCACTCGCCATTGGAAATCACTGAAAGAGTGAGCTTATTGGAGACAATGTGAAACGGAACAGAAGTGTTTCTGGTGTTTAATATGGACATATGTTAAGAACATAAGATATGCCATACTGGGTCAGACCGAAGTCCATCAAGCCCAGTGGCCAATCTAGGTCATACGTACCTAGCAGTATCCCCAAAAGACACAGGTTCCACAATGCTTGTACTGGGTCAAGCACTGATTATCCTGGATCCTTTTTAAATAATGGTTTATGGACCTTTCCTCCAGGAACTTGTCCAAACCTTTTTTAAACCCAGCTACACTAACAACTCTTACTACATCCTCCGGTAACAAATTCCAGAGTTTGATTACATGTTGAGTGAAAAAATATATTCTCTTATTTGTCTTAAATAGTTTACCCTGTAGCTTCATTGTATGTCCCCTAGTCTTTCTATATTCTGATAGCGTAAACAATCGATCTACGTTTACCCGTTCCACTCCATTCATTAATTTATAGACCTCTATCATATCTCCCTTCAACTGTCTCTTTTCCAGGTTGAAGAGCCCTAACCTTTGTAGCCTCTCTTCATAGGAGTAGCCTTCCATCCCCTTTACCATTTTGGTGGCTCTTCTCTGTACTTTTTCTAATAACGCTATATCCTTTTTAAGATACGGCGACCAGAATTGCACACAATATTCAAGGTGCGGTCGTACCATGGAACGATACAGAGGCATTATAATATCCTTTGTTTTGTTCTCCATTCCTTTCCTTATGATACATGGCATTCTATTTGCTTTCTTGGCTGCCGCTGCACACTGAGTGGAGGGTTTTAACATGTTATCCACGATGACTCCTAAATCTTTTTCCTGGGTGGTAGTTCCCAATGTGGAACCTTGCATCGTGTAACCATAGTTTGGGTTGTTCTTCCCTAGGTGCATAACTTTGCACTTGTCCACATTAAATTTCATCTGCCATTTTGATGCCCAGTCTTCCAATTTATCCAGATCCTCCTGCAGTTTTCCACAGTCCTCTTGGGTTTTAACAACTTTAAACAGTTTTGTATCGTCTGCAAATTTGATAACCTCAATAGTTATTCCCTTTTCTAGGTCATTTATGAATATGTCAAAAAGTAGCGGACCCAGTACAGATCCCTGTGGTACTCCACTATTCACCTTTTTCCATTGGGAATATTGGCCATTTAGCCCTACCCTCTGCTTTCTATCTTTTAACCAGTTCCCGATCCACAATAGTACACTGCCTCCTATCCCATGACTTTTTAGTTTTGCCAAAAGTCTCTGATGAGGGACCTTGTCAAAGGCTTTCTGAAAGTCCAGATACACTATATCAACTGACACACCTTCAAAAAAACATATCAGATTAGTAAGACAAGATCTTCCTTGTCTAAAGCCATGTTGGCTGTCTCCCATTAGGCCATGACTATCTACATGCTCTGTAATTTTGTTCTTTATGATGGTTTCTACCATTTTCCCCGGTACTGACATCAGGCCCACCGGTCTGTGATTTCCCGGGTCACCCCTGGAACCCTTTTTAAAAATTGACGTTACATTGGCGACCCTCCAATCTTCAGGTATTACAGATGATTTTAATGAAAATTCACAGATTACCAATAGCAGGTCTGCAATCTCATATTTCAGTTCTTTCAACACTCTTGGATGTATACCATCCGGTCCAGGTGATTTGCTACTATTCAGTTTATCAAATAGTTGTAATACATCTTCCCGGTGTAGTGATATTTCTCTCAATTCTTCTGCAGTATCACCTTTAAATACCACTTCAGTCTTGGGTAACATCCCTACATCTTCCTCAGTAAAGACCAAAGCAAAGAATTCATTCAGTCTCTCCGCTATAGCCTTGTCTCCTCTTACTGCCCCTTTTACCCCTCTATCATCTAACGGTCCAATTGACTCTCTCACAGGCCTTTTGCTGTTGTTGAAAAAGTCTTTATTTTGTGTTTTTGCTTCCTGTGACAACGCACCGCCTAGCCTGTGGCGTAAGCAGGCCAAGGGGATGTGAGCCACACAGTGGGGGTGAGTTTAAAAGAGTCCTTGTTAGTGCTGAAGCCTTCCTACTGTAGTTGTGGAGTGAGTGACGACAGCCAAGGTTGGGTTTCCAAAGTAAGTAATGCTTTATTCATGCATAAGGTATTTGCACAAAGTATAGCAAAGGACACCGTACAGGACTTACTCCCCCGCCACAGAAGTATAATGGTAACCTTCTGTACCAAATAAAAGTTCAAGTGTTCATATAGCTTCTCCTGATACTTCTCAGGGACACATAAAATATTTACAAGCTTTCATCATTCTTCCAGCTTCATTACTACAACAGGGCTTCAATCTTCTAATACTGCTTTCTCAGTATCTATTGGTAATAAAGAATCTTTCTCCTGTTGTACTTCTTTCTAGTGTCAAACAGCTTCCCATAGAAATGGCAATCTCCACAACTCTGGCTTATTAATGACTGCCTTCTTGTGTAGGAGCAGTTTCTCTCTATTGCCTTCTATTCACAGCTGTATCACATGAAGCTTTGATTCATTCCATTCACTAGAACGCTGCTATCTCTCATGCAAGTTCTAGAACATTGGCTTAAGGCTTCTCCGCACTCAATCATCAATTAGGAATACTTATGGTTCTTCACTCTAACATGCAAATTCCACATTCCATTTCTGACTCACTGGAACTAGATAATGGAGCACCCAATTCCATTGCTTCCTCTTGGTTCTCAAAGGGTTCCCTTAGCTCTCTGCACGAATGCTGCCAATTATCCTCTTGCTGGCAAGCAGGTGTGTGCTCCTCTGAACTATATATTAGGTCACGCGGTCTATAACATGGAAATTTTTGTAGCTTTATAAAAGTAACTTTTCTATAGACCCTCTTCATTCTATTAACTTAAGGTATATATTCAGGGGTCGGGTGTTACCCCTGCCTCTTTTAGCAAACAGTCTATTGTCAGTTCCTATAGACTGACTTCTCTCAAAGCTATTTACTTTATAAGGCTTAGAAGAGTTTGCTCTGACCCTGGTTTTTGCAGCGTCTGCCTCTGGGAACTCCCCTGACTCCAAGTCAGTATTCCAGTGCTTCTGAATCCAGCTCTGGTCACTCCAGGGTTTTCTCTCTCATGGAGTTGAGGTCTGCCTGTCCCTCTTCCAGGACCACTTGCAGGAACTCTCCCTTCCCTGGTTCTCTCCTTAGTTCCTCTGGCTCAGCCTTTCTGCTTGGCACTGCTCTGTAACCAGTTCCTCTTCTCTCCAGGCCTTGCTCCTCGAGGGCTTGCTGCTCCAGTGCTTGCTCCTCGAGCCCCTTCTTCTGCCTACTAACTGCTGCTTCCTGGTTATGAGTGCAAAGTGGCCCAATCCGTTCTGACTCCTCCCACCTCCCTGATTGGCTAGTCTCTGGGTTAGCCTAGAGCTAGGGTGTGGTTCTTTCCCTGCTCTTCTCTGCAGAGAATTGTTTGTGAGCAGGAAACTTAACCCTTCCTGTCCTGCCTCTCCAAGCATCTGAGGTGACAGAAAGTGATTTAAAACCCATTTTCTCCTGTTTCTGGGGGCTCTGCCTTGTCACATAAACCCCCATTAAGATATTCCGGGCTGTTGAAATAATGCAGAAAACAGCACGGAATCTTACTCTGGTGATCAGGACTAGCATTGTATCCTCTCTTATAGCTAACTGAGCTAAGCTACTCGGTCATGCCATAACCGCAAAACATTCACGTGGAAATTCTGTTGTTTCCCTCCTCTAGTTCTACGGTATATGTGGCGGGTCCTACCTGTTTTGATGACCCGGCAGGGTCCTCTCCAGGTACTTTCAAATTTCGGACGATGGCCCGGCACCATTACAATGAACCTTTTCACCGACCTCTAATCGTCGAGGTCGCTTGCGTCGGTCATAATACTTCTTTTGCCTAGCTTGGCTGGCTACCATATTGTCATCCCCTATCTGGGACGTGCGTTGTAACCGGCCCCTTAAATCTTTTAAAAACTGGGGTACCTCCACCTCCTCTCTAGCAGGCTCTACCCATTGAGCCCGTTAGAATGTCTAACACCCTCGGGCGCTCGCCCATACAACAGCTCGTACGGGGATACCCCCCAAGGAAGCTTGTTTCCGCGCTCGCGACAGGCATAAAGTATAAAGGGGAGCATCATGTCCCATTCAGCTACCTCCCCCTCCAGGCTTTTTCTTAACATCCTTTTATGGTCTGGTTTTGCCGTTCAACCAGACCATTGTCTGGGGATGGTAGGCCGCCGTCTTAACGTGCTTAATGCCAAAGGCATCCCAGACCTTGCAAGATAATGAGACAGGAAATTCGTACCCCTGTCCGTGAGAATTTCTCGCGGGAACCCTATCTCGCAAAGAGTTTCAGTAATTCCAGGGCAATAGTGCGTGCTGACGTGTTTCCTTAAGGGAACTGCCCAGGGGAAACGCGTGGCATGGTCCACGATAACTAAATATATTGAAAACCCCTGGGAGTCCGAATTAAAGGACCGACCATGTCCATTGCCAAACGCTCTATTGGTCTAGAGATACGCGGGACTGGTATCAGCGGTACTTTCCCCGGTAGCCGAGGCGTAACTTTCTGACATGAGGGACGGCCTCGCAGAACTTCGCAGTCTCACGAAAGACCCCCGGGCCAATAAACACGACCCAAAATTTGGTCTAAGGTACCTTGGGCCCCTTTGTGCCCCCCCAAAGGATGATCGTGAGCTAAACGTAAAACCAAATTTTTAAACGTATTAGGCACCACTAACTGCCTCCGGGTATGGTCAGAACTGGGGTCCAAGCTTTCTCTATACAGCACGTTCCCTTCCACATAAACACGTGGCAACGATCCCCCTCCCTTATTTGCATTATCAAAGCATGGGTCAGGGCTGGATCTTGCCTTTGCTCCTCCGGAAAAGAAGGAAATTTTGCTACTAACTCGGCCGAAGCCCATGGTAGCTCCTGCCCTGTCCGCTAGCTTGTTTCTATTCAAGGCCCGGCCTTTGGCTTTTTCTTTACGTTTTTCCCCCCCTTCTGGGTTTTACCCGCTCTCTAGAGGGCGTCACCAAACCGCTATGGGATGGGTAAGTCTGCCAGGGAATCCTTAGCGGGGACCTGGTTCTTCACCCTAGCTTTGCTTTGGGCTCGTGTGGATACTAGACCTAACTTCCATCCTTCCTCGCTATCAGCAGCAGCACTAAAACCTTAGCTAGCCCTTTCGAATTGCGGCCAATCCCTGCCTAATACAATAGGATGGGGCAACCTTGGTACCACCGCTACTGGGATGTCCTTACTTAAACCCATTCCCTTTACTGTTACTATGCGCCTGGGTGTTGCTGTGGCAGCACCATGCACGCATTGAATCTTAATTTTATCCTCAGGGTGCTCTTATCCCTCCCACTCTGAGGTCCTATCTCCTTCCATAGGCTTTCCGAGACCATAGACTGGTCTGCGCCTGAATCTAACAAGGCTTCAACCGGGATATTATTTACTGTGACCATCAGCAAGAACCCCTCCCCAACCTCCTTGGACTGGGTGGTGATTAGCTAGCCTAGTGCTACATTCCTCCTGAGGTGTCCCTTTTCACCACAGGCTAAACACTTTAGCTCATTCATACCAGGGCTAAACAAAGGCCTAGATGAAGATTCACCCATCTGTACTCCTCCCTTCATTCCTCGTTCCCTCAAGACTGTACTTTCTGGAACACCTTTCCTCTTTTGACCTAAGGCCTGCGCCTCTAGAACCGGTCAGCAAGGTCAACGGCGTCCTTAGTATTGTGGCAGTCTTGGAGGATTAGGAAGGACTGTACTTCCCCGGGGGTAGTGCTTCTAAGAATTGTTCAAGTATAATATCATCTATTACTGTGTCCTATGCTCTTCCTTGTGGAGATAGCCATTTGTATGCCAAAGCCTTTATCCTATGGCATAAGGGCCTGGGGTGTCTCGCCTGGGGTTAACCTGCACCCTCTTAAAAGTCGGCGATACACCACGGGTGTTAGGCCTAGTCTGTCTCGTATTGCTTCAACGACAGCTCCATAATTGTTGGCTAGAGCACTGGGCATTTCCTTGTAGGCCGTGAGAGCCTCTCCCCGTGAGGGATGGAGCCAATCGGATAACCCAGTGTTCTTTGGGCCATCCGCTCATGGTTGCTATGCGCTCAAACACTTCGAGGTGGTCATCAATATTAGCGTCCTTAGACCACTGCCTAATGATAACGTTCCCTGTCCAAGCATTCCAAGTCCTGTGGCAGTTCCTAGCGAACTGGTCACATTTTGTAGAGTCTCCGACGTCCGCTTCTGCTCTTTCATCCAGGATCCTAGCATGTCCAACACCGGCTGCTGCTGGGCACGTATCATCGCCGCCATCCTCTCTTGGGTCTGCACCGATCTTGCCTCCTGCTCCAGGAATCTCTCCGCAACCCAACTCAAAGTTGTGGGATCCATTTCGATGTACCTGTAGGGAATAGAAAAAGAAACACCAAGTGCGGCACCACCACAAAAGCACCTTCTTTGCTCCCAGTTTTAGCTCTGCCAGATTACCACCCCCTTGTAGCAGTGTCCTAAGATGATCCTCTTAGCTACGGGTTACCTGCTACAAGTGGAGTATCTCGCTTGTCAGCAGTATGGTAGCCTTTAATAACAGGAACTCTGGTCCACCTCAGCTGAAACTTGTAATCTGCAGCACTGGTAAGCTCTTCAGGTATCTTGGTGAAAAAACTCTTGTTTTTTTTTTTTTTTTTTCAAAGTGTCCACTCTTCAGAACTTTACTGGTATCTGTGGTTAAACACTTCTTCTGTGCAAGGCAGCAATTTTTTATAATCCGAAACAACAACGCCAAACTCACCCACCCCCTACTAGTGACAACCGCACCGCCTAGCCTGTGGCGTAAGCAGGCCAAGGGGATGTGAGCCACACAGTGGGGGTGAGTTTTAAAAGAGTCCTTGTTAGTGCTGAAGCCTTCCTACTGTATTGTGGAGTGAGTGACGACAGCCAAGGTTGGGTTTCCAAAGTAAGTAATGCTTTATTCATGCTATAAGGTATTTGCACAAAGTATAGCAAAGGACACCGTACAGGACTTACTCCCCCGCCACAGAAGTATAATGGTAACCTTCTGTACCAAATAAAAGTTCAAGTGTTCATATAGCTTCTCCTTAACTTCTCTCAGGGACACATAAAATATTTACAAGCTTTCATCATTCTTCCAGCTCATGTACTACAACAGGGCTTCAATCTTCTAATACTGCTTTCTCAGTATCTATTGGTAATAAAGAATCTTTCTCCTGTTTACTTCTTTCTAGTGTCAAACAGCTTCCCCTAGAAATGGCATCTCCACAACTCTGGCTTATTAATGACTGCCTTCTTGTGTAGGAGCAGTTTCTCTCTATTGCCTTCTATTCACAGCTGTATCACATGAAGCTTTGATTTCATTCCATTCACTAGAACGCTGCTATCTCTCTCATGCAAGTTCTAGAACATTGGCTTAAGGCTTCTCCGCACTCAATCATCAATTAGGAATACTTATGGTTCTCTTCACTCTAACATGCAAATTCCACATTCCATTTCTGACTCACTGGAACTAGATAAGGAGCACCCAATTCCATTGCTTCCTCTTGGTTCTCAAAGGGTTCCCTTAGCTCTCTGCACGAATGCTGCCAATTATCCTCTTGCTGGCAAGCAGGTGTGTGCTCCTCTGAACTAGAGCTTAGGTCACGCTGTCTATACCATGGAAATGTTTGTAGCTTTCTAACAGGGACTTTTCTATAGTCCCTCCTCCTTCTATTAACTTTAGGTATATATTCAGGGTCGGGTTTACCCCTGCCTCTTTTAGCAAACAGTCTATTGTCAGTTCCTATAGACTGACTTCTCTCAAAGCTATTTACTTTATAAGGCTTAGAAGAGTTTGCTCTGACCTGGTTTTTGCAGCGTCTGCCTCTGGGGAACTCCCCTGACTCCAAGTCAGTATTCCAGGCTTCTGAATCCAGCTCTGGGTCACCTCCAGGGTTTTCTCTCTCATGGAGTTGAGGTCTGCCTGTCCCTCTTCCAGGACCACTTGCAGGAAACTCTCCCTTCCCTGGTTCTCTCCTTAGTTCCTCTGGGCTCAGCCTTTCTGCTTGCACTGCTCTGTAACCAGTTCCTCTTCTCCAGGCCTTGCTCCTCGAGGGCTTGCTGCTCCAGTGCTTGCTCCTCGAGCCCCTTCTGCCTACTAACTGCTGCTTCCTGGTTATGAGTGCAAAGTGGCCCAATCCGGTCTGACTCCTCCCACCTCCCTGATTGGCTATGTCTCTGGGTTAGCCTAGAGCTAGGGTGTGGTTCTTTCCCTGCTCTTCTCTGCAGAGAATGTTTGTGAGCAGGAAACTTAACCCCTTCCTGTCCTGCCTCTCCAAGCATCTGAGGTGACAGAAAGTGATTTAAACCCATTTTCTCCTGTTTCTGGGGCTCTGCCTTGTCACATTCCGTAGCAAGTTCCTTCTCAAATTCTCGCTTTGCCTGCCTTATCAATGCTTTGCATTTAACTTGCCAGTGCTTGTGCTGTTTCCAGTTTTTGTCGTTTGGCTCTTTTTTCCATTTCCTGAAAGATGCTTTTTTGGCAGCAACAGCCTCTCTGACCTCACCTTTAAACCATGCTGGCAGTTTTTTGGACTTTCTTCCACTTTTCTTAATGCGTGGAATACAGCTGGTCTGGGCTTTGAGGATAGTATTTTTAAATAACACCCAAGCTTGCTGTAAGTCTTTAACCTTTGCAACCGCTCCCTTTAGTTTTTTCTTAACTATATTCCTCATTTTATCATAGTCTCCCTTTCGAAAGTTAAAAGGTAGTACTGTGGATTTCTTTACTATCCCTCCTCCACTAATTAAATCAAACACGATCATGCTATGATCACTATTGCCAAGTGGTCCCAACACCCTTATTTCCTGCACCAGATCTAGTGTTCCACTAAGGACTAGGTCCAGTATGGCTTCCCCTCTGGTTGGTTCATGAACCAGCTGCTCGAAGAAGCAGTCATTTATTTCATCTAGAAACTTTATCTCCCTAGCATGTCCTGCTGTGACACTGACCCAGTCGATACCGGGGTAATTGAAATCACCCATTATTACTACTCTGCTGTGACTTTTGTTAGCTTCCTTGATTTCTTTGAGCATTCCATCATCCATTTGTTCATTCTGGCCAGGCGGTCGATAGTAAACCCCCACTGCCATCACCTTCCCCTTCATACATGGAATTTCAATCCATGTTCACCCAAATGAAGTTTCCAAGGGCAAATAGTGTGGTTGATATATTTTTGATCACAGGGACAGATTAGCATATAAACTACATGGTCAGAGACACATGTAGTATGCCAGCTGGGTTTATAAATTTTTTTCCATTATGTGGTTAGTCCATTGAGAGCCCACAATAGTTGTTGAGTGCTGTCGAGTCGCTCTCGACTCATGGCGACCCTCTGGATAGTTGTCCTAAATTGTGTTCAGTCTTCAGTCAGATGGCTCATTGTTGATGGACAGGCACGCATAGCTGCTATTATTGTATAGCATCTCATTGCTGGCTTTCCTCTTTTGCGTTGACCTTCTACCTTGCCAAGCATGATGTCTTTCTCTAATGATCTCTCTCTTCGCATGATGTGTCCAAAGTATGAAAGTCGAAGTCTTGTCATCTGAGCTTCTAAAGAAAGCTTAGGTTTGATCTTCTCTAGTACTGACTGGTTTGTTCTTTTGGCAGTCCATGGTATACATAGTATTTGCTGCCAGCACCATAATTCAAAGGCATCAATATTCTTCCTGTCTGTCTTTTTCACTGTCCAACTTTCACATCCATATGATGTTATTGAAAATACTATGGCTTGAATGAGTCAAATCTTTGTATAGAGACATCTCTGCTCTTGAGAATTTTGTCTAGGTCTTTCATAGCCATTCTACCAAGAGCAATGCGTCGTTGGATTTCTTGACTGCTTTTTGGTTCTTTATTGATAGTTGATCCAAGTAGGTTAAAGTTGTCCATGATTTCAATTTCTTCTCCATCAACGATGAGCTTATTGATTTTTTTTTTCCAGTTGTCATGATCTTTGTCTTCTTTACATTAAGGTGCAGGCCCATTTTAAGACCATGTTCCTTGATCTTGAGAAGCAAATGTTTCAGATCATCTTCACTTTCAGCCAGTAATGTGGTATCATCAGCAAAGCAAAGGTTGTTGATGAGTCTTCCACCAATCTTCACACCTCTGTTGTCTTCATACAATCCTGCTTCTCTGATGATTTGTTCTGCATATAAATTAAACAGGTAGGGGGAAAGTATGCAACCTTGTCTTTATCTTTATTTACATTTAATATACCGCCCTTGTCGAAACGTGAGAGCGGTTTACAATAAAATAATATAAATAAAAGCATCGACAAGAAAAGAAATCCATTAAAATAGAGAAAAGATGGACCAAAGAGGTCACAAAACAAACAATCGACAGACCAAACAAACCATAAGTAAGCAAAGACAAACAAAACAATTAGACAGGACTACTGGGAGGGGAGATCATATGCCTGCTGAAACAAATGAGTTTTTAGTAGGCATTTGAAGTGTTGGTAGGAAGATTCTAAACGGAGAGAGGAAGTTAGAGAATTCCAAAGTGAGGGACCCAAGAAAAAGAAAGCGGCATGGCGTGTCTGTTCAAGGCGTGTCGTATACTTTTGCTGATTTTAAACCATTCTTTTTCCTTGTTCCATTCAAACTGTTGCTTCTTGATCAATGTAAAGGTTGTGCAAGAGAACGATCAGGTGTTCTCGTATACCCATGCTTCTTAGTGTTGCCCAGAGTGTCTCATGGTTTGCAAAGTCAAAAGCCTTGCTGTAGTTAATAAATCACAAATAGATATCCTTTTGGTATTCTTTAGTCTTTTTGAGGATCCATCTCATATCCGTGATGTCTCCTGTCCCTTGCCCTTTCCTGAACCCTGCTTGCACTTCAGGTAGTTCTCGTTCCAGGTATGGTTGTAGTCTCTGTTGAATAATTTTCAGTATTTATTTATTTATGCATGCTTGTTTACCGCTTCTACAGTGAATCAAAGCGTTTTACAGAGAACTTCAAAACATGAACATTACATAAAACAGTATTACAAATAACCATTTAACAGAAGTGTAAGAGGATAGGGTAGTAATAACTTAAATCTGAAACCGTTTTAAATGAAAACTATGTACAGAGGAATAACCCTATAACTTGTTGCCTATAACTTATTGTCTATTAACAGCAAAATCTTGCTGGCATGTGGGAGCAGAGCGATTGTGCGATAATTTCCACAGTCAGTTGGATCACCTTTCTTTAGTATTGGTATAAACACAGATCTTTTCCAGTCAGTTGGCCATGATGTTGTCTTCCAAATTTCCTGGCAGAGCCTTGTAAGTATGGTAACAGCTGCATCAGATTGCTGTAATACATCTATGGGAATGCCATCAATGCCTGGTGCTTTGTTCTTTGATAAGGCTTTCAGTGCTGCTTCGACTTCTTCTTTCATCACCAGTGGTTCCAGATCATGAGGTACAGGTTGAAACGGCTGTTGGTTCACTTGATCTTTATCATATAAAAACTCTGTATATTCTTTCCACCTTTTCTTGATCTTCTCAGCATCATTCAGCATGGATCCTTGAGCATCTTGTAACATTCCAATTTGAGGCTGGAATTTTTTCTTTAACTCTCATAGCTTTAGGAAAGCCAATCTTGTTCTTCCTCTAATAGTTTCTGCTTTTATTTCCTTGCATGCGTCATTGTAGTACTTTTCCTTGTCTTGTCTTGCTGCACGTTGGAAAGCTCTGAGTTCTGTGATTGCATCTCTTTCTCCTCTGGCTTTAGCTTCTCTGCATTTCCGGGCAATTTTCAGAGTTTCTTCAATCATCCATTTTGGTTGTTTTTGCTTTTTCACCTTTTGTAGAGACTTCTCACTTTCTTCCAACATAGCTTTCTTGATGTCATTCCATAACTCTTCTGGAGCTCTGTCATTTGTATCTAAAGTAGCAAATCAATTTTGCAGTTAGTCTTTAGATTCCAGTGGTATATTCTCAAGGTCATATTTTACTACATTCATGAGTGGCTTGCTATTTTCAACTTTAGCTTGAGTTTGCATACTAGTAGTTGGTGATCTGTACCACAATCAGCTCCAGGTTTTGTCTTTGTTGATGTTATAGAGCTTTTCCATTGTTGACTTCCACAGATGTAGTCAATTTGATTTTTGTACAATCCACTGGGTGAAGAAGTCCATGTGTACAGTTGCTGCTTGTGTTACTGGAAGAAGGTGTTTGAGATGAATAGGTCTTGATCTTGCAGAATTCTATCAGTCTTTCTCCAGCTTCATTTCTGTTGCCAAGTCCATATTTTCCAACCATTTTGCTTTCTTCTTTGTTGCCAACCTTTGCATTCCAGTCACCCATGACTATCAGGATATCCTGTTTGCATGTTCTGTCAATTTCAGCTTGTACCTGTTCATAGAAGTCATCAATTTCATCCTCTTCTGCAGCTGTTGTTGGGGCATATACTTGAATTATAGTTGTGTTGATAGGCATTCCTCGTAGATGAATAGAAAGTAAGTGTTCACTGACTGCATTGTATTTCATTACAGTTCTTGCAACACCATTTCTTCTTTGTCTTTCATTACCAGCATAGTAGACCATATGATCATCTGATGCAACGTGCCCGATGCCAGTCCATTTCAGTTCGCTGACACCCAACAGATCATGTTCCATTTCATTCTTGACCACCTCCAACTTCCCTTGGTTCATGCTTCGTATGTTCCATGCCCCAATATGTAAGACATCTTTGCAGCTTCTGACTCTCATTTCATGCACAGCTATGTCAGCAGTCAGACATCCCGAGGGCTTTGTTCCAACCACATCATAAGTGTTTGCTTTACTCTTCAGCTCCTCCCTAGGGGTCTCATTTTCCAGTATTAGAGTGCAACTTGTTTTGTTGTAACTATCCATTGTGTTTTCATGCAAGATACGGAAGTAGATTGCCAGACCTTTCTTCCTCAGAGTTTAAGTTTAGTGTCGTTGCCGTTGTCACAGAAATGTGATCTTCCACCACCAGCACTGTCCCATTCTGCTACCCAGTTGGGTTGTTTGTCTTGGTTTGGCACCTCAGCTGAGACCTGTCCATATTGGGAGACCCTGCCAGTAGTTAAACTACCAACAGCATAGCCCTCAGCATCACTGATGCACACAAGCCCTCACAGCATGACAAGCTGCAAATCAAGTGAGGTCTCACCATAGTAGCTGTACAAAATTTACAATCCAAACATTGAAAGTGGCCCGGGTCATCATGAATGTTAACTCTGTAATCATTCAAACTCACTGCATGCACAACAAGGTCTCTAATGTTAGGACATCTGCTGTAAGCTGTGGTTAAATCCTTACAAAAACAATCGTGAAAGGGCCAATATGTGCCAGTATTTTCAAAGTACAAAAGTTACTTGAGCTGCATTTATCATAAGCAGAATAACTTCAACAATTTTGTCCTCCTGTTCTTTATTAGATGACGTATAAGATGAAGAGGTGATGAGAGGAGAGCTTTTTATTAATAGCCAGTCCTGCTGGGAATGTTTAGCAGGTTTATATGTTCTTTATATGATTTGCTAGGGATAGCCCCTATCAAGTAATCTTTGGCATAGATTGTTAGCATGAAACTTGAAATCAGCTAACTTAGAGCATTTCCTTCTGAGAAGGAAAAATTGGCCTAATGGAAGGCCCCTCCGTAATGTGCCAGGATGTTTCGTTGTACTGGCTTTCGGTATAGAGTTGTACTGAGGTTTGAATGAGTCTTAAATACAGACACATCTAAAAATTCAGTGTGATCAATATTGTATTTCACTGTAAACTTTGTTTGGTTTGATTGTGTTAACCCACCTGATGCGGCGTAGCCTGTTCCTCTATTTGACAAGGACCCAGGCAGCATCCTGGGTGGAATCGTCTTATGCGTTGCCCTTAGACATTTGCAGGGCGGCTGCTTGGTCCTCCTTGGCTACCTTCGCGAGGCATTACCGGCTAGATGTGCATGCCCAAGTGGCCGCACAGTTTGGCTCGGGTGTTCTTTCTACTGCACTTTCTTCCCGCCCTGGGATAGAATAGCTTTGGTACATCCCACTAGTCTGGACTAGTCTAGCAGAGATTGTATATAGTAGACTATGCAAAGATTGTAAATAGTTGACCTCATTGAGGGGTTCCTTGGGAGGATTTGGGTACCTTCCATTGCTTGTTACTCAAATACCGAGGGCTCCCTTTAGCTGTGCAGGATCTTATGCCAGTGATGATATCATCCCTCAGATTAAGAAATAAACCCCAAACCCTTCTACTAATTACCCTATAAATTTTTGTTGAATTGTTTACCATGAAAGGAAAAATCCTCTCTTGTGGTAAACCTTCCTTTTTATTCTTTTTAAAAGAGGGAATCTTCCTCTCACCATCACTTTAAGGTATAATGCCCCAATTATCCTTAGAGATTTTTTGTTATTAATAACATTAGCACTTAGCTTTCTTTCCAAGACTTCAATCAGGAACTACTCCTTAATTTTCTTTCACGTCCAACCAAGCTGTCTATCAGGAACTACTCCAAGCGCCGTCTTTACAAAATCTCAGCGTCTTCTCAAAAGCCATAAGGATTATCATAGTCCTTATTTTAATGGTGTTCCTTCATTGTTCCATCACAATCTCTGCCGGATTATATTGCACATGACTTCTCCTGTTTGGGGTTTATCTCTTAATTTGTGGAATTTATTGTGGGATGAACAGCAGTTTTTGTTTTAGAAGTAATTATAGAGTGATGATATCATGGCATAGTTCTGCTTTTCTTTTCTTTGTCTCCATCATCTGCTGGTAGGGGAGATAACCCACTAGTCTGGACTGGTCTAGCAAGACTCCAAGAAAGTAAATTAACAGTATATAAAATTTCTCCTTCTCTGACACTTTATGTGAGGCAAATGGAAAGTGTAATTTCCTTTTATGGACACTGTTTTCAAAGTGGAGTGGATCGGGTTGGTTAGTGTCATTCAGGAGGTGCCACTCTGAGAGGAAGTGAGGCACTTTCATTCAGGATATTCTTTATTGCTAGTAGCATAGCAGCATTATAGAGGCAGTATTTGTTAGGGGGTTCTGTAATGGCCTGAAATAGAGAGACATCTTATCTATCCTTTGTCTAATAAGTTAGTTCTTATTCTTTCTCAGTCCATATGGAAGTGCTGAGTTTCGATCCATGGCGAGTCTTAGTGTTTGGGGGGGTGGGGCAGACCTTAGACAAGGCATTTTGGGTCAGCTGCCAAGCATCTCTCTTTACTTAAGTCCTGCATATTCCCAGAGGATGGTCCCATGTGCAGGCTGGTGAGTTTGGAAAAAAAAATTGCAGGGAAGTTCTTTGTATTCACTTTGCACTCACAGTGCAAGATTTTAGCATATTCAAAACGCCTGACAAAGGTGCTTTAGACTGTAGATAATGGAAATAGCCTAGGAGTGCGCCTCCGAGTTCCATTACTACCCCTCCCCAGGGAGAAAACACATTAGATCCATTACTACTTCACTCACCAAGGGGAAAGACAAAACAAAACAAAACAAAACAAAAAGAAAAGATGACAGCTAAGGCACATGGATCCCTAAGCCATTTTATAAAGGAGGACGCATTGTCCGGTGCATATGAACAGTATTATGGATAGCAAACAAACAGCATGTGCCAACACGTTGCAGTTAATCCTCCCAACATAGGATTAGCCAACAGCACTATCGTATGACAAAGCAGGGCAGCTCTCCAGTACAGTCCCTGCCCAAGCCCTTAGCTCTTAAACTGACACTTCCTATCGATTAACATTCTCATAGAGGCTATTCCTTCATCTACTTTAAGCTATGGTTAAATCCTTACAAAAACAATCATGAAAGGTCTGTCTAATTGTTGAGCTGGGCATAGGAAAAACCTAGTCTTGGAACTTCTGCAGGAGGATTGTATCTTGAGTGAAAGAAGAGGTTTAGATTGAATCTGCTCTTCCTTCCTGATGCCTGAATTTATTTATTTATTTGATGGCATTTATATATGTTTGTTTGTTCATACATTTGATATACCGCTCAGGCCGAGAAGCATCAGAGCGGTTTACAATACTACATTTATGTTATGGAAAATATGAAAAGAACGCCATTTATAAGATAGGACAGAGTAGGAAATACAGTGATAGACAAAGAAATAGGAAAGATAGGAGAGAAGGGAACAGCAGATTACCTTCACAAACTACCGACATGACATACTGCATGGTGTACAATAAACATCCACAAGACCCCACCTCCCACCCATCCCTCTTATTCCAGCCAGCCCCCCCCCCCGAAGTCCTAAGGGTGCCACAAATCACCCAGGATATTAAAAAAACCCCTGCAATTAACCAGCCCCTTCCCCTACCCAAAACCTTTACAAATAGTCTTCAATGCCCTCCGAAAGACATGCACATCATTCAAAAGGCGCAGCTCTCAAGGCAAGGCATTCCACAAAACTGGTGCCTGAACCACAAAAAGCCCTTTTTCGACAGCCCACATGACACGGTTGCTTATAAGAGGGCACCACTAAACGTTTCCCCTTGGGATCGTAGAGACCGACCTGGAACATTTGAAATCAGCTTTGCTGACAAGAACAGGGTTCCATACCATGTAGAACCTTAAATACAAGCACCAAAGACTTAAATTCAATCTGGAACCTCACCAGAAACCAATGACTCTCCTTCAGAACAGGAGAGACATGATTGTATTGCCCAAGTGCCTTGATCAATTTAGCTGCAGTATTATGCATTAACTGCAGACACATCAAATCCTTCTGGGCCAATCCCAAAAAACATTACAATAATCGTGTTGGGGAAAAATGAAAGCTAAGGTCACTATTGACTGTCAAAGTAGAAATAAAATATATTCATATTCATATTCATTTATTTGATATACCGCCTTTCATTGGTAGGCAAAGATAATAAATCATAATAGAAACATGACGGCAGAAAAAGACCACATGGTCTGTCTAGTCTGCCCTTCCATATCAAACACTACAACAGTCCCCCTTTTTTCCTTTAGAGATCCTCTGTGTTTGTCCCATGCTTTTTTGAATTCAGATACTGTCCTCATCTCTACCACCTCCACTGGGAGACTATTCCATGCATCTACCACTCTTTCCGTAAAGAAATATTTCCGCATATTACTCTTGTGTCTATCCCCTTTCACTCTCATCCTATGTCCTCTCGTAGCAGAGCTTGCTTTCAATCGAAAGAGGCCCTCCTGTGCATTTGTGCCATGGAGCTATTTAAACATCTCTTTCATATCTCCTCTATCCCGCCTTTCCTCTAAAGTATGCATATTAAGATCCATAAGTCTGTCCTCATATGCTTTATAATGAAGACCATTTAGTAGCCACCATCTGCACCGACTCCAACTGTTTATATCTTTTTGAAGGTGTGGTCTCCAGAATTGCACACAGTACTCCAAATGAGGTTGCACCAAAGACTTATAGAGAGGCACTATCGCCTCCTTTCTTCTGCTGGCCATTCCTCTCCCTATCCACACAAGCATTCATCTAGCTTTTACCGTCGCCCTTTCTTCCTGTTGAGCTACTTTAAGATCGTCAGACACAATCACGCCCAGCTCCCCGCTGCTCTTTTGTGGACAGAATACTTCATCTCCTACACTGTACTGCTTCCTTGGATATTTGCAGCCGAAATGCATGATTCTGCATTTTTTAGCATTAAATCTCAGCTGCCAAATTCTAGACCATTCTTCAAGCTTAGCTAGTTCCCCCCTCATGTTATCTACTCCTTCGTGGGTGTCTGCTGTATTGTAGATTTTGGTATCATCTGCAAAGAGGCAAAACTTACCCAACAGCCCTTCCGCAATATTACTAACAAAGATGTTAAAAAGAATCGGACCAAGGACAGATCCCTGCGTCACACTACTGGTAACCTCCTTCTCCTCAGAGTGGGCTCCATTTACCTGTACCCTTTTTTGTCTTCCACTCAACCAATTTCTAACCCAATTAGTAACTTTAAGGTCCATCCCTAGCGTGCTCAGTTTGTTTAAAAGTTGCCTGTGTGGAACGGTGTCAAAGGCTTTACTGAAATCCAAGTACACCACATATAGGCTCTCCCTCGGTCCAACTCCCTGGTCACCCAGTCAAAGAAATCAATCAGATTTGTCTGACAAAAGACCTGCCTCTGGTGAATCCATGCTGCCTCGGATCTGGTAATCCATTGGACTCCAGAAACCTCACTATTTTCTCTTTGAGCAGCGTTTCCAACAATTTACTCACCACAGAAGTTAAACTGACTGGCCTGTAGTTTTCAACCACATCCTTACTTCCACTTTTGTGTAAAGGGATCACATGTGCCTCTCTCCAGTCCTCTGGGACCACTCCTGACTCTAAAGAGACATTGAAAAGGTCAGTCAGTGGAGCTGCTAGAACATCCCCCAGTTTCTTCAGTATTCTTGGATGTATCCCATCCGGCCCCATCGCTTTGTCTACTTTTAGTTTAGCTAGTTCCTCATGAACACAGTCCTTCTGAAAATCGTTCGAGATCCCTGTTGTTTCTGTTCCTATTTCTGGATGTTTTCTGAGGTCCTGCTCCTAACCCTTCATCTGTGAATATGGAACAGAAATATTTGTTAAGCAACTCTGCTTTATCCTCATCAGGTTCTACATATTCCTTCCCTTCACCCTTGAATCTGACAATACCACTTTTGTTCTTCCTCCTCTCACTAACATATCTGGAAAAGGTCTAATCTCCCCATTTTATTGCATTGGTTATTTCTTCTTCTTTTTGTATCTTTGTTTTCCTGACTACTTTGCTAGCTTCTTTTAGGTTTTTCCAAATATAGATGCCTGTCATCCTGTCTCTTGTATTTCATGAAAGCCTCAATCTTTTCCTTCACCTTTTCAGCTACTTCTTTTGAGAACCATAGCGGCCTCCTTTTCCTTTTACCTTTATTTATCATTCTAACAAAAAGGTTGGCTGCCCTTAAAATATCCTCTTTCAGTTTTGCCTGCTGTTTTTTAAACATCCTCCAGCTGTTCCCATCCTGCTAACGACTCCTTGAGGTATTGTCCCATCTTGGCAAAGTTAGTTTTCCTAAAGTCTATGACCCTCACTTTTGAATGGATTTTTTTTTTAAAATACTTTATTTAACAACACCATGTAACAAGAATAGGCAATACAGTGACAAGCAAACTCCGGAGGGGGAGCAACTCTTATCCCCCCCCCCATGAGAACAAAGATAAACACATGGGCGTTGTACAGTTTTTCAGTGTATGGACCCCTAACCCCTTGAATGGATTTTATTAGCCCTAATCCTAATACTGAACTGCACCATCTGATGATCGCTGGATGCGAGATGATCTCCCACTTTAACATCAGAAACACTTCCACCATTGGTAAGCTCCAAGTCCAGTTTGGCCTCTTCACATGTGGGTTCTGTTACCAGTTGCCTGATAAAGTAGAATACATAAGAAAAGAAGAGCAAAGGTGTGGGCAAGGAATTTCCAGCTTGAGTGATGACAGTCAAAGGATCGGTTCCATGTGAAAGATGCCTAAAATCTGAAGCACCATGTAACAAGTGGAGGACCTCAGAAGAGATGACGAGTCTGAGAAGCATTCGAAACAGCAAGAAGTACATTGATGAAATGCTTCTTGAATCATCCAAGCTCTCTGACTGAGATGAAGAAAGGAGACTTCAGAATGAAGAAAGTTGGACACGAGTCACTAGAACTTGCAAAATCAACAATCCAACTCCTCTAGCCCTTGAAGAACCAGTATGCAGCCCTGGAAGTGGAGGAGGTGAAAGCTTCCCAGGAAAGGGAAGAACCATTGCTCAAGCACCCCAAAGTTGTGGAATCGGTGACCAGAAGGAAGTGAAGGGTAGTGGTGGTTGGTGACCCTCTTCTGAGGGGTACTGAGGCATCCATTTGCTGACCAGACTTGATGTCTAGAGAGGTGTGCTGTCTGCCAGGTGCTAAAATCTGAGATGTTACAGAGAGTTTGCCAAGACTCATCAAGCCTAATGTTGCTTATCCATGTCGGCACAAATGATACCCCTAGGTATCCCTCTGAGCATATCAAAAGTGACTTCATGGCTCTGGGACAGAAGGTGAAGCAGATAGGTGCGCAGGTGGTATTCTCTTCAATCTTCCCTGTAAAGGCTGAGGCAGAGAAGCTCTCATCCTGAAGATTATTGCATGGCTGTGTGGATGGTGTCATTGAGAGCATTTTGGTTTCTTGGACCATGGGATGATTTTCCAACCTTGGACAGCACACCTCTCTAGACATCAAGTCTGGTCAGCAAATGGATGCCTCAGTACCCCTCAGAAGAGCTTGGGCTGCAGAGCAGAGATGGCATCTTCCTGCCCAAGAAGGGTTGATGTAATTTTCAGAGCACACTGGCTAGCCTACTGAAGAGGGCTTTAAACTAGATTCGTTGGGTATGGGTGAAGAAGCCCTCAGGTAAGTGAAACATTAAATACCTCTGTAAAAATTGATAAAAGGGGCAATACTTGGAAAGTGTTGTGCATAAATGTCCATAGCATGGTAAATAAGATCCCAGATGTTGAGGCTAATTGAAGAGGCTGACTTGGATTTAGTGGCGGTTACGGAGACATGCTTACATATAATTATACTGAGCTATACTTTATACTTTTTTAAACTATATGTAAAAAAATAATATTAAAGCTCCAGAATGACAGGGCTTAAAAGGGAACAAGGAGGTACTGTGGGTTAAACTAGAGAGGGAATAGGAAATCCATTTGCATTGGTGTGATATACAGATCTCCCTCACAGGGAGAAGTGGCTGTAGATTTAACAGAAGACATATGCAGTATTGCCATGAAAGGAGAAATGCGACTGATAGGTGATTCCAATATGCTGGATGTTGATTGGCACATAACTGCTGCAGTGTCATCTAGGAATAAGGAGATCCTAGATCCTCTACAGGGAGAACTATTCAGGCAACTGGTAAGAGAACCCACGCATGAAGAGCCCATACTAGATTTGGTGCTTACCAATGGGGAAAGTGTTTCTGATGTCATAGTGGGAGATCATCTTGCTTCCAGTGATCACCAGATGGTGTGGTTAGGTATTAGGACTAGGGCTGATAAAATCCATTAAAAAGTGAGGGTCTTAGACTTTAGAAAACTAACTTTGCCAAGATGGGACAATACTTCAATGAGTCATTAGCGGAATGAGAACAACTGGGGGATATAGAAAAGCAATGGACAAAATTGAAAGGGGCTATTTTAAGGGAAACAAACCTTTTTGTTAGGTAAATAAATGTAAAAGGAAAAGGCCACCATGGCTTTCAAAAGAAGTAGCTGTAGAAGTGAAGAAAAAAAGGGTGGCCTTCATAAAATTCAAGAGATCACAGAGAGAGGAAGACAAGCATCAATATTTGGAAAAATTTAGAGAAGTTAGCAAAGTAGTCAGGAAAGCAAAGATACAAAAATAAGTAATAGCCAATGCAATATAATGGGGGGATAGGACATTTTCAGATATGTGAGTGAGAGTAGGAAGTGCAAAAGTGGTATTGTCAGACTCAAGGGTGAAGGGGAGGAATATGTAGAAGCTGATGGGCATAAAGTGGAATTGCTTAACAAATTTTTTTTCTGTGTTCAGAGATGAAAGGCTAGGAGCAGGACCTCAGAAAACACCCACAAATAGGAACAGAAGTGAAGGGGATCTTGAATGATTTTCAGAAGACTGTGTTTGTGAAGAACTAGTTAAACTAAAAGTAGACAAAGTGATGGGACCGGGGGGGATACATACAAGAATATTGAAGGAACTTGGACGTTCTAATGGCGCCACTGACTGACCTTTTTCAATGCATCTTTAGAGTTGAGAGTTTGTTTATTTATTTATGTTTATTGGATTATTTGATATACCACTCCTTCATGACACCAATGCGGTGTACAGTTTATAAATATACAGGTGTGGCCAAAGCCAGAAAAGGAAAAGAACTACAATACTGGACAGGAAAGGGAAATGACAACTCAATCATACAAGAGAGGAAAGACTAGAGGACATAAATAAAGTCAGGTAATGGAGGAAGGAAAATCAAATGCAGAACAGAAAAGTTGTTTTTAGGAAAGACTTAAATCTGGAATGAGTCTGTTCTAGTCGGAGAGTAGTGGGGAGGGAGTTCCATAGGGATGGACCTAAGAAGAAGAAAGCCGACTGACGTGTGGTTTATAAGTGAGTATGGGATGGTGAAGGGAGATGGAGATGATTAATACGTACTGAACGGAGGCCGCGCATGGGAGTGTGGTATTGGAGAAGGTCTGCCAGATATTGCGGGGAATGGGTATAAATAGTTTGGTGTACTTGTATAAGAATCTTGTAGCAAATGTGGTATTCCATTGGGAGCCAATGAAGTTAAAAAAGGTGTGGTATGATATGATCTCGATGCGAGCCATGTGTGATGATTCTGGCTGCTGTATTTTGAATCGGTTGGTGGCGGTGAAGTTGGAACTGGGGGGTACTGGCAAGAGCAAGATTACAGAAATCAAGATGGGACATGACTAGAAACAGAAGAAGAGCTGTTAATGCTGGAGGTATGAGGAAAGGATGGATCACACGAATTTGACAAAGATAGAAAAAGGATCTTTTGGTGAGCAGAGAGATGTCATTGTGGAAAGACAGATCGGAGTCAAGAATTACACCCAAGATACTAGAAGAATAGGGGAATTGGAGAGAATTGGCGCCATGGAAGGACATGTGCCACCAGGTCAAACCATACAGCTGACATTTTAGATACATTACGATGAAGGCAGTTAGTGATTAACCAGTTGGAAACTTGAGACAGGCAAATGTTGAGGGGAGAAAGATCGGGTTGAGATGGGTTTGTGTGATGAAGCAGAATAATATCATTGGCATAATAGTATGCCGACAGCCCTGATTGCTGGATAAGTAAAGTGAGTGGTGCGAGAAAGACATTGAACAAGAGGGGTGCCAGAACTGAGCTTTGGAGTACTCCACAATGGAGAGGAACTGAGACAGAAGAGGTGGTGCCTGAAGTGACTGAGAAAGACCATGAGAAGAGAAAAGAGTGGAACCAGCGATACACCACACCCCGAAGACCAGCATCACGCAGACGAGAGAGAAGGATAGAATGGTCCACAAGATCAAAGGCCGCAGAAAGATCCAGAGACTCCGCCACAGCAGCATCATCGCGATTGTGCGAGCTATGGAGCTCATTTAGGAATGCAAATAGAATAGTTTCAACACTGTGACCGGGACAGAAACCAGACTGATGAGGATGGAGAAAGTGAATGGAGTTAAGGTGGTGAACTAGTTGAGAGAAAATGGCGTTTTCAAGATTTTTTTGAGAGGAAAGAGAGATTTGAGACTGGACGATAGTGAACAGGGTCAAGGGAATCGAGAGACAGTTTTTTGAGAAGTGGGCAAACTGAGGCATGTTTCCAGGGGATGGGAAAAGTACCGGAAGAGAGACTGGAATTCATCATGGTAAGTACAAAGAGCAGGAGGGCAAGGGAAGATTCAGATAGCCAAGATGAAGGTACAGGATCTAAAGTGCAATTGGTCTTGCAAGATGTGGAGATAAATTTTGTGAGTTCTGCAGTGGTAAGATGGCGAAACGTAGTCCAGACATGAGACAGAGGGGAAGAGGGAGGAGAGGAGGGGGGTGGGCGAGAAAACAGGGGAGAGGAACATGTAGGTAGCGATGAACGAAGATCATGGACTTTAGAAGCAAAGAAAGAAGCCAACTGGGAAGGGCTGGGAGCTGAGCTAGAGGTAGCAGAAGAAGAGCTGGGGTGCAAATTGGAGAGGGTCCTAAAAACGGAGTAGAGTTGGCGTGTGGAGTTTGGTGCAATGGAGATGACCCTTGAAAAGTAAGTGCGCTTGGCCAGATGGACGTAAGAGTGGTACTGCTGGTTGTGAGCTTTGAAGTGTTGGAGAGCCATAGGGGACCGGATCTTCTCCAGAGGTGCTCTGCCCGATGGAGGTAGGAGCGATGGAGATGTAAGCCAGAGTGATACCAGGGCTGACGGGAGGGATGGGGAAGGGAACATGACCATAATGGAGCTATTTGGCAGCTTAATAGCAGAGGAGAGACTGGAGTTCCATAGGGAAACCTGTGAATTGGGGGAGAGGGTGGAAAAGTTAAATGAAAAAAGTTGGTCAGCAGCGGGAAAGAGCTGGAGGGTAAGAGGAGCAATATGGCGAGAGAGTTGCGTGGAGGCCTGACTAAGGTGAGTGGGAGAGACCGGGGAAGCTGTGAGCAGAGGGAGTTGCAGAGAAAGTTTAAGACAGAAATGATCAGTCCAGGGCAAGGGCCTGATTGGCAAGCCAAAAGGCAGGAGGGTGGAACTGGAAGAGATGATAATGAGGTCAAGGGTATGCCCTGCCATGTGGGTTGGCATGTCCACATACTGGGAGAGGGCGAGATCCTGAAGGAGAGTAAGAAAGGAGTGATCCGTGAGGGAGGCAGGTGAGTCATAGTGCAGATTGAAATCATCTAAAAGCACAAGCTGAGGGAACTGAAGAGAGATGTCAGATATGGTCGGGGACAGGGCATACCGAAGGGAAGGTGGGAAGTATATCATAAGGAAATGGACCGAAGGGATGTATGCAAACAAAGAAGGAGAGATTCAGGGTAATGCAGGAAGGAGGAGTAGACCTGAGTCAGTGGGAGGGAGGAGCAGTAGATTACCACAACCCCACCTCCAATGCTGCCAAGACGAGGGGCAGAGATGGCCAAGAAACCTGTAGGGGAGGCATCATGCAAGGAGAGGTTCCTCTCCTTCATTGATCCACGTGTCCAAGAGGAAAAGAAGATCCAGGGATTCTTGATGGACAAGGTCTTGAATCAGCAGTGTTTTGGCATGCAATGAGCGACAATTAACTAGCTTAAGCTTGAGAGGTGCAAGTTGAGGAGGAGAGAAATCCTGTGTCAGCAAGTTGCGGTTTAGAAGACAGAGATGTGTGTAATGTAGCCTCTGTGCAGAGGTTCCAAGAGAGGCAGAGCAGGGTGACTGCCCTAGAGCACAGGGATAGGCACAGGTGGTCTCTTTACACAAAAGTGGAAGTAAGGATGAGGTTGAGAACTACAGACCTGTTAGTCTAACCTCTGTGGTGGATAAATTAATGGAAACGCTGCTAAAACAGAGGATAATGAGGTTTCTGGAGTCCAATGGATTGCAGAATCCAAGGAAGCATGGGTTTACTCATGTCTTCTCAGACAAATCTGATTTCTTTGACTGACAGGGTGACCAGGGAGTTTGATTGAGGCAGAGCCCTAGATGTGTGGGGTACTTTGATTTCAGTAAAGTCTTTGACACTGTTCTGCACAGGCGACTTTATAAACAAACTAAGCACCCTAGGGATGGACCCTAAAGTGAGTGACTGGATTAGAAATTGATTGAGTGGGAGGAGACAAAGGGTACAGGTAAATGCAGCTCACTCTGAGGAAAAGTATCTTACTTCAGAGATCTGTCCTTGGTCCGATTCTTTTTAACATATTTATTAGTGATATTTCAGAAGGGCTGTTGGGTAAGGATTGCCTCTTTGCGAATGATAACCAAAATCTGCAATAGAGTAGACACCCATGAAGGAGTTGATAACATGAGAAGAGGTTTAGTTAAGCTTGAAGAATGGTCAAGAATTTGGCAGCTGAGATTTAATGCTAAAAAATACAGGGTCGTGCATTTTGGCTGCAAAAATGCAAGGGAGAGGTACAGTGTAGGGGGTGAATTACTTTTGTCTGTGAAAGAAGAGTGGGACCCGGGCATGATTGTTTCTGAAGACTTAAAATAGCTAATAGGTAGAAAAGGTGATGGCAAAAGCCAGAAGGATGCTTGGGTGCACAGGGAGAGGAATGGCCAGCAGAAAAAAGGAGGTAGTAGTGCCTCTGTATAAGCCTCTGGTGTGACCTCATTTGGAAGTATTGTCTACAATTCCGGAGACCATACCTTCAGAGAAATATAAACAGAATGGGGTCAGTGCAGAGGGTGGCTACTAAAATGGTTAGTGGTCTTCATTATATAAAGCATATGAGGATAGACTTAAAGTTCTTATTATGTATACGTTAGAGGAAAGGCAGGACAGAGGAGATATGATAGAGATGTTTAAATACCTCTGTGGCATAAATGCACAAGAAGAGAGCCTCTTTTGATTGAAATCAAGCTTTGCTACGAGGGGACATAGGATGAGGGTAAAAGGGGATAGACTCAGGAATAATATGCGGTAATATTTCTTTATGGAAAGAGTGGTAGATGCATGTAATTATCTTCCAGTGGAGGAACTAGAGACGAGGATAGTATCTGAATTTACAAAAGCATGGGACAAATACAGAAGATCTTTAAAGGAATAAAGGGGATTATTTTAGTTGATATGGAACGGCAGACTAGATAGGACATATGGTCTTTTTCTGTCATCATGTTTCTATGACTGCTTGCTCATCGGAGTACATGTGGAACAGTCTAGCCTGTTGGATCACTCCTCAGTCTAAGGAGTCTCAGTAGCCTAGGAGTGTGGCAGTGGGGCAGTGAATTCTTGTAGTCTGGCACAATGTTTGGAGACTACAGCTGAAAAATATTTGCTTGGGAGCAGAAATACCTTAACTACCCTGCTAGGAATTCCCCATGGCTGCCAGCTCTAGCCCTCTTATGCCTCAGTTGGCTATGTGTAGCCACAATGTGTGGCGGGTTGGTTAGGCATTCTGCACAGGGAGTTCCTTTCCAAAGCCAGTTCTGGCTTCCTGGAAGTTGATGATGTGCCTGGTCAGTTTGTCTAGTGAGCGGTGATGCCACCTATCAGGTAGAGGCCTGCATTGCACATACTATTTTACCCTTGATCCTGTCTCGCCAGGGAGTGGGGGGAGTGACAAGGAGAGAGCGTTGGTGTGGCAGCAGATACTTGTGCTTCCATCCGTCGCTTGCCCTGCAGGTGCATGAGGTCACATATTGCCTATAGCTCTTGCTCCATGTGCATTTGCTCACTTAATATGCAGAATGCTTTGGTGGAGTTTTGGTGAGATCTTTGAGTCCTAAGTGTGAGGAGTGACAGCTTGATGCAGAAAGCCTCCCAGTTGGCCCTGGTAGTTTTCCTTTTGTTTGATTGATTGGTTGGATGTGAATGGTTCTCTGGAGTGGTCAGTTAGTGACCTCAAAGTGGCCCCCATAGTGTTTTCGGTGGTTCAAATGGCAGGTTGTTTGTTGTCCGTGGCTGGTGTTGGGCCCACTCTGGTCCTTAGGTGTTTAGTATCTCAGACTGGAGGAAACACGTTGCCTTTGTTTTTAGGGGTGGGGGGAGCTCTTATGAGGACCAGGCTCAGGATGAGAAACTCTACTTTCACCGGTCATAACTGCTATGTTTGACTGATATGTATAACTACAAGAATTCAAGCTTGGTCTTCGTGGAGTATAATAAGATCATATAAAATAAAAGGTTACTCCATACAAACATACATCAATGTCCAAAATACTCGGTGATATGCTAGAATTACTTTTGAACAATTAATAATCCCAATTGTAGTCTCAGACCTCAGTGGCGCTTCCAACCATTGACTTGGTAGAAAAACAGCGCTTTGATAGCATCAAACTCCGGTGAGGAGTGAAACGCTCATAAGGTGCCGAGGGAGGCATAGAGATCGCATGAGAGAACTTCAGTAAAGATAAGCTTTTCAATAGCTAAACATATGATGGTGGTGGAGAATCGGTGATATTTATACATTTAAAAATGCAAAAATAACTGTTTTCCACAGTAGTCATTGATGCTATCAAAGCGCTGTTTTTCTACCAAGTCAATGGTTGGAAGCGCCACTGAGGTCTGAGACTACAATTGGGATTATTAATTGTTCAAATGTAATTCTAGCATATCACCGAGTATTTTGGACATTGATGTATGTTTGTATGGAGTAACCTTTTATTTTATATGTTTGACTGATAGCCATATATGCCTGTTTAGTTATAAGTCGAGTGTAGGGCGCTTGCGTTTCGCTGGAGCTAAAGGAGGGAGCTCTTCATTTCTGGAAACAGTTTTTTGCCTGATATCTGAAGTTGCCGGGGTGCGGCGTACCTTCAGCCATGGGCAGCAATGCTGATTTGTTTGGAGATTAGGTGCAAGAGTTCTCTCTCCCTTCTTTTCCTGTTCAGGTGTGTTTTGTGGGAAAAACTTCAATGACCTTTTCCCCACACGGGGTCCTTCTTGGTTCCCTGCTGGGGGTTTTAGTAATCTATCAAAGGAGCTTTGAGCATATTTTCCATCCATTCTGGTAGGATCGGGATGAATACAATTGGTTTCCATGGCCAGGTCGTCAGCTCTGTGTACAGTGGTGTAGCGGGCCTCGTAGGTTTATGATTCTACCAGGACTTTCCGAGCCAGATGGTCTCAAGGGCCTGCAAAGCGACACAGGGGGGCTCGGATGATAGTGCTTCCCGCTTTGTTCTGGGTGACAAAGGTACTTCTGTGGAGCATTTCCTTTTTAAGGAACTTTGGAATAGTTGTGTAGTATGAGTCGACTCATAGGTCACTCTTGGCGATTGACTAAAGCTGGTTGGTTAATTTCTACAATGCTGATTCCATATCGTCCTGCTAGACCAGTCCAGACAAGTGGGTTGTGTTCCTCTACCAACAGATTGTTGGAGACACAGGACCAGTGAAAAGCCCAGGTTTCAATGACATCACTCCCATGCCTCTATTCACCTCAGCTACCAGAGGTCCTTTCAGTATTTCTTTGTTGCCAGCAGATGGGGGATGGATTTTCTTCTCTCCGAGGAAAATGTGAAGAATTGAGAGGAAAAGATTGATTTTAAAAAAGGCGCGTGACAGACCACTTTGAGAGCGACTCTCTCATTTGAGCATGATATGGAAGGCTCCACTAGACTGCGGTCTTTTTGGTAGCCATAGGAGGAGGAAAAATTGGTTCAGCTTCCTGCTCTTACCCTGCAGAGCAGCCGGAAATTGGAAGGATCTGGAAGGATGGGAAAATTCATCAGCATCATACAGCCTCAATGCTCCCCTCTCTCATCCTCTGTTCCCCCTGCTTTCTCCCAAAGATTGCAGAAAGCTGTCAGAGGAATCTGCCTGCCAGCCATCTTAAACACAGTGCTGCCAAGCCAGAGAGAGTTTCAGGGGAGTAGAGCTGAGCCTGGCATGGATCCCCCTGCTTGGGCTCTCAGGAGAGTGAATAACGAGGCTTGACCTTGTCATTGTCCTTGTTGAGGGCTCCCGATTTCTCTTTGTGGGGCGCAATTTGGGGTGGATTGCTGGCGACAGCACTGTGTGTGGGTTTCCTGTCATTTTCTGCACGTGCTAGTAGCGTTTTTAATATTGTGCGCTTGGCGGTCATACAGTCCTTGTTGCATTCCACCCAAGCGGCTCCAACCCGTGTTCCTACCTTAGTGCCTGTAATGCGTATTGCATTAAAAGCACAGTTAACATGCGCCTTCGGGCTGCCGTGGCCTTAGCGCCTGCTGCTGTGATACTTGATATTTAACTCTGTCTTCTTCCAGGAAACATTGTTTGGCCTGTGGCGAGTGAGACACCTCAGCTTCTGGACATTGCTCTTCTTGCATAGCTGCTTCTGATTCATCCCTGGAGGGCTTGCTCCCCTTCTTTTAGCTGGGGATGCTGTTAATCCGAACTTGCCTGCCTCAGGGCAGGAGATTGCAGATGGCACTATGGGTAAGAATATCCAGCTGGCCAGAGGCTCCGGCAACCATGCTATAGGCCTCTCCTCGTCCTCTAGGGGATTGATGGCAACTATGCCCCCTAGTGTGGGGGGGGGGCATTTCCAGTAGAGAGGAGAAAGTTCATTCACCATTTTGCTGGCAACAAAGAAATACTGAAGGGACCTCTAGAAGCTGAGATTAATAGAGGCATGGGAGTGATGTATTGAAACCTGGGCTTTTCACTTTCTCACTTGCAAAGGAAAGCTATTTTATTCACCTGACTGACTGTATGGCCTCTAACCCCTGTTGTGTCTTCTCTACTCTCAATTCTATTCTTAAGGCTCCTCCTCCTCCAATTCCTCCTTTCAGCCCAAACTCTCACCGACTGTTTCCACGATAAAGTCAAGCAGATTGTTCTTCTATTCTCTTCTAATTCTTCTTCAACTCTTCTTTCCCCTCTTCAATTTCAGCTCCTTCCCACAAATTCCCCAACCCTCTCTTCCTTCTCTAGTATCTTTATCTCTGATGAGGAAACCTCCATTCTTCTTTCATTAGCTAAACCAACTATTTGCTCCTCTCCTGAACTCCATCTCCTCCTCCATTATCCCTGCCATTTCTTATATTATCAACCTTTCTCTCTCACACTCACATTACCCCTCTTTTGAAACCCCTTCACTATCTCCCTATTTGCTATTGTATTCAGTTCAAGCTACTTATCTTGACCTACAAATGCATTCACTCTGCTGCCCCTCCTTATTTTTCCTCTCTCCTCTCTCCCTATATCCCTTCTCGTAATCTCCGTTCCTCCTTTGCCTTCCTTCTCTCTATCCCCCCTCTTCTTATGCCATCTCCAGGCTTTGTTTCTTTCACCTTGCTGCTTCTTTTGCCTGGAACAAGCTGCCCCTATCTTTACGTCAAATCTCCTCTTTTTCCCTCCAAGTCCATGCTCAAGGATCACCTCTTTGAGGCCACCTTTGGTTCATAATCTCCTTCCCTTTTGTTTCATCCCCATGTCGCCCTTATTTCTTGTATTGTATTGTACTGTACGTTTGTCTTCTAGATTGTAAGCTCTGTGAGCAGGGACCGTCTACTTGCATGTCTGTACAGCTCTGCGTATGCTTGGTAGTGCTCTATAAATGATTAATAAGAGAGAATATTGTTTACTCAATGCGTAATCAAATTCTGGAATTTGTTACCGGAGGATGTAGTAAAAGCTATTAGTGTAGCTGGGTTTAAAAAAGGTTTGGATAAGTTCCTGGAGGAAAGGTCCATAAACCACTATTAAAGAGGATCCGGGAAATCCACTGCTTGCCCCGGGACAAGCATTATGGAACCTGTGTGCCTCTTTGGGAGTCTGTCAGGTACTTGTGGCCTGGATTGGCTACTATTGGAAACAGGATACTGGGCTTGATGGACCTTGGTCTGACCCAGTAAGGCTATACTTATGTTCTTATGTTTGCCTGAGTGAAGGCCTGATTCTCTTGGCCTTGTTGGTTCAACACTTTGCCGGGGTGGACAATGTGGAAGTGAACTTCCTCAGCCATCACTGTCTGGATCCTAGCAAGTGGGAGTTGAGTTCAGGAGGTGTTTCTGTTGATTCTGCGCTGCAGGAGTCGCCTTGAAATGGGCCTGATGGCGACCCTCTGCTTTGCCAAGGTCTGCTGCTTCAGTCGCTATATGGAGGAGAGGTCCGATGGCATCAACGCCCTGACCCATCCTTGGCCAAGTCGACACCTGCTTTACATGTTTCCTCTGGGGCCCCTGGTAGGGTGTGTGATTCGACGTATAGAACTCCACTCGGGCAGTCTTGTTCTTGTAACATACGGAACATAAAGGAGACATGGTCAAGTGCTTTTTCAGCATCAAGTGATACAAGCAATGTTGGCTTCTGTCTGCATTTAGCTATCCAGATAAGGTTAAGAATTTTATGAATATGGTCAGCAGCCTGTCTCCCAGGCATGAAGCCTGCTTGATCCTCATGGATCAAGGTCAGGACAACCTTATTCAATCTTGTAGCTAAAATCTTAGAGAGCATCTTCGCAGCTATATTTAATAATGAAATCGGCCAGTAAGATGCACACGCCTGCGGATCCTTTCCCTCTTTAGGGATTAAGGAAATGCCCACCCAACCCATAGTTTCCACCAACGACCCCCCCTCCCCCCGTCCTAGGTAAATTGAATAGCCACACAAGCAGTGCCTGTATCGAGCTTCCCATCTTCTTGTAAAAACGGACCGTGAGACCATCCTACCCGGGGGCCTTATCAACTTTGAGGGCTTTGATTGCCTTTAGCACTTCCCCAGTATCTTTCTCTTTATCCCGTGTCTCTCTCATATCTTGCCCCAAGCTGGGAAGAGGGATAGAATTGAGGTAGCTCACTATATGGTCTGTAGGGTAGGTGCCTCATACAAGTGTTGAAAAATATCTACAAACTCCTGCTGCATCTCTTCCCGCGGGAGAATAACAATACCTCCCACTCCCCGAATTGCCATTATATGTGACCACATTTTCCTGCATCTCAGTTGCCGCAAAGATATTTGCCAGCTTTATTGCCCCCTTCAAAATATTCTTGGTATGCCAGTTGCATCTTATAGCAAATGTCTGCTGACTCCAGCACGTTCAGTTGAGCTCGCACTGTTAACAGTTGCCCCCGAAACTGCCCCCTTGGTGTGCGGGCATCAGCATCTTCCAGCTGCAGCAACTTAGAGCATAGTGCGAATGCCTGTTCATTTTGTTCTCTTTTTTCCCCCCACTTTATAAAAATCCCCCTCAACACCACTTTGAATCCAGCTCATCCCATACTACCCTCCATCCCACTTCCCCATTGTCATTTGTGGCAAAGTATTCGGGAATTAGCTTCTCTACTTCCTGGATTATTCTTGCATCTTCTAGAAGGTATAAAAGGGAATCATTTAATGACCAGAATTTGACCCCTCTGTCCTCCCCCTTATTCGCAATCGCACCTCTACCAGTGGATGGTCTGGCCACATTATAGCATCAATACTGGTGGCCTCAAGTCTAGCAGCCCCCTCTTTTCCTGTCAAATAATATCTATTTGTATGACCCATGCACTGAAGAGAAAAAGGTGAACTGTCTCCGCCCCGGGTGGAAAAAGCGCCATGTGTCCATCAAGTCCAAGGCCCGTGTAAACTTCCTCAGATGGGCCCTATCATCCGACGTCCCTTCGCCGTACCCGTGCTATCCTTCCCAGGGTCATATGTTAAATTGTAATCACCTCCACATATCAACAACCCTTCTCCTAGTTTGTCCAGCTGCTCTTGCAGTTTCACAACCCCCCCCCCCCGTTCGCCTTAGGGGCATATATGGATGCCACCCAAAACCATCTCCCCCTATCTTCAGGCATACCAAAAGGTATCGCCTTGCACTGTCCCCCACTATTTTCCCCACCTCAATCCTTAAGTGTGAGGCCACCAAAATTGATACCCCTGCCTTTTTTTTGCTTCACTAAGTTGGATGCATAGAAACCAATGGTGGAACCTTTAGGGTTCACTAGGTATTCATGTTGCTTGCGGAGATGTCTCTTGCAACATGTATATATTGGCTTTCTGTCTTGACATTTTCTTGCTAAGCTGCTGATGTTTTGAAAAAGGAATTAAGCCCTCTGACATTAAGGGAGATTATTTTAAGCTCACCAATACTCATATCCCCCCTCGTAGTACATCCAGCTCAACCATCACCCCCAGCTCCTCTGCCCTCTTCCCACCCTTCTACCCCCCACTCTTCACTGCTATCCTTTCGATTCCCCCCCCACCAGGATAGTTTGAGCCAATATCATCATCTCAGATATCCCAACCCCCCTTCCTGATCCGCAGCTATTCCCGCCACCCCTACCTGCCCCTGCCTCCCCAACCCTATACACAATCAAATTACCCACATTGTATGTCACCCTCCACCCCCCATTTATACCCTAACACTCATTATCAAGGTCACAACTAAACTAAACAGAATAAACCAATCCTCTATCTAATATTTCCCCAACCAGTAAACCCCCTGCCCCCCAACCAGTGTGCTGCACCTTCACTAGGCTGCCGGCCTAGCAGTCAACTCGGACCACCCACATTTTAAATTTATATGGCAAAGGAGAGTAACTTTGAGCCAAAAGAAAGAAAGTCCCAATAAGATACAGTCAAGTCAAGTCTGATCCTCTAGTTTCTGGCCATTGCCATCGCCTCCAGATTGCCTCCCAGGCAACTCCTGCCATGGATCATCCTCTGCCACTTAGGATGCTCTTTATGCGTCATTTTATCTATTCTAGGCTCCAATTACAGCCCCGATAGTCCAGCTGCCAGGAGGATGCGAACCGCTTCATCGCACGTCCAAGTTCTCATTCTCTTCCCCTGGATCGTAAAAGTCAAACCAAAAGGGAAGGTCCAGCTGTACCGGATACCCTCCTTGCGGAGCTTGAGCAATATATCATGCAAGTTCCGTGTTTTCTGTAGAGTCTCTTTTGCTAGATCTTCATAAACTTCCACGGTGTTAAACTCCCAAGGGAAGGATCCCTGAGCGCACACCAGGGCTTCCGCTTGCTCTTTCACCCCAAAATCATGGAAGCATGCAATGATGTCCCTAGGGTTATTATTAGGAGGCTCCGGCTGTCCCACAACTCTGTGGGCCTGATCTATCCGTAGATCCAGGTTTTCATGGGAATTCCAGCCTGCTGCATCAGTGCTTGAGTCACTTTTTGCACAACAGCTTTACAGTCATTAAAGAAGTCCTTCTCTGCAATGCTGTGAAATCTCAGATTGTAGCGTTGGGAACTATTCTTGAGGTCCTCGACTTTATCTTTCAGCTCCTCTCTCAATTTAACCAGTGTTTGCACTTTATTTTCAAATGTCCCCACCATCTCTGACTGGTCTTCAATACGTTCCTCCACTTCTACCCATTTGCCTAGATCTCCCAGTGTAGGCCTTCTGTGCCTGCCACCATTTCAGCACGCACCTGTGATAAGTCTAGCTTTAACTCCTTAAACCAGGTGCGCACTTCCTCCTGGAAGGCCCCTTCATGATCCATTCCCACTGCATGTGTATTTGCACTATCTGTAGTCTACGTTCTTGGGCTGGCGTTTCCTGCTAGCCGGCTTCCTGACGCCATTGGTTTGTCTTGCTGTTTGTGTGGTGGTGGGGGACCTATTTATGCAAGGTCTTTTAGGTTTATTTTTTTGCCTTCACTGCCATGTCTGTATTATCTGCACGTCTCCACCGAGGGAGGCAGAAGTCTGATTTTTAATCTTATTTCACTATGGGCTGACAGGTGCTAGAGCGCAATCGACCATCTTGCTTGGTGATGTCACCGGACTCTTTGTACAGTATTTTTAGCTTTAAATTTCAGTGCCAAATTCTAGACCAGTGGTTCTCCAGGAACAAGCAGGAAGTCAATCCTCACATATGGGTGACGTTGGCACCGACGGAGCACGCGCGGAGCAATTCCCCAGCTTTCAAAGAAAGCCTTTGGGATTGTTAACACGCATGCGTGGTCCTCTTCCCGCCCAAGGGTTCTATCTTGCTCCCTTTTTCCGTGGAGCCCTTCGGATGCACGTCCTCGTCCCTCGGAAAAAGTTTTGTTTTTTCGCCTTAAGAGGCTCTCTTTTCCGGTTGCACCAGTCCTTCCCCTGCTCTATTTTTTTAGAGCTGCGGGGGATACCCTTTTCTTATTTTTTCGTTACGTTCCTCGCGCCCTTTTTTCTTTCCTAACCGCTGGCCGCGTGGGTCTTCGGGCTCGCAGGGGCCATTTTTGCCTCCATGGCCACCGGCTTTTAAAAATGCGATAGATGGTCTAGGAACATGTCGCTTACGGACACTCATGACTGTTGTCTATGGTGCCTGGGAGCCGACCATGACCCAGAGCTCTGTTAAAAATGTCCTCTAAGGCCCTGCTCAGTCGTAAGCAGAAGTCCGAAGACATTTTCCGAAAGGCTGCCTCGGAGTCCCCAGTGGTGCCCTTGGTCATCTCTCCTCCGGTGGGTTCTTTCCCTGCGGCCCTGCGCTCCCGGCAACACTCCGACCAGGGGGTCACCTGAGGTGGAGCGGTGCAAAAAGAAGAAGGCCTCGAAGTCGCTGTCTGGAGCTCCCGACAAGTGCGAGTGCTGCCGTGCCCGGTCGCTTAGCCCCCTTCGGCGTTCCTGAGAGTTGGACAAGGAGCGGCCCCGCAAGGTACTCCGCACAGAAGCAGAGGCCTCTGGCAAAGGCGCCTGGTCTCCTGAGGGTCGTCCCAGTGAGGAGCCTATCTCCTCCTCGATGCACGATCCAGTGACCCTGGTATCGGTGTCGCAGGGTCCCACGCCCACGTGGGAGTCACACATGTTGGTGCTGGAACACAGCGTTTCTGCATTCATTGCTTTCCAGCAGTCGCTTACGGCCAGCTTCGTTGACTTGTGCCCAGCGACCACGGGTCCCTCGCATGGGACACCCAAATCCGTCTATGAAACCCTTGAGAGCTGCAGACCTCATGAGGGTCCTTGACGTCTGTCTCACTCTTTCTCCCGTTCCTCGGAGGCGAGATTGTCCAGGGCCTTTGGCACCATCGGACAGGGCGACTCGTCTGGCTCAGACTCCTCGACTGACTTCTCGGACTGGGAGTCCGATGGAGACACCTCCCCGGAAACCCGCACCCACCGGGATCTTCCGTCGGACCCCTCGCCGCCCGCATTCCTGCGGTGCTCGCCACCCGAAGACGACACCTTCCTGGTATTTATCCGGAACATGGCACGGGCCCTTAACCTGGTCACCCAGGCTGAGGAGGACCCTCGTGTTGAGGAACTCGACATTCTTCAGTACGAGTCCATGCCCAGGGAATCCCTCACTGTGCCTGTACTGCCGATTCTATCTTGGCTGCTGCTCCGCATGTGGGAGGCCCCAGCCTCGGTCCCCATCGTGAGCAAGTGCCTCGACACGATGTACAAGGTGCAGCGTGGGCCAGGCTTTCAAAAGACCCAACTCACAAACACCTCGATGGTGGTGGAATTGGCCATGAGGAAGCAAAAGAGCCTGAAATCGCACTCATCGGTACCACCCGGCCGAGAGTCGAGAGCCCTTAATGCCCTGGGCCGCAAGTCCTACCAAGGTTCCATGCTCTCTTGTCGCATCTGGGCATATCAACTGTACATTGGTATGTTTCTGTGCGATTTGGCGAAGGAACTTGGGGGTTTCTCTGCGGGCTTCGAAGGAGAGCCCCTTGACAGGTTCCGCGCCCTACTAAAGTCCGTTGCCAACTGCTCCAAGTACCTCTCTCGAGCCTCCTATGATGGCTTCGAGACATCTGCTCGGGTCGTGGCTGCAGGCATTGGGGTCCGCCTCCAGGCATGGCGCCAATCCTCGGATTTGGAGCAGTGGGTGCAGGAGAAGCTCCTGGACGTGCCCTGCCTTGGCGAGCAGCTTTTTGATAAGCCGATGGAGGAGAAGGTTGTGGAAATTGAGACGGAGTTAGTCACCAGGACCCATCTCTCCTGCAAAACATCTACCCTGCCTCAGAAGAAGCAGCCAACCAAGAAGCCCTTCTTCCCCAGGAAGGGTCTCCAGTATCAAGGCTATCCACCATACCCAGCTACCCCCACGCCGACTACTCTGGCGAAGGGAAAGTCTGGCCAGGGGCACCGTAAGCCAAAGGGACCGAAGACCCAAACGCTGGCTCCCCTGCAACCCGGTTACTCAGGGGTTTTGATTTATTTATATTCTCTTATATACCGCGCTATTCTGCATCAGTGCGGTTTACATTGAACAGGGCATTATAACTTGGAGATAGCTATTTTACAGGGAACATGGGCTATGGAGGGTTAAGTGGCTTGCCCAAGACCACAAGGAGCACCTGTGGGACTAGAAACCCCAGTCCTTCCGACCCAAGGTTGCTGTCCTCTAGTGGGATTTGAACCCCCGACCTTCCGGCCTGAAGTACCTTGCCCCAACCACTAGGCCACTCCTCCACTCCTTGATGCCATCAGCATAGCCCCTCGCCTTCCGGCGATGCAGCAGCCAGTGGGGGGACGCCTGTCCCACTTCACCCTGTCGTGGGTTCTCATCACCTCAGACACTTGGGTTCTCCAAGTCGTCCGGGACGGCTTTCGCCTTCATTTTGACAGGCTTCCACCTCCTTTCTCCCCAGCAGAGCCTCCGCGACTCCCTGTACACCAGCTTCTGCTGCAGTGGGAATTGCATGCCCTCCTCGCCCAATGGGCAGTCGAGAAGGTCCCTCCCCACCTTCGAGCTCGGGGCTTATATTCCCAGTACTTCCTTGTCTCGAAAAAGATGGGAGGCCTGCGGCCCATCCTTGACCTTCGCAGGTTAAACAAGTTCCTGTTGCGGGAGAAATTCAAGATGTTATTTCTTGGTGTGCTGCTGCCCTTCCTCCGGCAGGGCGACTGGCTATGCTCCTTGGATCTGAAGGACGCTTACACCCATATCTTAATCCACCCCCAACACAGGCAGTATCTGCGTTTCAAGGTGCAGGGGGAGCACTTCCAGTACAGGGTGCTCCCCTTCGGCCTTGCGTCCGCCCCACAGGTCTTCATGAAGTGCCTTGTTGTGGTCACCGCTTACCTTCGACACCAAGGTGTGCCGGTCTTTCCCTACCTTGATGACTGGCTCGTTACAGGCTCCTCCGCCGAAGAGGCTCGGCAAGCGATGTCACTCACTGTCCTCCTCTTGGAGAGCTTTGGGGTTCTTGGTCAACTACCCGAAGTCTCGCTTCAAGCCGGTGCAGGCTCTCGAGTTAATCGGGGTGCGCCTCGATGCTCAGCAGGCCATTGCCTTCTTGCCAGTGGATCGCTTCACCTGCCTCCGAGCTCTGGTGGCTCACGTCCAAAGTGCCCACCAGGTCACCGCTCAGTCCATTCTACGTCTCCTGGGCCACAGGACCTCGACCGTACATGTGGTTCCTCACGCCCACCTGCACATGCGGACAGCTCAGTGGTGTCTCAGTGCCCAATGGAGCCAGTCCCTCGGACACCTCAGGGACCTCATCAGGGCTCTTCTCGACCTCCGCTTGTCCCTGAGCTGGTGGCAAAACCCCTGCAACCTTCTGTGGGGATTGCTCTTTCAGGCCCCACGGCATGATGCAGTGCTGACGACAGACGCTTCCCTGTTAGGGTGGGGAGCCCATTGCGGGCCTCTCTGCACGCAGGGGCAATGGTTACCCAAGGAGTCTCAGCAGCAGATAAACTTGCTCGAGCTCCAGGCCATTCGGTGGGCCCTGAGGGCCTTCAAGGAACACCTCAGCAGGAAGTTGGTTCTAGTACAGACCGACAACCGTGTAGCTATGTTCTACATCAACAAGGAGGGGGGCACGGGATCACGCTCCCTATCTCGGGAAGCAGTCCTTATCTGTTCTTTCGCTGCCCGATGGAGGATAATCCCTCAGGGCGACATACCTCTTAGGTCAGGAGAATGGCCTGGTGGACAGACTCAGCAGAATACTTCGCCACCACGAATGGCGGCTGGATCCCAGAGTAGCAGGCTGGCTGTTTTCTATGCTGAGGGACTCCGGCGATAGACCTCTTTGCCAGCCCCCAGAACACACAGCTTACCCGCTTTTACGGCCCGGTGCCGTACCCGAGCAGGGAGGGCCCTGATGCATTTCTCCTGGACTGGTCCTCCAGTCTTCTCTATGCATTCCCTCCTTTCCCCCTCATTGCGAGGACTCTGTTCAAGGCTCATTGGGATGGGGCATCATTGATTCTCGTGCCCCCTCGTGGCCTTGGCAGCCTTGGTTCCCGCTCCTGCTCCGGCTGTTGATGGAGCCTCCGGTTCCCCTGGGCTCTGACAGGGGTCTGCTAACACAGGAGGAGGGTCAGGTGCTACACCCGAACCTAACCTCCCTATCCCTCACGGCTTTGTGGCTGAACGGGTCTCCCTAGCCTCTCTGGCACTTCCGGAGGAGGTCGAGGAAATCCTCCTCGCCTCGAAGAAGGACTCCACTAGGCGGGCTTACGCCTTTAAGTGGAAACGCTTTTCCATCTGGTGCTCGGAACACCAGATTGACCCCTTCTCGTGTCCGGTTCGGTGGGTTCTTGAGTACCACCTCCTCCTCTCAAGGGAAGGGCTGAAGTTGAACTCTGTCAGAGTTCATTTGAGTACCATCCCGGCTAATCGTCTCCCTATCAGGGGAAAACCCCCCTCGGGGCAGTCGTTAATCTCCCGCTTCATGCGGGGTCTTCTGCTATCCAAGATACCCATCCGTCCTCCTCCGGCGGAATGGGACTTAAATGTGGTACTCTCACAGCTCTCCAGTCCACCCTTCGAGTCAATGGCGACGTGTTCGCTCTGGCACTTGTCCTGGAAGATGGCCTTCCTGGTGGCACTGACCTCAGTCTGCTGAGTCTGTGAGCTTCAGGTGCTGATGACTGGTGCCCCTTACACCAGGTTTTATTGGAACAGGGTGGTCCTCTGTATCCACCCTAAATTCCTACCTAAGGTCGTTTCAAACTTCCATCTCAACCAAGAGATAGTGCTGCCGACTTTCTTCCTGAGGCCCCACGCCAACCAGGCATCAGCAGCTCTCCACACCCTCGACTGCAAATGGGCCGTCGCCTTCTATTTGCAGCCTACCCAGACTCATTGCAAGTCTGACAGACTCTTTGTGACCTACAATCCCAATAGACAGGGGCAAGCAGTCACCAAGCGCACCCTCTCAGTTTGGGTGGCGGACTGCATCGCTTTTGCCCATGCGAAGGTGGGCGTCCCTCTGGATCGTCGAGTCATCGCACACGGGGTCCAAGCCAAAGCAGCCTCGGTGGCCTCACTGCCCTCCGTGCCCCTGATGGACATCTGCCGGGCGGCGACCTGGTCTTCCATGAACACCTTCGCTGCCCACTACTGCCTGGAGAGAGAGTTCCGCCGGGACAGCGCCTACGTCCAGGCTGTACTCCATAATCTGTTCATGGTATAAGCAACTCCTGCTCTCCGACCCTTCTTCACGGCTACCGAGGGCTTGGACCCGAGGACTTGGGCCCCTTCGGGCTTCAGCTTCTGCTTATGGCCTCATGGAAGCATTTTTTAGTTGCAGGTTTGGTAGCCTGTATCTAGGGAGTCCCATAAGTGAGGACTGACTTCCTGCTTGTTCCTGGAGAAAGCTTAGTTACTCCCCTGTAACAGGTGTTCTCCAGGGACAGCAGGAATCAGTCCTTACTACCCTCCCGCCTCCCCTGATGAATTGCTGAATTTTTGTCCTTCCCTTGCCATCTGCTTGGTAGGGCTCGAGCTAAGGGACCTGACTAAGCAAGATGGCACCCTTGGGCGGGAAGAGGACCACGCATGCGTGGTAGTAATCCCAAAGGCTTTCTTTGAAAGCTGGGGAATTGCTCTGCGCAGGCTTCATCGGTGCCGATGTCATCCATAAGTGAGGACTGATTCCTGCTGTCCCTAGAAAACACCTGTTACAGGTGAGTAACTACACTTTATTGACCAAGTCCATGGAGCACACACAGACAGTTGGGTTTTAAGGATATCCACAGTGGATATGCATGAGATTTGCATTCACTGCCTCCTTTCTGTATCTAAATCTTTGTCATGCATATTCATTGTTGATATCCTAAAAACCCTATTGGCTGGGTATGCCCCAAGGACTGGATTGAGACCGACTGTTCTAGATCATTCTTTAAGCTTTGCTAGATCATTATTTAGTTTTTTTATTTATCAGGCTTTTTATACTGCTTTATCATTTCAGTCAAAGCGATTTACATTGTAACTTAAACTTGGTAATGTACATTAAACAGGGACATTGATAACTTGGATTTTTCTGAGGCAATATAGGGTTAAGTGATTTGCCCAAGGCCACATGGAGTGCTAGTTGGGATCAAACCCTGATTTCGGTTCCCAAGCCAGTGCTCTCTAACCATTAGGTTACTCCATCTCACTCCACTCTTACCTACAGCTTTTATGGTGTCTACCCTATTTAAGATTTTGGTTTCTTCCACAAAGAGACAAATGTTACCCGACAGCCTTTCTGTAATGCCACTTACAGAAATGTTAAAGAACTGGACCAAGGACTCATCCCTGTGGCATGCCACTAATAATGTCCCTATCTTCAGATGAACTCCATTTACCACTATCCTTTGTTGCTTCCCACTCAACCAGTTTCTAACCCAGCAAACACTTTAGAGTCCATCCCAAGGATGCTTAGTTTATTGATAAGTGCCTGTGCGGAACAATGTCAAAAGAGCTGTTCCTTTGTCGAACTCTCTGGTCCTCCAGTCAAAGAAATGAATCAGATTTTGTCTGATTATTGTCCAGTATTACTTGACAGTGGTGCTCAATGTGCTGCTGTCTCCATAGTAATTGACTAACTTAAATTCTGCAAGTGGAGCATGTGCTACAGCCTTAATGGTTGCAGAGTGTTTGGAACTTAATAAAATAGAAATGTATGAGTCAATACTGGAACATTCCAATTAGCACCTTTTAAACACTAGCAGTAAATACTTATTGTATTTGCAGCATCTCTATCTGGATAGCGAGTGGTGATGAATATACTTTTTACTGCTATTTGTATAACTGGGTGGAATGCCCATGTTTCGTCCTGGCATTATCGATATAGTTCCATAGCGGTCTACCACCTACAGCCCCGATTGGCGTCGGAGCAGAGAATGGGAAGCCCTAACTCCTCCCGCTCTCTGCCGCAAGGCCAATCAGGGCCCACCAGGACACTTGAAAAAGCAGCAGCGCCTGAGGGCCTCGCCAGAGGGCCCTTTGGCATGGCCCTTAGGTGGGGCACAGAGGCGGGAGGACATACACCTCTCCAAAGGGGACCAACAAGAACAGAGCCCTCCAGCAAACAGCGTGCACCAACGAAGACCCAACTCCGTGACGGAAACCAACAGCCACAATGAAGGTGACACTCCGGCAATGAAGCAACAAGACGCAGCCACCCCCAGCACTAGAATATCTAACTTCAGCCGACAACGCACAGGGTATTCACCGTTACCGACATAATGCATGCCACATACTACCTCCGCAAAGCTCTCCTCATTACACAGCTGCTTCCCCCCACACAATCTGCACAAACACCATGCAGGCACCTCCTTGGATCTACACACACATACCGCAGTACCTGGAAACCCTACAACCCACACGCAAGAAACCCTGCCAAAGGAATCTCACCAATGCAATTACAGGTTCCTGCACTCTCTCAAGGTGGGCACCTAAAACCCACAAAGATCTGCTCCCAATCACCATAGAGCTCATTAATGCCAGGTCAATAAGGAACAAGATCAACATTCTAGCAGACCACCTAGAAAACAGCAGACCGACATATTATGTATCACAGAGACATGGCTCACACCCTCTGACACTGTGTTCCTCAACCAGCTAGTACCCCTAACGCACACCGCCTTCAGCTGCCCACACACGCACAAAAAAGGAGGAGGAGTCCTGATCCTAGCCAGAAACAACCTGAGATTCAAGACCCAGACCACTACAAATACACCGCAATGTGAGACAATCCTCGTAGAGAACAAGCACCTAGCCCAATGCCTCACCTATAGAGCTCCAAATGCCTCCTCTGAAGAGCTATCCTCAATACTGGAAGCGGTCTGCGCAGTCAATACCCTCCACAAACCTATGATTGTGCTGGGAGACTTCAACCTCAAATCAGCCTCTAACAAGGATGCAGAATCATTCATAACAGCTATGAGATCACTGCAATACTCGCAGATCACTCAGCCCCCAACCCACAGGCACGGATCCTCACCAGATCTCATCTTTGCAACTGACTACCTCATAGAAAAGGACAGCATCACAAGCCCATTGATCACACCTGTACCTTGGTCAGACCACCTCATAATAAAAATCGAAATACTGTCAACTAGCCCAAAAGATCATCATGATAGGCCTCACACAGGCAGGAGTTTTAAAAGCTTTAACAAGGACACATTCCTCCACGACATACTACCCAAACTGAGCACAATAGAAAAAGACTCAAACAGCCAAATAGAAAACTGGAATGACATCATATCTTCCGCTGCCAAAGCCCTGGAAGCCTAGACCTCAAGAACTCACCGATCAGAAACCAAAAATGCCCCCCCTGATATTCACAAGAGATTCAGAAAGCGAAGAGAACACTGTGGAGACTGGAATGACGCTGGAGACGCACCAGATGAGACAACACCCAGAAGCTCTACCAGACAAAACAGAAGGAATACAACAAACTCATCTACTGGCAGAAAAAGAGAATACTACACAAACCTTGTTCTCAAGTCCTCAAACAAATCCAGAGAACTATTCGTGATAGTGAGGACCCTCACAAATGAACCAAAACCTGACAAAGATGAGATGATACATCCTCAGACCTTCGCCGACTGCCTCCAAGTCGAATTCTCTACCCCCACAAGATCAACCCCGAACACCCCGTCTGAACCCTCAGCACCCCACCAAAGCTGGGACAAGTTCAGCATCCCATCGACGGAACAGATCTCCCAAATCACCAAGCTCAACACCAGCACCGCCCTGACAGACCCATTCCCAGTAGCATGGATCAAATCAACGAATTACGAGCTTATCCACATCATCCACAATATAGTGAAAAATTCCCTCACCCTCGGGAAAATGCCAGATGCCTTAAAGCTAGCAACCATCTGCCCCATCCCAAAGAACACTACACTGAGCAAGGAAAACTCGACTGCCTTCAGACCTATATCTAGCCTTCCCCTCCTGGCTAAGATCATTGAAAAAACTGTACAACACCAGCTCCAGGACCACATCGACAACTATGCACCTCTAGACCTACATCAACATGGGTTCTGCCCACAACAGTGTCAAAACTGCTGATATACCACTTCGATAACCTGCTCAAGATGATAGACAACATCAAAGGAGGGGTCATCTTCATCGACATCACATCAGCTTTTGACACAGTCGACCACAGCACCCTGCTATCACAACTCCAAAGTATTGGGCTACACGGCACCACCTTGAACTGGTTTACCTCCTACCTCACTAATAGACAACTACAAGTCAAATGCGGCCCCATGACTTCCCGACCATTCTTAGCAAAACAAGGAGTACCACAAGGTTCCGCCCTCTCTGCACTGTTATTTAACCTTTACATACATTCCATCTGTGGCATCATCAGAAAACACAACATCCAATACGCTATCTACGCTGATGACATAATGATATACACCCCGATCAACATTGGCAACCCAGACTACTCAAAAATAGCGGACTGCCTACAACAAATGACAAGCTGGCTCCTACAAAACAACTTGACCATAAACTACAACAAAACAGAAGCTCTACTTATAACCAGAAACTCCACCTCCACCTTCATCTCCCCACCCACCATTGAACTCAACAACATCACAATACCCATAAAACGAGACGTAAAATACAGAGATCTGAACCTCCAGTCTCACATCAGCAAAACCACCAGGAATGCCTACCTAAAGATGAGAACCATCAGACGCCTCAAGCCAATTCTCTCCCAAGACCACTTTCGGACTGTTTGTCAAGCCATCATCACACCTACAATATATTGGATTACTGTAATCACATTTACCTTGGACTCCGAAAACAAACACTCCGACCCTTGCAGTTAGTGCAGAACATCACTGCCCGCATAATAACTGGTTCCGCAAATCATGATCACATCACCCCCATTATGAACCTCCTACACTGGCTTCCAATTGACTCTCACATCCGATATAAAACAATACTAAACATGTTCAAAGTCAAACAGGGCCTTTCAGCGAACAGTCTGCCGTCCATCATCAGTTTCGACACAAACAACAGACCCAGGAGGAGAGGCACCTCTGACACCATCACAACCCCCAAAGACTTCACCAAAACCAGGCAAACCACGTCAAGGAGAGCAACATCCCTCGCAGCGCCTGCCATATGAAACTCCCTGCCAGCCTAAGATCAACTGTCGACTTGAAGGACTTTAGAAAGTTACTCAAAACCACATTCTACATAGAACATTACGGCGACATCATGTAACCTGTCCAGAGACCTAAGCCACCCACTGCTCCTTACCCCACTCCTCCCCGCCCTGCAAGTGCCCTCCCCACCTTCTCCTCCCTCCTCCCCAGCCTACCCCTCCTCCCAACTGTATATAGCACATTGTAGATAGCTCAAGCTGTATATATTGCATCTATTAATTAATCTACACGTGTATTACACCCACACAAACACTTCTATCCAACCACTGCATGCTAACACCCCCACCCTTTTACAAATTTGAATCGTTTGAAGTGAAAACCGCTTTGATTTTAGGAAAAGGCGGGATATAAATCAATTTAAATAATAATTTTCAGCAGTACTATCTGTATAGTGCTTGCAAAAATTAGCATATAGGAGGCAGTTATTCATATAGCAGCTCCTGCTATCTGCATACTGTAAGTGCTTTTGAATATTGATCTGGTAAAATTTATCATTTTATGCACAGTATACTTTATATTTTGAGCAGTTCTATGCAAGTGACCCAAAATGGGAGGTTCCAAGACAGCACTTGTATATAGGTCTTAAGAGATGTGATTTGTGCTTTGATGGTGGATGATAATACTGTGGGTGAGGAATAAGAAGGTCAATGTGAATCCTGATATCTGCTGATACTGTGGTGCTGGTGGTGGGGGTTTGGGATTGCTAGGGTGTTTTTTAATTTGCTGTAAGGTTATATATTGTAAACCATGCCAGGCAGTTTGACTTTACTTGGGGTATCTCCAAAGGAACTATATATACATATAGATGAAAAAACAAGAATTGATTGAAGTAATAAGAACAAAAAACCTTGATTGTTGGAGGTCTTCATAGTTCTTTGATTGAATCTTATATGAATTTGTTACTTATGACATTTTTCAGGTCTGTGTTTGAACTTTGGGGTCAGGGGAAGTCGCATGAAGAACTGCATAGGTCTCTGAAGAGTTACCCGATGGAGAAGATGGTATGTCTAAATAAGATGGGATGGCTGGCTGATTCCTCCACATCTCTGTAATGTTTCTTTGACTAGAAAAATATATCTTATAACAAATGGTTAGGGTATATATCGTGCATTCAGAAGATACACTTGCTCTCTTTGTTCTGTTGTGCATACTAACACAGTGTTCTGTTTTATGATAGGCCCCATTCCTCCAGTCGGATTCTACGTACAAACTAAGCATTCAAACATTTAATAAAACATTAAGCCAGAAAGAAAAAATAGAGAGGATAGATGTAAGTATATTTTATTTTATTTTCTAGGTGGAGTGGTTATTTGAGCAGTAGTACCTGATGACAGAGGATATACCATGGATTATTATCTGCAGGCATAGTGCTTTACTTTAAACTGAAGAAATATATCTTAGTACTACAGAAAGGCATCTCTGTGTTCCTACTGTTTAATACTATCATTTTGGGATTCAGTCGACTTCGGTATACAAAAGGCAGTAAAAAGAAGGGTAATTAAAACTTCTGTTTAATATTAAAACATTGAAAAATATTAAAATGCAAAGAAAAAAAACATGGTAGCTGAAATTGAGCTGCTGAGAGAAAATAAAGTAATGGTTTGCTGAAAAAAACGTTTGTTCATGCATGTGGTATAGAAGAGAAACATGCGAATGAAAAAAACCCCATGCAAGTCAATTGCATGACCCATTTTAAGAGCATAATATTATGCCGTGCTGGTTTTGATTATTACAGGTCTGTCAAACCCATCATCCTGCCTCTGACAGCATAGGCGTAGTTGGAAAGAGATCTATGGGGGGGGACAATGCCGCCCCCCCCCCCCAAAATGCTGCAGGCACGAATGGTAAACAGGTCTCCCTGCCCCCACTGCCAGCATGACTTCTTTACCATTTGCCCCCCCCTCCCAAAAGTAAGAAGGGAAACAACATTGATGTCTGACAGCGGCCATTAGGAGACATAGGAAGCACCTGACAGATCTCAAAGAATAAATACAGTTCTTGGAGCTTCCTCCCAGGGCTGAGAGGTAGCTTTCCAAGGTCTGTTTGGCTAATAATGTTTCATGGACCTTTCCTGTTGGAGTTTGTCAAAAATCACTTTTAAACCCAGCTATCTTAGATGCCTTGACCATATGATCTAGATCTAAATGAACTTCTCACTCAATTGTTAGTTCTATCTCGTAATAGCAGTAGCAAATTTTATTTATTTTATTCCAAATACAGTTTCGTAGCACAACTTATGAAGATGGTCTCAGACTAATACGGCATAACTTCAAGCTGTTGCCTGTGTTTAAATGCCTTTTTGCATCAACGACCATTCCTCATATCCAAAAACAGCTTTTCAAACTCCATTAAATAGAGACAGAAAATACAGCTTATCTGTCTTTTTTTTTCTGCCCCAATGCCTCACCATGGCGCCTGTTACGTTTCACTAATCAAGCTTCTTCAGGGGTATATATATACAAAGCTGTCAGATACAAAACCATATATGAAATCATTATAAAAACATCAACTATCTCTAACAATACTTTATTAATACATCCATTAAAAACATCCATTAAAAAGGATCAATGTCCCCACATTTCATTTATGAGTTAAACATCTATTAACCTCTATCAGTATTCTCAGTCACTATTATTTCTTAGATACTTCACATGCAACCCTAACTAAATCCCTGATTCACAACAAAAAGTCACTTATTTCAGGCTTTACCTCCAGCTGATCAATAATTTAAAAAGTCCTAATTAACTCATGATAATTCTTTCTTATCCTTCCCATATTTACTTTAGATATTGCATATAATTCTAAACCTCTTACCTTCAAGCTATACCTGAATCTCTACTGACTTATTCACTGGCACCCCCTTCACTTACTTCAACTATGCCATTTCACTGAAAGTAAAAATAATTTTGTCGATGCTGCACGCGTTTAACCTCTGCTCTTCTCTGATTTCTTCGGCAACACTGCTCACTCAAAAAAACGCCGCGCATGCGGGCTTGATGTTTAAAGCCCGTATTATACCCTCCAAAACCGATAACATCATATGCACTGACGTACTTCTACCATGTGCCTTTTCAAAGTTTAAAATAACCCTAAAGTCATATAATGCCTGCCTAAATTCATCAAACATACCAAACACAAAGCCAAGGCCTCCTTCTTCTACCACCATACTAGCACCTTCTGGTTTTCTATACACATAAGAAGCTTGATTAGTGAAACGTAACAGGTGCCGTGGTGAGGCGGGGCAGAGAAAAAAGAGCCAGATAAGTTGTATTTTTTTTCTCTATTTAATGGAGTTTGAAAAGCTGTTTTTGGATATGAGGAATGGTCGTTGATGCAAAAAGGCATTTAAACACAGGCAACAGCTTGAAGTTATGCCGTATTAGTCTGAGACCATCTTCATAAGTTGTGCTACGAAACTAATTGGAATAAAATAAATAAAATTTGCTACTGCTATTATGAGATAGAGCTAACAATTGAGTGAGAAGTTTGTTTAGATCTTGACAATAAAACTTCACCCTGAAAAAAGACCTCAGAAGGGTTGACCATATGATTTGGCATAAAATTGTTCACTGAGTGAAAAAAAACATACTTTCTCCATTGTTTTTTTTTAAACATTTTTGTCAACTTTATTTGTGACAAGAGATGTATACAAAAGCCATCCACACAGCTACACTTTCTAATAACAGAAAAAATAAAGGAAAAATACTGCACTTTCTTTAATCCTTGCTCATACTACACCTTATTTCCCTTTATTATCATCCTAAAACCAAGAGGATTAATTGGATAATTTCTCAGTCATCACCCCATAATACAATGCATTAGGCGCAACAGCTTGTGGTGGTTAGTACTAGCACTTAAAAGAAAACATTGATAAACAATATTAAACACCAATGAATTATTCCCAACTCAAATCTATCTTTAAGTCTGTCCATTTGGAGCCTCGCAGGGACAGCAAAATGGCCATCGGAGGAAGGGATGAGCATGAGACGAAGTGAGTACAGTGGGGGAGGGAGGGGAGGTATGGAAGGGGGGGAAGGGCATCAGGCATGGGGAGCTCTACTCTATAGGTAGGCCTCTGGAGGTAGAGGTGCAGACAGGGGGGAGGGAAGGGGGTAGGGATGTGGGGATATATGGGGAGGGAGTGTGGGGTAGAGGAGGGGAGGGGTGGTGGAGGGCTTGTAATGGCTACTATTAACGCAAAGGGGCTCAACCCCTGCCAAAAGCGGAGATCCCTTCAAATGAAAGGGGAGCGGTTGCAAGTGGATATCCGATCGCCACTATTTTGAGTTTTTGCCTGATTTTGACTCTGATTCCTCGGAATTGGATGTTGAGTTCTTCGGTTCCTGAGGTCTCATTGATATTCCTTCTGACTCTTCACCACCTCATCAGTGGAACCGGTCTCCACTGGAGGATATGTCCTTCCAGGAATTTATCAGGGACATGTCAAGGGCACGCTCTATTACAGTTGCCACCGAGAAGGAACCGAGGGCCAAGAAGCTGGAAATACTTCAGGCTGCCACATTACTGGTGCATCGCATGCTACTAAACCTCATGTTATGCATGTGGGAGGCTCCTCTGACTGTGGCTTCAGTTAGAGATTGGACACAGTGTATAGGTTTCTGAGTGCCTGGGCTTACAGAAACCCCAGTTTCCTTATTGTCCCTCCAGTCCAATCCCGCACCTCTGGGTAGTGCATCTTCTCCAGCAGCTTGCAGACTGAGCATGTCACCTTTTGAAGTCACCAGTACTAATACCACTGGCACCTCCCACCAGCTCCCAGTATGCTCGGTCTCCAAGCAGCTGGAGGAGGTGGTGAGCCTAGGTGCTGGGCTCACTGAAGGAACAAATAAGGAGCTAGTTTAGTTAGTTTTTTTCTTGATTTTCTTTTTGGCCTGTTTTATTTGTTATTTAAAGTTGGGAAACCCATTTAAAAAAAAAAAGAGAGGAAAGAAGAAAAAGGCAGAATTTGGTTTGGCAGCCAGCCCCCGGGTTACAGCCCACCAGGGCTTCTTAGGTGACACTGCAGAGGAGGATTCTCCCCCACCCCCCTTGATAGTCCGGAGGGGTGTTGAGGCATCTGCTGACATCCCAGGGCTTTGGCGGCTCTCTATCCCATCAGCAGGTGAGGAGCTGCCATCGCTGGTGCAGCTGCCTGAGAGGAAATGCTCTTGCCCCCCCCCCTTCGCGCCAAAGCCGAGAGCAGACTGAGCACGGGGTTTGTGTGACTGGATTAGCAGCGTCCTGAGCACTTCTTCATTTTCTTCTTCGGGTTCGCTTCCAGGTATAGGGGGGGAGTGATAGCAGCGCAGCGGGGGACGGCCTAACTGAGGAGTGAGGCCTGGCGCCTCATGGTGTCCACGGTGGCACAGAGGCAGGAAGGCTGGGTTGCAGGCTTTGTTCCTGCGCTTTTTCAGAGCAGCTCGGAGGGCCCAGTTGGCAGCGTGGTGAGCAGTGCTCGCACTTCCAGGCCTCTGGGGGCTCTCTCTTTCTCTCTTTCCCTTGCTGTTTTATGCCTTCTTCAGTTTAAAAGGAAAAAAAAAAGAGGAGACAAGAGAAGTAGAAGAGACAAGGCCACAAATAAGGTAGGGGGGATATATAGGGTAGACTTGCAGCCCTACTTCTCCTCTTTGAGTCCGGGCAAGTTGGATTCCGTGAGCAGTGGTCCTGTGCTCATGCCTGCGTGCCCGCAGTGCTTTGTCTGAGGTACCCAGCGGGGAGCCATGTCAGATGCGGGTGTGTGCCGTAGCTGCACTACGAAAGCCGCCAACATGGAGCAGGCACTACAGGACAAGACTAGGGAGCCTGCGCCTTTGTCTGCACAGAGGGTCCATGCCCCCCTAGAGGTTCACCCTCCTTTGGAGGCTCCTCCCTCCCTGCGGGGGCTGGCTCCAGCAGTTCCCGGTCCCTCTACTCCCCACAGTTTAGGGGGGTGGCTCTGGGGGGCTTCTCCCCGAAGTAGTTTGTGTTTTTACTGCATTAGGCCTTTTGCTTGCGCTAGCAGGGATTGGTGGTGGATCCCTCGGGGGGCCGGTGCGGGGCTGGCCTCCATGGAGAGGGGAGATGTCTGCCGCGGAGCTGGCCAAGATGACCCAGCCCTCGGAAGAGTGGTCGGGGCAGTCTTCCTGGTCAGAGTGGCTGGAAGCAGACGATTTGGAGCTGGAACTGGAGCCAGAGGTGATAGGTGAGGAGCTCAAGGAAGGGGAGATTCTGGAGCCAGTAGACCAGGCTTGGATTGTCCAGGTCTTTTGGTGAGAAGAGTTGCCCGCTTTAATTGCAGAATCTCTAAAAGCTCTCAATTTGCCTACTAGCCTGCTGGTAGAGGATGAGATGTTAGAGGATCCTCTCATACAGGTGGTGCGGAAGACACAGGCGATCTTTCTGGTGCACCAGGTGGTCAGGCAGATGATCCAGGATGAGTGGGACCTGCCGGAGGCAGGTCTTAAGGGGGTGAGGACCATGGCTCGTCTCTACCCTCTGCTGGATCAGGAGTGCAAAATGTTTCGTTCCCCACAAGTGGATGCAGCAGTGTCTGCGGTTACAAAGAAGACGACCAACCCAGTTGAGTGGAGCGCAGTCCAGAAAGATGGGCTGGACAGGAAATTGGACACGTTGTTGAAGCAGGCCTTTGATGTCAATGCATTATCTCTGCAGGCTTCTATTTGTGGGGCCTGGGCAGTGAGTGCCTGTCTTTGCTGGTCGCAGCGGTTGCAGCAGCTGGGGGATCCAGCGCTGGAGCAGGCGGCGGAGGTAGCTAAGCTGGAGTTGGGGGCGGCTTACCTCGCTGATGTCCACTATGATCTCATTCACGGGCTGGTCAGGAACATGGCATCAGTGGTGGCGGCTCATTGCTACTTTTGGCTGCGGAATTGGGCAGCGGTCAGCTCCTCCAAGTCCCATCTTAGCAAACTCCCCTTTAAAGAGAAGCTTCTGTTTGGGGAGGAACTGGACAAGTTGGTCAAGGACTTGGGGGGAATCCAAAGGGGGGACACCTGCCTGAGGATAAACCGAAGCAGGGTTGCAATATGGCAGTGCCTCGGGGCCAGATGCGAGATTTCTGGCATTTTTGTACATCCCGCCTTGGTGGGTTCCAGAGGGGGAAGTTTCCTGCCCGAGGTCAGGGATTTCGAGGATTTCGAGGGGCAGGCAGAGGTTTCTCTGCTTCCTCTGCCTCAGGCCTTAAAAATATAACAGTCCCAGAAAAATGGTATTCAAAAAGTAAATAGCCAATAATATGCAATACCGTGAATCCCCCTCTCAACACTTCACCATATTTTTGTTGGGCATAAACCGCAAGAGGAAGAGAAAAACCTCGACCTCACACGCAGTACATGCCCCTTTTTTTATTCATTTAAATGTTCTCATACCCTAATCGTTTTCATAAAACAAGTATAAAAATCACACTTATCTGGTCCGTCACACGACGTGCACGTTTCGAGGCCTGAAGCCTCTGTATCAAGTGCTCTCAATGAATTGTAGTGTGTCCAAACTTCCTTCAACCGCCAGAAAACACCGAACAAGCAGCTATTGAAAAGAGAGAAGCTTGCTCAGGATAGGCTGCCCACAGAAACGCCCACCAACCAGAGAACCCCAATCATCACAAGGGACTTCCCCACTCATCTCGGGGTTCCCTATAGTGAAAGGCATGTAAAGACAGTTTTCAGAATGAACCGTCAGAATCCCAACCAGCGGGAGAAACAGTCTGTAAGGTAAATATCCAATGCTGCTCCAATCTACGTAACTTCGCCGTTCGATCCCCGCCCCTAGGGTCCAGCGGGACGTGATCAATCACTGTCCATCTCAAATGTTCAAAGTTATGATGTTGATCAAGACAATGTTGCACTACTGGGGCCGTCAGTACAGATTGACGAAGCTGTGAGGCATGCTCACCCAGTCGAATTTTTATCGCTCTTGTAGTACTCCCCACATAACGTAATAAACAAGGACATTCCAACAGATATACTACAAAGGTGGAAATGCATGTAGTCTGCCATCTTCGATGAAAATTGTGACTTGACCCTGGGTCAGATCATACTGGGCCGGAAATAGTAGTATCACAGTAGCTACATTGATTGCATGGCAAATGGGACCCCGACCTAACAGCCGGATAACTTGGTTGATCCACAGAAACCGCAGATTTCACCAAAACATCCCGTAAATTTCTCCCCCGAGAATAGGTGATCTGTAAAAGCTTTTTAAAACAGGGATATATAGATAATATAGGCCAATATTTCTTTAAAAGATTAGCCACCTTATTCAAATGACTCATATATGGCAAAATACCTGTCAATATATCCTCCGATCTATTAACCGACCGGGCCTGAATAAAATCAGGATCAAAAAACCATTCTCTATGAGAATACAAAGCCCTGCGATATGCACGGGAAATTACCTCCCAGGGGTAACCCTTATAAAGAAGCCGGTTCTTCAAATCCACCGCATGATATTTAAATTGAACCACAGACATACACAATCTCCGGATCCTCAAAAATTGCCCGTAAGGTAATCCTTTGCGGAGGGGTTCAGGGTGAAAACTCCTGTAACTCAACAAACAATTTCGCTGAACCGGTTTTCTGAACAAAGTAGTAAGTAATGAGGTCCCCTCCCGGAAAACCATCATGTCCAGAAATTCCAATCGGTCCATTGACACATGAGCTGTAAACTTTATATGGGTCTTTATAGTGTCAAGCCACGTAATGAAAGCATTTAATGAAGGCAAATCAGAGTTCCAAACACAAAATATATCATCAAGGAATCTTTACCACATAATGACAGTCACAAAATATGGTGAAGGGTAAATGTAGCATTCCTCAATATCAGCCATATACAGAGTGGCGATCGAAGGAGCCACAGCGGCTCCCATGGCTATCCCAAACATTTGTTGGAAAAATTCCCCTTCAAATAAAAAGTAATTGCGGGAAAGCACTAATGTTATCAGTTCCATCAAAAAATTCTTTGGCAAACGTGTCGGAGCTTTCACAAACTTTGATTGAAGCAAACATAAGGCTTCACCCTGATCCACATTCGTATATAAGGCAACGACATCCAAGGTCACAAGATAAAACCCAGTGGATGGCAGCTCCAGTTGTTGTAAAAAACCCCAAAAATGTGTGGAGTCCCGAATAAAAGAACGAACCAAGGCAGCCTCTTCCCTAAGAAAAACATCGCAAAACTTAGATAATGGTTCAAGGACCGACCCCCGACAAGATACTTTAGGGCGGCCTGGTGGGTCCACTATGTATTTGTGTATCTTAGGTACTAAATAAATAATCGGTATCTTGGGTGAAGGCACACAAAGGAACCGAAATTCCCGTGAGGTTAACCAACCTTTCGAATACGCCAAGGTGAGCAAAACCCGAATTTCATCCTGTAAAGCTTTGGTCGGGTCTGCCTCCAGTTTCTTATATACTTGGGCATCCAGTACTTGAGATCTCAATTTGGTCAGATACCCCTCGGTGTCCCACAACACGATGGTCCCCCCCCTTATCAGCATTCCGAATCGTGATTGATCGATCATGGGATAAGGTCTCCAAGGCCTTACAATCATCCCGTGTAATATTACAACTCCAACGTGTAAACCTCTTCTCTATAGACTCCAGATCTCGTAAAACCAAAGATTGGAACGTAGTTATGATTGTGTCAGGCGCCCCTGGAGGCATCCACTTGGAAATCGGCTTTATCACCGACAGGTCCGATACCCCAAGCTGGTTATTATCAAAAAACCGCAAGACATGCAATCTCCGAAAAAACATGTGTAAGGCTTCCCGCATTACAAAGGAATCATAATCCACCGTGGGTATGAATGATAAACCCAAATTTAAAACCCGTTCACACAGTGGATCCAGTTGATGATGTGTCAGATTTACCGCTAAAGATTGTGGGACTGTTTGGCCCTCTGTCGAGTTAACGGAGGATCCCCCTCCCGATGGTTCTCGCCTCCCCTCTGTGGACGATGCCCTTGAGTTCCGGCCCCCCGAAAAACCTGCTGGCCCTTCAATTTTGACTTCCAAGACAAAGTTTCCTCATCAGTATCATCAGATGACACTTCAAAAGTCACTCTCTTAGCACCGGTGTTTCCCTCAGTCTCAGTATCAGAATCATACATCCAACGATAGATATGTCCTAAATCATAATCCGACTTGTCGCGTAAATATTTACGCGTCTTGAAAGCTTTTAAATATTCAGCAAAACCCTTTAATTGACAATTTATTTCTTCTTCCTTAAGCTGAAAAACTGATTCAGAATGCTGATAAGGGGGGGGGGGGGCCATCATGTCGTGGGACACTGAGGTGTATCTGACCAAATTGAGATCTCAAGTATTGGATGCCCAAGTATATAAGAAACTGGAGGCAGACCCGACCAAAGCTTTACAGGATGAAATTCGGGTTTTGCTCACCTTGGCGTATTCGAAAGGTTGGTTAACCTCACGGGAATTTCGGTTCCTTTGTGTGCCTTCACCCAAGATACCGATTATTTATATAGTACCTAAGATACACAAATCCATAGTGGACCCACCAGGCCGCCCTATAGTATCTTGTCGGGGGTCGGTCCTTGAACCATTATCTAAGTTTTGCAATGTTTTTCTTAGGGAAGAGGCTGCCTTGGTTCGTTCTTTTATTCGGGACTCCACACATTTTTGGTTTTTTTTTTTTACAACAATTGGAGCTGCCATCCACTGGGTTTTATCTTGTGACCTTGGATGTCGTTGTCTTATATACGAATGTGGATCAGGGTGAAGCCTTATGTTTGCTTCAATCAAAGTTTGTGAAAGCTCTGACACGTTTGCCAAAGGATTTTTTGATGGAACTGATAACATTAGTGCTTTCCCGCAATTACTTTTTATTTGAAGGGGAATTTTTCCAACAAATTTTTGGGATAGCCATGGGAGCCACTGTGGCTCCTTCGATCGCCACCTCTGTATATGGCTGATATTGAGGAACGCTATATTTACCCTTCACCATATTTTGTGACTGTCATTATGTGGAAAAGATTTCTTGATGATATATTTTTTGTTTGGAACTCTGATTTGCCTTCATTAAATGCTTTCATTACGTGGCTTGACACTATAAAGACCCATATAAAGTTTACAGCTCATGTGTCAATGGACCGATTGGAAATTCTGGACATGATGGTTTTCCGGGAGGGGAACTCATTACTTACTACTTTGTTCAGAAAACCGGTTCAGCGAAATTGTTTGTTGAGTTACAGGAGTTTTCACCCTGAACCCCTCCGCAAAGGATTACCTTACGGGCAATTTTTGAGGATCCGGAGATTGTTTATGTCTGTGGTTCAATTTAAATATCATGCGGTGGATTTGAAGAACCAGCTTCTTTATAAGGGTTACCCCCGGGAGGTAATTTCCCGTGCATATTTCAGGGCTTTGTATTCTCATAGAGAGTGGTTTTTTGATCCTGATTTTATTCAGGCCCGGTCGGTTAATAGATCGGAGGATATATTGACAGGTATTTTGCCATATATGAGTCATTTGAATAAGGTGGCTAATCTTTTAAAGAAATATTGGCCTGTATTATCTATATATCCCTGTTTTAATAAGCTTTTACGGATCACCTATTCTCGGGGGAGAAATTTACGGGATGTTTTGGTGAAATCTGCGGTTTCTGTGGATCGACCAAGTTATCCGGCTGTTAGGTCGGGGTCCCATTTGCCATGCAATCAATGTAGCTACTGTGATACTACTATTTCCGGCCCAATATGGTCTGATCCAGGGTCAGGTCGCAATTTTCATTGAAGATGGCAGACTACATGCATTTCCACCTTTGTAATATATCTGTTGGAATGTCCTTGTTTATTACGTTATGTGGGGAGTACTACAAGAGCGATAAAAATTTGACTGGGTGAGCATGCCTCACAGCTTCGTCAATCTGTATTGACGGCCCCAGTAGTGCAACATTGTCTTGATCAACATCATAACTTTGAACATTTGAGATGGACAGTGATTGATCACGTCCCGCTGGACCCTAGGGGCGGGGATCGAACGGCGAAGTTACGTAGATTGGAACAGCGTTGGATATTTACCTTACGGACTGTTTCTCCCGCTGGTTTGAATCGCGAAATTGACTGGTTGGGATTCTGACGGTTCATTCTGAAAACTGTCTTTACATGCCTTTCACTATAGGGAACCCCGAGATGAGTGGGGAAGTCCCTTGTGATGATTGGGGTTCTCTGGTTGGTGGGCGTTTCTGTGGGCAGCCTATCCTGAGCAAGCTTCTCTCTTTTCAACAGCTGCTTGTTTGGCGTTTTCTGGCAGTTGAAGGAAGTTTGGACACACTACAATTCATTGAGAGCACTTGATACAGAGGCTTCAGGCCTCGAAACGTGCACGTCGTGTGACGGACCAGATAAGTGTGATTTTTATACTTGTTTTATGAAAACGATTAGGGTTTGAGAACATTTAAATGAATAAAAAAAGGGGCATGTACTGCATGTGAGGTCGAGGTTTTTCTCTTCCTCTTGCGGTTTATGCCCAACAAAAATATGGTGAAGTGTTGAGAGGGGGATTCACGGTATTGCATATTATTGGCTCAGGCCTTAAAAAGGCACAATGAAGCGCAGGGGGGGCCCAGGCAGTGGAGCAGCCCATGGGAGGTCGGCTATGGGAGTTTTACCCTGCTTGGGCTCAGATCACGTCCGACCAATGGGTTCTGGAGATCATCCGCAACGGCTATTCCCTCGAATTCACCTGTCCAGTGGGCGAGTCCTTTGTCCGGTCCCCGTGCAAGGCGCTACAGCTGGGAGTGGTGGTCCTAGTCCCACGAGAGCAGTACGGCTGTGGTCGGTACTCCATTTATTTCATGGTCGCCAAAAAGGATGGGTCCTTTCGCCCGATTCTGGACCTCAAAAGGGTGAACTGTTGTCTGCGAGTTCCGCACTTTCGCATGGAAACGTTGAGGTCCATGATCGTGGTGGTGAGAGAGAGAGAGTTTTTAATGTCCCTCAATCTCATAGAAGCATACCTCCACATTCCCATCAGGCCAGACCATCAGTGGTTCCTGCGGTTTGCGGTACCGATGGGGCACTTCCAATTTCAGGCATTACCATTCGGCCTGGCAATGGCGCCTCGCACATTCACCAAGGTCATGGTGGAGGTGTTGGTGCACACTTATCTCGACGACTGGTTGATTTGGGCGAAATCCAGGGACGAGAGTGTGCGGGATACATTCCGTGTGGTACAACTTCTGGAAAGTCTCGGTTGGGTGGTCAATATGGCCAAGAGCTGGTTGATCCCCTCTCAAGACCTGAAATACTTGGGGGTCCACTTCGACACTTGAGTGGGCACAGTCTTCTTGCCAGAGCAGCGGGCTCGGGGGCTGCATCACTTAGTGTGTAGTTTTCTGAGGCGGTTGGAGCCGATGGCCTGGCAATATCTGCAGGTCTTAGGAACGATGGCAGCCACTCTAGAGGTAGTGCCATGGGCGAGGGCACACATGCATCCATTGCAGAGAGCATTGCTCCATCGCTGGGACAGAGTCCGTCGCTGGTCGCACCAGACGGACTCTGTCCCAGCGGCTTCCCTGCCCGCGGGGGGTCAGGGAGGTGCTCCAGTGATGGCTCTGACCAGAAAATCTGGCGGTGGGCATGCCCATTGAGCTGCCGCAATGGGTCCCGGTGCTGACCGATGCCAGTCTGGCAGATTGGGGGGCCCATTGTGGGGAGCTCTTTGCTCAGGGGAGCTGGAACGAGCAGGAGGTCAGCTGGTTGATCAACAGACTAGAAATGCGGGCAATGTCTCAGGTGCTCAGCACCATCGAGTCGGGCTTGCTAGGAAAGGCAGTCAGAGTCCTATTGGACAATGCGACCATGGTGGCTTATCTCAGCCTTGTCTCCGGGAGTTGTTGGCGGTGCACATTGTGGGGGGCGCCCCTTACTGATCTGATGGCGACGTTCGAGTCCGTCAAGGAGAGCCGTTTCTTTGGCAGTAGATGGAAAAGGATGTTCAAAGGACTGGATGCTCTGTTGCAGCAATGACCTATGAAGGGGCTTCTGTAAGTTTTTTTTCCACCTTGCGCTCTCATAGGCTGTGTGGTGCAGCGAACTGAGGTGTATCACGGGCGGGTCATACTGATCGCCCTGGACTGGCTGCCTGTGGTATGCCGACTTGGTGCATCTCCTGGAGGATCGGCCGTGGTGCCTTTCGGCGTGGGAGGACCTTCTTTTGCAGGGGCCACTGCGCATGCCTCAGGCGGATCGATTCTCGCTTACGGCTTGGCCCTTGAAAGGGCGTGGAAAAGGTTTATTTTATTTATTTATTTATTTATATCTCTCATATACTGCGCTATTATAATCAGTGCGGTTTACAGTTGAACAAAACATACTACAATGCAGCAGGTCACATCGAGTTTACATTGAACAGGGGTAGTAAACTTGGAAGAACCGGGAGAACTATATACAGATTATGGACATTCTTACAGGACATATAAGGATCGTAAACAGATGTCTAAGCTCCTGGATCAGGGAGAGAAGGTAGGGGCCAGGTGATTAACCATTCTCTAAGGGAGGCTGATCAATGGGGCCGGCTAGGTAGGAGGATAAGGTGATGGCTGTGTGCTTTCCAGAATTATTATCAGGGTAATGTAGCAGGAACAAGTGGTGTTTGAGAGCTTTTCTGAATAACGGTAAATTGGAGATAGCTCGGATTTCTGCAGGGAAGGCGTTCCAGGCCATAGGTGCGAAAATGGAGAAGGCTCTACTGGCTGTTGTCTTTGTACATTTTATCACTAACTTAGGGACTTCAATGGTATTCATCAGTGTAGATCTCCTGATTCTGTTGGCTGGAGTGCTGTGGAGAAGTTTACTGATGGGCGTGGGTGGCTGGTTCTTGAGGGCTTTGAATGTCAGGACAAGAATCTTGTAGTGGATTCTGGCCTGCAGGGGTAGCCAGTGTAGGTTCTTCAGGACTGGCGTTATATGGTCTGACCTTGATAGACCTACCAGAACCCTCGCAGCTGAGTTCATGGCAAGTCAGAGCGGGCTTAGAGTCGACTGTGGAAGTCTCTGAAGGATGATGTTAGTGAAGTCGAGATGAGGAATAACTAAGGCTTGGAAGATTGATCGGTATTCAGGGAAGTCCAGTAGTGGTCGGAGATGACGTAGTGTTCTGATCTTGTGATAAATCGCTTTTGTGGTGTTTTTGATATGTGCTGACATGTCTAGCCTCTGGTCAAGGGTAATACCTAGATAGCGAATTGTGGGTTTTGCCTTAAGTTCTGTGTTGTTGACTTGTAGTGAGGGAGGTGGCATGAACTTCTGGTTTCTCATGACGAATAGAACATCCGTTTTGCTGTGGTTAATTCGTAGATTTTGAGAGAGGAGCCAGTCTGCCACTGCTTCAAAGCATCTTAATATTGGAGAGAAGTCAGGTTGATCAATCTTGAAGGGTGTGTAAATGAGGATGTCGTCTGCATAGGCTAGGCATTGGACATTGAAGGATCGAATTAATGCACAGATGGGCTGCATGTAGATGTTAAACATCAATGCAGATAGGGATGAGCCTTGAGGTACGCCTTGTTTCAGTGGGAATGGCTCTGAGGTAGTGGATTCTGCTCTGACTTGTTGCCATCTATTGCACAGATAAGATTTACACCAGGCTAGCGCTGAGCCTAGTATTCCTTTTTCTTTGAGGCGAAGTAAGAGTGTCTGGTGGTTCACCGAATCAAAAGCGGCTGCTATGTCCAAGAAGATGAGGACATATCCTTGGTGGATGTTGTCAAGTCCAGTGACTAGATTGTTAAAGAGGGTTGTAAGGATGGCATCAACTCCGTGTGCTTCTCTAAAGCCATGCTGGGATGGGTCCAGGGGTGCTTCAATGTCGACATGGTGTTGAATTTGTCGCTGGACTACTTTCTCAAAGATTTTGGCAAGTAGAGGAATGCTCGAAATTGGTCTGAAGGACTCAACTTTAGATGGATCAAGTTTACTATTTTTTAACAGAGGACGGATGGACGTGTATTTTAGGCTTTGAGGGAAGGACCCTGTTGATAAGGATTGGTTCAGGATTCTGCATATTGTCGGACTGAGGTCATGGCGCAACTCTTTAATCCAGCTTGCGGGGCAAGGATCTTTAGGAGCAGTAGTGAGGTTAATAGAGGAAATGATATCTACAATCTCTTCATTGGATACCTCGGAGAATTTCAGCAGAGAGGTTGGTTGGGAGGACACATGCGGGGTGAAGAAGGATGTGATGGTTGCAACCGTATTGGTCTGGATCGACTTTGGTTGTAGGTAATTGGCATAGTCTTGCGGCTGGGGCGTGGGTGATTGGGCTAGAGCTGGATCGCCTGTCAAGGTCTTGACAATAGTGAATAGGTCATGTGGTTTGTTCAGAGATCGCTTTAGTAGTTCAGAATGGTACTGTTTTTTCTTTTTTCCATGGTTTTCTCCCGGTGTAACTGTAGTTGAGCGGAGTATGCCCCGAGTGCCTCGGAGGTCCGGGTGTGTCGCCACTGTCTCTCAAGCTTGCGTAGGTGGAGAAGCGAAGCTCGCAGGTCCTGGGAGTACCATGGTGCATGTTCCCGTTTTGCTGGGTTCTTGGTAGCTGGGAGACAGGCAGTAGCTCTGATGTAATCATCCCAGTTGGATACCAATTCGTCTGGGTCAAGGGATTCATTAGAGAGGAGAGGTAGGATCTTCTCGAGGGCCTTCTCCTTAACAAGGGGCCGAAAGCGTGTTGTCATAATTCTAGGGGGGGCACTTGCTTTATTGTTGAAGTTGCTGGGGTAGTTGGTGGGTATGTGGAATAGGAGTAGGTTATGGTCAGACCAGGGTATAGGTGTTATGGAGAGCAGCAGGCTCTGGGATGAGTTGACAGAAGTCTGAGGGCCGAAGATCAGGTCCAGTTTACCACCCTTGTTATGCGTGGGGGAGTCAATGAGTTGCATATAGCCCACCTCATTCATTGCATCAAGGAAGGCTGATGAATGTGTATCTAGTAAGGAGGGTAGGTTAAAATCTCCCATCAACCAATTCAGGGAGCGTGGATTACTGGAGTTACAGGTTAACCTCTCTGTCCTACGTCCGGATATGGCATATTTTTGAGGCATGGTGTATGGAGAGATACGCGCGTCTGGCCTCTGCCACTGACCCGGAGATCTTGGCCTTTTTGCAAGACGGGTTTGATAAAGGCCTCGCAGCCAGCTTGTTGCAGGTGCAGCTGGCGGCAATTGCTTGTTATCGTGGGAAAATCCAGAGGGTACCTTTGGGCTCTCACTCAGATGTGTTATGTTTCTTGAGAGCGGTGGCCTGTTTGCGCCCTCCACGTAGGACGGTTGTTCCACCGTGGGACCTCAATTTGGTCCTGATGGCGCTGACTAGGGTACCCTTTGAGCCTTTCAGCTGGGCCTTGTTGAAGGACTTAACTCTGAAAACAGTCTTCTTGGTAGCGATCTGCTCTGTGTGCAGGATCTCAGAGCTACAGGCCTTGTCGTGTCGGGAGCCATTTCTTTCCAGTTCCATCATTCCTGCCGAAGGTGGTTTTGGCGTTTCATGTGAATCAGCCTTTGTCCCTGCCGATTCTGGAGGGCTCAGGTGAGAATGCCTCCAGCCGCAGCCTTTGCTTGCTGGATGTGAGCAGGGCCCTCAAGCGTTATTTGAAGGAGTCAGAAAGCTTTCACAAGTCGGATCGCTTGTTCGTCCTCTTTGGGGGTCTGCACAAAGGCGAGGCGGTGGCTAAGGCTTCCATTTTCAGATGGATTCGGGAGGTGATCGCGTCAGCTTATATTTTGCAGGGGTGACAGGTGCCTTTTAAGGTTGCGAGCCCATTCCACTAGAGCTCAGGCGGCTTCGTGGGCCGAGCATAGTTTGGTGCCTCCGATAGAAATCTGTAGGGCGGTTACGTGGTCCTCCCTGCATACGTTCAGTAGACATTATCGCCTGGATGTCCAAGCAGCGGGGGATGCCTGTTTCGGATCGGCAGTTCTGCATGCCGGTCTGGCAGGTCCCTCCCATTAAGTTACTGTTCTGTTACATCCCAGAGGTGCAGGACTGGACTGGAGGGACGATAAGGAAAGCAAAATTAGACTTACCTGCTAATTGTTGTTCCGTGAGGAATTCCAGTCCAGTCCCGGAACCCACCCAGGTTTTCTGCTATGGCCGATTTGGCTAGATTTTGGTTCAGTTGCTGCTAGCGGGTATAGGGCTGGGGCAACAGGGAGTCACAAGAGTTTCGACGTTTAGGGGTGGACTATGGGTCTTCCGCCTCTCATGTGCAGCGTGTCGGCGACCGAGTATTATCTGGGAGGCCTCTCTTTCTTTCTTGCTCTCTTTTGCTCTCGGGAGGGTGGAGGAGTTCCTCCTTGGGTGCGGGAGGGAGGAGACAGTAGTTTGTTTTTTTGTTTGCCTGTTTAACTACTTATTTGTTGCTCTTGTGAGTCTGCTTTGTCAATAGGTTACTTGGAGCTGGTGGGAGGTGCCAGCAGTATTAGTACTAGTGACTTCAAAAGGTGACTTGCTCAGTCTCCAAGCTGCTGGAGGAGGTGCACTACCCAGAGATGCAGGACTGGACTAGAGGTCCTCAAGGAACAACAATTAGCAGGTAAGTCTAATTTTGCTTTCCACACCATTCCATTGTGGTGGAATCTTCAATGCGCCATGTTAAAAGTTCAAAGAATCATTCCTCGGTTCCTCCAGATAGGGAATCTAGAACTCTGGATGCCTTCTGATGCCGATGTTTCCAGGCAATGATGCTGGCCTCTAGGATTAACTCCTACATGTTGTACATGGGAATGTTCCTTAAATATATCACTAAAAATCTACATCCTGATCAGCTCCTGATTCCGATCATCACTCAAACATGTACATGCAATGAGGGGGTCCGACTGCAGATCCGACCACTACCTCGTCCGTGCCAAGATACAGCTGCAATTACAACAGGCAAAGTGCAAGGCACCTGGGCTTGTCTGAGGGATCCAGCACTCCAGACAAGAATTCCAAATCGATCTATCCAACAACTTTGTAGCACTCAAACCATCGGATGATGTCGATGCAAAAGAAAAGCAAATATCGGAGTCCATCCTGGAATGCGCCACCCCTCTGTGCCCACCCGTCCGTCATCGGACACAGCCATGGATTTTGGACGAGTGCCTGGATCTGGTGAATAAACGGAAATGAATCAAACACTTTGACTTCGAGCAATATCGGCAACTGAACAAAGAGGTCAGACAGAAGATAAAGGCGGAACGAGAAGCCTACTGGAATGGTGTTGCAGCCAAATTGGAAGAAGTAGCTTCCAGGCACAGGTACTGGACTCTGTATCAGACCCTTAGGAGACTGAGTAGCAAAACCAAATCGACCAATGACAACATCAAGAAAGCGGACAGCACCTTTGTGAGCTTCTCTGGTGAACGCCTTTCAACGGTGGAAAGAATTCTTCCAACAGCTACACATCCATGATCCGCCCCAGGGACCACTACCAGAGCCACCACCCATTGACCTGCCAGAGAATTCATTCCTCGATGGTGAGCCAACAGTCGATGAAGTGAAGTGTACAATAACATCATTGAAGAATGGAAAGATGCCCGGAGTGGACCAAGTCATTGCCAAAATGATCAAAGCTGGGGAAGACATCCTGTTTCAATGGCTTTACTTCCTTCTAACACTCATTCAGCGCAGGGAACGCGTTCCATCAGCATGGAAGAAAATCATCATAGTGCCATCATTGTGCCAATCTAAAGAAAGGCGATAGCTGGGAATGTAAGAATTACCGCGGCATCAGCCTCCTTTCAATCGTTGGCAAGGTGTTCATGAAAATCATACAATCAAGGCTGCAGGAACATCGTGAACAGATCAGCCGATAAGAGCAAGCAGGATTTAGGTCATATTGGGGCTGCACCGATCAAATATTCACTTTCCACACCTGATTCTTTCCTCCACCAGTTGACAAATGGTGAAATGTTATCGTCTTCATTAACTTCAAATCCGCATTTGACTATATTCACTGGCCCGCCCTCTGGAGGGCACTAGAGAACGAATATGTGCCACTGAAGATCATCCTACTTCTCCGAGCATCATACAATGGCTCAACCAGCAGCTTGCGGATCCGAAATGAGCTATCCAAGGAATTTCCTATCTAAACTGGAGTCCGCCAGGGAGATGTCACCTCACCCCTGCATTTCAATATCGTGATTGATGCAATAATGAGGAAAACATTCAAGGACAGATGCGGGGTCCAGTACGGTGTGAACAACTTTCTGACTGACTTGATGTTCGCAGACGACAGTGCTATATTTGCTGACATGGATGCAGAGGCCACCGACATCCTTTTCCATATTGTCCAATCTTACAGTCTAAGAATCATTGTGGACAAGACCAAAGTTATGACCACGGATGGATCACAGGCCATTGAATGGTTCACCTCGATGGAATTCAAATTGAGCAGGTCCAAGAATTCGAATACCTGGGATCGCTGATACAGGAGATGAAAGTGTCATCCACCACTGACATCCTCAGCAGGATTGGCCAGGCAACAGTAGCATTCACCTCACTCAAATGATACTTCTGGAAGAAGGCCAATATCTCCACCAAGACCAAAATTTGCCTCTTCCGAATGCTGATCCTGCCAATTCTCCTATGTGGATTGGAAACATGGACTCTGCTCAAACCTGCTTTGTACAAACTTGTAGTCTTTCAAATGCGATGCCTGTGACAGATTTTGGGTGTCTCTCTTTGTGATTGCCATTGAAACGAGACAATTCGGACAAGGTGTGACCATCAATCCTCAGTCACTGTGCTGGTTTAGCCATGTTTGCAGAATGAATACCAATCAGCTGCCATACAAATTCCTCTGGCGATAGCGACCTGTCCACTGGGAGGGTTCAACGAGCAGCACCAAAGAAAACGTGGCTCAAACACACCGAGGAAGACCTAAGGAACCAACAATTGACCATCAGTGAGGCCAGAAATGTCTCCACTGATTGCTAAGGTTGGAAGTGTATTGTGAGCAACACACGGAATCCAGCGGCACCTATAGCAACGTATTGGCCGAGAGGACAGCCTTCTCTCCAAATGCCAGCTAGGAATTAAAGAAGAAGAATCTTAAGGAATTTTCCCCTCTCCTACCAGCAGACAAGTAGGCTGCATACTAGGCCCTACTCAAGCATAATCAAAATACTTTCATGTTTCTCACCAGAGCTGTTTTTTGACTGCTTGGAATCCACTAGCAGAGCTGCAGCGGTATGTATTGGTGCCAGGAGGATGGCCTGGTTACAGGCTTCTGACTCTGAGCAGTGGGTTCAGGATAAATTGACTAACATCCCCTGTACCGGTGAGAATCTCCGGGAAAGGCTGGAGGGAGAAGGCGAGTGAGATTGAAACAGATGATCTCACTCTGAAACGCCTCTCTAGAAAGACAGCTGACTCCTCTAGAAAGAAGTCTTCAACCAAAAAGCCCTTCTACCCTAAAAAGAGGAAATACTATCCATCTTATCCACCCTATCCACATTATCAGCCGCAGAAGCCTCAACAAAAGCAGCAAGGCTCACATCACCCCAAGAGACCTAAGGTTTCCAAATCTCAACCAGCTCTACAGGCCCAGCCTACCACTGTTTTTTGACTCCTTCCTGGAGAACATAGCCATACTTCTCCTGTAGGATCCCCATCCTTCTCACACTGCAGGCCGCTTGGTCCATTTCGCACACAGATGGCTTCTCATAACAACAGAACAATGGACCTTGAACGTGGTCCTTACCCCTGACCTTTTTCACAGGGGAGTTTCCCATGGCACCGTTTCACTGCACCTTGCTACAGCAGGAAGTAGTTTCTGTGCTGTCGCAGTGTGCCATAGAAAGAGTACCTGCTTTACAAGAAGGGTTGGGTTTTTACTCCTGTTACTTCCTCATCCCCAAAAAGACATGGGGATTCAGACCCATCCTAGAGCCCTCAATAAGTTCTTGGTTCGAGAAAAATTTAAGATGGTCTCCCATACCTTCAGAGGGTCAATTGGCTTTATTCTTTAGATCTCAAGGATGTCTGCACTCACATACTCATGCATCTTTCTCACAGACATTGCTTACGATTCATGTTTTAGGGAGCTCACTACCAGTACCGAGTTCTACCTTTTGGCCTAAGAACATAAGATATGCCATACTGGGTCAGACCAAGGTCCATCAAGCCCAGTATCCTGTTTCCAACAGTGGCCAATCTAGACTTTGACCTTAAGCGTATTCACAAAAATGTCTAGCAGTGGTTTCGGCCTACCTCTGCACCCCGGGCATCTTCGTCTTTCCCTACTTAGATGACTGGCTCATCAAGGGTGATTCCTCTCAAATACTAAACCTGTCCCTTCACTGCACTGTCACTGTGCTTTAAAATCTAGACTTTGTCATAAATTTTCCAAAGTCTCACCTTGCTCCTACTCAAAAATTGGAGTTCATATGTGCACGGCTAGACACTGTACAGGCCCGAGTCTTTCTCCCAGGAGACCTCCTGTAGAGTCTCTCAGAGCTCGCAAGCCAGATTCAGTGACAGCATCTCATCACAGCAAGGGGCATGCTTTGTCTGCGAAGACACATAGACACATGGCCTCCACCGTACATGTCCCATTTGCTCATTTTCACATGCGTCAGGCACAGTGGACCCTTTCCTCTCGGTGGACACAGTCGAAGGATCGACTCAGAGACAGGGTCATCATCATACCTCAGTTAGCCAACTCCTTCCAGTGGTAGTGTTTGCCTCAAAACCCGCTTGTTGGGTCACCTGTTCAGATGTGTCTACCTCAATGTACTCTCATGACAGATACTTCCAAGCAGGGGTAGGGAGCTCATCTGGACGGTTTAGCTACATAGCACCTTTGTCTCAACAGGCATCTGCCCATCAGATCAACCTCCTCGAACTGCGGGCATTAGCCAATGCCCTTTGAGTTTTTCATCCTCAATTAACAGGAAAAACTGTCCTGATCCAAACAACCAAGTAGCAATGTTCTTTATCAACAAGCAGGGAGTCATGGGGTGTCGCCTCCTCTGCGAAGAAGCAGTCTGCATCTGGATGTTTGCCATCTTTCACCACATGCTACTCTGAGCGGTTTACCTCCCAGGAGAACTCAATGTCCTAGTAGACAAGCTCATTCAAATCCTTCTACCTCACAAGTGGAAACTCCATCAAGGTGTGGCCAATCACATCTTCAAATTATGAGGAACCCCAAAATCGACTGCTTTGTCACCCCATTAAACACACAGCTCCCTTGCTTCTGCTCCAGGGTTCTGTCTTCACAGAGTCAAGCCTCCGATGCATTCCTCCTTCGTTGGGGGGAAGAGTCTGCTTTATGCTTATTCATCCATTCCCCTGATATCAAAGATTGTTCAAGCTATAAGCTGACAGGAGAACAATGATACTTGTAGCCGCATTCTGGCCACATCAACCATGGTTTCCCCTGCTTCTTCAGCTAGCTCAGCATCAACCTCTCAGTCTGGGATTTGCGTCTGACCTCCTCTTGCAGCATCAGGGCATGCTTCTCCATCCCAATATTCGAGCACTCTGCCTGATGGCATGGCTACTGAAATGTAGTTCTTTCAGACCTCATCCTGTCAGATGGCGTTAAAAATATCTTCCTTGCATCCCAAAAGGACTTCACCCTTGTACTTATGCATTCAAATGGTGCAGAATTGTGCTATGGTGCTCTAGAAGGATCTCAGCCCCTTTACTTGCCCAGTGGAATCGTTACTTGACTATCTCCTCCACTTTTCTACTGCAATTCTGTTAAGAGTCCACCTCAGTGCCACTGCAACCTTGCACCGACTGGTGGATGGACAAACCATCACCTCTTATCCTATAGTGGCTCACTTTATGCGTGGTCTTCTCTTGACTAAACCACCAATCTAGCCCCCGCCAGTGGCCTGGGACCTCAACGTGGTACTCGCTCAACTGCTCATACCTCCTTTTGAGCTCCTAGCCTCTACTTCACTGAAATTTCTAACCTGGAAGGTCTCCTTCCTAGTTGCGCTCACCTCAGCTCGCAGGAGTAGTGAGTTGCAAGCCCTAGTGGCTCATCCACCCTATACCTGATTCCACCATGACCAAGTGGTCCTGCGCACACATCCGTGCTTCCTGCTGAAGGTAGTTTCCCCCTTCCATCTTAACCAGTCAATCATCCTTCCAGCCTTTATTCCAAGACCACATGCATCTCCGGCTGAAGCATCGCTCCATACCCTAGATTGCAAGCGAGCTTTAGCCTACTACTTAGACAAAACCAAGATTCATAGAAAATTTTCTCAGCTCTTCATCTCCTTTAATCCTAGTCACCTGGACAAACCAGTGACGAAGCGGACTTTATCTTAATCAGCAGGTCTTTCTTTAGAGGGTCATGTAACAGCCTGCAATGTTCATGCCATGGCCACCTTGGTGGCCCATTAATGTTCTGTCTCCATATTGGAGATCTGCCAGGCCGCCACATGGTCTTTCACACATACTTTTGCGGTCCATTACTGTCTGGACCAGGACTTCTGTAAGGACATTGACTTTGGCCAAGCCGTACTCCAGCATCTCTTTGGGACTTAGATATACCTCCCTTCCTCTGGCCCTCTTTCTCCTGGCTACCATGTTACCATCTACAATGACAGTGTGCTCAAAAAGTCGAGTCTGGCGGATCAACAGACTCCGGGGTTTACCCCTTTGGTTATATCCTGCTACTCGCCGCAAAGGCCTTATAGCCTTGAGCTAGGGAGTCCCATATGTGAAGACTGCATTCCTGCTTGTTCCTGGAGATAGCGTAGTTACTCACCTGTAGCGCATGATCTCATGGAACAGCAGGAATCAATCTTCACAACCCGCCCTCCTCCCCAAGGAGTTGTAGTGTTCTTTTATTTTCCTTCTCAGCTACAAACCTCACTGAAGAGAGTCTGGGAAGGCAGGCATACAGGTGCAGTGGGATGCTCCCAAAAGCTTTCCTATTGGATGATGGGGAGCATTCCCATGCATGCTCCGTTGGAGGATGTCACCCATATGTGACAGGTGAGTAACTATGCTTTCTTGGCATCCAGGACCACAAACTACGCAGGCTGAGGCTCTCTTAGTACTGCTATGATTACATTTAACAGCCTCCATACATTGGCAGAAATCTGTCTTCCTCTAATAAATCCAGTTTGATCTGGATGTATCATTTCCTGTATAACGCTCTCCAACCTGCTGGCTAATATTTTAACAAAGATTTTAGCATCATTATTCAGGAATGAAATGGGCTGGTAGCTACTTCATAGAGATATGCAGGCTTTCCACTCTTACAAATCAGTCATTTCTTCCTTATACATAGAGGGGGCAAAACGCAGTCAACAATGCTTTACTAAAAACCCTCTGCAAAATAGAGGCCAGTGCCCCCACCATCCTTTATAAAATTCTGGCTTGAATCCATCCATTCCTATAGCTTTCCTACAGGCTCAGACCTTAATGGAAACTTTGATTTCCGATGCAGAAATATCTCGAGGACAACTGAGCTCTGTCTAGGAAGGCTTTAAGGGGCTCGGAATTGCCGCTGATCTTCTCCATATAGAACGATGTAAAACAATTCTTTAACTGCTACTGCAATACCCAGACTATCATTTTTGATCTTCCCAACACTGTTGCAGACCTTACTGACAAACCTGGAACTCTGCCTCTCCCTCAGCTGCCATGCAAATAGTTTACTCGCTTTCCCTCCATACTTAATAAAATTCCGCTTGGTGAGGTTAACAGAAATTCAGTCCTTTCTACTTCAGTATTATCAATTTTATTTTTCATCTCCACCAACCTATGATATCATAAGAACATAAGAACATAAGATATGCCATACTGGGTCAGACCAAGGTCCATCAAGCCCAGTATTCTGTTTCCAACAGTGGCCAATCTAGGTCACATGTACCTAGCAGTTTCCCCAAGAGACACAAGTTCCACAATGCTTGTACTGGGTCAAGCATTGATATCTTCGGTCACTTCTTAATAATGGTTTATGGACCTTTCCTCCAGGAACTTGTCCAAACCTTTTTTAAACCCAGCATTTGCATTACTAGTTTTAATATGCTTTTGCTGCAGGGTCTCCAACTCACCCCGAAGTAAACATAGCTCCATCTGTCTTTGTTTTTTTTTGCGCTGCCAGCTATAATAACCGATGCTGCATAAAAGCCTGGCCAGCTTTCTATAGGAGACTTGATGAAACACCTTCTCTATCTAGATACTTAGCCCACCAGTCACTTATTTGCTTCTGCATTTTCTTATCTTGCAGCAGTTTAACATTCACTTTCCATTGCATCCCTTCTGCTCCCCTATATCCCCTTCTAATGCTAAAAGTATGGACACTGATGCATGATCACTTACCAAACGAGAGCAGTACACACAGAAAGAACTTTGGCTAAGACCACAGCTTTAATAGAAAATCAAATCTGGAATATGCATGTGTCATGGCAGAACAATGGGTATAATCTGTGCCACAGGGTTCAAGTTTTGCTATGCATCTACCCACCCAAATTTGACCATCCCTTTACATAAGACCATGCTGTCAGGGAGCTTCCTCCGCATCTCACCTGATAATGTATTCTCAGATCTCAGTACCCAATTTATATCACCTCCTGCAACTATAAACCCTTTAGCTTTAGCCTCAAATACCAAAATTGTCTTCCGAAAAAGTTCCCTTTAAGCTTGTTAGGGGTGTAAACATTTAAGATGATATTTCCTTCCACACCACTCATATTACCCACCCCTGCCCATCTTGCTGGTTTTCATAAATAGTAAAAAGAATCTTTTTATGTATCAGAATGGCCACACTCTACTTTTTTATGTATAAAGAAGAATGAAAGATTTGAACAGAGCATCCTGCTTTTAACTTTTCTATCTCCAGAGGAATTAGGCTCACTTCTTGTAAAAGGACAATATCCACTCTTTCTTTCACCAAATATGCCATCACACTCTTCTGTTTGATTGGGTTCTTGATGCCCCAACATTCAAAATAACAATCTTAAGAGCCATTGTTTCCCTTCAGAATTTCAAAGAAACAAAAATCCACTCTGTCTAAACGTGCCACTGTAGCACATCTCTCAGAAAAGTACACACCCGGTCTTCCACACATGCACACGTCCATAACGAGAACGCCACATAAGAACTTAACACAGAATAGTACAAAACCAAACAATACCCTCTCTCCCACATTTAGAGAAAAGTCCCCTTCCACGCCTAGGGTTTCCTTACATAGACAATAGCTCCCTGCTATTTTTCAAACCCCATTTACCAACCATTCACACTTCATCGATCAGCAAGCCCATGCTCCATAAATCACTTATAACCAAGACGCCATGCCACATTAACTCTTCACCCCTCATTTACCCTTTATGTCCCTCGGTCATGAGTTTCCGATCGGTGCCCATGGCAGACATCTGCCGGACCGCCATCTGGTCTTCCATTCACATTTTTTGCAGCCCACTATTGCCTGGAGAGGGAGTCCTGATGGGACAGTGCCTTCGGCCAGGCCATACTCCGTAACCTCTTCGGGGTTTAGGCAACTCCTGTCCTCCGACCCTTCTTGTTCAGGCTACTGGAGCCCTAGTTCTCCCTAGTCACAGGGGTCCTTCGAGTCTGACAGTGAATTCACTCGCGGCTGCTCACGGCTGGGCCGTGCCTTTTTCATATCGGTCCTCGGTAGCCTGGAGTTAAGGAGTCCCATATGTGAGGATTGACTTCCTGCTTGTTCCTGGAGAAAGTGTAGTTACTCACCTGTAACAAGTGTTCTCCAGGGACAGCAGGACTTGGTCCTCACAACCCTCCCTCCCCCCCTGGGAGTTGCCTCCTTACCTTGTTTAGTTTTTACTGCCGTCCTAGCTATGTTAAGCAAGATGGCACCCTTGGGTGGGAAGGGGACCACGCATCTGTGGTAGCATGTCCCAAAGGCTTTCCTTTGAAAGCTGGGGAAATGCTCTGCGCGGGCTCCGGTGCCGACATCACCCATATGTAAGGATTGATTCCTGCTGTCCCTGGAGAACACCTGTTACAGGTGAGTAACTACGCGTTCCAGCAGCTGGGAACTGAACATGTCAATTTTCTGACCTTATCAGATAAGAGCCTCCCCTTCGGCTCCAGAAGTCCAGTATCTCAGTTCCCAGCATCTGGAGAGCACCCTCCTGGTTGTTTGCTACACTGGAAGGTTTAGGCATTAGGAGATAGAAAAAAAAGAAGAGATTTAAGAGTGTTGCCTTGTGGAAGCTCGGTGAGCTCAGCTAGTTTAACACTGCACCTTCTCTCCTGATTAGGTCTGGCAGACCCATTTTCAGGCTAAGGACAAGGTGTAGCCTGGAATGTAAGTTACCTGGTGGGCCAGGGCTCTTTTCCCCTAGCTGGACAGCCGATCCTTAGCACATCTAGGGATAGCGCTGCCTTCTTAGATACCTGCCTCGGAGAGAAAAAAAAATAAGTAGAACTCTGTGAATGTAAGTTTTCTGCTGGGGCATTAGGAGTCCCAATTTTATTTGTTTTACTGTTTACTTTCCACTCTCTGCCATGCTTGGGGTGTGGGGAGGGGGAGAGCTCCTTTCAGCTCTTCTCTTCTTAGAGGTTTGGCTTCCCACTGAGCCTTTCTCCCATCAGGCCTTTTCAATCTCGGCAGCCCGTGCATGCGCGGCCCAGCTCATCTTTGTGTGGTGTGCTCGGGTAGTCGCAGGCTGTCTGCCAATGGTGTTTGCAGGGGTTGTCATCGTCAAGGGATAGCAGCAGAGCAGATTGCAGGTATGGCAGGTTTGTTTGGTGCAGGAGAAGCTGCTCTCACAGAGGAGCAGGAGGTTCTGCTTTTGGCGGGAAGTACGGCCATGATGAGTGAGCCAACCATTTTAAGAGCTGCAGCGTCAAAAAAATCAAAGCGCAAATCAAATCACTCTGCTCCTTCGGAGGCACAGTCAGGGTTGATATCAGCTGCCATGAACAGTTTTTCTTCATCCGATTTTATTCTGGTCATGCCATAGGGCTTACTGCCTTAAACAGCAGGCAGGCCAGGTGGGCACTCCTCCATTGCCTCTATCCCCTCAATGCTAGGGAAAGGTGCCCCTGAGGAGAGAGCAGCAGAATTTCATGGAGTCATCACAGAGTAGGCAGGTGTGGGAGGACACATGTGGGAGTGTCCTATCAACTTCGGGCTCCCCAGAGTCACAGGAGCTGGGTGAGGGGCCCTCAGGTCTCTGTGGAGAGTCTGGTGATCAGGAACTCTAGGAGGGCGAGATCCCACAAGGAGAGGAACCTGGTGTTTTCGGGTTTTCCACAGGGAAGAACTACCCGCTCTAATTTCACATTCTTTGGCAGTGTTGAATATGATGCTTGCGCCAGTGGTGGCAGAGGACTCCCTAGAGGATCCGTTGCTGCAGATCTCCAAGGGATCTCAGACTTGTTTACCCATTCATAGGGTAATTAAAAAGATGATAGTCAGAGTGGGAGGTTCCTGAGGCCAGCCTACAGGGTGGTCGGGCGATGGCCTGTCTTCATCCGATCCCGAAGGCAGAGTGTGAGCTCTTGCGCATGCCTAAGGTGGATGCCCTAGTGTCCATGGTCACAAAGAAAGCAACCATTCTGGTGGAAGGCGGAGCAGCCCTGAACGATCTGCAGGGTCCACAAGTTGGAGTCTCTCCTGAAGCAGGCCTTTGACTCGGGGGCGCTGGCTCTTTAGGTGTCAATCTGTGGAGCCTATGAGACGAGGGTGTGCATTCGGTGGCTTCAGGGCCCGGTGCCAGGGGACGCGGAGGACTCGCGGGATCTCCCAGAAATAACGAAGCTGGAGTCAGCTTCAGCATACTTGGTGAATGCCTTCTACAATTTGGTGTGTGTTTTGGTGAAGACCATGACCTCCATTATTGTGGCACTTGGTTTCTGTGGTTACATAATTGGTCGGTGGATGTATCCTCCCAGACTCTAGGCTCAGCGAATTACCTTTTAAGCGGAAACCACTGTTTGGCGAGGCTCTTCATAAGCTGGTAAAGGATTTGGGGGACTCTACTGGCGCCCGCCTTCCTGAGGATAAGCCCAAAGGGCCAAGCAGGGACGTCCTGTCCGGGGTCAGTTTAAGGATTTCAGATGCCTCCGGGGTGCATGCTTTTCTCCCTACCAGTGGGGCCATTTCTCACAGAGAGGCCAGTCCTTCCAGGGGTGCCAGTAGGGGCTATTACATCCCTCCAGCAGCCCCTCCTAAGAAGCCCTAATGAAGCCAGGCCAGTCCAGGCGGAGCTGCCACCAGTGGGGGGCCGGTTGCAGTTGTTTCTCTCTGCCTGAGCTGCTATCACTACAGACCAGTGGGTGTTGGAGGTGATTCGGGAGGGTTATGTGCTCGGGTTCGGGCATCCTCTTGCCAAAGCTTTTGTGCAATCACCTTGCAAGGCCCCATTGAAGCGGCGGGCCTTTGAGGACACCTTGCGGTGCCTACTGGAACTGGGGACGGTGATGCTGGTGCTACCAGACCAGTAAGGATTCAGTTGCTACTCCATTTACTTCATGGTCCCCACGAAGGAGGGATCCTTTCAGCATATTCTGGATCTCAAGCAGGTGAACCGAACCCTGAAAGTGCCTCATTTTCAGATGAAGATTTGTGGGCAGTCATTGGGGCGGTGAGTTTCTGACTGCCCTGGACCTCGTGGAAGCATACCTGCACATACCGATTCGGCTGGAACATCAGAAGTTTCTGTGGTTTGCGATGCTACCAGTTCCGGGCACTACTCCCCCCAGACCTTCACCAAGGTGATGGTGGTGGTTGTGGTGGCCCTGCGAAAAGAGGGCGTTCTGCTCCACCCATTCTTGGACAATTGGTTGATCAGGGCGAAATCTGTGGATGAGAGCAGAGTTGCGATGGAGAAGGTATTGCGGCTCTTGCAAAGCTTAGGTTGGGCGTCAATGTCTCCAAGAGTTGTCTGCGACCCATCCAGAGGTTGGTCTACTTGTTGTTGTTAAGTGCCGTTGAGTCGGAGTCGACTCATGGCGACCCTCTGGATAGCTATCCTAAATTGTGTTCGGTCTTCAGTCAGGCGGCTCATTGTTGACAGACTGGTACCCGTAGCTGCTGTTATTGTATCGATCCATCTCATTGCTGGCCTTCCTCTTTTGCGCTGATCTTCTATCTTGCCAAGCATGATGTCTTTCTCTAATGATCTCTCTCCGCATGATGTGTCCAAAGTATGAAAGTCGAAGTCTTGTCATCTGAGCTTCTAAAGAAAGCTTAGGTTTGATCTCCTCTAGTACAGACTGGTTTGTTCTTCGGGCAGTCCATGGTATACACAGTATTCGCCGCCAGCACCATAATTCAAAGAGCACAATTTGTTTTGTTGTAACTATCCATTGGGTTTTCATGGCAAGATACAGAAGTAGATTGCCGGGCCTTTCTTCCGCGCAGTTTAAGTTTGGTGTTGTTGCCGTTGTCACAGAAATGTGATCCTCCGCCGTCAACACTATCCCATTCTGCTGCTGCCCAGATGGGTGGTTTGTCTTGGTCTGGCATCTCAGCTGAGACCTGTCCATCTTGGGAGACCCTGCCAGTAGTTAAACTACCGATAGTTTAGCTCTCAGCATCACTGATGCACACAAGCCCTCACAGCACGACAAGCTGCAAACCAAGTGAGGGTCTACTTAGGAGCCCTGTTTGATACCAGCTTAGGGCATGTCTTTCTGCCGGAGGAGAGGATCTGGAAGTTACAGCTTCAACTGTACCGTTTTCTATGGATGTTGGCTCCTGCGACATGGTATTACATGCAGCTGTTGGGATGTATAGCAGTGGCTTTGGACCTTGTTCCCTGGGTGCGGGCACATGAGAGACCGCTTCAGCAGGTGCTGCCCTTGCATTGGTCTCCACAGTTCCATCCTCTCTCCAGGAGACTCATCTGCCCATCCGAGGTGAGAATGCAGCTCGAGTGGTGGTTGCAGCTGGACCACTTGGCGGTGGTGATGCCTCTGGAGCAGGTGTTACTCATGACTGATGCGAGTCTCTCCAGTTGGGGAACGCATTGGGAGGGCGCAGTTACACAGGGGATCTGGACGCTGGAGGAGAGCACTTGGACCATCAACCACCTGGAGATGCGGGCAGTATTCTTGGGTCTCAAGGCATTCCACTCGCGGCTGAGGAATTGAGCGGTTCGAATTTGCTTGAACAATGCGACCCCAGTGGCCTACATAAACCATCAGGAGTGTGTGGGCAGTGTGATTCTGGCGGAAGAGATCAGACCGCTGCTGACTTGGGCAGAGGAGAACCTGTTGGCATTCTCGGCAGCGCAAGTAGCAGGAAAGGACTATCTCCAGGCTGATTTTCTCATCCGACACAGGTTGGATCAGGGTGAGTGGTCTTTAAATGTGGAAGTGTACCACAAAGTCATCTTGAGGTTGGGCACTCCGGTTATAGATCTGATGGCTACGCTGCACAATGCCATGGGCAAGCAGGTTTTTCTGCAGGCGCAGAGAGCACATGTCCAAGGGGCTGGACGCCCTGGCGCAACAGTGGCCAAGCGAGGGGTTACTTTATGCATTCCCTTCATGGATGCTTATCGATCACCTTCTTCAGAGGATAGAGGTGTACAGGTGTACAGTGACCTCATTGCACCGGATTGACCTCATAAGCCCTGGTACGTTGACCTGGTGAGGCTTCTGGTTTCACCTCTGTGGCGCCTTCCAGACAGAAGCGACCAGTTACTTCAGGGGCCCACTCCCATGCCTCAAGTGGATCGATTCTCGCTTATGGCTTGGCTCTTGAGCGGGCACAGTTAACCCGTAGGAGTTACCAGCAGTGATGGCCACGCTTCTGAAGGCTGCAGGCCGTCAACTTCTTTAGCCTACGTCTGTGTCTGAAGGATTTTTCAGGCCTGGTGTGATGATAGGGGCCTCTGGACCCTGACGACTTCCATGACGGACATATTATCATTTTTACAGATTGGCCTGGAGAAGGGTCTGGCCTTGAATTCCCTCAAAGTCCAAGTGGCTGCCTTGTCCACGGAGGCAGTTTGGCAGTTCACTCAAATGTAGTCCGTTCTCCAGGAACAAGCAGAAAGTCGGTTCTCACATATGGGTGACAGCACCAACGGAGCCCGCACGGAGCATTTCCCCAGCTTTCAAAGAAAGCCTTTGGGAATGCCACCAAGCATGCGTGGTCCCCTTCCACCCAAGGGTGCCATCTTGCTCAGTCTCCCTTTTTCCACGGAGCCCTTCAGATGTGCGTCTCGTCCCCAGAAAGTTTTCTTGTTTCCAACCGTTTTTTGCTATCCGGCCTTCACCATTCTTCTTCCCGCCTCTCGAGTACCTCTGCTTCGGCCTTGGTCTCGGGTTTTTTCCCTTTTTGCCTTTTTTTGTGTTTTACTGTGCTTTCGTGCTCTTTTTAACTGCTGGCCACGTTGAGGGTCTTTGACCTCGCATGGGTCCTTTTTCCTCCAATGGTCTTCAATTTTAAGAAATGTGATAGGTGTTCAAAAAACATGTCGCTCATGGACACCCATGACTGTTGCCTCAGGTGTCTAGGAGCTGACCATGACCTGGAGCTGTGTAAGAAAATGTCCTCCAAGACCATCCAGTCATAAGCAGAAGCTGGATGGATCTCTTCCATAAGGCAGCCCTAGTATCTCCGGTAGCCTCCCGCTCTTCAGCCCCGCAACCCCTGGAGTCTCCCAAGGTTCCTCCCAGGGCCCGGCGACACTCTGACCAGGAGTCACTCAAACGTGAGCGGAAGAAGAAGAAGGCTGCAAGGACTCTGTCGGGGGAACTAGACAACTGTGAGAGGTCACGCTCCCGGTCTCTCAGCCCCCCTGGTCAAACTTTGGAGTCTGAGAGGGAGCGGCCCAGTACAACACCCAGTGGGACCACCAGGACAGACATACACACCAAAACCTGGGGCACATTCTACTCACCCTCAACAGAGCAGATATCCCACATCATCTCTACAATCAACACAAGCACTGCTCCTACAGACCCATGCCCAGTATCATGGGTCAAAGCCACCAAATCAAACTTCATTCACACCATACACAAAATAGTACACAACTCACTCACTCAAGGACTCATGCCAAAGCAACTAAAGCTTGCCTCAGTAAGACCAATAACAAAGAAAACAACACTCGACAAAAAGGATCCAGCAGCATACCGACCGATCTCCAGCATACCCTTCCTGGCAAAAATCATCGAAAAAACAGTACAACTACAACTCCAGGAACACATCGACAAACATGAAACACTCGACGACAACCAACACGGCTTTCGTCCCAACCACGGAGTCGAAACGCTACTGATCTACCTCTTCGACAGCATCTTAAGAATAATTGACAACAACAGGAAGGGAATCATAATGATCTTCATCGACATCTCCTCAGCCTTCGACACAGTGGACCACAACACGCTCCTGGAAAGACTAAAGAACACTGGTATACACGGTATCACTTTGAAATGGTTCCACTCATACCTAACCGAAAGACAGCTACAGGTCAAGGTGGGACACAACACCTCCCGACCCATAAATGTCCGTCAAGGAGTACCTCAAGGATCCGCACTTTCAGCTCTCCTATTTAACATCTACATCCAACCGATATGCGACATCATGAAAGAGAACAACATTCAATACACAATATATGCAGACGACATCATGATATACACCCCGATAGAAATCGACAACCCGGATTTCTCCAAGATAACAGACTGCCTTACCCAAATGACGAGCTGGTGTCAAAACAACAACCTCGCAATAAACTACAACAAGACTGAAGCTCTAATAATCACTCGGAACCAAAGCTTCATACACCCGCCAAACATCAAGATACAAAACACTACTATTCCAATAAAATCAGAAGTGAGATACCTTGGAGTTACTCTGGACAATAAGCTAAACCTCAAGCCACACATAGACAAAACAATACAAAAAGTCTACTACAAGATGCGAATCATCAGGAGACTGAAACCACTCCTTGCCCCAGAACACTTTCGTACCGTCCTCCAAGCACTGATAACCCCAATACTGGACTTCTGCAATCCGATATACTTGGGACTACCGAAACAAGCCCTCAAACCACTCCAGCTAGCACAAAACACTGCAGCACGAATAATATCCGGTACTGCAAGACAGGACCACATCACACCCACCTTAAAAGACTTACACTGGCTCCCAATCGGTGCACGCATCAGATACAAAACTATCATAAACCTATTTAAGATAAATCAGCACACATCAGCCAACAGCCTACACACCCTCATGCAACCAGACAACAGCACTCGTCCTAGAAGAAAACAAACACGCAACCGAGTCAGCACCCCAGGTGAATTCAAACACACACGCAAGGACACAACAGACAGAGCTCTCTCCATGGCTGCTCCAACTATATGGAACAAACTACCAGACGACTTGAGGACAACTACAGACCTCAAAGACTTTAGAAAACAGCTAAAAACCATGCTGTTCATAGAACACTATGGACACATCACATAACCTAAGAGAATGTATAACAGCACATATTGCTGTCTGTACAGATAATGTTTTACAGCACCACTGTATATAGCCCACACTGTACATAGCTCAAACCATTCTAGCACGCAACACACCACACCTTGTACATAGCTCACCCCAATCTAGCACACGATACAACACACACTCAACTAAATTGCACCCTCACTGCATGATTAACACACTCACTTTACCCGATTGTTTGCTGTGATACCACCTTGATTAATAAGATAAGGCGGTTTAAAAATACTGTTAAATAAATAAATAAAATAAATAAGTATCTCAAATTGATATGGAGGCCTCCGGCGAAGGCACCCGATCTCCCGAGCATCGTCCTGGCAAGGACCCCCTCTCCTCATTGACACCCAACCCGGTTACCCCGGCATTGGTGTCGCAGGGCCCCACTCCCGAGTAGGAGGCCTGAATGCTGGCCTTGGAACACAGCGTTTCTGCGTTCTTCACTGCCCAGCAGGCGCTGGTGCCAGGCCTCGCTGGCACGCACCTCGAGACTGCAGGGACCTCGACCTCGAGGACTCAGGCCACTGCAGTGACCTCCGAGAGCCAGAAGCCTCATGAGGGTCCTTGGCGCGGTTCTCAATCTCCGTCCCGGTCTTTGGGTGCGAGATCTTCTCAGGCGAGTGCCTCTGGCTCTGGGCAGGCTTCAGCTTTGAGAGCCTGGCACGGGTCACTGACCCATCTCGAACCACTTGGCCTCGAGTCCTCCACAGACTACTCAGAGTGGGAGTCCGATGGGGTAAACTCCAGGAGACTCTTGTCCCACTGAGACCTCCCCTCGGACCCCTCTCCGCTAGCCCAGAGGCAGCTGTCACCTCCCGAGGACACCTGCTTTCTGGAGTTCATCCGGGATATGGCGCGGGACTTAGCACTCACCAATGAGTCGGAGGAGGAGCCCCGTGTGGAGGAGCTCCATATTCTCAAACATGAAGCCCCTCCAAGGAAGCTTTTCGGTGCTGGTTCCTCCCATTCTGAACTGACAACGACTCCGCATGTGGGAGACCCTGGCCTCTGTCCCTTTCATGAGCAAGTGCCTGGACGCTATGTATAGGGTACAGTGGGGCCCCGGGTTTAGGAAAACCCAGCTTCCTCACATCTCGATGGTGGTCGAATCAGCCATGCGGAAGCTAAAGAGCCCGAAGACTCGTTCTTTGGTACCACGAGCAGAATCTCATACCCTCAATGCCCTTGGGCGCAAGGCTTATCAGGGCTCCATGCTGTCATGCCGCATCCATGTGTACCAATTATACATTGGGATGTTCATCCGTGACCTCACTAGAGAGCTCGGAGGCTTTTTTGCGGGCCTTGATGGAGACCATCTCCGATGTTTTTAGGCCCTCTCAAAGTCTGTCAGGGAATTCTTGAAGTACCTCTCGCGAGTGGCATATGACTGCTTCGAGTCTTCCGTCCGGGTGTTGGTGGCTGGCATTGGAGCCCACCAGCAGGTTTGGCTCCAGTCCTCAGACCTGAAGCAGTGGGTCCAGGAGAAGCTGCTGGATGTCCTTTGCCTCGTTGAGCAACTATTTGGCAAGCCGATGGAGGATAAGGCAGCGGAGATTGAAATGGAGTACGTGACTTGTACTCACCTTTCCCGGAAAACTTCCTCCCTCCCCAGGATGAAACCGCAGAACAAGAAGCCTTTCTTCCACCGGAAGGGACTCCCGTACTGGGGCTACCCATCTTACTTGCCGGCGTCGACCCCCATTCAGGGCAGTCAGGGCAAGAGCATGGCCCACAGCCCTCATAAGCCGAAGGGTCCCAAGACCCAACTCCTGGCGCTGGCTCAGCCATCCTCAGGGTTTTGATGCCATTGGTATAGCCTCTTGTCCGTTGACAGATTGGCTGTCCAACGGGGGGCGTCTGGTCCACTTCTCCTACAGGTGGGTGACCATCTCCACCGATGCCTGAGTCCTCCATGTCGTTTGGGAGGGCTATCTCCTCCATCTGGACTAACTCCCCCCTCCATATTTCCCCAGGGAGCTGAGGCGGCTTCCCCAGCACCCGAGGCGGCTTCCCCAGCACCAGGCCCTCCTAAGTCAGGAGCTCACAGGCTTCCTCGAGGACAGGGCAGTAGAACTAGTGGCACCGCACCTCAGAGGACATGGGTTTTACTCCCAATACGTCCTCGTCCCAAAGAGGACAGGGGGTCTTCGGCCCATTCTCGACCTGTGGAACCTAAACAAGTCCCTGGTGCGGGAGAAGTTCAAGATGCTCTCCCTTGGAACATTACTGCCCTACTGTCAATTACCCAAAGTCCCACTTCACTCCAGTTCAATCTCTGGAGTTTATCAGGGCTCGCTTGGACACCCTGTGGGCCATGGCTTTCCTTTCTCAGGACAGGGCGGATCGCCTCGTGTCCCTGGCGTCCGAAGTGCGGTGCCATAGTGCCGTCTCGACATGAACATGACTTCCACGGTCCATGTCATGCCCAATGCCTGTCTCAACATGCAGGCGGCACAGTGGTGCCTCTGCGCGCAGTGGGCGCAATCAACCGGCAGCCTCTGCGACCCCATCTTGGTCATGCCTGGCATGGCAGAGTCTCTTGCATTGTGACAGGAGGTTCTGAACCTGCTTTGAGGCATGCCCTTCCAAGCTCTGGCGCATCAGGTGATCTTGACCATGGGCGCTTCCCTGGTGGGCTGGGGAGCACACTGCGAGGGACGGTGAACTCAGGGGACCTGAGGAGTCCCAGCAGCAAATCAACCGGCTGGAGCTCCAGGCCATCCACCTTGCACTCAAGGCTTTCAGGAACCTCCTGCAGCGCCAAGCAGTGCTGGTCCAGTTGGACACCCAGGTCTCGATTTCTATGTGAACAAACAAGGAGGGACCGGCTCCTTCAGCCTCTGTTCAGAGGTGGTGGCCCTGTGCTGCTTCGCCACCTATCTCCCAGGCCAGGACAATGCGCTGGCGGACTGGCTCAACAGAGTCCTCCAAACGTATGAGTGATGCCTGTGTCCTTGGACGGCGCAGTGGCCCTTCCAGTGTTGGGGAACCCCGGTCCTGGACCTCTTTGCTAGCCCTGTGAATTTATGTTTATGTTTATTAAACTTGATAAAAACCGCCTTTCACTGGAAGCAAAGCGGTGTACATTTAAAATTCAATAAAAGAAGGCCAAGGCCAACGAAAAGGAAAAGAAATGTACAATGGTTGACAGGACAGCTAAAATCAAGAAAGACAGGACAGGACATAGACAAGGAGTAAGCTGGGAGGAGCAAGAGGAGGGCAGAGAGGTATCATACAAAAGGAGAGGGAACATTAAACGCTAAGGAGAACAGGTGGGTTTTTAACTGCTGTTTGAAGTGAACTGTGGATCAAGACGGAGGGCGTTCCAAAGGGCAGGAGCGGCAAAAAAGAAAGCGGAGGAGCGGGTAGATTGCAAGTGAGCACGGGAGGGTGAGGGAAGGGTAAGACGGTTGAGATGAAAGGAGCGGGGAGTGTATCTGGGAGAATGGAAGAAAAGGAGGTCCGTTAGATATTGGGGAGTGCTAGTATGGAAAGCTTTATGAGTCAGTATCAGAAGCTTGAAAGTGGTCCGGAAAGGTATGGGCAACCAGTGAAGGCAAAAAAGCAAAGGAGTTATGTGATCCCGGGGAGATGAGCAAGTGACCAGGCGCGCAGCAGTGTTCTGAATGCGACGAAGACGGGTAAGTTGACATTTAGGAAGACCGATAAAGAGGGAATTGGCAAAGTCCACCCGAGACATGACTAAGGACAAAACCAAAGTGACCAGGGCTGAAGGGGAAAGAAAAGGACGAATAGAACGAATCTGACGGAGAAAGAAGAAAGATGTGTTAGTAACGTGCGAAATGTGGGAGTGAAAGGACAGATAAGAGTCAAAGAGTACACCAAGGTACCGGAAGGTGGAAACCAGAGGTACAGGAGAGCCAGAAAAGGAGGGGGCCAAGGTGGGGGAAGGACCACCGTGAGAAAACCAGATAGCAGTAGTTTTAGCAAGATTCAAGTGGAGACAATTGGCTGATAGCCAATCAGCAACAGCAGCGAGACAAGAATCAAGAACAGAGAGATCAGGACAGGAAGGGGAAGTGTGATGGAGCAATAGAAAAGTAGATATACCAAACTGCTGGATCAGGGACGCAAGGGGAGCCAGGAAGAGGTTAAAAAGGAGAGGAGCAAGAACAGAACCCTGAGGAACCCCACAAGAGAGAGTGTAGGGATCAGAAGAGGGAGAGGAGGAGGAAGGTGAAAGAACCGCGCAAGACCTGGAAGATAGAAAAGAGTGGAACCAGTGGAGTACAGTGCTGCAGAGACCAGCATCCCGTAGCTGGTGAAGAAGAAGAGAATGGTCAACTAAATCAAAGGCAGCCGAGAGATCCAAAGCAACCGCCACTGAGATGTCACCACGATCGTGTGCTACATGCAAGGCGTTGGTGAAAGCAAGGAGGATAGTTTCAACACTGTGACCTGAACGAAACCCAGACTGACGGGGGTGAAGGAAGTTAATAGAGTCGAGGTGATGGGGTAGCTGAGCAAAAACAAATTTCTCCAAGAGTTTAGAGAGGAAAGGAAGATTTGAGACAGGGCGATAGTGAGCGGGGACCAGAGGATCAAATGAAGTGTTTTTAAGAATAGGGCGAATTAAAGCGTGCTTCCAGGATGTCGGGAAAATCCCAGTGGAGAGACTAGAATTAAACACAGAAAGAATGAAGAGAAGAAATCCTAAGGAAGGGGTCAGCAACCAGGAGGAGGGAATGGGATCAAGAGAACAGGTGGTTTTCTTGGAGGTGGATAGAAGATGAAGAAGTTCAGGGGGAGTGATCAGATCAAATGAGGCCCAGAAGTGAGAGAGGCGAGGAGGGGAGGGGGCAGGGGCGGAGAGGTAGTGGGGGGAGGACAAGAAGGTAAGGATGCTCGCAAGGAAGAGACCTTGTCGCTAAAGAAAGAGGCAAGTAGTGAAGGAGGCGGAAAGGAAGAGACTACAGGAGTGGAAGGAGGGGCCTGAATGGAGGTGAGAGTATGGAGAACAGAATAGAGGTGCCTAGTCTGATTTGGGGCAGTAGAGATTGCAGTTGAAAAATAAGAACGCTTAGCAGAGTGCACTTGTGAGTGGTAGAAGGAGTTTTGAAAATGAAAGATGGATAAGGTAGCCGGAGAGGGAGATTTGCGCCACAGCCGTTCTGCCCTACGAAGTTGGGAGCGGAGAAGCCGAAGACCACTGTGATACCACGGGTGTGAAGGACGACGACGGCCAGGGCGAGGACGGAGAGGGGCAACATGGTCAAGAGCGGAAGAAAGTGACGAAGACCAGAGGGTCGCCTGGGAGTTTGGGGATAGTAAGGAAAAGTCAGACGGGAGAAGATCTGTAGCTGCAGGAAATCGCTGAAGTGTATGGGAGTTAAGAACACGGCGCAGCTGTTGTGGCGGTGGTGAAGAGAGGATGGAGGAGGTGGAAGAATCTGCTGGACCTAAGCATGAGGCGGAGAGGCAGACATGGTCTGACCAGGGAAGGGGGAGGTAGTGCGAATGTTTGATAGTGAAAAGGTGGAAGAGGAAGGGGTGAGGAGTAGGTCAAGCGTATGACCTGCCTGATGAGTAGGAAGAGTAACATGCTGTGTCAGAGAGAGATCGTGAAGGAAGGTGAGGAAAGCGTGCTCCCTAGAGGAGGAGGGGGCGTCAACGTGAAGGTTGAGGTCTCCTGCAATGAGGATCTGAGGAAAAGCTAGGGTTACATCTGTAAGAGTCAACAAGAGAGCATCCCATAGCTCTGAACGAAGAGCAGGGGGAGAAGAACATAGATGGGAGGCGAGATATGAAGGCGAAGCAGAAGAGATTCCGGGTAATGTAAAAGAGTGGAAGTGAGTGCAGGTCCTCTAGTTCTGCGCTCCCCTCCCGCACCCAGACAGAGTGGCCCCGGATACCTTCCTCCTTTCATGGGCGACTGGCCTATTGTATGTCTTCTCTCCCATGCCCCTCATTGCCCGGACCCTTCACAAGGTCCAGCGGGACAAGGCCTCGATGATCCTCGTGGCCCCGAGATGGTCCAGGCAGCCATGGTTCCCCCTGCTGCTATGCCTCTTGGCGGAATCCCCGGTCCCTCTCAGGATCTTACTGGTGCTGCTCACGCAGGAGCGGGGTCTGTTACCTCACCCCAACTTGAGGTCTCTATCCTTCACAGCGTGGCAGCTGAGCAGGTCGCTCTAGCCTCCTACCATCTCCCCATGGAGATCGAGGATATTCTGTTGACCTCACGAAAGGACTCGACTAGCCAGGCCTATGCCTTCAAGTGGCACCGGTTCTTGGTGTGGTGCTTGGAGCTCCAAGCAGACCCATTTTCCTGCTCTATCAGCTTGGTCTTGCAGTACTTACTGCACCTCTTATGAGCTGGACTGAAGTCTAACTCGATCAGGGCTCACCTGAGTGCCATCTCTGCGAGCCACCACCCTGTCGAGGGTAAACCCCTCTCAGGGCAACCGCTTGTCTCCTGCTTCATGTGGGGCTTACTCTTGTCCAAGCCCCTACCCACCCTCCCCCGGTGGAATGGGATCTGAATGTGGTCCTCACGCAGCTAACCAAGCCGCCCTTTGAGCCCATGGCTACCTGCTCACTGTGGCACCTGTCATGGAAGGTGGCTTTCCTGGTGGCACTCATTTCTGCCCGGAGAGTCAGTAAGCTCCAGGCACTGATGGCCAAGGCTCCATACACAAGATTTTATCGGAATAGGGTGGTCCTGCGCACGCAAAACGGAGTTACTTACCTGTAACTGGAATTCTCCGGGGACAGCAGGATAAGTCAGCCACACTTGGTGACGTCATCCGACGGCGCCGAGACGGAAGTACTCTCCATAGCTCAGAAGGGCTTTTCGCCCTTCTGAGCATGAGACAACTGGCCCCACCCCCTGCCCGCCCCTAGCTAGCCAGTACGTCACTAGCTGAGCCTTTTGCCGCTAGGAGGCGGGCACCGGACAGGGGCCGACCCCATCCCAGGGGAGGTGGGCGGGTATGTGTGGCTGACTTATCCTGCTGTCCCCGGAGAATTCCAGTTACAGGTAAGTAACTCCGTTTTCTCCTAGGACAAGCAGGATGAGTCAGCCACACTTGGTGCCTCCCAAGCTGCCATGTGCTGTGGGGGATGAGGGAGGCCGAGACTCTTCTTCAGGTCTGGTATGACCGCATGTTGCATAACGCAGCAAGAATATATAGGCCGAACATAGGTTTGTATGGGTGATGCATACATAGTGTTGGGAGGACCCATAGGCCTGCGGGAACCTAGGCCTGCAGGAACATAAGTGGAGTATGCATGAGCAGAGCAAGCAGTGCCCATGCCCTGTACAATGTCCCGCAGTCGTGATCGTAATTAAGGGCGCCTCTGCGGAGTGGCAGAGATGCCGGCCCATTGAGCGGTAGTGTGCGGAGTAACTGCAATGCCGAGGCCGCTGCCTCAGTCGTTAGGCACGAAGAGGGACTCAATAAGGGAGGCATCTCTTCTCGCCCTGTCTATCTGTAGCCAACCCCGGAAGATGGCACTGGAGGAGTTGTAAACTCGTTCGTGCAGAAGGATAAGAGATAGCAATGGGAACCTGTGCCGTTCGGCAGGCGTGATTTAGGTTGGCCAGTATTGGAAACTGGATCATGGACGTGACGGGCTTCGTTAGGCCCATTGCGGGGTACCATCCGGTCTATGCCATATGGGAGGCGAAGGAACGTGCCGGGATCAGGGCGGCATGGCTATGTCATAAGAGTGGTATGAGGTTGGTCACTGATGTTGCAGCATCTATATTCAGTTCCGAGCTGGGCGGTCTGTGGAGGTGGCAGCGAGGTCGCAGTCTAGATTGTTAGGGCTGCCTGGTCGGCAAGGACTCACGGCCTTACGACCTTATACTTCCCCGTGAGGTGCACCCTCACTGATGGTGTTTGGTGCACGGGTGATGTGATAGCTCAAGTCGCCATCTCTTGGATGACTGTGCGTGCCACTGTGCCTGTCCTTGGAGTTGTTTGGGCTCTTACCTGTAGCCTAGCCCATGCCTGTACCCGGCGTGGCTTGTAAGCTTGGGCCCCTGCCCGTGTAGCCAAACCCTTGACTGCATCCAGACAGCCGTGTTTTGTGGAAGCGCCAGTGGCTTGGACCAGAGGTCTGGGTGACTTCATCCCGTGGAATCTCTAGGGGTGCAGTCCGTTCGGACTGGGCCGATCCGGGGCATACCGGAGGAGTATTTCAGGTAACATGCACTGTACCGCCGAGGGCCGCGAAGAGCAACGGCTTCATGGAGGCTGCCGTTTATTCGTGTGAGTTACGTCAGCCGTGCGTGTTGTGGTAAGTAGAAGACCACAGGCCCAGGTGTGGATTGCCGCATGTCAAGGGTGTCAGGACTTGCAGCCTGCAGATATGGTGCTGTACCGTCAGCGTGCCGATCTATTCGCGATGAGACCAGTGAAGGAGGACGCCTATGGTTGAGCTCCTGCATGATCCCAAGAGTAAAGACTGCTGGGAGCATCTGTTCCAGCACCATCCAGGGCTTGGAGTGCCCAGCCGTGGGTATCATTGCACTGTGGTAACTCCACAACATGGTCCACGGTGTTCATGGGCCTGTGTCTCGATTCTGCAACCCGTTGGTCAGGTACACCTGCCATTGGACACACTGAGGCAGGTTGGCCCTTGGGTAGATCAGAAGGAAGAGTCAGACTGGGTCCCAGGCTGGTCATGAGCCTGCCACTGTGCCTTACTGTCTCCAGGACGCTAGGCTCGGTGTCGCCAAGTTTAATGGGCCCGGTATTCACCGCGGGGTAGAGAAGTTGACCGCGCCATGTACGGGGGTGTATGGGTCTAGAAGTGGTTCACCCGGGGATTGAGGGTTAGCGGGCGGCCTTGATGATGGATCATAGTGAGGGCTGCAGGTGATGGTGGCCGAGCCGTCGCTCCCAGTCCAGGTTCGACATGAGGAGCTGTTGTTGGCAGAAGAGGCAGCGCTGTTGATTGGAGAAGTGGAAGGTGGGATCCCCACGTGATGGTGGGTAGTGCATACATATGACGTTTGTCCGGTGGGGTTGCAGAGGGACCCATGCAACTGCAGTAGGGAGGGCACCCGAGTCCGCTGCCGCCACGTTGCGGGTATGCGCATGGACCGAGCTGTAGAGGATGCGAGGAGTGCAGGCCGATGAGAGGAGGTCCAGGCAGGATAGGAGGCGCAGGCGGGTGGCCTGGCAGTGGGGCCACTGCTGCTGAGCCCGTGCTGCTGGGTGTGAGGAATTTGGTAGGGCCTATCATAACTGCCCACGTAGCAGATTGCTGACCTCCTCCTTGGACAACACCGTTGTCTTACCCTTAGGAGCAGAGGATGGTTTCTTGAGCCATTTGTCCGGAAGCTCATGTACCGATCCGTGGATTATTAACCTCTTCCTCTGTATGCGCCCGCATAGATTGGTAGGTAGGTCCGAAGCTCATGCACTGGTGAGTGGACTGTGAGCAATGTCCCTGTAGGAGCTTGCTGGGGTTGGTAGGCTACGGCTGTCTGCCCCTCTCCTAAGTACAGAGGTGAGTCAACCTGGTGGCTGAAGATCTGGGAGCAGGATATATAAAATATATATGATGTAGACATGGATCCGGGTGGAACTTGGGCCTTACACTGGATGTGTGTACTGCAACAGCTGTTGCCACGGTTGTACCCAGTGGCGCCCTGTTGGGTAATGTCAGGCCTGGAGTGGTGTGCACCAAGAACCATGGTCTTAGGAGGGCCTACTGCTAGAAACCATGATTTGAGAGGGGTTAAAGGATGAGGAGGTAGACCAATGAAGGGTCAAGAGTCTACAGCTCCAGCTGGAAGAAGCCACAACCTGCAGTTCTTGCTGGAGGGCGGAGCTGGCCAAACTCAAGATCTGTTCTGTACCGTGACCCGGAGTACGCCTTGCAGTGGAGCGAAGTGCAACTCAGGACCTGGCCATAGCCTGAAGGAGGACTTGTATCGCTGAGCTGTGATAATGTCATGCTTGGGACCTGCAGCTGGGGATTGAACCTGTGACCCACTGCTCTTGGACCTACTGTTGCGAGCACTGCACCCCACTGCCACAGACGCACAGTAGGCCCTACAGGGCAGGTAGGAATTAACCTTTGAAGTAAACCTTCTTTATAAGACAGATGGTTCAACTGTACCTCTATGAAGGCAGGGACGGTGCGAGATGAGCCACTTAGGTTCGGAGTCAGGAAATATGGGGACTGGATTGGCAGGAGCCCCAGCTGGAACTTGAACCGGTGACCTTCTGCTCCTGAACACACTGTGGCCACTGTGCACTGATGCGTGGTTAAGGTGCAGGCATGGACCGGAAGGGCCTCTAGTCGGTCTGGGAGCGCCCATGGAGCAGTGAGAGCCTCTAGTTGGCCTGGGAGCGCCCATGGAGCAGAGAGCTTCAGGGCAGCCAAGCTCCTACGGCTGAGCTAAGCAGCTTGGGCTACGCAGCTCGGCTCTTCCTCCGCGGGGGCTGGGAGGCCTCAACGAGCGGGGGTACCTTTATCACGGCCTCATCAGTCAGAGGTTGGGTGTAGGTACGACCTGCAGGTCAGTGTAGCTGTGAAGGAGCAACTAGTGTAGGGCTGTGAAGGATCGACTCACTATCCTTCTCGAAAGACTCCAAGTGCTGGTGCAAGCATGTAAAGCTGTATCGGCAAACCCCTGGGCATGATCCTGCTGGTCTCCACCAGGAGGAGGTGGCGTGAGAGAGAGCTAGGCTTCCCACAAGCTGTTGGCGCCATACAAGGGGAACATTGCCGGCATCAATGTTGTCGGTCTCAGGGGGCGAGTAGTCGGCCTCCCACCAGGGGGGGGGGGGGGCCCAGAGGAGAGGGGTTTCTTTTTTTTTTTTTTTGGGATGAGGCAGATGGGGCAAGCAGGCCTGGCTGACTTGCCCATGGAGGCTTTGTCCCAATGGACCAGCAGGCATGGTGAGCCATCGTTTGGGCTCCTTCGATTGATTTGGCGCAGGGGTCAATGTCGATCCATCGTTGCTCTCAGTTGCCCTGGTGCGCTGGCGAGTTATTGCCTCACTGGGAACCGGGAGACCTGACGCCATTGTTGACGATGTTCTTGTGCCTCTTAGTGAAGGCACGGCATCGCTCTGGGCTTCCCTAGTTGCCACTGGGACCCAGAGATCTCGGTACTGGCTGCATCTCTCTACAATCCACCTTCTAGCGGTGGCTCCAATACTCTTGCACTGCTCTTGGAAGGAGGAGGTATGAGGCATTCGCACTTGAGTAAGACCACCGCACTTCCGAGCTGCTCACAGAGTGAACATAGTAGCGCATCAAACTCGGCGCTCCTGCGCAGTAGGCAGCAGTTGCGGCATGCAAGGCAATTTACAATACATACTTTAGCTCCTGGCAAGTCCTCTTGGAGCTCCTGTGTATGTGCTTAGCAGGCGAGCAGCCGCGGCACGTAAGGCAATTCACAATACGCACTTTAGTTCCTGGCAAGTCCTCTTGGAGCTCCTGTGCATGTGCATAGCAGGCAAGCAGCCGCGCCCGCAGCAATCAAGGTTGTGAGCCAGGACGGAGTCTGGCAGCTTCCCCCTTGCAATGTGCTTGGGAGCCTGAAAACTGAGCCTGTGCCGAGCCTGGCGGCTTCTCCCTTGCGTCGTGCCTGAAGGCTGAGACTGCTCCGTCCGCCTCGATCAAGGATGGGAGCTGGGACGGAGGCCGGCAGCTTCTACTGGCGGCATCTTCTAATTTTGGAGTCCTTCCCCCTCTAGATCGGGCAGAACAAAGGCGCTGCGAGGGAGGAGCAGAGATGACATCAGGCCAGAGTCGCTTCCCCTTCACTGTTGGATTTGCCAGTGTCCTTCCCCTTTAGATCGGCGTCGACGAATGGCGCTGTGGGGAGGAGCCATGATGAATCATCTGCCTCCCCGGAATCATCAGTGCCGATGGAGGGGTGCCATCTGCGCCGATGCAGCGGGGGGGGGGCTGGGCTGCAACAGGCCATGCTGATTGGGTCGGCGCCGGCCAATGGCGCCGCAGGGGGAGGAGCCAGGAGCCGATGATGTCATCAGCAATATGGCCGCTGCCTTGGAATCGCATGGTCACCTCGTGGTCCCAGGATGTAAGCAGGCAGACGGAGGCCCAGATATCGCAGTGCATCTGCAGAGACAGCGGAGCAGAAGGTTCGCCAGGGACAGAGGCCTTAATCGGCACGTCCCGGGTGCCGTGGGGGCATCCGCTTGGGCCTTTTTGAGACGATTCTCTGGAATCATTTCCTTTGCTGGAACGGAGCAGAGAGAGAGAGAGGTAAGGCTGGCTAGCCGGGGATGGAGGCCTAATAGGCGCATCCTGGACTGCCGCACAGGCAACTGCCGCCTGGACGTTTCATCTTCTAGCCCGTCTCCCTGGGATTCCTTATATCTCAGGAGCTCGGAGGATGTTGCGGCACATGCAAGGCAGAGGAAGCTGAGCACATATCCATCAGGAGATGTGCCCTCCCAGCCTAGCTCTGTGCTAGGACTTGTGTTCCGATCTGAAAGAGAGAAGAAAAACATCCGAAAGGAGTTAGATACATTTTCTTAATTCAATGATTAGATATTGTTCTGCTCAGAGAATTTCTTGTTAGATTTGGTGGAGAGTAGAAAAATCCGTCTTGCTGGCAAGGCGGAAGAACTGAAACTGGCTAGCTAGGGGCGGGCAGGGGGTGGGGCCAGTTGTCTCATGCTCAGAAGGGCGAAAAGCCCTTCTGAGCTATGGAGAGTACTTCCGTCTCGGCGCCGTCGGATGACGTCACCAAGTGTGGCTGACTCATCCTGCTTGTCCTAGGAGAACCCAAGTTCCTCCCGAAGGTCGTCTCGGACTTTCACCTCAACCAGGAGATAGTGCTGCCCACCTTCTTTCCGAAGCCCCACACCAACTGGGCGGTGGCGATTCTCCATACTTTGGAGTCTAAGAGGGCGCTTTCCTTCTATTTGCAACAGACGGGACCACCGCAGATCCGGGCAGCTCTTCTCTCCTGTGATCCCAGCCTCTGGGTGGCAGACTGCATCACCTTTGCCAAGGCCCCCCGGACTGCCGAGTCACGGCTCACAATGTCTGGAAGATGATGGCTTCTGTCACTAGTTTGCGCTCAGTGCCACTGGCAGACATCTGCCGGACCGCCATCTGGTCCTCCTCTCACACCTTTGTGGTGCATTACTGCCTGGAGAGGGAGTCCTTTTGGCTAGACTGTACTCCATAATCTGTTCAGGGTTTAACCCTTTCCAGGCCGAGCCCAAAACTCTTGGGATCCAAAATTCTGACTAAATATTCCTATCAAATGGTATATAATACATGACCATAGCAGAAGGAAGATCACTATTAGAACATATTGAATAAGACGGGTACAATTTTCCTGAAATATGCAAGAATTAACCCGGCTGCAGAATGTGGATTAAAAATTTAAAGGAGGCCTTCAAAGGGTTAAGCAACTCCTGCCCTCTGACCCTTGTTCCAGCTATCGAGAGCGTGGCCATCCATGGACCCGGGGTCCTCGGGCTGCCTTCGGCCTTCACTGGTGACTGCTCACGGCTCTGCTGTGCTTTTTCCTACTGGTCCTCGGTAGCCTGTAGCTAGGGAGTCCAATTTGTGAGGACTGACTTCCTGCTTGTTCCTGGAGAAAGCATAGTTACTCACCTATAACAGGTGTTCTCCAGGGATAGCAGGAATCAGTCCTCACAACTATCCCTCCTCCCCTTGGAATTGCTATCCTTTTCTGCCATCTTCTTGGAGGGGCTCTGGCTATGGCACCTGACTGAGTAAGTTGGCACCCTTGGGTGGGAAGGGGACTACGCATGCTTGGTGGCATTCCCAAAGGCTTTCTTTGAAAGCTGGGGAAATGCTCCGTGCATGCTGTCGGTGTCGACATCGCCCATATATGAAGACTGATTCTCCAGGACCAAGCAGGAAGTCAGTCCTCACATATGGGTGACGTTGGCGCCGCTGGAGCCCTCGCGGAGCAATTTCTCCAGCTTTCAAAGAAAGCCTTTGGGAATTGCAGCGCGCATGCGCGGTCCCCTTCCCGCCCAAGGGTGCCATCTTGCTCAGTCTTCTTTTTTCCGCGGAGCCCTACAGACGCTGTTTGTGATCGCCGCTGAAAAAGTTGATTTTTATTATTTTTTCTTGTCTCGATTCGACACCGGATCCTTTTCCCGCCTGGACTCGATACACCGGTATCGAGTCCTTTCGTGATTTTTTCGGTTTTTGTCCTTCGTGACAGGCGTTCGCGCCATTTTTTCCTTTTCCTGGCAGCCCTGTCTTTTGACCTCGCAGGGGCCCTTTTTCCCCCGATGGCTGCCAGCGGGTTTAAAAAGTGTGATCGGTGTAAGAAACTTATGTCTCTTACCGACACACACGACTGCTGCCTCCGCTGCCTTGGACGCGATCACGACCCGATGATCTGTGGTCCATGTAGCAAGATGTCCTCTAAAGCGTTGAGGAGTCGGCAGCAACAAAAGAAAAAAATCTTCTCTGACTCCGCGTCCGGCCGGGCCCGGACCTCGTCAGAGGCTTCGACGTCCCGGGACTCCGGTCCTGAGCATCGTCGGAGTTCCTCTGAGCGGGGGTCTCCTGCCCAGGAGCATCATCGGAAGAAGAAACCCGCGAGGGCGGCGTCGGTGGATGCTCCTGGTTCCTCGAGGGCCAGGTCGCATAGCCCCGATAGCCGTCCCGGGTCCTCGGAGTCGGAGAGGCCTTCAAAACATCCTCGTCTCGAGTTGGAGTCTCCTGGACACGTGAGTACTGTAGTCCTCGTGGACTCACCTCCGAAGGAGCCGATGTCAGGCCCGACGCCTTCGGGGGCTGCTGGGTCTCCTGAGCTTGGACTCAGGTTGACGGCCTTGGAGAGCAATTTGGCTGCCTTCATGGACCAGCAGCGGGCGTTGATCGCTGGCCTCGCCGGTGCTTCTGCCCCGACCGCCGGGACGTCGACGTCCAAGTCGACCCCGGAGACCGAGCCGATCCTCGAGTCCATGCGGGCTCGAGTCGATCCTCGGTCGCGGTCTCCCTCGGCCTCCCGTTCGGGACCGAGGTCGTCGGGGCGGACAGCAACGATGCCCGCCCGACTGGAGTCGCTCGATTCCTCCTCCGAGGAATCGGCCTGGGAGACTGAGGACGAAGAGTCCCCTGGTACTTTTCGGACTCGGTGTGTCCCAACCTCGGAGACGATCCCCCCCAGAGGACACCCGGTTCTCGGACTTCGTGCGGGATATGGCCAAAGCCTTGGCATTCCCCGCGGATCCCGAGGAGGAGCCTCGAGCCGAAGAGCTCGATGCCCTCCAGTATGACTCTCCCCCGAAGGAGGCCTTTACTGTACCGGTTCCTCCGATACTGGAGCGACTTCTCTTCCGCATGTGGGAGAGCCCGGCATCGGCGCCGGTGTTAAGCAAGCGGGTCGATTCCATTTATCGAGTCCGCAAGAGCCCCGGGTTCCAAAAGGCACAGCTACCGCACCATTCTATGGTGGTGGAATCGGCCATGCATTGACTCAAGAGTCAGAAGATGCACTCCTCGGTGCCTCCTGGCCGGGAGGCCCGGAACCTGGATGCCCTCGGTAGGAAGTGCTTCCAGGGCTCTGTGCTTGCTTGTCGAGTCCAGACTTACCAGCTCTATATGGGCATGTATCTCCGAGACCTGGCAAAAGAAATTGCCGGGTTCTCTGCTGGTCTCTCCGAGGAACCTTTGCAGAGGTTCCAGGCCCTATCCACAGGTATTCGTGAGTGCTCGAAATTTATCTCTCGAGCAGCCTACGATGGCTTCGAAGCATCGGCTCGGGTAGCCGGAGCCGGCATCGGTGCCCGCCGACAGGCTTGGCTTCAGTCATCCGACCTCGAGCCATGGGTACAGGACAAGTTGGTCGATGTCACCTGCAAAGGTGAAAACCTCTTTGGCAAGCCCATGGCTGAAAAGGCTGCAGAACTCGAGACCGAGACTCTGACCAGGACTAGGCTGTCCAGGAAAACCTCTGCCCCTTCTCATAAAAAGAAGGGCTCGGGGAAAAAGCCCTTTTACCCGAGGAAGGCAGCTGCCTATAAACACTACCCTCACTATCAGGCCCCAGTAGCTCCCCCACAGGGTCAGCAGGCCAAGGGACGGGGTAATGGGTCCCGTAGGCAGCAAGCCCCCAAGCCCACAACACCGGCCCCTGCTCATCAGGGTGGGGGCTTTTGACTCCATCAGCATAGCCTCTTCCCCTCCACTGGTTTCTCTCAGCACAGGAGGCCGGCTGGTCCACTTTGCCCAAAGATGGTCAGCAATCACTTCAGATACCTGGGTGCTTCATATAGTTCAAAAAGGCTATCTTCTTCACTTTCACCAGGTACCTCCCTCCTACTTTCCAGGGGAACCTCCCAGACTCCCTCTGCACAGGGACTTGCTCCTTCAGGAGTTAGCAGGTCTTCTTCAGGAACAAGCTGTGGAACCGGTGCCCCACAACCTGAGAGGTCAAGGCTTTTATTCCAGGTATTTCCTGATACCAAAACGAACAGGAGGCCTCAGACCCATCCTGGACTTGCGAAACCTCAACAAGTTCCTGACAAGGGAAAAGTTCAAGATGCTCACCCTTGGAATCCTGCTGCCCTACCTCCAGCAGGGAAACTGGCTATGCTCCTTAGATCTAAAGGATGCCTATACTCACATCCTTATTCATCCAGACCACAGACAATATCTCTGGTTTGTTGTGGGAGGAAATCATTACCAGTACAGAGTCCTGCCCTTTGGCCTATCCGCCCCCAGGGTGTTCACCAAATGCCTAGCAGTGGTGGCGGCCTATCTAAGGCTTCAAGGCCTCTTTGTATTTCCATACCTGGACGACTGGCTCATAAGGGGCCAGTCTTCCCAGGAGGCCACTCAAGCCACTTTTCGCACTGTATCTCTGCTCCAGCACTTGGGATTTGTCATAAATTTCGCAAAGTCCGCTTTGCTCCCCTCTCAGGATCTCGAATTCATCGGCGCAAGGTTGAACACACTTCAGGCAAAGGCCTTCCTGCCTCTGGACAGGGCACACAGGCTCATGAATCTAGCCAGCCAATTTCGCAGCAATTCCCTGGTCTCTGCCAGGCAATTTCTGTGACTGCTCGGCCATATGGCTTCCACGGTCCATGTAACCCCCAATGCCCGCCTGAACATGCGTCCTGCTCAATGGTGCCTTCGCACTCAATGGCATCAAGCCACGGGGAACCTGGCGGACTCAGTACAGGTCTCCGACCTGCTAGTCTCTTCTCTTCAGTGGTGGATTCATCTGCCAAACCTGGTGCTGGGAGTGGATTTTCAATCTCCTCCGCCTTCTCAGGTGCTAACGACCGATGCTTCTCTCCTGGGTTGGGGAGCACATTGCCAGGGGACATGTACTCAAGGCCTCTGGACTCCTTGGGAGTCTGCTCAGCAGATAAACTTCCTGGAGCTCAGAGCTATTCGCCTAGCTCTGAGAGCCTTCGCCCATCTCACTTCTCACCAATCTGTACTAGTCCAGACAGACAATCAAGTTGCAATGTTCTACGTGAACAAACAGGGAGGCACGGGCTCCTTCTTTCTCTGTCAGGAGGCACGAAGACTGTGCTCTTGGGCCGTCCTTCACGGCATCTTCCTCAAAGCTGTCTATCTCCCTGGTCAAGAAAATTGCCTGGCAGACAGGCTGAGCAGGATCCTCCAACCTCACGAATGGAGATTGGATCCGTTGGTAGTTCAGCAGATCTTTCTCAAGTGGGGCCTCCCCACCATGGATCTCTTTGCCAGTCCACTGAACATGCAGCTTCCCAGATTCTGCTCTTGGCAACCGCATCCTCTCAGAGTAGCGGCGGATGCTTTTCTGATTCCATGTTCCACGGGCCTCTTGTATGCCTTTCCTCCCATGCCGCTGGTGTCTCGGACACTCTTCAAAGTTCTCAGAGACAAAGCCTCGATGATCCTAGTGGCTCCCCGGTGGCCGAGACAACCTTGGTTCCCGCTTCTAATGCAGCTGGCGGTGGACACTCCTCTTCCTCTGGGGTTTCAACCCGATCTCCTGACACAGGATCAGGGGTCTCTCCTACACGCCAACCTCCGGTCCCTTCATCTGATGGCCTGGCTGCTGAAAGGGTAGTCCTTGCTCCCCTCCTGCTGCCTCGGGAGGTGGAAGAGGTTGTCTTGGCCTCGAGGAGGCCTTCCACCCGGACGTCCTACGCTCTTAAGTGGCGTCGGTTCTCCATTTGGTGTGCTCAGCAGTCTGAGAATCCCTTCTCCTGCTTGGTGGCAGTGGTCTTGCAATATTTGCTTTACCTCTCCAATCTGGGCCTTAACTCCAACTCTGTCAGAGTCCACCTCAGTGCTCTCTCTGCGCATCACGCACAGGTGGATGGCAGGCCTCTTTCCAACCACCCTTTGGTGGCTCGTTTTCTCCGAGGCCTCCTTCTCCTTAAGCCTCCTTTGCGGCCTCCAGCCCCTGACTGGGATCTGAATGTGGTCTTGCAGCGGATTACCTGTCCGCCTTTTGAGCCTATGGCTACCTGCCCTCTTCGTTTTCTTTCCTGGAAAACTTTGTTTTTGGTAGCCCTTACTTCTGCTAGGCGCGTTAGTGAACTGCAGGCCCTATTGTCTGATCCCCCTTACACTAGGTTCTACAGGAATAGGGTAGTCTTGTGGACTCACCCTAAGTTTCTTCCAAAGGTGGTTTCTCCGTTTCATCTCAACCAAGAGGTGGTTCTTCCGACCTTCTTTCCCAGGCCCCACTCCAGCCGAGCTGAGATGGTCCTGCATACCCTGGACTGTAGGAGGACCTTATCCTTCTACCTTGACCGTACGCGAGAGCATAGGAGAGCTGTTCAGCTCTTCGTTTCTTTTGACCCCAATAAGTTGAGGCTACCTGTCTCCAAGCGTACTTTGTCCATATGGGTTGCTGACTGTATCGCTTGGGCTTATGGGGCAGCCGGCCTCTCGTTGGAGGGTCGAGTCACGGCTCATCGTGTTAGGGCAAAGGCTGCGTCAGTGACTCATCTCCGCTCTGTTCCGTTGGCAGACATCTGCCAGGCCGCTACTTGGTCTTCAAGCCAGACGTTTGCGGCCCATTACTGCCTGGAGAGGGAGTCCCGCAGGGACAGTGCTTTCGGTCAGGCAGTTCTCCATAATCTCTTTGAGGTTTAGGCAACTCCTATCCTCCGACCCAGATGTTGGGCTACCGGTCGGGGGCGGTTTTCAGAGGAGATTCCTTCCTTCTGTGCTGCTGAGCTAGAGGGAGCTCCTTTTTCCACGTGGGGTCTCCGGTAGCCTTAAGCTCGGGAGTCCCATATGTGAGGACTGACTTCCTGCTTGGTCCTGGAGAAAGCGTAGTTACTCACCTGTAACAGGTGTTCTCCAGGAGCAGCAGGAATCAGTCCTCACAACCCTCCCTCCTCCCCTTGGAGTTGCAGTCATATCATTTCGTTTTTGCTAATTTTTTGCTGTCTTTTAGCTATGTCATCAGACTGAGCAAGATGGCACTCTTGGGCGGGAAGGGGACCGCGCATGCGTGCTGCAATTCCCAAAGGCTTTCTTTGAAAGCTGGGGAAATTGCTCCGCCAGGACTCCGTCGGCGCCGACGTCACCCATATGTGAGGACTGATTCCTGCTGCTCCTGGAGAACACCTGTTACAGGTGAGTAACTACACTTTCCTGCTGTCCCTGGAGAACACCTGTTACAGGTGAGTAACTATGCTTTTTTTGAAGGCCGTGGAGCTGGTGCGGCTGCCACATAGGGTGGTGGTACCAGGGGCAGCTCAAGGCAATCTGCTGCCTGAGGCAAGGGATGAGATAGTGCCCCCCTCCCGAGCCGGGGGGGGGGGGGGGAAGGCTTTTTCAAAACTGCAGTCAGGGACTGAACCAAATCAAAAAGTCAATTAGATAATGTGGAGGAAATAAAAAGATGTTCGCATACCATGGAACTAAAAGAGAGAGCTAGAACCACTGCACAGTTTATAACACCAAATTAAATAACTCATTTTAATTTTGTTGTTATAAACTGTGTTGTTGTTGTTGTTGTTGTTGCTTTTTCTTTTTGAACATATATTTTGCATTCACAGAACCCCCTCCCCTCCTCCTGAACAGTGGGTGCAGAGCAGAACTAGGACATCCACTCACAAAATTCAGTATCTAATTAAAAAAGAAATCTGATTCTGGCCATCTCGCTAACAAACATTCTCCAGTACCAAGCATATTGTGAGCTAATACAAAATCCTAGGAACGTCACAGATAATCTACAAGGCCAAATCAACCATATCATACCAGCATAAACTTCCAGAACTCATACATCAAGGGGCCTACCCAGATAAAAAGCAGCACTATGAATACTGTAGCAGGCCTACAACATCTATACACCTATTGAAAAGCTAAACAAGTCAGATTACTACAGTACAGGTCCCTTCGTACAAACTCCATGTTAACAGAACTCCTGGCCTCAGTCACATACTCAGAACACAGACCCTCACCAAGTACAGAATAAGTGAGGATAATCTAAAGTGAAAATAAAAATATGTAATAAAAATTAAACTGAAAGTCCAAGAAGACAGACTCTACATGCAATGCAATACAAGAGAAATAAGAGACTCATTTCCCTGTACTGTGTAAAATATAAAAATAGTGCAAAGTCCAATCATTCATTTGAAAATTATTTTTCTACCTTTGTTGTCTGACCGTTTTATACTCTGATCAAGCTGGTCTCGATCTGAGGCTTCTGCTTTCTTCTGTCTTCTCTTAGCTCCTGTCTTCATTATAAAGCATATGAGGACAGACTTAAGGATCTTAATATGTACACCTTAGAGGAAAGGCGGGATAGAGGTGATATGATTGAGATGTTTATATACCTCCATGGAAAAATGTACAGGGGGAGAGCCTCTTTCAATTGAAAGCAAGTTCTGCTACGAGGGGACATGGGATGAGGGTGAAGGGGGATAGATTCAGGAGTGATATGCGGAAATATTTCTTTACGGAAAGAGTGGTGGATCCGTGGAATAGTCTCCCAGTGGAGGTGGTAGAGATGAGGACAGTAACTGAATTCAAAAAAGCATGGGACCAACACAGAGGATCTCTAAAGGTAAAAAGTGGACTGTTGTAGTTGTTGATATGGACGGACAGACTAGATAGGCCATGTGGTCTTTTTCTGTCGTCATATTTCTATGTTTCTATGGTCTCTACTCCATCTGCCATTTCTTTTCTCTCATTTTGTTTTCTTCACTTCCTTCCATCTTGGTTATTTATTTTTTGTCTTTCCAACTTTCTTCCATTTATTTCTCTCTTTCTCTGGCCACACAGATTTCACTACCCCTTACTATCCAGTTCTCAATCTCCCTCTTTTTTACATCTTCTACCTACCGCTTTTCAACCTTCATCCCCAGTTCTTCCATTCCTCAGCTCTTCTTCCCCTCTGTGTTGTCCAGCATTTGTCCTCCTGTCTCCCCCTCCTTATTGTCCAGCATTTCTCCCAACTTCCCCCATCCAATATTTATCTCCCTGCTTCCCTCCCCAGCATTTGTCATCTTGCCCCCCTCCCCTGTTGTCCAGAATTTGTCCCCCTGTTTCCCCCCCATTGTCCAGTATTTGTCCCCTTATCTCCCCCCCTTTGTCCAACACTTGCCCCCCTGTCTCTCCCCTTTGTCTAGCACTTGTCCTCCTGTCCCCTCTCCCTCCACCTGCACCTCTCTTTCTGCAAATGATCATCCGATGGCAGCGGCGGCACTCCGAATGTTTTTATTTTAGATTTTGCCATCTCTGGTCTGCCTCTGCCTTCCCGCTGCTTTTTTTCCTCAAGAATGCTTGCAGCGAGGAAATCAAAAGCAACGGGAAGGCAGAGGCAGGCCAGAGGCAGCAACATTTAAAATGAAAACTGTTGGAGTGCTGCTACCACCAGATGAATCAGCCTGATCGCTTGCAGGGAAAGCAGAGGTAGGCCAGAGGCTGCAAAATCTAAAATTAAAACAGAGCCTGAGTGCCGCCTCCGTCTGAGTGCCGCCTGAGGCCATTACCTGGGTGGTACCGCCCTAGGATCTGAATTTGGTATTTATGTTCCTGACTGGGGCCCCCTCTGAGCCTCTGGTTGGGGCATCTCTGAAGGATCTTATGCTGAAGACCGTTTTTTTGGTGGCCATCTGCTTGGCAAGGCAGATTTTGGAGCTCCAAGCTTCTTATGGGGCTCTCTTTCTCATATTTTCTAAGGAGAAAGTCGTGTTACGGCCAGTTCCCTCCATTTTGCTGAAAATGGCATCTCCCTTCCATTTGAATTAGGTTCCGTTTTTCTTCTCGGTTGCAGGCAGGTGAGCAGGGTGTCCAGTTGTGCATACTGGACATCCGCCGAGGGCTACGGCACTATTTGCGCAGTACAGTCTTTTCGAAAGTCAGATAGACTGTTCGTTTGTTTGGAGGCACGCGAAAGGGAGAAGCAGCCTCCAAGTCTTCCGTGGCCCATTTAGTGAAGGAGGCGATTGCCTCCGCCTACTTGCTCAGCACATTCAACTAGGGCCCGAGCGTCTGTAGGGCAGCTGCTTGGTTGACCCTCCATTCCTTCACGTGCCATTACTGCCTGAATGTGCAAGCACGGCAGGATACCGGGTTTGGGGCCTCAGTGCTTCAGGCCAGACTCGCTGCTCCTTTCCAGATGTGAGGACTACTTTGTTACATCCCACTGGTGGTGGACTGGACTGGAGGTATGAAGAGGAAGGTGAAATTAGAGTTTACCTGCTAATTGTCTTTCCTTGAGTACCTCCAGTCCATTCCAGTCCAGCTCCCACCCTGTCATGGAATTCTTTTCATTTCTCCAGTTGATCTGTGCTTCACAGAGAATGGCGTGTCTAGCTGGCTGGAGGAAGGAGTTTGGCGTGATGTGGAGGGTAGTAGTGGTGGTAAGTTCTACTGCAGTTCTGGAAGGGCGGTGGTGCAGGTGAGTCTCTGTCCTTCATGCTAAGCCTGCCAACTGCACATAGTTCGTATTTTAAATGTTGTGGTTTGTAATTTCCCGTTTTTCTGAAATTCGGTGGTTCTGTTCTGGGCTAGTCTGCTTTGTCAGTAGGATACTGGACTTCTGGAGCTGAAGGGGTGGCTCTTATCCGGTGAGGTCAAAAAATTGACATGCTTGGTTCTCAGCTGCTGGAGGGCAGTGATTACCCAATGGCGGTGGATGGGACTGGAGGTACACCTTTTTAGCTTTTTCCTGAAATCTGCTAAGTTGGATATTGTGAGTATGCTTTCTGGCAGTGCATTATACATAGAGCAAAAAGCAAAAAGGCCCTGTTGGATGTGGTTTTGTTACTCTTCGAGTTTATAGTAGGAATTATGAGTGTGTTTTGGAGGTTTGCTCTTCTTACATAGTAACATAGTAACATAGTAAGTGACGGCAGATAAAGACCAGCATGGTCCATCTAGTCTGCCCAGCAAGATGGCAAGGGTAGGTGCACCTGTCGCTCTGTGCAGGCCACCCCTCCCCATGTTTTTGTTTCTGTTTAGGGGTGAACCCACCACTCCATGTAGGACACCCTTATTTGTTCAGATGCTAGATAGTTCAGAAGTTAGATGGTACTGTTTATTTTGCTTTTATCCTGTTGCTGTAAAGGGATCCACTGTGTTTGTCCCATGCCGTTTTGAATTCCATCACCGTGTTTGCCCTCACCACTTCCATCGGGAGGGTATTCCAAGCATCCACCACCCTTTCAGTGAAGAAATATTTCCTGACATTGCCTTTCAATTTACCACCTTGCAGCTTCATGTTATGCCCTCTAGTTTTACAGCTTCCCCGTCTTTGGAAGAGGTTTGTTTGTTCATCATTTCTCTTTAAGTATTTAAAGGTCTGAATCATATCTCCCCTGTCCCTCCTCTCCTCCAAAGTGTACATATTTAGGTCTTCAAGTCTCTCCTCATAAGGCTTCTGACGCAGGCTCCAAATCATTTTGGTCGCCTTTCTCTGAACAGTTTCCAGTCTTTTTACATCTTTTGCAAGTAATAACAATTGGAGGTAAACTGACAAGAGGCCTTGGGATACTTTGAATGTTATCAATATGACTTTATATTTTGCCCTTTCTTTGACAGGCAGCCAGTGTAACTGTTTGAGTATTAAAGTTATGTGGTTGGCCGAAGCAGCATTGCAGAGGATATGGGCAAAAGTGTTTTGAGCCAACTGCAGAGGATATATTGTGTATTTCGGTAGGCCTTATAAGAGGATGTTATAGTAATCAAGGTGAGGTAGGACTAGAGATTGAAAAACCATGCAGTAGTCTTGGAAGTCTAGTAATGCTCACAGATGGTGCACTATTTTCATTTTATGGTATATGATCTTTGTGATATTAATAATGTGCAGCTGTAACGTTAGGTGTTTGGTCTATGGTTACTCCCAAGTACTGCCCTTCGGACTGCACCTTTAGTTGTGCCCCTGCAACTCTTATAATGGACTGTGGGCTGTAGTTAGTATCTCTGTTGATAAACAGAACTTCTGTTTTAATGTAATTTACAAAGAGATTGTGCTCTGTTGGCTATTGTGTGACAGCGTTAAAGCATCTTATTAGGGAGGTGCGTACTGGTTTTGTGGTGGAGAAGGAAACATACAACATTACGTCATCTGCATAAATGTGATAATGGCATATTGTGAGTGTGAATAATTGTGCAGATAGGTTGGAGAAAAATATTGAATAGGAGTGAGGAGAGAGCTGAACCCTGAGAGACTCCTTGTTGTGTGTATGGGACTAACTTTTGAGCTCTTATTACTTGTTTACAGTCGGTTAGACATGATTTGAGCTATTTCAGGGCTGTGTCACACAATCCTAGTGACTGTATTTATTTATTTATTGCTTTTATATACTGCGCTCTTTAAAATCAGTGCGGTTTACAGATAACATTTTGTGCAAAGTAGGGAGAGCCTACTTCGCACTTACATTGAACAGGAAGTACAACTTGGAGTAATAACCATGGGGAGGTGAATACATGCTATATACAGGCTATATACAATTGGGTTAATAACCATGGGAAGGTAAATGCAGGCTATATACAGGCTATATACAGTGAAGGCGGGAAGTCGCTGCGCGGCTCTTGAACATGGATTTCCTTGTGAGCTATGTACAAGTATGTGAATTGGGTCATAAGGTAGAGTCAGGTTGGGATGTGATGTTAGCCTGGGCATAGTGCAGGAGGAAGAGGTGGTACTTTAGTGCTTTTCTAAATTGTGCGAGGTCAGTGATCATGCGGATGGACACTGGGAGCTCGTTCCAGCAGGTAGGTGCATAGAACATGAACGCTCTGTTTTTTGTTGCCTGAGTGCATTTTGTTACTTCACTGGGGGTTATTAGTGTGTTGGTGGTGAAAGACCTTCTTGCTCTGGATGTAGGTGTGGGGTGGATCAGGTTTGTCAAGGAGCTGGAGGTTTCTTTGTTGATGGCTTTGAAAGTTAAGAGAGCGACCTTGTAGATGAGTCGGCAGTAGATTGGTAGCCAGTGGAAGTCCTTAAGGATTGGAGTGATGTGCTCTCTTCTAGAGGTCCCGTGTAGGAATCGTGCAGCGGCGTTCATTGCTAGCTGTAGGGGGTTAAGCATGTTTTTAGGGAGCCCGTGGAGGATAACATTGGCATAGTCAAAGTGGGGGGTTACTAGCGCCTGGAAGACTGTCCGGAAGTCTTCTGGTTGCAGTAAGGGTCGGAGATGTCAGATTGTCCTCATTTTGTGGTAGATTTTCTTGACAGTGTTGCTTATGTGGGCTTTGAGGTTGAGGTGCTGGTCAAGTGTGACTCCCAGGTAGCGGATGGTGGGGCAGCTCGGGAGCTCGGCATCTCTAGTCTTTAATGTAGCCGGAGGGATGAAGGTTTGATTTCTCGTGATAAACAGTACTTCAGTCTTGCTGAAGTTTATTTTGAGACTCTGTGAGCTAAGCCAGTCAGTGACGGCATCAAAGCAGTTTACCAGTGGGGAGAAGTCTGCTTGATCAACGGTGATGGGGGTGAAGAGTAGTACGTCATCCGCGTAGATCAGGCAGGAGACGTTGAAGGAGCGGATGATGGCACATATGGGCTGCATATATATATTGAATAATAGGGCATATAGTGAGGAACCCTGGGGAACTCCATGTTTTTGTTGGAAAGCCTTGGAGGTTGTGGAGCCAGTGCATACCTGCTGCCATCTATCCGTTAGGTACGATCTACACCAGCTCCAGGCTGAGCCCTGGATTCCTTTTTCCTGGAGATGTGTCAGGAGCTGCTCATGGTTGACAGAGTCGAAGGCCGCGGAGATGTCCAAGAAAATCAGGGCATATCCTTGCCTGTAATTGTTAATCCCTGTGATTAATGTGTTAAAAAGCGTGGCAAGGAGCGTTTCGATTCCGTGGGATTCCCTGCAGCCATGTTGATTTGGGTCAAGGGGTGCAGTGGAGTCTGTGTTCTTGGATTTGCCATTGAACTACCTTCTCAATAATCTTGGCTAGAAGTGGGATGCTTGAGATTGGCCGGTAGGACTCAACTTTCCGGGGGTCGAGTTTGTTGTTCTTCAGAAGGGGTCGAATTGATGTCTGCTTGAGGCATGCTGGGAACATTCCTGTGGAGAAGGATCGCTCCATGATCCTGGCTAGCGTCGGGCTGAGTTCTTTGTGCAGAGATCTTATCCAGTGAGCTGGGCATGGGTCATTTGGAGCCATGGTGGCATTGATGGTCACGATGATGTCCTCGATGCCTCTGGCTGATGGTGTTGTGAGTGAGTTGAATGGTAGTGGTCGATTTGTGTTGTGTCCGGGAGTGGGTTTCTTGGTTATGGTGATGTTGCTGGCTTTGGCTATTATGTAGTCAGCATATTTCTGTGGGTGTATCATTGTGGTCTGTGTGGGCGCAGGTTCTTTTGTCATGGACTTCACTAGGTTGAAGAGGTCGTGGGGTTTCTTTAGCAAGCAGAGTAGGAGTTCGGCGTGGTATTCTTTCATTTTCACTGAGATGGAATTTCGGTGTGAGTTAAGCTGGGTGATGTAGGCTGCTCGGTCAGTGGGGGACCGGGAGTGCCGCCATCTTCTTTCTAGTTTCCTAAGGAGAAGTAGTGAAGATCGTAGCTCAGTGGAGTACCATTGTGCTGGTTTCTTGTCTCTAGGTGACTTGCGTGGGGTGGTTGGCTTGCATAGGGGTAGGTAGGCATGCATAGGAATTCAGGCTGTTGTTCCATGTGGCCATCAGATCATCCAGGTCGGGCGAGTCTAGCTGGAGGTTTGGAAGGACTTCATTTAGGAACGCCTCTTTGTCGAATGGTCTGAATCGTCTTATGGGTGAGGGCGGGCTTTCGGCTGTTCCCTTAGGCATGTTGCTGTCTTGAAGCATGGGTATCTGGAATTTGATTAGGTTGTGGTCGGACCATGGGACTGGGGTGACATCTAGCTTGAAGTTGTAGCTTGGGCTTATGTCGGGTCGTGGGGTGAATATGAGGTCTAGTATATTTCCCTTCCGGTGGGTAGGCGTTCCAATTATCTGATCATAGCCAAGTTCGTTGAGTGCTTCGAGGAAGGCTTTGGATTGGGCATCTTGGAGCACTGGAAGGTTAAAAGTCTCCCAGTATCCAGTTTGGTCTGTGCGTGTTCTTAGGGTTACAGGCAAGGTCAATTATAGTTGCAAGGTCTTCAGGAGAGGAGGACGTTCTGGCGTTTTTCAATATTGTTGCCACACTATTGAGATTAGAGAGAAGCACTTGATACAGGACTGGTGCCCGAAACATGCACGTCGTGCCGAGCTGTCTTCTTGTGAGCAACGCTACTGGAAGGGGACTCTATAATGAGATTTTTCGATGAAAGATAAGTGTAGTAATTTTTGACTTTGGGTGGAGAACCTTAACTGATTAAAAAGCAGCTGGCTGCCTGGTGTGGGTCAAGTTTCCATACTGACCCTCCTCCGGTTCGCTTCAACAAAAAGAATTTAAAAACACAATGTGGGTTTTATGTATTTTCGGTGGACTTTTTTGTTAATAGCTCTGCTTTTTCGTTCACTGGACGGGGTTTTTTGCTTTATATTTGTAGGTGTGGTAGTAACATATCATGGGGAATTGAGTCAAAGACTGTTTTGATGTCCAGAAATATCTAAATGAACCCCTGATGGGTTTTTTTCAGTACCCTTTACAACCCTGTCCATGAGATCTGTTAAGTGTTTCCACACCATGGTTGGGCCTTAAACCATATAGGTGAGAGTCAAGTGGGGCATGTGTGTTAATGTGGTCCTGGAATTGAAGCAATACAGCTTTTTCAATTCTTTATGAGGACTGGTAAACTGCAGATTGACCTATGTGAGTTAGGTTGCTTGGGGTCTAATCCTGTACTTTTTCTTATCAGACGGATGGAGGCTTTTTTGAGCTCAGGAAGCATATATCCTTGTGTAAGGGAAAGCTGCGTGATCTTGACTATGGTGGAGAGCAATTCAGCTTGAGCTATTTTGATCTAGCTAATAAGGGCATGGATTGAGTGGGAAGGTGGTGGAAAACATCATCAACAACCTCAATACCAAGTGCTCAGGTGACATAGGTGTGAATGATTGCCAGGTAAATGTTGTGTAATTATTGCCTTCATATGTTGAGGTTCTAGTTTGTATGTTGCTTCTCAGTTAGGTTTAGTTTTTAAAATAATTGGCCAGGATTTGCGGGGATTGATCATTGTCTACATTTTCTTGTTCATTAAGGTTTGGTACTTATGTAGTTTGGACATTTATTTATTTAACAAGTGTTTTTTTTTAATACCGCTTATCATTTTAGTCCAAGTTGTTTACATTGTAACTTTAAACTTGGTAATGTACATTAAATAGAGACATTGATAACTTGGATTTTTCTGAGGCAATGGAGGGTTAAGTGACTTGCCCAAGGCCACAAGGAGTACTTGTGGGATTTGAGCCCTGGTCTCTTGTTCCCAAGCCAGTTCTCTAACCATTAGGCTACCCTTCCACTCCTCCTCCTCCTCCATATAATTGTCAAGGTCATTTGTGCTTCTTGAACGCCTCCATTTTCTCTCTAGCTGTCTGAGCTTTTTTAAAATCTCTGCTCTACCTGTATGCAAGGAGATGACAGAGTGCAGTCCTGCACCTGTTTTAAAGGATCTTCTGTGCTTGGCAGAGCCTCTTGTAAATCACAGTGGGAATTTTCTAAATCCTGACCTGGATGTCTAAGTTTCCCTCTCCATGTCCTAGCTAAAATCTGCCTTAATTGAAAATAAAAATCAGCACAGTACCAAACATCTAAGTGCTTTTTTTAACATTGACCTGATTGTGCTTTTCTAAGTATGAAGAATAATTTTGGCCATGATATGATGGCAATAAACCCGTTACAAGCTCTCTCTTTCTGTCAGAATTACATTGCTCAGGTTTAGAGCTTTTAGTTTTTATATAGGTTACCAGGTTTTTCTCCTTTTACTAAATGCAGGCATTAGAATATTTGCCATTTCATGGAAAAGTAAACTTAAAGAAAGCTCAGCATGTCTTTTGCATTTTGGAAGATTATGGCCTGGACCCTAATAACATTCCAGAGAAGCCCCTGAATGTCTACTTTGGTCGATGGGTAAGTAGCATTGTCCTGATGTTTGTTTTAGGAAAGTCTTCTCACAAAGGAATGAATGTTTTGAATACAGTAACTGTCACAAATTGTGGGACAACATCTGATTGTCATAAACCAAAAAAATCTGGAAGAGTTCTCTGTGGCATTAGGAAATACATTTTAATACAGGGTGCTTCAATTTAAAAGCAAGCATTTACCACATCTGAAACATTTTTCACTGTTGGTGCTTTATTGTAAATATTGTAGGATACACACAACAAAGGGAGAAACAAATTAACCTTGTCCAAATGAAGTTTCATGTATTTGTTCTGTTGTGTGCTGGCGCTGAGTTGGTTTTCTGCATGGTGTTTGTGAAGACTTCCTTTTCTCTCATACTAGCAAAGTCGTGTTAGGACTGTTAGCTTCTCTCAGGTTGGATCTGTGGGACATCAGAAAGAATCAAAGTAAGAACTGAACTGGGGTTTGTAATTTTGATTTACTTATGTTGGCTTGCCATTTGAGCCTATAAAGTAAGCAATAAGGTACAGAAATTTCACTTTTAGTGTTGCGATGGTATCTGGCCGAGCAGTTTTGCAAAGGTAGCTTGGGGATACTGTCCTTAACAGATCATTTTGTGTTCACTAAGTGTCCCTGTGGCAGGGGCAGTGGAAGACAAATAATAAAGATACCCACGCATTATAACGGAAATACTCTAGATCTGATATTCCTTCTGCATATCTATGAGCGAACAAAAATGTACATCTCCCAGACATCACCTGTACCATGGTCAGATCACCATCTGATTAACTTCACCATCTCATCAGAACAAATACCAATTGTTGAAGCGATACCCTAAATTTAAGTACTTTGTTAAGGATGCATTCATAAAAGTTGTTTAAATAGCATTGACTCTCAAATAAAAGACATCGATGAACTCCTATTCAGCTGGAACTCTAGCATTACTAAGAGCAGGACCACAAAAGAACAAAAGACAAAACACCTCAAAAACAATGGTACACACAAGACATAAGGGGATTAAAAAGACAATTGAGGAAACTTGAATGCGTCTGGCAAACATCAAAATCTACTGAAAATAGAGCAAATTACATGAAAGCTCTTCTAGCATACCGCGGCCTCATATACTCTAAAAAGAAAGAATACCATACAAACTTACTAATGAAATTGCTGAGCTATTTAAAATTGTAAAATCACTGACAAGTCCCCCAAAAGACAAGTCCAAAAACCAAATCATCAACCCACAGGTTCTAGCATATTATTACATGAATAAATTAAACCCCCTGAATAATCTCCCTTCCCAGACCGCACATAACATAGCATCAAACCATGAAATTTGGCCAGAGGTTTTTACCAGATCTCCCTCGAATCACTGAAAAAGATTATCTCAAATATTAATACCACAGCATCTAGCATAAATCTATGCCCAGTTAGCTGGCTGAAAGCTGCCCGTGATGAGCTAGCTCCAATCATTCTAAAAATGGTCAACCTGCCACTCGCTCTAGAATACATGCCTATGGATTTAAGCAGGCAGTAATACGTCCTATACTAAAACAAAAACTTCTGAACAAAAAATGCCCCACATCTTACAGACCAATCTCCAGCCTACAATTCTTGGCCATATTGACATGCATGCTCCCCTGGATGACCATCAATATGGCTTCAGACCACACCACAGAGTAGAAACATTGTTACTGGCGTACTATTCAGTAACCTCATAAAAGGAAGACAATTCCAATCAGGCATTCATACTTTCCTTTTTAGATTTCGCTGCAGCTTTTGACTCTAACCATAACATCCTAATTCAAAGGTTACAACAAATAGGGTTATATGGCACCATGATAAGATGGTTTAAGTCATAGCTAACTGACCACAAACAACAAGTAAGAGTTGACCAACAAGCTGCTTTTTTTATATTTTAATCTTTTTATTCAACAACTCATATAATACAGCCTTTTCATACACTTCTGTTACATACTTTTAGGTCCATCCATTACCCCCCCCCCCCTGCCTACCATCACCAACCCAAGTTTCCCACAGATTGTACTGAGTCTTCCTTTTTTTACATTCTCTCATAGTTATAATCATAGACTATACCATAAACCTTTTACCTTATACATCCATATTTTCTTATATCAAAACACATCGTAAAACCTCTCTCCCCATAGGAACTTCTTAGCCCAAGTCCATAAACTTTTCCCAGTACCTCCTCCCTTTATTCCACCTCTTTTAGGCTGCTCTTACTGTATATTTCAACTTTTTATAAAGGTTCTATTCAACTCAATGCCATACATCAGGAAACATACACAAATCACATTTGATAACATTTACCACTTACACCCTTTAGCTCCTATTTCCCCCCCCCCACCTGTCACTCCCCTATTACCCCTCTCTCCTCCCCCTCCTCCCATAGGTACACCAACATACTCTGCCATTCACTGTCAAACTTAGACCACCTCTTTCTATGTATTGCGGTCAGTTTTTCCATTAAATAAATGTGACGGAGCCTGTCTTCACAGTGCTCCACCTGAGGTGGCATCTCCTGTTTTCCACCGATAGTCTACCTCACATCTTGCCGCACTGAAACAGGCCAAGATTTGCTTCCTACTCTCCCTCAGGCCTCCACTACCCAAAGAGAAAAATTTCCGGGTCCCTCCTTATTTCCACTCCCACCACCCGCTTCTGAATCTCCGCCCAAAAGAGTTGAATCTGTGGACTTGCCCACCAAACATGAAACATGGTCCCCTCCTCCCCACAATTCCTCCAGCACCCCTTCGACACTGCCGGGAACATCCTATTCAGGCGCACTGGCGTGTAGTACCCATCTCATCATAGCTTTATGCCAATTCTCCCTAATAGCTACCGATATGGGTAGTTGGCGAGCTTGATCCAAAATAGCTTTCCACTGGCAAATCTCTAATGTCCTACCCATCTCCTTTTTTCACGCCAGCATATATCCCATTTTCGCGTCTCTTTGCCCCCCTCATTGCCTTGTATAACATCGATATCAACCCTCGAGACCGCTTTTACCCATACCATATTGTCTCAAGATTAGTGTTATCCTGCTCTAACCCCTCCTTGCCTAATTTTTGCTGTAAATAATGTATCACCTGTCGATAATGAAATAACCCACCCGCCCCTAGTTGATATTATCTCGCAGTTCCTCAAATGGGACCCAGTCTCCACATCTATAAACTGATAAAACCACCTTAGGCCTTTCCGCTCCCACTGTTTAAATATCCCTCCCTCTCGCCCTGGAATGAAGTCCCCTGTGTAACACAAAGTTTGCATCATCGAAAAATAGGGGTCCCCGCCACCCCCAACGGCATCCCTCACTCTGTCCCAAATCCGAAGGACATGGTCCACATATGGGTTCTCGGGGGCCCCCGATCTCCGCTCCCTCCTACTCATCCACGGGAGTGCCTTCAGAGGCTGCCCCATATTCCCTGCTTCCTTTCCTTTCCCCTCCCTCTCTCCAATCCATCAAGGGCCTAATCTGGGATGCCCAATAATAGGGCTGTTGGTCCGGAACCCCCAGTCCTCCCTCCTCCCGAGATAAATACATGACTGCCCGGGCAATTCTTGGTGGCCATTTCCTCCAAATAAAGCGGAAGACTTTTCCTTGGAGCTCCCGCATGTGCCCCACTGGGATCGCTATGGGGAGAGCCTGGAAATAATAAAGCACCCTGGGGAGAATATTCATTTTAACCGCCGCTATACGGCCCATCCACGATATTTTCGAATCCATCCACTCTCGCATATCTTGGCTCACTACTCTCCACAACTGGGGATAATTCGCCCCATATAAGCTCTGGGGATGAGCCGTGATTTGTATCACCAAATATTTAATGGCTTTCCACGCCCACTTAAATGGGTACTTTTCTTTAGCCGGTCAAACTCCGCACCCTCCATATTAATATTAAGTGTCTCAGTCTTATCCATATTCATCTTAAAATCTGAGACCATGTCATACTGCTCAATCACATCCAATACTCTAGCCAGTGTTTCCTCCGGCTGAGTTACCATTTAAAGAACATCATCCACAAATAGAGATTTCGTGCTGCCTCCCCTCCACCAATACTTCCCGAATTCCCTCATCCATTTGTATCATCTGTGCCAAACGTTCCACAGCCAATGCAAAGAGCAATGGAGAAAGTGGACACCCCTGTCGAGTGCCCCTTTCTAGTTTGAATGCCTCAGAATATCTACCATTAATTCGCACCCTAGCCCGGGGTTTATTATATAGGGCCCGCACCCAAACAAAAAGGTCCAACTAACGCGATCAAATGCTTTTTCAGCATCAATGGACAGCACCATCATGTTTACCCACCTTTGGCGTGCCTCCCAAATCATGTCTAACACTCTCTTAACATTATTGGAGGCTTGTCGTCCACTTATAAACCCTGTTTGGTCTATATCAATGAGAGCGGGCAACCCCTGCGCCAATCGATTAGCCAGCACTTTCGCCAAAATTTTCACATCCGTGTTAAGCAACGATATTGGACGATAGGATCCACAACACAAGGGATCCTTCCCTACCTTTGTTAGCACGGTGATACCCGCTGTTAGCATTTCTGGAGATAATTGTCCACCCTCCCCCACGATCCCATTAAACATCCTCTCCAAGAACCCCAACAACTCCTCTCTAAAAATCTTATAAAAAGTGTTAGTCAGCCCATCTAGTCCCAGTGCTTTACCAGATGGCATTTCCTTAATCACCTTCTCAATTTCTTCTCGGTATATTCTCCCCTACTCTAGGTAATTCTAGCTTCTCCAGAAATTCCTGTATTCTGATTATCCCCCTCCCCTCCTCCTGTTGAGAATACAATTCAGAATAAAATTGACAAAATCAATCCCCAATTTGCTTTCCTGTCCGTAATAAATCACCGCCCCTTCCCTTAATCACCAGTTTACGGGCCAACAATCTCCCTGCTCTGTTTCCCCACTCATAAAACCTATTCTTTACCTTCTCCATTTGAAAGGCAATGGACTCAAGTCGCAACTTATGTAACTCCATTCTCAATTGATTTAAATACTTCAACTTCCGAGCTGTACCTTGTGCACTATATTGCTTTGTGGCATTCTTAATCTCTTCATGTAACTGCTCTTCCTTTTCCTTCCTGTTCTTTTTAATCTTGGCTGCCCACATAATCAGACACCCCCTAATCACTGCTTTCATCCCGTCCCATACTCCCACATCCCGCACCTCCCCATTATCATTCAGCTGCCAATACTCCTGAAGGCACTTCTTGACGTCCTGGACTACTTCTTCCCTCTTGAGGAGACTCTCATTCAACCTCCAGAAACGTATTCCCTTCTCCCCCCACCCTTCTTGAATTTCCAACCAAGTCGGAGCATTACCAATCGCCACCTCCCTCACTCTTGGCTCCCATAATTTATCCACTAACAGATAATCGATCCGACTAAAAGTCTTATGTGGATGAGAGTATTCTCCAGGACCAAGCAGGAAGTCAGTCCTCACATATGGGTGACGTCGGCGCCGACGGAGCCCTCGTGCGGAGCATTTCCCCAGCTTTCAAAGAAAGCCTTTGGGAATTGCAGCACGCATGCGCGGTCCCCTTCCTGCCCAAGGGTGCCATCTTGCTCAGTCTTCTTTTTTCCGCGGAGCCCGACGGACGTAGTTCGTTTTTCCCTGAGGAAAATGGATTTTCCCTGTTTTTTCTCTTTTTTTCTCCAGTTCGACGCCAGATCCTTTTCCCGCTCGGACCGGTACGCCGGTATCGAGTCCTTTCTCTCTTTTTCGGTTTTTGTCCTTTGTGACTGGCATTCGCGCCTTTTTTCTTTTTTCCCTGGCAGCCCGGTCTTTTGACCTAGCAGGGGCCCTTTTTCCCCCGATGGCTACCAGCGGGTTTAAGAAATGTGATCGGTGTAAGAAACTTATGTCTCTTACCGACACACATGACTGCTGCCTCCGCTGCCTCAGACCCGATCATGACCCGATGATCTGTGGTCCGTGTGGCAAAATGTCCTCGAAGGAGTTGAGGAGTCGGCAGCACGAAAAGGATAGGATCTTTTCTGACTCCGCGTCCGGCTGGGCCCGGACCTCGTCAGAGGCCTCGACGTCTCGGGACTCCAGCCCCGAGCAGCGTCGGGGTTCCTCTGAGCGGGGGTCTCCTTCGCGGGAACATCGCAGGAAGAAGAAACCCGTGAGGGCGGCATCGGTGGACGCTCCTGGTTCCTCGAGGGCCAGGTCGCATAGCCCTGATAGCCGTCCCGGGTCTTCAGAGTCGGAGAGGCCTGCCAAACATCCTCGTGTCGAGATGGAGTCTCCTGGACACGTAAGTGCTGTTGTCCTCGTGGACTCTTCTCCGAGGGAGCCGAAGTCGGGCCCGACGCCGTCGGGGGCTGCTGGGTCTCCTGAGCTCGGACTCAGGTTGACGGCCTTGGAGAGCAGCTTCGCTGCCTTCATGGAACAGCAGCTGGCATTGATCACCGGTCTCACCGGTGCATCTGCCCCGACCACCGGGACCTCGACATCCAAGTCGACCCCGGAGGCCGAGGCGATCCTCGAGTCCATGCGGGCTCGAGTCGATCCTCGGCCACTGTCTCCCTCGACCTCCCGTTCGGGGCCGAGGTCGTCGACACCGGTACCCTCGGCGTCGGGGCAGAGGGCATCGGTGCCCACCCGACCGGAGCCACTCGATTCCTCCTCCGAGGAGTCGGGCTGGGAGACGGAGGACGAAGAGTCACCCGGCACTCATCGGACTCGGTGTGTCCCATCGGACTCGCCCGAGTCCGAACCTCGGAGACGATCCCCACCGGAGGATACACGGTTCTCGGACTTAGTGCGGGATATAGGCCAAGGCCTTGGCCTTCCCCGCGGATCCCGAGGAGGAGCCTCGAACCGAGGAGCTCGAGGCCCTCCAGTATGACTCTCCCCCTAAGGAGGCCTTTACTGTTCTGATTCCTCCGATGCAGGAGCGGCTGCTCTTCCGCATGTGGGAGACCCCGGCCTCGACGCCGGTGTTAAGCAAGCGGGTCGATTCAATCTATCGAGTCCGCAAGAGCCCCGGGTTCCAAAAGGCGCAATTAACCGCACCACTCCATGGTTGTGGAATCGGCCATGCATCGACTGAAAAGTCAGAAGATGCACTCCTTGGTGCCTCCCGGCCGGGAGGCCCGGAACCTGGATGCCCTCGGTAAGAAGTGCTTCCAGGGCTCTATGCTTGCTTGCCGTGTCCAGACATACCAGCTCTACATGGGCATGTACCTCCGAGACCTGACAAAGGAGATTGCCGGGTTCTCTGCTGGTCTCTCCGAGGAACCTTTGCAGAGGTTCCAGGCCTTGTCCACTGGTATTCGGGAGTGCTCGAAGTTTATCTCTCGAGCAGCCTACGATGGCTTTGAGGCTTCGGCCCAAGTAGCCGGGGCTGGCATCGGTGCCCGCCCTCAGGCTTGGCTACAGTCATCCGACCTCGAGCCATGGATACAGGACAAGTTGGTCGATGTCCCCTGCCGGGGTGAAAACCTTTTCGGCAAATCCATGGCTGAAAAGGCTGCTGAGCTCGAGACAGAGAGTCTCACCAGGACTAGGCTGTCCAGAAAAACCTCTGCCCCTTCTCAGAAAAAGAAGGGCTCAGGGAAAAAAGACCTTTTACCTGAGGAAGTCATCTGCCTATAAACAATACCCTCATTATCAGGCCTCTGCAGCTCCCCAACAGGGTCAGCAGGCCAAGGGGCAGGGTCATGGGCCCCGTAGGCAGGAGGCCCCCAAGCCACCAACACCGGTCCCTGCTCAGCAGGGTGGGGGTTTTTGACTCAGAAAGCATAGCTTCTTCTCCTCAGCTAGCTTCTCTCAGCACAGGAGGCCGGCTGGCCCACTTTGCCCACAGGTGGTCAGCCGTCACATCAGATACCTGGGTTCTTCATATAGTCCAAAAGGGCTATCTTCTCCATTTTCACCAGGTACCTCCCTCCTATTTTCCAGGGGAGCCTCCAAGACTCCCTCTGCACAGGGACCTACTCCTTCAGGAGTTAGCAAGTCTGCTAAAGGGTCAGGCTGTGGAACCGGTGCCCCACCACCTGAGAGGTCACGGCTTTTATTCCAGGTACTTTCTGGTACCAAAAAGAACAGGAGGCCTCAGGCCCATCCTAGACTTGCGCAACCTCAACAAGTTCCTGGAGAGGGAAAAGTTCAAGATGCTTACCCTTGGAATCCTGCTGCCCTACCTTCAGCAGGGAGACTGGCTATGCTCCTTAGATCTAAAGGATGCGTATACTCACATCCTTATTCATCCAGACCACAGACAATATCTCAGATTTGTTGTGGGGGGAAACCACTATCAGTACAGAGTACTACCCTTTGGCCTGTCCTCCGCTCCCAGTGTGTTCACCAAGTGCCTGGCAGTGGTGGTGGCCTACCTGAGGCTTCAAGGTCTCTTTGTGTTTCCGTACCTGGACGACTGGCTCATAAGGGGCCAATCTTCCCAGGAGGCCAATCAAGCCACCCTTCGCACAGTGGCTCTGCTTCAGCACTTGGGGTTTGTCATAAACTTCGCAAAGTCCACTTTGCTCCCATCCCAGAACTTAGAATTCATAGGGGCCAGACTAGACACTCTTCAAGCGAAGGCTTTTCTGCCTATGGACAGAGCCCACAGGCTGATGGATCTGGCCAGGCAGTTTCGCAGCAATTCCCTGGTCTCTGCCAGGAAATTCCTGAGACTACTCGGCCATATGGCTTCCACGGTTCATGTCACCCCCAATGCCCGCCTGCACATGCGGCCTGCTCAGTGGAGCCTTCGCACTCAGTGGCATCAGGCCACGGGGAGCCTAGCGGACTCATTAAAGATATCGGACCTGCTAGTCTCCTCTCTGCAATGGTGGCTTCATCTTCCGAATCTAGTACTCGGAGTGGTTTTTCAATCCCCTCCGCATTCTCAAGTGCTGACAACAGATGCTTCTCTTCTCGATTGGGGAGCACATTGCCAAGGGACATGTACTCAGGGTCTCTGGACCCCTTGGGAGGCTGCTCAACAGATAAATTTCCTGGAGCTACGGGCGATACGCCTAGCTCTGAGAGCCTTCTCCCACCTCGCCTCTCACCAGTCTGTACTGGTCCAGACGGACAATCAAGTTGCCATGTTCTACATAAACAAACAAGGGGGCACAGGCTCCTTCCTTCTATGTCAGGAGGCCCAACGGCTGTGCTCTTGGGCCGTCACTCACGGAATCCTCCTCAAGGCTGTCTACCTTCCAGGTAAAGAAAATTACCTAGCGGACAGACTGAGCAGGATCCTGCAACCACACGAATGGAGATTGAACCCGTTGGTGGTTCAGCAGGTCTTTCTCAGGTGGGGCCTCCCCACCATGGATCTTTTCGCCAGTCCTCTGAACCGGCAACTCCCGAGATTCTGCTCCATACAACCGCATCCTCTCAGAGTAGCAGCGGATGCGTTTCTGATCTCGTGGTTCACAGGCCTACTGTATGCGTTTCCTCCCACGCCACTAGTGTCCAGAATGCTGTTCAAAGTCCTCAAGGACGGGGCTTCATTGATCCTGATAGCCCCCGGGTGGCCGAGGCAACCGTGGTTCCTGCTTCTGCTGCAGCTAGCGGTGGACACCCCTCTTCCTCTGGGGTTTCAACACGATCTCCTGTCTCAGGATCAGGGGACTCTCTTGCACCCAACCTCCAGTCCCTTCATCTTATGGCCTGGCTGCTGAAATGGTAGTCCTGGCTCCCCTACTACTGCCTCGAGAGGTGGAAGATGTGGTCTTGGCCTCTAGGCGACAATCCACCAGGAAATCCTACGCTCTTAAGTGGCGTAGATTCTCCGCATGGTGTGCTCAGCACAGCGAGAATCCCTTCTCATGCTTGGTAGCGGTAGTATTGCAATATTTGCTTTACCTCTCCAATCTGGGCCTTAAGTCTAACTCTGTCAGAGTTCACCTTAGTGCTCTCTCAGCGCACCACTCGCCGGTGGACGGTAGGCCTCTTTCCAACCACCCTTTGGTGGCTCGTTTTCTCAGAGGTCTCCTTCTGCTTAAGCCTCCTTTGCGTCCACCGGCCCCTGAGTGGGATCTGAATGTGGTCTTACAGCGGATTACTTGTCCGCCTTTTGAACCTATGGCTACCTGCCCTCTCCGTTTTCTCTCCTGGAAAACCTTGTTTCTGGTAGCTCTTACCTCTGCTAGGCGAGTGAGTGAACTTCAGGCACTAGTGTCTGATCCTCCTTACACTAGGTTCTACAGGAATAGGGTTGTCTTACGGACTCACCCTAAGTTTCTTCCTAAGGTTGTCTCACCTTTTCACCTCAATCAGGAGGTGGTTCTTCCGACCTTCTTTCCCAGGCCGCATGCCAACCGGGCTGAGATGGTTTTGCATACCCTGGACTGTAGGAGGGCGTTGTCCTTCTACCTTGACCGTACGCGGGAGCATCGGAGGGCTGTTCAGCTCTTCGTTTCTTTTGACCCCAATAAGTTGGGGCTACCTGTCTCCAATTGTACTTTGTCCATGTGGGTCGCTGACTGTATCGTCTGGGCTTATGGGGCAGCCGGCCTCTCGTTGGAGGGTCGAGTCACGGCTCATCGTGTCAGGGCGAAGGCTGCATCAGTGGCTCATCTCCGCTCTGTTCCGTTGGCAGACATCTGCCGGGCCGCTACTTGGTCTTCAAGCCAGACTTTTGCGGCCCATTACTGCCTTGAGAGGGAGTCCCGCAGGGACAGTGCTTTCGGTCAGGCCATACTCCATAATCTATTTGGGGTTTAGGCAACTCCTACCCTCCGGCCCTGGTGTTGGGCTACCGTTCGGGGGCGTTCTCAGAGAAGATTCCTTCCTTGCATGCTGACGAGCTAGAGGGAGCTCATTTTTTCCGCTTGAGGTCTCCGGTAGCCTTAAGCTGGGGAGTCCCATATGTGAGGACTGACCTCCTGCTTGGTCCCGGAGAAAGAGTAGTTACTCACCTGTAACAGGTGTTCTCCAGGAGCAGCAGGAATCAGTCCTCACAACCCTCCCTCCTCCCCTTGGAGTTGCAGTCATATGATTTGTTTTTGCTAATTTTTTTTTTGCTGTCTTTTAGCTATGTCATCAGACTGAGCAAGATGGCACCCTTGGGCGGGAAGCGGACCGCGCATGGGCGCTGCAATTCCCAAAGGCTTTCTTTGAAAGCTGGGGAAATGCTCCGCACGAGGGCTCCGTCGGCGCCGACGTCACCCATATGTGAGGACTCATTCCTGCTGCTCCTGGAGAACACCTGTTACAGGTGAGTAACTACTCTAAAGGTATATTCCTTCCGCCCTCTATTGTGCTCCCTCCAGACATCCGATAGATGAAATTTCCTAAGCAAGTCTTTCACTATACGTCGACTTTTCGCATTTCCATCTCCCCCCTGGCCCGTCGATCCTATCCCGGGTTTAATGCCAAATTGAAATTGCCCCCTAGCACCAATTCCCCCTGGACAGTTCGATCCAAGATCCCACAAACCTCTCTCCAGAATGGGGCTTGTCCCGAATTAGGAGCATAAATGTTCGCCAAAGTTACCTTTTCCCCCATCCATTCACCAGTAAGTATTAAAACTCTTACTGCATTGTCCCTAATCAACTCCCCCACTTGTAAAAGGCACCCCCTCCGCACCAAAATAGCCACACCTCTTTCCTTCCCCCCTCTCTCCGCTCCCCCTTCGCTCTCCCAAAATACTGTTGTGGGAACTGCCTACAGGACAGTAAGCCCTCATCCTTACATTTTAAGTGAGTTTCCTGAACAAAAATAATATCCCATTGTAACCTCTCTGCCTCCCTGAACAAGGGCCGTCTCTTCTGCGGGCTATGCTGGTGTGCCTTGCTTGACCCCCCAAAACCCTTCCTCCCCCTTCCCCCTCCCACCCCCCTCCCCATCTATCAGTCCCCTCTGAGGGAACCTTCCTCTCATAGGTAGTGACTGTCTGCCCAGCGCCCTCCACTGCCTCTCATTCCCCACATCACCCCCCTTACCCAATGTGCCGCGTCCTCCCCCCCAACCTCCCCTATACCCCCCTCTTCTTCCTCTCTTTCTACCCTGTTTAAACCTTATACCCCCCTCCCCCTCCCAACCCATTACATATTTCCTCGCACTATTAGTCCATCTCGGACTCTTGGGAAGTTCGCACTCCTCCCACTCCGCATTCAACTTTTGAACAACTGAGCAATGCCCTCCAATTGACCCCCACCTCCTGTCTCCCACCCCCAGGGGATTCCTTCTAAATATAACATTAACACATATCCTAAACATAAACATTCCCACTAAGGGAAAACTCTCATAACAGTCCTCGAATATTATGCCATCTAATTTGCATCAGTGTCCGCTGCTCGCATCCACCACCCCTCCGGTCCAAATGCTGAGAGCAGGTCCACAGCCAATGTCCTACGGTCGCTTCCCTGGCCCAGTAGAGTACTGGCCCTCTTCGCTGACCCACTGTACAACATCCACTCAGACAGTGTCCCTGGACGCATTGTCTTCTCCGTGTTTCCCTTTTGAAAGTCTAGCCAGCCTCCAACCATTGGCGGGTATTCCCTGCCATTTCAAGCCCACAGTCCTGGAGGCTGATGGCATGCTTGCTTTAGCCTGGCCTGCAGGGCCCTCTGGGAGGTTCGGCACTCCGAGTCCTTTTAATACCCCCCATGCTTCTCTGCTGTTCTTCACATGCCTCGATACCCCTTTCACTGTAATAAGCAAACTAAAGGGGTACAGCCATTTATATTTCAGCCCCTCTCTCCTTAGGAATGCTGTCACTTCTCTCAGTTCCCGATGACGTTACAAAGTGCCCAGGGACAAGTCCTGGAACAGCTCCAAGATGTGACCTTCCCACTGAAAATGGCCCAGCTTTCGAGCGGCCTTCAGTATCCGCTCCTTTGTTTTATAAGAGTTCATACACACCACTATATCTCGAGGCTGGTTTTCTCGAATAGGGCCAAGGCCCCTGTGCACTCACTCTAATTGTAGAGGTACCCCCCATCTGCTGCGCTCTCCGGCTCTGCTGCCTTTAACAAAGCCCCAAACGCTTCTGTAATTACTGCTTCACAGTCTCTATATTTAGGGTCCTCCGGGATACCTCTCACTCTTACATTGCACCTCCGTGAACGGTCCTCAAAATCTTCTGCCTTTTCTTTCAACAATTCTTTTGCCTGCTTTATTTGTCCCATCCTCTCTGCATTTCACCCAGTGCCTCTGTCTGCTGTTCCAATTGGTTTTCCGTCTCTTTGACCCGGGCGCCGAGATCCACTATATCTTGCCTCAGGGCTTTTAAAGTCTCCTTAAGTTCAGTTTTTACCCCACTTATTTCTGCCTTGAGCTCTTCTTTAAGCTCCGTGAGCCATAGTTTTAGCTTATGCGCCGCCCCAGGCCCCATCTACCTCTTCATCAGGGTCGCCCATGCTCTCAGCAGCCATCTTGCTTTCTTTATCAGCATCCCTCACCCCCTTAGATGAGGTATACGAGGAACGGAACTCCGCCAGTCTTTTCTGCACTACTAGCCCTCCTCTGGACTGATCCATCTGTTTTTCTCTGTGTTTCCTTTCTTGTTCAGGTCCTTTCGTCTGCGCGTTATCACTCTGTGCTGGCCATTTAACTGAAGCCGTCCCCGCAGCTTTCACTCCTCTCTGTCCTCCTGCCGATTATCTCCTCCGGTGTTGAATCTGAATGCCTGCAGCCACTCACCAGCGTCGCTTTCGCTTCCGTGCTTCCCTCTCCCAGCGCTGTTGAAACCTTTAAGGCCCTCTGCTGATCGCTGTTGTCCGGCCGCCACTGTGCCACAGCATCAAAACTTGGCAAAGTCCGTTGTCCTGGGATACTGCTCGTCCCGTTCCCCGATGCTCCCCGCATCTTCCACCCTTTATTTCTGCGTGGTTCACTGCACTTGGAGGTTAATTCCTGCTAATTTTGGCAGCTTTGCTGACAGGGCTTTCCTCGCACGCCGTCATCGAGTCCAGTGACGTCACTCTACCAACAAGCTTCTAACACTTACAAACAGAAACAAGGTCTCCCACACGGATCCGCTCTTTCTGCACTATTGTTCAATATTTATCTCCCGCTCCTATGCCAAATCAAAAAATTTCATGTTGGATATGCCATCTGTGCTGATGACATAATCTTACAATCTCCCCTTTGATATAAACAACCCCACCCTTAAACCTATAATAGCATGCTTCAATGATATAGCTCAATGGCTGAAAACTCATAGCCTAAACATAAACTATAAAAAAACCAGAAGTATTATTCATAACCAGAAACCAAAACGTCTCCCCGCCAACAACCATTAATATTGAAGAAGCCACACTCAAAGTAAAAGAGGAAGTAAAATACTTGGGAGTTACAATCGATCAAACCCTCAGCCTAAAATCCCATATTAAACTCACCTCCAGAGCCATCTACAACAAACTGAGAATGATTCAGCAGTTGAGACCACTCCTCCCAAGCAATGAATTCAGAACAGTACTACAGATCATGATATTACCACGTATAGATTACTGTAACAGCCTACTACAGGGTTTGCCCAAGCAAACCCTACACAGCCTCCAAATTGCCAAACACATGGCTGCATACATTACCCACAAGGCACGCTCTTCCGAACACATAATACTGATGATATGCACTCTCCAATGGCTACCAGTCCACAGCAAAATAAAATATAAATTACTTATGATCACATTTAAACTGATCAGAAACATAGCTCCTTCATTCCTAATGAACCTAATAAAAGCAACACCAAACGATCGCCAAAGAAGAGGTTGTACACAGAATATTTTAGTTGTCCCATCTGAATATTGCAAACGAAACACACCACCAGTAATAGGGCCTTCAAATACATTTCTCCATCACTATGGAACATGCTGCCAGATAGAATAAGATCTATTCCTGATTTGTCCACCTTCCAAAGAGAACTAAAAACGTATTTCTTCACTGAGCATTATGGCAATACTGAAGAGAACATAAATCTATACCCAACATAAAATCCGAAAGCCCCCACCCCCTCTCCCTCAAGATAAGCTGACAGGAACCACACCCTCCTTCTATACACAATAGTAATTATGCAAATTAATCACCAACCAGCAAAAATGTTACAAACAAAACAGAGAAATCACCCATGGTCATATAAGGATATATTTAAGAATTTACATGATGTGAAACATTCATATGTTGCACTGTATATAAGTTATACCAGAAATAACAACCCAATCATGTATATATAACACCTTTCACTATATTAGTTAATTAGATCTAAAATACGTACTACTTTGTATTTAGTTCGTATGTTACACTGTATTGTTTTGTTAATACTGTAAACCATCTTGATTACTCGATAAGGTGGTATAAAAAACCCTTAATAAATAAATAAGGCCTTTTTCTTTGGGGGGGGGGAGACGAGCACCGCCCCAAGCTCTGCACCTGTGCCCTGTGAGGAAGCCATTTCAGTACCAGGTCTCTGATGAACCCCCCCTTATTGGTCGAGCTTCAGAACAAATTTGTATGTTGATGGGGCCTGAGGACTCGGTTGGGGGGGGGGGGGTAAGAGAGTAATTCACTTTCCCAGGCTCTACACAGCTACCTGCTCTCTCTTAACACTTCCATAGTACTCAACTCTTCAGTAGGGAGGTTCTTAGCAATAACTTCACAGCTGACAGTTTCAGTGTAACTGAAACCCTACTGAACACATTCAGAGCAAAATCTTGGAAACGATTGGTGTACAGCACTTTCTTCAATGCATAAGCAATATTCACAGTTCTTTCACGATATTTAATAAAGTGCTTTTTTTTCTTCCTAGGCATCTTTTTTCACCATCTCCATCTGTAAATGGCTCAACGCATCTAAATAGCGACATTTTTAGAAAAGCCTTCACTTTAATTATTTAATAGTATTTAGCTCACGCCTTTCCAGTAGTAGTTCAAAGTGAGTTACAATCAGGTATAATAGGAATTTCCCTGTCCTCAGAGGGCTTACAATCTAACAGGCCGACGCAGAAAGCTGGCTCTGAAGTCACGCACTATTAAGTCTGTATGCCTCTATGCAGCGTACCGATAGTGTGCAGTTTCAGTGCTGGCATGCAGAAAAGGGTGCATATGAAAATTAGCCACACGTTAAACTGTGGTGCAAATGTCAGTGTTAAACTAGGAGAGCAAGCCAAACACATGCGCACAGAAGTCGGCGCAAGTTTGGCATGTTCTCCCAGAGAAACGGGGTCATCTAAGGGGAAGTTTGACACTTTGCTTCAGATGATCCAGACATTGGGGAAAACGCTCAATGCGATCAAAATACTGTCTGGGGGCTGGTGCCCAACAGTGACCCCCCTGATGGAAACCAAATCCCTGGTGGCCTAGCGGCCCTGATCCTACCCACCCACAAATATCCCTGGTGGCCCTGATCCCACCCACCCACAAATAATGAACTTGATTAATACTGGAAAGTAAAAACAAACTCCATGAGGACTGCATACAGCGAGTAGTAATTACTGTGCTGTATGCATTATTTTTCATAGGGAATGAATCTCTGTGATTATTGTGTTAGTCTATTTAAATTAATGAAAATAAAGATCAAATTTTAAAAAGTTACACCCTTTTTATTAAACTGACTTAGGGCCTCTGTTCACAAATGTTTGAGTGAATGCATCAAAATATTTTTGGAGCAGGCCCCAGTATTTTTAGTGGGGGTCTATTCGCTGACTTAATTCTGCTGTCTCTGTCACCTTCTTATCATTCTTCAAGCATTATTTATTTATTTATTTCACTTTTCTATACCGCTTCTTCCAGAGATCAGGGACGGTTTACAAATAACCAACATGTTACATATAACAAATTTGTGAACTTTTTACATGATAATTTTAACAGTAGAAACATATCCCACACTGCCTCTTCACACCATCATTGCAGTATAATTGGTAGTAAATTCTACTCCTTCTGTCCTAGCTTCTATTCTTAGGTGTTAGAACTGGTAAATTTAGGAGTTTATTTTCCAGCTAATTGGGGATTCTTTGAGGGTACAAAAAACTGGGGTTTAGTGATATTTTTGCACCACTGGGTACTTTTTCCAGTAGAATCAAAATATGAACATTTGTGTCAAAGCTGCAAAAACTCTTATTTCTTACAACATGAGTATTCACAATAGTTCCGCTTCTTCAAAGGAGTTACTTCATATTGTTGAGCAACTTTCGTGTAATAAACCTAAAGTAGAGGTCTTACATAACTAGTCTCCTTTAACAGCTGATGACTTGGCTGGGTATTTCTATTCCAAAGTGCATGGCCCATGAAATCAATTGCTATTCTTGACATCAGTTGCAGATGATGTAGTTGGTGCTGCCCCAGATTTGACATCTGAAGAAGACGCTTCTGGTTGGCATACATTTCAGCCGTTTTCAAAAACATTAGCTTCTTTGAATCCAACAACTTCAGTTTTGGACCTATTGCCAAGTGGCTAAAAAATTATCTTCAAGAACATCATCCTTTTTTTTTTCATTAGTTATGACAATTAAGAGACTCGAGTCTGGAATCCTGCCCAAAGTCTGTAAACAAGCCATTATCCATCTCCTTTTGAAAAATCTCATTCTTGCTGCAGCCAATTTAGAACGTTTTAGGACAGTCTCCAACATTGTTTTGTTGGCAAAAGAAATTGAGAAGGTAGTTTTCTCTCGAATGAGTTTCATTGATCAGAGGATTGTTCTGCATTCCTGACATTCAGGGTTTTGTGCATATCACAATACTGAATCCATTTCAGTATTTATGGTCACTGAGATTATAGAATCTGGATAAGGGCCAAGCTGCACTTATCGAGTCTTTGGATCTAACAGCAGAATTTGATCTAGTCAACCATCAGATCCTCCTTCAGCATTTGACAGATTTAGAAATCAAGAGTACAGTCTGAAGGCGGTTTCAATCCTTTCTTCAGGACCGGTCTTACTCTGTCATGTTCCATTCCTCAAAATCTGCAGAATTCCCTCAGACTTGTGGAATCCCTCAGAGATCTGTTTTGTCACCAATTCTTATTAACCTTTATATTCACTCACTTGCATTTTTGCTTCATACCCTAGGAATCAGCAGTTATTTTTTTGCAAATGATATCCAGTTATGTTTTTATGTTGACCCATTAAACATTAATCTAGTCAAGCTTAACAGTCTTTTGTTAGTATATTTTTGGTTAGCAGAAAATTGTCTCAAACGAAACCTCCCAAAACCCAAGCCATTTGGATTTCAGATTGCCCCTAGATCCCAGCAGTTGCCCCAATGATTAATGGGCACAGTATCCCCTTGGCATCCCATCTCAAAATATTGGGCGGTCACTTTGACCCACAGCTAATCTTTAAACCTCATCTTGCCTCCTTATCTAGAACCTGTTTTTAAGCATTGCGAAGAATCCAAGCAATTTTCTCCTACTTAAACAAGTTAGCTTTATTTATACTAGTGCACAAATTCTTGATAAGTCAGCTTGGCTACTTATCAAGAATGGCTTGCCACAATCCTGGTTAAAACAACTTCAAATGATTCAATCGAGGCTATTAAAATTGTAACTCACGCTAAGAAATTTGACCGCATCACTCCTCCTTTAAGGGAGCTTCACTGTTTTTTTTATCAAATCAAATTTAATATTCTCATTTTGGCACATAAGGAATTTTATATGGGTCTGCCTCTGTATATTTCAAATTTACTAATCCTGTATGTCCTAAGCAGAATCTTGCGCTTTCTACAGCAAAATATGTTGGTTATTCCCTCCAATGTACCTGCCCATTCTGATAGCACAAGGCAAGTAACATTTTTTTTTAATTTGGCACCAGCATACTGAAGCTCCCTGCCCCAGACATTAAGATAGAAGTAACCTTTCCTAAATTAAAACATTTATTTCAGTTTAGCCTATCCTGAGGCATAATTGTTTGCTTGGCTGAGACCTGAGAATATGGCAACTGTGGTCTGCTTCTTAGTCAGAAACTTGTATTTGACTGTACTTTTATTTCTAGGAATCTATTCCTAAATTGACATTGTAACTTTTAATTTCCTTGTCCTTTCTTGTTTTCTTTCTTTTCTTCTGTTTAATTTTGAATATTGCACACCATACTGAAGTTTCAAGGAAGTGTGGTATAGCAGACAATGAATAAACATAGGAAAAACATAAGGGCGAGAAGGTGAACAGTCCTTTTTTAACAGATCCCTACACGGCTGCGTTTTGGCGTAGCCTTCGTCAGGAGGGACAGCATAAAGACAGTCAATAAAAAGTAATAATGATAATGATCAATGTAACTATAAAAGTGATAAAACTAATAAAAGGAGAATAGGATAAGTACTACACTATTGGTAAAACGTGCATAGTACATTAAGGGGCTCATTCCATCGGAGATGTACAGCCCCCTCTGTATGTCCAGTCTGAGCCGGATGTACAGAGGGGTTCGCGATTCTGATCCTGCGGGGCATGTCTAGCCCCGTGGGATCAGAATTGCGAACAGGCCTGTACGTGCAGGTTGGGACTGTGATTCAGCCTGGCCTGCACGTAAGGCCTGTCCCCAGCTAACTCAGTCAGGGCTCTACAATGAAGCCGCGGCACCATGGCATCCAGTTGCTATGGCACTGTGGCTCCATTGTAAAGCCACAATCCCTGGCACCGGCACAGAAAAATGTTTTCCCCACAGCCTGACCCCCGATCTGGCCTCCCAAGGTCAGGGTTGGGCTACGGGGAATTTCCTCCGCCCCCTGCCACCTTTTTGAGCCCCGGGCCACCGTCCCCTGCAAGATCGAGGAACTTATTCCACCTCAAAGGTGGAATAAGTTCCCCTTCTAAGCCGTCGGCCCTGGACATACAGGGCCGATGACCGCCCACTACCCGCCCTGCCTCCATCCCCGGTCCACCCCTTCCCTTCCCCACCCCCATCTAACCTCCCCATACAATCGGCGGGGAAGTTAGATGCCAGCAGGAGGGCACAAATAGCGGGGATTGACATCCCTTTGGGACGTCCATCCCCGCTATTCGTGGCACAGAATAACCCCCTAAGCAAATAAAAGACTAATAACCAGGACAGGTAAAGCCCATGGTAGTTTTATCACTTTTATGGTCATATTGATCATTATCATCATTATTACTTTTTATTGACTTTATGCATATATTATTTATACATTAATTTGGTTTGGCTTGATTTTATCTTTTTGCTGTTTATTGTTATTTATTGATATTTATTATATGATTGTTTGTTTATGGCTTTATCTTTGATGAATTATTTATAGATTTTTATATATTTGTTGTCCCTTTTGAGATATCCCCTGACGAAAGCTGCGCCAAAACGCAACCTTGTAGGGGTCTATTAATAAAGGACCATTCATATTCTTGCCCTTGTGTGTTTCCTGGCTTTCAGCGAGATAGACTGTGTGTTTTTTGTGGAATGAATAAACATAAACTTAGGAGTCATCAGCAGAGAGAAGGCACAAAACTTGTGTGGAGAATGCCAGACAAAGTAGGGGAGGGGCGACAGAGTACCACAGGAAGCAGTGCTTTCTGGTATTTAGTCAAAAAACACTTCTGATAAATATCCCAATGCAAGAAATTAATATAAATCCTAATAATCCGTAGGGCCCAATATTCAGAGAGATTAATTGCAGTGACCAAGATATTCAGTGGCACTAATGCAGTTAGTGCCGTTGAATATCTCTGGGTGCTGCCGCTGAACATCCCGATGGTAGCCGATTATTATTTGGGCGTTTCTGAGAGCAGAGAGGAAGGGGTAGCAGTGATTTTTCAGCCACTGCCCAGTTATCCTTGAACGGAGAAAGTTAGGCACTTTAAAGGCTGCCCTGGCTTTTGTTGCAGAAGCTAACTGGGCAGTGGCTGAATATTGCCTGATTTTCTAGCCTTAAGAAAAAAGCAGAAATGATTAAAGGTGACTCAGTTTCCTGCATCCTTTCGCTCTCTTATCTTGAAAATGTACAAAGGAGAATTTGCCAATAGTAGTTCTGTACTAGGAAAGGCTTGACATATGGTAATACTTCCTTGTTTCCTATGACAGATTTTTCAAGATTCTCCAGGACCAAGCAGGAAGTCAGTCCTCACTTATGGGTGACGTCGGCGCCGACGGAGCCCTCGCGGAGCAATTTTCCCCAGCTTTCGAAGAAAGCCTTTGGGAATTGCAGCGCGCATGCGCGGTCCCCTTCCCGCCCAAGGGTGCCATCTTGCTCAGTCTTCTTTTTTCCGCGGAGCCCTACAGACGTAGTTTGTGATCGCCGCTGAAAAAGTTGATTTTTTTTGTTTGTTTTTTCTCGGTTCGACGCTGTGTCCTTTTCCCGCCCGGCCTCGATACTCCAATATCGAGTCCGTTCACATTTTTTTTCGGTTTTTGTCCTTTGTAACGGGCGTTCCCGCCACTTTTTTTCTTTTTCCCTGGCAGCACGGTCTTTCGACCTCGCAGGGGCCCTTTTTCCCCCGATGGCTGCCAGCGGGTTTAAAAAGTGTGATCGCTGTACCAGACTCATGTCTCTTACCGACACACATGACTGCAGCCTCCGTTGCCTCGGACCCAATCATGACTCGATGAGTTGTGGTCCGTGCAACAAAATGTCCTCGAAGGCATTGAGGAGTCGGCAGTCACAAAAGGAACGAATCTTCTCTGACTCTGCGTCCGGTCGGGCCCGGACCTCGTCAGAGGCTTCGACGTCTCGTGACTCCAGCCCCGAGCATCGTCGGAGTTCCTCTGAGCGGGGGTCTCCCGCCCGGGAACATCGTCAGAAGAAGAAACCCGCGAGGGCGGCGTCGGAGGACGCTCCTGGTCCCTCGAGGGCCAGGTCGCATAGCCCCGTCAGCCGCCCCGGGTCCTCGGAGGCGGAGAGGCCTTCGAAGCATCCTCGTCTCGAAGTGGAGTCTCCTGGACACGTGAGTACTGTAGTCCTCGTGGACTCGCCTCCGAGGGAGCCGACGTCGGGCCCGACGCCGTCGGGGCCCGAGTCGGGGGCTGCTGGGTCTTCTGAGTTTGGTCTCAGAATGACGGCCTTGGAGTGCAGTACCGCTGCCTTCATGGACCAGCAGCGGGCATTGATGGCCGGCCTCACCAGTTCATCTGCCCCGACCACCGGGACGTCGACGTCAAAGTCGACCCCGGAGGCCGAGCCGATCCTCGAGTCCATACGAGCTCGAGTCGATCCTCGGCCAAGGTCTCCCTCGGCCTCCCGTTCGGGACCGAGGTCGTCGACGCCGGCCTCGGCGTCGGGGCGGAGGTCCTCGGCACTCGCCCGCACGGAGCCACTCGATTCCTCCACGGAGGAGTTGGGCTGGGACACGGAGGAGGACGAGTCACCCGGGTCTTTTCAGACTCGGTGCGTCCCCTCCGACTCGCCCGAGTCTGAGCCTCGGAGACGATTCCCCCCGGAGGATACCCGGTTCTCCGATTTCGTGAGGGACATGGCCAAGGCTTTGGCCTTCCCCGCGGATCCGGAGGAGGAGCCTCGAGCCGAAGAGCTCGAGGCCCTCCAGTATGACTCTCCCCCGAAGGAGGCCTTTACTGTACCGGTTCCTCCGATGCTGGAGCGGCTGCTCTTCTGCATGTGGGAGAGCCCGGCCTCGATGCCGGTGTTAAGCAAGCGGGTTGATTCCATGTATCGAGTCCGTAAGAGCCCCGGATTGCAAAAGGCACAACTACCGCACCATTCCATGGTGGTGTAATCGGCCATGCATCGACTTAAGAGTCAAAAGATGCACTCCTCGGTGCCTCCGGGTAAGGAGGCCCGGAACCTGGATGCCCTCGGTAGGAAGTGCTTCCAGGGCTCTATGCTTGCTTGCCGAGTCCAGACATACCAGCTATATATGGGCATGTATCTTCGAGACCTGGCAAAAGAAATTGCCGGGTTCTCTGCTGGTCTCTCCGAGGAACCTTTGCAGAGGTTCCAGGCCTTGTCCACTGGTATTCGAGAGTGCTCGAAGTTTATTTCTCGAGCAGCCTATGATGGCTTCGAAGCATCGGCTCGAGTAGCCGGAGCCGGCATCGGTGCTCGCCGTCAGGCTTGGCTTCAGTCATCCGACCTCGAGCCATGGGTACAGGACAAGTTGGTCGATGTCCCCTGCAGAGGTGAAAACCTCTTTGGTAAGCCCATGGCTGAAAAGGCGGCAGAACTCGAGTCCGAGACTCTCACCAGGACTCGCCTATCCAGAAAGACCTCTGCCCCTTCACAGAAGAGGAAGGGCTCGGGGGGAAAAAGCCCTTTTACCCGAGGAAGGTGTCTGCCTATAAACAACACCACCCACAATATCAAGCATCAGCAGCTCCCCATCAGGGCCAGCAGGCTAAGGGACGGGGTAATGGGTCCCATAGGCAGAAGGCCCCCAAGCTCACTATACAGGCCCCTGCTCAGCAGGGTGGGGGTTTTTGACTATGCCGGCATAGCCTCTCTCCCTCCGCGGCCTTCGCTCAGCACGGGGGGCCGGCTGACCCACTTTGCCCACAGGTGGTCAGCCATAACATTCGATTCCTGGGTGCTGCAGGTGGTTCAAAAGGGCTACCTCTTACATTTTCACCAGGTGCCTCCCCCCTACTTTCCAGGGGAGCCTCCAAGACCCCCTCTGCACAGGGACTTACTTCTTCAGGAGCTGCAAAGTCTGCTTCAGGAACAGGCTGTGGAGCCAGTGCCCCAACACCTGTGGGGTCACGGGTTTTATTCGAGGTACTTCCTGATACCAAAAAGAACAGGAGGCCTCAGACCCATCCTGGACTTACGCAACCTCAACAAGTTCCTGCAGCAGGAAAAGTTCAAGATGCTTACCCTTGGAATCCTACTGCCCTACCTCCAGCAGGGAGATTGGCTATGCTCCTTGGATCTAAAGGATGCTTATACTCACATCCTCATTCATCCGGACCACCAGCAATATCTAAGATTTGTGGTGGCAGGGAATCACTATCAGTACCACGGCACGTACTGCCCTTTGGCCTCTCCTCCGCTCCCAGGGTGTTTACGAAATGCCTGGCAGTGGTGGCAGCCTTCCTGAGGCTTCAAGGCCTCTTCGTCTTCCCCTACCTGGACGACTGGCTCATCCAGGAACAGTCTTCCCTAGAGGTCACTCAGGCCACTCAACGCACAGTGGCTCTGCTTCAGCACTTGGGCTTCGTCATAAACTTCGAAAAGTCCACTTTGCTCCCCTCTCAGGATCTCGAATTCATAGGAGCACGGCTGGACACTCGGCAGGCTCGTGCCTTCTTGCCTCTGGAACGGGCCAACAGGCTCATAGCTCTGGCCGGCAGGTTCCACAGCGCGTCACCGGTCTCTGCCAGACAGCTCCTGCAACTGCTCGGTCATATGGCCTCCACGGTCCATGTCACTCCGAATGCCCGTCTGCATATGAGACCTGCTCAGTGGAGCCTTCGCACTCAATGGCATCAGGCCACAGGGAGACTGACGGACTTAATACAGATCTCCGACTGCCTGGTCTCCTCTCTGCAATGGTGGCTTCACCTGCCCAATCTGGTACTCAGCATGGCCTTTCAGTCTCCTCCACCTTCCCAAGTGCTAACGACAGATGCCTCTCTCCTGGGATGGGGAGCGCATTGCCAGGGAACATGCACTCAAGGCCTTTGGACACCTTGGGAGGCTGCTCAACAGATAAACTTCCTGGAGCTGCGGGCGATCCGCCTAGCTCTGCGAACCTTCTCTCACCTCACTTCTCGTCGGTCTGTACTGGTACAGACGGACAATCAGGTTGCCATGTTCTACGTGAACAAACAGGGGGGCACAGGCTCCCTCCTTCTATGTCAGGAGGCTCGGAGACTGTGCTCTTGGGCAGTCGACCACGACATCCTCCTCAAGGCTGTTTACCTACCCAGGCAGGAAAATTGCCTGGCCGACAAACTGAGCCGGATTCTGCAGCCACACGAATGGAGGTTGAACCCCTTAGTTGTCCAGCGGATCTTCCGCCGGTGGGGCCTCCCCACCGTGGATCTCTTTGCCAGTCCTCTAAACCGGCAACTTCCCAGGTTCTGCTCCTGGCACCCGCATCCTCTCAGAGTAGCGCCGGATGCTTTCCTCATCTCGTGGTCCACGGGACTACTGTATGCCTTTCCTCCCACGCCACTTGTGTCCCGGACGCTGTTCAAAGTTGTCCAGGACAGGGCCTCCGTGATCCTGGTAGCGCCCAGGTGGCCGAGACAACCCTGGTTCCCCTCTACTCCTACAGGTAGCGGTGGACACCCCTCTTCCTCTGGGGTTTCAGCCCGATCTCCTGACCCAGGATCAGGGTGCTCTCCTGCACCCCAACCTCCGGGCCCTTCACCTGATGGCCTGGCTGCTGAAAGGGTAGTCCTAGCTCCGCTCTTACTTCCTCCGGAGGTGGAAGCTGTCGTCCTGGCGTCTCGGCGACCTTCCACCCGGAAATCTTACGCCCTTAAATGGCGTCGCTTCTCGGTCTGGTGTTCTCAGCGCTCTGAGGACCCCTTCGCCTGCTTAGTATCGGTGGTACTGCAATATTTGCTTCACCTCTCCGATCTAGGCCTCAAATCCAACTCTGTCAGGGTCCACCTCAGTGCTCTCTCTGCACATCATTCGCCGGTGGAGGGCCAGCCTCTTTCCTCGCACCCCTTGGTGGCGCGTTTTCTCAGGGGCCGCCTTCTGCTTAATCCTCCGTTGCGCCCTCCAGCTCCTGACTGGGATCTCAATGTGGTCTTGCAAAGGCTTACCTGTCCGCCTTTTGAACCCATGGCTACCTGCCCTCTTCGTTTCCTCTCCTGGAAAACTCTCTTCTTGGTAGCCCTTACCTCCGCTAGGCGCGTTAGTGAACTACAGGCCCTAGTGTCGGAGCCCCCATACACTAGGTTCTACAAGAATAGGGTGGTCTTACGGACTCACCCTAAGTTTCTTCCAAAGGTGGTCTCCCCTTTTCACATCAATCAAGAGGTGGTTCTTCCGACCTTCTTTCCCAGGCTGCATACCAGCCGAGCTGAAACTGTTCTGCATACCCTGGACTGTAGAAGAGCCTTATCCTTCTACCTTGACCGTACGCGAGAGCATAGAAAGACTGTCCAGCTTTTCGTATCTTTTGACCCCAATCGGTTGGGGGTACCTGTCTCTAAGCGTACTTTGTCCATCTGGGTAGCTGACTGTATCGCCTGGGCTTATGGGGCAGCCGGCCTCTCCTTAGAGAGTCGGGTCACGGCTCACCGTGTCAGGGCGAAGGCTGCGTCAGTGGCTCATCTCCGCTCTGTTCCGTTGGCAGACATCTGCCGGGCCGCTACTTGGTCTTCAAGCCAGACGTTTGCGGCTCATTACTGCCTGGAGAGGGAGTCTCGCAGGGACAGTGCTTTCGGACAGGCAGTCCTCCACAATCTCTTTGAGGTCTAGGCAACTCCTACCCTCCGGCCCTGGTGTTGGGCTACCGGCCGGATTCGTATTCAGAGAAGATTCCTTCCTTCTGTACTGTTGAGCTGGAGGGAGCTCATTTTTCGGCTTGAGGTCTCCGGTAGCCTTAAGCTCGGGAGTCCCATAAGTGAGGACTGACTTCCTGCTTGGTCTTGGAGAAAGACTAGTTACTCACCTGTAACAGGTGTTCTCCAGGAGCAACAGGAATCAGTCCTCACTACCCTCCCTCCTCCCCTTGGAGTTGCAGTCATTCTTATTATATGTTTTTGCTTACTTTTTGCTGTCTTTTCGCTATGTCATCAGACTGAGCAAGATGGCACCCTTGGGCGGGAAGGGGACCGCGCATGTGCGCTGCAATTCCCAAAGGCTTTCTTCGAAAGCTGGGGAAAATTGCTCCGCGAGGGCTCCGTCAGCGCCGACGTCACCCATAAGTGAGGACTGATTCCTGCTGCTCCTGGAGAACACCTGTTACAGGTGAGTAACTACTCTTTCTTCTGCCATTATGTGGCATATTTTCATACTTCTTCAGGAACAAGCAGGAAGTCAGTCCTCACATATTGGTGACATCGGCGCCAACAGAGCCCTCACGGAAGCAACTCACCAGCTTTCAAAGAAAGCCTTTGGGAAATGCCACCACACATGCGTGGTCCCTTTCCCGCCCAAGGGTGCCATCTTACTCTGTCTCCTTTCTTTTCATGGAGCCCAACAGACATCCATCTTAATTCCCTGAAAAAAAGTTGATTTATTTGTGCATTAAGCAGCCTTTCTCTTTTCCGGTTGCGCCGGTCTCTTCCAGCATCAAGTCTCGGACCTGTTTTCTGATTCCCCCCCCCCTCCCCCAGTGATTCGCGTCTTTTTTTCTGTCTGCTGGCTGCGTCAAGGATCTTCGACCTCGCTGGGGTTCTTTTTACCTTGATGGCCAGCAGGTTTAAAAAGGGTGATTGGTGCGCAAAAAACATGTCTCTCACTGATACACATGATTGCTGCCTCCGGTGTCTAGGGGCCGATCATGACCTGGAGGTTTGCACCCTCTGTAAAAAGATGTCTGCCAAGGCCATCCAGTGCTGTCAGCAAAAGCAAGACAATATCCTCCACAGGTCAGACTCTGCCCCAGTATCCCTGCATGGGTCCTTGGAGTCACGTAAAGCCCCCGTGGCGCCCATCCGGGGCTGCATTCACTCTGACAAGAGTTCCCTGAAAAGCGGGAATGCAAAAAGAATAAGAAATCCTTGAGGACCTCATCCTAGGACTCGAACAAAGGGATCAAGCCCTGTGCCAGGTTCCACAATCCACAGAGAACCCGATGAGTCTGAGTGGAAGCAGCCAGCGAAGGTTCCCCGAACAGGTGTGGAGGCCTCCAGTGATGGGTCCCGGACTCCCAAGGCCTGTCTCATCAAGGACTCCCTCTCCTCACCAACGCTGGACCCAGTGTCCGCTTTGAAGGCTGCAACTCCTGAGTGGAAGCCAGGATGATGGCGCTGGAATGCAGTGTCACTGCTTTCCTCACATCACAGCAGGTGTCGACACCCAGCCCCACCGGTGCATGCGCCGAGACCACGGGGACCTCAGACTTGAGGACTCCCTGGGCTGCTGAAACGATCCTCGAGAGCCTGAAGCCGATCCTTGGCATGGGTCTCGATCTCACTCCCAGTCCTTGGGAACAAGATCCTCCCAAGCAAGCACTTGTGACTCCGGCCAAGCAGCGACCATGGGTCACGGAGACCCCAACCCGGGTCCTGCACCCCATGCGCCATCTGTCGTTGAGTTCTTGACCGACTTCTCCGACTGGGAGTCAGAGGACGAGGTATCCCCGGAGGCATGGAAGCACTGTGATCTCCCATCAGACCCGTCTCCCCCCGTCATCGAGGCGCTGGTCCCCGCCCGAGGACATATCGTTCCTCGAGTTTGCTTGAGACATGGTGAAAGCTCTGGCCCTCACCATGGAGTTGGAGGAGGACCTTCACATGCAGGAACTTGAAATCCTCCAATATGAGGCCCCACCCAAGGAGGCCATGACCGTCCTGTTACTGCCATCCTCGGACAGCTCCTCAGCATGTGGGAGACACTAGCGTCAGTACCCATAGTTATCAGACGCCTCAACACCATGTACCAGAAGTCACAACTCCTGTACACCTCCATGGTGGTAGAGTTGACCATGCGCTGGCAAAAGAGCCTGAAGACTCACTCCTCCGTGACCCCAGGAAGGGAGTTCTGTGCTGTTGATGCCCTTGGCTGCAAATGCTTCCAGGGCTCGATGCTGGGTTGCTGAATCCAAGCCTACCAGCTATATATTGGCATGTACCTCTGGGACCTTGCAAAGGAACTCACAAGTTCTTGGCAGGCCTCGGTGGGGATCACCTCCAGTGTTTCCAAACCCTCATGAAGTATGTCAGGGAGTGCTCGAAGTACATGTCCCGGACTGCCTTTGAGTCAAACACAAGGGTGGCCGCTGCAGGCATTGGCACTCTATGCCAGGCCTGGCTCCAGGCATCAGACCTCGAGCAGTGGGTCCAGGAGAAACTCCTCAACGTCCCTGCCTCAGTGAAAACCTTTTCAGCAAACTGATGGAGGAAAAATCAGCAGATACCGAGACAGAGTTCCTCATGAGGACTCTGCTCTCAAGGAAGACGTCCACCCTTCCTAAGAAGAAACCATCAGGGAAGAGGCCCCCTTTTCAGAGAAAAGGCTAGCCTCACTGAGGATACATGCAATACCAGGCCCCTCTAGACCACAAAGAGCAGGGTCAACAGGGCAAGGGAGAGGGAAAAGGCCCGCGCAAGCCTAAGGGCCCCAAGCCCCAGACCCCAGCTCCTGCCCAGGCAGGGACAGGGTTTTGACACCATGAGCATAGCCTCTCCACCCCTATGGGAACAGCTGCCTATTGGGGTGTGTCTGGTATATTTTGTCCATCGGTGGCCCACTGTCACCACCGATTCCTGGGCACTCCAGGTAATCACGGAAGACTGTCTCCTTCACCTGAACTAGACATCTCCCCCCTTCTTCACAGGAGAGCCCTCTCAGACTCCCCTGCACCAGGCCCTACTGCTGCAGGAACTCGCAGGCCTCCTCACGGACAGAGCCATGGAGCCAGTACCCCACGATCTCAGAGGCAGAGGATTCTACTGTCGATACTTTCTGGTCCCAAAAAGAACAGGGGGCCTAAGGCCCATTCTGGACTTGCGAAACCTGAACAAGTTCCTGGTGTGGGAGAAGTTCAAGATGCTCTCCCTTGGAAAATTGCTGCCCTACCTCCAGCAGGAAGCTTGGCTATGCTCCTTAGACTTAAAAGATGCTTACATCCACATCCTTATTCATCCCATTCACAGGCAGTACTTAAGGTTCATGGTCGGGGGTGACCACTACCAGTACAGAGTACTACCCTTCGGTCTAGCCTCTGCATCAAGAGTCTTCACCACATGCCTGGCAGTGGTGGTTGCCTACCTCTGTCGCCAAGGGGCCTTTGTCTTCCCCTACCTGGATGACTGGCTCATAAAGGGGGACATGGCCACCGAAGTGCAACAGGCCACGCCCACACCATCAGCATCCTACAGTATCTGGGGTTCGTAATAAACCACCTCACGTCCCACCTCACTCCAACGCAGGACGTGGAGTTCATAGGACCTTGACTGGACAGGCCAGGGCCTTTCTTCCCTTGGACAGGACAGATCACTTCAAGGCTCTGGCCGCTGAAGTGCAACACCATTATACAGTGTCTGTGCAGTCCATGCTCTGCCTGCTGGGCCACATGGCGTCCATAGTCCATGTGGATCCCAATGCCTGCCTTCACATGCAGGCAGCCCAGTGGTGTCTGCTTCCAGTGGACACAAGACACAGGCAGGCTCCAGGATAAGGCAATAGTGTCCCGCCAGCTAGCGGAGTCACTCGACTGGTGACAGGCCACACAGCACCTGCAAGAGGGCATGCTCTTCCAGTCCTCAAATCCCCAGAAGGTCCTCATCACGGACGACTCCTTACTGGGCTGGGGTACCCATTGCGAGGTACTCAGCACACAGGACAACTGGTCCCTTGCGGAAAGTCAGCAGCAGATCAACCTGCTGGAGCTCAGGGCTATCTTACTGGCAATCAAGGCTTTCCACCACAACCTGTAGCACCAGTTTGTGCTAGTCCAAATGGACAACCAGGTTGTGATGTTCTACCTGAACAAACAGGGGGCATAGGGTCTTTACCACCTCTGCCAGGAGGTAGTATCCCTCTGCTCGTACGTGATCAGTCAGGGAATGCTCCTCAGGGAGGTATACCTTCTGGGCTAGAACAGTGCCTTAGTGGACAGACTGAGCAGGGTCCTCCAGCCACATGAATGGTGACTAGACCCCAGGGTGGCACAGTGGCCCTACCAACTCTTGGGCACCCCGTCTGGACCTCTTTGCTAGCCTGACAGATGCTTAGCTGCCCCACTTCCAATGTCCCCAGCTGCACTCATCCCGGGTAGCGGCAGATACCTTCCTCATCAACTAATCGCCCGGACTCTCTTCAAGGTCCTGCAGGACAAGGCTTTCATTATCCTGGTGGCTCCGTGGTAACCCAGGCAGCCTTGGTTTCTTATGTTGTTCTGCCTCTCGTCGGAGCTCCCGGTCCCTTTGGAGAATGCCCCGGGGGTACTCGCCCAGGAGGAGGGCTCCCTTCACCTCAACCTGGGGCCCCTTACATTAACAGCATGGCTGCTGAACGAGTAACCTTAGCATCCTTAAATCTCCCAAGGGAGGTGGAAGAAGAAGTCCTGGCCTCTTGTAAGAACTTCACGAGTTGGGCCTACAAGTGGCACAGATTCTCACTGTGGTGCATAGAGCGGCGGGTTGACCCGTTCTCTTGCCAGATACACACGGTGCTACAGTACTTGCTTCATCTCTCGCACACAGGACTTAAGTCAAACTCCGTCAGGGCGTATCACCATTCTATGGAGGGGACACCTCTTTCTGCTTGACCCCTAATTACCCAGTTCATGCAGGGCCTTCTGCTCTCAAAGCCTCCCATCTGCCTGTCCCCGGTGGAATGGGACCTCAATGTGGTCTTGACGCAGCTCACCAAGCTGCCTTTTTTTTTTTTGAATATTTCTTTTTATTAAACATTTTCCACAAGTAAACATGTACAACTTTCACACAGAAACCAACAGAATGTCGCACAATAGAAAAAATGTGTTTTTCTTTTTTGTGAGTATAACAACACAATTTCACCCCAAGAGCATTTGGGTCAACACACCCGAAAAACCCAACCACGATATCCTCCATACTATCCCCAGCCACGCAGGCTCCCCTCCAAGGCACCCCCCCTACTGAGTACCCCCACTCACCCCCACCATACTCAACTAACCCTTGCCCTCCTTCACCCCCACTACCCCCCCAACCCTCCCCCCCTTCCCCCCCCCTTGTTAATCACCGACTGGCTCAGAATGGGCATGCATCCCCCCTTTCAGATAAGTTAGCAGCAAGCACCATTGGTCCTGAAATTTCTCTCCCTGCTGACGCTTAATTGCTGTCAACTGCTCCATCAATGCAATCCGTCGGAGCCTATGCTGCCAGGCTACCAACCCCGGCAACTGGGATTGCTTCCAGGCCCTAGCTATCTCACTTCGGGCCGCCTGAATGCAAGCCCTTATCGGGCATTCGAACCCCCGGGGCCATACAGCTCCCCGAATCCCCAACAGGCCTAGTCCCATATCCACCTCCACCCTCTGCCCCAGAATAGTCTCCAACTGACCCTCCACCAGAGCCCAGTATTCACGCACAATTGGACAGGTCCACCATATATGTGCGAATGTCCCCCGTTCCCCACACCCCCGCCAGCACTGAGCAGAAGACCCGGGAAACATCCTATGTAGCCGCTCCGGGGTATAATACCAATGAAACAGAAGCTTATAGGATGTTTCTCGGATAGCGACCGAGAGCGCCTGGCGTCCAATATCCACCTGCACCTTCCGCCACTCCTGCGCCTCCAACTCCCTGCCCAAATCCTTTTCCCATTGCTCCTGGTGGGGGAACTTCCCAGTCATCTCCACCCCCAGGTCCTGGTACAATCGGGAAATCAAACCCCTGGAACCCTCCCAGCCTTGCCACAATGTCTCCCCGGGGCCTTGGGCTCCCTCCCAACTCGCTCGAATCTGGCGCTGGAGCAAGAAGTGGCGCACCTGAAAATAGGGAAATAAGTCGCTCCCCCTCAATTGATAACGCACCCGGAGATCCGAAAAGGGAATCAACATTCCATCATTAACAAACTTCCCAAAGGTATCCAGCCCCCTACTTTCCCACCTACTAAACACCCCTTCCCTGCCGGGCACAAACTCTCTCGTCACCCGCACCGGGGACAACAAAGAAAACTCCCCAGCAGGGGCCGCCCACCGGCGGCGTGCCTTCCGCCATTGCAGAGTAAGATGCCACATAAAGGGGTGAGCCTTCCATCTACCTGAGGGCAGCCTACCAAAAATCCATGGTAAATACTGTAACCGAATCTCCTCGGCCCAATACTGCTCAATCTCTCGGAACCGCTTCCTTACTCCACACCTGTTGCGCCACTCAAATACCTGCCTCAATTGGGCCGCCTTATAGTACCGAGCCAAGTCAGGGACCCCCAGGCCCCCGGCCTCCCGGTTCGCATACATTATGCGTCTACTTACGCGCGGCCTAGATCCCCCCCCCCACACAAACGCAAAGATCTGATTCTGCAAAGTCCGGATGTCCCCAGCAGGAATCCCCACGGGAAGCGTCTGGAAAAGGTATAACAGTCGCGGCAGAAGGTTCATCTTCAAAACAGCCACCCTGCCCAACCAGGAAAGCTCTACCGTCTGCCACCGAGCCATGTCCTTCCTCAACTCCCGAAATAGCACCAGATAGTTGGCCTTATATAATCCCAACGGGTGTGCAGTAATCTGCACCCCCAAGTACTTTATGGACCGCGTTGCCCACCTAAAGGGGAAAGAGCTTCTCAAACTGTCAATCACTTTCGAGTCCAGGGATAGAGACATAGCCTCCGTTTTATCCCAATTCACCTTAAACCCTGATAGACCCCCATACTTCTGGAGCTCTCCCATTAGTGTTGGGAGCGACACAATGGGTCGGGTCAGCGCAAATAGTACGTCATCAGCAAAAAGTGCCAGTTTATGTTGTTCAGGCCCAACCGCTATCCCTGAGATGTCAACATTAGAGCGAATTCGAGCTGCCAAGGGCTCCATAACCAATGCAAACATCAACGGGGAGAGCGGACAGCCCTGGCGGGTACCCCTGCCCAGGGGAAAAAACTCAGAGAAGCCGCCGTTGACGTTCACCGCAGCTACTGGAGCTGCATATAGTGCTCTTATCCAAGCCCGAAACCGCGGTCCCAGACCTACGTACTTCAACACCTCCTTTAAGAAGGTGAAGCTGACTCTATCGAAAGCCTTTTCGGCATCGATTGAGAGGAACATAGCTGGTTGCTGAACCTGTTGCGCAAGCCACCCAAGCTGAATCACCCTCTGAATCCCATCGGCCGGTTGCCTCCCCATAATAAAGCCAGATTGATCAGGGTGGACCAGGTCCGGCATATACGGAGCTAATCGTAAGGCAAGCACTTTGGACAAAATCTTAACATCGATGTTTAACAGCGAGATAGGGCGGTATGACCCACATACCGCCGGATCACGTCCGGGCTTAGGTATCACAACAATTGCAGCCTGAGTCATAGAGGGTGGTAATTCCTCCCCACGCAGTACAGCATTAAACACCTGCACCAACAGGGGAGCCACCGTCGCTACCATCACTTTATAGAAGGAGCCCGTAAACCCGTCGAGGCCTGGGGCCTTCCCAGGGCCCTAATAGCTCCCTGCACCTCCTCAAGAGTGATATCCGCTTCCAACGTGTCTCGCTCTCCCTCTCCCTCTCCCAACTTAGCACTCCCTTTCCCCTCATTTTCCAAATAACTCGCAACGTCCCCCCCCCCCCAGCACCGGGGAGTCCGCTGCATAGAGCTTCTGATAGTAAGCTTTAAAACACTCGCGAATCTCCTCCGCCTTATAAAGCAATTTATCTCGGGGGCCCTTGATTTTGACAACCGTACGCTTCTGCCGCTGGACACGAAGCTTGTTAGCCAAGAGCCGCCCTGACTTATTATCAAATTCATAGTACCTTTGCCCTACCCTATCCATCTGTCCATAATTTTTTTCCAGTTGGAGGGCATTCAGTTGTTTACATACCTCCTCCATCTGGCGTTGTAAGTTCCTCCCCCCCTTCATTTTATGTTCCCGTTCCAACTCCATTAAGCGCCCCAAGAGTAGTCAGTCTTCCTCCTCTCTCTTCCTTTTCCGCCTTGCCCCTAACTGAACCAGATGGCCGCGCACCACCGCCTTAAGCCCATCCCAAAGGATACCAGTCGAGACTTCATCAGTATCATTGAGAGCCATATAATCCATGATCACCTCCTGAAGTTTCGGTTCCTCTCCCCCCTCCCGCAGCAAGTAGTCGTTCAACCTCCAAAATGTCCTCCTCCCACTATCCTCAGGCCCCCCCATCACAACCTGCACTGGGGCATGGTCCGACTAGGTCACCGGGCCGATGCTAGCACCTTCCAGCCGCTCACTCCAATAACTATCTCCCAACACATAATCGATACGGCTGTAAGAGCCATGTACAGGTGAGAAAAAGGTGAAGTCCCTAGCCGAGGGATTCGCCATCCTCCAGAGGTCTACCACCCCCAATTCCTTCATCCACTGTCTTAGCACTCTTCCACCCCTTCCCCTCCCCCAGGGCTCCCCTTCTTATCATCCAACGCCACATTGCAATCACCTCCCACCAACACCTTCCCCTGGATCCGCCCTCCCAACCAGGAACCCAGTTCCCTCCAAAAATCCCCCCTCCCGGAATTTGGCCCGTATACTGAGATCAATGACACTTCCCCCCCCCCCCCCCAGTTCACCCACCACTACCACCGCCCTCCCATCCGTTTTTTGGTGCACATGTTCCACTGTAAGGGGAACCCCCTGCCCCACGAGAATGGCAACCCCCAGCTTCTTCCGCCCCCCCCTCCTCAGCTGCAAAGTAGCCCAGATAGGCCCCCGAGCGCATCAGCCGCTCATCGGCCTTACGCAAATGGGTTTCCTGGAGGAAAACTACCTCCCACTTCCGTGACCTGAGCTCCTTCTACAGCAACTTACGTTTATGAGGAGAATTCAGGCCCCGCACATTAAGGCTCCCGATGATCAATCCCGCCACCATGGTGCTTGTTCACCCCTCCTCCCATGCCCAAGACAGCCCATCCAAGCTTGATGACACTTCCTCCCTCCCCCTCCCCCTCCCCCCCCACCTTCCCCCCCCTTGAATACAGACCTCTTGTCTGACCACCATCGAGGAAGTGGCTCTCCCAAAGACGCTGCCCCCTTCCCCCCTGTCCAGCCCCCCTCCCCCTATCCCCCTCCAAGAAAACATATTAGTGCATCCCCCCACCTCCAATAAAGGTCAACAGTAACATTACTTATAAATGCATAAGTTACTTCCCCAGCATTTGCCATATCAAAACCTCTCCATCTCCCCCCTCCCCCTGCCCTCCACCGCCAAGAAGCATCTCAGCCCCTGCAAAAACAAGACCCCACATGGCACAAGTCCTGGACGAACTGAGTCTTTCACCCAGACCCATTAGAGGGTCCGCCTAAGTGTCCAGCTGGGTGTTCCTCCAACTCCGCTTCTCCGGACCTCCGCCGCAGCCGCTGGCCCCGCACTGGCACCCTTTCCCACACCTACTTCCTCTCCTTGCTTGCACCAGCGTCTGGGGCAACGCTCATCTCCGGGAGCCTAGGGGCCCCCTCCCTTCGCAGTATGGCCCAGGCCTCTTCCACTGTCCGTGCCCGGAAACTGCGGCCATTAACATCCAACAATAGCGCAAAAGGAAATAGCCACCGATAGCGCTGCTTTTCTGACTGCAGGTAAGATGTCACAGGTTTCATCTCTCGCCTCCTCTGTAGTGTGGCCGCTGAAAGATCGTGGAACACCTCCACCTTCTGGCCTCCCCATTGAAATGTTCTCCGGGCCGCTGCCACTCGCATCACCTGCTCCTTCACCGCAAAGGATCCCAAACAGGCCACAATATCCCGGGGCTGGCCCCGGCGAGCAGGACCTAAGGCCCGATGTGCCCCCTCCACTGCCACCTCACAGGTCCCCGCAGCATCCCCCCGCTCCAGCAGGAAATGGCATACTTTCTTAATCGCCGCCAAACTCCTCCGTCTCAGGAAGGCCCCGCACTCTCAGGTTATTCCGCCTGGAGCGGTTCTCCAAATCCTCGATTTTATCTCGCAGCAGCCCTTGCTCCAAGAGGCACTGTTGCATGCGGGCCTCCACCTCCGTATCTTTTTCGGCGCGTCGCTCCGTTTGTTCCGCCAGGGCCTCAACCCGATTGCCAAGGTCTCTAATAACTTGATGGCTCCTAGGGTTTCTTTCAACTCACTCCGCATAGCACCAATGTCTCTCTTGAGTGAGCGCATCCAACCCCAAATGTCGCCACGGGTACAGCTGTCCCCTGCTCGTTCCGGCTCTTCCTCCATTTCCTCAGCAAATTCCACATGCTCAGATGTCTCACAGCCTGTTCTCTCCGCTTTTGCGGCATAGGAGGACTGAAATCGGGCCAATTTTTTGTTGACCGACATCTTGCCACCTTTTCACCTCCGTGCACCGAAATAACAGGTTGGGGGGAAAGGCTGGCCGCTAATTTCCAACGTTATAACTGCGTCCCAACGGGAGCTCCAAAATCAGGCAGCCATCTCCGAGATGACGTCACTTCCTCCCCCTCACCAAGCTGCCTTTTGAGCCTCTGGCTACCTGCCGTATGCGTTACCTCTCCAGGAAGGTTGTCTTCCTAGTGGTGCTCACCTCTGCACGCAGTGTCAGTGAGCTTCAGGCCTTAGTGGCTGAGCCACCCTACACCAGGTTCTATAAGAACAGGGTCGTGCTTCGCACCCAACCCAAATTCCTTTCGAAGATGGTGTCCACGTTTCACTTCAATCAGGAGGTGGTGCTCCCCACCTTCTTCTCACGGACCCATGCCAACAAGGTGGCGACTATTCTCCATACATTGTAAGAGGGTCCTGTCCTTCTACCTGCAACATACCCAGAGCCACTTCAAAGCCTCACAGCTTTTCTTTTCCCACAGCCCCAGTCGCCTGAGGGAGGCTGTTACTAAGTGGATCCTGTACACTTGGGTGGCAGACTGCATTGCCTTCGTCCACAAACAAGCTGGGCTCTCGGAGTGCTGGGTCATGGCAAACAGCGTCAGGGCTATGGCGACCTCTGTTGCAAGCTTGCACTCTGTTCCTATGGCAGACATCTGCCAGACCACCACCTGGTCCTCAGTCCACACCTTTGCAGCACACTACTGCCTGGAAAGGGAGTCCCAATGGAATATCACCTTCAGCCAAGCCTGTACTCCATAATCTCTTTGGGGGTCTATGCAACTCCTACCTGCTGACCCTTCTTGTTCAGGCTACCGGAGTGATGGTTCTTCCTGGACACTGGGGTCCTTAGAGTCTCTCCTCAGACTCGCTTGTGGCTGCTCATGGCTGGGCCATATTTTCTACAGGTTCTTGGTAGTCTGTAGCTAGGTAATCCCATATGTGAGGACTGACTTCCTGCTTGCTCCTGGAGAAAGCATAGTTACTTGCCTGCAATAAGTGTTCTCCAGGGACAGCAGGAATCAGTCCTCACAACCCTCCCTCTTCCCCATGTTGTAATTTTTGCCCTCTTCTTGTCTGCTCTAGCTATGTCATCTGACTGAGTAAGATGGCACCCTTAGGCAGGAAGGGGGCCATGCATGAGTGATGGCATCTCCCAAAGGTTTTCTTTGAAAGCTGAGGAGATGCTTCCGCAAGGGCTCCGTCGGCGCTGATGTCACCCATATGTGATGACTGATTCCTGCTGTCCCTGGAGAACACCTGTTACAGGTGAGTAACTATGCTATTTGCATGCTGGTTTACTTTATAAAAATAAATTGTTTTTTAGCATTTCCTGTGTGTTCAGTTAATTTATTTACTCCTCTTTTTGCATATAAGGGATATTGGTGGTCAGTACTGGGTAGGGAAGAGAGGGACAGTGGATAGGAGAAAGGCTAGGATCTTGGGTATGCGGAGGTAGAGAGGATCTCATAGGAAGGAAATGGGAAAGGACACAGAGGGAGGGGTTGGAACTTCAGTGAGGGGAGGAAAGAAGGATCAGAGAAGGGAGGAGGAGAAAGAGGGAGAGGGATTCAGGATTGGGAGGAATAATTCTCCGGGAACCAGCAGGAAGTCAGTCCTCACATATTGGTGACGTCAGCACCGATGGAGCCCTCGTGGAAACATCCCCCAGCTTTCAAAGAAAGCCTTTGGGAGATGCCACCATGCATGCGTGGTCCCCTTCCCACCCAAGGGTGCCATTTTTCTCAGTCATCTTTTTTCCGCGGAGCCCTTCAGATGTTCGTCTTTCTTGTCCCCGGAAAAAGTTGATTTTTCTCTCCGAGTTTCATACTTGCCTCCGGTATCGCACCGGTACTCCTTCCTGCCACCCGACCTCGCTGCCTTAACGTCGAGTTCGGTTCTATTTTTGTAGTTCTTCATTCTTTAATTTTCTGGCGTCTTTGTGCCTTTTTTCTCAACTGGCAGCTTGGCGAGTCTTTGACCTCGCAGAGGTATTTTTTCCCCCCATGGCTACCAGTGGCTTTAGGAAGTGTGATCGGTGCTCAAAAATTATGTCTTTAAGCAACACACATGCCTGCTATCTCTGCTGCCTTGGGCCGGACCACGATCCTGCAGCATGCGGTCTTTGCAAGAGTATCTCCAGCAAGACCCTCAAGAGCCGCCAGCAGCAGCATGATACATTTTCCCCGAGTCCCTGGCGCTTCCGAAGGCCAGGAGCTTGTCTGAAGCTTTGACACCTCAGGCGGATCCTTCCAAGCCTGAGCCCCGCCGTGGGTCTTCTGAAAGGGGGTCTCCCTCGAGGTAACCCAGGAAGAAGAAGAAACCCTCAAAGGCGGCGTTGGATGGATCTGACTTATCGGGTGCCCCCAGGGCCAGGTCTCGCAGTCTGAGACGCTTGTCCAAGGCATTGGAGAAGGAGCAGCCTGCAAAGATCCCCTGGAAGGAGTTGACCTCAGCCTGGCCTCGGTTGCCAGACACCATCCTCGTCAAAGATTCCGCTTCAGGGGAGCCGGCACTGGGCCCAAGTCCCTCGGTGCCCATGCCGAAGGCTGTTGAACCTTCTGGCCTGGAGTCCAGAATGGCAGCCCAGGAGCACAGTTTGTCTGCCTTCATGGACCATCATCGGGTGCTGTTGTCTGGTACGACCGATTCATCTGCCCGGACTACTGGGCCCTTGATGTCGAAGACATCCTCGGAGGCCGAGCCGATCCTCAAGGTCCTTCAGCCTCGAGTCGATCCTCGGCTGAGGTTTCGATCCGATTCCCGCTCGACGGGACCGCAGTCATCCCTGGCAAGTGTGCCAGGCACCGGCCACAGAGCATTGGGAGCCCTGAGACCCACGGAGCAGCCCTACTACAAGTCCTCAACGGACTACTCTGAGTTGGAGATGGAGGATTAGGAGTCCCCCGATATCTGTCGCCACCATCCGTGTATCGATGTATTGAGTCCTCTGGAGCCTGGTCTTCCAGAAATCACACCTGCCGCATAACTCCATGGTGGTGGAGTCGGCCATGCGTCGGCTGAAAAGTCAAAAGATGCACTCTGTGCCCCTGGTAGGGAGGCCCACACCTTGGATGCCCTCAGCAGAAAGTGTTACCAGGGCTCTTCGACCGCATCCAGGTCTACCAGCTGTAATGGGCATGTCGCTCCTGCCCGGCCTTAGGGCTAAAGACAGGAGCGGCGGTCTGATGCTTCGTGAGGAAGGAGAGTAACCTGTATCCAGGGGATGCTGGGTATTGTAGTTCCTGCTCCTCTCGCTCCGAAATAAAGAGTTGTAGTTATGGGGTTTCCAGTATATTTATTATAGTAAAGGATATTGTTCCATCACATGGCAAATAAATGCAAACAAAATAGGTGCTTCAAATGCTAACAGGAAAACTTAGGATAAAGGCAACTTAAAGTATAACTGCTTCTTTTCACTTCTAAGCAAATTACTCACTTTGCCCCAAGAGGTCAGTTAGTTTCACTGCAGCCTCTTTCAGCCACTGTTACCTTCACAGTGCTGGGGAATCAGGTGCACATAATTAGAGCTTTCTCAGCAAGGCAATACAACAGCTCCGTAGCATTCATTTCACATGCGGTAAAAAGCAGTTTCCTTCAGCTTGGCATCTCTACACAGCAGACCGTGCAATCCATGCTCTCACAATCTGGTAAGTCTGTATTATCTTGTGTTAATTCTTCAAGCTGTATGGAATTACTGGCTTCTGGTAACACTGGCTGTCTTCTAGCTTGCAACTCTAAAAACTGCTTAAAACTCTGTAGGAGCAATTCAGCCTGCTGTTTGGGAGATAGGGAATTGCTATCAGCTATACAACTTCCCTCTGGCTTAAGGCTGTTTATTTTCTCCTCTCTTAGATTAATAGTGTCAGAGTAACTGCTAGTCTCTTTTGCTAATGTTTCACACACAGGAGAGTTAGCTTTACGTTCAGCCTGGAAACTTTGTGGCCATTCACTTACTTGTTGCCATGCCGTTCTGACTTCAGATGGCTCCAACGTTCTCCAGCTGTTAGAATGTTTGTTGCTCTCTGGCTCAAACGGTACTTCACAGAATGATTGTTTTCTTTCTTGTGCCTGCCTTGAAGGCTTCCTTTCCCAGGGCTGTGCCTTCCAACGGTTGTCTGTTTCAGGGCTAGGTCCTCTCTCCTTGGGACTTCTACTCACTGCCTCTGAATAGAACTTTGCAGGTCTCCTTCCAATGCCAGGTTCCCAAGTATCAGCATACTGTTTTCTGGACTTCCAATCATTCTTCCTCTTCTCCTTCTTTCTCTTCTTCTCCGTCTCCTTCTCCTCATTCCTCTCAATCCCATTCCGACTAGCAAAGCCATGCTCTGGTTTAAAACCACGTTCTCTCCTGGACACGCCCCTTCCAAGGGCAGGGTGTGCCCAATCAGGACTGCAGGACTCCTCCCCTGGGCTGGTCTCCATGCTCAGCTCTGTGGAATAGAGTCTCTCTTTCTTCCTTGGTTTCTCAAATAGGCATAAATCCTGCTGAACCTCAGGATTTTCATCCGTTTCCATAGGCTCAGGAGGGCGCTGTTCACCACAGATCCCCCCCCTTAAGATATCACGGGCTGGCATCTGACCAGAGGCACAGCACGTGATTCCACTCCGGGGTCTGGCGTTGATCTGTGCCCTCTCTACCACTTTCCTGTCTTGCACTACGGTGGCTACCTGAGCTAGGGCTGTTCTATCATGCCAAGGCTTCAAAAGGTTAATATGATACACTTGTTGGCGTCCTTTCCTATTCTTCACGAGATAAGACACTGGACCGACTGGCCGGACCACGGTACATGGGCCTTTCCATTGGCTCTCAAATTTCGGGTCTGGGCCTGCCACCATCACGATGACCTTGTCTCCCACAGCTAACTGGCGCGGCCATGTGCCTTGGTCATAATAGGCCTTCTGTCGTCGCTGATTGTGTCGTAAATTGACTTCCGCCACTTGTGTGGTGCGGCGTAAGCGACCTTTTAGATCCTTAAGAAATTCTGGTACTCCCACTTCATGTACGTCGGGCTCTACCCACTGTTCCTTCAGGATATCTAATACCCCACGGGGTGATCGACCATACATAAGTTCATATGGCGCTGTCCCTAGGGACGACTGCTTCCTTTCCCTGCAAGCGTAGAGGACGAAGGGTAGCATCGTATCCCAGTTGGCCATATGTCCTTCTAAACTGCGGCGCAGCATCCTTTTAATCGTCTGATTTTGTCTCTCCATTAGCCCATTGCTTTGTGGATGATAGGCTGAGGTCTTGACATGGCGGATATCAAACGCTTCCCAAACTTGGGCTAAATACTTGGAAAGGAAATTGCTTCCTCTGTCTGTCAGAACTTCGCGAGGGAAGCCCACCTCGCAAAACAGTTTGATCAGTTCAGCCGCCACGGCCTTAGCGGATATATTACGTAGTGGCATGGCCCAAGGAAATCGTGTCGCTTGGTCTATGACCACTAAAATATATTGAAATCCCCTCGGTGTCTTGATTAAAGGACCAACAATGTCCATAGCCATTCTATGGATGGGTTCTGTAATGACCGGGGTTGATATCATTGGCACTTCTTTTGGGTGGATGGCAGAGACGCGCTGGCATGTTGGACAGGCTTCACAGAACCTTGCTGTTTCTTTGAAAACACCCGGCCAATAGAACCTTGCCAGGATCTGATCCAACGTACTTCGGATGCCCTTGTGTCCTCCGACCGGATGGTCGTGGGCCAGCCTCAAAACCAAGTTTTTGAAGGTTGCAGGCACCACCACCTGTTTGCGCGTATCGCCCGTATAGGGATCCTTGCTCTCTCTGTACAAAATACCGGTGTCCAGAAAAAACCTTGGTAGGGTATCCCTATCACTCTGGGCCCATTTAAATACCTGACTTAAGGCAGGGTCGTCCAGTTGTTCGTTGGGGAAGGTTGGAAATTTCCCAACTAGTTCTTCGGGCACCCAGGGCAATTCCTGGCCAGCCTGAGTTTCTGCCCTATGCTGAGAACGTTCTTGTCTACCATTACGCTTCTGCGCTTTTGTTTTCTTCACCTTCTCTTCTGGTGCGGCTATTAAATCCTCATGGGAAGGAAGACTTCTAAATGCCTCATCAGTAGGGTCTTCTCCCTTCTCTGAGTCCTTAACTTGGGCTCTTGTAGCTACCAGCGCTCCCTTAGGGGTTAGGCCTTGTCTTATTTCTCTATAAAAATAGGGCCAATCCCTTCCTAAAACCATAGGGTTTGGTAGCTTGGGTACTACCGCAATGGGAATTTTCTTAAGCACACCTAGCGCTTTCACCTGAAGGTTGTATACAGGGTATAGTGATGTACCTCCATGTACGCAGCGGATCTTCACATTGCGAACAGGCTGAATTGCTACCCCTGATGCTTGGATTTGCTGCCACAGTGCCTTGGAGAGCATTGTCTGCTCCGCGCCAGAATCCAATAACGCGGTAGTAGCAATTCCCTGCACCTCTACCTCAATGAGAAATCCTTCTCGGGTTTTTTGTGCACTTTCTGCTACTAAGGCAGTCTTAAAACAATTCATCTGTATATGCCCTTCTCGCCCACATTTAAAACATTTCCTAGGCGGAAACCTAGCCTTCAGAGTTGGCATACACATTTTGCTTGCTTCATTCTGAAATTTCCACTTCCTTTCTGACTCAGGTATTGCTGCCCCCTTTAAATCACTACTACTTTCATGAGCCATTACCTTGGCCTCTAAGAAGCGTTCTGTGAGGTCTACTGCCTCCTGTGGGGTTTTGCAGCTTTGCAGAATCAGGAAGGTTTTTATTTCATTGGGTACAGCATTCATGTATTGCTCTACAATTAAGCTTTCCAATATAGACTCTTTAGTCCTATTCTCTGGATTAAGCCATTTATTTAACAACATGCTTATCCTGTATACTAAGGCTTTCGGTGTCTCACCCTGTTTTAATTTAACCGCTCGCAGGAGATTATGGTAGGCTAGCGGTGTAAGGCCTAGCCTTTCCCGGACCGCTCTTTTCACCTCCTCATAATTTCCGGCAAGGTCAGGTGGCATGCTCCTATAGGCAGCCATTGCTTCTCCAGTAAGGGAAGCTGCAAATCTGATGGCCCAACACTCTTTTGGCCATGCACTTAACTGTGCCACTCTTTCAAAACACTCAATAAAATTATCAACATCCTCATTGTCCTTTAACTGGCCAAAATTAAACATAGTCCCTGCGTTTAGACTATGCGCAGCTGTAGCAGAAAAACCTGGGGGAACAGATGGTTTCTCCTGTGGCGTCTTCTGCTCAGCTACCCACGCTTGTAGCATGTCCAGTAGGGGTCGCTGCTGAGCCTGCAGGGCAGCAGCACTCTTTTCCTGGAACTCTAGACTCAAGTCTCGCTGTCTCTCGAGTTGAGCGGCCATCCATTTAAATATCTCTGCTGGATCCAGAGACATCTTTAGTACCTGTGAATACAAACAGACAAAAAAAAAAACCAAGTGCGGTACCTCACACTTTAAAATTAAAAAAAAAAAACTTTTCCTTTTTTTTTTTTTTCAACTAGCTGGCAAACACTCTCAGCCCTGTATCCTTATCCTTTCCCAGGTGGATACTTATTACCTGGCTCAGGTGTTGCCTCACGCTTTCCACAACCTCGTTGCAGCTGACACTCCGATGCTGGGACTCTTTCCTTCCTTTCAGGATGGTCTGCACTCGGGGTCTTTCTTGCAGTTGCTTTTCTGTAGTTTTCTGCGCGGCACCTTGTGCATGCGTGGAATATCCTGCCACGTAGCCACTTGCGGCGCTCCTGCCCGGCCTTAGGGCTAAAGACAGGAGCGGCGGTCTGATGCTTCGTGAGGAAGGAGAGTAACCTGTATCCAGGGGATGCTGGGTATTGTAGTTCCTGCTCCTCTCGCTCCGAAATAAAGAGTTGTAGTTATGGGGTTTCCAGTATATTTATTATAGTAAAGGATATTGTTCCATCACATGGCAAATAAATGCAAACAAAATAGGTGCTTCAAATGCTAACAGGAAAACTTAGGATAAAGGCAACTTAAAGTATAACTGCTTCTTTTCACTTCTAAGCAAATTACTCACTTTGCCTCTTTCAGCCACTGTTACCTTCACAGTGCTGGGGAATCAGGTGCACATAATTAGAGCTTTCTCAGCAAGGCAATACAACAGCTCCGTAGCATTCATTTCACATACGGTAAAAAGCAGTTTCCTTCAGCTTGGCATCTCTACACAGCAGACCGTGCAATCCATGCTCTCACAATCTGGTAAGTCTGTATTATCTTGTGTTAATTCTTCAAGCTGTATGGAATTACTGGCTTCTGGTAACACTGGCTGTCTTCTAGCTTGCAACTCTAAAAACTGCTTAAAACTCTGTAGGAGCAATTCAGCCTGCTGTTTGGGAGATAGGGAATTGCTATCAGCTATACAACTTCCCTCTGGCTTAAGGCTGTTTATTTTCTCCTCTCTTAGATTAATTGTGTCAGAGTAACTGCTAGTCTCTTTTGCTAATGTTTCACACACAGGAGAGTTAGCTTTACGTTCAGCCTGGAAACTTTGTGGCCATTCACTTACTTGTTGCCATGCCGTTCTGACTTCAGATGGCTCCAACGTTCTCCAGCTGTTAGAATGTTTGTTGCTCTCTGGCTCAAACGGTACTTCACAGAATGATTGTTTTCTTTCTTGTGCCTGCCTTGAAGGCTTCCTTTCCCAGGGCTGTGCCTTCCAACGGTTGTCTATTTCAGGGCTAGGTCCTCTCTCCTTGGGACTTCTACTCACTGCCTCTGAATAGAACTTTGCAGGTCTCCTTCCAATGCCAGGTTCCCAAGTATCAAACAATCCAAAATTTCACTGCAATAGTACCTCTCAAAAGCTTAATATTTTTTGTTGGAGCTAAGCCGTGGGAGGGATATGATGTTTAACTTATCCCCCAACCAAACTGCTAGCTACTTTTTTTCTTTTTTGGTCCTGTGTTATTTAGACCGTGCCTTTTAAATATAAAAATAAAACCTTTTTGTTACTTAACTGAAGTTTCTTAGTATTTCCGAACGATTCCGTTGCTCAAAAAGTATCCAGTAGCATGACGCGCGCGTTTCGAGCCATCGGGCCCTGTATCAAATGCTGTTAAACTACTTTTATTCAGGCAACGAAGTATCCAAAAACGCCGTCTATGCGGCCAAGGTACATTTCTTACTCCATGAATGCGGAAGAAAGCTTTCACGTATTTAAACAGGAGCCATCCAATGAGAACAGGGAACACCCCACTGGTTAGGGGAATCCCTGTGCTGATTGGTCCAATGATGAAAACGTCAAAAATTACGTCAAAGGATGCCTTGCCATTCAATTTCACGGTTAAGTCCGCCCGGTTCTACTGATGCCAATTGGAAGATCCACCGTTGTTCCAATTTATGCAATTTTTGGTAGCGGTTTCCTCCTCTGGGATCCAGTGGAGTATGATCGATAATCGTCCATTTTAAATCCTCAAACCGATGGTTGTATGTGATGCAATGTGACACTATTGGTGCAGTCAACACTGCCTGACGTATTCGTGAAGCATGTTCATTTAAACAAATTTTAATTGGACGGGTAGTGTGACCTATATAGAGTAAAGAACACGGACAAACGATCATGTAAATCACAAAACTAGATAGGCAGGTGGTGTCCCAATGTCTCATAAATTTACATTGTGTTTTCGGATGAACCCATTGAATTCCCGTTAGGGAAGAAACACAATGTTTACACTTATTGCAGGTGACATGACCAATCGTTACTGACTGCCAATTTAGCCGATCAGATGCTAAAGATGTCTTCATTATCATGTCTCCCAGATTTCGCCCCCGGGAGAAAGCTAATTGTAAAGGTTTATTAAAACATTCTAACATTTGTAATGTCTGCCAGTGTCGTTTTAAAATCCGTGAGACTGCCGAACTGCCTTCAAAAAACGGGAGAACCCCCACTATTGTGTCTGATGAAGTTTGTTTATCAGCTGTATATTGCGGGTCTAATAACCACTCGCGATGTGTAAACCGTGTTCTTTTCATTGCAGTATGTACCACCTCAGGGGGATAACCTCGTTCTATTAATCAATCATTAAGGTCTCGGGCATGAATCATAAAGTCTTGTAAAGTAGCACAATTTCGCCGAAGGCGTAAAAATTGCCCATAAGGCAAACCTCTTCGTAGAGGACCAGGATGATAACTCCGAAAATGCAGGAGGCTGTTACGCTGAACAGTTTTTCTGTAGAGTGTAGTATGAAGATGTCCATCCAATATTGTAATTTGAAGATCTAGAAAGGCAATAGTAGTAGAATGGATGTGCGCTACAAACTGAATGTTGGCCCTTAAAGTATTTAACCAAGTCAAAAAAGCAGTGAGAGATGTCTTGCATGATGTCCAAATGAAAAACACGTCATCTAGGAATCTCTTCCAAATCAAAATTTTAGAAAATTCTGATGATGTTTGAATCTGCGTTCTCTCCATCTCATCCATGTATAAAGTGGCTATTGAGGGGGCACTCGTAGCCCCCATTGCAATGCCAGATATTTGATGATAATATACTCCCCCTGATAGAAAATAGTTCCTTGTTAACACCAATTCAATTAATTGGAGCAGAAAAGATTTTGGTATTCTAACTGGCGCAGATTGAAAGTATTTCTCCAATAATGTTAATGCCTCAGTTTGATCTATTTTGGTATAGAAAGATACCACGTCTAAAGTGACCAAAAAAGCTCCAGAAGGAACAATCACTGTTGATAACATCTGCAAAAGGTGCGTGGTGTCTCGAATAAATGAGGCAACTTGACTGGCCTCTTTTTTCAAGAAGAAATCACAAAAAATAGAGAGAGGCTCTAACACTGAATCTCTACAGGAAACTATAGGACGTCCCGGATGCGATGTCAAAGATTTATGGATCTTCGGTACAAGATATATAGTCGGGATTCGCGGAGAGGTTTTTATAAGAAAACGATGTTCCTTTGGTGTAATCCAATGATTATATAAAGCTCCCTCCACTAATAATTTTATTTCAGATAATAAAGCAGTAGTAGGGTCTTCTGCTAATTTTCGATACGTCGTATTGTCTTCCAAATGTTGGCGTAAAGATGCCGTGTAATCATCCAAAGATTGTAGCACTAATGCGCCCCCTTTATCTGCTCTTCGTACTATCAAATTGGAATCGGACATAATGTCAGAGAGAGCCTTCCAATCTTCTTTATTTAAATTAGAACGATGTGGAATAGGTGTAGCTTCCAAATGTGCTAAATCTCGCAATACTAGAGATTGATATGTAAGTAAAATTGGATTCAGTGGCACTGATGGAACCCAATGTGAAACTGGCTTAACGATTGATAAATCTAGAGTAGCAGGTTTATCATGAAAAAAAGAAATGATTTGAAGTTTCCGAAAAAATCTCTGCAGGTCCTCTGCAGGTCCTCTACGAAGAGGTTTGCCTTATGGGCAATTTTTACGCCTTCGGCGAAATTGTGCTACTTTACAAGACTTTATGATTCATGCCCGAGACCTTAATGATCGATTAATAGAACGAGGTTATCCCCCTGAGGTGGTACATACTGCAATGAAAAGAGCACGGTTTACACATCGCGAGTGGTTATTAGACCCGCAATATACAGCTGATAAACAAACTTCATCAGACACAATAGTGGGGGTTCTCCCGTTTTTTGAAGGCAGTTCGGCAGTCTCACGGATTTTAAAACGACACTGGCAGACATTACAAATGTTAGAATGTTTTTAATAAACCTTTACAATTAGCTTTCTCCCGGGGGCGAAATCTGGGAGACATGATAATGAAGACATCTTTAGCATCTGATCGGCTAAATTGGCAGTCAGTAACGATTGGTCATGTCACCTGCAATAAGTGTAAACATTGTGTTTCTTCCCTAACGGGAATTCAATGGGTTCATCCGAAAACACAATGTAAATTTATGAGACATTGGGACACCACCTGCCTATCTAGTTTTGTGATTTACATGATCGTTTGTCCGTGTTCTTTACTCTATATAGGTCACACTACCCGTCCAATTAAAATTTGTTTAAATGAACATGCTTCACGAATACGTCAGGCAGTGTTGACTGCACCAATAGTGTCACATTGCATCACATACAACCATCGGTTTGAGGATTTAAAATGGACGATTATCGATCATACTCCACTGGATCCCAGAGGAGGAAACCGCTACCAAAAATTGCATAAATTGGAACAACGGTGGATCTTCCAATTGGCATCAGTAGAACCGGGCGGACTTAACCGTGAAATTGAATGGCAAGGCATCCTTTGACGTAATTTTTGACGTTTTCATCATTGGACCAATCAGCACAGGGATTCCCCTAACCAGTGGGGTGTTCCCTGTTCTCATTGGATGGCTCCTGTTTAAATACGTGAAAGCTTTCTTCCGCATTCATGGAGTAAGAAATGTACCTTGGCCGCATAGACGGCGTTTTTGGATACTTCGTTGCCTGAATAAAAGTAGTTTAACAGCATTTGATACAGGGCCCGATGGCTCGAAATGCGCGCGTCATGCTACTGGATACTTTTTGAGCAACGGAATCGTTCGGAAATACTAAGAAACTTCAGTTAAGTAACAAAAAGGTTTAATATTTATATTTAAAAGGCACGGTCTAAATAACACAGGACCAAAAAAGAAAAAAAGTAGCTAGCAGTTTGGTTGGGGGATAAGTTAAACATCATATCCCTCCCACGGCTTAGCTCTGACAAAAAATATTAAGCTTTTGAGAGGTACTATTGCAGTGAAATTTTGGATTGTTTGGTCATTTATTGTTTTCACTGGGGGTTGGTGAGAGGTTCCCAAGTATCAGCATACTGTTTCCTGGACTTCCAATCATTCTTCCTCTTCTCCTTCTTTTCTCTTCTTCTCCGTCTCCTTCTCCTCATTCCTCTCAATCCCATTCCGACTAGCAAAGCCATGCTCTGGTTTAAAACCACGTTCTCTCCTGGACACGCCCCTTCCAAGGGCAGGGTGTGCCCAATCAGGACTGCAGGACTCCTCCCCTGGGCTGGTCTCCATGCTCAGCTCTGTGGAATAGAGTCTCTCTTTCTTCCTTGGTTTCTCAAATAGGCATAAATCCTGCTGAACCTCAGGATTTTCATCCGTTTCCATAGGCTCAGGAGGGCGCTGTTCACCACAGTGCCTGCGAGACCTGGCGAAGGAACTTGCCAGGTTCTCAGCTCGTCTCTCTGAGGAAACCCCTACAGCGATTCAAGAACTTGGCCAAGGCCGTCCGTGAGTGCTCCATGTTTATGTCTCGGGCATCCTATGATGGGTTTGAGTTGGCGGCTCGAGTAGTGGCATCAGTGCACAGAGCTAAGCTTGGCTACAGTTGTCCAACCTTGAGCAGTGGGTTCAGAACAAATTGGTTTATGTCCCATCCCAAGGAGAGAACCTCTTTTGCAAACCCAAGGCTGCTGATGTGGCGTCCGAGTTCATGATGAGGACCAGGCTCTAAAAAGACCGCTGCCCCTCCCCGAAGGAAGGGTTCGAGTAAAAAGTCCTTCTACCCGAGGAAAGGGGCTGCTTACAGAAACTACCCACCTTTTCAGGCCTCCCCAGCTCCCCAAAAGGGTCAGCAGGCCAAGGGACATGGACATGGGCATGGCCCTTATAAGCAGAAGGCTCCAAAACACCAGGCACCGGCTCTGGCCTAGCCAGGGGAGAGTTTTTGACTCCTTGAACATAGCATCTCTTCCCCAAGGAGATAGCAGCCTGCAGGGGAACATCTAGCCCACTATGCCCAGAGGTGTTTGACCATCACCACAGACTCCAGGGCACTTCGGGTGATCAGGGAGGGTTTCCTCCTCCACCTGACTCAGACACCTCCCCTTTATTTTCCAGGAGAGCACCCCAGGTCTCCCCTCCACCAGGACCTTCTACTGAAGGAGTTGGCAGGTCTTCTCGAGGACAACGCGGTGGAACCGGTGCCCCACCATCTCAAGGGCAACAGGTTCTACTCCATGTACTTGTGCCAAAAAGAACAGGGGGCCTAAGGCCCATCCTCGACCTGCGCAACCTCAACAAATTCCTGGTGAGGGAGACGTTCAAGATACTCTCCCTTGGAACATTGTTGCTCTACCTCCATTAGGGAGATTGTCTATGCTCCTTAAACCTCAAGGATGCCTATACCCACATCCTCATTCACCCCACCCACAGGCAGTACCTGCGGTTCATAGTGGGGGGCGGGCACAGAGTGCCCCCTTTCTGCTTGACTTTTACCCCAAGGATCTTCACATAATGTCTGACAGTAGTGGCCACCTTTCTCCGTCTCCAGAGAGTCTTTGTCTTCCCCTACCTGGATGACTGGCTCATAAAGGGAGCCATGGCCTCAGAGGTGCCGCAGGCCGTCGCATGCACCATCCAGGTTCTGCAGCACTTGGGCTTTGTCATAAACTACCCCAAGTCTCACCTCCTCCAGACACAATGTCTGGAGCTCATCAGAGCAAAGTTGGACACCCTCCAGTCAAAGGCCTTCCTGCCTAGGGTCCGAGCCGACCCTCAGGACTCTGGCATGGGACATACAGTATCATCCCTCGGTGCCCGCTCGGCTTCTTCTGGATAGTCTTGGGCACATGACCTCCACTGTCCACATCACCCCAGACGCTCGCCTTCACAGTGGTGTCTCCAGGAGCAGTGGACTCAAGCCACGGGGCTCCTCCGAGACAGAGTCTCCGTAACCTGCCAACTCTTGGACTCTCTGGTCTGGTGGCAGTCTCTCCAGTATCTCGAGGCAGGCATGCCTTTTCAGGCCCAAGCCCCTCCAGGGTCCTCACCATTGACGTTTCCCTGCTTGGCTGGGGAGCCCACTACAAGTAGCTCTGCACCCAGGGCAGCTGGTCACCAGGCGAGAGAACCCTGCAGATCAACCTCCTGGAGCTGCGGGTGATATACTTAGCCCTGCAAGCATTTTGCCACCACCTGCATCACCAGCTGGTGCTGGTCCAGACGGACAACCAGATGGCAATGTTCTATGTAAACAAACGGGGGTACATGGTCCCGTGTCCTCTGTCAGGAGGCAGTGGTCCTCTACTCATACACAATCCAACAGGGTATCCTCCTGCGGGCAGTATACCTACCAGGCCAGAACAACCTGCTGGCCGACAGGCTGAGCAGGGTCTTCCAGCCGCACGAGTGGCAGCTGGACCCCAGGGTGGCCGACCGACTCTTTCAAATCTGGGGGAAACCCGTGATAGACCTGTTCCCACCCCGGACAACTTCCAGTAGTCCACTTCTGTTCCTGACAGGCCCATCCCTCCAGGGTGGCAGCGGACGCGTTCCTCGTCTTATGGTTGGAGGGCCTCATGTACATCTTCCCTTCCATGCCACAGATTGCCCAGACCTTGTTCAGGACCATTCATGACAGGGCCTTGCTCATCCTGATAGTCCCTCAGTGGCCCAGGCAACTAACGGTGGAGACCCCCATCCCATTGGGGAACTCTCTGGGAGTTCTGTCTCAGAAAGGGGGCTCTCTTCTGCACCCTAACCTGGGATCCCTGTTGCTGACAGCGTGGCTGCTGAAAGAGTGACCCTCGCCTCTTTTGACCTCTCAGGTGAGGTAGAGGAGATCCTGCTGGCCTCTCGCAAGGCTTCTACTAGGAAAGCTTATGCTCTCAAATGGTGCAGGTTCTCGGCCTCGTACGCCGAGCACTGGACTGACCAGTTCTCCTGCCCGGTGGGTTTGAGGTTACAATACCTCCTCCACCTTTCGCAATCTGGGCTCAAGTCTAACTCCATCTGGGTGCACCTTAGTGCCCTGGTGGCGCAACACCACCCGGTGGATGGCAAGCCCCTCTCAGTCCAGCCGTTGATGACCCGCTTTCTTAGGGGTCTGCTCTTATTGAAGCTCCCGGTTTGCCCTCCAGCGACCAAATGGGACCTCAATGTGGTTTTGGGGCGACTCACTTGCCCATCCTTTGAGCCTCTGGCTACTTGCCACCTACGATACCTCTCTTGGAAGGTGGCGTTCCTGGTTGCACTCACCTCCGCTCACAGGGTTAGTGAGCTTTAGGCTTTAGTATTGGAGGCACCTTATACCAGGTTCTACAAGAACAGAGTTGTGCTCTGCACGCACCCAAAATTTCTTCCGAAGGTAGTATCATCCCATCTCCACCAGGAAGTAGTACTCCCTATCTTTTTTCCAAGACCTCACTCCAGTAGAGCGGAGACAGTCCTTCACACCTTGGACTGTAAGAGGGCTTTGTCCTTCTATATCCAGTGCCCTCAGGGCCCCACCACAAAGCTGCTCAGATTTTTGTCTCCTGCTACCCCAGTAGACTTGGGGAGGCGGTGATCAAGCATACACTGTCCACCTGGGTGGCAGATTGTATTATCTTCGCCTGTGAGCAGGCGGGGCTCCCACTGGAAGGCCGTGTCATGGCACAATGTGTCAGAGCCATGGCGGCCTTGGTGGCAAACTTGCGCTCCGTCCCATTGGAGAACATCTGCCAGGCCACCACCTGGTCTTCAGTCCATACCTTCGCAGCCCATTACTGCCTGGAAAGGGAGTCCCGACAGGACAGTGCCTTCGGCCTGGCTGTGCTTCGTAATCTTTTTGGGGTTTAGGCAACTCCTACCCTCCGACCCTTCTGTGTTCAGGCTACCGGAGTGCTGGTTTTTATTAGACACATGGGGACCTGCTGTGGTCTGTGGACACAAACTTAATTGCTGCTGCTCGCGACTCCCCGTGAGGGAGTCCAGGTTTTGTGCTATGGGCTTTCAATAGCCTGTAGCTGGGGAGTCCCCTATGTGAGGACCGACTTCCTGCTTGTTCCCGGAGAAAGAATTGTTACTAACCTGTAACAGTTGTTCTCCGGGGACAGCAGGAATCAGTCCTCACAACCCTCCCTCCTTCCCTTGGAGTTGCTCCTTTACCATCTTTTATTTTTGCCATCTTTTAGTTATGTTATCTGACTGATCAAGATGGCACCCTTGGGCGGGAGGGGGAACACGCATGCGTGGTAGCATCTTCCAAAGGCTTTCTTTGAAAACTGGAGGGATGCTTCCACAAGGTCTCTGTCGATGCCGACGCCACCCATATGTGAGGACTGATTCCTGCTGTCCCCGGAGAACACCTATTACAATTGAGTAACTACGCTTTTTCTCATACCCATAGCCCCTTCAATCCTGTCACACTCTTCCTACCTTGTTGTACCTCCTTTTATACCCACACTCATCCCCAACTCTCTGCACCCATTTTAATTCTTTTATTAACCCCAAAGCACTTCTGATCCCTTCACTTTCCTCACCTTCTTGCATTCCTGCTGAATTTCTAATTCCTTCTCTCTCAGAGCATCCCTTCCTATCTGATACCTTGACTCTCTCTCTGATCTACCTCCCTACATTCCTTCCTCACTCACACTGCCATCTCCACTTTACATCTCAGATGTGTCCGTCCCCTTTCTGCCTGGAGCTGCTGTTGCGCTTTGAACTATGCAGGACACTAGTGCTGTGCACTTCAAAATGTGACATCAGCTTTTGGCTTCGAGGGAGGAAGGGCACAGCCTGAGATGTTGCATTGCTGCTGTCAGTCTCTTCACAAGATAGCCTTGGTGCTGGGAGGAAGGAGACTAGGAAGATCACCACCACTGCCGCTGACACCAACACTTCTGCCATTGCCACACTCTGGGTTTTAGTCTCCCAAAGAGAAAGGCAAATTCTGAAAGAAGGACCAGGTTTTGCAGTCCTTACCACAGGTGATGCCATGGCTTTTCAGAATAAAATCTCAATCCTCTCTTTAAGCAGTTATTCCCATGACCTTTTTCCATTATGTTGATAGCTGGAAATTTTTAATTTGTCGCTCCTGGGTGTCGGAACACATTATAAAATTGTTGACATGTGGAAGATTCAAAGGTTGTTGTGCTCCGGTCGTTTTTGTTCATAGGCATCCTGCATGGAAAAGGATTTCACATATTAAACTCTGCCCTCCCTGCTCCCCCATGTATTGACTGGCAGATGGAAGGAGGGGAGGGTCAGCATGTTGGGCCATGTCCTCTTCTGCTGTTTAGAGGCATCTGCTGCATTGAGCCATGCAACTCACTGCAGCAGTTCGCCCTAGGCAGGAGAGGGAGAGGATGTAGTCCAACATGCTGTTGCTCTTCTTTTCTTCTCTCTCCTGCCACAAAATCATCAGCAAAAGGGGTGGGAGGGAGTAGGAATGGTATAGCCTTCATCTTCATGATCCCCTGGTCTCCTGTGGCAATGCCACAGAGACTGGCAAATTCTTTGGGAAGGAATGTTTTTTCCAGCTATTTCCATGGTTGCAAATTGTGGGAGACCAGGGCCCTATATTTGGAAGGAGAAAGACAATGAATCCAATGTCAAGAGACTGAGTTAATGTCAGGTATTGATCTTAAGGTGAAAAATATGCAGAATTGTGCATGGAATGACATTGTTTGAACATTAGCAGGTCCTTATATAAACCAGCTAAAAAATATGTGTAAGAAAAATATTCTTGTCACCAGATCCCTGTAAAATGCCCAAATTGTGTTTAAAGCATATGAACATCGAAGCTGGGTCAGAATAGTGGTTCATCCTGTCTCCAACAGTGGCCCCAGGGTTGTTAACACACACGGATCTTCACCAGAGCTGAACTAAATGCTCCCTTCAGATGTGTAATTATGTAGCATTTAGGCCTCTGTTCAGTCTCAAACATCTCACATTAAGAACCCTGCTAAACTGTTTGCTGTGACTACATCCCACATCAGCAGACTCCACAACTGAACTACCTGGTGACTAAAGAAGGATTTTCTTGCATTCATCTTGAAACTGCTAATACACAGAACATAAACAAAAAAACATAAATGCCATACTGGGTCAGACATAAGATCCATTAAGCCCAGTCTCCTGTTTCCTACAGTGGCCAATCCAGGTTACAAATACCTGGCAAGATCCAAGAAAGTAGATAATTTCCATGCTACTGAGCTCCAGGGATAATGGTTTATGGACTTTTCCTCCAGGAACTTGTCCATGCCTTTTTTTAAACACAGCTGTGCTAACTGCTTTTACCACGTTTCCAGCTACCAGCTCCAGAGCTTCACTAAGCATTGAGTGAAAAATATATTTTCTCCTATTTTAAATGTGCTACTTTGTCACTCTATGGTGTGTCCTCTAATCTTTGTACATTTTGAAAGTGTAAACAATCGATTTATGCTTGCCTGTTAGACTCCAATCAGGATATTATAGACCTCTATCTTCCCTCAGCTGTCTCTTCTCCAGACTGAAGAGCCCTAACCCTTTTAGCCTTTCCTCATATGAGAATCGTTCCATATGAGAATGACGAGCCTGGAGCGCATCCTAGTTGCCTTCCTGTTGCAGCAGAAGGCCCTGGTTCCAGGTGCCTCTGATTTCTCAAGGCCATTGATGTCCCCGTCCACCGTAGGTGCCTCGCCTTTGGAGGTACAGCTGATCCTTGAGCGGCATGCACTCTGGGTCAATTCCAGGGGTCGCTCCCAGTCCCCATTGGGGCATCAGGTGTCTCCCCAAGTGTTTCAGGCTTAGCGCTCTGGGAACCCTGGACCCTGTCGACTCCGCCACCTGGGCATCGATGCAATTCCTGCCGATCCTATGACTTCCTCTTTGAGTTGGACTCTGAGTTAGAGATGGAGGACGAGTCCCCAGACGCAACACAGCACAGGGATGCCCCTTCGGATCCCTTTCCTCTGCTGGAACATCGATGGTCCCCTCCAGAGGGCCTTTGTTTCCTCGACTTTGTATGGGACATGGGGAAGACTCTATCCTTCACCATCGAGGTGGAGGAGGAGCCTCGGGTGGAAGACCTCGAGATCCTCCAATACCTTCCCCTCCCAAGGAGGCTGTCACTGTCCCAGTGCCTCCTATCCTCGAGTACCTTTTGTTTAAGACATAGGAAACCTTGGTTATGGTACCCATAGTGAGCTGGCGGCTTGATTTGAGTCTGCAAAAGCCTGGGCTTTGAGAAGACCCAACTACCACTCAATTCCATGGTGGTGGAATCGGCCATGCGCTGCATTAAGAGCCAGAAGATGCATTCCTCAGTGCCCCTGGGTAAGGATGCATGCACCATGGATGTCTTTGATAGGAAATTTTACCAGGGCTCTGTGTTTGTGGCCCAAATCCAGTCTTACCAGCTGTACACGGGCATGTACTTGAGAGACCTGGTAGGGGAGCTTGCCGGGTTCTCGACTGGGCTCTCTGATGAACCTCTCCAGTGCTTCAAAAGCTTGGTATCCACAGTAAAGGAGTACTCCAAGTATGTTACTCATGCGGCCTATGACAACTTTGAGTCTGTGGCTTAGATAGCTACTGCGGACATTACTGCCCACTGCCTGGCTTGGCTGCAGTCCTTGGACTTGGAACAATGGGTTCAGGACAAGTTGGTCAATATCCCCTGCCAGGGAGACAGCCTCTTTGCCAAGCCCATGACTGAGAAGACTGCCAAGCTGGAGATAGAGTTGCTCTCCAGAACCAGACTCTCACAGAAGACCGTTGACCCTTCCTGTCAGAAGGTTTCAGAGGAAACAGCCCTTCTACCCGAAAAAGAAGGCGGTCTATGGGGGCTACCCCCAATATCAGGCCTACCAGACACCCACACAGGGGCAGCAGGCAGGGCCCTCATAGGTTTAAGACCCCCAAACCCCAACCAGTCCTGCAGCTGCAGCCTGGAGGGGGGGGGGGCTTTTGACTCTAGGACCCATAGCCTGTCTTCCCTTGGACGGTCCTACTCCGCAGCACATTGGAGGGTGACTCACATCTGTTGCCTTTCACTGGCCCAGCATCACCAGCAACGCCTGGGAACCTGCAAGTTGTGAAGGAGGGCTACCTCCTTCATTTTGAGCAAATGTCCCTTCCATTCTTTCTGGAAGAGCTTCCTCTAGACCCCCGCCATCAAGAACTTCCTCAGGGAGAGCTTCGCCCTCTCCTCACGGAACAGGCAGTGGAATTGTTCCCTCTGCCCCAGGTGGGCAGAAGGTTCTACTCCTGCTACTTTCTGGTTCCCAGGAAAGCAGGTGGCTTTCCCTCCATCCTTGACCTGTGGGATCTGAGAAAAGTTCAAAATGGTGTCCCTTGGGACATTGCTGCCATATCTCCAGTGGGGAGACTGGCCGTGCTCCTTGGATCTCAAAGATGCCTACACCCTCGTCCTGATCCACCCCTTGCACTGGCAGTATCTCTAGTTCATCATCGGAGGGTGTCACTACCAGTACAGAGTGCGCCCCTTTGGTCTCCCATCTGCCGCCAGAGTCTTCATAAAGTGCCTGGCAGTTATCGCCACCTTCTTGAGACTGCAAGGGGTTTTCATCTTCCCCTATTTGGACAACTGGTTGTTCAGGGGAGGGTTGCTCAGCGATGTTAATCAGGCCACCCAACATAACAGGTCCACCAAAGGAGCACTACACCACGTTGCTAGAAGATACCCAGTCCGAAATACGTGGTTTAACTGGAAGGATTCTTTTATTGAATAATAGATTGATATTTAACAGCAAAAAGCCCAAATAGCCCGGGCTATTTGGGCTTTTTGCTGTTTAAATATCAATCTATTATTCAATAAAAGAATTCTTCTGGTTAAACCACGTATTTCGGACTAGGTATCACCCAACATACCATCCAGGTGCTGGAGCAGCTGGGTTTTGTCATCAAGTACCCGAAGTCCCATCTGCAGTCTTCTCAGCATCTTGAGTTTATCAGAGTCCTTCCTGGACACATCTCAGGCCAGGGCCTTCCTTCCATCGGACTGGGCTTAGCACCTGGCATCACTGACCCAACAATCCAGGGCTGCTGTATGGACTTGGCCCATCAGATGCAAATGCGAAAGGCCCAGTGGATGCTCTGTACCCAATGGAAGGAAGTGACGGGGCACCTAGCAGACAGGGTCTGCGTGACCTCGCCCTTGACTTGAGTCCCTCACCTGGTAGTAATGACCAAAGAATCTCCTAGCCGTGCTTCCTTTTCAGGCTTCAGCGCATCAGCAGGTCGTCACCACAGATGCCTCCAAGCTTGGCTGAGGAGCCCACCTAAGTGGCCTCCGGACCTAAGGTCTGTGGTCAAGAGAGGAGATCCGCCATCAGATCAACTTCCTTGAACTATGAGTGGTGTCCAATGCCTGAGTCTTTCAGCGACAGTTGTCCAATGGGGTCATCCTCATCCAGATAGGAGGAACCAGGTCACGATGTTCTATATCAACAGGCAGGGCAGCACGGACTTGTACCTCCTTTACTGGGAGGCAGTTCTGCTCTGGAGGTTCGCCAGTGCTCGTGGCATGCTCCTTTGGGCAGTGTATCTCCTGGACCAGGACAACATCCTGGCGGACAAGCTCGGCAGAGTGTTGCAGCCTCATGAATGGGCTCCGAATACTCAGGTGGTCTGCAACATCTTCTGGAAGTGGGGCTAGTGGTGGATCTCTTCATTAGCCTCTCCAATGCCCAGCTGCCGCAGTTCTGCTCCAGAATTCCCTGCTGTGCTCAACTAGCATCAGATGCGTTTCTCTTGAGTTGGAGTGAGGGTCTCCTGTATGTATACCCTCCTACTCCTTGGTGACCAAGACCCTCTTCAAGATGCAGATGGATAGAGCCTCGCTGATCCTCCTTGCCCTGCGTTGGCCCAGGAAACCGTGGTTCCCCCTGCTGCTCCCGTCTCTCGAGAGCTCCCCCACTTCCATTCTGCTGTGTCCCAGATCTGATCGTACAGGAGGAGGGAACCCTCCTGCATCCCAACCTCAAGTCTCTGACCCTCACAGCGTGGATGCTGAAAGGATAGCTCTTTCCCAGTTCCACCTCCCCAGAGATGTGGAAGATGTTCTCCTCGCTTCCCAAAAGCACTCCACCAGACGTGCTTATGCCTTCAAGTGGCGCAGATTCTCCATCTGGTGTGCAGATGATAACAGGTTTAACCCATTTTCCTGCGCGGTGCAGACAGTCCTTGCCTACCTCCTGCACCTCTCCCATTCTGGTTTGAAGTCCAATTCCGTCAGAGTGCACCTGAGCATGCTGGTGGCATTCCATCATCAGATAGACAACCTCTGTCCATTCATCCCTTCATAGGCCGCTTCATGAGGGGCCGCTTTCTCTTTTGGCCTGGGATTCGCTCACCTACGGCGACTTGGGATCTCAATGTGATCCTTGGGAAGTTCATCATTCCCCCCTTCAAGCCGCTCGCGACCTGCCACCTCAAGTTTCCAGGAAAGAAATTCCTTTTCCTGGTGGCATTCACGCCAGCACACACAGTCTGTGAATGCAGGAGCTGGTGTTCTATTCTTCATATACCAGGTTCCACAGGAATAGAGTTGCTCTCTACACTCACCCTAAGTTCCTTCCCAAGAATGTTACCTGCACATGGCCTCACACCTTGGGGAGCCCCACGCCTGACCAGCTGCAGAGGGACGTGCCCCCGTTTGACCTCCCGGCACTCAAGAGTGCTGGTGGGTTCCTTTTTATCACAGCCATGGGGGAGGAGTCAAACGTTGCTCTTTACTCCTGTGGCTGTTCAGAGGTCAGTCAGAACTTCGGGCCTCCCTGGCTCCCTCTGCAGCTGATCAGGCACAGAGCCCCTTTTGGTGTGTGTCTGGGGGGGGGATTGGGGGCTAGAATGGGAACAGGAATAGGGGGATTAGGGGCTAGAATGGGAATGGGGGGCTAGAATGGAACGGGGTACTAGGGGTAGAATGGAAATGGAGGGGGGGTCAGGATTGGAAATGGGCTGATGTTGGGAGATGCGGGACTGGACTGGAAGTGAGGGGATGCTGGAGGGGACTGGAGGATGTTAATTGTTACATGTAAAATAGTTGATGAATGTATCCGTTCCATATAAACTGTTATGTTCATTGTAAACTGCCTTGATAAAATGGAAAGGCGGTATATAAAAAAAATGCCAAATAAATAAATAGGACTGGAAATGGGCTGATGCTGGGGGACTGGAAGGGAGCTGATGTTGGGAGGTACTGGAGGAAGACTGATACTGGGGGTTAGGACTGGAAATGGCCTGGGGATGAGGGACTGGGACTAGAAAGGAACTGATACTAGGGGGGGGGGTTAAGACTGGAAATGGGCTGCTGTTAGGGGATGGGTGACTGGAAGGGAGTGGTTGCTGGGAGGGACTTGAGGAGGACTGATACTTGGGTTGGGGGGGGGGACTCGAAATGGCCTGGGGATGGGGGACTAGGACTGGAAGGGAGCAGATGCTGGAAGGGACTGGAGGAGGACTGATACTGGGGGCCTAGGACTGGAAATGGGCTGATGGGGGGATGGGTGAATGGGACTGGAAGGGTGTGGATGCTGGGAGGGGCTGGAACTAGAAGGGAGCTGATGCTGGTGAAGGACCAGAAGGGGGTGTGGCTGGGACTGGCATGTTTTGGGAGTTAACTTTGAACATCGGGTGCAAGTTTGTAAGAAGAAGGTAGAGACTACTTAAGTATGGATGATAAGATTAAGGAAGTTCAGAATGTTTCAATGAGCAGTGGAGAATGTTGAAAATGTGCTGAAGCATTGTAATATTAGATTTGTTAATTTTCCTAAGCTTAATAATATATCTGGTATAAATCATTTTAAAAGTTATCCGAAGGAGATTTTGGCAGTTCCAGAATCCTTACTTCCTCCACTACCTTTTTGTTATTTACCTTCAAAGAATAAGTCAAATCTTTGAGAAGAAGGCTAATTCCTCCTTGGGGAGATTCTGTATAGATCTTCCTGAGACTGTGGAGAAAGATACTTTATTGGTAACATTGTTGTTGAAATCTGATTGTGATTGTATTTTTAAATTGTTTTTCCTCAGAGATGAAAAATATTTAGGTTAACCTATTAGAATGTAGAACACAGGTGTTAGCAATTGGTGATGTGTCGTCTTTAAATTATTTTTCTAATGTTCCTTTTTTTTAAGCCTCATCAATTGAAGTTAGAGTTATGGTAGAGAGTTATCTAGACTCTAATATTGAATAAAGTATTAATTTTGAAGCTTTTTATTCTGTAGTGGTTGATTAGTTGAACATTTCTTGCTGTTAGTAATAACATTCTTGAGTCTTCAAATACGGGATTTATTGGTTTAGTTTCTTATTGGCAATGTAATCTGATAATAAATGCAATAAAAATTATTGATCTACAACAAAATACCACAGAATGAAATTCATATCTGAAGCCATTAAATGATTGTTTTTGGGGAAGTGAAATGGATGAAGATGTAATCATGTTAACAGTTTTTCTCTCTTTTGAAATGACCTTTATACAGATTGCTGATGGGCAGCGTGAGCTTATTAATTCCTATAGCGTGAAGAAGAGACATTTTATTGGCAACACAAGCATGGATGCTTGTTTGTCCTTTATAATGGCAAATCATGGAAGGGTGAAGGCCAATGACTTGGTATTTGATCCATTTGTTGGAACAGGTACATTTTTAAAAATATTTTTTTATGGTCTTGTAGAATGAATGCTGTGGTGGTGGACAAAGTATGAAAATGTTCTGGTTTGATGGATCCTAAAACTTGTAAAGGGGCTTTGGAGTTCAGGTAATTTGTTAATGGCTTGGACTTGTTAGAAAACTGGCGATATTTGTATCCTGAAGACCAGATTATACTTTTTTTGTGAGTTCTACAAACATCAAGTCAAGTGTAGATATCTTTTCTTTCGCAGCAGGAGAACTTTATCTGCTGTAGAAGAAGAGAGAGCAACAAAATTGAAAAGACCACACTCTGGTCTCTACTGCCCTCTCTTCCTGGCAAACACTGAATGGCCAGAAAAAACTAGTCCCTTCAAGATGCTCTGCTTAAGGACACAGTAATAGGTAATGCTGTTTAAATAGGCCCTTAGTGGCCTGCAGCAGATTAAGTCTAGATTCCGCAGCAGGGCTTAGCAAAGCATGCAGCAGAATTTTTCAAGATTCTTCTACAGTTGTGGCAGATCTACATAATCTTGCATAAAATATTTTTTGAATAATTCACTCTGTACAAAAGAGGCAATATTTTAATTTAATTTGGTTTTTAATTTTTTTAACCTGATAGTTTTTCCTGCGGCATCTTTGAGCATCTAGCTCAATTGAAACTTGCCTCAACTAGGCTATGGCACAATGAGGATTGTAATTACTCATTGATATTTTTTCTCTTGTTTTGTGTCTCCTGCTAGCTCACATAGCTAAGCCTTTCCAGTACAATCATAGAAATATAAAACAATGATGGCAGATAAAGACCATACGGTCTGTCCGTTCTGTCCATCCATACCAAATACTAAGCTGTACAATCCCCTCTTCTACCATACAACTCCTCTGTACTTATTGTATGTTTTCATGAATTTGTATCCAGTCCTTGTCTCCACCACCTCCGCTGGGAGGCTAGTCCATGCATCCACCATTCTATCCATAAAAAATATTTTCTTAGATTACTCTTGAGTCTATCCCCTTTCTCTGTCATTCTCTGCCCCCTCATTCCAGAGCTTCCTTTCAGTTGAAAGAGGCCCCCCTCCTGTGTATATATGCCACAGAGGTATTTCATTGTCTGCATCATATTTCTCTCTCTCCCCACCTTTCTTCCACAGTATACATATTGAGGTCTTTAAGTCTATCCCTATATGATTTATGAGGAAGACCACTGATCATTTTAGTGGCTGCCCTCTGTACTGAAATGCAGTGACTGACTACTAATTGTGGTGTGTGGCTCCCTCACCTGAGAGCTATGCATTGGAGCATCTGCCAGAATCCAGGAATTGTGGCCCCTAAAGATGGCCACCAGGTGGCGGTGTCACATGATGACTGGGATTCTTTTCTCCCTTCCCTCTGAGGGCTGTAAATCTTGCCTCTACAGCATTCCTGCCTGTGGAATGGAAGACCTGACCTGGAAGTACAATCAGATCCTCCGTATGGTGATGCTGTGCACGGACACTGATCCACCAATCTGGCCCCCTAATTTTTATCGAATGTTGTTTGAATTGCTGCAATACTGGTACTCTACCGAGTTCTTTTTATTTTCACATTTCAGCAGTAGTTCATTTGCTTATGAGAGTTTATCTTTGGTGATTGTTTTTTGAGTTTTTGGTATTTTATAAAGGCAGCACTAGGGCCTCTGGGAACCATAAGAGCATGAAGATAAACACAAAATGTTTGTATAGTTTTGGTTTATGACCCAGTGAGTAGTAAATGTTAGGAGAGAAGGGCACAGATGAATGAGATTTGAAGTTAATGATGCAGCGTTAACAAGCCACCAGTCTGTTAACAATCCAGACAATGCATTATATCATTAAGAACGCACCAGATAAATCTTCTATCATCCCACAGAGGCTATAGAACCCCTCAGGTATTTTAAGCTGGGCAGAGCATTTTCATGGGTGAATCACTGTTGGCTCTAGATATAATAAAATGATACTTTTATTAAAAGAAAAACAGCTTTTAGCAAGCTTTTAAGCAAGTAACTTTAAGGGCAGAATAATGCAAAATTACTTCAAAAACAAGGTGTGTGATAGTGTGCTTGTTGCTTCTTGACTTTGTTGATGCAGTGCTTATAATTTGCCATTGCAATTCTAATAAAGCATTTGAAATGCTCATTGCTCAGCTTTTTACTTTGTTTTCTTTTCACAATATTTCTTGTACAAAATGTAGATTTGCAGTGTAAGTAGTGACCCAAAAAAACAGTATTTATTACACACATGGGCATGTGTAAGATTCGCATAGGCAATGTGTGATCAGCCCTGAAAATGAACGTGGGGGAAGATCTCAGTCTGCACTACAAAATGGAGGTATGCCTGGCATGTCCCCATGTTTGCTATCATGAGTTTTGCGCCACCCCCGTACTCCTATTTGGAGCAGCGGCATGGATGCACTTTAATGCCACCTATTGAGGTGGTGGCTTGTGCACCTGCGCTTGGGTGGTGATTTGTGCACCCGCGCTAAGTGCAACATTGCTGAGTAGTGTGTTCCAAAAATGCCCATGCTATCTGCGATGCTCACTTTGACACAGAACCACCATTCTCTGCCCCAACCCACACTGCTCAAGGTAGTGTGGAATTTTTAGCATGGCTGCATTTTTAGTATGCAATACGTTTTACCACATCACACTTGACATGTGCTGAATCTCGCGCTACCCAGTAACTCACTTTAGTAAACTTGCCCCACAGCGCTTTAACCCAGAAATAATAAACACCAGTGTTCAGTTCAGACTTCAAGATATCATTTGTCTGAAGTTCACAATTTCACTCTAGTTTAGAATGGTCAGAACAAATATCTGTTAAAACTAGTGAAAGAGCTGACACTGAGATTTGGAAGGGGCTTTTAATAAAATGAAAAAAAAAAGCTTGTACTACATTATGCCTTTGAATCTAGGTTCAAAATCTGCCTTCAGTTTTTCCAGCATTTGCTCAAATGAATTGTAATCAAAATGCTTGAAAAGCTTGGGATTTTCTGAGGTGACTGAGTTTTGGAAAGTGAACAGCCTGCTTGTCAGGGATGAATAAGGTTGTAATCTTGTTTTTACAAGCAGTTAAATCTTGTAGCATGTTACTGATAAGTTTCTGTTTCCCTTGCAACTGGATATTTTAGCACATTCAAATGCCATATAATTTTAGTCAAAATGCCAACTTAATTATCTTGAGGCACTCTAAAACATAAGGATTTCTTAACAGAGTAATTCTTACTCGGTGGGTAATTTTATAAAAGTCATCCAGTTGTGTGCTAGTTCAAATGTGTGCAGAGCTTCCCTATATTATAAAGAAAAGCGCATGCTTACTTTTCTTTAAAGCTGAATTCTAACTCGTAAGATATGTGCAGCAAATTTAGGTATGAACACTTATGCCTGTACTAGACGTGGCGTAAATGCAAAGAACTTGCATAAGTTACTAGTATTTATAATTATGCATGTAAATTTAGGTTCTGCCTACCTCCACACAAGCTCTGCCCCTGTGCTCGCCCACTCAGATAGTTCATGCCATCGGCCTGATACGTGTGCTTAAAGAATAGCGAACACCTGAAGCTCACGCATCCACATGCATAAGTCATGGAAAAATATGTGAGTTGGAGCCTACATCAGAAGACTTATGAGAAGAGACTTGAAGACCTAAATATGTACACTCTGGAGGAGAGGAGGGACAGGGGAGATATGATTCAGACTCTTTAAAATAATGAACAAACAAACCTCTTCCAAAGATGGGGAAGCTGTAAAACTAGAGGGCATAACGTGAAGCTACAAGGGGGTAAACTGAAAGGCAATGTCAGGAAATACTTTTTCACAGAAAGGGTGGTGGATGCTTGGAATGCCCTCCCGATGGAAGTGGTGGGGGCAAACACAGTGACAGAATTCAAAATGGCATGGGACAGACATAGTGGATCCCTTTATAGCAACAGGATAAAATCAAAATAAGCATAACTATCTCTTATATCTGAACAAATAGGGGTGACCTACATGGAGCGGTGGGTACACCCCTAAACAAAGGCATGGGGAGAGGTGAACTGCACGGTGCGGCAAGTGCACCTACTCATGCTGCCTTGCTGGGCAGACTAGATGGACCATACTGGTCTTTATCTGCCATCATACTATGTTACTATGTTATTATGTGCCATCCACACACACAAATCATGTAACCTTTGCACAGATCCTTATAAAATTATGTCCTTAATGTGTGATTGGAGTGGAGGAGTAGCCTAGTGGTTAGAGCACTGGCTTGGTAACCAAGCAACCAGGGTTTGATTCCCACTAGCACTCCTTGTGGCCTCGGGCAAGTCACTTAACCCTCCATTGCCTTGGAAGAAAGGCCTGGCAATCTACTTCCGGTGACACTGCCAAGAAAACCCAGGAGCTTCTGGGTCACCAGGAGTCAGGACTGACTCAAAGGCACACATTTGCATTGCATTTTGCAATGTGCAATCAGTGAAGAATGATGAAAACCACAGGAGCTGCATCTCTGGCCCTGGTTAGGTGTAAACACAACAAGAGAACACTATGGTTGATAGTGTCAAATGCTGCTGACAAGTAGAATTAAGAGCTTATTTTGGTCCCTATGTAAAGGCATTCTACTACATTCAGCACTAAAACTGAAATTGTTTTTGTGCTATAGTTTGGAATCCTGACTGACTATCAGTTAAGATCCTAGGCGTTTCAGTATACTGAGCTTTAGGGAACTGCTGATACCTAATCAGGAGTTAGTGGGCCTGATTACCTGAGAGCAGCTGAGGCCTGCATTAAAGGCTCCAGAACCCTGCCCTGTTGAGGCATTCCTAACAGGGGCTCTACAGGTCAAACAATGGTAAGGATTTGAGGGTTTATTTTTATTAAATTGCTAGCTGTCTGACTGGGAGCTCTTAAAAAGGTTTTTGTATATTTTTAAAGCAAAGTTACTTTCTTTTTGGTGCTTCAGTAGAAATATTTCCTTTAGTAGAGTAGGTTTTTAAACTCTAGTAACCTTCTCAGCTTTAGGGAACTGCTGACACCTAATCAGGAGTTAGTTCGCTCCCTACCCACCTCGACTCCCACCTACCCCTAGTGAGCAGTCTTGCTTTATAGGGCACTTCCCCATCTAACAAAGACAGGGACTTGGAACATCACATTTTGAATATAATTAAAGGGATTTAACTGCTTTTTCTCTGAAAGTACAGTTGGGAAACCAGCTGGTACATTGGTAGATCTCTCTCTTTTGTTTTAACAGATACCTAAGCTCCACGAACAGAACAATGGCTGGGAAAAATCGTATTACTAAAGCTGTTGCCCCTGTTACAGCTTCTGTCTCTGTCCAGACAGAGGTCCCAATGCCAGTTGATGGACCGGTTTTATGTGCAGGGTGCCTGCATGTTGAAGCTCTGAGGAAACAAGTGGAGGAACTCAGAGAGGAGGTGGTGAGGCTGAGGAGCATTCAAGACAATGAGAAGTACATTAATGAGATGCTTCTTGCAGCAACCAAGCTCTCCAGCAGAGGAGAAGACGGGTGCCAACGGAATGATGAAGGTTGGACACAAGTCACCTGGGCCTGCAGAATCACCAATTCAACTTCTCCAGCCCTTGAATTGAAGAACCATTATGCAGCCCTGGAAGTGGAGGAGGTGAAAACATCCCTGGAAAGGGAAGAATCGAGCTCAAGTACCCCAAAGTTGCAGAATCAGCGACCACAAGGAAGCGAAGGGTAGTGGTGGTTGGTGACTCTCTTCTGAGGGGTACTGAGGCATCCATCTGCCGACCAGACTTGATGTCCAGAGAGAGATGCTGTCTGCCTGGTGCCAAAATCCAAGATGTTATAGAGAGTTTGCCGAGACTCATCAAGCCCACTGACTATTACCCAATGTTGATAATCCATTTTGGAACAAATGATACTGCCAGGTAACCCGCAGAGCGTATCAAAAGTGACTTCATGGGGACTTCCGGTGACGTCATCCACCTGAATGGCGGCGTAGCGCGGGAGCTCCGCCACCAATGAGCTAAATAAAGCTGCGATAGCCCCTACGGGCATTGTTTTGGGCGGAAAGGAGAGCGGGAGTGGCTAAGGGAGAGCTGCCCAACCTCACCGGTGACCCGAGAGAGCGGAACGCTGAACAGGGAGCTGAACGCGCCGCTGGAGCGGCAGCTAGGCACCGCGTGGGAAGAGCGGCCTAACGGAGGTGAGCCGACCACGAGAAAGCGGAGTTCGCCGGGAGGTGGGCTGAGAGAGCGGCAGAAGCAGAGGAGCACTCCGTCCAGGGAGCAGCCTGCTTTAGTCGGGGAGAGCTGAAAGCAAGGCTAAAATAAAACCTCCCTGCACAACGCTGTGGTGCTTAGCTTTATCGGAGGAGTGCAGTCGGCCACGTGGTGGGGGCAGAGCAGTGGCAAAAACCTGAGCCAGGCTGCAACCTACAGGCAGAGGAAAGCAGTGGGAGAAGTGGCACCAGCCAGGTGAGGAGTGGAAGTGGGCCCTCCGGGAGGCTCTTCAAAAGCCAGATATCACCTGGGAAGAGCATCAGCCGTGGTGGAGGTCCGGGTATAACGCCTAGCCGCTCCCCTCATCCAAGAGCAAAAGGAAGGAGGTGAGCCCAGAGTGCAGGCCCGGTAGCCGGCTGGGGGTGAAGGGCTCAGACCTATCATGGAGAAAATAAGTGCCAAAAAAGAGGGCTTGATGAAAAAGAAACTAGCTGAATTCAGGTCCCCCTATGCTACGTCTAAAGGAGGGAAGGAAGGGGAGAAATCTGGCAAACCAGAGAAGGAAACCCCACACAGCCCGGGAGCGAGTGAAAGTGGCGAGGAGTGCTTGACAGCAGCGGAACAGATTAAGCAGTGGCTTCTCGAGTTAAAGGAAGAACTGAAGGTGGAGATGTGTGGGGTGAAAAATGAGATCATGGAGGCCGTGCGGACGATGCGCCAAGACATCCTGGAGCTGGGCGAACGAGTGGACGAAGCTGAAACTAGACTGGATAGTCAAGGAGAGACTCTGACGCAGCTCCAGCAGAGCTGGGATGAACTGCAGACGACGCAAGAGGCCCTTAAAGCCAAAGCAGAAGATCTCGAAGATCGCTCTCGGAGATGCAATCTCCGAGTGCGAGGTGTGCCGGAAGAGCTTAAGTACAAGAATAGTGAGGAAGTGGCCTACAAAATATTCCAAAGCCACCTGGTGGAAGCTGGATATGGGAAGGAAGCGGAGGTATCCCACCTGAACATAGAATGAGCACATAGAGGCCTGGGGCCAATACGAGACAATAGGCCCAGAGACATAGTAGTATGCCTGAGCTCCTACAAAAGCAAGGAACTTCTGCTTGGAGCCAGCCGTAAGTTGAGAAGCTTCCAATGGGAGGGACATAAAGTGGAGTTATATCAAGACCTGTCCCAGGGAACGCTGCAACGACGGAGGGAGATCAGAGAAGTAACGACCTACCTGCGGAGAGCAGACCTGCGATACAAGTGGCTGTTTCCATTTGGATTATTGATCACGGTGAAAGGGCGATCGCGTACGGTACGATCCAGCGCGGAGGCTTGGAAAGCCTTGAGAGAGCTGGGAGCAGAACAGCTGCCTGAGATGATTGATAACACCGCTACTTCTCCACGCATGGAATCCAGACCAGGAAAGATGGAGAGTGCGAAATGGCAGAGGGCGAGCGGCAGGAGATTGGCCAGGACGTCTAAAGGGGGTCACCGGAGTCCGGCATCAGAGCAAGAGACTGGCTGAGCGGTGATATTCCACCAAAGGACTGGTATCTTTAAATATGCTGGGTTGACAGGCTTGGGGGGAGGGCGAGGATAGGATAATAGGATACCGGGAGAAGGGAGGGAGCGGTAGGTAATGTACAGGGGGGGAAGAGAGGTGCTTAGAGGGGAGGGAAGCGGTGGGGGATAGGAGGGAGAAGGGATAGCGGGGAGAGCGGGATGAGTATGGGGGGATGGGCGAAGGGGGGCTAAGGGGGGAAGATCTGGTGGGGAGGTGGAAGGAGTCGCTGATATGGAAGTTGAGTCTCCACAGCGGAGATTTCTGAGAGGGGGGGAGGGGGGAGGGGGGAATGGGGGAGGAAGACTGGGGGAAGGGGGGGGAGGAGGGGGGGAAGAGGGGGGAGGAGGGGGGTAGGGGGGCAGAGGCAGAGTCAGCGGGATGGAAGGGGGGGAAGGGGAGTAGGAGGGGAATTGAAAATACTAACGTTGAATGTTAAAGGATTAAATTCATCATGGAAACGACAGAAATTGTATAAAGAATTAATGAGGCACAATGCTGATATAGTAATGCTGCAGGAGACACATTTACAGAAACAGCACGAGGCACTGGTGCAACCCAGGGGGTATAAGCATCGCCTATTCGCTTCTAATCTCAAAGAGAAAAAGAAAGGCGGGGTCGCGGTCCTCGTTAAGGGGGAAGCACAAACTGAGGTCCAGCTGATATCCCGGGATAAAGGGGGACGATATCTCTTGCTGCGAGTGAAGCAGGGGACAGAATGGTTCTGTGTGGTGAATGTGTATGCCCCTACGGGAGCTCAAACCGAGTTCTGGAAAGATCTGAGAGAGCAGGTAGCGGTAATGGGGGAGGGTGTGATGCTTTGTGGGGGGGATTTCAATCTGGCCTGGGAGGTGGGGAGAGACACGACGGGCCACCGAGAAGGGAGGGGGAAGGATAGGAAGTATTATCAGAAATTTGTGCAGGAGAATGACTTGATTGATGTGTGGAGGATGCTTCATCCGGGCCGAAGGCAATTTACCTTCTACTCAGCAGCACATGGGACGTATTCTAGATTAGATGCAATATGGGTAGGGAAGGAGTTAGCGGGGAGGATCACGGGAGGGGAAATAGAACCGATTACCTGGTCCGATCACGCCCCAGTGGTGGTACAAGTGCGGGTGGCAGGGGAAGATAAGGGACGACAATTTTGGAAATTGAACGAGGGTCTGTTGGAGGATGCGAGGGTGGTAACTGAAGTACGGAGTCTAATTCCAGAGTATTTTGGGCAGAATGGGGGAGGAGAAGTAAAAGAGGGAGTGCTCTGGGATGCCTTTAAGGCAGTGGTAAGGGGGGTGTTCATTAAGTGGGGGGCACGTATTAAGAGGGAGAGGGCAGCACGTGAGGAGCAGTTGCGGCAACAACTTCGCGAGGCGGAGGCGAGGGATATGCAAGAGGGGGGGAAGACGGCATAGTGGGACAGTCTTGGAACTCAGAGCCAAAGTTAATGCAATAGAGGCAGAAAAGATACAGTTTCGCCTACAGTTGATGAAGCAGAGATACTTTGAAGGGGGTAACAAAGTGGGGAGATATCTCGCGAGGCAGTTGCAGAAGAGAAGAGAGTGGAATAGGATCTCTCAGATTAAGAGCAGGGGGGCAGGGGTGCGAGATGTTCGGCGCATTAGAGAGGAATTCGTGGCCTACTATAGCAATTTGTATAAGGCTCGTGAGGTGGGGTCGCGGGAGGATACTTTGGAGTATGTGAGAGGAGCTGGGCTCCCGGTATTGACGGCGGATGAGCAGGAAGGGCTAGATAGAGAAATCCAACCGGAGGAAGTCTTGCAGGCCATTAAGGAGTTAAAGGCCGGCAAAGCCCCGGGGCTCGATGGCCTAACGGCGCGCTTCTATAAACAGTTTAGTAGCCAGATAGTGCAGCCGTTGATTACGGTGTTTAATGGACCACGCAGGGGGGAGAAATTAGCGGAGACCATGGGATGGGCTGGTATTACCCTCATCCATAAGGAAGGGAAGGATCCTCAGGAGTGTGCGTCATACCGGCCCATTTCTTTATTAAATGTAGATGCGAAGTTGTTGGCAAAAGTGCTGGCTACTAGACTTAATAAGCATTTGGGGAAACTGGTACATCCCGACCAGGCGGGGTTTGTGCCGGGCCGACAGGTGGCAGACAACATACGGAAAGTGCTGAATGTGATTTGGTCGGCCCAAAAGAAGGGGAGGGAGACTCTGTTGGTCTCATTGGATGCTGAAAAGGCCTTTGACCAAGTGTCTTGGTCATTTTTATACTCCGTATTGGGACAATTGGGGTTTGGGCCAGGGTTTGTGCAATGGATAGGGGCTCTATATTATAGCCCGAAAGCATGTGTACGAGTAAATGGAGGTTATTCAGAGTTCTTTCCACTGGAACGAGGGACTAGGCAGGGATGCCCACTATCCCCGTTATTATTTGCGCTCTCCCTCGAGCCCTTAGCGGCGAGGTTAAGAGCCAATCCCGAGGTGGCGGGGGTTCGGGTGGGAAGTCAGGAATACAAAATCTCCCTTTTCGCAGATGACATTTTATTGACTATCACGAAACCCAGAGAAACGTTACAGGCAGTGATGAGTGAGATACAGAAATACGGCGAGAAGGCGGGTTTTCGGATTAATTGGGGGAAATCAGAGATATTAAGAATAGTAGGTGAGGAGGGGGAGCAACGGGAGTGGCAACGGTGTTTTCCCTTTAAATGGGCGCAGACGTCGATTCGATACCTTGGAGTACAGCTGGGGAGGAATTTGGAGGCCTTATATGCGTTGAACTATCATAAACTGGTAGCGCGGGTGGAGGAGCGATTACAGGGCTGGAGCCGTGGGTATTATTCGTGGTTTGGGAGGGTGGCGTCGGTGAAGATGATGCTTCTTCCCCAGTTTCTATTCCTCTTCCAAGTATTGCCTATACCGATACCCCGAAGAGCATTACGGCGGGTACAGCAACAGGTAGAGAGATTTATCTGGGGGGGAAGAGGCCACGGGTGGCGGCCAGAACGACGCAGGTGCCGGTGGGAGAGGGGGGGATGGGGATCCCCAACTTTAGTTTGTATTATGCGGCAGCGCAATTGCGAGCCGTCTATGCGTGGATGCGGGAACCATATAAGCAGTGGGTAAGGATGGAGGTGGACGGGTACCGCCCAGGGGAATTAGAACGGATAGTATGGGAGGGGGGAGGAGACAGAGGTCAGAATCCGATAGTGAGACATACACTGCAGGTGTGGAGAAGGTATAGGCGGCGGTTGGTGGGAGAAAAGAAATGGTCGCCAACCATGTCCCTGCAGGCCTGTTGTGCGGAAGGCATAGGCCCGAAGGCGGCAGTACTCCGGAGATGGGAGGCGCGGGGCCTGACCCAGGCTTCCCAGCTAGTGGTCGGGACACAGTGCAGAGAATTTGAGGGAATGCGTGATTTATACCGCTTAGGAGAGACGGATAGGTTCGCGTATCTGCGGATGTGCTCGGTGATTCGGAAAAAGGGAAGGGAGCAGGTGGGCAGAGGGGGAGGAGAGTGGTTCGAAGGGGCCTGTTTAGGCTCCATGGGGCAACAAGGGCTGCTCTCTAGGATTTATAGAGGCCTGATTGCCAGAGGGGAAAGGAAGCTGAAGTATATGGAAGAGTGGGAAAAGGATTTAGGGGTAGAGTGGGGGGTGGATGAATGGGAGGTGATAGTAATGGGTGCAGCTAGGTTTTCTATTGCCACATCCCTGCGAGAGAATGCCTATAAGGTGTTGACTCGCTGGTACCTCACACCGGAGAGATTGTTTAGGGCAGGAGTGCGTCAGACGGATGATTGCTGGCGGATGTGTGGGGAGCGGGGCTCTTGGTTACATATGTGGTGGACGTGTCCAGTAGTGAGAGAGTATTGGCGCAAAATAGGGGAGTGCATTAATAAAATGGTGGGGGCGAGTATTGTGCTTGGTCCTGAGATGTGTCTTCTGCATAAACCGGATGGGAGGTGGGAAGGAGACTGGAGAATCATTTGGTATTGCGTGACAGCGGCACGGAGTGAAATAGCATGGTACTGGAAGCGGCCAAATCTGCCTTCCATAGCTAGTTTTGCAGGAAGAGTGTCTTTTCTATATGCAATGTATAAAATGACGGGGGAGAGAGGGGGAAGAGGGGAACAAGTTGAGAAGCGGTGGGCGGGGGTTTGGAAATGGCTACATGAGGGAGGGTGGGGGGAGGGAGGGTTTGGGGGGGGAGGTGGGGAGGGAGACTAGGGGGTTAGAGAGGAATGAACCTTGCCAGTTTAAGGGGTGTAAGGGATAGTAGAACGGGGCAGGGTAATGCTATTCTGTACAATGTGATTGTGGATAATCAGATTGTCCAGTACCCAGTGTGTACGCCTTGATCCTAGGACTACACAGGGGTATGAAAATGGGGGGACTGCAGGTATGGATTTCTGTGCAAGCTGATAGCTAGCCCTATGGTATGAGAAGTGACAGGAATGGTTTGTTGTCTGTAAAAAGTTGATAGGATGATAGCAATGTACATGGGGAGGAAGTGTTTGATGTACGGGCGATGGTTGATAGTACTGTTATGGCAAAGTTGATACTGTATATGAAAAAGTTGCTAATAAAAACTTATAAAACTAAAAAAAAAAAAAAAAGTGACTTCATGGCTCTGGGACAGAGGGTGAAGCAGTTAGGTGCACAGGTAGTGTTCTCTTCAATCCATGTTGAGGGTAAAGGCCAAGGTAGAGAGGCTCGCATCCTGGAGATGAATGCATGGTTGCGTGGATGGTGTCATCGAGAGCACTTTGGTTTCCTAGACCATGAGATGCTGTTCCAAGGGTTTCAGAGCAGAGATGGCATCCATCTGTCCAAGGAAGGTCAACGCGTCTTTGGTAGTAGACTGGCTAATCAACTGAGGAGGGCTTTAAACTAGATTCGTTGGGGATGGGTGAAGAAAGCCCCCAGGTAAGTGAAAGCCCCCAGGTAAGTAATACATTAAATACCTTTCTGGAAATGGGTAACAGGGGTAACATATGGAAAGCAGTGTGTATAAATGCCCGTAGCATGGGAAATAAGATCCCTGAGATTTATTTATTTATTTATTTACATTCTCTTATATACCGCGCTATTCTGCATCAGTGCGGTTTACATTGAACAAACTGAAATTACATTGAACAGGGCATTATAACTTGGAAATAACTATTTTACAGGGAACATGGGCTATGGAGGGTTAAGTGGCTTGCCCAAGACCACAAGGAGCACCTGTGGGACTAGAAACTGCAGTCCTTCCGGCCCAAGGTTGCTGTCCTCTAGTGGGATTTGAACCCCCGACCTTCCGGCCTGAAGTACCTTGCCCCAACCACTAGGCCACTCCTCCACTCCAAAGATTGAAGCTTTGGTGGGAGTGGCTGACTTGGATTTAGTGGCAGTTACAGAAACATGGCTTACAGAAAACCATGATTGGGAAGTAACTATACCAGGCGATACTTTATTCAGAAAGGACAGGGTAGGAAGAAGGGGAGGAGGAGTGGCACTTTATGTAAAAACTACTATTAAAGCTTTGGAATTACAGAGCTTATAAGGGAGAGAGGAGGCATTGTGGGTTAAACTAGAAAGAGGGAAAGAGAAATCTGTTTGCATTGGTGTGATATACAGACCTCTCTCACAAGAGGAAGAGGTGGACAGAGAGTTAATTGAAGACATACGCAGCATTGCTAGGAAAGGGGAAGTGCTACTGATAGGGGATTTCAATATGCCAGATGTTGATTGGCACATTCCTGCTGCAGTATCATCTAGAAGTAGAGATCCTGGATTCTCTACAGGGAGAACTTGTAAAAGGGGGTGCTTGTTATGAAGGTACCATCACCTTGGCAAGTATGTAAATTAACTGTCTTGCAAAGGATTGTGGTTATTGAAGTCCATTCACACAAAGCTTGCCTTTTAAATAAATGAAGGAACTTGTAGTTGGTCGAGTGTAAGGCAAAAATTTGAGTTTATTTATGGGGTGAATATTCCACACACACATATACTTGGTAACACCATCCAGATAACTTCTCCAGGGTTTATTCAACATAAACAAGGCAACTGAAAAGCTTATGTAAATAAGTATCAAAGTCCTTTATGGAACAGAAAGGCTTTCTTACAGCCACTGCTATCAAACTTTGTAGCAGTGCTGAGGTGGAAACAAACCAAAAAGGAAAAACTTCTTTATACAAAAAAACCAGCTCTCTTTATCCACACAGAAAAGAACTTTTACATTCCACGTGTGCTTGGCTTGTGCTGGGCTGTGCTCTGCTCTAGCAACAGGTGACAATCCAAATGCAATTAACAGCTTGTTCTCAGCACAAGGGCAAACTTCCCCAAAAGCTTTCTCTCTCTAAGAGAACTTTCTGGGGAGCCAATAATTAGAATGTTTCCTTTTGATGTTTGCTCTTATTTTGAGGATTTTTCTAAACTAACAACCTACACAAGGAACAGTCCATACAAACATTCTCTTCATCAGACATTAAACCTTGCTCCTGGAATTGCATGGGTTCAATTTCACTGACTGACTCAGAGAGCTTCATTAACTGACCTCTATACGGAGAGAAACTGTTTCCCTGCTGTTTGCAATGCTCAGAGCTAGAGAAACGTTCACAGTTCATACCTGAATCCAGGCTGACATCAGGCTGATTCCTTTGGTATTCTGGCCAGTATGCAATAGAGCTTCGGTGTCCTGTCCTCCAGTTGATATCTCTGGATCTCAGGGCCTTTTCTCCATACGTTCTCCAAGAGGTATTTGGGCTCCTTTTCTCCTTAGCTGCAGCAGTATTCCTTCTAGGTGCTGCTTGAGGGTCCCTGGCTGTGGATCTCCAGACGTCTGGCTTTCTCCAGTCCTCTGAAGGTTGTTTCCTCAAGGAATCTCTCCAGGCATACGTACTTCTCTGAGCTCCTCTCTTGGACCGTCTGCTTCCTTGTCCTTGTTCCTTCAGGTTCCGGTTGTTCCTGTTCCTCCTGCTCCCGTCCTGGTTCTTGTCTCTGTCCTTCTTCCTCCCTGAAGATTCCCTTCTAGTTTTAAAGGGCTTAGATTGCAACTCCTCCCTTGCATACGTCAGGTATTGTGGATTAAACTCTCTCCTAGAAGGTGTTTGATTAGGGATGACATAATGGTTTCTCTGATTAGACTCATGCTTTTCCACTTTAGCTCCTCTAGGGGCTTTCTGCAAACTGGTGCATCCTGGAACATGTAGTCTTTTAGGGAAACAAGCTGTCTTATTTCTCTGACCTGCCAGCACAGGTCCCTTGATCAGAGTAAATTCCCCTCTTTTGTCCTTACTCCCTGAGCTTTGATAAGCTTCCTTATCACAAACTATTCAGGCAATTGGTAACAGACCCCACACGTGAAGGGGCCATACTGGACTTGGTGCTTACCAATGGTGAAAGTGTTTCTGATGTTGTAGTGGGTGATCATTTTGCATCCAGTGATCACCAGATGGTTTGGTTCAGTATTAGGACTAGGGCTGTTAGAATCCATTCAAAGGTGAGGGTCTTAGACTTTAGGAAGACTAACTTTGCCAAGATGGGCCAATATCTCAGGGAGTTGTTAGTGGGATGGGAACAGCTGGGGGATGTAGAAAAACAGTGGGCAAAACTGAAAGGGGATATTTTAAGGGCAACCAACCTTTTTGTTAAAATGGTAAATAAAGGTAAAAGGAAAAGGAGACAGCTATAGCTTTCAAAAGAAGTAGCTGAAAAAGTGAAGAAAAAGAGGGAGGCTTTCATGAAATACAAGAGATCACAGAAAGAGGAAGACAGGCATATATATTTGGAAAAACTTAGAGAAGCCAGCAAAGTAGTCAGGAAAGCAAAGATTCAAAAAGAGGAGGAAATCGCCAATGCAATAAAATGGGGGGATAAGACATTTTTCAGATAGGTTAGTGAGAAGAGGAAGGGCAGAAGTGGTATTGTAAGACTCAAGGGTGAAGGGGAGGAATATGTAGAAGCTGATGAGGATAAAGCGGAATTGCTTAACAAATATTTCTGTTCTGTGTTCACAGATGAAGAACCAGGAGCATAACTCAGAAAACACCCACAAACGGGAACAGAAGTGGGGGGCATCTTGAGCAATTTTTAGAAGACTGTGTTTGTGAGAAACTAGCTCAACTTAAAGTAGACAAAGCGATGGGACAGGATGGGATACACCCTAGAATACTGAGGGAACTTGGGGACGTTCTAGCAGCTCCACTGACTAACTTTTTCAATGCCTCATTGGAGTCGGGAGTGGTGCCAAAGGACTGGAGAGAGGCTCATGTGGTACCTTTACACAAAAGCAGAAGTAAGGATGTGGTTGAAAACTATAGGCTGGTTAGTTTAACTTCAGTGGTGAGTAAGTTATTGGAAATGCTGCTGAAAGAGAAAATAGTGAGGTTTCTGGAGTCCAGCAGATTACAGGATCTGAGGCAGCATGGATTCACCAGAGGCAGGTTTTGTCAGACGAATCTGATTGATTTCTTTGACTGGGTGACCAGTTAGTTGGACCGAGGGAGAGCCCTCAATGTGGTGTATTTGGATTTCAGTAAAGCCTTTGACACTGTACCACACAGGTGACTTATAAACAAACTGAGCACCTAGGGATGGACCCTAAAGTTACTGCTTGGGTTAGAAATTGGTTGGGTGGGAGGCGACAAAGAGTACAGGTAAATGGAGCTCACTCTGAGGAGAAGGATGTTACCAGTGGTGTGCCCCAGGGATCTGTTCTTAGTCCGATTCTTTTTAACATCTTTGTTAGTGATATAGCGGAAGGGCTGTCGGGTAAGGTTTGCCTCTTTGCGGATGATACCAAAATCTGCAATAGAGTAGACACCCAGGAAGGTGTAGATAGCACAAGGAGGGATCTAGCTAAGCTTGAAGAATGGTCTAGAATTTGGCAGCTGGGTTTTAATGTTAAAAAATGTAAGGTCATGCATTTGGGCTGCAGCAATCCAAGGGAGCAATTTAGTATAGGGGGTGAAGTACTTTTGTCCACTAAAAAAGAGCGGGACCTAGGCGTGGTTGTGTCTGATGCTCTTAAAGTAGCTAAACAGGTAGAAAAGGCAACGGCAAAAGCTAGAAAGATGCTTGGGTGCATTCGGAGAGGAATGGCTAGCAGAATAAAGGAGGTGATAGTGCCTCTGTATAAGTCTTTGGTGCAGCCTCATTTGGAGTATGGTGTGCAATTCTGGAGACCGCACCTTCAAAAGGATGTGAACAGGATGGAGTTGGTGCAGAGGGTGGCTACTAAGATGTGGTCTTCATTATAAAGCATATGAGGACAGACTTAGGAATCTTAATATGTACACCTTAGAGGAAAGGCGGGATAGAGGTGATATGATTGAGATGTTTAAATACCTCTGTGGCATAAATGTTCAGGAAGAACAGCCTCTTTCAATTGAAAGCAAGTTCTGCTACGAGGGGACATGGGATGAGGGTGAAAGGGGATAGATTCAGGAGTGATATGCAGAAATATTTCTTTATGGAAAGAATGGTGGATCCATGGAATAGTCTCCCAGTGGCAGTGGTAGAGATGAGGACAGTAACTGAATTTAAAAAAAAACATGGGACAAACACAGAGGATCTCTAAAGGTAAAAAGGGGACTGTTGTAGTTGTAAGCTATTTTTTCAATAAACTTACTGAGAAAAGGCAATTGAGAAACAGGGTGTGTGTTAGCTAATATAGTAGGCCCTATTTTTACAGTAGGATGAATGTTAGCCTCTTTGAGATTATCAGATAAATCACCCTGAGCTAGGGAATGATTGCCAGCAATTTACCAAGGGACCAGCAATTTTCCCAAAGTTTTCACATAAAAAGAAGACAAGGATCTAAAAAGCAAGTAGTAGCTTCTGTCTTCTGCAATATTTTCCCAACCTCTACTTTACCTATGAAAAACAAAGGCATTATGGGAATTCTCAAAAACTTGAACATCTTCTAAATTAAAATACCCTGCAATTCAGTGATTGATGTAGTTCACTCTTCCTCACTTGTTTATTACAAATTGTATATCAAAGTATGATATAGAACATTGATATTAATGCTATCTGTACAAATGTAAATATGTTCAGTTTAAAACAAAAATTACAGAAGTATAAAATTGTTCCTGTTTAGGTATTGTATATTTAAATCTCTCTGTAAAGTGGCTATCATTTTAGCCCATTGGTTTTCATGGTTGTGGATAGTCTTGAACTTTATCTCTGCCTTTCAACTTCTCCAGACCAGCTATTAATGGTCATGTGGTGGTAATTTTAATCTCCAGGAACAAGCAGGAATGAGTCTTCACATATGGGTACGTCGGTACCGACGGAGTCTGCGCGGGAACGCTCCCCAGCGTCCAATCAGAACGCTTTTGGAAGCATCCCAACACGCCTGTGTGCTGCCTTCCCGCCTTTCCCAACTGCCTCTCCTTAGTTTTCGTTTTTCCGCGGAGCCGGCAGGACATCGTCCTGTCACCGCAGAAAATTCTTCCTTTATTTTTGTTTATTCTTGTGGTCGCGTCTACCTTCCCCCGACGCACTGGTACAGTCAGTGTTTTCTTTTTCTTTTCTTCTACAAATATTTCCTTTTGTGGGAAATTTTTTCCTGTTTAGTGCCTGACAGGTTTCGGCCTGCTAGGCCTCCACTTTCCCTCATGGAAATGCTAGCCACTAGAATGTGTTTTAACTGTGGCGCTACCAAATTAGTTTTAGACACCCATAATTGGTGCCGTCAATGTTTGGGACCTGAACACCATCCGCTGGAGTGTCCCTCCTGCACCACTATTTCTGCAAGAAGTTTTCAGCATTGAGCTCAACTCGATACGCCGTTCCCCTCAGACCTGAGGGTACCAGCTACATCTTCTTTTTCGCAGGATCAGGTAACCAAACAAAAGTCTGTAAAGACTAGCTGTCCTCGGGTGGTAGATCTCATGTACATCATAGAGATGCCTTTCGGCTTGCCCCCGAGGAGATCTTGGCTTTAAAACCCCGGCGGGAGGCTTCTGCCTCCAAAGCATTAATGGGGTTTCAGGTTGTTCCTGGGGTTTTTACCTCGGTGAACATACCGGAGCCATGCCTGGTGGTGGTATCTGCTTTGAGCGGTGCCGGTACCCCGGCATCGGCAATGGTGCTGGATGAAACATTCCATACCAATGATCGCAGTCAAGCGTTCTCGGTAGCTTCGGTGCTGCTAGAGCCGCTACCGACCGATCTTCCCACATCGGCCCCGGTACCGATGCTGGTATCCACGTCGGTGCCCTCCAGATATGCATCGATAGACTCGCTTCTTTCTATGCCGAGTCTAGAATCGATCTCCAGTCTGGATGACTGGGTACCGACTCGTCTCGGTACCGACTTCAGACGGTACCGAAGACAGACATTCTACTGATGATCAATGTCTGCCACATTCGGTTACCTCGGTACCGATAGTGCCATCACAGACTAATCTTCATATATCTGTTTCACCGATGGTACCGGTCCCGATACCGGTATCGACATCAACATCGGTGTCGGTACCTCCCATGCTCATTTCAGCTGGCTCGCTTCCTTCCATACCGAGTTTGGAATCGATCCCTAGCATGGACGATTTGCTACCGATGAGTTGCAGTACCGGTTTTCAGCGGTACCGACAACTATCTTTCAAAGATAATCCGATGCTCTACCCCTCCAGATCTTCTATTCTACAGAATCTGAATGAACCGGTGGATGCTAGAGCTAGTTCTTCAACAGATCTAGTTCTTCCTCCTCTTCCTCGAGGACTCCCCACTGGGGAGATTTCTTTTCAAGCTTTCCTGCTTGATATGGCCAAGTTACTTGCCATTTCTATACCTGGTCAATCCCCTGCACCAGGGGATCCACAACCTATACAGATCCCCTGCAATTCAAAGGAAGTCATTATGTTTCCTTTGCATCAAACCTTGCAGGATCTCCTATTTAGAACGTGGGAAACTCCTTTAACAGCATCCCCACCTTCTAGGGCAACTGATCTTCTATACAAGGTGCCCCCTTCTCCAGGTTTTCAAAAGCCTCAGCTCCCTCATCATTCTCTTGTTGTAGAATCAGCAATGAGGTGTGTTAAGAGTACTAAGAAGCACTCTTCTTATCCGCCAGGTCGTGAGGCTAAGACTTTAGATGCCTTTGGACATCAAACTTTCCAGGCATCCATGCTTTCAGCAAGAATCCTTTCATATATTTTCTGTATGGGATTATCTCTTGAGGAAGTCACAAAAGATCTACTACTTTTGACCCCTTTCCTCCAAGAGCCTAAAAGAGCAGACTTTTCTATGCTAGTCAATCATGCTCAAAATATTTCTAAGTTCCTTACTCGTGCTTCTCTGGACTCTTTTGAGTCTGTTAGCAGAACTTCTGCTATAGCCATAGGGGCACGACGTAGAGCCTGGCTCCAAGCTTCTGACTTGGACAAATGCGTACAAGATAGACTGGGGAATGCTCCTTGCACTGGAGAGAATCTCTTTAATAAAGCTCTACACTATGGGGCCTTGCTAGAGAGCACATGATGTCAGATGGTTAGGAAGGGCTTCACCTAGTCATGCCTGCTGGGTTCTCCCTGCCCTTACCATTTCCATTAAAGGCTTCTTAAATAAAGGACACAGGCCTTTAATTAAGGGAAGACCTAAAGAATTATCCAATTCCCCGGATTGCTTCACATCTCCAGGAGACCCCTTCACCAGGGATGGTTTCTTTCAGTATAGACAATCCTTGTCTTGTCTTTTCCTTCCATCCTCAACTCTTCATGGCGTAATCCATGTTGAGCACAAGAATGCACCATACCCTTGTTACCCTCATCAGGGGTAAATATGGTATTTTTATTGCATCTTTTTCTCCAGCTACCTGCTGGAGTTATGGAAGGATTCAGACTTACTATCTGCAGATTTAAAACATCCTCTGCATTTTCCAGGTAGGTCTCCATTCCTGGTTATTCATGGACTAGAGTTCTTAGAGGACTCTAGGCTTCTCTTGCCAGTGAGAGAACTCCCTGGGCTTCCTATCCATAACCAGGAAGTACAGATTCTCCATCTTCTCAAGCAGGTACCTCCCTTCTTGTTGTTAGATAAATCTTTCTCTCTCCACATACCCTATGTGCGGACATGGGTATGTATACATATATATATATATATGTGTGTTTACATGTATATGGACATCGGCATGTCTGTGCCTATATATATATATATATATATATATATATAGTCACGGCAGGGGCTAGTCTGCTGCCTAGGCGAACAGATAGGCTGCCGGATGACCCTCTTCGCTGAAAGGAGTAGTTGTGACACGAATGGGTCAGGTATTCAAATAAGGATTTATTCCCCTCCCGGGGTTGGATTCTCAAAAGTATAATACAACAAAACTCAGGACAAGAGCCATATACTCTGGCAGATAGACAAAGGAAATTAAATGCAGCTTCTTGCTTCTTATTGAAATTATAATCACAGGCAACTATATTATCTCAGTATACAGTTTCTCTTATACTCAGACGTCTCTCTCGTGCTTTTCACAGCTTCCTTTAGCAGTGCGCAGACTCTGGCTTCAGCACAAAGAAGTAATTCTGTCTGATAATATTAATGTACAATCCATAGCTTCATCAACAGAAAGCTCACTAGCAGAATCTATTAACATTGGTTCCTGCTGTGTTTTAGCTGGGCAAACATCTTCTTTATAACAGAACGTCTGTAAGCTTTTCAGTGCTGTGTCCTCAACAGGCTTATCGGACCAGCCCTCTCTAAGGTAAGGCAAACTGCTATCATTTAACTCAGAATAGGAGAGAGGAGAGACACACTTTTTAGAATAGCTTTTCCCTTTAAAGCCTCTCCGTGTCCTACCTTCAGTGCTTCGCTGTGGATAGTGGAACTGCTCTGCTCTGCTATGAAAGGATTTCTCCCTTGGAAGTTCACTTTGGGGTTTTGCTTCTTCAAGCTCTTCCCCTTCAGACATACAGATATCCTCCCCACAGTATTTCCCCCTTTCTAGGGCTTGTAACTGTTTCCAAGTGTCACACTCTTCAGATACATACGGTTTCTCTCTCTCTTCTTTCCACTCACTCTGTACAACACGTTGCCTCTGAGAATCAAACTGCGTCACCGGTAACTGGCTCTCACAGCTGATTTCTCCTCTGAATCTCTCTCTCGGTTCCTTCCTGTTCCTCCAACTTGAACTGGAACTCTCATAGACTCTATCGTGGACTTTATCACGGGCTTTCCCAACAGCTCTCTGCCGTTCTCTGTGTGAGTCTCCCGGCAGTTCTCTGGGTGAGTCTCCCTGCAAGTCTCTGTGTGAGTCTCCCTGCAGTTCTCTGGGTGAGTCTCTCTGCAGTTCTCCCCTTTCTGACTGTTCTGAGTACTTCTTATACTGTTGATTAGCAATTCCCCTGCTCAGGTGAAAGCTATGTGAATCAGGAGCTGGGAAATGTTTGCTAGTTGGGCGAGGCTGTAGACCTCGTGTCTGGGTCTGTTTACGTTGCTCCTGACAACTAGGGATCATGTGGCTTGCCTGCCTGTCAGAATCTGATCTGGATCTAACAGATTCCTGTGCTCTCAAGGCAAGGGATAGATCTTCCTCATTACAATATATACATATATGAGGGATATATCTGTATTTACCTATCTATATATATGTATTGCAATATATGATAGTGGATAGATATATGTCTATATTCTATTTCGGTCTGTCTGCCTATATATATATATATTCCCCTACGGACTCGACAGATACTCTCTATCCCTTTCCATGCTGTCCCAGCATACTTAGGGTTCTCCAAGGACAAGCAGGATGAGTCAGCCACACCTGGTGACGTCATCCGACGGCGCCGAAGACGGAAGTACTCTCCATAGCTCAGAAGGGCTTTATGCCCTTCTGAGCATGGGCCAACTGGCCCTGCCCCCCGGCCCGCCCCTAGCTATCCAGTTTCAGTTCTTCCGCCTTGCCTGCAAGACGGATTTTTGCTACTCTCCACCTAAAATTAATTTAAACCTTCAGGGAAATGCTCCTCATCTACAACGTATGTATTATCCATCAGTTTAATCCTTCTATGCCTTCTTCAGAGGGAACACTCTGCAGGAGAAGATCTCCAGGACTCGGAGCCAGAAGGGAAGCAGACAGTGTAGCAGCCCAGGACGTGCCTAACAGGCCTCCGTCCCCGGCCAGCTCTCTAACAGGCCTCCGTCCCGGCCAGCCTCAGGGCGTTCCTATCCGGCCTGCCCTCTTACTGTTATGCACTGTTTGAGGCATTTAACTACCGAAAGAGTGGTACTCGAAATGAGGCTCCTGTAGCCGCTGCAACCCAGGACGTGCCTAAGAAGGCCTCCGTCCTCGGCCAGAGGCATTTAACTACCGAAAGAGTGGTACTCGAAATGAGGCTCCCGTAGCCGCTGCAGCCCAGGACGTGCCTAAGAAGGCCTCCGTCCTCGGCCAGCTTATTCTCAGATGGTAAGCCAGCCTCTTACCTCTCTCCTCGCCGAGGGATTGAAGAAGGAAACCCTCTCGCCAGCCCGGAACTCCCTCTGCTACCGGGGACCTTTTCGCACAGGTGTGGCCTCTGTCCCTGGGCTCCGTCGCTCCCGGGACTTCTTCGCACGTGTGGCCCATGGGGGCTGCCATCTTGATCCGCCATGGATGCCTGCAGCCACACCCCTCTGCATGTTTAGCAGCTCTACTCCTAGGCTGCCGTCTCCAAGCCTGCCCACTCTTCAGGCCATTGGACGGCGCCACGGACTCGGCGACAGCCCATTGGATGACACCCTCTGTCTGCAGCCTCTGCGACGAACTCCACGCTTGCCGCCTGGAGCCCAGATTGGATGAGCCACTCTGCAGCAGCGTCGGCGCCGACCTCCACGCATGCCGGGCATGGATGGGTGAACCCGCAGCAGCGTCGGCGCCCAGAGACCTCCCTGCTCCGACAAAAGAAGCCTCGGCGCAGAGGTTCTCCCCTTGGCGCTTTTGGCAGGAAGTGATATCAGCTCTGCTCCCCCCGAACGCCATGGTTACCGGGCGCATATCTACTTGCCGGAGACATCCCTCCGCCCTCCGGAACAGTGCTTCTGCCGCGGTAGGTTCACTGAGCGGTCGAGCAAGGCCAAGATATCCTGCACCAGATAAGGAATGCCGTGCCCCGCAAGACATGAACGCGCCTAACAGGCCGGCTACAGTCAATGCTGGGCAGAATCATATGGTCTGAGAGCCTCCGAGGTAGCCGCGCTGTGAGAGGTGAGCAGAATCCTCGATACCGATCGGGATGCTGCCATCGCAGCGATGACGACAGTGCTGTGCTCTCCCGCCAATGAGGGCATCTCGACCTCGGCTACGGTCGATGCTGCTCCTCCCCTCACCATCTCGCTGGTCAGGGCATGTCCAGGATACTTGGTGGAGGAAAGTGTGCCATATGCCGCGGGGTTTTTCAATGCTCACAGTGGGGGCAGTGGACAGGGCTAGTACCAGAGTCAGGTTCAAATCCCAGCTGGGGCACCTGCCAGAACAGGCCCCACATTTAACCGTAATTTACCAAAGGCAAGAGTAGCCTAATGGTTAGTGACCACGGTTTACTCACTAGTACCCCTTGTGGTTTGGACAAATCACTAAAACCTTAACAGGACCCACAAACTACTTACTGTCTGCCTGTCTGTGGTAGCCCCGGCTAGACAGATGGAAGCATTGAAGGCTGAATAGCTACTCTGCACCACTCCTGCTGAGCCTCCCGTATGCAGTGGGATCGCACTGCCTTATGCCTAGAGCTATTCCTTCGGCTAACTGTTACTGCCTAAAGCAGTACCTCTGGTAACCACCTTTTATGGGTAGGCCCTCTCCCAAAGGGCCAGGGCCCGCATTGCATGTTGCCTACAGCAGGCACCTCAGAACTCTGAGTACCGTAAACCTGGGCTTCAGGGTGAATTCCCGGCTCCTTAACTTCTTGCACCTGCGCCACGCTACTCCCATTATCTGCCGCAAGACACCATGTGTCCCTTGGCTTCGCTCTGGCTTCTGCCTCAGTGAAGCTCGGGCGGCCATCTACTGGCGACCACCGGTACTGGTACCGGAGCAGAACCTAGGAAAGGAGGAATCCTTACAAATAAACAAGACTATGCCTGCTACAAGCCACTCCACCCCAGAGCCTGCGCGGGAGTGGGTGGTGGAGGGGACCTGAGGCTCTACATTGGTAGCAAATGCTAAATAAAAGGTCCACTCCCCGCGCCTTTCCTTAACCTCGAAAGTATGGAAACCCTAGGGAATCTTGGCCTTCAGCCTTCAGTTACAGTGTATCAAGGTGGTGTAGTATACTCAGTCGTTGTTACATGACCTCTGAACCTTCGGGTAACCACCTCAAGTCCCATGCTCTCCTCCTGTACATGACACGGGGCATCTTCTCTACCCGCTGAGAACACCTGCCTTTGAACCCCACGCGGCTTGCTCACAGACAGACGTACCTGTCCATCGGGCTGCTGGATCGCGTCACAGGTCCAAGACCCCTCGGGCCCATACTAGGGGGGTGCCTACGGCCCGACGCTCAGGGCCTGGACGGTGACGAAACTAATGCTCCCAACTGCCCTCCCTCCCACTTCTTTGGATCAGGCAGCAGCTCAAAATGTACGTGGTCTCATCGCGAACGGATCGGACCAGATCTGCATACTGGCGGTCCAGCACAGAGCCAGGCCCTGTCCCCGCCGACAGGCTGCAATACAGACCTGTCCCTGCGGTCTTATAATTACCAACGTACTCCCGAGCAGTACGGCTGACGTGACTCACTGGCACAAACAATCACCTCCACAATCCGTTGCTCTGGACAGCCCTAGCTGTACAGCGCATGTTTACCTATAATAGATCGCTGGTATGCACACGTTCTGACCAGCCTGAACAGACTACATCCCTTGAAACTCCGCCGGATGAAAATGTAGCCTAGTGGTTAGCGCAACAGCCTACTATCCAGGCCAGCTGGTCGCTCCAAGACACAGCCATCTGGATACAGTGCAATGGCTTGCCTACACGGGCCAGAGGGTATGCTACAGGCAATAGCCCAAGCCACACCAGGACATGCGCAGAGGCAGGCACACTCATTCCCGGAGGCACTGCCAAGAAGCGGCAACTTGAACTATCACATCACCCGTGCACCAAACACCTTCAGTGATAAGGCACCTCACGAGAGGTATAAGGTCGTAACGCCCTTATCCCTTGCTGACCAGGCAGCCCTAACATCTGGACTGCCACCTCTACAGACCGTCCGGCTCGGAGCCGACTTATGGACACTGCAACAGCAGTGATCACCCTACATAACCGATGCTGCATGGCATAGACACCACATTTGGTCATACCAAGCCGGTCATGTCGACGTCCATTCTCCGGCCGTCCTATACAGGCCAACCGAAATCTCGCTGGCCCAATGGCCATCTTGATCCTTCTTCATGGAGGGATTTACAACTCCTTCGAATAACATCTCCGGAGTTCATACAAACAAACGAACAAATAAGTGAAATGCCTATACATATGTTTATAGTGGATGAATAACCAAAGGGATAAACAACCAAGGCGAGAAGAGACGTCTCTCTTCGTGCCCTTTAACTACGATCGCGCCTGCTTATTACTATCCCGTCTGCAGACCATCTTGGTGCATGGTCTACAGACCATCGTATGGTGCATGGCACTGCACGCCGCTTGGGCTGCGTACTCCACTTATGTTCCCGCAGGCCTATATATTCTCACAACTCTATGGTGCATCGACTCTACAAGCCTATCTTAGGCCTATATGTTCTTGTCGCAACAGGCAACATCTGCCAGGCCAGACCAAAATCGCGGGTATGCTGGACCCACGCCAAGGAGCCGGCTCAGGCCCAGTGGACCCACACCAAGGAGCCCAGTAGTCTATGCATAGGCTCCGGAGTCCGCGTGCACACGCAGCTGCTGGATCCAGACAAGGGCTTGGCTGCACTGCCAGGGGTCCCCACGCTGGGTACAGACTAGGGCTCGACTACAGGCAACGGCCCATGGGCGCGGCTACAGGCGAGGGCCCAAGCCACGCAACGTGCATGCCCCCCCCAGAGGTCCTGCCCGTGGAACACACACATCTGCAAGGCAACAAGACCTTGCAATGTGAACTATCACATCAACAGTCCTACAAGCACCATCGGCAATGGGTGCACCTCACTGAGAAGCATAAGGCTCCTCACTGAGAAGTATAAGACCATGAGTCCTGTCGACCAGAAAGCACTAACATTCTGGATTGCCACCTCACAGGATGCCCGGCTCGGAACGGAGTTTTAGAGTCAGCAGCACTAGTGGTCAACCCCTTATGGTATATATACAAGAGGTTCTTACACCCTCTAAAACCCTTCCAATAGCATAGCCCACGCTGCCTTGCTCTCGTTCGCCTCGCTGATAGCACTGACCAGATGGTACCCCATCATGGTCGAACGAGGCCCATCACGTCCACTATTCGGTTTTCACCACTGGCCAATCTGAACCATGCCCACAATAATGGCTATGACTTCATCTAACAACTAGTGCTGGAGTTGAATTGTCTTGTTAAGGCAAAGAGAAATATCCCTTATTATTGAATATCTCTCTCGGCAGCTGCTCTTCATTGCGGGAAACTCTACTGCCCGTGTCCTCACTCCGTTACCCTGCCCAAGACCACTCGTTGGGCCCACAGCATCTGCTGCCACACACCAAGACCACTCGCTCGTTGGGCCCACAGCATCTGCTGCCACACTCCCCACGGCCGTAGCTGCATCAAGGCATCAGTCTCGTGCCACTCTCGCCACGCTCCCAGCGTTGACACCGCGGTTATTCCCGCTTGCAGTGGGTATCTCAGCATTCGGGAGCCCCCTCTGCTACGGCATCTCTGACATTAGCCTTCCCGGCAGCGACGCTTTAAGGCCCTAGTCCCTCACAACACCTGCGGCCGCATAGGCGTAAAGTGGGACTGCACGTCCACACGTTCAGTAGTACTAGACACTTCAATGTCGCACTACCATTAGCACTACACACTGCACAGTGTTCTCTGTACACATCGCAGGTTGACACATAGCGGGCTGAGGCTGCCACCAGACATCCTGGGCACATCCTACATCCAGCTCTGATATCATGTCTTCTGAACCTGATCTCGGCCTCCACCCTTTCCACCGCATCGCATTACAGCTTGGGAGGCACCAGGTGTGGCTGACTCATCCTGCTTGTCCTTGGAGAAAACGGAGTTACTTACCTGTAACAGGAGTTCTCCGAGGACAGCAGGATAAGTCAGCCACACATACCCGCCCACCTCCCCTGGAAACGGTCTCGGCCGCGGACCAGTGCCCGCCTCCTAGCGGCTAAGGCTCAGCTAGTGACGAACTGGATAGCTAGGGGCGGGCCGGGGGGCAGGGCCAGTTGGCCCATGCTCAGAAGGGCATAAAGCCCTTCTGAGCTATGGAGAGTACTTCCGTCTTCGGCGCCGTCGGATGACGTCACCAGGTGTGGCTGACTTATCCTGCTGTCCTCGGAGAACTCCTGTTACAGGTAAGTAACTCCGTTTTCTCCATAATCAACCACTTCCTGTGGTAGTTGAGGGGTTTTTGGACCATAACCTTCAGTTTAGGTACACCTGAAGCCCTCCATATGCTTTCTTTTTCAATTAGGAGGGACTTTCTGAATCTTCAGAAAATGAGAGGCTACAATGACTCATTACTCCTATCCTTCTTTGTTATCGGATATAGGGATCTTCGAAGCTCCCTTCTCCTATAAGAACTATGTCTCTTTAAAGTCAAAAGAGCTTCAGTTTTATCTAATAGGGACTTCCGTGTTTTCCGCAAAGTCCTACCTCATTGAACTACCCCAGTTCCACTGGGATTGTTTCTTCTCACCCTAAGGGTTCTAACCTCAGCCTGTTTTTTGCACAGTTATTTACCTCTCCTTACATTGAGGTACTCCCTGGGGATATTCTGTTGGTTCATATTCATAAATCCACATGAACCTCCATATACCCCTTTACAATACCACCAGGTGAGGTCCATATTGGTTTATTGCTCTCAATATTACCACTAAATATCACCTGCACAGAGACTCCTATCTAGGCATCCTGTTTGGTCCAGCTGTTCCACAGCACATCTTTTTAGTTCAACTCCTACCCTCCATCCCTAGGATGCCTGGGGTTTTGGTAAAATAGAATGGCTCTCAGATTCGCAACATGCTGGGACTCCTCCAGGCATCTTAGCTTGGGAGTCCCCATATGTGAAGACTCATTCCTGCTTGTTCCTGGAGATAGCACAGTTACTTACCTGTAACAGGTGATCTCTGGGAACAGCAGGAATAAGTCTTCACAACCCACCCACCTCCCCTAGGAGTTGCATTTCTCTATCTCTATCTTTCCCTTTCTCTCTCTCTCTCTCTTTGTCTCAGCTTTAAAACTTAACTGAGGAGATGCAGTTGGGAAAGGCAGGAAGGCAGCACGCAGGCGTGTTGGGATGCTTCCAAAAGCGTTCTGATTGGACGCTGGGGAGCGTTCCCGCGCAGACTCCGTCAGTACCGACGTACCCATATGTGAAGACTTATTCCTGCTGTTCCCAGAGATCACCTGTTACAGGTAAGTAACTGTGCTTTATAGGGCGTCTATGTGAAGAGATTAGGAAGGTGCCAGTTTTCTAAAGGAAATCAATAAATCAGCTGCTAATGTAACAGGAGATCATAAATATATCTCATCTTATAAGCTCCTGTAGAATTGATCCTAAAGTCGAAGAAGAAACTCTTTTGATGAAAGTATCATCAAACATGGGAGCATACACATGTTGTTACACCACCAATTACATCATTGTTTCACTGTTTCTTCAAAGTCCTTGCTCAAATCTGCCAGTATTTTTATATTTTGTAATTTTCATATCAAATTTAATTTATATTTAATAAATACATTCCTTATCATCCCTCCAGTCCAGTCCTGCACCTCTGGGTAGTGCACCTCCTCCAGCAGCTTAGAGACTGAGCATGTCATTTTTTTGATGACACTAGTGTACATATGCAGCTGGCACCACCCACCAGCCCCAGTAAGCTCAGTCTCCAAGCAGCTGGAGGAGGTTGTGAGCCAGGATGCTGGACTCACTGACGAGACAACTAAGGAGATAGGTGTAGTTAGTTTGCTTTTATTTCCCTTGTTAAGGTGCAGGTTTCTTTGTTTTTAAAGGCAGAAGTGTAAAAAATAAAAAATCAGAAGGAACAGAGAGAACCCGGGGGACAACAGTGCTGAGGGGAGGATATTCCTTCTTCCCCCTCTTCCCCCAGGATTTCTAGGGGGGAGTTCTGTGGGGGCCTTCCTCAGTCCGAGACTTCTGGCTGCTCCCGAACCCGTTATCGGGTGAGGAGTCGCTGCAGTTGCTTGACAGGAGTGAAAGCTGGCAGCTCCGTGTCACCACCCTCAGCGCTGAAGCCGGGAAGGAAGTCTGAGCGTGAGGGGTAGAAAAACCATGCGGCAAAGAGGCTCCAAGGTAAGAGTGACCCGGGGGGGAGGACAGCTGGAAACCCTAGCAACCGCCAGAACATGAGGAGACAGAGCGGCCTGCAGCCGCATGTTTGGGAGCCTGCAGTGGTGTGGGAAAACTCCCCCTGCTGTATTTAGGCACAATTTCTTCTTATTTAGGCCAGCATGTGTTTAACCCTCTGCTGTATTTTGGGTGCCTGGGAGAGGCGGCCACTGGAGAATAAAGCAGGACAGAGCAGCCTCTTCCTAGGGGGCCATTTGCAGTTTCTTTTTAATTTCAGTTTCAGTTAATTAGATTTTGGTTTTATTTTATTTTAGTTCAAGTACTCTAGTGCTCTGTGCCTGAGCCTGTGGGAGTGCACTGTGCTGGGGATCCTTTTACCTACCTGGGTACAGATTGAGGGCATTCCTGGGGAGTGCCCCCAGCCCTTCCTACCATGCTGCCCAGACCGCAGTGCTTGGCATAGGATGGTATCAAGGGGGGTGAACCCCACTTAATCCTTAAGCATTCCTTGTGTTATACAGCTCAAAACTGATTCAGTGCACAATGACGATGCAGACATGTGGGAAAGGCCTAATCAGATAGGTCATTGTTTGTTGCTGGGCAGATTTTTAGAGGGCTGTTGTAACTGGCGGTTGAAATATTGTTGTCTTCTCCTGAGAAGGGTCAGAGACAGAAATAAAGTTAAGTATAAAAAAAAAATAAAAAAAAGGTGCTGCATTTAGGTTTGTAGCAGCTACAGCTCTGGGGAAAACAGGAAGTACCTGCATACAAGAAATGTATGTAATTTGAAAGATAGTCATTCAGTGGATTGGACACAAATGAAATCCTTCCATCTGTCTATAGTCAGCGAGTAACCAGACATGATCATCTCTTGTCGCTTAGCCCAGATTATGTACCTATTAAATCTGTAATATTGCTTGTAAGGGAAGCTGTACTCCCTTATAGCCATTTGTAGTATTAGAAGAAATATGTAAACTTTATTCGGAGAACGTGTCAGTTTGATTGGATCAGGGCAAGGTCCATTTCACATCTTTAAGATACAACACTGCAGCGCAATCTAAAATTCCTCAAGATATGCAGGCCCCGATGTGGTATGGTCTTGGAGGCAGGCGTCTGCCTAAACTGCATGCAAGAGGCTGTCATGGGAGCAGGACCTGCAGGATGAGATGAGGCAGGAGAGTCCCTCCCGGTTGCAGGAGACTCTGGGGGTGGGGGGCGCCATGTTACCTTCAACGGATCCGGCCTCTGGTCCCTGCATGATGCCCAGACCATCCACCCCTTGAGCCCAGGGAGCAGTAGGGCTCCTGGGGGAGTTCTCACCAGAGTTTTTCTTACTTTTGCAGAAGGCATTTTGCCTACCAAGTGGCTCCTCAGCCCTGGAACACAGGGCTAAGAGGATGTCAGACGCAAAAGAGCACGAGTCAGGAGCAGTGGCGTCTAAGCAGGCTAGAGGCTTAGAGGAGTGGCAGCAATCGCCGTTGTCAGAGGGGCTGGATGGGGAAGATCTTGACACGGAGCTAGATCTGCAGGAGGAGTTGGAAGAAGGAGAGAGCCCAGAACAGGAGGATCAGGCCCGAATTGTTCGTGTTTTCCGCTGGGAGGAGCTATCAGTGCTCATCTTATGTTTATGTTTATGCAATTTCTCGATATATTGCCCAGGCTGAAGGCCATTAGTGCGGTTTACAATCACAACAAGTGGGTACTGATATAATTTCTTGTCCCCAAAGGGCTCATATTCTATGTGTACCTTGGAGACCCTCAAGGCCCTAAATATGCCTGCTAACCTCCCGGCAGAGGCACTGTAGGATCTGCTGTTCCAGGTGGTACGGAAATTTCAGAAAATCTTACCAGTACATGGAGTAGTAGGACAGATGATCCAGGATGAGTGGAATCTGCCGGAGGTTGGCCTTAAAGGGGTGCAATCCATAACGCGCCTATACCTGCTGCCGGAGCAAGAACGAGCTCCTTTGATCACCCAAAGTGGGTGCAGCGGTGTTGGCAGCAGTCGAAGAGACCTTAACTTGTTTCTTGCAGCTGAGAGCCGTGGAACTGTATGTCTGCGGTCGAAGCTTCATGTATTTCATGGTGCCCAAATGGAAGATTCCTTTCGCCCAATTCTCGACTTCGAGGGCATGAACTACGGTCTCCGGGTACCGCATTTTCACAGTAATAATGGTAGTAGGAAGCAGAGATTTTGGACGAGACTCGATCTCACAGAGGCGTATTTGCACGTTCCCATCCATCCAGAACATCGGCAGTTATTCCGCTTTGTGGTGCCAAGGGCCATTTCCAGTTTCGAGCGTTGCCCTTCGGTCTGGCAATCACCACCCATACCTTCACCAAGGTCATGGTGGTGGTGGCAGCAGCTCTCCACAAGGAAGGGGTTCTCGTCCACCCATAGCTAAATGATTGGCTGGTCCAGGCGAAGTCCAGGGATGATAGCGGAAAGAGCAACAGCGCGGGTGGGAGAATTCCTTCAAAGTCTCGGTTACGGCTGGCCCAGGAGCTAGAGTATTTGAGAGCGTGCTTTGATACCTGCGTGGGCAGGATTTTCCTGCTGGTTCGCTGGGCGCAGGAGCTACTACAGTGGATACGGCAAGTTCTGAAGATGTGACGGCATCTGCAGGTTCTGGGGACCATAGCGGCCACTCTTGAGCTAGTCCCATGGGCAAAGGTGCACACGCAACCGCTGCAGAGGGCTCTGCTCAGTCGATGGTCCCATCAGAGTCAACCCCTGTCCCAAGTACTCCCCAGCCCTGGGGAGCCTGGAAGGAGTCGCCGGTGTGGGTACCTCTGATGACTGATGCCAGCCTGTCAGGTTGGAGAACCCATTGTGAAGGACAAGAGTCCACAGGAGGCCCTGTGGTCGATCAAGAGGCTCAAGATGTGAGCGTTGACCTCGGTGCTAGAAAGTTTCAGGGTTTCATGGTTGCAGGGGAAGGTTGTCCAAGTCCTCTCGGACAATGGGACCACAGTGGCTTACATCAACCGCAAGGAGGCACAGGCAGTACAGCCCTGGAGAAGGAGGCCAAAAAGCTGTTTGGATGGGCAGCGATTCGTCTCCAGGCGTTATCGGCAGAGCACATAGCAGGAGTTGACAGTGTGACGGCAACCTACCTCAGCCGAGTGCACATGGACCCTGGAGAGTGGCAGCTCAATCAGGAGGTGTTTGAGCAGGTGGTCCACTGATGGGGCACACTGGTTATGGACCTAATGGCAATGTTCGAGTCGGCAAAGGCCTGCTGGTTTTTCAGCAGAAGAAGAGAGGATGTCCAAGGGCCTGGATGCTCTAATTCAGCAGTGGCTCGAAGAGGGTCTTCTCTGTTTTTCCCCTTGGGCGCTCATAGGCCAGTTAGTGCAATGGCTAGAGGTGCACCGGGGATTTGTAATTCTGGTGGCACCAGACTGGCCAAGGTGCCAGTGGTATGCTGACCTGATTCAGATACTGGTGGATTGACTGTGGTGGCTTCCGGTTGGAAGGACCTCTTGACAAAGGAACTGCTTCGTATGCCCCAGGTGGATCAATTATCGCTTATGGCATGGCTCTTGAAAGGGCGACATTAAAAAAGAAAGGATAATCAGGCTCGGGGGTAGCGACCTTGCTACAGGCCCAGAGGTGGTCTACGCACCTGGCATGCATCTGCATAGGGCGCATCTTTGAATCATAGTGCGGAGAGAGGCAGGTGCACCCTTCCACTGCCTCCGTCTCGGACATCTTGGCGTTCTTGCAATCTGGTTTTGATAAGGGTCTAGCTGCCAGTTCCTTGAGGGTGCAAATGGCGGCGATTTCCGGTTATCACAGGAAAGTCCACATGGTGCCGTTGGATACACACCCAGGCGGGCTTAGCTTTCTAGGGGTGGTGACCCACCTCCGTCTGCAAAAGAGGGCAGTGGTACTGCCTTGGAATCTCAATCTGGTGCTGACGGTGCTGTCTGGGAAACCCTTTGAGCCATTAAGTTGAGCTTTTCTGAAGGATTTGACTCTGAAAATGGTATTCCTGATGGCGATTTGCTCGGCATGCAGGATTTCGGAGCTTCGGACCCTGTCATGCCAGGAGCCATTCCTTTTCTTCTCCTAGGAGAAAGTGGTTCTGTGCCCGGTACACTAAGGTATTTTATAATCTATGCATTTTCGTGCAAACTCTGCCCAGACCACATCCCTGGCTACGCCAGCCAGCTGAGTACGCAACTTCATGCCAAAGCACATACTGTACTTACACCTCTCAGTACTTTATAAGAGATCATTTCCATGCATATAGGACTGCATACCCTTGGGAATGACTTTATAAAATTTCCTTCACCATGCTCTAATTTAATATCACTTTCCACTTGCGAGCAAATTGTCTGTTTTAGGATTCTCTACACTTGGAGTGCTAGCTGTAGGTGAACTTGATGCTCTTTAGGAAATACAACTTTGTATAACATCTACTCAATATATGTCTTTTTGGATTTTCTGTTTTGTGAAGATACCTGTTTTTTACAAATCATAAACGCCAGCGACTTCTTTCTTCTCAGGTGGTCTTCTTGTATCCTCGGCTCATTTTGGAGCATATGTGTGCGGTGCAGATATTGATTACAACACAGTTCATGGATTAGGTAAATTTTCATGCCTTTATTCTTTGAATTGTTGGACAGCTTTCTTCTCATTAAGTAATTGTCTATTGTTTATCAAAAAATTGCTAAAATTTGTGTATCAGTATTCAGCACAGTGAACTTATTATTTAAAATGTTTAACTTAGAGGCATGCCTACTAAAGGGCATTTGCTGCTACTGTGGGACTAACGCAGATTTATCATCTGGTGGAAGCAGCTAATGCAGGCGAAATGCAGATATTGCAGGCACTTTTCTGTAATATTTGCATTTTGCCTGTAGGACCTGGGGGGGGGGGGGAGGCAGGATGGGGTAGGGAGTAGTCATTCCTATTGTCAGCAGCCATAGTGTAAAATGTTTTTGCGCAATGGCTGCCAATGTTGGGCCCTATTGCGACTGCAGATAACACCACATCAAGAGGTGACGTTATCAGCAGGTTATCCTGTTTCACAGGCATTGTGGTGGCTGCCGATTAGCAGCGGCCATCTGCTCTGGAGGCAAGTGATTCCCCAGTGCCCTGATTGGGTCCCCTCCCCAATCTGAAAATATTGTCAGTGCTGTAGATGTAGAGATCCATAGCACCAGTAAAAACAATGGTGGTCCTCCCTCCTCTTTGGCACTGATTTTCCCCCACGGACAGCGCCCGATTCCCCACTGGGAACTGTTTAGAGGGGAATGGTGCTCCCCAGACACGAACACCATCCTGGCTAGTCAATCTGGCTCCTTTAAACCGCCCTTCCTGGTCCTTTGAAAAACACCCGGCTAGCCAGTTGGGCTCTCAACCCCCCCCCCCCCCATTCAAACCTCTAAGTACTGGCTAGTCAGTTAGCCTAAGGGAGCCCTCTAACCCCTTGGCCAGTCTCGTCCAACCATTACCTTAGACGTCCTGGTGGTCTAGTGATCAACAGGGGGAGGAGCAGTCCTTCCCACTCCTGCCGTTGCAGCTCCACAAAATGGCCATGATTATGCGGTGCTGCTCCATAGCGTCCTGGATTTTAGAGGTGTTAAACACCACCAGTAAGCACAGTTGCCTCCTCAATCATTCGTGTAAACCCCAGATCCAAACAAGCAATTAGATGACACCTATACCTGCTTTGAAGTGGGTGCAAATGTTCACATCTAGCTTTTTTTTTTTTAAATATATGTTTTTTGACTTTTTCTGTTGCAAAATAAGAAATTCATGCTTCCTGATCGTGTAGCCAGTCTAATCCCGGACCTCTGGGTTCCCTATCTCATCTAGCAGCTTGGAGACTGAGGAACTCCTCCTTTTTGTGACATCACCCCTATATCCTCATCGGATCCGCCTCCTGTCACCAGTTACCTCAGTCTCCAAGCAGCTGGATGGTTGAGAGCCCGGTGACTCGGGCTCCACTGGAGTGACATTTGAGCTTAGGTTTAGGTTTTTTCAGCTAGTTTGATAGTGAATTTGGTCAGTAGTTTTAAGGACTGCATTCTAAAATTTTAGGATACTGTGTCTTTAAATTTGCAGACAGGCCTCTCTCCCTCCCGCAGTCTGTTCTCTTTCCCACTGCACCCCCCTCCTTGCCGATCAGTCAGGGGGCAGGTGTTGCTTACTGGGAGCCAGTGCAACCTTCTTAGGGGCAAGGGGGTTGCTGCCTGTCAGTCACTGAGGCACTAAGCGGGAAGATTACGGAGCGGAGACCAGCCGGCGCCACACAGAGGGCTGCCTGTCAGTGCGATTGGCTGGTACTCCACGGTCGCATCAGATTTTTCGCTGACTCCAGCAGTGCGACGTGCGCAGTTTCCCAGGCGCATTAAAATCGCTCCGGGGGCCGACGGCAGGTTTCACTCCGTTGAGCGAGGTGGGTGACTTGTGTGGCGCTGCACCTTATCTAGGCGGTTGCCTATAAAAGAGCACTGCGTGCCAACTGTTCTTGTTAAACTGACTTATTACCAGAGCCAATGCTGCTGGGAATTTTTAGTTGTGGTTAATAAGCAGTTCGAGTAGTTTTAGGCAATTCACAGGAAATTTATTAATTTTCTTTTGTATCATCAGACTTTAGCAAAGTAAATCTTCTTTAGAACATGAACAAGGTATAACAGAAACAATAATGAACTCAAGTAGCTTTCTTCAGCATACAGGACTAATGCTTCAAACAGTGTTAAGCAAAACACATTTGTAATCCTTTCCTTTTGCTTTCAGCATTCAAAAACCTCAGAGCATTTATCACAGTTCTGAATTTTCTCTTTGGCTAGCAATTCAGCTTTTCCCCTTATGAAACATAAGCTGTTGAGCAATCCATTAGAGACTCTGTATCCTGCTCCAATCCAGTTAACTCTATCTCCATGTCTTCAGTTTCACCCTGAAACAGCTCTGGATCTTGATTAGCACAATCAGGTTTCAATCGTTGCATTAACTTAAACATTTCATCCCAGGGATTCCCTTTTCTCCCTTCAGGCTTCCTATATGAGCTGCACGGCTTTGTATTTCTGGGCAAGACACTCACAGGTTTCTGCTGTCTTCCCTGGCTTCTAGGAACAGACTTTCTCTCAGACTTTCTAGAAGGATAAATCTCTCCTTCTGAATTCTCAGTAGCCTCACTGCTATCTGAGCTGTATTCTACAATTCTCCCAGAGTTTGGGTTCCTACCTTCACAAGGGCTTGCAAACTCTGTACAGCTATCTCTGGTAGAAGAGCTGCTGTTAGAATCCCTTCTGTGCCGAAGCTCAGACTTTCTCTGCCATTCTCCAGAGCCTCTGGTCAGACTCCTCAGTCTTTCTCTCCTAGACTGTCCAATCTGCCGGGACTCTCTTGGCTTTGGCTTCTTGTCTCTCTGCCGTGACTCCCGTGTCTGCCTTGTCCAAGACTCCCGTCTTGACTCTGCTCCTTCTGTTCCTTCCTCTGCTTCTCTCCCTGCTTCTCTCTCTCTCTGCCTTTGATCCTGAGAGCTTAAATGTTTTAGTGTGAGACCCGTTTCCTTACCCCATCCCCCCAGGTGTTTCTCATTTGCACTCTGTGTTGCCATGGAGGCAGGGTGTGGTCTGTACTCAGCACTCTCAATCATGTGGCTTTGCTCTCTAGGTGCTGATTTAAATGAAGGCGGCATCGATAGTTTTAAAACCAGCCCTTTTTCTAGGCTTGTCAGAAGCCTCATTACCACACTTGCTCCATCGGCCGTGCAGGTAAGCGACATTAAATCTTTGCGCGCAAGCTCTGCAGGCCTGGCTGCGTGGCGTGGGCGTGGGCTTTCGGCGGGAATCTGTTTGCTCTGTTGGGGGAGCTGGGGCCTGCGTCAGTCCTGGAGCGGCAATTTCCTTAGCCGGCCACGGGTTCTTTATTTTTCGTTGGCAGCCTTAAATATTGTACATAATCTTTAAACCTTTTCGGATGACCGGTATTTTTTTTTTTAGTAACAGACGTGATCAGGGGACTTGCCTCGGTCTGTGCCTTCGGTATTACGCAGGATCGCTGCTCCGTCTTGGGGGGAAAAGCAGTCTTCCTTTGCGGGTTTAAAGCAATTGTTTGCCATGCCTTCTAAGCCCCAGTGTATGGTGTGCGGGACTAAGAAGTGCACAGATTCTGGAGTGTGTAAAAGCTGTATTAGAGAGGCTTCTCCTACTGAGCACGTCAGTGAGGAGAGCATGCAGGTACCGGGAGCTGCGGCTGATGGCCCGCTCTTACAGTCCGTGGGGATGACACGATCGGACCCCGTAGCGGGGCCATCTTCAGCTCTGGATGTGCCTCCTCCTCAGGGGGGATTGCCCAGGGACCTTTATTCTATTTCTTCTCAGGAATTTTTTACGCTGTTACAGCAGACGCTTTTGGGTGGTGCGCAACAGCAAAAAGTCCCATTGACGCGGGGGGGCTCAAGAGGCCCGCGTCAGGCCAGCAGGCGCTTGAATACTCCCGCGGAGCGAAGCGACCGCGGGCCGAGGGGGATGTGGTGGAACATTCCGTGGCCTCGGAGGATCCATTTTCGGAGGATGAGGGCCGCAGCATGGATCTGGAAGAAGAGCTGGAGGAAGGCGAACTTTCGGAAAGAGAGGACCAGGCGAGAGTGGTTAGAGTCTTCAGGCGAGAAGAACTCCCGGCGCTTATCGGGGAAACCCTGAAAGCCCTCAATATGCCGGTTCCAGGAGCAACGGAAGATGAGTCCTTAGAGGACCCCCTTTTGCAGGTCTTTCGAAAGTCTCAACGTGCCTTCCCGGTCCACAGGGTCTTTCAAGAACTGATTCAGGAGGAATGGAGTATTCCAGAAGCTCCGCTGAAGGGTCCAGGGTAATGGGCCGGCTGTACCCCTTGTTAGATCAGGATAAGGAGGTCTTTAAAGCTCCAAAGGTGGATGCGGCCGTCTCGGCGGTAACCAAGAAAACTACTATACCCATGGAGGGTAGTGCGGCCCTCAAGGATACGCAAGATAGGAATCTGGATGTGCTGCTAAGACAGATTTTTGATGTAAATGCGCTGTCACTACAGGCAGCTATTTGCGGAGCGTGGGTGGCTCGGGCCTGCCTACGCTGGTCACAGAGAGTTCAAGGCGGACAGGATGGTGAGGGTTCTGCCGAAGCGGCCAGGATAGAATCCGGCACGGCTTACTTGGCTGACATCCACTATGATCTTATGTGTGGATTATCAAAGAGCATGGCGTCTGCGGTAGCGGCACGGCGTTACCTATGGCTACGCAATTGGTCCGCAGACAGCGCCTCTAAGGCCCGGTTGAGTAAACTTCCCTTTAAAGGGTGTCTGCTGTTTGGGGAAGATTTAGAAAAGCTGGTTAAAGACTTAGGGGAGTCCAAAGGAGGTAAATTGCCAGAGGACAAGCCCAGGAAAGGCTGGGCGGTTTCTACGGGCAAAGGACAGCAGCGGGATTCCCGCAGGTTCAGATTCCAGAGCTTTGACTCCGGCCAAAGGGGCAGGTTTCCTACCAGGGGCCAGAGTTTCTGGGGGTTTTGAGGTGCAGGGCGGGGCTTTGGTCCGTCCTCCGCCTCCTCCATCAATTCCAGAAAGCCACAATGAAATAGGGGGGACCCAGGCTCCCTTGATTCCCGTAGGGGGGTGGCTGCAGGATTTTTATCCTGCCTGGGTCCGTGTCACGTCAGATCAGTGGGTGCTAGAAGTCATCCGAGAGGGCTACGCACTGGAGTTCTTAAGACCAGTGCGGGAAGCCTTCGTTCGGTCCCCCGGCAGGTCAGCCGGCAAGTGCGCGGCCATTCGGGGGACAGTGCAAAGGCTGTTGGCCCTCAAGGCGATAGTGCCCGTCCCGCCCGACCAATGCGGTTCCGGTCGATACTCCATTTATTTCATCGTGCCCAAGAAGGACGGAGGAGTTCGCCCGATCCTAGATTTCAAGGCCGTGAACCGTTGCCTTCGGGTTTCCCATTTCCACATGGAGACTCTTCGTTCCGTCATAGTGGCAGTTCAAAGGGGGGAATTTCTCACCTCCCTAGATTTGTCGGAGGCATATCTACATATCCCGATACGGCCGGAGCATCACAAATTTCTCAGGTTCGCGGTGCCGTGCGGGCATTTTCAGTTTCGAGCATTGCCATTCGGGCTTGCGACGGCGCCCCGGACCTTTACCAAAGTCATGGTGGTGGTGGCTGCGGCTCTGAGGAAAGAAGGGATCCTGGTACACCCTTATCTAGACGATTGGTTGATCAGAGCGAAGTTGCAGGAGGAGAGCGAGTCTGCTACGGCCCGGGTGGTGTCTTTCCTGGAAAGTCTCGGTTGGATAGTCAACGCGTCAAAGAGTCGATTGGTTCCATCCCAGTCCCTGGAATATCTGGGGGCGCGGTTCGACACCCATGTGGGGAAAGTTTTCCTGACGGCAGAGAGGGTGCGGGGGCTTCGGAAGTTGGTCAGATGCTTCTTGCAGGTCTGGGCGCACTCAGCGTGCACTACCTACAATTGTTGGGTACGATGGCGGCATCGATAGAAACGGTGCCGTGGGCCAGAGCACACATGAGACCTCTGCAAAGAGCGCTTCTTCGCAACTGGTCGCACCAACGAGATGCCCTGTCCAAGAAGCTCCCTTATCTGGAAGAGGCTCGCAAGTCCCTGCAGTGGTGGTTGCTTCCAGCATCGCTGGAGTGTGGGAAAGCACTGGAAGCTCCTGCCTGGGTGTCATTGATGACGGACACCAGCCTCTTGGGCTGGGGAGTGCATTGTCAAGGCCAGTTCTCACAGGGACAATGGAATGCTCGGGAACAAGCTTGGCCGATCAACAGGTTGGACCTAAGGGCTGGCCCTACAGGAGTTTCGAGAGTCTCTAGGCGGCAAAGCAGTTCGGGTATTCTCCAACAACGCCATGGCAGTGGCATATGTCAACAGACAAGAGGGAACCAGCAGTGTGGCGCTAGAGCACGAGGCCGAGACGCTCTGCGAATGGGCCAAAGCAAATCTCCTAGATCTGTCGGCAGCCCATGTCGCAGGGGTGCACAATATGGAGGCCGATTTTCTCAGCCGAGTAAGAGTGTATCCAGGAGAATGGGTGCTCAACCCGGAGGTCTTCGAGAAGGTGGTGCGCAGGTGGGGCGTCCCGGTCATGGATCTCATGGCAACTTTCGCCTCGGCGAAGGTCAGCCGCTTCTTCAGCAGACGGAGAGAAAGAATGTCAGAAGGCCTGGATACCCTAGTTCGGGACTGGCCGGTGGGACAACTGCTGTATGTGTTTCCACCGTGGGTCCTGATCGGCAGAGTGGTGCAACGCATCGAGCATCACAGAGGGCGAGTCATTCTCATAGCGCCAGATTGGCCTCGCCGGCCCTGGTACGGAGACCTGGTGAGGTTGTTAGTGGCCACACCCTGGCGGCTTCCTCCTCGAGCGGATCTGCTGTCTCAGGGTCCCCTCCTCATTCCCCATGTGCATTGGTTCTCGCTTACGGCCTGGCTCTTGAAAGGGCGCGGCTAAGATCCAAGGGGTACTCGGGGGCGGTCATCTCGACCTTGTTGAAGGCCAGGAAGAGGTCTACTTCGCTAGCCTATGTTCGTGTTTGGCGGATATTCGAAGCGTGGTGTGAAGAGCGACGTTGCGAGGCGTTGAGAGCCTCCATCCCGCAGATTTTGGAGTTTTTGCAAGAGGGTTTTGCCAAAGGCCTGGCAGCAGCCTCGCTGCGGGTACATGTGGCAGCCTTGGCCTGCTACAGGGGCAGAATCGGCAGACAAACGCTAGGGAGTCAGTGTGATATCAAATGTTTTTTAAGAGTGGTATCTCTGGCTCGTCCGCCGTGTAGACAAATCATCCCCAAGTGGCATTTGCCGCTTGTTCTAGACTCTTTGGTTCAAGAACCTTTTGAGCCGTTGGGGCGGGCGTCCCTTAAGGATCTTACGCTAAAGACCGTGTTCCTGGTAGCCATTTGTTCGGCCCGTCGGATTTCCGAACTGCAGGCTCTTTCCTGTAGAGAACCTTACCTTTCGTTCTTCGCGGCCAAGGTGGTCCTGAGGCCGGTACCGGCTTTCATGCCCAAGGTGGTCTCGCCTTTTCATCTGAATCAAGAAATTGTTTTACCGGTGTTCTTAGAGGGCGCAGAGGCTTCCAGTTCCAAAAGCTTGCACCTCTTGGACGTTCAGTCGTTGAAGAAGTATCTACGTCGGACGGCCAGTTTTCGCAAGTCGGACAGACTTTTTGTCCTTTTCGGGGGATCTCGAAAGGGGGAAGCGGCGTCTAAGGCTTCCATTGCACGGTGGATCAAAGAAGCCATTGCGTCGGCTTACGTGTTGAAAGGCAAACTGGTGCCGGACGGGCTGAGAGCTCACTCTACTAGAGCGCAGGCGGTGTCCTGGGCGGAATTTCGCTTGGTATCGCCGGAGGAGATTTGTAAGGCGGCGACGTGGTCGTCGCTGAACTCGTTTGTGAAACACTACCGACTGGATGTGCATATGGCGGAAGAAGCTTCTTTTGCATCGGCAGTACTGCAGGCTGCTCTTCCAGGTCCCTCCCGTTCTTGTTTCTCTCACTGCTCTGGTACTAACCCAGAGGTCTGGGACTAGACTGGCTACATGATCAGGAAGATGAAATTAGACTTACCTGCTAATTGTAGTTCCTGGAGTGAGGCCAGTCTAGTCCCGTATCCCTCCCTAACATTTTTTGAGCGCTTACAGGTCTGGCGTCCCTGGCTGGTTTACAGGTAAGAGCAGAATATGTCTCAGGGGGCCAGTGTTAACAGCAGGAAGGCTGTTCTTCTGCACAATAATCTTTTTTTCCTTTGTTGGGACTCTGTTTCTCCATTGGGGGCTTAAGGGAGTGGCCTGTTCAAGGTTAAAGCCACGGTTCCTTGTTTGGTTTGGGAGGGGTTCAGGGTCAGTGTATAGTTGAATAATTATTATGTTATTACTTATTTGTCCCTCCGGTGAGTCTGCTTTGTCAATAGGTTACTGGTGACAGGAGGCGGATCCGGTGAGGATATAGGGGTGATGTCACAAAAAGGAGGAGTTCCTCAGTCTCCAAGCTGCTAGATGAGATAGGGAACCCAGAGGTCCGGGACTAGACTGGCCACACTCCAGGAACTACAATTAGCAGGTAAATCTAATTTCATCATTCTTTTCTGGCCCACTCAAAACATACCTACAGCATGACCCCTGGAAACTGATGGACTTCAAGGCCATCAACAATTGCTCCTCCGCATCACTCACGGACCTCGTCCACCCCACTCCCCCCCAACAGATCCAGAAGGTCATCCGCTGCCAACACACTGATAATCCCAAATGCAATCACAAAATGCACGCAAGCAACAAGGAACAGAGCCTTTGTGTTCTATGCACCCACAAGCTGGAATGCCCTTTCAACCTCCATCCGGTCCATTGCGTACCTTGCCCAGTTTAGGAAGGCACTGAAACACCACCTATTCCTCCTACACTACTCCCAGGCTAGTGATGAACCACAATCAGACATACCCAACCACCTGGACAGTGCCCCTGCACACACCATGACACACTGATGCAACGCCACTAGCACTACTGTATGACCTGTAAATAACAACATGTATATAGCTATCTATTCTTGTAAATAGTTACTAAGCAACTATGGTCAGTACTGTTTGTGACCTGAGCGCCCAGTCTGTATATAGCTACCCATGTTAGTCCCAAACTACACCACTTGTTCATTGTAATGTACAGTGCAGGTTTCCACCGCACTATACAGATTTTTGTTTGCCTGTAAACCGCACTGATTTTAAAGAGTGTGGTATAGAAAAGATATTTAAATAAATAAAAATCTACACATGTAAATAGCAGTTTTCTTAAATAGCTATTCACATTTGTAGGGCATTTAATTGTAAGGCCTAGATTTCCATGTTTAAAAGCCAGGCAAAAAAGTCTTCTAAAATGACCTCCATAATATCAGTAAATTATGCCACTATTAAATAATCCCTGAATGTGGATCCACAGCAGGAACACAGAAGCCAAATACATTCTCCTCCCAAATAAGGCAATAGTTGCATAGCCCCTGCCCTTCTTGCTGCTTCGTATTGTATTTTTTTGAATAAGAGGTCTGACGAAAACATTTTTTCCTCTTCATAATTTTCTAAACTTCCTATCGTAGTGCAGAAACTAAAAAGTATTTTTATCAGTACTTCTGCTGAATAGTGCTAGATAAGACAGAGAACACCAATCAATAGTGATAAATCAGAATAGAAAAAGTAAAAAGTTAGATGAAAAACAAGAAGAAAGAAAAAAATGAAAGTATACGCAAAAAGGAGAGAGGTTGCAGATATAATGTGCATGATGAACCTGGGAAGGGAGGGAGAGTGACTGCTGCCACTCTGGCTATTGCTCAGGGTTGCCACATAATTCAAAATTTCCATTCCAGTGTTGGCTGAAAACTAGCTGAAAGTAGCGACCCCCCTTTGGCCATCCCCCTACTTTTACTACTGCTGATCATTTGTATAGCGTTAGAAGGCATACGCAGCGCTGTACAGACACATGTATAAGACTATCCCTGCTCAGGTCCGGTGATGTCACCCTCAAGATGGATGACTGAGTCAGTGCTCTGGAGTCCATACCCCCCAGAGAGACCAAAAAATCCCCCCAAAGTGGTTTCAAACAGCAGGAAAGCAAGGGTCATACGCGAAAGAGAACAGCGGACTTGAAGGAGTTTGTCTACAATAACTTGAGAGCAGAGCCCAAGAGCGTGGATAAGATGGCAGCGGAGAGAGAAGGAAGTAGTGAAGAGGAAGATGAAGGGGGATTGGCAGAGTATGGCAAAGACAGCGGTGCATTGGTACAAATAACGAAAGACGAGCTACGCTCCTGGTTTGCTGACCTGAGAAATGAAATGGCTGCAATCCGCTCTGACATGGAGGGAGTGCTAGCTAAGATGTGGTCGGACGTGGCGGAAGTAAGCAGGAGAGTAGAGGATGTGGAGAACCAAATCAAAGGCCTGCAGAATGTGGTGTAGGTAGTGAAAGACTCTGTTAAAGCTATAATGGACACTCAAACAATGCTAGAGCTTAAACTTGAAGATCTGGAGAACAGGGAAGCAGACATACCATCCAGTAGATGAGGGATTTGTTATTCTGTTGTGATATTGAATATTTGTTGAAATTAATGGTTTTTTAATGCTGTTTTAAACTTGGGAAGGGAGACTTCCAGATGAATATCAGTAGGGAGGGAATTCCATAGGGAATGGCTAGGTAAAAAAAAATGCTGAATTGCGAGTACCTTCACGGTGAGCCTGTGACTGAGATGGTAAGTAAAGTCGGTTTGCATGTATGGAACTAGAAAATGGGTAGATGCATGCTTTATGAGATGAGAGGAAAGATACACTGGTGTACCAGAGTTAAGTATTTTATGACTGATAGCCAAAAGTTTGTATTGTATGCGAATATGGAAAAGATAGCTAATGGGATTTAAATACAATGGTGTTACGTGATCATAGCGGGAGAAGTGATGAAGGAGATGTATTGCAGTATTTTGAACGGCTTGGAGACGTTTAAAGTTGATATTGTGATAATTTTGAGAAAATGGTGTTGCAGTAATCCATTTTAGAAGTGGTAGAAGTGTAATGATTGCTGACTTGGAGAGAAAGGTACGGATAGAGTGTGTTTTTCTTAGAGAGTAGATACATCCCCCAGATTGTCATGAAGCTTACAATATATCCTTCCCCAGTCCAGGATTAATGCAAGTTGCGAGAGTGGTGATATATCTGGAGGCTGGCTACCTGGTTATGATAGCACAGGGATCCCCCTATCATGCCCACACAAGCCTTACCAGGGGAGCAGGGCCACAAAGCAGACTGTGGGAAGGCAGGCAGGGTTGCCCCACAGGTAGCCAACATATACAGACCGACATACGCCATGATGGGACAGGTGTAGCTGCTGTGAGAAATGCCAGTACCCAGATATGTGGGAATCAGATGACATAGTCAGAGGCCATACTACTACTACTGATCAATTTTATAGCGCTACAAGGCATACGCAGTGCTGCACAGACACATATAAAAGATGGTCCCTGCTCAGCAGAGCTTACAATTTAGTCAAGACAGACAACACAGCAGTTCCTGAGCGGTCCTCCAGTTTAGTCCTCCACATTCGGGTAGTGCACCTCCTCCTGCAGCCTGGAGACTGGACCAATCACAAACTTTCTGTATAATGTATGCAGACGGAGCTCCCAGAAGCCCCCAGTGTGTCCAGTCTCCTTGCAGCTTGAGGACGTGTGTGCCTGCTGGGCACACTCAGTGACTACTGGAGGAGCAACACTAGATTCCTTTTCATTTGGGAGTTTATTTCCTTTTCTTTAATTCAGTAGCTGTTCCTTTAAATTTAACTTTAAAAAAAAAAAAAAAAAAAGGCTCAGCTGATCCAGCCTTGTTCCCGGTTTGAGAAGCCAGTCCTGCATTGGGCTCCTGCCTTCCCTGCCGAGGTTCTCTGCTTGCCAGTTAGGTTTGCACTCTCCCCTAGACTGCACGGGGAAGAGTCCTACCTTCACGGACAGCTCTTTGACTGCTGCTGTTTTCAGTCTTTCTTCCTCACTGTGCCATGCCAGCGCGCTCCCGATTTCCTTCCCGCGGTTAGTTGACTGCCCACGTTTTTGGCCTCGGGGGTGAGTACCTTTTTTCGGGGCTCCTGCTCTTGCCTGCGTTTGTTTTCTTTATTCAATTTCCTTTTCTTTCTTTATTTTTCATTTTCGCGCCGTTTTTTTCAGCGCAGGGGCATTCTGTAGGCGGCCATTTTGTTCTTCTCGGTGCCGGTTTTTTCCCGCCGGTTTTAACAGTAGTGCACGGCTTCCCTTTGCATTTTTTTCGCTTCTGGCACTGGCGATTTTACTCTGGGTACCCTAAGGGTCCTAGGCAGTGTTTTCTTTCTTTAAAAAAAACAAACAAACCCGTTTTGGCTGTCACTTTTGTCACAGGCCTCCTTCCTTCAGCATTGCCTTTGGACATAGGGTTTTGCGCTGGGCGCCTCTCTGGCACAGTTTGCAGGTGAGCATGCCTACTAAACCGCAGTGTGTAATCTGTGGGTCGCGCAGGGCCGCGGGGGCGGAGTCTGGCCTCTGTCGGGGCTGTGACTCGGTCTCTCCTAGCTTAGCTCCTGAAATGGACTTGAAGGAGCTTCCTGGAACGGAAGGGCCTTCAGTTCTGGCGGAGGGAGATCTCTCCCCGAGCTCTCGGCCGCCTGGTCCTACGCCCCATGCCACTGGTCATTCTGGTGTCTTGTCTGCTACGGCGGTTGACTCTCCTATAGACTTTTCCCCAGACTTTGTGCTTCTAATGCATCAGGCTTTTCGCTTAAGCCGCTCCGGCCAGCTTCCAGAGACTTGGCCAGCGCCTCTTCCCTCCGTTGCGTCGGGGGAGCCCCGGCGCGTTTCTCAGCCTGCTTCCAAACGTTTTAGGTTCGAGGACCCTGAGCAGGACGTCCTGAGTTGCACAGATTTGGAAGCGGATGTTGATCAGGAAGTTGAGGCGGAGGAATTAGAAGACGGGGAGATCCCTGAGCCGGAGGATCAGGCACGGATTATTCGGGTGTTTCGCAGGGAGGAGTTGGTGCCCTTAATCACAGAGTCTCTTCAGGCCCTTAACCTAGCGGCCGCGCGTCCAGCGGAGGGGGACGCCTTGGAGGATCCTCTCATACAGGCGGTGCGGGAGTCCAAGATGGTATTTCCCGTGCACCGCGTGGTCGAGCAAATGATTCAAACTGAATGGGATCAACCGGATTCAGGTTTGAAGGGAATTCGAACTATGAACCGCCTCTATCCTTTGGCCGATAAAGACAAGGAGCTGTTCAAATCGCCGCGGGTGGATGCGGCGGTGTCTGCTGTGACTAAGAAGACCACCATACCCGTCGAAGGCGCTGCGGCCTTGAAGGACGCGCAAGATAAGAAGGTGGACAATTTGTTGAAGCAAGCTTTTGACACCAATGCTTTGTCGCTGCAAGCCTCTATTTGTGGCGCTTGGGTGGCCCGGGCCTGCTTGCGTTGGGCTCAGCGCCTGCGTTCGGCTTCGGGTTTGGATGAGCAGGGTCTCTTAGAGGTGACTCGGCTGGAATCGGGCTCGGCATACTTGGCAGATGCTCATTACGATTTAATTAGATCCTTGGCTAATAGTATGGCTTCTTTGGTGTCGGCGCGCCGCTCCATCTGGTTGCGTAACTGGGCGGCTGATGGTTCGTCTAAGTCTCGTCTAAGTAAGTTGCCCTTCAAGGGCAAATTATTGTTTGGGGAGGCGCTCGATAAATTGGTGAAAGACCTTGGAGAATCTAAAGGGGGTAGGCTTCCGGAAGATAAGCCTAAGCTGAATAGAACCTTGCCTCCCTCCCGCGGCTTTCGGGACTTTCGGGACTTTCGCAGATTTCGTTCTTCCCGTCTGTGGGGGGCCCAGCGTGGTCGCTTTAGCTCCCGTTCCCAAGGTTTTTGTGGCTTCCGAGGAGCCGGCCGAGGTTTTTCTGGCGCCTCCTCTTCGTCGACTTCCTCCTTTAGTCGCAAGCCGCAATGAAGCGAGGCGGGCCCCAGAGGAACTTCTAGTCATCGGGGGTCGCTTACGCGATTTTCTTCCTTCTTGGGCCCAAATCACGTCAGATCAGTGGGTGCTAGAGATTATCGAGAAGGGTTATGCCCTGGAGTTCGCCTTTCCTCTCCGAGATTCTTTTGTTCTGTCTCCCAGCAAGGGCGCTCAGAAGACTCAGGCCATCCGCTTGACCTTGCACCGCCTCTTGTCTCTGGGGGCGGTGATTCCCGTCCCTCCTTCCGACCGCGGCGTCGGTCGCTACTCCATCTATTTTGTCGTGCCAAAGAAGGACGGGTCCCTTCGCCCAATTCTGGATCTCAAGGGCGTAAACCGGGCCCTCAAGGTCCCGCACTTTCGGATGGAAACTTTGAAATCAGTTATCGTGGTGGTGTGTCAAGGGGAATTTCTCACTTCTCTCGACCTCTCGGAGGCGTATTTGCACATTCCCATCCGGGAGTCCCATCAAAAGTTCCTCCGTTTCGCATTCCCGTGGGGGCACTATCAATTTCGGGCCCTGCCGTTTGGCCTAGCCACGGCGCCTCGGACCTTCACAAAAGTCATGGTAGTGGTTGCGGCGGCCTTGCGAAAGGAAGGCATTCTCGTTCATCCTTATCTCGACGATTGGTTGATTCGAGCGAAATCCAACGACGAGAGTGTGCACGTCACGGCCCGAGTGGTTTCTCTCTTGCGTTCCCTCGGCTGGGTGGTCAACGATCAGAAGAGCCGTCTGGTGCCGTCTCAGGACCTCGAATATCTGGGGGTTCGGTTCGACACGGCGAGAGGACTGGTGTGCTTGCCGGAGCGACGACGGTAGCCTACATCAATCGGCAGGGGAGCACCGGCAGTGTGGCCTTGGAAGCGGAGGCGACGGCCTTGTTCACTTGGGTACAGACCCGTCTCCCGGCAATCTCGGCAGCGCATATAGCGGGAAAGGAAAACGTCCTGGCGGACTTTCTCAGCAGAGTGCGGGTAGACCCAGGGGAGTGGGAACTGAACCCGCAGGTGTACGCTCAGATTGTTCGGCGTTGGGGCCCGCCTGTCATGGATCTCATGGCGACCTTCCAGTCAGCAAAAACGGGACGTTTCTTCAGCAGAAGGAGGGAACGCATGTCCGAGGGCCTCGACGCTCTCATCCAGCCGTGGCCGGAGTCACAGCTCCTTTATGTCTTTCCTCCGTGGGCGCTCATCGGTCGGGTCGTCCAGCGCATCGAGGGTCACTGGGGACGGGTGTTGTTGGTTGCTCCGGATTGGCCCAGGCGCCCGTGGTATGCCGATCTGGTTCGGTTGCGCGACGGCGATCCTTGGCCTCTGCCCTCGCTTCCGGACCTGCTTCTTCAGGGTCCGCTACGGATGCCCCAGGTGGGTCGGTTCTCGCTTACGGTATGGCCATTGAAAGGACTTGGTTGAGAAAGAGGGGTTATTCCCCTGCGGTGGTTGCTACTCTTCTCAGGGCGCGGAAAACTTCCACCTCCCTCACGTACGTACGGGTATGGAGAATCTTTGAGGACTGGTGTTCCCGGCGGGGTGTTCGAGCGGCGACCGTATCCGTGCCAGTGGTTTTGAGTTTTCTACAAGATGGTTTTGACAAGGGCCTGGCGGCCAGTTCTCTGAAGGTTCAGGTGGCGGCTCTCTCCTGCTATAGAGGTAAAGTGCTGGGTCGTCCGCTGGGGTCTCATCCGGACGTGCAGCGTTTTCTCAAGGCAGTTTTCCGCTTGCGGCCGTCTCGGAGGGTGGCCGTTCCTTTGTGGGATTTGAATCTCGTGCTGCGTGCCTTGACTCGCAAACCTTTCGAGCCTCTTCGTCGAGCGACGCTTAAGGGTCTCACGCTAAAGACGGTTTTTCTTGTTGCTATTTGTTCTGCGCGGCGCATTTCCGAGCTCCAGGCGCTCTCATGCCGGGAACCGTTTTTGTCTCTTACTCCGGATCGCGTGGTCCTTCGGCCAGTTCCTTCCTTTTTGCCCAAAGTGGTTTCGCCCTTTCATTTAAATCAGGCGGTTTTTCTTCCGGTTCTGCCTCGCGTTCCTGAGAACCCGGCCGACGAGGGGCTTCACTGCCTCGATGTGCGTCGCGTGCTTCGCCGTTACTTAAAGGTGTCGGCTGAGTTCCGTAAGACTGACCGCTTGTTCGTCCTGTTTGGCGGTGTTCGAAAAGGAGAGGCGGCGGCTAAGGCCTCTATTGCTCGTTGGATCAAGGAAGCGATCACGTCCGCGTATTTGTTGCACCATCGTCCCGTTCCGGAGGGGCTGCGGGCCCACTCCACTAGGGCACAGGCTACGTCCTGGGCGGAGCATTGCCTGGTGCCGCCCGTAGAGATTTGTAAGGCGGCCACTTGGTCAACGTTACATGCCTTCAGTAAGCATTATCGCTTGGATGTGTTGGCCGCTCGGGATTCTTGTTTTGGTTCGGCTGTCCTGCTCGCCGGTTGGAAAGGTCCCGCCCGGTGTTAACTGCTCTGTTACATCCCGAATGTGGAGGACTAAACTGGAGGACCGCTCAGGAAATAGAAATTACACATACCTGGTAATTGTAGTTCCTGGAGGGTCCAGTTTAGTCCTCCTTCCCTCCCGATTATCAGGTTTTCTACTGCGGCGCGCTGTGCCGGACCAATCGGTCTGGGAGCAGCATATTCTTCTCTTTTCTCTTTTCTCTTTGGTCTACTCTTCAGTCTCTCGCCTAGAGCTTTGGGTCTTTTTCTGACTCTTTTTCTCTGGCGGTGCGTCGGTAGCGGCGCTATGCAGCGTTCTGGCTTCCTCGTTTGGGGAGGGGGTCCATGTTATTATGAAGGGCATCGTTTTTACATTTTGTTCAGAATTTGTCTTTATAATAATCTCATGTGTTGCTTCTTTAAGTCTGCTTTGTTACTAGTTCACTGGGGGCTTCTGGGAGCTCCGTCTGCATACATTATACAGAAAGTTTGTGATTGGTCCAGTCTCCAGGCTGCAGGAGGAGGTGCACTACCCGAATGTGGAGGACTAAACTGGACCCTCCAGGAACTACAATTACCAGGTATGTGTAATTTCTATTTGTGGACAGGATACAACTAGGGGGAATGGTAAGGAAACACAAGGGAGATAAGGCAGATCAGTTCCAAAAGCGGCAATGAAGAGGTGAGTGTTCAGCCTGGATTTGAGAAGTCTGGAGTTGGTAGTAGAAGAGAAGGCTATAGAAAGAAGCAATCTGCCAGAAGAACGGAGTTCCTGAGGAGCAGGATAGGGAGAGATAAGAGAGAAAAGGAAGTGCGGAGCAGTAGAATGAGCACACTTATAGGCCATAGGCATGAAAAGGGCATACATTTTGTTGCTCAGCAATATTATGCATCCTTAGGGGAACTGCAATGTTAGTTTTGGGTTTTGTGCACTTGCTAAGGGTCCATCCATAGCAGTTTAAAGCTGTATGTACATAGTTAAGTTACTTTGTTGTAATCACCAACTGTTAAACTGTGTTCAATGTAATAATGTTGTTTAAAATGTAAACTGCCCCTGATTTCAGGAAGGGGCGGTATATAAGAAATGACAAATAAAATAAAAGAAATGTTTAAAGAAATAACCAAGGCAGGTATCACTAGGGCCGTTTTATAATGCCAAGTACCATTTGATGCAAGGTATGTCCTGACATACATGTTCATATTTACATTCTCTTATACCATATTAGGGTGCACTGGGATTGCCTAGCACTTTTCAGGGCCTGAAGAGGACTGGTACATGGTCTAAGTTGCAGCAGCAGTCATTTCTCATTGGTATTTATGTCTAGTTTGCATCAGCAAACAACTGTCAGTGTGTAGAGCAACTTAGGAGATGCATATTTTACCGAGGAGACATGACATCTGTGGGTACATCACAGAGACAGGCAGGATCTGAAAAGTGCAACTTTTCAGAATATGGTGGATGCGGGGATGTCCAAAACGTTTACCCGTGTCCTATAATATTCGACTGAATAGCACTTTGCCCATGCCATGCCAGACATGTCTGCCTCCCTGATTTTGGACTCTCGTGCATGTCTAAACCCACAAATGTGGAATTAGGTTCAAACAGGGCCCATTTTCAATTTAGACATGTCTGCGGACTGGATGTGCATGTTATGGAATCTGCTTCTACGTGTTTTGTCTTGATTAAATTGTAAGCTCTGATGAGCAGGGACTATCTCTTACATCTATGTACAGCACAGCATACGCCTTGTAGCGCTATAGAAATGATTAGTAGTAGTGGTAGTAGTAATAGTTGTTCTCCAGGACCAAGCAGGAAGTCAGTCCTCACATATGGGTGACGTCGGCGCCGACGGAGCCCCCGTGCAGAGCATTTCCCCAGCTTTCAAAGAAAGCCTTTGGGAATGCAGCGCGCTTGCGCGGTCCCCTTCCCGCCCAAGGGTGCCATCTTGCTCAGTCTTTCTTTTTCCGCGGAGCCCGACGGATGTGAGTTCATGTCACCTGGGAAAAGTTGATTTTTTTCAGCGATTTTCGCGTTGTCTTATCCGGTTCGATGCCGGTTCCCCTTCCCGCCTGGGCTCGGTACACCAGTATCGAGTCTGGAGTTGTGGTTTTTTTCGGTTTTTGTCCTTCGTGACTAGCGTTTGTGCTCTTTTTGTGTTTTCACTGGCAGCCTGGTCTTTTGACATTGCAGGGGCCCCTTTTCCCCCGATGGCTGCCAGCGGGTTCAAAAAGTGTGATCGGTGCAAGAAACCTATGTCTCTCACCGACACACATGACTGCTGCCTCTGATGCCTCGGGCCCGACCATGACCCGCTGGCCTGTGGCCCGTGTGGTAAAATGTCGAAGGCGCTTCGGAGCCGTCAGCATCAACATGAGAGAATTTTCTCTAACTCTGCGTCCGGACGGGCCCGGACTTCGTCAGAGGTCTCGACATCTCGGGAGTCCGACCCCGAGCGCCGTCGGGGTTCATCTGAAAGGGGGTCTCCCTCCCGGGAGCACCGAAGGAAGAAAAAGCTCATGAGGGCGTCGTCGGTGGAGGCTCCTGGTTCCTCGAGGGCCAGGTCGCATAGCCCTGACCGCCGCCCCGGGCTCTCGGAGTCGGAGAGGCCTTCCAAGCTACCTCGTGTGGAGCCAGAGTCCCCGAGTCACGTAAGTCCAGTTGTCCTCGTAGACTCTCCTCCGGAGGAGCCGAGTCAGGGGCTGCTGAGTCTCCTGAGCTTGGACTCAGGTTGACGGCTTTGGAGAGCAGCTTGGCTGCCTTCATGGAACAGCAGCGGGTGCTGATCGCCGGTCTGACTGGTGCATCTGCCTCGACCACCGGGACCTCGACGTCTAAGTTGACACCGGAGACCGAGCCGATCCTCGAGTCGAAGTCTCGAGTCGATCCTCGGTCGAGGTCCTCTTTGACCTCCCGTGCGGGGCTGAGGTCGTCAACGCCGATACCCTCGGCGTCGGGGCGGGTGGCTCCGAGGCCCACACGGCCGGAGCCGCTCGATTCCTCCTCGGAGGAGTTGGAGTGGGAGACAGAGGACGAGGAGTCCCCGGACACCTTCCGGACCCAGTGTGTCCAGCCTCGGAGGCGGTCCCCCCCCCGGAGGATACCCGGTTCTCGGACTTCGTGAGGGACATGGCCAAGGCCTTGGCCTTCCCTGTGGACGCCGAGGAGGAGCCTCGAGCCGAGGAGCTCGATGCCCTCCAGTATGACTTTCCTCCGAAGGAAGCCTTTACTGTACCGGTTCCTCCAATGCTGGAATGGCTGCTCTTCTGTATGTGGGAGGCACCGGCCTCGATGCCGGTTCTTAGCAAACGGGTCGATTCCATTTATCGAGTCCGTCAGAGCCCTGGGTTCCAAAAGGCGCAGCTACCGCACCATTCCATGGTTGTGGAATCGGCCATACACCGTCTGAAGAGTCAGAAGATGCACTCCTTGGTGCCCCCCAGCCGGGAGGCTCGGAATCTGGATGCCCTTGGTAGAAAGTGCTTCCAGGACTCTATGCTGTCTTGCCGTGTCCAGACCTACCAGCTGTACATGGGCATGTACCTATGAGACCTGGCAAAGGAGATTGCTGGGTTCTCAGCTGGCCTCTCCGACGAACCTTTGCAGAGGTTCAAGGCTTTGTCAACAGGGATTCGAGAGTGCTCGAAGTTTATCTCTCGAGCAGCCTATGATGGCTTCGAGGCTTCGGCCCGGGTAGCCGTGGTCGGCATCAGTGCACGCTGTCAGGCCTGGCTACAGTCATCAGACCTGGAGCCATGGGTGCAGGACAAGTTGGTCGATGTCCCTTGCCGAGGTGAAAACCTCTTTGGTAAGCCCATGACTAAAAAGGCTGCAGAAATCGAGACTGAGACTCTCACCAGGACAAGGCTGTCCAGGAAGACTTCTTCCCCTTCTCAGAAAAAGAAGGGCTCGGGGAAGAAGCTCTTTTTCCTGAGGAAAGGTGCTGCCTACAAATCCTACCCTAAGTATCAGGCCTCTCCAGCTCCCCAACAGGGCCAGCAGGCCAAGGGGCTAGGCCCTGTAGGCAGAAGACCCCCAAGCCGCCAGCTCCGGCTCCTGTGCAGCAGGGAGCGGGGTTTTGATTCCCACAGCATAGCCTCTTCTCCACAGCTGGCTCCACTCAGCACAGGAGGTCGGCTGACCCTGTACACCTACAGGTGGCCAGCCATCACAGGAGATACCTGGCTCCTCATCATAGACCAAAAGGGCTACATGCTCCATTTCCACCAGATACCCCTCTCCTACTTTCCAGGGGAGCCTCCAAGACTCCCTCTGCACAGAAACCTCCTCCTTCAGGAGCTGGCAAGTCTTCTAAAGGAACAGGCGGTGGAACCGGTGCCCACCACCTGGAAGGGTGAGGCTTCTACTCCAGGTACTTTCTGGTACCAAAAAGGACAGGAGGCCTCCGGCCTATCCTAGACTTGCGAAACCTAAACAAGTTTCTGGAGAGGGAAAAGTTCAAGATGCTTACCCTTGGGATACTGCTGCCCTACCTCCAGCAGGGAGATTGGCTATGCTCCTTAAACCTAAAGGATGCTTATACCCACATTCTCATCCATCCAGACCATAGACAATATCTCAGATTTGTGGTGGGAGGAAACCATTTTCAGTACAGAGTACTTCCCTTTGACCTAACTTCTGCCCCCAGGGTTTTCAACAAATGCCTGGCAGTGGTGGCGGCCTCTCTCAGAAATCAGGGAATCTTTGTCTTCCCATACCTGGACGACTGACTCATCAGGGGTCAGTCTCTCCAGGAGGCCAGACAAGCCACTCTTCGCACTGTCTCTCTTCTTCAGCATCTGGGCTTTGTCATCAACTACGCAAAGTCCACTTTGCTCCCCTCACAGAACCTAGAATTTATAGGGGCAAGATTAGACACCCTGCAGGCAAGAGCTTACTTGCCCGAGGACAGGGCCCACAGGCTGATGGACTTGGCCAGTCAGTTCCAAAGCAATTCTCGGGTCTCCGCCAGACACTTCCTGCGGCTCCTGGGTCACATGGCATCCATGGTACATGTGACCCCCGAATGCCCGTCTGCACATGCGGCTCAGTGGTGCCTCAGAGCTCAGTGGGCGCAAGCCAGATGCGACCTCCGAGACAGAGTAAAGATGTCCAAACCGCTTTTGGACTCCTTACAGTGGTGGCTACATCTCCCAAACCTTCTCAGGGGGGGTACCCTTTCAGGCCCCAGCACACACAAGTGTGCTGACGACCAATGCTTCCTTAAAGAGCTGGGGTGCACATTGCTAGGGCAGGTGCACTCAAGGCCTCTGGTCTCCTCGGGAGGCCACACAGCAGATCAATCTTTTGGAGCTGCGGGCAATCCGCTTGGCTCTACAGACTTTTTCTCATGCCTTCTCTCACCAGTCTGTCTTAGTTCAGACAGACAATCAGGTAGCAATGTGAACAAGCAAGGGGGCACAGGGTCCAGACTCCTGTGTCAGGAGGCGCAGGCCCTTTGCTCCTTTGCTGTCAAACAAGGCATGTTTCTCAAAGCAGTATATCTACCTGGTCAGGAGAACTTCTTGGCAGACAAACTAAGCAGGATTCTCCTGCCTCACGAATGGAAGTTGAATCCACTGGTGGTCCAGCAGATCTTTCTACGATGGGGGCTTCCATCCATCGATCTCTTTGCAAGTCCACTGAACCATCAGCTGCCCAGGTTTTGCTCCAGACAGCCGCATCCCCTGAGAATGGCAGCAGATGCGTTTCTGATCTCTTGGTCTACGGGCCTCCTGTATGCGTTTCCTCCCACGCCCCTGGTGGCCCGAACTCTGTTCAAGATTCTACGGGAAAAGGCCTCGGTCATTCTGGTAGCCCCCAGATGGCAGAGGCAGCCATGTTTTCCACTTCTTCTGCAGTTGGCAGTGGAAACTCCATTCCCTCTGGGGTTGCAACCCGATCTCCTGTCTCAGGATCAGGGTTCCCTTCTGCACCCCAATCTCAGATCTCTCAATCTGATGGCCTGGCTGCTGAAAGGATAGTGCTAGCTCCTTTACTTCTACCTAGGGAAGTTGAGGAGGTGGTCTTGGCCTCGAGGAGGCAATCCACCAGAAAGTCCTATGCACTCAAGTGGCGCAGGATCTCAGTGTGGTGTGCTCAGCACAATGAAGATCCTTTCTCCTGCCTTGTGCCAGTAGTGCTACAATACCTACTTCACCTGTCAGACCTAGGCCTTAAGTCCAACTCTGTTCGGGTCCACCTCAGTGCTCTTTCAGCACACCACAGTCACTGTCGGTTCACCCCTTGTTGGTTCACCCCTTGGTGTCCCGCTTCCTCAGAGGCCTGGTTTTGCTCAAGCCTCCGATTCGTCCACCTGCCACTGAGTGGGATTTGAACGTGGTCTTGCAACAACTTACTCGCCCATCGTTTGAGCCGATGGCTACTTGCCATTTATGCTTCCTGTCTTGGAAGGTGCTCTTCCTGGTAGCTCTTACCTCAGCCAGACGTGTGAGTGAACTACAACCTCTGGTTTCTGATAGGCCGTACACACGGTTCTATAGGAACAGGGTGGTCTTTCGGACTCATCCGAAGTTACTTCCAAAAGTTGTCTCTTCTTTCCACCTCAATCAGGAGGTGGTTCTTCCGACTTTCTTTCCCAGGCCTCATACCAGCTGGGCTGAGACAGTCTTGCATACTCTGGACTGTAAGAGGGCGTTGTCTTTTTACATTGAACGTACGCGGGGGCATCGAAGGGCTACTCAGCTCTTCGTCTCCTTTGACCCTAATAAATTGGGGTGACCTGTCTCCAAGTGTACGTTGTCCACTTGGGTAGCAGATTGCATCGCCTGGACGTACAAGGCAGCCGACCTTCCCTGGCAGGGTCAAGTCACGGCCCACCGTGTCAGGGCGAAAGCTGCGTCAGTAGCTCATCTCCGCTCTGTTCTGTTGGCAGACATCTGCCGGGCCGCTACTTGGTCTTCAAGCCAGACTTTTGCAGCCCACTACTGCCTCGAGAGAGAGTCCCGAAGGGACAGTGCTTTCGGACAGGCGATACTCCGTAATCTCTTTGAGGTTTAGGCAACTCCTACCCTCCGGCCCTTGTGTTGGGCTACCTTACGGGGGCGTTCTCAGAGGATATTCTTATCACAGATGCTGAGGAGAGGGAGCCATTTTTTCAGCTTTGGGTTCCCGGTAGCCTAGAGCTGGGGAATCCCATATGTGAGGACTGACTTCCTGCTTGGTCCTGGAGAAAAAGTAGTTACTCACCTGTAACATGTGTTCTCCAGGAGCAGCAGGAATCAGTCCTCACGACCCTCCCTCCTCCCCTGGAGTTGCAGTCATATCCTTTATTTTGATTTTTGCTATCTTTTAGCTATGTCATCAGACTAAGCAAGATGGCACCCTTGGGCGGGAAGGGGACCGCGCAGGCACGCTGCATTCCCAAAGGCTTTCTTTGAAGGCTGGGGAAATGCTCCGCACGGGGGCTCCGTCGGCACTGACGTCACCCATATGTGAGGACTGATTCCTGCTGCTCCTGGAGAACCTCTGTTACAGGTGAGTAACTACTCTGTGCTGAGGGGAAGGGGTCAGGGAAGAGGGTTGAAGATGAACTGGGGGTCCTTGCACCTTTTGGAAGTTAATAAGAGGTTCGCACAACCAAAAAGCTAGGGAACCTATATTCTTTATAGCAGGAATACATTTTCCCTATGAGAACAGGATTCTAGCCATTCCTTACTGCCCAGCGATGTATTAGAGTAAATTGGGGGGGGGGGGGGGGAGGGTTTTATTTCCTGGCTATTTTTTCTCTTTAAAAACAAATTTCATAAGGTAAATATGAGTATGTAATTTATATAAGTACCTTATTATAATCTAATAGTTCAATACTTTGGGGTCTATTCTGTTACATGAATAGCGGGGATGGATGTCCCGTTGCACCTTTCCTGTGCCTGCCAAGCCTTCCCATATGAACAAGGAGTTTGGGGTGGGAAAGGGGTGGTGCAGAGGCGGAGTTAGGGCGGGCAGTGGGTGGTCTGCGGCCGTGTACATACAGGGCTGATTCTGATGTCAGCCCTGTATGTCTGGGGCCGGCAAACTAGATGGGGAACTTATTCCACCTCTGAGATGAAATAAGTTCCGCTAGATGTCAGGGGACGGCAGGCAAGGTAGGAGGGGGTGCAGGAGATTCCCCACAGCTCGACTCTGGCCATGGGTGATGAGATCGGGGGTTGGACTGTGGGGAATGAAAGAAGTGGTCGGTGGCGGTGGATAGTGGCTTCTGAATGGAACCATGGTGCCATGGCAACAGGATGCAATGGCACCGTGGCTCCATTCAAGAGCCTTGACTGAGTTAGCTGGGCAGAGCCCTGTATGTGCAGGCCTAGATGGCATTCTGATCCTGCGGGGCTAGACGTGTCCCGCGGGATCAGAATCCGATCTACCTCTGTGCGTCCGGTTCCAACCGGATGCACAGAGGCCTGGGACACACACTGTGGCAGGTGCAGGCCTGTGACCCACGGTGTCTGACATAGGCAGGCCAGCATGGCTAGCTTGACCTGTAAATGAGGCCTGTGGAGAGGCATATAGGATTGCACATCCCCCAATATGCTGCTATTGTAAGATAGAACTCAGTAGAAGTATTGAATTAGCTTAGGTAAGCAGAACTGCAGAACTGAGAAATGGAAAAATACAGAAAAGACATGTTTAAAAGTTACTGATAAGAAAAAGTACATCTGCAAAGAAATAATGAGGAGTGCTGACAGATGAGTTACAGAACCTTGCTCTTCTGTATGCACAAATTGGTCCTATAACCTTGAGAGTGTGAAAGTAACAAGTTGATGAACTGACCATTGTAATTGGGACTAGAAGGGGGGCAGGCAGGTGTCATGCCCACAGAAGGGACATAATTGGATAAACTTATCAGTACCGGGACCAATAGAAGAGGTACGGGAGGTACGGGAGGTTACCGGGACCAATGAAATGTTTTTCTATACCTAGAATGGAACAAAAGTCTATAAAAGTTGTTGTAATGCTTGAAAACTTTGCTCAGCCATTTTGAAATTGACTTGCTTGAGACTTGTGCACAAATAAATGATTTGGACCTTCTGAACAGACTCCTGGTATCATTGGTTTGTCTGCGCTTTGCTGCTACAACACCTTAGAATATGCCTCTTTGTTTATATGTGTGTGGGGGGAGAGGGGGGATATTTGTTGTCTGTGCAGTTTTTCCCTTTGAAATTTTGAGGTTTCTGTGTAATTTATCTTGTTCTGCACCTGTGTTAGAATTATATTTTTTATTGAATTTATGAAATAGTTTCATATAAATTCAGGATTGAATTTTAAGACTACTCAGAAATCAGATTTATTTTTGAAAAGTAATTGTTGATGAATTATTGGATTGATTGAATAGCGTGCCTCTTGTATTTGTCAAAATGATTTGATATGTGGCTATTGTGGATTAGCTTTGTATTATTCATTATTAGGTGAGAGATATACACAGAGATGCTTGCCCTCATGATCCTCTTATGAAACTGCAAAAAGTAGCTTTCACAATATTTGTCATCTTAAAAAGAGCCCAATCTGGAGGGACTAGGTTTCGGGAAATTATGGATGGAATGGCAGAGCTATATCATATCTGATGATACATCCCAGACATAAAAATGTCACCTTAAGGCCGCCATATTGAAAGCTTAGTACTTGTTGATCAATAAAAAGAAAACAAAGTGATACTTTTTTTATTGGCCTAACTTATACATCTTTTTGATTAGCCTTCAAAGGTTAAAACTTTCTTCCTGCGGTCAGGATGGGACTTGTTAGCACTATACTCCTGAATTTATTTCTAGTAAATTCCCATCAAGCATTGAGAGCTCTGGCCATTGATATAATCACCAGTGTCACCAAAAGCTGCCTTGAAGTTCTCTTTTCTTTTGGCACTAGCTACTGTTCCATCTTGACTATTTTATCATTTTCCAAACCTACTGTATATGAGACTTTCACAGATTGTACTTAAAAAAGAAATGCATCTAGGGTAACTGAATACTATTTTGTTCATCTTTACTGTGTTTGAAAAAGAGTGTTTCAGAAAACAGCATTCAAATACTAAACATTTTCTTTTGCTGCCCTGATATATACTTTGTACTTGAGCAATAAATCTAACTGTTGCCATACAAACAGAAGAGGGAGCTGTGGTATTGCAATGGAATTGCACAAAATAAATTCAGAAAAAATTTGTAAACTCTGCCCAATGGTAGTGTAGGCTTCTTGTTGTAAACTCCTGTTTTTCATTTTTTTTAATTCACTCTACCAGGAAAGACATTTTCCTGTGTTTAAATCTGTGCCACATGCAAGAAAAGACAATCAAACACACACTCACATATACATACATGCATGCTGCATGGATTACAGAATGTACTCTATATCATGTTGGTGTTTCACTTTGATACAAAATTTTATTTTGTCCTTTCTTAAAAATTGAATTAAACTGCAAAACTGATGGGAGACTTCATGAGTTCATGTTTGACACCTTTGTGTAGATTTTTCACTGACACTTGGAAGTAGCTTTATAAGCCTTTTTTTAGATGTAAAACAGTATTTTCCCTTGCCTCTGATCCACGCTGTCTCTTTAACACCCTCAATTCTCTCCTCAAAATCCCCCCGCCCCCGATCCCGCCCTCCCTCTCTGCCCAAACCCTAGCCAACTACTTCCATGACAAAATTCTCAAAATTACCCTCCAATTCCCTACCCCCTCATCCACCTCCCCTCCCCCCATTTCTCTTCCCCCACCCATACTCCCTCTGCTACCCTCTCCTCCTTCCCCCGATCTCTGAAGAGGAAACCACACTTCTTCTTTCCTCCTCCAAACCCACCACCTGTTCATCAGACCCTATCCACACCCATCTCCTACGTTCCATCTCCCTCACCATCGTCCCCTCCATCACTCATATCCTCAGCCTCTCACTCTTCACTGCAACTGTCCCCACTGACTTCAAACATGCTGTTGTCACACCCCTCCTCAAGAAACCCTCACTTGATCCCACTTGCCCTTCTAATTATAGGCCCATCTCCCTCCTTCCCTTCTTATCCAAATTATTAGAATGAGCAGTCCACCATCGTTGCCTCGACTTCCTCACCTCCCAGGCCCTCCTGGACCCACTACAATCAGGCTTCCGTCCCATACACTCCACTGAAACGGCACTTACAAAAGTCACCAATGACCTGTTCCTGGCTAAATCTAAGGGCCTCTATTCTATCCTCATCCTTCTTGACCTTTCTGCTGCCTTTGACACCGTTGACCACGACCTTCTCCTCACCACCCTCTCCTCGCTTGGCTTCAGGGACTCTACTATCCTGGTTCTCCTCCTACCTCTCCTATCACTCATTCAGTGTATGCTCTGGCGGCTTCTCCTCCTCCCCTACCCTGCTCCATGTAGGTGTACCCCAGGGATCTGTCTTGGGCCCCCTCCTTTTCTCTCTCTATACCCAAGGCCTTTGTGCGCTTGTCTCTTCCCATGGCTTTCAGTACCATCTCTATGCCGATGACTCCCAAATCTACCTCTCCACACCTAATATTTCTCCAGCAACCCAGTCCAAGATCTCTGCTTGTCTTTCGGACATCGCTGCCTGGATGTCTCGTCGCCGATTGAAACTGAACATGGCCAAGACTGAACTCCTTGTCTTTCCACCCAACTCCTCCCCCCCCACTTCCCCCTCTCTCAGTCCATGTGGATGAATCTATTATCATTCTTGTTCCCTCGGCCCGCAATCTGGGGGTCATCTTTGACACCTCGCTCTCCTTCTCCGCCCATATCCAGCTTGTAGCTAAGACCTGCCGCTTTTTCCTCTACAACATCAGCAAGATCCGCCCCTTCCTCTCTGAACATACTACCAAAACGCTTATCCACCCCTTAATCTCCTCTCGCCTCGATTACTGCAACCTACTCCTCGCTGGTCTCCCTGTGAGCCACCTCCTTCCCCTCCAATCTATACAAAATCACGCTGCTCGACTAATCTTCTGCCAGCGTCGCCATGCCCACATTACTCCTCTCCTCAAGTCACTTCACTGGCTCCCTGTCCAATTCCGCATCCAATTCAAGCTTCTCTTGCTGACCTATAAGTGCATTCACTTTATGGCCCCTCAATACCTCATATCTCTTATCTCTCCCTATGTCCCCTCACGAAACTTGCGCTCCACTAACTAATCGCTTCTTTCAATACCTTTCACCCGCACCGCGAACTCCCAATTGCGCTCCTTTCACCTTGCTCCGCCACGCGCCTGGAATATCCTTCCTGCGTCTGTACGCCAGGCGCCCTCCCTGGCCCTCTTCAAATCCAGGTTGAAGACCCACCTCTTCACCGTTGCATTCAGATCCTCATCCTACCCTAACCCCCATTAACATCTATGACCAAACTATAGACAAAACTATAGACCAAGCTGTACCTAACTGTACGACACTGTACCTTCCGCTGAACTGACTAATGCTCTGTAGTGTTCTAACTAGATTGTAAGCTCCGATGAGCATGACTCTGACGGGCAGGGACTGTCTCTTGTATGTTAGCCACCTCTTGTAGGCTAGCTGTGCAGCGCTGCGTGCGTGGCGCTTTATAAGTGCTAAATAGTAGTAGTAGTAGTAGTATTTTACATGTAGAAATGAGCATTTAAAAAATTGCTCTGGATATATACTCAAAAACAGATAAATGTAACTGATGCCTAGCGCGTATTTTTATGAGGTATGCACATAGCATATTCCTGACCAAAAACGTTGTGAGGAACTTTCCAGAAGGAAATTTGATAAGGCACTAAGCTGCATGTTTATAAAATAAGTGCAACGTTTGTGTCTATATTTTATTTATTTATTTAACTTCTCTTCTATACCGCGCTATTCATATCAGTGCGGTGTACATTAAACATAACATTATACCAAGCGATAGGGCCGCATAGTGTTTACAGAGAACAGGGATTAAAACTTGGATATAACTGGGGTAACATATCTACAGTTTATTTACAATGAGGCATGTGTTTTAGGCTACAGCCTATTCAGAGCTGGTTCCTGGGTAGTGTCTTATAAACAGATGATGTTTGAGTGCCTTCTTGAATTGGGTCAGGTTAGTAATGGCTCGCATGTCTGTGGGAAGGGCATTCCAGGCTCTGGGTGCGCAAATTATGAAGGCCCAGTTGGATGTTGCCTTTGTGCACTTTGTCATTTCTTTTGGTATCATCAGTGTGTTCGCCGTCTTAGGTGCCCTGTTAAAATTATCCTCCCTATACTCAATCTGTGGCTGATTTATATAGGTTTATCTCCAGGAACAAGCAGGAATGTAGTCTTCACATAAGGGTACCGTCAGCACCGACAGAGCCTGCACGGGAACACTCCCCAGCGTCCCAAAAGGAAAGCTTTTGGGGGCATCCCACGACACATGAGTGCTGCCTTCCTGCCCAACTACCTCTCTCACTTCAGTTCTTCGTTTTCCGCGGAGCCGACAGGACGTGTCCCCTGTCACCGCAGAAAATCTTCTCTTAAATTTATATTTTTTGTGGTCACGTCTGCCTTCCGTCGATGCCTACCGGTACCACCGGTGCTTTTCTTTCTTTTCTTCTAAAATAACTTAATTTTAGTGCTTTCCCATGGGTTTTTTTCCCCTGCTCTGGTGCTTGGCGCCATTTTGGGCTTTAGGCCCTCTGTTCCCTTATCATGGAAAAACCAGCCACTGGTTTTAAAAAGTGTTCAAAATGTGGAGGTACAATTTCTATTACCGACACCCATGACTGGTGTCTTAAATGTTTAGGTCCTGACCATTGCCCTGACCATTGTCTCTCCTGCAGGAAGTTGACTAAAAGAAGTCTTCAGAATCGAGCAAATCAACTTGGTGCCCTATTTGCTTCAGACACGATCTCTGTTGCATCGATGTCTTCCAGGGCTTCTACTTCTTCCCAGGGATCTCAGGTAACTAAACACAAGTCTTCCAAGACTGGCTGGTCCTCGAAGGGTAGATCTCCCTCTAAATATCGAGATGCCACTGGTGTTGCCCTCGAGGACACTTCACCGGCTAAACAGCCCCAGCGGGAGTCTTTGGGCTCCAAAGCTTTATCGGGGCTCCAGGATGTTCCCGAGGCCTCGACCTCGATGGAACTACTAGTGCCATGCTCGGGGGTTGTGGCCGCTTCCACCGGTACCGATGCCGTGGCATCGGCAGTAGCAATGGACAAAAGACTCCTTGCTATCGAACGCAGTCTAGTGACTCTTTTAGCTACTTCGGTACCGCTAAAGTCGCTGCAGACGGTTCCGCAGGCACCGGTATCGATGCTGGTACCGGTGCCAGTGCCCTCAGTACCTGTTTCAACAGGCATGTTTCCCCCGATGCCAAGCCTGGAATCTCTCTCCAGCATGGGGGATCAGGTACCGACTTGTTTCGGTACCGACGCCATCTGCTTCGGGAGACCCCGGCACTTCCTCCTTTTGAGTCTTCTGATTCCGTGACTCAGATGATTCCACCGGTACCAGAGCTGAAGTTTTGCAAGATTCATCTCTTTCTCCTCAACGCAGAATGTCCCCTCCTGAGGATATGTCTTTTCATGATTTTGTACGTGATATGGGAAAGGGTCTTGCCATTACAGTAGTACCAGAGAAGGAGCCTAGAGCAGAAGAATTGAGAATTCTTCAATATCCTCTGGCTCCAAAGGAGGCAGCTATGCTTCCTATACACCAGATCTTACATGATCTAATGTTAAGAATGTGGTGAAGTTCCTTTAACAGTATCTCCACATTCTAGACGTCTTGACACTATGTATCGAGTACCACCTTGCCCAGAGTTTCAGAAGACTCGATTACCACATCATTCTATGGTGGTAGAGTCCGCCATGAGGCGGATTAAGAATGCTAAACGACACTCTTCCAATCCACCAGGTCGTGAGTCTATAACACTGGATGCCTTTGGTCGTCGATGCTTTCAGTCCTCCATGCTATCAGCAAGAATCAGTTCCTATATATTATTCATGGGAATGTTTCTTGAGCAGGTTACAAAAGACTTGGATCTTTTGAACCCTTTTCTTCAAGAGGATAAATGGACAGATTATTTGACTTGGTCAAACATGCTCAAAATGTCTCTAAGCTTATGAATCGTGCTACCTTTGACTGTTCTGAATGTATTAGCAGAACCTCTGCTATATCCATAGGAGCACAACGTATTGCCTGGCTCCAAGCTTCAGACCTGGAGGAATGGGTGCAAGATAAGCTGGGTAACATTTCTTGCACAGAAGAAAATCTCTTTGGCAAGGATTGGCAGCTTAAAGCTAATGAAATTGACACTGATAATACAACTTTAGACAGGTTGTCAAGATCTACAGCTAACCCAGCTAAGAAAAAGTTTTTCAAAAAAACTTTTTTCTCTAAGAAGAAGAAATTCTATCCATCTTCCACCCAGCAAACACATGTTCCCCAGAAGGGGCAACAACAAACTAGACAAAGAAAGACCCAAGCTCAGAAGGCTCAGCAGACCCAGCCTCCTCAGGGTCTTTGACTGTTGTCTAGAGAACTTAGCCATTCTTCCTGTTCTAAGCCCAGAACCTTTAAATATTCCAGGCCGTATTTGCCATTTTGTCAAAAGATGGCAACAAATCACTTCAGAAAATTGGACTCTATCTATAGTGAGTCTGGGATACAAGCTCCATTTCCTCAGCTTGCCCCCATCCACGCTAATAAAACAGTTCAACTCTCAACCACCGGTCTCAGACCTGTTGTGGCAAGAGGTCACCACTCTTCTGGCTCAAGGGGCTATAGAAGAGGTTCCAAAGTCCCAGCAGGGCACAGGATTCTATTCCCCCTATTTTCTCATTCCAAAGAAGTCAGGGGGACTAAGACCAATCTTGGATCTCAGAGAACTGAACAAATATTTAGTCCGAGAGAGGTTCAAAATGATCTCCCTCAGCACTCTTCTTCCATACCTTCACGAGCAAGATTAGCTATGTCCTCTGGATTTAAGGGATGCTTACATGCATATCCTTATTTATGCAGATCACAGAAAATTCCTTCGATTCCTAGTCAAGGGAAGACATTTTCAATACAGGGTCCTTCCTTTCGGGCTGGCCTCTGCTCCAAGGGTCTTCACAAAATGCATGGCAGTAGTAGCAGCATTTATGAGGACTCTAGGAATTTTTGTCTTCCCTTACTTAGACGATTGGCTCATTCAAGCACCGTCAGCTCCAGAGGCAAGTCATGCTCTTTCCCGAGCAAAGCAAATACTGCAGTACTTAGGATGGATCATAAACCTTCCAAAGTCCCAGCTCACCCCATCTCAATCCCTCGAGTTTATAGGGGCTCGCTTGAACACACAGCAGTCAAAGGCTTTCCTTCCTCAGCCTCGCTGTCTGCGCATCATCGAACTAGCATCTCAAGCAGTGCTACAAACCTTCCTCACTGCTCGACAGATGCTTAGACTTCTAGGACACATGGCATCTACAGTCCATGTGATTCCTTATGCACGCCTTCATATGCGAGCGGCCCAGTGGACCTTAGCTTCCCAATGGTCCCAGGCCTCAGGATGCCTGTTAGACAAGATCAGAGTTACCACACGCCTGATTGTGTCTCTGCATTGGTGGCAATCTCTGGAAAACCTTAAAGTAGGCTCTCCTTTTCAGCAACCCCTACCTCAGGCTGTACTGACGACAGATGCATCCAAGTTGGGTTGGGGAGCCCACTTGGGCGATCTGTCTACCCAGGGTCTCTGGACCCCACAGGAGGCTTCTCTTCAAATAAACCTCCTAGAACTGAGGGCCATTTCCAATGCTATTCAAGTCTTTTGCTTTCATCTCGTAAGCAAAACAGTTCTGGTGCAAACCGACAATCAAGTGGCCATGTTTTACCTAAACAAGCAAGGCGGAACGGGCTCTCTGCAATTATGCAACGAAGCTTTGCAACTGTGGGCCTTTGCCAGAGAGCATCACATTCATTTGTTGGCAGTATATCTTCCAGGCATTCAAAACGTTTGGGTGGACAGACTCAGTCGAGTCCTGTTGCCACACAAGTGGTCTCTCCACTCATATCAACTTGCCCGAGTGTTTCAAGTCTGGGGAACACCAGACATAGACCTCTTTGCAAGTCTACAGAATGCCAAACTTCCCCGGTACTGTTCCAGACTGCCAGCTCAAAATTGTCAGGTGAGGGATGCATTCCTGCTCCATTGGGGCCAGGATTTTCTCTATGCCTTCCCACCAATTCCCCTAATCCCCAAAACCTTATTCAAACTCCAGAGAGACAGAGGTTGCATGATACTCATAGCTTCCTGCTGGCCAAGGCAAACACGATATCCTCTTCTCTTAGGTCTCTCTCGAGCCACTCCTCTGGAGTTGGGGAGTGCTCCGGATCTTCTGTCCCAGAACAACAGATCCCTACTGCACCCCAATCCCCAGTCCCTTCATCTCAAGGCCTGGCTACTCAAGGCATAGAACTTCAAGATCTAGGCCTTTCACAACAAGTGAAGGATATTCTTCTGGCTTCCAGAAAACCTTCCACAAGGCATTCTTATGCTTTTAAGTGGAAGAGGTTCTCAATCTGGTGTTCCCAGAAGGGACTTAATCCCCTCTTGGTACCGGTAGAGTCCCTTCTGGACTATCTCCTTCACTTATCAGCTTCTGGTCTCAAGATCAATTTTGTTAGAGTCCGTCTTAGTGCTATTGCTGCATCTCATAAACCCTTTGATGGACAACCGATTTCCTCTCATCCTCTTGTTTCAAGATTTATGAGGGGTCTCCTTTTAACTAAACCTCCCATCAATGGGATCTTAATCTTGTTCTGGGTCAACTCATGAAGCCTCCCGTTGAACCTTTAGCGACTTCGGAGCTAAAGTTTCTTTCATCGAAGTCATTTTCCTAATTGCTATCACTTCTGCAAGACGCATTAGTGAACTGCAAGCTTTAGTGGCTGACCCGCCTTATACGAGGTTCCATCATGACAAAGTAGTCTTGAGGACTCATCCTCATTTTATGCCAAAGGTGATATCACCTTTTCATTTAAATCAGTCGGTTTATCTCACAGTCTTTTTTCCTAGGCCTCATGCCTCCAGCGCGGAAAGAAATCTTCATACCTTAGATTGTAAGCGGGCTCTGGCTTTTTATCTTCACAGAACTCAGCCATTTAGAAAGTCTTCGCAGCTTTTTCTGTCTTTTGACTCTAGTCATTTAGGACTTCCAGTCACTAAGAGAACTCTCTCTGTTGATTGCAGACTGTATTTCCTTTACCTATGAGCGTAAAGGAATCCCTCTTGAAGGCCATGTCACGGCTCATAATGTTAGAGCCATGGCAGCCTCAACAGCTAATCTTTGTTCAGTTGCTATGGATGAGATCTGCAGTTCAGCAACTTGGGCTTCTGTGCATACTTTCACTGCCCACTATTGTTTAGACAAGGACTCCAAGGACAGCATCTCTTCCATTCCTAGATCAACTCCTTCCCACCATCCACTCTTGGATGCCTGAGGTCCCTGGGAGGAAACATGGCCCATCTTACTTAGATCCGCAGCATGCTGGGGTCATACCTAGGCATTTTTAGCTGGGGAGTCCCCATATGTGAAGACTACATTCCTGCTTATTCCTGGAGATAGCGTAGTTACTCACCTGTAACAGGTGATCTCCGGGAACAGCAGGAATAAGTCTTCACCACCCACCCACCTCCCCTAGGAGTTGTCTTTCTCTTTCTTTCTATTTTTCTTCTGCTTCTCTCCTTTGGTCTCAGCTTTCAACTCAACTGAAGTGAGAGAGGTAGTTGGGCGGGAAGGCAGCACGCGTGGTGGGATGCTCCCAAAAGCTTTCCTTTTGGGCCACTGGGGAGCGTTCCCGCGCAGGCTCCGTCGGTGCCGACGGTACCCATATGTGAAGACTTATTCCTGCTGTTCCCGGAGATCACCTGTTACAGGTGAGTAACTACGCTTTCCTCATTCTGTGTCAGCTGTGAAAAAAACTTAGTAAATTGAGCCTTTTACTGAGAAATATGGTACTATGGAAAATAAAGGCAAAGACTTTTCAGGACTACAGTGATCTGATGCATAAGACCTGACATGATCAGGGAAAAATTGGTATTGACGATGGTTCCTTCGTCCTTTTCTGATTAAGATATCAGAGTTTCTGCTAATGCATGAAATTACTGGAGCCTTATTCTTGTGCCAGAAACGTAGTAAAAGGGAAGGATAACTTTATTAAACTTCAAACACCATGCTGCCCAATTTGAGCTTGCCATACAGCCATTGTGCTGAAGCGTAGAGTGATGGAGAAGATAGCTGCTATTACTGTTGCAGCTTGTATTGGTCAAAGAAACAGCACTGAAGGTATGTCTAGAAGGAAACTTCCTCACCAGCAAGGACGTTTGTGTCACCTGGGCATGGTAAATGCGGCAGAGGAGTGGATGAGAGTGAAAAGGAGGGATACCTTTAAAACCTTTTTATGTGTGTGTATTTTAATACATGTAACATGCTACTTTTTTCTTCTTTTCTTCTTGTTTGTGCAATGAAGATTGTACTGGTTTGGTACAATAAATGACCATAACAGGGCTTAAACATGGAGCCATTTGCTTTGAGGCTAAACCACTTAGTTGAAGGCACTTAAACTGCATGTGACTGTTCCTTCCACCACCTGGCTTGGGTTCAAAAGTAACACCTTTATCTGCCCAGACGCATTGGTCCCAGTAGATGGTTTTCTGTGCTGCAGATGTAGCCTGTTTCCGTCAGAATTTATTTATATCCTTGTCTAAGCCAGCATATAAATGTGCTATATTTTCGCTTACCTAAATAACACATTAACACTCCTTTTAGAAGATAATTTTATAACAGGTCACTTATGTGTGAATACCACATAGATGCCCATTTTTAGTCTATTTTATAAAGAGACATAGGCATCCTTGTTTCTTTATACAGGGGCGTAGGGTATTTGCTTAAGTTGGTGGTGCACCAGGAAATTTTCTGCAGTCTTATGCCTCAATAAACAAGAATTTTGAGATGCTCCAGTAGAATTATATCTGATCTTCTCTCTAGTTTAAATTTGTAGCATCTACAACATCAGCCTAAATGAATGCATATAGCAGCTTATACCAGCCCAGACGGGACATCCAGAGATCAATATATAGCTAGATATGCAAGCAATAAATCTTTAAATCTTCAGAGAAGCCCAAGGTTTCTAAAATTTACTTCTTAATGTGCATTAGTACATAGAATAGTGAGGAACTGCAGAGTACCCAAGAAAAAAACCCCATATAATCTCTTTTCTAGATACACAAAATAACATGGGGCCAGGTGGCCATCCTAAGCAGCCTTATAAATAGCTATGCAGCTGTTCCTTAAATGCATTTGCTAAAAGCAATACATTAAATGCACAATATTTAAAGTACTGTGGTGGCGTTAATTGCACCTGCACTAGCAGTTACCTTCACAGTTAGCATTCTCCCAAAAATGCCCACTCCTAACCACAAAGCGCTTTCCATGCCCTTTGTCAGACGGGTGCCTGGGTGAGAATGTTCACAGTCTTGGCAAAGGCATATATCAATATGATTTGCAAGGGATTGTGGGAAATGCAGTCCATTCACACCAGACACAGCCGCTCACAATAATTAGTTGTGCTTGAGTGTAAAGCCAATAAGATATTTATTTATGGGGTTATTTCTCCCAACACAGATATGCTTGGTAGCACATAAAACAGGATACTTGCTTTCAGTGTTAAACTTAGAAAAACAAAATCAGGAAAACAACAGCTGAACTTGTCAGGCAATCAAATCAAAAGAATAAAGACCAGGATGGTAACAGAATGGTCTTTTCTGTAGACTCTAGCTAATATTTTCTTAGCAGTGCTTTAATCAACAAACAAAACCCACAAAGTAGGGAAAACTGTTCTTTTCAGATTAACTTCTTATATCTTCACACATAGACTCAGAAGTGATTCCCTCAGAGCTCACAAGCAATTAGGTAAGGCTCAATTGCTAGCAGTTACCCAGCTGAAACCCCTTAGCTGGCTTGCTTTCTACTGTGTGGCTTAAATCCTACTCAGGAGCTTTTCTGAGTAGATTAAAGAACAAGTTTGTATTTCTTTGTGATGGTTGTTGTACTTTGTAACAGTAAATTACCAAAGGAGTTTAGACAGAGAGCAATCCATGTATTCACAGCCTGCATCTGCAACCCCTCCCCCTTCTTCAACAATCATGGGTTCAATATCCTGGATTGGTACAGAGGAATTTCTCAATGGAGCACTCTCAGGAGAATACTTGTTTCCCTGCTGTCTTTCAAGGGTATAGCTAGGGCATAGATCAGTGTTCATACCTGAGCTTCCATTGCTGTTAGAGTTCCTCTCTAAATAGCCTGGCCAGTATGTAGTCCAGTTCTTATGTCCAGCCTTCCCATCCAGATCCCTGGACACTGGGTCTCTCTTCACATACCTTCTAGCACGGGTCCTAGGGTCCCTTCCAAGTGCAGCCGTCTCCCTCTCAGGTACCGTCTGGAGGTTCCTAGCTCTGCAGCACCATTCCTCTGGCTTTCCCCAGTCCAATGGTGTAAGCTTGCCTTTGGAATGCCTTCCAGTATACGTACTGCTCTGGACTCCTTTAGACCTCCCAAATGCTTTTCTCTTCTTTCTTCCAAAAGGTTTCTTGCCCTCTCTGTCCGTCCGCTCTGGCTTCTGCTTCTGATGATCCTCCAGATGATGAAGCTGTCCAAGCTGAGGATATCCAAGCTGATTCTGAGGATAATTCTCTGTAGAATAAACTCTACCTTTATTCAGCTTAGATGAGTGCTCAACCTAGCACAGCGCAGCTGTGCTGAATCAGGCCCTGCCCTTTGAGATGAGTGCTTGGGGATTACCTCATAGCCCTCCTGATTGAACACGCGTTTCCCCAATTCAGCTCCTCTAATGGCTGTTGGAAACCTGGTGCATTCTGGGACTGGTAGTCTTTTATGGGAAAATTCTGTTTTCTTATTTCTACCAGAACTGACAGGTTGCTTGTTCAGAGTCACTTCACCTTTTCTATAGCTCCTTCCTGAGCTATGATAAGCTTCCTTATCACACCATGTTCTGCTCACAACCCATCCAATCCCTGCCCGATCACGCACTACTAATTGTGAGTGTGGTGTGCTTTTGTTGTTGTTAAGTGCCCTTGAGTCGTCCTAAACTTTGGTCTTCAGTTAAGCAGCTTATTGTTCATAGAGTGGCATTCATAGCTGCTATTGTATCGATCCATCTCATTGCTGGCTTAACTCTTTTGCGTTGACCATCAACCTTACCAAGCATGATATCTTACTGAATGCTAAACCCCATGCAGATTGAGAATAGGGAGATAGAACAGCTTTTAAACTAGATAATAGGGGAAAGGCAACAGTCACCCAAGAGTGCATGGTTCAGAAGGATGTATCCTTGAAGGATACCAGCAAAAGAGGACAGTAAGGGCATCCCAATAAAGATAAAAGTAACCCAGATGCTCTTAAGTACAGAGCAAACAGAGCTGAAAGATTCCAAATTACCCCCATCAACTGATAAACAAGAATTTTGAGATGCTTCAGTAGAATTATATCTGATCTTCTCTCTACTGATAACCAGATTAATATGAATAAAACACAATATCTAGAATGCCTGTATGCAAATGCTAGAAGTCTAAAAAATAAGATGGGAGAGTTAGAAAATATAGTACCAAATGAAAGGTTAGATATATAGTAATTGGCATCTCAGGGACCTGGTGGAAGGAGGACAACTAATGGGACACTGTGATACCTGGAGACAAACTATATTGCAATGATAGGGTAGATCAAATTGGTGGAGGGGTTGCTGTCTGTTAGAGAGGGCATTGAGTTGCACAGGATTAAAGTTTTGCAGGAAACAAAATATGCTGTAGAATCTCTATGGATAGAAATTCCATGTAAAAAGGGTAAGCGATGGCAGTGGGGGTGTACTACTGATCATCTGGCCAGAATGAACAGATGGATGATGAAATGCTAAAATAAATCAGGGAAGCTAACAAAAGCTATAACACAGTAACGGGCAATTTCAATTACCCCAGTATCGACTGGATCAATGTTACAGCAGGATATGCTAGGGAGATAACGTTTCTAGATGAGCAGCTGGTTCATGAACTGACAAGAGGGTAAGCTATTTTGGACCTAGTCCTTAGTGGAACACAGGATCTGGTGCAAGAGATAGAGGTGTTGGGGCCACTTTGCAGTAGTGATCATAGCATGATCGCATTTGATTTAATAAATGGAGGGAGGATGGCAGTGGGGGTTTAATAAAAAGGGGAAGGCGATGGCAGTGGGGGTGTACTATAGACTGCCTAACCAGAATTTACAAATGGATGATGAAATGTTCAAAGAAATCAGGGAAGCTAATAATATGGGTGATTTCAATTACTCCAGTATTGACTGGGTCAAGATCACGGCAGGACATGTTAGGGAGATAGTTTCTAGGTGAAATAAATGACTGCTTCTTGGAGCAGCTGGTTCATGAACTGACAAGAGGGGAAACCATCTTGGACTTAGTCCTTAGTGGAACACAAGATCTGGTGCAAGAGATAAGGGGTTTGGAGCCACTTGGTAGTAGTGATCATAGCATGATCGCGATTGATTTAATAAGTGGAGGAAAGTTGGCAAGGAAATCCACAGTACTACCTTCTAACTTTCAAAAGGGAGACTATGATAAAATGAGGAAAACCGTTAAGAAAAAACTAAAAAGGAGCAGCTGCAAAGGTTAAAGATGTACATCAAGCATGGGTGTCATTTAAAAATACTATCTTGGAAGCTCATACCAGTTGTATTCCACGCTTTAAGAAAAGTGGAAGGAACTCCAAATAACTGCCAGAATGGTTTAAAGGTGAGGTCAGAGAGGCTGTTGTAGCAAAAAAAAAAAAAAAGCATCTTTCAGGAAATGGAAAAAACAGCCAAATGACGAAAACTGGAAACATAAGCACTGGCAAGTTAGATGCAAGGCATTGATAAGGTAGGCAAAGAGAGAATTTGAAAAAAAGCTTGCCGTAGAAGCAAAAATGTATAATAAAACCTTTTTCATATAGCAAAATATCTGTGAGAGAGTCAATTCGACCATGAGATGATAAGAGGTAAAAGGGGTGGGCACTAAGAGAGGACAGGGCCATAGCAGAGAGACAATGAATTCTTTGCTTCAGTCTTCACTGAAGAAGATGTAGGGAGGCTACCCATGCCTGAAATGGTATTTAAAGGCAATGTATTGGAAGAATTGAAGGAAATATCAATAAACTGGGAAGATGTATTACAAGTATTTGATAAACTGAAGAGTAGCAAATTACCCGGACCGGATGGTATATATTGAGGGTGTTGAAAGAACTGAAATATGAGATTGCAGACTTACTATTAGTAATCTGTGAACTATCATTATAATAATCTGTAGTACCTGAAGATTGAAGAATGGCCAATATAATGCCAACTTTTAAAAAGAGTTCCAGGGGCGATCCAGGAAACTACAGACCAGTGAGCCTGATGACAGTACCGAGCAAAATGATAGAAACCGTTATAAAGAAAAAGAATTACCGAACATGTAGATAGTTATGGTTTAATGGGAGAAAGCCAACATGGATTTAGTCAAGGAAAGTTTTGTCGTACTAATATCTTATATTTTTTAAAGGCGTAAATAACCAGATAGACAAAGGTGAGCTAGTCGATAGTGTATCTGGATTTTCAGAAAGCCTTTGACAAAGTCCCTCATGAGAGACTCTTGATGAAATTAAAAAGTAATGGGATAGGAGACAGTGTACTATTGTGGACCAGGAACTGGTTAAAAGATAGAAAGCAGAGAGTAGGGCTAAATGGCCAATTTTCTCAATGGAGAAAGATGAATAGTGGAGTACCTCAGGGATCTGTGCTGGGCCTGCTGCTTTTTAACATGTTCATAAATGACCTGGAAATGGGAATGAGTGAGGTGATCAAATTTGTAGATGACACAAAATTATTCAAAGTTATTAAAACCCAAGAGGATTGTGAAAAATTGCAAGACCTTGCTAAATTGACTAGATGTCCAGATGGCAGATGAAATTTAATGTGGACAAGTGCACTTCGGAAGAACAACCCCAACTATGGTTACACGATGCAAGGTTCCACATTAGGAACCACCACCCGGGAAAATTATTTAGGTGTCATCGTAGATAATACATTCAAACCATCTGCCCAATGTGCAGCGGTGGCCAAGAAAGCAAATAGAATGCTATGCTATGAGTCATAAGGAAAGGAATGGAGAACAAAATCAATGATCATATAATGCTTCTGTATTGTTCCATGGTGCGACTGCACCTTGAATATTGTGTGCAGTTCTGATTGCTGTATCTTAAAAAGGATATAGCAGAATTAGAAAAGGTATAGAGAAGAGCCACCAAAATGGTAAAGGGGATGGAAGGATACTCCTGTGAGGAGAGGCTTAAACGTTTAGGGGTCTTCAACCTGGAAAAGAGACTGCTGAGGGGAGATATGATAGAGGTCAATAAATTAATGAATGGAATGGACCGGGTAAATGTCGATCGGTTGTTTACTTCAAAAAGTAGAAAGACTAGGGGACACTCAATGAAACTACAATGTAACCAATTTAAGACTAATAAGAGAAGATTTTTTTACTCAATGAGTAATCAAACTCTAGAGTTTGTTACCGGAGGATGTAGTAAAATCTATCAGTGTAGCTGGGTTTAAGAAAGGTTTGGACAAGCTCCTGGAGGAAAAGTCCATAAACCATTATTAAAGAGGACCAGGGAAATCCACTGCTTACCCCAGGATAAGCATTTTGGAATCTGTGTACCTTTCTGGGAACTGCCAGTTACTTGTGCCCTGGATTGGCCACTGTTGGAAACAGGATACCCTGCTTGATGGACCTTGGTCTGACCCAGTATGGCATTTCTTATGTTCTTAGCATGCCCAAAAGTGCTCTTGTTCACTTGTATTTTATCATATATGTGTATAACTTGTGACTCCACCTGTGTTCTGCCCAAACCTCTCCCTTGAAAACATCTTTAGTCGCATACAAATGCATGCTGGATTGCTCCATGCATACTTTTATGCCTGAGATGATTTTATAGGAGCCCTTTCTTGTGTTCATACTGGCAAAGACACACAAAAAATCCTTCATAAAGTTACCTTCTTAAAGCTAAGCAGGATATATCTAGGTATACAGCTCTTGTCCTTGAGGTCTGGTTTTCATCAGACCACAAAGAATGTTCATGGTATATTTTACATTTGGTTTAAGGCCTATGTTAATTTTCAAATTATGATTGCCCTGGAAACCAGGCGTTTGCAGAGCATCTGAGATCAGATTCATGCACCTCTGGTAGATATACCATAGATCATATTTCAGAGTTGTGTAGCTGAAGAATGCCACTTTGATTTCTCAGACTGTGCTACTCCATGACCTGACATAAATTACTTAAATTCCCTGTGTTCACGTGAGTCATAAGCTCTTGGGAAAAATATCTAACTGTGGAGTTATGAAAATATATAAATGTTATTAACTAGAGAGCAAGCCAATTTTTAAAGAATTGAACAAATTCTGTGCAGTGTCTACTTTCCTGACACTTAGACTGGTGTTTTTCAGGCAAAGCTAGCAGGAAAAACCAGAAGTGGAGGGGTCCCGATGAGAATATCAGAGCCAACCTGCGACAGTATGGCTTAGAGAAGCACTACGTAGATATTCTGGTTTCCGATGCTTCAAAGCCTGTTTGGAAGAAGGGGGAACTCTTTGATGTAATCATCACTGATCGTAAGTTTAGAATACTGAAGAGAAAAGTCTTGGTCCAAGGGTGTTATACCTATTTGTCAGGACCATACTGTAAGGCATGGGGATGACGTTATTGGCCTTATTTCAAAGGCTGTGTGATATGACCTCTCCAGCTTTATACCAGAGCTTATTAACACAGTACTGCTTTGTTTTGCCGTTCATGGTAAGGAAGAATACTCTCCCCTTCTGCCCCCACTATTCTCCAGTATGTCTGTGAAAGCAGGCTATATTTGTAATCTTTCTTCCAAAAGGGTAGTGTTCTCTCTCTCCTCAGCCTCCCAGAAATGTCTGTGTAAGTCTGTTTTCAAATAGTACCTACCTCATTTTTATATTCCTTTCATGTCATACCCTATCAAATCAAATTCTAATTTTCCAAGCTGTTCTAAATCTCTCTAAACTCATAACTCAACAGCAGTGGGGGTAGTAAGTTTATAACTGCCTGCATTTGTGAAAATTATGCGTATACTTCTCACCATGTGGATTCTGTTGGATTTAAAGTGAAAGTATGTGCATACTTCACTTTGAAAATTAGCTCAGAAAAATTATGGGGATTTTATTTATTTATTTATTTATTTAGCTGTATTTATATCCCGCTTTTCACCGGGTCAAAGCGGTCAATTGTGAGATACATTTAACACGAGGGGATATGACACACATACTTACAGGGAACATGGGCAATGGAGGGTTAAGTGGCTTGCCCAAGACCACAAGGAGTGCCTACAGGACTAGAAATCCCAGTCCCTCCGGCCTGAGATTGCTGTCCCCAGGTGGGACTTGAACCCCCGGCCCTCCGGCCTGAAGTACCTTGTCCTAACCACTAGGCCACTCCTCCCTAATAATTTTAAAAGTCATTTACACATACAAAACTTTGGTTCCTTTGCGTCCCGTCCTGGAACCATAGAGTTTAGAACCTCCACCAGCAGCTTTGGAGACTGAAAGATGTCATCACTTTGATGTCACTGGTACTAATAGGCAAGAACCGCCCCCTTCCACCAGTACTTTCAGTCTCCAAGCAGCTAGGAGGTTCTGAGCCCGGGGCTGGGCTCAGGAGAAACAAATAAGCAGAGCTTTATTTTGAAATTTCTTTTTGAAAATTTAACTTTCTCTTTTTAGTTAGTTTTTGAGTCTGATTTGGTGCTTTCTGGTTTTAATTTCAGATCTGCTGCTGCTGCTAAAGGGGTCTTGCCTGATTCTGCTGTGGACCTCTCTCTCTCTCTTCCTTCCCTCTCTCCTCTCTCTCTCTGTGGAGTTCTTTTTCTCCCCAGCATCTAAACGAGCACAGGGGGGAAGTGTTTGTGTGGTGCCTCCCTGCTCCCGAACCTGCAGAAAAGAAGGGTGAGGAGCAGGTGGAAGGCAGAGAGCTTGCATCGGCAGACAGCATCAGAGAAAGGCCGGATGGCAGCCTCAGGGGAACGCTGAAGAGCAGCACGATAAACGGGCTTTCCTGTGCGGATATCCAGTTTAGTCCTCCACAATCGGGTAATGCCCCTCCTACTGCAGCCTGGAGACTGGACCAATCAAATCTTCTGTAGTACATATCCAGTAGGAGCTCCCAGAAGCCCCCCAGTGTGTCCAGTCTCTAGCAGCTTGAAGACGTAAAAGTGTGTCCTCCTGGGCACACTGAGTGACTATTGCAGGAGCAACACTTGTTAGTTAGTTGTTTTAGGGTTTGTTTTGGGGCATTTCCTTGCTATTTCTTTGATAGCTAGCTGTATCTTTAAAAGGAAGACAAAAGAAGAAGTCTGTCTCTCTGGAGCACTGCCACAGGGGACTAGGGGGAAGTCAGACCTGTTGGCTCCTGTGTTCCTGCCTAGCAAATTTTCACAGCCCTGGGTGAGCTCCCCCTGGACAGTACGGGGTAAAGCCATACCTGATACAGTAGTGGCTGGCACTGGGAGATGTTGGCTGAATCCTGGTGGTTCCTGAGCTGGTAGGAGATTTTCATTTCATTTCTTCTTGTGTGCAGTGCTCTGTTAGAGCTGCCAGCATTTCTGTAGGCTCTCCTGAGCCCATTTGGCAATTTTTCTTAAATTTGGTCGTTTGCCCTGTCTTAGAGGGTCGTTTTAGTTCTTTTCCATATTATTTGGTGGCTTTTGTATTTTCGCGCCGTTTTTTACCGCGGGTGAAAAAGTCCGGCGGCCATTTTGAATTTTAAAAGTGTGCTTTAGAGGCACTTTTGAGCACTTGTGCACAGGTTCCCCTGGCGTTTTTGGGGTTCCTCTTGCTGGCGATTTTGCTCAGGGCACCCCAGGGAGTCTGGGGCATATTTTGTTTCTTGTAAAAAAAAAAAAAAAAAAAACGTTTTAATTTCAAATCGGGGCTGATTTGCATAGGATTGCCCCTGTGGTGTGGGCTTCCCTGTGACTGTTGTATTCTATCCCGCTGGGCAGAGGTGGCCTTGGGATGGCTTCCCAGCCCCAGTGCGTGATTTGTGGGTCCCGCAGAGCAGTAGGGACTGACTCTGGCATCTGCAGGAGCTGTGCTGCAGTGCCTGCAGAGTTAGAGCAATCTGTGAGTCTCCCGGATCAGCCTACCCCTGGGGATGCTTCTAATTCAGGGGTTAGTGTTCTTTCCCCGAGCCTCCCTCAGTCTGGGTCGGTTCCACCGGCCAGCGGGTCGGGGGCTGCGCTCCAGCAGGCGGCTATAGCTGCACCGCCTATGGATTTCTCCCCGGATTTTGTGCTCCTCATGCATCAGGCGTTTCGCTTGAGCAGGTCCGGTCAGTTGCCGGCAGTTTGGCCCCCCTCTCTCCCCCCGGGGTCCTCTGGGGCGGCTCAATGCACCTCGCAACCCGGGGGCAAGCGTCTTCGGTTGGGGAACAGGAGCAGGACGCCCTAGGTCTCCTGGATTCCGAGGCAGAGGGCGATCCTGAGACTGAAGCGGAGGAGTTGGAGGATGGGGAGATCCTTGAGCCGGAGGACCAGGCTCGGATCATTCGCGTGTTCCGTAGGGACGAGCTGGTTCCTCTGGTCACGGAGTCCCTGCAGGCGCTTAACCTTTCGGCGGTGCGGCCCCTGGAGGAGGAGGGTCTTGAGGATCCTCTAATTCAGGCAGTCAGGGATTCCCAGGTGGTGTTTTCCCGTTCACCGCGTGGTGGATCATATGATCCAGGCGGAGTGGGAGCACCCGGAATCCGGCTTGAAGGGGATTCGGACCATGAATCGGCTTTATCCCCTTGCCGACAAGGACAGGGACTTGTTCAGGTCCCCCCGGGTGGACGCTGCGGTTTCCGCAGTGACCAAGAAAACCACCATCCCGGTTGAGGGGGCGGCTGCCCTCAAGGACGGTCAGGACAAGAAGATTGATAATTTGCTCAAGCAAACCTTCGATACTGATGCCGTGTCATTGCAGGCCTCTATCTGTGGGGCTTGGGTGGCTCGGTCGTGTCTGCGATGGTCGCAGCATTTGCGCTCGAGCCCCGGGCTAGACCAGCAGGGCCTGTTGGAGGTTACCCGGCTGGAGTCCGGCTCGGCCTATCTGGCGGATCTGTTTTATGATTTAATCCGCGCGTTGGCTAACAGTATGGCCTCCGCGGTTGCGGCGCGCCGGTCCCTCTGGTTGCGCAACTGGGCGGCGGACGGTTCTTCCAAGTCCCGCCTCAGTAAGCTGCCCTTCAAGGGCAGATTGTTATTTGGGGAGGCTCTCGAGAAGTTGGTAAAGGATCTCGGTGAGTCCAAGGGGGGCCGGCTCCCGGAGGATAGGCCAAGGTCCAACAGGTCCTCCCCCTCGGCGAGGGGGTCCTTTCGGGATCAGCGCAGGTTTCGTTCCTCCCGCCTGTGGGCTTCGCAGCGGGGCAGGTTTGGAGCCCGTAATCAAGGGTTTCGTACCTTCCGGGGAGCCGGCAGAGGCTTCTCCGAAGCCGCCTCTTCCTCGGGCTCTTCTTTTGGGCGCAAGCCACAATGACGCGAGGCAGGCTCTGGAGGGAGGCCCGATTATCGGGGGTCGCTTGCGCGACTTTCTTTCCTCTTGGGCCCAAATCACGTCGGATCGCTGGGTGCTACAAATTATAGCAGAGGGTTACGCTCTGGAGTTTGCGTTCCCACTTCCAGATTCATTTGTTCTGTCTCCCAGCAGGGGAGAGCAAAAAACGCGGGACATCCGCGTGACCCTGGATCGGTTGTTAGCGCTGGGAGCGGTGATCCCGGTTCCTCCTTTGGAAAGAGGCGCCGGGCGATACTCCATCTATTTTGTGGTTCCCAAAAAGGGCGATTCCCTGCGTCCGATTTTGGACCTCAAAGGCGTGAATCGCGCGCTCCGGGTGCCGCATTTCCGTATGGAAACCTTGCGGTCAGTCATTGTAGCGGTGCGACAGGGGGAGTTTTTGACGTCCCTCGATCTCACCGAGGCCTATTTGCACATCCCGATACATCCATCTCATCAGCGGTTTCTCCGCTCTGCGTTTCCGTGGGGCCACTTCCAGTTCAGGGCCATGCCGTTCGGCTTGGCTACGGCTCCGCGCACGTTCACAAAGGTGATGGTGGTCGTTGCGGCGGCCTTGCGCAAGGAGGGCATTTTGGTCCATCCATATCTCGACGACTGGTTGATACGGGCAAAATCCAGTCGGGAGTGCCTGCGAGTCACGAGCAGGGTGGTGGCTCTGCTGCGATCTCTCGGCTGGGTGGTGAACGAAAGAAAGAGTTGTCTGCGTCCCTCGCAGGACCTGGACTATCTGGGAGTGCGCTTCGACACCGCTCGGGGACTGGTGTGTCTCCCCGAGCGCCGCGTCCTGGCGTTGCGGGCTCTTGTCCGACTCTTTCGGGGGATGCCCGCTCCGTCGGCGTGGTGGTACCTACGGCTTCTCGGAACGATGGCGGCGACCTTGGAGGTGGTGCCATGGGCACGGTTCCACATGCGCCCGCTCCAGAGGGCGCTCCTTCGCCGCTGGTCCAACCAGTGCGATTCCTTGCACAAGAGGCTGCCCTGTCCGAAGGCAGTGCGGCGGTCGCTTCAATGGTGGCTTTCCTCCGAGAACCTGACGCGGGGGATTCCCTTGGAGCCTCCCCTGTGGGTTCCCCTCACTACGGATGCGAGCCTAGCCGGCTGGGGAGCTCACTGCGAGGCCCGCTTCACGCAGGGGGTGTGGTCCTCTCGGGAAGCTGCGTGGTCGATCAACCGTCTCGAGCTTCGGGCGGTCAGGCTAGCCCTGTTGGCCCTGGAGCCTCTGGTCCGGGGTCGGGCGGTCCGCGTCTGGTCGGACAATGCGACCACGGTGGCGTACATCAATCGCCAAGGGGGCACAGGGAGTGTGGCCCTGGAGACGGAGGCGACGGCCTTATTCAGTTGGGTGCAGACTCGCCTGCCGGCGATCTCGGCGGCGCACATAGCGGGCGCAGAAAATGTCCAGGCCAACTTCCTCAGCAGAGTGCGGGTGGACCCCGGAGAGTGGGAGTTAAATCCACAGGTGTATGCGCAAATAGTTCGGCGGTGGGGTCCGCCCATCATGGATCTCATGGCGACCTACCAATCGGCCAAGACGAGTCGCTTCTTCAGCAGACGACGGGAGCGAATGTCCGAAGGACTCGACGCTCTCATTCAGCCGTGGCCGACGTCCGGGCTACTGTAGGTCTTCCCTCCTTGGGCGCTGATCGGCCGGGTCGTACAGCGCATCGAGTGCCATCGGGGCCGAGTGCTGCTGGTGGCTCCGGATTGGCCCCGGAGGCCCTGGTATGCCGACCTCGTCTGGCTTCAAGACGGCGTGCCGTGGCGCCTCCCGGCGTTGCCGGACCTTCTCCTTCAGGGCCCCTTGCGGATGCCCCAGGTGGCTCGATTCTCGCTTACGGTTTGGCCATTGAGAAGGCTCGGCTGAAAAAGAAGGGTTATTCGCCCGCGGTGATTTCCACCTTACTGCGGGCGAGAAAGTCCTCCACTTCTCTCACTTATGTTCGGATTTGGAGGATTTTTGAGGACTGGTGCTCCCGGCGGGGAGTCCGGGCGGCGACGGTCTCTGTGCCCGTCGTGTTCAGCTTCCTTCAGGATGGGTTCGAGAAAGGTCTCGCGGCCAGTTCCCTGAAGGTCCAGCTGGCGGCGATTTCGTGTTATAGAGGCAAGGTCTTGGGCCGCCTTCTTGGTGCTCATGCAGATGTGCGGCATTTCTTGACCGCCGTTTTTCATTTACGGCCTTCCCGCAGAGCGGTGATTCCTTCGTGGGACTTGAATTTAGTTCTGCGGGCTATGGTTCGGGAACCATTTGAGCCCTTGCGGAGGGCGTCCTTGAAGGATCTCACATTGAAGACGGTGTTCCTGGTTGCCATCTGCTCGGCACGGCGTATTTCGGATCTGCAGGCCCTGTCCTGCCGAGAGCCTTTCTTGTCTTTCTCTTCGGAGCGGATTGTGCTCCGTCCGGTTCCTTCCTTTCTACCAAAGGTGGTGTCTCCCTTTCACTTAAATCAGGCGGTATTTCTGCCAGTGCTTTCGGCATGCTCGGTCGAGTCGGTGGACAAGAGTCTTCTCCGGCTTGATGTGGGCCGCGCGCTGCGGCGGTATTTGCAGTCTACCGAGTCCTTTCGAAAGACTGATCGGCTTTTTGTGCTCTTTGGGGTACAAAAAAAGGGGAGGCGGCGGCTAAGGCCTCCATTGCTCGATGGCTCAAGGAAGCGATCGCGTCCGCGTATCTGTTGCAGCGGCGGCCGGTCCCGGAGGGGCTCCGGGCTCATTCTACTCGGGCTCAGGCGGCCTCTTGGGCGGAGCATAGCCTGGTTCCACCAGCAGAGATTTGTAGGGCGGCCACCTGGTCGTCTCTGCATGCTTTCAGCAGGCACTATCGCTTGGATGTGTCAGCGGCTCGGGATTCTTGTTTTGGTTCGGCGGTTTTGCGCGCCGGCCTGCAAGGTCCCGCCCGGTCTTAACTGCTCTGTTACATCCCGATTGTGGAGGACTAAACTGGATATCCGCACAGGAAATGGAAATTACACTAACCTGGTAATTGTAGTTCCTGTAGGATCCAGTTTAGTCCTCCTTCCCTCCCGACTATCTGTATGATTTTGCGGCGCGCTGTCCCGAGCGGGTGCCTGTAGGATGGTTTTCGTCCCGTTCGGACTCTGTCGGCAGTCGTGCTTATCGCTATGGCTCTTCCCTTTCTTTTGGAGTTCAGTCAGCTCCTTAGTTTCTGGGGGAAGCTCGGTGTAAATTTAAAGGCGTCGATACCGGCGCCATGCAGTGTCCTGACTTCCTCGTTTGGGGAGGGAGTTGGTTATTCCAGGGGGGAAGTACATAGTTTATTGATAGCCTAATAAAAATCTGTTGTGTTGCTTCGTTAAGTTTGCTTTGTTACTAGTACACTGGGGGGCTTCTGGGAGCTCCTGCTGGATATGTACTACAGAAGATTTGATTGGTCCAGTCTCCAGGCTGCAGTAGGAGGGGCATTACCCGATTGTGGAGGACTAAACTGGATCCTACAGGAACTACAATTACCAGGTTAGTGTAATTTCCATTTGCTCTCTTCACAGCGACACGCCGGGGCTGAAGCCGCGTGCAGGCTGTGCTCCGACGCTGGAGGTGTGCTTCCTCCTCCTCCCTCCCCCTCCTTCAACTCTCCGGATCGTCGGGTAAGTCGGCAGCGGTTAACGGGGTAGAGAATTGGAGCGCGGAGCAGAGGGAGTGAAGGGGAGACCTCGTGGCTACTCCCGAGGGCTTCGGAGTCTCGGAGGCAAGCCGCGTGTAGTTTGCGCGGGAACTGTGCCGGTGGCCATTTTGGGAGCCGGGTTTTCAGTGACCCGACTTACTTTGCTTAATAGAAGGTTTCCTGTGCTTCGTTTCGGGGTCGGGTTAGCTCCATTCAGCTAGTTAGCTCGATATCCTGCGGTTTACGATATTAAAAAAAAAAAAAAAAACACCACAGAACTTAGCGCTCATGAGGCCTGGAGCTTAGCTGTCTGAAGGAGTTGTTAGTGTTGTGGCTCTGGGGAAGATGCTGGCTAGGTCTCGCTGTCTAGTCTGCGGGGTCAGGCATAGTGAGGTCTTGGAGTCCGGGGTTTGTAAAGGGTGTTCCCTAGAGGCGGTAGTGACAGAAAGGGCTCTGGGGGGGGATCCGCTGAGGAGCAGGTAGTGGGCCTCTCGGAAGCCAGAGAGTCCAGGCCGCCTTCTTTGGATCCTGCGGAGCCTGTGGCAGGTCCTTCCTCGACAGAGGGCGGTTTTTTGGTGCCAGGAGGGATCCAGGGGGGTGGTGTTCCTGGGATTCCTCCGGATTTTTTCTCGCTTATGCAGAAGGCGTTGGCCTTACTGCAACCTGTGATGGTAACTCCGGCTCGTAGCTCTACAGTTCAAAAGCGAGCAGGATCGGGAATCCTCCCGGAGGAGGAAGAGGTGCCAAACAAAAAGCGCAGAGAGGTCCGGGACGACAGCCCGCCATCTCGGTTGGAAGAGGAGGTGGAGGTGGCAGAGTTAGATGTGGAGGAGGCCTCTGATGCGGAGTTGGAGGAAGGGGAGTTACCGGATTTGGAGCAGCAGAGTAGAGTAGTCCGGGTGTTTCGTCGGGAAGAGTTGCCAGCTTTGATTGCTGAGACTCTTAAGACGTTAAATATGCCCTCGGTGGCGCCGACGGCGGAGGAGTCGTTGGAGGATCCTCTGATGCAGGCGGTGCGAACTTCCCAAAGAGTGTTCCCGGTTCATAGAGTTTTTCGGAACATGATTCAAGAGGAATGGGACTTGCCGGAGTCGGCGCTTCGGGGTACTAGGGCCTTAGCCCGGCTATATCCGCTTTCCGACCAGGATAGAGAGATTTTTCGCTCTCCAAAGGTGGATGCGGCAGTGTCGGCGGTCACTAAAAAGACCACTATTCTGGTTGAGGGTGCCGCGGCTTTGAAGGATGTGCAGGACAGGAAGTTAGATACCTTATTGAAACAGGTCTTCGATGTGTGTGCCCTTTCTCTGCAGGCCTCAATAGCGGGGGCGTGGGTGGCGCGAGGCTGCTTGAGATGGTACCAGCGGTTGCAGGGGGAACAGTTGGAAGGACACGCTGAGGAGCTGGCGTGGCTGGAGTCGGGCACAGCTTATTTCTCGGATATACATTACGATCTTATCCGCGGTCGGGCCAAGAGTATGGCGTCAGTGGTGGATGCGTGTAGGTATCTTTGGTTGCATAACTGGTCGGCGGACGGGTCGTCAAAGGCACGGCTTAGTAAGCTTCCGTTTAGGGGGAAGCTGCTGTTTGGTGAAGATTTGGAAAGATTGGTCAAAGATCTAGGGGAGTCCAAGGGGGGTCGGCTCCCGGAAGATAAGCCTAAGCAAGGCCGTGGGGCAGTAGCGTCCAGGGGGCTCTCCAGGGATTTTCGGAGATTTCTGTCCTCGCGTTTTAGCCAGGCGCAGAAGGGGAGGTTCCCCTATCGCGGACAAGGTTTTCGGGGTTTCCGGGGAGCCGGTAGGGGTTTTGCTCCCTTTCAAACCTCTAACAACAAAAAGTTCCAATGAGATACGGCAGACTCAGGTAGCGGTGGTGCCCGTGGGAGGAAGGTTGCGGGAGTTTTACCCTACCTGGGTCCAAATTACCTCGGATCAGTGGGTGTTGGAGGTCATTCGAGAGGGCTACGCTCTAGAGCTCCATCGTCCCATGTTAGATTCCTTTGTCCTCTCCCCGTGCAGGGCGCCGGGGAAAAGGCGTGCAGTCGCGGAGACGCTTCAGCGGCTGCTGCAGCTCGAAGCGGTGGTGCCCGTCCCGGCGGACCAGTACTGGTGCGGTCGATACTCTATCTATTTCGTGGTTCCGAAGAAGGAAGGCACGTTTCGGCCGATTCTGGACTTAAAAAGGGTGAATCGGTGTCTTCGTGTGACCCATTTTCGAATGGAGTCTTTACTCTCCGTCATGGCAGCAGTCAGAGCAGGAGAATTTCTGACGTCATTGGATCTTACAGAGGCGTACCTCCATATCCTGGTGCGCCGCGAGCATCAAAGGTTCCTATGGTTTGCGGTACCGATGGGGCATTTTCAGTTCCAGGCGATGCCTTTCGGTCTGGCGACGGCGCCTCGGACGTTTACCAAGATCATGGTGGTCGTGGTGGTGGTGCTCCGCAAAGAGGGAATTCTAATCCACGCTTACTTGGACGATTGGTTGATTCGAGCGAAGTCAAGAGAGGAAAGCGCGCGGCCACAGCTCGGGTGATACGGATGCTGGAAAGTCTCGGCTGGGTGGTCAACTTTGCAAAGAGCAAGTTGGTTCCTTCTCAGGCTCTGGAATACTTGGGAGCGTGCTTCGGGACAAGGCAAGGGGCAGTGTTTTTCCCAGACCAGAGAGCGCAAAGGTTGAGGGCGCTCGTGCGGACGTTTCTAGGGTGCAGGGCGCCGACAGCATGGCAGTGCTTGCAATTGCTCGGTACAATGGCAGCCACGATTGACGTAGTTCAGTGGGCCTGGTCTCATATGCGGCCGTTACAGAGGGCTCTTCTCAGGTGTTGGTCTCATCAGAGGGATGCGTTATCGCACCGGCTAATTTGTCCTCCGGAGGTGCGTCAGGAACTCGGTTGGTGGTTGAAGCCCGAAAATCTGAACGTGGGTGTGTCTCTGCATCCTCCGGCCTGGAGACTAGTAACGACGGATGCAAGTCTCGCGGGTTGGGGAGCGCATTACGAAGGACACTTTGCTCAGGGGCTATGGTCGTTAGAAGAGAAGCAATGGTCCATAAACAGGTTGGAGATGAAGGCAGTGTTTTTGGCGCTTCTGAAGTTTCAAGGGTGCCTGCGTCAGGAGCCGGTAAGGGTGCTATCCGACAATATGTCAACGGTGGCCTATATCAATTGCCAGGGAGGCACGGGAAGTGTGTCGCTGGAGGCAGAGGCGAGTCAGCTTTTGTTTTGGGCCGAGCAGAATTTACAGGCGTTGTCGGCACAGCACGTGGCAGGAGTAGACAATGTCGAGGCAGATTTTTTAAGTCGCCGCAGAGTGGATCCGGGGGAATGGGCCCTTCACCCGGATGTCTTTGCAATGTTGGTGCGGCGATGGGGGATCCCGGTCATGGATCTGATGGCAAGCTTCGAGTCGGCAAAGGTAGCACGGTTCTTCAGCAGGTGGAGAGAACGAATGTCGGAGGGTCTCGATGCGTTGGCGCAGAGGTGGCCTGTTGAGGGGCTCCTCTATGTGTTTCCGCCTTGGGCCCTCATAGGCAAGGTGGTACAGCGCATAGAGCGGCACCAGGGTCGCGTGATACTGGTGGCGCCCGATTGGCCCCGAAGGCCGTGGTATGCGGATTTGATAAGGCTGCTGGTGGACAGGCCGTGGAGACTCCCTCGGCGGAAGGATCTCTTGCTGCAGGGACCGTTGCGCATGCCTCAGGTGGATCGATTCTCGCTTACGGCATGGCTCTTGAAAGGGCTAGGTTGACTGCCAAGGGTTATTCGTCGGCGGTTATTTCTACCTTACTGAAGGCACGAAGACGGTCTACATCGTTGGCGTACATTCGAGTGTGGCGAGTGTTCGAAGCTTGGTGTGCGAAGCAGAATCTGTGACCTTTGGGCGCCTCGGTGCCGCAGGTCCTTTCCTTTTTGCAGGATGGCGTGGAGAAGGTCTGGCAGCTAGTTCTTTAAGAGTGCAGCTAGCAGCTATCTCCTGTTTCCGGGGGAAGATTCAAGGTCAGCTGTTAGGTACACACAGTGATATTCGGCGTTTTCTGCGGGCGGCGCTGCTCCTATGGCCGCCGAGACGTTGTGCGGTTCCTCCGTGGGATTTGAATTTGGTATTGGAGGCTTTGGTCGGGGAGCTGTTTGAGCCTCTGGGGAAAGCCTCACTGAAGGACTTGACCTTGAAGACGTTTTTTCTGGTAGCTATTTGCTCCGCTAGAAGGATTTCGGAGTTGCAAGCGCTTTCTTGTAAGGAGCCGTATTTGTCTTTTTCTAGTCACAAGGTGGAGGTGCGCATGGTCCCAGCCTTCTTGCCAAAGGTAGTTTCCGTGTTTCACCTTAACCAGGTGGTATCGCTTCCGGTGTTTTCGGAGGAGCAGAACGAGGAGTCGGGCGGCCGGTTGCATCTTCTGGACATTCGTAGAGTCCTCAAAAAGTATCTCCGCAAAACGGCGTCGTTCCGAAAGTCGGACAGGTTGTTTGTCTCATTTGGCGGTCCGCACAAAGGAGAAGCGGAGGCGTAGTCATAAGAACATAACATAAGAACATAAGATATGCCATACTGGGTCAGACCAAGGTCCATCAAGCCCAGTATTCTGTTTCCAACAGTGGCCAATCTAGGTCATACGTACCTAGCAGTTTCCCCAAGGGACACAGGTTCCACAATGCTTGTATTGGTTCAAGCATTGATATCCTGGGTCCCTTCTTAATAATGGTTTATGGACCTTTCCTCCAGGAACTTGTCCAAACCTTTTTTAAACCCAGCTACACTAACAGCCTTTACTACATCCTCCGGTAACAAATTCCAGAGTTTGATTACACGTTGAGTGAAAAAATATTTTCTTTTATTAGTCTTAAATAGTTTACCCTGTAGCTTCATTGCATGTCCCTTAGTCTTTCTATATTCTGATAAGGTAAACAATCGATCTACGTTTACCCGTTCCACTCCGTTCATTAATTTATAGACTTCTATCATATCTCCCCTCAGCCGTCTCTTTTCCAGGTTAAAGAGCCCCAACCTTTTTAGCCTTTCTTCATAGGAGTAGCCTTCCATCCCCTTTACCATTTGGTGGCTCTTCTCTGAACCTTTTCTAAAATCGCTATATCCTTTTTAAGATATGGCGACCAGAATTGCACACAATATTCAAGGTGCGGTCTCACCATGGAACGATATAGAGGCATTATAATATCTTTTGTTTTATTTTCCATTCCTTTCCTTATCATACCTAGCATTCTATTTGCTCTCTTGGCCGCCGCTGCACACTGGGCCGAGGGTTTTAACATGGTATCCACAAGGACGCCTAAATCTTTTTCTTGGGTGGTGGTTCCTAATGTGGAACCTTGCATCGTGTAACCATAGTTTGGGTTGTTCTTCCCTAGGTGCATAACCTTGCACTTCTCCACATTAAATTTCATCTGCCATTTTGATGCCCAGCCTTCCAATTTATCAAGATCCTCTTGCAATTTTCCACAATCCTCCTGGGTTTTAACAACTTTAAATAGTTTTGTGTCATCAGCAAATTTGATAACCTCACTCGTTATTCCACTTTCCAGGTCATTTATGAATATGTCAAAAAGCAGCGGACCCAGCACAGATCCCTGGGGTACACCACTATTCACCTTTCTCCATTGGGAAAATTGGCCATTTAGCCCTACCCTCTGCTTTCTATCTTTTAACCAGTTCCTGATCCACAGTAGTACACTGCCTCCTATCCCATGACTCTTTAGTTTTGCCAAAAGTCTCTCATGAGGGACCTTGTCAAAGGCTTTCTGAAAGTCCAGATACACAATATCAACCGACTCACCTTTGTCCACCTGTTTATTCACTCCTTCAAAAAAACATAACAGATTAGTAAGACAAGATCTTCCTTGTCTAAAGCCATGTTGGCTGTCTCCCATTAGGTCATGACTATCTATATGCTGAGTAATTTTATTCTTTATGATGGTTTCTACCATTTTTCCCGGTACTGATGTCAGGCTCACTGGTCTGTAGTTTCCCGGATCACCCCTCGAACCCTTTTTAAAAATTGGTGTTACATTGGCGATCCTCCAATCCTCAGGTATTAGAGATGATTTTAATGATAGTTCACAGATTACTGATAGCAGGTCTGCAATCTCAAATTTCAGTTCTTTCAACACCCTTGGATGTATACCATCCGGCCCAGGTGATTTGCTACTCTTCAGTTTATCTAATAGTTGTAGGACATCTTCCCGATGTATCGATATTTCCTTCAATTCTTCCACACCTTTAAATACCACTTCAGTCGTGGGTAACATCCCTACATCTTCCTCAGTAAAGACCGAAGCAAAGAATTCATTCAGTCTCTCCGCTATCGCCTTGTCGCCTCTTAGTGCTCCTTTAACCCCTTTATCATCTAATGGACCAACTGACTCTCTCACGGGTTTTTTGCTACGAATGTACTTGAAAAGGTCTTTATTTCGCGTTTTTGCTTCCGCAGCAAGCTTCTTCTCAAATTCTCTCTTTGCCTGCCTTATCAATGCCTTGCATTTGACTTGCCAGTGCTTGTGCTGTTTCCAGGTTTCATCATTTGGCTCTTTTTTCCATTTCTTGAAAGATGCTTTTTTGGCAACAACAGACTCTCTGACCTCAGCTTTAAACCATGCTGGCAATTTTTTGGACTTCCTTCCACTTTTCTTAAAGCGTGGAATACAGCTGGTCTGGGCTTCCAAGATAGTATTTTTCAACAACACCCAAGCTTGATGTACGTCTTTAACCTTTGCAACTGCTCCTTTTAGTTTTTTCTTAACTGTTTTCCTCATTCTATCATAGTCTCCCTTTCGAAAGTTAAAGGGTAGTACTGTGGATTTCCTTACTATCCCTCCTCCACTAATTAAATCAAAGGCGATCATGCTATGATCACTATTGCCAAGTGGCCCCAACACCCTTATCTCTTGCACTACATCTGGTGTTCCACTAAGGACTAGGTCTAATATTGCTTCCCCTCTGGTCGGTTCATGAACCAGCTGCTCCAAGAAGCAGTCATTTATTTCATCTAGGAACTTTATCTCCCTAGCATGTCCTGTTGTGACACTGACCCAGTCGATGCCGGGGTAATTGAAATCACCCATTATTATTACTGCACTGTAACTTTTGCTAGCTTCCTTGATTTCTTTGAGCATTTCATCATCCATTTGTTCATTCTGGCCAGGCGGACGATAGTACACCCCCACTGCCATCGCCTTCCCCTTTTTACATGGAATTTCAATCCATAGAGATTCTACAGCAAATTTTGTTTCTTGCAAAACTTTAATCCTTTCTGACTCAATGCCCTCTCTAACATAGAGCGCAACCCCTCCACCAATTTGATCAGCTCTATCATTTCGATATAGTTTGTACCCAGGTATCATAGTGTCCCACTGGTTGTCCTCCTTCCACCATGTCTCTGATATTCCAATCATATCTAACCTCTCGTTTAGTGCTATATATTCTAACTCTCCCATCTTGTTTTGTAGACTTCTAGCATTTGCATACAAGCATTTTAGAGACTGTATTTTATTCATATTAATTTGGCTATTGGTAGACATGGGTAATTTGGGATCTTTAAGTTCTCTCTGCTCCATACTCGAGGGCATTTGGGCTACTTTACTCTTTTTTGGAACCTCTCTGCTTTTTGTAGTATCCTTCAAGGATACATTCTTCCGAACCATGCGCTCTTGGGCGACTGTCGGCTTTCCCCTATTATCTAGTTTAAAAGCTGCTCTATCTCCTTTTTAAAGGTTAATGCCAGCAGCCTGGTTCCATCCCGGTTAAGGTGAAGCCCATCCCTTCGGAAGAGCCCCTCCTTTCCCCAGAATGTTCCCCAGTTCCTAACAAATCCGAACCCCTCATCTCTGCACCATTGTCTCATCCACGCATTGAGACTCCGGAGCTCTGCCTGCCTATTGGGTCCTGCGCGTGGAACGGGAAGCATTTCGGAGAACGCTACCCTGGAAGTTCTGGATTTCAACTTCCTACCTAAAAGCCTAAATTTAGCTTCCAGAACCTCCCTACCACATTTTCCTATGTCATTGGTACCAACATGTACCAAGACAGCAGACTCCTCCCCAGCACTATCTAAGACCTTATCTAGGTGGCGTGTGAGGTCCGCTACCTTCGCACCAGGCAGGCATGTTACCAGGCGATCCTCACGTCCACCAGCCACCCAGCTATCTACATGCCTAATGATCGAATCACCAACTATAACTGCTGTCCTAACCCTTCCCGCATGGGCACTTGGCCCTGGAGAAACCTCCTCGGTGCGAGAGGGGTTTACATCACCTGGAGGACAGGTCCTAGTTACAGGATCACTTCCTGCCACACCAGGGTGATGCTCTCCTGTCACGTGACCTCTCTCCTCCATGGCAACAGGGATGCTGCCAGACTGGAGGTGGGACTTCAGGACTATATCCCTGTAGGTCTCGTCTATGTACCTCTCTGTCTGTCTTATGTTTTCCAAGTCTGCTACTCTAGCCTCTAGAGAACGGACTCGTTCCCTGAGAGCAGAGAGCTCCTTGCACCTAGTGCACACGTAAGACCTCTCACCAGCTGGGAGAAAATCATACATGTGACACTCAATGCAAAAGACTGGAAAGCCCACATCCCGCTGCTGGACTGCTGTCTGCATCTTAGTTTTAAGTTTGTGTTTAGATCTTTAAGTTCTATATGTACTAAAGGGTGCAATGGATATTTATACCACTAAAACTGTACGTAAGAAGTTTAATATACCTTGTTCACCTGAAGCTTAATTAATCTCAGGTCCTTGGTGTATGACTGATTTGGGTAATGAGCTTCACCTGAGAGCACCTCCTGTCTTTTAAGTTGTGCAAGTACCTATAAAGCTGTGATTTTCCCAGGGGAGGGTGGGTGTGGGGAGGGAGGGAGGGATATAACACTTATTAAAAAAGGGCTGCTACACAGTACCTTGTCCTGTGCTGCTGAGGAAAACTATATTCTGATTTGATTTAAATTATAGCTCTTTGCTGCTACTAGGCTCTAACCTATTATGAAATTTAAACTACAAGCTCTCTGCTGGATTCTAAATTTAACCAGAAAGCTCTCTTCTGTGTTTTAATTTGAAACTAAAAGTACTTTGCTGATGCTAGGCCCTGAGTGACTATGAAATTTAAACTACAGCTGTCTACTGGGTATGAAAGGTAACCAGAAAGTTCTCTTCTGTGTTTTTAAATTGAATCTTAAACTGTTGCTACTAGGCCCTGACTGATTTAACCAAAAAAATAGTGGGTTCACAGATTAATTAGCTTTAAAAGAAAAAAAATTCCTTTCAGAAAAATTCCCAGAAGTATATACTCACAATTTCAGATTTCTCCCCAGAAGTAACAGCCCCCCTTTCCAGTCCTTCAAGACAGGGTCACAGAGCTCTGGTTGAGCTATTTATGCTTGTGTTGATGATGTAAGCAGTGACCTACTTCCTGGGTAATTAACAGTCCTTGCTTGGATAGAAGGAGTCTTTCAAAATGGCCTTTTGAACTGCCAGCTGGTGTTAACACCTATTGAAAAAGCTTCACAGGTTGCTTGCCCACTAGGTAGAAGGCCTCTTTGTAAAGGTCTCTAGAAGACTTTATATGCTGCTCAAGGAGAATTGACCTTGTTTTGCCTCTTGTGCTAAGCTATATTCTGATTTGATTTAAATTATAGCTCTTTGCTGCTACTAGGCTCTAACCTATTATGAAATTTAAACTACAAGCTCTCTGCTGGATTCTAAATTTAACCAGAAAGCTCTCTTCTGTGTTTTAATTTGAAACTAAAAGTACTTTGCTGATGCTAGGCCCTGAGTGACTATGAAATTTAAACTACAGCTGTCTACTGGGTATGAAAGGTAACCAGAAAGTTCTCTTCTGTGTTTTTAAATTGAATCTTAAACTGTTGCTACTAGGCCCTGACTGATTTAACAAAAAAAATAGTGGGTTCACAGATTAATTAGCTTTAAAAGAAAAAAAATTCCTTTCAGAAAAATTCCCAGAAGTATATACTCACAATTTCAGATTTCTCTCCAGAAGTAACAGCCCCCCTTTCCAGTCCTTCAAGACTTCGATTTCACTGTGGTTGAAGGAGACGATCGCTTCGGCCTACCTTCTAAAGGGTAAGGTGGTTCCCATGGGTCTTCGAGCGCATTCGACTAGGGCGCAGGCGGCGTCTTGGGCAGAGATCAGTTTAGTACCAGTTGCGGAGATTTGTAGGGCGGCCACGTGGTCCTCGCTGCATTCCTTTACAAAGCACTACAGACTAGATGTACAGGCGAGGGAGGACGGGCGTTTTGGTGCAGCAGTACTTCAGGCTGGCCTTGCAGGTCCCTCCCGTTGATATTCACTGCTCTGTTACATTCTCTATGGTTCCGGGACTGGACTAGAGGGACGCAAAGGAAGAGGAAATTAGACTTACCTGCTAATTGTTGTTCCTTAAGGAACTCTAGTCCAGTCCCGGATCCCTCCCAGTGTGTTACGCGGGTATTCAGCCTGAAGTTTTCAGTTAACAAAAAGGAAGACATACAAGCACGAAGTGGATAGGAACTTCTGGTTCTTTGGGGTTTCTCAGGGGAGCCCCCTTTTTTCTTTGGCGCAGCAGTGCCTAGTATGCTCGGGAATTCTGCGTTTTGTTCCGGTCCCCAGAGCTTGCTCCTGTTTTTCGGTACGGTTCAGGTTAAGTTTGCACTTGTCTTACTCTGTTTCAGTAGTTTAGTCTATAACTTTATTATCTACTTATTTGTTGCTCTGCTGAGTCTGCTTTGTCAATAGGTGCTGGTGGAAGGGGGCGGTTCTTGCCTATTAGTACCAGTGACATCAAAGCGATGACATCTTTCAGTCTCCAAAGCTGCTGGTGGAGGTTCTAAGCTCTATGGTTCCGGGACTGGACTAGAGTTCCTTAAGGAACAACAATTAGCAGGTAAGTCTAATTTCCTCTTTATACACAAAATTGACTTGTTATTAAATTGCCCAGACTATATACAGATAGAGATGTGGTCATAATGCCATTTTGCACATATCTTTACTCCTCAGCATCGGAATGGGGTAGGCCACAAGGGCCTTGATCCTACCAAAATTCCAACTACAGCTGCAGAATGCTGCAGGGTATAAGCACTGCAACATAAGAACATAAGATATGCCATACTGGGTCAGACCAAGGTCCATCAAGCCCAGTATCCTGTTTCCAACAGTGGCCAATCTAGGTCATACGTACCTAGCAGTTTCCCCAAAAGACACAGGTTCCACCATGCTTGTACTGGGTCAAGCATTGATATCCTGGGTCCCTTTTTAATAATGGTTTATGGACCTTTCCTCCAGGAACTTGTCCAAACCTTTTTTAAACCCAGCTACACTAACAGCCTTTACTACATCCTCCGGTAACAAATTCCAGAGTTTGATTACACGTTGAGTGAAAAAATATTTTCTTTTTATTAGTCTTAAATAGTTTACCCTGTAGCTTCATTGCATTTCCCCATGTCTTTCTATATTCTGGTAACGTAAACAATTGATCTACGTTTACCCGTTCCACTCTGTTCATTAATTTATAGACTTCTATCATATCACCCCTCAGCCGTCTCTTTCCAGGTTAAAGAGTCCTAACCTTTTTAGCCTTTCTTCATAGGAGTATCCTTCCATCCCCTTTACCATTTTGGTGGCTCTTCTCTGAACCTTTTCTAATAACGCTGTATCCTTTTTAAGATATGGCGACCAGAATTGCACACAGTATTCAAGGTGTGGTCTCACCATGGAATGATATAGAAGCATTATAATATCTTTTGTTTTATTTTCCATTCCTTTCCTTATGATACCTAGCATTCTATTTGCTCTCTTGGCCGCCGCTGCACACTGGGCCGAGGGTTTTAACGTATTATCCACAATGGCGCCTAAATCTTTTTCCTGGGTGGTGGTTCCTAATGTGGAACCTTGCATCTTGTAACCATAGTTTGGGTTGTTCTTCCCTAGGTTGTAAACGGGTGCCAAGCCTTCGCCTAGGGTACGAAGGTTGGGGTTACCCTGATATCTTCTGTTAGCAAATAATAGTCGTAAGTCGAGTGTTCAAGGCAAAACATAGCAAGGAATTTATTCCCCTTCCCAAAGGATTTTTAAGTGCAAAACAAAACATGGAAAACAAACAGCTTCTTCTGAAAGAAAAATATCTTCTTTTTCCTTTACTATATACAAAACTTAGCATAAAGACTCAATGTTGTCTGCAAGGCATAGCGTACAATCCATAGGAGCATATTCAGGTTCACTAGGGCTACACTCCCATTGCATATCCTCACATTCAGTGCGTGTGGGGTTTGGTTTCAGACCTTTACTGCTGTCTCTGGAAAAACCCCTGGCTGAGAACTCGGGTATCTCATAAGAACACAGTTCCATACAGTGAGGTTTAAAAGTACCTGTAGCTGTAGTGTTTCTTCCCCGGCTCTCCTTTTGTTCCCTCCAGTTATCAGGAACTCCTTTATAACTTTCTGCTGACACTTCTTGTGTTGAGCAGTGCCCTGGCCCTCTGTTCCGAACCGAACATCTGGCTTTCCTTGTTATAGTGCTAGGCTCCCACCTGTATGAATGCTGAAGCCTCTCCTCCGGCAGTGAGGTCTGGGAGACTCCCTGCTCTCTTGGTCCAGGTAGGTTCCTAGCCACAGGGTGTGCCTGCCTTCCTTCTGCTGCCCTGGCTTCTCTCTCTGAGCTGCAACCTGGTTCCTCACAGGACCTCCAGCTGCTTGTAATCTGTGTGCTTTTCCAGCCACGTTTCTCTGAGGCTTCTCCTCTGCTGCTTCCTGCTTCTCTGGCACGCCCACTGCTTCTCTCTGAGGAATCCCAGCACTCCTTTCTCTCTGGGGAATCACAGCACCCCTTTGCTGGAGCTACCCTCCAGCTTTTATCTCTCTGTTCCCTGCAGGCTGGCTCGGCTTTCTTGCCCAGGTGAATGTAATCAAGCTCTGAGCTTGCTGTTACGTCAGAGCTTGGGTGTGTCCGCTCTGCTTTTCTCTTTCCCTGTTTCTCATGAGCTGTATATGCTGACTGACTAACAGTTTCAAAGGTAAATTCCTCCTTTCTATCTATTTGCATAGGTTCTGTGTGGGCTTCTACGTCACAAGGTGCATAACTTTGCACTTGTCCACATTAAATTTCATCTGCCATTTTGATGCCCAGTCTTCCAATTTATCAAGATCCTCTTGCAATTTTCCACAATCCTCTTGGGTTTTAGCAACTTTAAATAGTTTTGTGTCATCTGCAAATTTGATAACCTCACTCATTATTCCCTTTTCCAGGTCATTTATGAATATGTCAAAAAGCAGCGGACCCAGCACAGATCCCTGGAGTACACCACTATTCACCTTTCTCCATTGGGAAAATTGGCCATTTAGCCCTACCTTCTGCTTTCTATCTTTTAACCAGTTCCTGATCCACAATAGTACACTGCCTCCTATCCCATGACTCTTTAGTTTTGCCAAAAGTCTCTGATGAGGGACCTTGTCAAAGGCTTTCTGAAAGGCCAGATGCACTATATCAACCGACTCACCTTTGTCCACCTGTTTATTCACACCTTCAAAAAAACATAACAGATTTGTAAGACAAGATATTCCTTTTCTAAAGCCATGTTGGCTGTCTCCCATTAGGCCATGACTATCTACATGCTGAGTAATTTTGTTCTTTATGATGGTTTCTACCATTTTTCCCGGTACTGATGTCAGGCTCACTGGTCTGTAGTTTCCCGGATCACCCCTGGAACCCTTTTTAAAAATTGGCGTTACATTGGTGATCCTCCAATCTTCAGGTATTACAGATGATTTTAATGAAAATTCACAGATTACTAATAGCAGGTCTGCAATCTCATATTTCAGTTCCTTATCGTAGCTCCAGTCTAGTCCCGTACGATTAGAGTTGTCTACGTCCTCCCGCAGCTAGGAGACTGAGCATGTCACTTTTTCAGTGACCTAGTATAAGTAGTCCAGGGACCGCCCCTTATAACCAGTTTTGCTCAGTCTTCAGGCAGCGGAAGGAGGTTGTGAGTCCATTGGTCCGGGACTCACTGGAGCAACTAATAAGGATTTTAGACTTAACTTTGGTTAGTTTAAAACAGAAGATTTAAAACAAAAAAAAAAAAAGAAAGGGGTTTCTGGCCCTTTAATTCGGTGATTTTTTTTTTTTACTGCGCTGAGTAACATTTGCAGCGTTGCTGGTGAGCTTCCCCCCTTCTCCTCTCTCTCTCTGATGGGGAGTCTATCCAGAGGAGTGTGTGGGGGTTGTGTAGGGGCCTCCGGCTCCGTTTCCCCCGAGGTGGGAAAGGAGCCGTTGAGGACGGTGCCGTGGCCGTGCGCGCTCTGGTGAAGTTGAGGAGCGGCGGTTCAGATGGCGAAAACAACACGGTGATTCATTGATTTGATCGGCACCGGGATCGCCATCGGGTAAGAGCAAGGGGTGGCGATTCGGGGTGGTAGGAGCAGGTTTAGTGCAGCAGGGGACCCGACAGCTTACTTGGGACCGCGTGCAGGAAGGACAGCTCGCTCGTGTGCTGGTGTTGCAGGCCCGGTCCGCGTGGGGAAAAGCGCGGGAACCAGGGATCAGGGGGGTAGCCTCCAGAGGGGGCCTGGTTTCTTTATATTTGTGGGAGCTGGTGTAGGATTTACAGTCAGCGGTTTTTTTTGAAAAAAAAAAAAAGAAGAAAAAGAAAGAGAAACAATAAATCTGGTCAAGGGACTGAGAAGAAATTTGGGGTTTTCAGTGGGCCCAAGGTTCCCTGGGGTCCCTGTTTGGACTGTGGGTCCAATGCCTAGTAAACCAAGGTGCCTCTTGTGTGGGGCACACAGAAGCGCGGTCTCAGAGACCGGAGTGTGCAGAGGCTGCGATTTTGAGGCTGACATGGCAAATAGAGAGCCAGAGCAGACGGCAGAGGAGGGGATTGTTAAGGACTCTCCAATGTCCCCGAGGGGGGCCACAAACCCTTGCCGGGGTCGTCTTCTGCGCCAGATGGGTCTTTACCCCAGGTCCCTGTACAGGGGGGTCTGGGAGCGATCTTTTCGCCACAATTTTTGACGCTGCTGCAGCAGGCTCTGAGTGGGCCTGGGGCAGCAGTACCGGCGTCCTCGGGGGCAGAGGCCCGAGGGGTCAAGAGACCAGGGGCTAAGGTAGAAGAGGTTGCTGGGAATGGTGCCAGCAAAAGACCCAGGCTGCTCTTGGAGGGAGAGGAGCAGGACTTGGCGGAGTCTCTGGTATTAGAGGAGTCGGATGGTGATCAGGACTTGGAAGAAGGAGAGATTGCGGAGCCAGAGGAGCAATCTAGAATAGTAAGGGTGTTTAGGAGAGAGGAGCTCTCGGCCTTGATTGCTGAGACCTTAAAGGCGTTGAATGTGCCGGTCTCGGGTGCTACAGAGGAGTCGACACTGGAGGATCCACTGTTGCAGGCGGTGAGGAAGTCACAGAGGTCGTTTCCCATTCATAGGAATTTCAAGGAAATGATTCAAGAGGAATGGGATACCCCGGAAGCTAGCCTTAGGGGGGCTAGGATCATGGCTCATCTTTATCCTCTGGTGGAACCAGATAAGGATATGTTTAAGACACCTAAGGTGGATGCTGCGGTTTCCGTGGTGACTAAGAAAACCACTATCCAAGTAGAGGGCAGTGCTGCGCTTAAGGATGCGCAGGATCGGAGATTGGATACTTTGTTGAAACAGGTGTTTGAGGTGAATGCCCTATCCTTGCAGACCTCGATATGCGGGTCCTGGGTGGCAAGGGCGTATCTTAGGTGGTCCCAGAGATGGAACCGGGGCTCAGGAAGAGGGAGCGGCGGAAGAGGCAGCCCGTATTGAGTCGGGAGCGGTGTATCTAGCAGATAGTCAGTATGATTTGATTAGAGGCCTAGCTAAGAGTATGGCGTCGGTGGTGGCGGCGAGAAGATATCTGTGGCTGCGGAATTGGGCAGAGGATGGTGCATCCAAGGCAAGGTTGGCCAAGCTCCCTTTCAAGGGCAAGCTTCTTTTTGGAGAGGACTTAGAAAAGTTGGTTAAGGATCTAGGGGAATCAAAGGGGGGGGGGGGTCGATTACCAGAAGATAAACAAAAGCAGAATCGTACAGGTGGACCTTCTAGAAGCCAGCTGAGAGAGTTCAGGCGTTTGACCCTCCAGGTTTGCTCCGGGGCAGAGAGGCAGATTTCCCTTTAGGGCTCAGGGATTTCAAGGTTTTCGAGGAGCAGGCAGAGGTTTTGCGGCATCGGTGTCCCCTGGCGCCAAAAAGCCGCAATGAAGTGAGGGGGGTCCAGGCAGAGGCAGTACCGGTGGGAGGTCGGTTAAGAGATTTCATTTCTGCCTGGGCCCACATTACTTCGGATCGGTGGGTGTTGGAGATTGTGCAGAGGGGCTACGCTCTCGAGTTCCAGCGCCCAGTGCAAGACGCGTTTGTGCGCTCTCTGTGCGGATTGCGGGCCAAGGCAGAGGCGGTGAGACAGACGTTGGAAAGGCTCATGGCGCTAGAGGCGGTGGTGCCGGTGCCATTAGAAGAACAAGGCAGCAGTCGGTACTCAATTTATTTTGTGGTGCCAAAGAAGGAAGGTACCATGTGGCCTATTCTGGATTTAAAAAGAGTGAACAGGTGTCTCCGGGTGTCGCACTTCCGGATGGAGACGTTGCGGTCGGTCATGGTTGCGGTACGACAGGGGGAGTATCTCACCTCATTGGATCTGTCGGAAGCTTACCTGCACATTCCGATCAGGGGGGAGCACCAACGGTTCCTTCGATTTGCAGTGCCTATGGGGCATTTCCAGTTTCAGGCGATGCCCTTTGGGCTGGCAACTACGCTGAGAACATTCACCAAGATTATGGTGGTGGTGGCGGCGGCGTTGAGAAGGGAGGGAGTGTTGGTGCACCGCTACTTGGATGACTGGTTGATCCGGGCAAAGTCATTGGAGGAGAGCCAGTCGGGTAGTATCCTTCTTACAAAGCTTGGGTTGGGTGGTCAACATGGTAAAGAGCAAGTTGGCACTGACCCAGGAGCTGGAGTATTTGGGAGCCCATTTCGATACGCACAGGGGAAGGGTGTTCTTGCCGTTAGAGCGAGTTCAGAAGTTGAGGCGACTAATCCGGGAGTTCCGGGTGCTCAAGGCGCCGTCGGCGTGGCGATATCTGCAGCTGCTGGGGGCGATGGCATCTACGATAGAGGTGGTGCCGTGGGCAAGGGCTCACATGAGACCTCTACAGAGGGCGTTGCTGAGGAGGTGGTCCTGTCGGGATTATTAGTAGCACAAAAATAAGTTAGACTCTCTGTTGTCCAGGGGAAATAGCTACTAATACCCAGCCCAAAGTTCGGTGAGTTATTCTGGCAATGAGCCACGAAAGAAGTCTGGTTTGCAGATATATATTAGACTTTATTATAGGCAACCAGGTAGAAAAATATACAAACACACATATAGCTAATTAGAAACATGAGGTAGAAAGTTGTTATAGTACAGATGTACAATTGGACAACGTAATAAATCACTAATTAGTAACCAGACGTCACTGATTCGCTCTGCACTGAGGAAAAGTAAGAAATATATTGCTAACCCCTTGCCCATCCAGGAGAGGAGAGATAAGCCAGTGCCTTAGTTCCGTCGGGCACTCAGGAACAGCGCAATCCAAGGAGGCAGCTCCTAGCTAATGCAGGCTCCAGCCCCGTCAGGCGAGCCGCAGTAAGTCCGAACCGGAGGTATCTGTGAAAGTCTTATCTCAGACCTTTGGAGGACGGCCTAGCTCACACGTAGTGGCCGTCTGGCGGAAGGCTCAGGGCGCAGGAATCAGGTACGCAGTGCACAGCAGGAAGGAACCGGTGCAGAAGTCGGTATATCCAGGTGGGAAAAGCCCCCAACTCTCTTACTAAAGTTTCAGTGCAGATTGCATTATTCTGTGTAAGAATCCTCCGTCATAGGTCCGATGATTGGTTGGCACCAGGCAGTCTGAGGTGTTCTCAGCGAATCAGGAGGTAGATGATGGGCAGCTTCTTGCAAACAAAGGAGCCATAGTAAGAAGTCAGGCAGAGGCAACAGTATGTAACTTCTGGGCATGTACAAGTGTCCAAGGCCAGCCACGGACAATAGCTTCTGTATGCACACTTAGAAACGCTGCGCAAGCAGTTGCTTAGAGTTCATTTGTAGCTGAACACAGCAAAAGTGTAGTGAAGAATCCATCTTGTCTGTTCAGTTTGGTTCAGGCCTGAGTTGCTGAGCAGGCCGGAGATTTGCATGTAGAATTGCAGGGGTAGCAGCCCTACATCTCCCCCCCCCCCTTGTAAGATGGAGGATGCTACAAGGGAGTACACTCCATCGTACAAAGCCTAACTAGCAGTACTACCATGCAGGTCAGAACCAAATGACAAATTATTGACTAATACATGATAAGCGGATAATACTGCAAGCACAAAAGATGCATGAAAGCAATACTGCATGAGGAATAATACAGTGAATACTCTTAAGCAATAAAAGAAGTCAAAATAAAATGACATAGAGACAGGGAAGTCAATTCAATTAAGAGAAGACGTGTTAACTTCAAACTGAAGAGTATATAGACAGTATCCAAACCAAAAAGGTATATCAGCAATGCAATAGAATGTGTTAGTGTAACACCAAGGTGAACACTCAAATGTAATGATAAGCAATGTGTAACAGTGTTAGTAAAAGAAGCACATGCTATCTATGAAAAAAAAACAACTCAATTAAGAGTAATGGATAACTTTCAAAGAAAATGGTGACACTTATTCAAAAGTGTGACGTTCCAGCAAATCCTGCAGACGCATGGCAGGCAGCAGAGGTGCAGAATGCATAGAGCGACGAAGAGTACGTATCTGTCTCTGTTGATACAAAGAGATAAGAAACTGGAGCACCAACAGAAAGAAAAGACCAGGCACAATGACATGTGACATAAAATCAGTTTGTAAAATGTCCACATCTCGTGAATCAAAGTTATAATCAGCAATGGCAAGGTCGTCCTGGTCAATGGACAGTTCAACTGTGTGAGAGTCCTTATAGTCCAAAAGATAGATCAAGGCTGCAGTGAAGTCAATCTCATGACCGCGAAACACATCCAATATCTGGAGCTCTGTCGAAACAGGGTCAGCATCTAGATAAAACAAGGAAACTCCACCAACATTAACAATGGAGTTCTTGGGAACATCAATCAAGCAAACATTGCAGGGTAGAGGAACTCTATTATGAATGTCATGTTTATTCATGGTGACCAGGAGTTCACTCAAAGGGGTACTAACCAGCCAAACATTGTTGACAACAGCAACATTTGTCTCTGAAAAGTCATCGTACTTGGTCATGGTAACTTTACATTGTTCTTTCACATTTTCAGCAGACAACCCACAAAGAGCCGTAGAAGTGTCCTTCAGGAAAGGTTTACCAGGACACAACCAATGAATGTCTTTAGAGCGTTGGCACATGCCGAGAGTAGGCACTACTGTTGTATATTAGTGGTGCGTACAACAGACGATTCAAAAGGTTTCTGTAAAACATGTCGGGGATCTAGGGACACAAAAACTTTCTGTGTGACAGGCTGGGACTGTGTAATCAGAAAACCAGGCGCATCCTGTAGCACGACACCAGAAAGAGGGCCGGGCTCAATCAATCTGGCAACCTCGGATCCCGCTAACATCAAAATCAGGAACAGGACCTTCAAAGTTCGGGACTCCATCTGTAAAAGAAAACAAACAGGCTATCCCGCCTCAAGGTTAGCATCACTCACTCCAGCAAGAGGTTCTTCAGGAAGGAACTTACTGGGACGACACGGTCTAAGCTGATTAATGTGGACCCATTTAAGGGAGCCTTCCCTCTCAGTACCTGACTTCATTCAAATTTGATAAGCAACAGGGGAGGCTTTATCCACAATAGGAAATGGACCGTTCCAGCTAGGTAGAAATTTACAGTCTTTGACCTTATTCTTACCAAAATTGTAGTAGAATACCTTATCGCCAATCTGGTATTCTGTAGAGGTAGTCCTCAAATCATAGTAGGCCTTCCTACCCCTAGCAGCAGTGTCCAAATTCTTTTGGGCAAAGGCTTTGCAAGTGTTGTCTTAAATGGGCAACATATTCATGAGCAGTTGTAGCAGCAGCGAGATTCACATCATTAGTCCTGTAAAGAAGATGAAGGGGTAAAACCATGTCCCTACCTGTCATCATCTCAAAAGGAGACACACCAGTAGCACGATGACGCGTGGCTCTGATAGCCATCAGGACCAAGGGCAGTTTGATGTCCCAGTCCTTCCCAGAGGAAGAAACATACTTTTTCAAGATACTGATGATAGTTTTGTTTGCTCTTTCCACTTGTCCAGAGGATTGTGGACGATAAGCAATGTGGACTTTGGCCTTCACACCTAGTACCTTCCACAGATGCTTAATGACTTGTCCCGTGAAGTGGGAACCCTGGTCAGATTCCACTCGCATGGGGAGGCCCCACCTGCTGAAAACATGGTTTAACAACAAGGTGGCCGTGGTCTCGGCAGTACAGTTGGGTGCTGGGATGCACTCGACCCACTTAGTAAATAAGCAGGTAACTGTCAACATATATTTGTTGCTTCGAGAGGATCGGGGCACTGGGCCGATCCAATCAATCTGGAGATCAGACCAAGGCATGGTCAGACTTCTGTTTCTCAAAGGGGCTCTATGAGAAGGAGCTGCAGGTTGAAATCTGCAACAGGTCAGACAACCTTTAGTATACAATTGTACATCTTGGTACATGTGGGGCCAGTAGGCCACTTGTTTTAATGTTTCATAGGTTATTCGGTCACCTCTATGACCGGCATAAGGTTCATCATGAGCGTGCTGTAACATAACTCATCGGAAGGCCCGAGGTACCACCTATTGCGCAATACCATGCTTACTCGTCCGTATCAACAGATCTTTCTGGAGATGGAACATGTCCTTGGAGATGTAGAGGATCCTCAGTTCCTCATCATCCTGACAATCCTCCAGAGTTAATGGGTGTTCCTGGGGGTTCTGCAGAAAAAGGTAGAAACGTCCAAGAGTAGGATCTTGTTTCTGGGCTTGCACGAGGTCGAGATCCGTGCTCTCGCCACACCATTGAACCACAGGGGGCATGGTGGATAATTGAGTTTGTCACCGGGTAACCGCCGTCGCAATTCTAAGCCCATTAGTCTCGGGGGCCTCCAACTGCCAGAGGTCTCCAGAGACAGCACCCTCCTTGGCAAGCTGATCAGCTAGATCATTTCCAATCTTGTCAGGATTATCAATACGGGAGTGACCTTTCACTTTCTTCCAGTAGATGGTCATGTCATTTTCATGAGCTACCTTGTCCAAGGCCAGAATCAATCTGGCATGTTCGACAGGTTTCCCTTTGGAATTCAGCATATTGCTAGATTTCCAAATGGGTAAGTGGGAAACAAAATTCTGTCGGACGTAGTCTGAATCAGTACAGATGGTTAGGGTGTGAACCCCTCCCTGAGCAGCGGACTGGAGAGCTGCCAGGGCTGCAGCTAGCTCTGCATACTGATTAGTCTTGGTACCCAGACGGTATTTGAAGGGTTGACAAGGGTGGTTCTGGTTCCAAACTACACCTATACCTGCTACCAGTTCATGGTCAGGCTCTCGACGGTAAGCACAACCGTCCACATACACCTTGGGGTAGCCTTTACAGAGGTTCTCATCATAAAGACGATGACGAGAAAGCTCAGGCGTACATGACTCCATTTTGGTGTCTAAATTACCCACTAAAGGTTCTCTGGCAGTGCAATCGTGCAATTCAGCCAGGCCCTGTGCGGCGGCATCCTTGCGGTTTTGAGCATACCTGACCTCCAGGGGCCAGCCCTGAAGTGCTAAGGTCCAGGAGACAATGCGACTGTTTGACACTTGTCCCGATTTAATCCGATCACTGCCTAGGAACTTGATGGGTTGGTGATGAGTCTCAACAACCAGCCTCTCACCTTGGATATAACTGCGGAAATATTGGAGGGCCCAGACTGTGGACAACAAGGACTTCTCACAGTCAGAGTATTTCTTCTCCACTTCCGTTAAAGCTTTGCTGGCATAGGCAATAACTTTCCTATCTGTGTCATGCATCTGGTACAGAACAGCACTCAGAGTGATCGGTGAAACCTAGTTCCACGAAGAATTCTCTGCCACTCTCTGGATAGGCAAGACAGGGAGCTCGACTCAAAGCTGCCTTCAGCTCTTCTACAGCTGCCTCTTGGTCGGGATTCCATGCCCAAGGTTCATCTCTTTTGAGGAGTTTGACCAGGGGTCGGGAAATCTCCGCATATTGATCCACAAATTGGCGGGAATAATTGCAAATGCCCAAGAATGAGCGCAGTTCACTCACGTTGGTCGGACGTTTGAGTTGTTGCAAGGCCGCAATTCTCTTCCTTTGAGGCCGCAGTCCCTCAGCAGAAACTTCGTAACCCAAATAATTGAGGGATTTCCGGCACCATTGGCCCTTTGACAAGGACAGCTTTGCTCCCGCAGCTTTCAGTTGCTGGAAAACATGCTCTATTTCTTGCAAATGGTCAGTGAAACTGGCGCTCTTCACCATAATGTCGTCTACATAGACGAGGGTGCCTCTAGTCTCAGCATCAGGAAGAGCCTTATGCAGGAAAATGTTGAAGTCTGCTGGGGCATTCAAATAACCAAACGGTGTCCGATTCCAAGTATATTGTCGCCTACCGAAGGTAAAAGCCAGCTTATGCTGATCTTCTGGATGGACAGGTATAGTCCAAAATCCTGAGGCCAGATCCAGGCTTGTAAAGTACCTTGCACCCTTGATGGTGGCTAAGTTCTGTTCCAGATGTGCCATAGGCCATCTGGATAGAGGTACCTTTTTATTAAGCTGGCGATAGTCCAAAGCTAAGCGCCAGCTAGAATCCTTCTTGATGACAGGCCACAGTGGGGCATTGTAAGTACTGTTGCATTGACGTATAATTCCCTTTTGTTCCAGGGAATTAATGATTTCCTGAACAGATTCATAGGAGGCCAATGGGATTTTATACTGCCTCACAAAGACGGGTTTACTGTTTGGATCCGTAGGAATACGGGTGACATGTAGGTCGGTGAGACCACAGTCATAGGTGTCAGTGGCAAACAGGTCCTTGTGACGGTACAGCAGTTCTTTTAATTGGGCCTTTTCCGACTCATCAGTGCAGGCGTCTGCTTCAGCAAGTTTTCCCACAACCATTTCATCAAATCCCAGAACAGGTTTGTTGGCGGGTATTTCAACCTTCTCCTCAATCTCATCTTGGAGAGAGGAGACCTGGATGGCTTGGACAGCATGGGGCTCCCCCCCCCTGGTGGGTGAGGGAACTAACAGCCTCATCGAGTTTACTTGACAAAATCAGATGGTCAGACTCAAGGTCCACCTGAGAGGTCACAGCACTATGTGGCCAGACAAACTGTAAGGTGAGGAGGCCTCGGGGTGAGGATCGTACACACGCAGGGGTCCCCCCCTTCACAGATGTTCCAGGAAACAGGGGCTTCCCCAATAATCTGGAGACTCAATTCCACACTTGGGAACGATTCTCCCACTAGGAATCCCAGGGGTTCGCCTTTCACAAGGTGAATGTGATCTGGGTTTGGATTGGTGAGCAATAAGTGTAAGGAGGGAGCTGTGGCCTCCATGCAGGGTATGGGACCCATGGCTAGGCCCAGCTCCTCAAAACGGGAATTTGGACTGAAGAAGACCAAGTTGTCTGAGACCACATGTCCTCGGGTCACCTGTATCGGCAGGGGACAATCCTGTAACCTCCCAGGTATGTGGGTGTCTTCTGCACTGACCACTTCACAGACTTGAGGAATAGTCTGACCAGCCCGTAGGGATGGGCGGGCACCAGAGAAATCTACCGGATCTCCTTCCATCCTACTCCAGAGGATGTTGTTCACGAAATCCACATAAGTTCCCAGTCGAACAAGGCAATCTAAGCCTAAGGAGAGGGGCACCTCAAGTCCTCTGATGATGGAGAAGGTGTGCCGAAAACCTTTGACCCCAACTTGCAAGGGGAGATTGCAGTAGCCCATTAATGTCTTGAGCCCTTCCCCAGGCACTTGGAACGAAGTCTTCGCTCCCATTACCCAATCAAGGGTAAGCTGTTGTTTGAGCCGATAGAAAAGAGTCTCACTGATGAGGGAGTGGTCACAGTGGGGTAATAGGTAGGCCCTTTCCTTTTGGGACATGCCCACCTGCACATATATAAAGGGACCTTTCTCAGCCGAGAATATGTCCGTCAGTCTCCTAGGGTGATCTAGGCATGGATGGGATGGAGGAGGGGTTTGTACCTCACAACCTTCCACAGGTTCCTTCAGAAATATCTGCAGGCAGTCAGTATCAAGGACAATGTTAACTACTGAACCTACTGCAATGGCAACCACGTCGCTGATGCCCTGATCCTCATTTCCAGCTCTTTCATACTGGAGCTGAAGGATTTGTGGATCAGCTGACCTCTGGAAATTAATCCTGATGGATATGTTGGTGCGTTCCACCGAACAAGGACCACTGACTCTGCTGTCATGTTTTACCCTAGCATAAGGTATGGGATGTGTGACCTGTGTCCAGATCACTTCCTGGACGTAGTTCAGAATGGGGCGTAACCGTTTCAGGAGCTCATTGCCAATCAAGAATTCTTCCCCAGGGCACTTAGTAATGATGACAGGATGTTTCACCTGTAATTTTCCAATTTGGAGGTTAAGCCAGACCTGCCCCATTGACTCTATGGGCTGATTTCCATAGGCTGCGAGTGACAACTCACTGGGTGTGACGTGTAGGGTCCTCTGACTCCCTAAGGAAGCAGTGAGTCTATCAAAGAGACTCGAGGTAATCAGGGTAGCCTCAGAGGCTGAATCTATCAGGCCCTCACAGAGAAAAGCCTGCTGAATTGTAACAGGAACAGTGTACCTCTGTCCTTTTGGCTTGAGTTTACCCAGAAAGTACTTGTGCTTCCTGATGGTGTCAAAGGCTGGACCCTCGCTGTCCATTGCGGGACTGTCACTCTGTGTCCATGGGGTGGCATCTCCAGCTGGCTGCACCTGTGCAATAGTGACCTGTGGGACAGAAACAAAGTCGGTTAGTCATTCAGTCGCATTAGAAGGGGAAGAGGAGTCAACCAGTTCCTCCGGCTTCTGAGGCTTTGCTCGTGGCTTAGGTGGCGCACTACTAGCAGAAGCCTCCTGTGAGGAGCTGAATGCAATGGTAGCCTTCATCATATCTGTCAACTCGCTTATTCTCTTCTCCAGCTCCTGGAATTTGTCAAAACCATGCTTTCTCTTCCAGTTCCGGTTCTGCGGAGTGAAAAGCTGATTCCCAGAGTGCTGCTTAGACCCAGATGACTGGTTATTCTGGGGTGGCCTGGGAGGATTCTGTGGAGCAGAAGGAGAAGAGTTATTTTCCAACGAAAGGGTAGATTTTACAGCACTAACACACTGTTTTGGCTCTTTGGCTTTGCTTGGAGCCCTTACTGTGCTGCCAGTATTGGTTGCTCTCATGTTGGGAACAGCTTCCCAAATCCACTCAGCATGTTCTATCACACGTGACAGGGGTTCGTGACGCTTGTCAGACATATAAGGCTTAATAGATGGAAGGAGCACCTGACAGAAAAGATTACGAAACTCCTGATGGTGTTCTATTGTTTCCTAAGAAGTGTCACTCTGGAAGAAGGTCTGCCTAAGTCTGTAAGCAAACTCTCGGGGTGTTTCATTTTCCCTATGAGTCATACTAAATGCTGCCTGCTTTGCAGCGATATCATCAGGGTATGCCCATAATGTTTCTTTAGTGCCTGTTCAAAGATGACGATGTCTTTCTTTTCATCGTCTGCCATGGCCCTAATAAACTGCTGACAAGGTACATCAAAGGATCATGGAAGATACAGAACCATGTCCTCCCCCCTGGTAATGTTCAGTGCCCGAAAGGCATCTTTGACTGCAGCTAAATGTTCATTTATGGTGGCACGACCATTTTTCTCAAAAGGTGTGACCATGCTCCGCAAGGTCTTGATAATTTGTAATTGGGCGACAGAAGCACCTTCATTTATTTGTTTCCCTTGCAGGACACGGGAGCATGGAGGATTTCACTTGCCTTCAGCTCCCTCTGGTGGTCGCTGCTGGTACAGTTGTCCATCATAAGGGGGACTTCCCACACCCCCCCTTGCCGCTCCCTGGATGGGGAGGGGTCGAGAGTAGGGTGTTTCACTCCGCCCTGTTTCTCTCCTGTGCTCATGCGCTGATGGGAGAGAACTGACTTTGCTCTGGAAAAGCTGCCTTTCTACACTGGGCAGGGTTTCCAGTGGCAAACTGCCGTCATCTACCCTCCGGTAATCTGAGAAGCCTAGAGGGATCAAATTATCCCTTGTGATAAGGAAGCTTATCATAGTTCAGGAAGGAGCTATAATAGAGGTGAATTGGCTCTGAACAAGCAACCTGTCTTTGCTGGTAGAAATAATAAAACAGAATGTTTCCATAAAAGACTACCAGTCCCAGAATGCACCAGGTTTCCAACAGCCACTAGAAGAGCTGAAGTGGGAAAACGTGTGTTCAATCAGGAGAACTATGAGGTAATCCGCAAGCACTCATCTCCAAGGGCAGGGCTTGATTCAGCACAGCTGTGCTGTGCTAGGGTGGAGCAGCCCTCTAAACAGGTTAAAAGTAAAGCCTATTCTATTCATCAGAATCATCAGAATCTGCAGAATCTTCATGATCATCATCGGCTGGATCATCAGCAGGAGCAGAGGCAGCAGCAGCCAGAGCTCACGGACAGAGAGAGCAAGAAGCAACTTGGAAGAAAGAAGAGAAAAGCATCTTGGAGGTCTAAAGGAGTCCATAGCAGTACGTGTGCTGGGAGACATTCCAGAGGCAAGCATACTCCATTGGACTGGGGAAAGCCAGAGGAGTGGGGTTACAGAGCCAGGAATCCCCGGACGGCACCTGTGAGGGAGATGGCTGCATTTGGAAGGGGCCCTAAGACCAGTGCAAGAAGGTATGTGAAGAGAGACACAGTGTCCAGGGATCTTGATTGGAAGGCTGGACATAAAAACTGGACTACATACTGGCCAGGATATTTGGAGAGGAACCCTAACAGCAATGGAAGCTCAGGTATGAACACTGATCTATGCCCTAGCTTTTCACTTGGAAGACAGCAGGGAGACAAGTATTGTCCTGAGAGTGCTCCATTAAGAAATTCCTCTGTGCCAATCCATGATATTGATTCTATGATAGTTGAAGAAGAAGGAAATATTGTAAATGAACAGTGTGAATACATGGATTGCTCTCTGTCTAAACTTCTGTGGTAATATACTTTTACAAAATACAACCATCACAAAGAAATATAAACTTGTTCTTTGATCTACTCAGAAAAGCTTTTGAGCAGGATTTGAGCCACGTTTAGAAAGTAAACCAGCCAAGAGGTTTGCAGCTGGTTAATTGTTAGCAATTGAGCCTTGCCTAATTGTCTGTGAGCTCTGAAGAGACACTTCTGGGTGTGTGTGAAAATACCAGAAGTTAGCCTTGAAAAAGAACAGTTTTTCATTACTTTGTGGGTTTTTGTTTGTTTTTGAAGCACTTCTAAAAAGATATTAGCAGGAGCCCACAGAAAAGACCTTTCTGTTCCCATCAAGGTCTTTATGATTTGATTTGATTGCTTAAGAAGTTCAGTTGTTGTTTTTCCTGATTTGTTTTTCTAAGTATGATACTGAAAGCAAGTATCCTTTCTGTGCTACCAAGCAAATCTGTGTTGGGAGAAATAACCCCATAAATAAAGTATATTTTCTTTGCTTTACACTCGAGCAAGCACAACTAATTTATTGTGAACGGCTGATTCTGGTATGAATGGACTACATTTCCCACAATCCTTTGCAAGTCATATTAATATTTGCCTTTGCCAAGACTGTGGACATTCTCACCCAGCGCCCCCGTTTACACCCTGTACTCTGTCTCGTTACTCTGAGAGGTAGTCACACAGGCCAATTCAAAACAATCAGCTCTTAATTGCTGGATTTCAAGGTTAACTCTCTGTATTTCCTGCCCACATTCCTGACGTGCAACAGCTAGCCCTCTTTGCAGATCGGCTGTACGCCGTCTCGCTGCACTTAGAGCAGTCTCTGTAGACTCGAGCTCAGCCATCAGAGCCCTCTCTCGTTGCTCATAAAGAGCAGCGAAATCTGTTAGTCTCCTGGTCTGGGCGGCTAGTTCAGTTCTACAAACTGTCAGAAATTGCAATTACTTTTGATCCAGAGCATTCCGCTTCCTGAGAGCGGAAACCTTTGTCCAGGCAGTTGGTCTGTCCGCTGGAAGCCCGGAGGTCGCTGCGATGGTGGCTGCGGCCAGGGGGCTTGGAGAAGGGCATGCCACTGGAGGCACCGGACTGGAACCTCTGACGACAGACCCGAGTCTGTTCGGTTGGGGGGCGCACTTTGAGGGGCAGTTTGCCCAGGGCCAGTGGTCTGCCCAGGAAAAGGTGTGGTCCATCAACAGGCTGGAGCTGAGAGCGGTGTGGTTGGCGCTTCAGGCCTTGCAGGGGTTCCTACAGGGAATGGCGGTCCAGGTGTTCTCGGACAATGCTACAGTGGTGGCATACATTAATCATCAAGGAGGGAACAGGCAGCTTGGAGATGGAAGCAGACGGGTTGCTAGCATGGGCCGAGTGCCATCTAGAGGTGTTGTCGGCGGCGCATGTAGCAGGAGTAGACAATGTGACGGCGGATTTCTTGAGTCGGGTGCGAGTGGACCTGGGAGAATGGAGTCTGCATCAGGAAGTGTTCGAGGAGCTGGTCCAGCGTTGGGGTCGGCCAGTGATGGACCTGATGGCAACGTTCGAGTCGGCAAAGGTAGACAGGTTTTACAGCAGAAGAAGGGAAAGGATGTCGGAAGGGCTGGATGCTCTGATTCAAAGGTGGCCGGAACACGGGCTTCTGTATGTGTTCCCGCTGTGGGTGCTCATAGGCAGAGTGATCCAGTGCATAGAGAAGCACGGGGGGCTAGTTATGCTAATAGCGCCAGACTGGCCAAGGTGACCGTGGTATACCGATTTGACGCATCTGCTGGTGGAACCCCCATGGAAGTTACCGGACAGAGCGGATCTGCTACTGCAGGGGCCGTTAAGCATGCCGCAGGTTCATCGATTTTCGCTTACGGCCTGGCTCTTGAGAGGGCTAGGCTGATGACTAAGGGGTACTCGTCGGCAGTGATTGCTACGTTGTTAAGGTCAAGGCGGCGCTCCACGTCCATGGCGTATGTAAGAGTGTGGAGGTTGTTTGAGGCCTGGTGTGAGCAAAGGCAATTGCAGGCTTTGAAGTCCACGGTAGCGCAAGTGTTGTCCTTCTTACAGGATGGGTTGGACAAGGGTTTGGCAGCGTCTTCCTTGCGGGTGCAGTTGGCGGCTATTTCTTGTTACTGCGGGAATGTGCAGGGAATATTGCTGGGGGCTCATCGAGATGTGAAGCGGTTTTTGAGGGCAGTTTCCCTGTTGAGACCCCCATGTAGAAAAGTGGTTCCAGGTTGGGATCTCGACATGGTTTTAGAGGCGTTGCTGAAGGAGCCGTTTGAGCCGTTATCCCAGGCGACCCTGAAGGATCTCACATTAAAGGTGGTTTTCTTGGTAGCCATTACTTCGGCGAGGAGGATCTCGGAGTTACAGGCTCTATCATGTAGGGAGCCCTTCTTGTCCTTTGGCGAAGGAAAAGTAGTACTGCGTACAGTACCCTCTTTTTTGCCTAAAGTCGTCTCCGCCTTTCATGTTAACCAGGAGGTGACCTTGCCTGTCTTTGCCAGGTCAGTGGAAGGGGGGATGAAGGACAGGTTGCATAAGTTGGACGTGGGGAGAGTGCTTAAGGTGTATTTGCAGCGTACAGCAGCGCTGTGCAAATCGGATAGGCTGTTTGTCCTGTTTGGGGCTTCACGTCAAGGAGAGCTGGCTTCTAAGGCGTCGATTGCTTGGTGGATTAAAGAGGCGATTGCTTCAGCGTATCTTCTGAAGGGCAGAGTAGTGCTGCAGGGTTTGAGAGCGCATTCGACGAGGGCTCAGGCAGCGTCTTGGGCGGAGTATAGTTTGGTTCCTGCGACGGAAATTTGCAGGGCTGCGACTTGGTCGTCTTTGCACTCCTTCGTCAAGCATTATAGAATTGACGTGCAGGTGAGGAGAGATGCGGCGTTTGGTTCGGCGGTGCTTCAGGCTGGACTGGAAGGCCCTTCCCGTTGAGTGTGTTCACTGCTCTGCTACTTCTCTAATGGTACGGGACTAGACTGGAGCTACGATAAGGAAGGTTAAATTAGACTTTCCTGCTAATTGTAGTTCCTGGAGTAGATCCAGTCTAGTCCCGCTTCCCGCCCGGAAGGTTACTGCCATGAGGTAGCCTGAGCACCTGGGAGGGAGTGGAGTCTGCCTGTCCTGCTGAGATGGCATGGCAAAGCTAGAGTACGGAGACCTTAGCTTCTCTGGAGAGTGTCTGGCTTCCTTAAAGGGGGCTGGGGAGAAGGGGCGGATCTGTTGTCCGGCAATAGTTTGGATAGATAGTTTAGGAGTTCAGGTTTTGATTCAACGTTTTTACTTGTTTGTTGCTCTGGTGAGTCGGCTTTGACAAGAGTTAACTGGTTATAAGGGGCGGTCCCTGGACTACTTATACTAGGTCACTGAAAAAGTGACATGCTCAGTCTCCTAGCTGCGGGAGGACGTAGACAACTCTAATGGTACGGGACTAGACTGGATCTACTCCAGGAACTACAATTAGCAGATAAGTCTAATTTAACCTTCTTTCAACACCCTTGGATGTATACCATCCGGCCCAGGTGATTTGCCACTCTTCAGTTTATCTAATAGTTGTAATACATCTTCCCAATGTATCGATATTTCCTTCATTTCTTCCGCACCTTTAAATACCACTTCAGTCATGGGTAACATCCCTACATCTTCCTCAGTAAAGAATTCATTCAGTCTCTCCACTATCGCCTTGTCGCCTCTTAGTGCCCCTTTAACCCCTCTATCATCTAATGGACCAACTGACTCTCTCACAGGTTTTTTGCTACGAATATACTTGAAAAAGTCTTTATTTTGTGTTTCTGCTTCCGCAGCAAGCTTCTTCTCAAATTCTCCCTTTGCCTGCCTTATCAATGCCTTGCATTTAACTTGCCAGTGCTTGTGCTGTTTCCAGGTTTCGTCGTTTGGCTCTTTTTTCCATTTCCTGAAAGATGCTTTTTTGGCAACAGCCTCTCTGACCTCACCTTTAAACCATGCTGGCAGTTTTTTGGACTTCCTTCCACTTTTCTTAAAGCATGGAAAACAGCTGGTCTGCGCTTCCAAGATAGTATTTTTCAACAACACCCAAGCTTGATGTAAGTCTTTAACCTTTGCAACTGCTCCTTTTAGTTTTTTCTTAACTATTTTCCTCATTTTATCATAGTCTCCCTTTCGAAAGTTAAAAGGTAGTACTGTGGATTTCCTTACTACCCCTCCTCCACTAATTAAATCAAACGCGATCATGCTATGATCACTATTGCCAAGTAGCCCCAACACCCTTATCTCTTGCACAAGATCTGGTGTTCCACTAAGGACTAGGTCAAATATGGCTTCCCCTCTGGTCGGTTCATGAATCAGCTGCTCCAAGAAGCAGTCATTTATTTCATCTAGGAACTTTATCTCCCTAGCATGTCCTGCCGTGACACTGACCCAGTCGATACTGGGGTAATTGAAATCACCCATTATTATTACTACGCTGTAACTTTTGTTAGCTTCCTTGATTTCTTTGAGCATTTCATCATCCATTTGTTCATTCTGGCCAGGCGGTCGATAGTACACTCCCACTGCCATCGTCTTCCCCTTTTTACATGGAATTTCAATCCATAGAAATTCTACAGAAAATTTTGTTTCCTGCTAAACTTTAATCCTTTCTGACTCAATGCCCTCTCTAACATAGAGCACAACCCCTCCACCAATTTGATCAGCTCTATCATTACGATATAGTTTGTACCCAGGTATCACAGTGTCCCACTGGTTGTCCTCCTTCCACCATGTCTCTGATTGCAATCATATCTAACCTCTCATTTAGTGCTATATATTCTAACTCTCCCATCTTATTGTTTAGACTTCTAGCATTTGCATACAAGCATTTTAGAGACTGTATTTTATTCATATTAATCTGGCTATTGCTAGACATGGGTAATTTGGGATCTTTAAGCTCTGTCTGCTCCATACTCGAGGGCATTTGGGCTACAAAATACCCTCCACCATTTCCCCTCAATGTGGATCAGCTTCTCCCTCTTTTCTCTCCCTTTTCCCCCCCTCCATCATGGGCCAGCATAATGGGTCAGCAGATCCCTGTCTTCCCACCCATGCCCCCTGACATGGTACATCTTCTCTTCCCCTCCCTCTGGCCCACCACTCCTCCTTTCAACCTTTTTCCCTTTTACTCAGAGATCGGCAAAGTGCCAGCAACGAAAGTAGCCATTACATGTTCAATTGCCCTTCAACTTTGGGCCAGCATCCCACCCCCTCCCACATACATGTGCTTCAGAGGGGTGGAATGCCAGCAGAATTTTGAAGGGTGATTGCATGCGTGCGGGTCCATCAGTATGTAAGAGTCATTTTCTTTGCTGGGACTTTGGCGTTTTCAGGTAAAGGAAAAATGTTGAAAGGTGGCATGATGGGCTGGTAGGAGGGAAAGAGAGGGAGATGCTGGTCTGCATTGGGAAGTGGGGGGGGGGGGGGGAGAGGGAGATGTTAAATCGTGTGGAGGGGGCACAGTGAAATACTGGACCACATGGAGGGAAGATGCCTATCCATCATGACGGGAGGGAAGAGAAGGAAGATGCTGGATACTGGGGAGGTGGAATGGAGAGATGCTGGATTGGGGAGAGAGAGCAACTGCTGCTGACGCTGGCAGATAGTATGGTAGTAGAAGTAGCATCATGCTGTGGCTGGAAGAAGGGGGCTGGAGATGTATCTATACAGCGCTGCATATGCCATATAGCACTACACACATGATAAATAGTAGAAGTAGTAACTTTAACTGCACCAACCCTACCTATGAAAAGTCAGCACTACAAATATTCTAGAAAACCAGAATGCCTCCAGTAGGGAAAAGGGAACAAGTTGGACTTCTACAGATCTGACAGAGAACTGCCTGCATAGGCCTAGGGAAGCTCAGCTGAGGAAGAAGATGAGGACAGCAAACTGAAGGGGAGCCTGGGCCCAGCTTACCACCCCCCCAAGGGCCCTGTGGGACTCTACTGCTCCTCTTCCGGCCCACCAGCACTCGTAACCTGTAGGATACAGCGTGGGCACAGGCAGCCATCAGCTCCAGGAGACATGGGTGTACCTGTGCTCCAAGCCATTGGACCACTCATGACTCATTCCAAGACCTCCACACCATAATGTGGACAAAGAGAATCAGACTCAATCCAAGGCCTCTGCACCATAGTGTGAGCGAAGAGAGTCGGGCTATCTTTCACAGCTGTACCAGTCCACACACCTTGCCACCTGCTCGACACACACAATACTGGCTTCTCTCAGTACTGTTCTAGAGGATATATACCAAGTGATGACATCACTGAAAGTTGCTCAAGTCTGCCTCCACCTGTTAACTATGGAGCATAATCCATTTGTCTGGGCTGATCTAGCAGGATTTGAGGAAAGGAAATTCTCTGTGGACAAGCAGGAATGAAGTTGTCACGTATGGGTGACGTCATCCAACAGAGCCCCTTGCATGAATGCTCCCAAACTACTGTTGGAAGCTTTAGGGAGGTTCCACTGCGCCTGCATGCCCTCTTCCCGCCTGCCACTGTGGCGCCATATTGAACTAGTCTTTGTTTTTCCATGGAGCCCAACGGACATGTTCTGACTTATCTTCGTTTGGCAATTGTTTTTTTCCCCCTCTGGGGATCCTGCATCTTCCCATTTTCTCAGTAATTGCCTGCGTCACAGTTTCTTCTCTTTTCCCTTTTGTTTTTCTCCTTTTTGGTCATTTTGCCTTTCTTTTTCGTGATTCCTCTGCCCTCTTAGGCACTGCTGCATTGGCCAGATACCCATAGTTGGTGCCTTCAGTGCCTGGGACCTAATCATCAGCCATCTTATTGTAATTTATGTTTGCAAATGACAAAAAGAGGACTCGAGGGTCAAGAGAAGCAGTGCGAATCACATTTTGGCACTCAAATGTCCGATCCATCGGCATCAACAGCACTGGTCTCGGTGGCTTCATCAGATGCTGGCAGTGCATCACCATCAAGGAGTTCTTGAGCCTACTCTGAGCCAAGCACCTGTAGTGCCCCAGAGCATTGGCCATCGATCAGTCTCTACCTGAAGATGAGAAAGGATTTGACTTTGTCATCGATGTCGAAGGGGGATCGCACTGAGCACAGAGTGAAGACTGGTGCTTCAGTGTCAGAGCCCCTCATGGCATGGTATCGGGAGCGATGAGGGTCCGTGAGAGCACCCCTCTGAACTGCCCCGAAGGAAGGATAGATATGATTGCAATCAGAGACATGGTGGACGGAGGACAACCAGTTCTCTTCTTCAAGAACATCGGAGGGACAGAGACAGTCTACTGAGAGCTAAAGCCCAGCCGTTGATAAACCTGTTTAGATTCTGGGTACATTGTTTGAAGTTGCTGAGATCCTGCTGCCTTTGGAATCAGCAGCCATGGAGAAATGCCTTCTGAAGTTTCTCAAGAAACAGATTGCGGCACCCTTGGCTGTGCAGCAGACCGGGGCCTCAAGGTCGGCTGCATTGATATCGGCTACTGTGCACCCAGTCCTCAAGATGCACACTTTGCCTGTGGGAGACTCACTGACATCAGGACATTGAAGGGCCCAACACAGGTGCCTGCCTGGCCAGTCTCACTTTCTAACGTTTCAGAGTCCGATGCACCCTCAAAATCTAGATGTGCATCATCACTCCTGGAGGAACTCCCGATCCCCCTAGTCAGGAGAGAGATCCAGGCAGAGACTCAGGAATAATTCAACTTCCTCTCAGAGTCAGATTCAGAAGGCTGGGTAACCAATGTTAGGTCTGAAGACTTGTTGGAGGACAGTTCCCCTGAGCTTCCGTGGGACCCTTCTCCACCTCAAGAGTGATGCAAGTCCGCTCCTGAGGATATGACCTTCCAGGATTTTGTTAGGGACATAGCCAAGGCCATAACCATTTTCTTTGGAGACTGAGGATGAGTCCAGGGCAGAAGAGTTGGAGATACGTCAGTACTCCTTGGCCCCTAAGAAGGCAGTGACAGTGCCCGTGCACCGCATCCCACAGAGAGTACAGATGAGAAAGTGGAAAAAAACCCTGCTGTACCTCCAGTGTCAGTAGAAGGCTTGACTCCATGTATAGAATTCAGAAAGCTCCCAGATTTGAGAAGCCTCAGCTTCCACACCATGGTTGTCAAATCCACCTTTAAGAGATTCAAAAGTTCCAAGACTCATTCCTCGGTGCCCCCAGGGAGGGAGGCTCAGACATTTGACTCCCTGGGGCAAAAGGTATTTTCAGAGTTCCATGCTTATAGCCCAAATGACCTCTTACCAGCTCCACATGGGATGTTTTTATAGAACATCATGTGTGACTTCGCTGATCTGTCCCAGTATCTCTCTCCAGAGAAATTGGAACAGCATCGTTCCCTAGTGGCTCATGGCAAGGACTGCTCGAAGTTCATGGTCTGTGCGATCTATGATACCTTTGAAATGGCAATGACAGCTTCTACCTTGGATATTGCTACCCGGAGACTCACCTGGCTCTGGTCCTCAGACCTGTAACAATCAGTGCAGAACAAGCTTGCTAAAGTGACATACCATGGAGAGAATCTCTTTGGAGAACAAGTCAAAGAGAAAGCTGGCTGCATCAAGAAATAGCATGTCACCTTTCATAATCTCTAAAGGTACACATCTGCACCGGTCTCCTATCGCAGGAGGTACATAGAAGGGGGTGAGAAAAAGAGCTATTACTCTCATAGGCGAGAGTACTATCCTGGTTCCCAAACCTCCCAGTGAAAGCAAGCTCCTTACCCACAATCACAGTGGGAAAAGCCTCCAAGCCCAGCCTGCTTCTCAGCCAAAGTCAGGGGCGGGCTTTGACTGGCTTCTTCAGAGCATAGCAACTCTTCCAGTAACTGCAGTGGAGGACCCTCCGATTGGGGGAAGGCTCACACTTTTTGCCCAAAGTGGCTCCTCATAACCTCGGATGCATGGGTTCTACAAATCATCCAAAGCAATTACAAATTACATTTATTTGGACTACTTCCAAATTGCCCCCCGAGGGTGCACCACATTGACCCTCTGCATCAGGAACTGCTTCAGAGAGAAATCACCGCCCTTTTGAAGGATCTTGTGATTGAGCTCCCTGGATCTGAAGGATGCATACATCCACATACAGATACATTCCACTCACAGGAAGTATCTCAGATTTGTCCTGGGGGGACAGTACTTCCAGTACCGAGTGTTGCCTTTTAGCCTAGCCTCTGCACCCTGTGTTTTCACAAAATGCCTAACGGTAGTAGCAGCTTACCTCCGGATGCTGGGAGTGTTTGTCTTTCCCTACTTGGACGATTGGCTGATCAAGAGTACCACTCAGGGAAGGGTTCAAGAATCAACACAGTTGACTATTCGGGTGTTGGAACTAATAGTAACATAGTATGTGACGGCAGATAAAGACCAGTATGGTCCATCTAGTCTGCCCAGCAAGGTGGCAAGAATAGGTGCACCTGCCGCTCCGTGCAGGTCACTCCTCCCCATGCCTTTGTTTAGGGGTGTACCCTGCGCTCTGTGTAGGGCACCCCTGTTTGTTGAGATATAAGAGATAGTTAAGTTTATTTTGATTTTTATCCTGTTGCTATAAAGGGATCCACTGTGTTTGTCCCATGCCATTTTGAATTCTGTCACTGTATTTGCCCCCACCACTTCCATCGGGAGGGCATTCCAAGCATCCACCACCCTTTCAATGAAAAAGTATTTCCTGACATTGCCTTTCAATTTACCCCTTTGCAGCTTCATGTTATGCCCTCTAGTTTTATAGCTTCCCTGTCTTTGGAAGAGGTTTGTTTGTTCATTAATACTCTTTAAGTATTTAAAGGTCTGAATCATATCTCCCCTGTCCCTCCTCTCCTCCAGAGTGTACATATTTAGATCTTCAAGTCTCTTCTCATAAGCCTTCTGACGCAGGCACCATATCATTATGGTCATCTTCCTCTGAACCGTTTCTAGTCTTTTTTTTATTGTTTATAAGTTTTAACAATGTTTGCAAGCATAAATCTTGTGATAGAAACATAAGAGTTGTAGTGCATAAAAAACATAAAAAACAAAAGGAGAATTGATAATACCTCAATTATAATTACAATACAACTCTAAAAATAGAGCCCAATACCAAACAGGAGGGCAGAGTGAAAGATACGGGGAAATATATGAGTGAAAACAAAATGAAAGGAAAGGCATTCCTTATCACTTCTCCGGGCCAGTCCAGGGAATGGTAGGGTTGTCAATCCCCTTTAGCAGCTGAGGACTGAATACTTCAAGTTTTCTTGATAGCTTAAGCCACTCCCCCTGGCGTCGACTAGCCAGTCTTTCAGTCCTCAGCAGCTAAAGAGGATCGATCTGCCTCTCTCCCTCAGAAGAACTTTAGTTTTTGCTTTTTATTTCTAATTTCTGTTATACAAGTTGGCTCTAGCAGGGCTGATACTAACCTATATTTCTCGGAACTAGTGTAGTCGAGGCTGCACAGCGGGAGCTCAGAGACGTTGAGTGTACAGTGTTAAGTGGCGGGAACAAGGTAGAGCCTACCTTCGGGGCCGCCTCCGTCTCTGCTGCAGCAGATTGAACCTGGGAGCCCCCAGTTGTTCCTCTGCCTCTAACAGTCCGGGTTGCTAAGCGTCCCGCTAGCAGCGGGACAGCGTTGGGCCGCGGCCACGCTCCGCTCCTCGTCCAGGTGAGCCGGTTCGGGGGAGCGTCTGTCACTGGGCGTTTTTACTTTTTTCTCCGTCGTCAGTGTTTGCGGCACTCGGGCTTTCCTGCTCCGGACCGCGGCGATCAGGAACTGTTGTCCCTTACACGCAGCAGCGCAGGGCACACGTTCCATGGATGAAGCGATTCTGTCAGAATCGGAGAGGGCCTCTGTACCCGCGGACAAGGCGGGAAAGTCGGCCATTTTGTGCGCGCTGGTCAGCGTGCCTGCGGAGCATCACCGGGCCGGGAAAAGAAAGTCCAAATCTAGCAAAGATGTTTCCGAACGGGTGCAGCCCTCGCAGGCTCCTGCTGCAGCTCCGGAAGGGGTTTCAGCGTTCTTTTCACCTGAATTCATTTTGGCGATGCACAAGGCTTTTCTGCTGAGAGCCTCTCAGTCTTCTGCTTCGGTTCCTCTTCCTGCCTCTTTACCCGGGTCGGTGGTCTCTCCGGTGGCTGAGGACCCTGGGGAGGGGTCTTCTCAGCATGCGGGAGCATCCCAGGCTCCGCTGGATCCCTTTGGGCCGCTGATTTCAGAACCCCTGGGTCAAGAGGAGAGAGATCTGGGTTCCAACAAGCTTCTTTCCCAGGCAGGCTTGGACCTGGGTCCAGAGGAGCTAGAGGAGGGGGAAATAGCACCCGGCGAAGACCCGAATGTATTTCGGGTCTTCCGCAAGGAAGAACTAGGTGCCCTCATTGCTGAGTCCTTGTCGGCCTTGCACCTCCTTCCTCCCTCCGTTTCTCAGGAGCCTTTAGAGGATCCTTTGTTGCAGGGCTTTAAAGCTGAGCAACGCTGTTTTCCTGTTCACCGCGTGATTAAACAGATGATTGCGTCTGAGTGGGAGTGTCCTGAAGCTACTCTCTGCGGGAGTCGCGCGTTGGCGCGGCTTTACCCAGTGCCGCACGAGGAAAAAGAATTATTACGCATGCCCAAGGTGGATGCCATTGTGTCGGCAGTGACCAAAAAGACTACCATTCCGGTGGAAGGTGCAGCTGCGCTTAAAGATCTCCAGGATCGAAAGTTGGAAGTTCTGCTCAAACAGGCCTTTGATTCTAGCGCTCTGGCTCTTCAGGCTGCTGTATGTGGAGCTTACGTCTCGAGGGCATCCATTCGATGGATGCAGGGAGACGCTTCTGTGGATTCCGCGTCTGTTTCTGGAGCAGAGGGAGCAAAGTTGGAGTCGGCGGCGGCTTATATGGCTGACACTTTCTATGATTTACTACGGATTGCGGCAAAAACTATGGCGTCGCTTGTCGCTGCCAGGCGTTTTCTCTGGTTGCGTAACTGGTCGGCAGATGTGTCCTCTAAGTTACGTCTGAGTAAATTACCCTATAAAGGGCGCTTGCTTTTTGGTGAGGCATTGGAGAAGATTGTGAAGGATCTCGGAGACTCCAAAGGCGGACGCTTGCCAGAGGACCGGCCCAAGCTGGTTAGAGGATCCAGGGGTATCCGGGGCTTAAGTCGGGACGCCCGCAGATTCCGGGGAGCGCGCTTTGCTGCCTCATTTTCGCATGGAGATGTTGCGTGCAGTTATTCGCTCGTTTCAGCCGGGGGAGTTTCTCTCCTCCATAGATCTCACGGAAGCGTATCTGCACATTCCCATCAGACAGTCTCATCAGCAATTTTTGCGATTTGCCCTGCCCATGGGGCACTTCCAGTTCCGAGCGTTACCGTTCGGTCTTGCCACGGCTCCACGTACTTTCACGAAACTGATGGTGGTGGTAGCAGCGGCGCTGCGGAAAGAAGGCATCCAGGTTCATCCGTATCTCGATGATTGGCTGATCAGAGCGGATTCGCACGTGGCCGCAGTTGCGGCGACGGCTCGTGTAGTTCAGCTTCTGGAACAGCTCGGTTGGGTCCTCAATCGGACCAAAAGTCGCTTGCAGCCGGTTACGCAACTGACTTATCTCGGGGCCTTATTCAACACGTCTCGAGGGCTGGTCTTATTGCCCGAGGTCAGAGTGATCAAGATCTTGCAGCAGGTGAGCGCATTTTTGCAGATGGCGGCTCCGTCGGCATGGACGTACTTACAGCTCTTGGGATCCATGGCGGCGACTTTGGATCTTGTTCCGTGGGCCCGAGCTCACATGCGGCCATTGCAGCAAGCCTTGCTTTCCCGGTGGTCGCCTCAGCTTCACCCTCTTTCACAGAAACTGCTCTGCCCGGAACTGGTTCGGCATGATCTGCAGTGGTGGTTAGACCCTCATCATCTGAGAGCAGGAATGCCCTTACAGGATCCGCAATGGGTGTTAGTGACCACGGACGCCAGTCTCGCGGGCTGGGGTGCTCATTGTCGGTCACAGGTGACTCAGGGGTGTTGGAACGCGGAAGAGAGCTCGTGGTCGATCAACCGGCTGGAACTTCGCGCCGCTCGGCTCGCCCTCCAGAGCTTCGAAAGCTTTCTCCGGGGAAAGGCTGTTCGGATTTTTTCCGACAATGCAGTGACAGTGGCATATATAAATCGGCAGGGCGGGACCAAGAGTCTGCCTCTCATTCTCGAATGCCAGGAATTGATGACGTGGGCGGAGAGCCGTCTCTTGGCCTTATCCGCGGCGCACGTGGCAGGCAAGGGCAACGTGCAGGCAGATTATCTCAGTCGCAATGTTCTCGATCCCGGAGAATGGGAACTGAGCGTAGCGGTTTTTCACGAACTGACGTTACATTGGGGGCAGCCAAGCATGGATCTCATGGCTACCTTCCGCAATGTGAAGGCGAACAGGTTTTTCAGCAGAAGGCGAGAGCGCATGTCAGAGGGCTTGGATGCTCTGGTTCAGCCGTGGCCAGTGGATTGTCTCTTATACGTTTTCCCTCCTTGGCCGATGTTGAGTCGGATTATTCGTCGAATAGCGGGACACCGCGGGACTGTAATCCTGATCGCGCCCGATTGGCCTCGACGTCCTTGGTATGCCGACCTCGTACGGTTGTTGATAGATTCGCCTTGGCGTCTTCCGGTCAGGATCAATCTCTTGAGTCAGGGACCGGTTCTCATGCCGCAAGTAGATCGCTTCTTGCTTACGGCTTGGCTCTTGAGAGGGAGCGTTTGAGACTCAGAGGTTACGCTAGTTCCGTCATTTCCACCTTACTTCGCTCGAAAAGGCCTAGCACTTCCCTGGCGTATGTTCGGGTGTGGCGGCTCTTCGAGGATTGGTGTGGACAGAGGGGTTTTCTTCCTCGGTCGTCTACCTTGCCGCAATTGCTTTTATTTCTCCAGGAGGGCTTAGATAAAGGTTTGGCTCTCAGTACACTTAAGGTTCATTTGGCGGCGCTGACGTGTTTTCGGGGCACAGTGCAAAAACGCCGGCTGGCGGCTCATTTGGATGTACAACGTTTTTTTCGGGCGGCGAAGCTCATTCGGCTGCCGGTTCGTCCGATCGTGCCTCCGTGGGATTTAAATATCGTGTTGGAGGCATTGTCACGGCTGCCGTTTGCGTCGGCTTCCTCGATTTCTTTACGAGAGTGCTCATTGAAAACTGCGTTTCTGGTGGCTTTGTGCTCGGCGAGACGAATTTCCGATTTACAGGCCTTGTCCTGTCAGGAGCCTTATCTTCAGTTCTTGCCTGGACAAGTGTTACTACGAACGGTGCCGCCTTTTCTTCCCAAGGTTGTGTCAGCCTTTCATATTAATCGGTCTGTGGTCTTGCCTGTTTTTTCGGATTTAACGGATTCTCGGATGGATCGTGCGCTCCGCCAGTTGGATCTCGGTCGCGTTTTGAAGGCGTACCTTAAGGTCACTAAACTTTTCCGGAAGACGGACCGGTTATTTGTTCAGTATGCCGGATTCAAGAAGGGTCAAGCGGCGGCTAAGTCCTCGATTGCTCGATGGGTGCGGAGTGCCATTGCAGCGGCTTATGAAGCCAGTGGTCGGACTCCGCCGGATGGTCTCAAAGCTCATTCCACTCGGGCTCAGGCGGCGTCCTGGGCAGAGTTTGCCTTTGTTCCTCCAGTGGATATCTGTAGAGCGGCGACGTGGTCTTCCTTGCATACCTTTGCCAAACATTACCGATTGGATGTTCAGGCCCAGAGGATGCGAAAGTTGGGGCTTCGGCTCTTATCGCGGGGCTTGCGGGTCCCTCCCGGATTTAGGTACTGCTCTGGTACTGCCCTACCATTCCCTGGACTGGCCCGGAGAAGTGATAAGGAAGAAGAAATTAGGTCTTACTTGCTAATTGTCTTTCCTTGAGCTTTCTCCGGGCCAGTCCAGGGTCTCACCCTTTTTTGTTTCGGTTGTCTTGACCGAAGTAACCGTAAGATATTAGGTTAATGGGCTTCGTGCGGCGTGAATACTTTGGGGCTTCTATGTTCTGTCTGTGGAGGTCTGAGTTTTACAATTTAAACAATAAAAAAAAAAAAAAAGTACCATTATATATATTGGCTCTTTTATGGCCGTGTCGGCAAAAACGTTTTCTTGTTCTTGCTGGTTCCGAGGGAATATAGCGCTTTATCAGTTACTAACGGGTTTGTGTTTCAGATTGTTTCTGTTTAACTGCTTTGTCAGAAGAAGACTGGCTAGTTGACGTCAGGGGGAGTGGCTTAAGCTATCAAGAAAACTTGAAGTATTCAGTCCTCAGCTGCTAAAGGGGATTGACAACCCTACCATTCCCTGGACTGGCCCAGAGAAAGCTCAAGGAAAGACAATTAGCAGGTAAGACCTAATTTCTTCTTAGGCACACACCCCAGCACTCTCAATACACTGCGTTACCTATCCTAAATCAACACCGTCCCCTCCCAAACCGGTCACAATCGGGAATTTCTTAAGGTCCAAAAATGACCGTAGCTGTTCGGGTGCAAAGAAAATATATCTAACCCCTAAGAATGAAATGAAACATTTGCAGGGATAACGCAAACGAAAACTAGCCCCCAAGGCCACTGTTTCTTGTCACATTATCAAAAACTGGCGTCTGTGCTCCTGTGTAGCGCGACTCACATCCGGAAAAATTCGCACACATTCATCCAAAAAGAGGGTAGAAAACTTTTTAAAATATAAAGGCAAAACTCTAGAAAGATCGGTTTCAAATACAAAGGATACCAATAATGTAGAGCGAGCCTACACTGAAAAAGAAGAACATTCAAGGAAATCTGTAAGATTATCAGGAACAATTGAAAGAGGAATATCTTGCCCAACTTTCTTCACTGGTAAAAAAAAATAGGCTCTGGTTATAGGAGGAAATGCAGAATCAGGAAAAGTAAGCACATCAGACGTATACTTCTTAACCCTTTGAAGGCCTACTTTAAATTTTTAATCCACATTCTGCAGCCGGGTTAATTTTTGCATATTTCAGGAAAATTGTACCCGTCTTATTCAATATGTTCTAATAGTGATTTTCCTTCTGCTGTGGTCATGTATTATATACCATTTGATAGGAATATTTAGTCAGAATTTTGGATCCCGAGAGTTTTGGGCTCGGCCTGGAAAGGGTCCAGAGGAGACATATTGATTAACTGGGGAAATTTTAGAATTCTCAAGTTTAAACCCCTGAACTTATTTTCAAATTGTTCTTTTGATGAACAGCTAATTTATCCTTCACTAGTTGGTCAATCACAGTCTTAGAGTCACTGACGTCTTTGGTAATAACAGCGAACTTCTCATGTGTGTCCTTTTCAAAGTTTGAGTGTTGCGTCGAGTTCTGAGCCACTACCTGCACCAGAGCAGAGACATCTGCTGCACACTTAGAAACAGTCACATCCAGCTTCACCAACATCTTCCAGATAGAGTCCAAGGAGATCTCACCCAAATGCTGCTGCTGGGAACTTGGAGGGAAGTTCAGTTGGGGACTATCCACCCCAACCAAGGGAGTACCGGAAACCAGCTCACCAGCCAACTCAGGACCTTCCTCAGATCTCACCGCATGGGCAGGAGGGGCAGAAAGCAGCTTTGAACAGGATGCAGGCAGGCCCACAACTCCACCGTCCTCCCCTGAGGTAAGTAGAGCGATGTCTACGGAGCCTGATTCCACAGGCTCCAACTCCAGTGGGACTGCCGAACGTGGCTGCGGGTTAGATGAATTCTGCTCAACCGTGGCCAACTCCCCATTAGTTGACCTCAGCAACGAGCCCTCTGATACAGCCTTCTCTAGTGCCAGGGCTTTAAGGAGGAGCGTCTCGATCTGTTGTTGATTAGCCGTGGAGGAAACATCTTTCGCCAGTTTGGCTCTGGGGTTCCCGCACTGCTTTGGAGGCATAGGAAAAAGTTGAGAAAAGAAACTGAGACGCCACACTCCTAGCGTGCTGCCATCTTGACTCCGCCCCCTTCTAGTCTTTTTATATCCTTTGCGAGATATGTTCTCCAAAACCGAACACAGTATTCCAAGTGAGGCCTCACTAGTGACATGTACAGTGGCATTAGTTCCTCTTTCTTTCTGCTGATAATTCCTCTTTGTATGCAACCCAGCATCCTCCTGGCTTTTGCCACCGCCTTGTTGCACTGTTTTGCCACCTTGAGATCCTCAGAAATAATCACTCCGAAGTTCTTCTCCTGGTCCGTGCACACCAACCTCTCGTCCCCTATCATGTACATTTCCCTTGGATTTCTGCTTCCCAAGTGCATGACACTTCACTTATTCGCATTAAATCTTAACTGCCAAGCATTAGACCATTCTTCCAGCTTTTGTAGATCTTTCCTCATCTTCTCCACTCCCTCAGGAGAGTCCACTCTGTTGCAAATTTTCGTGTCATCTGCAAAAAGACAGACTTTTCTATTCAGTCCTTCAGCAATATCACTCACAAATACATTGAACAGTACCGGTCCCAGGATCGAACCCTGGGGCACCCCACTAATCAGGGTTTGGTCATGGGTCCAGTACTGTTCAATGTATTTGTGAGTGATAGAGTTCATTGTAAATTACCCCAAATTCCGCCTTCAATTGGAATTTATAGGAGCCTGCTCGACACGACTCAGACGAGTGCCTTCCTCCCGCAAGACCGACTTCACAGACTGACAGTACTAGTGCAGGAGACTCAGTGGAGTCAGCAGGTAATAGCTTGCAAGATGTTAACCGTACTGGGCCACATGGCCTCTACTGTGTACGTCACACTCATGGCATGCCTCCATATGAGGCAGGCTCAGGGGACTCTGAGGACTCAGTGGACCCAAGCCACAGGTTGACTCAGGGATTGTCTGTATGTCACCAATCCTCTTGTTCAGTCACTGCAATGGTAGACAATCCAACACAATTTGTTCAGAGGTCTCCCCTTCCAAATTGCTCCAGCTCAGAAAGTTTTGGCAACAGAGGCATTCAAATTGGGTTGGGGAGCTTATCTCAATTGGTTTCACACTCAGAGCGATTGGTCCATCCAAGAAAATCTCCACCAGATCAACTTGTTGGAATTAAGAGCCGTAGCAAACCAATGTTCCCTCTAATTTTCTGTAGGCTGTGTGCGCATAAAATATCAGCTGTGTGCAACTTTTGAAGGAAGGTTAAATTTTTGTGCACTACATAACGACACTCGGAGTTATATACTTTAAAATTTGACTGCACGTCAGAATACAGTATGTACACCACATTGATTTTAATCAAATTAAATGAAAATAGACGATTGCTAAATGAAACGGGAAATTTCTAGTAATTACAATCATAAATTTTAAGACGTCTGTGTTTTCTATCAGAATCAGAGCTGTAATTTTTGTGCGCTCTGTTGTAAAGTTTGTGCGCTTGCTCGGCGAGGTGTGTGCGCGCGCACACGCGCACAGCTTAGAGGGAACAGTGTAGCAAACCCTCCAAAGGCTTTCTGAGATCGGCTGGCCAACCAAATTGTTCTTGTTCAGTCTGACAATCAAGTCACAGTGTCCTACATCAACAAGCAGGGAGGAACGGGCTTATACCTCCTGTGTTGGGAGTCAGTCAGATTATGGGTTTGCCATCGCACATGAGATGTACTTGAGAGCCACGTACCTGCCAGGTAAACAAAACATTCTGGCAGACAGACTAAGTCAAGTCCTCCAGCCACATGAATGGACACTGGACAGGCAGGTGGCGGCCCATATTTTTCGGGAGTGGGGCACCCTCTGAATAGATCTTTTCACTCCGCAGAATACCCAGGTGGATCTGTTCTGTTCCAGGGTAAGATCATACAGCAGACTAGCCTCTGATGCTTTCTTCCTACATTAGGGGGAGGGACTTCTGTATGCATATCCTCCAATCCCTCTCATTACAAAGACCCTCCTAAAGCTCAAAACAGACTGAGGCATGATGATTCTTATTGCTCCCTACTGGCCCAGACAGCCTTGGTTTCCTCTACTGCTATAGCTGTCCAGTCAGGAACCTCTCTGATGGGCCATGCACCAGATCTGATTTCACAGGAAGGCGGGATGATGTTGCACCCCAGTCCTCCAATCCTTGGCCTTCAGGGCATGGATGTTGAGAGGCTAGTGTTGTTTGAACTCAACTTGCCTGCTGGTGTAACAGATGTCTTTTTGGCCTTCAGGAGTGTCTCAACAAGAAAGTCTTATTCTGTAAATGGAGGAGGTTTGCTGTCTGGTGAGAGGGCCAGATCTTAGATCCTTTTGTCTGTCCCACAGAAGAACTGCTGAGTATCTTCTACACCTCTCCGAGTCTGGACTTAAGTCCAACTCCGTCAGGGTCCACCTCAGTGCAATTGGAGCTTATCAAGGTGTGGAAGGGAAGTTCATCGCGGTACAGCCTTTAGTTGTTCGCTTCATGCGTGGGTTGCTTCTCTTGAAGCCTCCCTACAAACTTCTTGCAGTGTCTTGGGACCTCAATGTGGTTCTTGTGCAGCTCATGAAAGCTCCTTTTGAGCTACTCAATTCCTGCCCTCTGAAGTTCTTGCCCTAGAAGGTATTGTTTTTGGTGGTGGTCACTTCAACACGCAGAGTGAATGAGCTTCAGGGTCTCGTAGTTCATCCACCTTACACCAATTTCCATCATAATAGAATGGTCCTCCATACTCATCCTAAATTCCTTCCAAATGTTGTATCGGATTTACATCTTAATCAGTCATTTGTTCTTCCAACATTTTTCCCAAGGCCTCATGCCCACAAAGGGGAAGCTGCATTGCACATGTTGGACTATTAACAAGTCTTAGCCTTCTACTTGAAGTGGATAAAAGCCCGTAGAACGTCCATCCAGCTTTTTGTCTTTTTTGACTCCAGCAAGCTAGGGGCTGCCATCTACAAATGCTCTCTTTCAGTTTGGCTAGCAGACTGTATCTCTTTTGCTTATTCCCAGGCAGGCCTGAGTCTTGATGGTAATGTCAGAGCCATGGCTGTATCGGTGGCCAACTTACGCTCTGTTTCCATGGAAGAGATCTGCAGGGCTACAACATGGTCTTCTGTCCACACATTCACATCTCACTACTGTCTGGATGGGGATTCCTGATGCGACAGCAACTTTGGCCAATCTGTACTTCAGAATCTGTTTAGGGTTCCCCCTAGGCCCTTTCTGTTCTCTTCAGGCTACCAAAAAACAAAAAAGAAAGCGAGAACCATTTCTGTTATAGATAGGGGTTCTGTATCTTGAGTTGCTAAGGCCTATTTCCATTAAGCAAACAAATTGTTGCCCCTGTTGGGCTTGTCTGCATTCTTATCGGCTTTTGGTAGCCTGTAACTAGGTAGTCCCAGACGTGAGGACCTCATTCCTGCTTATCCATGGAGAAAAGATAGTTACTCACTTGTAGCAGGTGTTCTCCGTGGACAGCAGGAATAACTCCTCACAACCCTCCCATCTCCCCTGGGTGTTGTATTCTACTATAGCTATAGTAACAGACTAATTCAAGATGGCACCGCAGTAACAGGCAGGAAGAGGGTATGTAGGCACAGTGGAACATCCCAAAAGCTTCCAGTAGTAGCTGGGGAGCATTCCTGCATTGGCTCTGTTGGATGACATAACCCATACTTGAGGACTTATTCCTCCTGCTGTCCACAGAGAATATCTGCTACAGGTGAATAACTACCTTTTATCAGGTATGATTAAAATCTCTCCCTAAAACCCCAAAACAAAACAAACAAAAACCCTTATGAATAAATAAAAAATGTTGTTGTTAAGTGCTGTTGAGTCGGTGTCGACTCATGGCGACCCTTCAGTTAGTTGTCCTAAATTGTGTTCGGTCTTCAGTCAGGCGGCTCATTGTTGACAGACTGGTACCCATAGCTGCTGTTATTGTATTGATCCATCTCATTGCTGGTCTTCCTCTTTTGCGTTGACTTTCTGTCTTGCCAAGCATGATGTCTTTCTCTAATGATCTCTCTCTTCGCATGATGTGTCCAAAGTATGAAAGTCGAAGTCTTGTCATCTGAGCTTCTAAAGAATGCTTAGGTTTGATCTCCTCTATTACTGACTGGTTTGTTCTTTGGGCAGTCCATGGTATATGCAGTATTCGCTGCCAGCAACATAATTCAAAGGCATCAATTTTCTTCCTGTCTATCTTTTTCAGTGTCCAGCTTTCACATCCATATGATGTTATTGAAAATACCATGGCTTGAACAAATTGAATCTTTGTATGGAGAGAGAGACATCTCTGCTCTTGAGAATCTTATCTAGGTCTTTCATAGCCATTCTGCCAAGAGCAATGCGTCATCGGATTTCTTGACTGCTTGTTGCTTCTTTATTGATAGCTGATCCAAGTAGGTTAAGGTTGTCCACGATTTCAATTTCTTCTCCTTCAATGATGAACTTGTTGATTTTGCCATTTGTCATGATCCTTGTCTTGTCTAAGGTGCAGGCCCATTTTGAGACTATGTTCTTTGATCGTGAGAAGCAAATGTTTCAGATCATCTTCACTTTCAGCCAGTAATGTGGTATCATTAGCATAGCGAAGGTTGTTGATGAGTCTTCCACCAATCTTCACACCTCTGTTGTCTTCATACAATCCTACTTCTCTGATGATTTGTTCTGTATATAAATTAAACAGGTAGGGGGAATTGCTGGCATGTGGGATAAGAGCGATTGTGCGATAATTTCCACAGTCAATTGGCTCACCTTTCTTTAGTATTGGTATAAACACAGATCTTTTCCAGTCAGTTGACCATGATGTTGTCTTCCAAATTTCTTGGCAGAGCCTTGTAAGTACGGTAACAGCTGCATCAGATTGCTGTAATTCCTCTATGGGAATGCCATCAATGCCTGGTGCTTTGTTCTTTAATAAGGCTTTCAGTGCTTCTTCAACTTCTTCTTTCATCACCAGTGGTTCCGGATCATAAGGTACAGGTTAAAATGACGGTTGGTCCACTTGATCTTTATCATATAAAAACTCTGTATATTTTTTCCACCTTTTTCTTGATCTTCTCATCATCATTTAACATAGAACCTTGAGCAGCTTGTAACATTCCAATTCGAAGCTGGAATTTTTTCTTTAACTCTCGTAGCTTTAGGAAAGCTGATCTTGTTCTTCCTCTAATAGTTTCTGCTTCTATTTCCTTGCATGTGTCATTGTAGTACTTTTCCTTGTCCTATCTTGCTGCACGTTAGAAATCTCTGTTGAGTTCTGTGATTGTTTTTCTTTCTCCTCTGGCTTTAGCTTCTCTGCGTTTCTGGGCAAATTTTCAGAGTTTCTTCCGTCATCCATTTTGGCCATTTTTGCTTTTCACCTTTTGTAGAGACTTCTCGCTTTCTTCCAACACAACCTTCTTGATGTCGTTCCATAACTCTTCTGGAGCGCTGTCATTTGTATCTAAAGCAGCAAATCGATTTTGCAGGCAGTCTTTAAATTCCAGTGGTTTACTCTTAAGGTCATATTTTGCTGCATTCATGAGTGGTTTTCTCTTTTTCAACTTTAGCTTGAGTTTGCATACTAGTAGCTGATGATCTGTACCACAGTCAGCTCCAGATTTTGTCATTGTTGATGTTATAGAGCTTTTCCATCGTTGACTTCCACAGATGTAGTCAATTTGATTTTTATACAATCCATTGGGTGAAGTCCATGTGTACAGTCGCCGCTTGTGTTGCTGGAAGAAGGTGTTTGAGATGAATAGATCGTTGGTCTTGAAGAATTCTATCAGTTTTTCTCCAGCTTCATTTCTGTTGCCAAGTCCATATTATCCAATTTCATCCTCTTCTGCAGTTGTTGGGGCATATACTTGAATTATAGTTGTGTTGATAGGCATTCCTCATAGACGAATAGAGATTAAGCGTTCACTGGCTGCATTGTATTTCATTACAAGTGCAAGTTTCTTCTTTATTATAAATGCAACACCATTTCTTCTTTGTGTTTCATTTCCAACATAGTAGACCATGTGATCATCTGATGCAAAGTGCCCGATGCCAGTCCATTTAAGTTCACTGACACCCAACAGATCAAGTTGTACACGTCCCATTTCATTCTTGACCACCTTCAACGTCCCTTGGTTCATGCTTCGTACGTTCCATGTCCAATATATAAGACATCTTTACAGCTTCTGACTCTCATTTCATGCGCAGCTACATCAGCAGTCAGACGTCCCGAGGGTTTTGATCCAACCACATCATAAATGCTGGCTTTACTCTGAAACGTCTTCAGCTCTTCCCCAGTAGCTAGTTGAGTGTCTCATCTTCCAGCACTATAGCACAATTTGTTTTGTTGTGACTATCCATTGGGTTTTCATGGCAAGATACAGAAGTAGATTGCCGGGCCTTTCCTCCGCGCAGTTTAAGTTTAGTGTTGTTGCCATTGTCACAGAAATGTGATCCTCTGCCGTTAACACTGTCCCATTCTGCTGCTGCTGCCCAGGGGGTAATATTATAAACGTTCTGTGCATATAAACCTGTTTTATAGGGAGAAAGAGGCTTTTATACAACTGTGTAACCCCCATGGGCACACAAAAAGTATGCGCATGTAAGTGTACACATACGTTTACATTACCTCTTCCTATGGGCATTGTTGGGTGGGGCAGAGGCAGAGTTGTGACTATGTATTTTACAAAATATGAAGAAACACACAAACATTTGTACTAGCTTCAGAACAAATGTAAATGTGTGCATTAGCATATGCTTCCTTTTAAGGATAGATCTGAATGTTTATTTTATAAAGACAAAGGTGTATATGTTGCCTTTTTAAAATAGACTTCAACTAGGTACCTTTTTGAACTTTTCATATAGACATCTTGTTATAAAATCAGGCCTTAAGTACATAAGAGGTGCATGCTTTTTATTACAAAGCACTAATGGAAAAGACCTTTCAAAAACAGTGGGATGAGAATGCCTCCTGACATGTGCTGCTGCAGCCACTGTTACAGCTGATCTTATGTCTGAGATCTGTGGCACCTCTGCTTTAAGCGCTATGCAAGATTTGTGGATGTGCCCCCTTCCAGTGTTGCTGAGCATATGCGCATGCACCAGTGTCCTCAAAACAAACACAGTGCACACAAAGGGGGTCATTCTGCCCCGCTATTCATTCCCCTGCTGGCCCTGTCAATATCCTTTCCATATGAACAGCGGTTTTGTATGGGGAGGCCTAGATGGGGGCAGGAGGTGGCGTTCTGGAGGCTGAATGAGGGCGGGGCATGGGCGGACCATGACCCCGAACGTACAGGGCCGATTCAGAGGTCGGCCCTGTATGTCCGGTGCCTCAAATCTAGATGGAGGACTTACTCCACCTCAAAGGTGGAATAAGTTCCCCTGGATGGAGGGGGATCGTGGTGTGGCACCCGGGGACACAGGTGAGGGGGCACAGGGGGTTCCCCGCAGTCCGACACAAGCCTTGGACGGCCATATTGGGGGTCGGGCTGCTGGGAACAGGCATCTGGGTTCCGGTGGGCCAGGATCGCGGCTCGTGAATGGAGCCGCGGTGCCATGGCCATGGGACACTATGGCACATTGGCTCCATTCATGGGACTGGCTGAGTTATCTGGATAGCTGCTGGGATGTACAGCCGGACAGAATCTGGGCCAGGCGCTAGGCCAGATTCTGATCCCGTGGGGACTGCAGGATCAGAATTGGGTCTAACTGCACACCCAATTCTGCCTGGCTATACAGGGGCTGGACGTTGTCACAGCCCCTCCCGGTGGCAGCGTGCTGAAGGGTCAGGGTGGACATTTATTGTTTGTTGAAGCCGGGGATTCTAACTTAGACCAGGTGCATTATGGTCCTTGTAGTTCTCTTCTTTATAAAGAATAGTTGTGTGAGCCTTGTGCTGGGTTAAATATAAGGTTTTATTCCCTTGATGCGCTAAGGTTCTCCAAGAAGACAACAGAATTCACCTTGATTCAGGGTTTCTACCGAAGTATTTACAAAGTCCAAAACTGTTATAAGAGCTTCACAGTCTTTTCCATTCAAGCAGGATTTTTCAATATAAACAGGTTAAATAAACACAAAAACGTCTTCTTTTCAGCTCAACAAAGCAATGACATTTTAGAGCATGTCTTATGCTATGACTCTGTGAGAGATTCTATACTCTCAGCTACACAGAGAGTACAGTCCATAGGATATTCAGGTAGCAATGATTCTGGTTCTGCAAGGTCTGTTTGCATATCCTCTTACTCAGATATGGTGTCTGCTAAGCCTGAGCTTTCCCTAGGCAAAACTGGATGTACTTCAGTAGTTCTCTCCAAGACTTTCCAGCCTGGCTGGACCTGGTCTGGCAAACAATTAATATGGCTTTTATCTAGGACCTTCTGCACAGGTTTCCAAAGCTTTCCCCAGCTTTGTTTCTCATATCTATGGCTCTCTGGATTACAAGTCTTTCTAGGACCTGGCACACATTCAGGAAAGGAGGTGTGAATGTACCTTTGTTCTCTGAGACGTGCGTTGCTGGTATTCCCTCTACCAGGCACTCTCCTGCTTACACTGTCTTCCCTGGAGACTTCTTTCTGGAGCTTTTCAGCATGGGCTTGTCCTTCCTGGAAGTTGTCCCTTCCTTGTAAGGACTGCAAGCTTAACTGCCTTTCCTTCCGTAGTTGGAGCTTTCCCCTTTCTCTCTCCTTAGTAGCAGGGGTTTCTGTTGCTCTCTGTATTTTTGGTCCTCTCTGCTCCTGTGATCGTCTCTGTATTGGTGGTCCTCTCTGTATTGGTGGTCCTCTCTCTATTCTCCTGACTGAGCACTGCTTATAAAGCCGTTTCTCTAGTGAGCTTTCTGGCCCTCTACTCAGGTGTGTTTGATTAGCTATTGCATCATTACAATCTGGGTGTGTCAGCCTACCTTCTGCAGCCTCATGCCTACTCCCTCTAGCTGCACTTCTTGGTAACTGCATTCTCTGTAAATCAGTTTCTTTAAAAGAAACAGAGTTTTCTCCTAACTCCATAGCTTCAGTAGTGTCAGCTTCATCACAACGTGCATTAATGTAATTGGCCTCATACTGAATTGCCTATTTACTTAATGTTTTATATATAGATTGTGATGGAACAAAATAAAAAATGTTAATATTAGGACCAAAGAGAAGAGTTCTAAAAATAAAAACAAGCAAGCAGCAATAAGTTAAGAAAATGCCAACTTGAGCTTCCGGTGATGTCACCAGACTGAATGGCGGTGTACTAGATGAGCTCCGCCACCGAAGTCTGCATAAAAGTGAATAAGCACCCCTAAGAAGCAGTGGAGTGGTAGTGGGATGTAGGGGAAGTGAGTTAAGTGACTCCTAAAGTAATCGCATAAGAGTTGGAGCGGGCAGCGGCAGCGGAAAGCAAAGTCAAGGCGAGAGGATTCCCAGAGAGGAGAGAAGAGCCACGTGGCAGTGACGAGAAGTGAAAGATAGGCCGTGGCGACGGCGGGCCGATTTGGAGAGAGGCGAACAGATCGGGAGTAGAACTGGGGAGAGAATAACAGAGACACCTGAATGTCGGCGGGTGAAGCAGCAGTGTGCCGGCTGAGCGGTCCGCATCGGGAGATGGCTGAAGGAGGCTGTTTGAGGGCAGTGGATGCGGAGTGAGTGCCAGGAACTCTGGAAGGCGAAGAGTGGAAGCCGAGGTGCTGCAGTATGAAAGAGCAACGGACAGGCATTACAGCAGTAGTGGTGGTGTGCCCCAAAGCTGGTGAGTGAGTGGTTGTGGGAGCGGAACAGACGGCCACCGTAGAAAAGAGCGAGTGCAACTAAGTGGAGGAGGGCCCGGAGCATGTGGCGAAGAGGCGCAGAGGACTGGGTACGGAAGATTGCCGCGGCTCTGGAATAAGGGGCCAGTGAAGTAGGGCCAGTGTGGGGAAAATAGAAGGACAAGAATTTTGGAAAGGGAGAAGCACTATCAAGTAAGCCGGGGGGGGGGGGGGGGTGAGGAGAACACAGAAAGCATTTGCGGGCCTCAATTGCTCACCCCTACAACAACTTAATAGTAAGGCTGGCAGCAGGAGAATAAAGGGGCGAAACTAAACAAACAAGTTTGACGGATCAGCAGGAGGGCAAAGGGAACGGACCAGCAGTGCCCTCAGAAGACAGTAGATAAACAGCGCTCCTGGGGTGGAGGATGGATAAATCTAAAAGTGGTGTGGTAGCAAAGAAAAAGCTGGCGGAATTTAGGTCATCTTATACCTCAGCGCGAGGAGAGAAGGAAGGGAAACAGACATCAGAATTGGATCCTGTGCAAGTGGAGGAGAGTGGGTGTCCCTGGAATTCAGGGTTTGCAGATGTGATCAAGCAATGGCTAAATGAGTTAAAAGAAGAGCTTAAAGTGGAAATTATTGGGGTCACAACTGAATTAAGAGAGTCATTGCAGTCCTTGAGGCGGAATATAATAGACTTGGGAGCCCGGGTGGAAGAAGCAGAAACCCATTTGGAACAGCAGGGGGGCATTAGAGGAGCTGCAAAAAGGATGGACGGAGTTAAAGCAAGCCCAGGAAGAAATGAAGGAGAAGGCGGAGGATCTGGAGAATCGCTCACGGAGAAGTAATTTAAGAGTGAGAGGACTACCAGAGGGTCCCCAATTTCAAAATTGCGAAGAAGTAATTAAGAAAGTGCTGGGAGCATTGCTAAAAGAGGTGGCCATGGAAGAGAATGGGGGGCAGGAGTCTTCAAATTGAGAGAGCTCATAGGGGGCTGGGGCCCATCCGCGAAAACCGACCAAGAGACATTGTGGTGTGTTTGCACTCTTTCCGAACCAAAGAAACCTGCTGAAGTGGGAAGGACACAAAGTGGAGCTCTTTCAGGACCTGTCCCTGGGTACATTGCAGAGTCGCAGAGAGATGAAGGAGGTGACAGCCTATTTGAGAAAGAGGAGGGGTTGCGATATAAATGGCTGTACCCCTTCGGCCTTCTTATAACTGTGAACGGTAGGACGTGGAAGGTGAAGGCCAGTGAGGAAGCCTGGAGAGCCCTTCGAGAATTGGGACTGACTAACATTCCAGGGGGTCAGGGGGGGACAGGACAGCATAGAGACGCCTGCAAGTGATGGGGTCAGAGTGAGTGGCCTGAGATGGCAAAGAGCCCCAAACAGCGGAAGACGGCCAGCGAAATTGACTAAGGGAAACCAGGGAGAGAAAATGGCAGAGGAGGATATCGGATGAGCCGGAAGACACTGAGCAGCTGGATAAAAGAAGTATCAACAGTTAACACCTTGCGGGACATTGTTAATTGATTTAAATGCAAACATGTCTGTAGGAGGAAGGGGAGGGGAGGGTGAAGGTAGAAGAGGAGGGGAGGGGAAGGGAGAGAGAGGAGGTTGGGGGTAGGCGTATAACTTGCATCACACCACAAGGAGGGTTGGGGAAGGGGGGTAGGTAAGAGGGTGGCAAGGAGAAGGAGGGCTATGGTAAATGGGGCGTAGGGGGGGGAAGGAGGGGGAAGGTTAGAGGAGGATTAGACAGTGGGTGGTGGGGCGGGCAGGAAAGGACCGGAGGGGGACTCTTGGGATAGAAGCAGATGACGGTCTGGGAGGTAGTCACTACTAATGGAAGTCAAGTCTCCCTTGTGGAGGCAGGGTAGGGGGAGGGGGGTAGGGAGGAAGGGGGCTGGGTGGGAGGGGTGCACGGAGAGGAAGGGAGGAGAGAGGGGGTAAGGGGGGATGGGGGAGGGGAGAGGAGGTGGGAGGGGATTCAAGAGTTAAGGGAAAAGGGGGGGGGGGAGGGAGTAGAACAGGACATAAGGTGAGTTAAAACTTGTAACACTGAATGTCAAAGGGCTTAATTCGCCAATGAAGTGGCAGAAGCTGTATAAAGAGGTAAGATGCCAAAAAGCGTCAATTGTGCTTTTACAAGAGACACATTTAACAAGGACAACAGAACATGTCCAACTTCGGGGATATGGATTTCGTTTCTATGCATCAAACACAGTGGAGAAAAAGAAGGGTGGGGTGGCGGTTTTTATATCATCCAAACTTAAGGTGGAGGTACAGAAGCTAATTTAGGGATAAAGAGGGGAGGTTTATACTGTTACGTATAAAAGTTGGTGATGAATGGTACTGTATAATGAATGTCTATGCGCCGACAGGGGGTGCAAAGGGAATTTTTGACAAAACTAGAAGCTGCGGTGGGACAGTTAGGGGATGGGAAAACTCATTTGCAGGGGGATTTCAATTTGACGTGGAACCCAGAAAGAGATGCAACGGGGAAAAAAGAGGGTAAACAAGCGGATAGGCGTAAATATCGGGCTTGGTAGATGTATGGTGATTTCAGCATCCCTGGAAGAGGCAATTTTCATACTTTTCCCCAGTGCATGGTACATATTCCTAGATAGATGCAATATGGGTAACAAAGAAGCTGGCAGGCAGGGTTAAAGGGTCAGAAATGGATCCTATAACATGGTCAGATGATGCGTTAGTGGAGGTCAGACTGACAATGGAGGGGGAGGGAGGAGGAAACCAGCTCTGGAGGCTGAATGAGTCTTTACTGGAAGATGAGAGGGTTCGGACGGAGATAGGGAGACGGTGGAATATTTTAGATGGAATGATAATGGTGAGGTGGCCTGGGGGGGAGTCTGGGATTGGATACAAGGCAGTAGTGAGGGGAGTATTTGAGTATTTATAAAATGGGGAGCACGAAAAAAGAGGGAGCCGGGAGGAGAGGGAAAAGGAATTGCATGAAAGATTAATGGAGCTTGAAGCGCTAGATGTGAGAGATGGAAGAGGAACCTATCATGGCCAAGTACTGGCTGCTCGAGCGCAATTAAATGCTTTGCAGGCTGACACAATAAGATATCGTATGCAGCTCCTGAAACAGGACTTCTTTGAGGGGGGAAATAAAGCAGGGAGGTATATGGTGCAGAAGTTGAAACAGCAGAAATTAAGGTCACAAATATAGAAAATTCGGGACAGGGCAGAGAATTTAGTTAATAAGGATGGGGATATTCGGGAGGCATTTAAAAGATACTATCAGGAGTTGTACGCAGCCAGAGCAGCTCCAGATTTTGCACGAATACAAAGTTATTTAGACTCTATAAAGCTCCCGACCTTGATGGAGGAGGAGCAGGCACAGTTAAATACAGCTATTAAAGCTGAAGAGGTCCTGCAAGCTATAAAGCAGTTAAAGGTTGACAAGGCCCCAGGTTTGGATGGGCTTACAGCACGGTTTTACAGGAAATTTAGTGAGATTTTAAGTCCTCCACTGTTGAGGCTATTTAACTTTCCATGGGAGGGGGGGAGTGTTAGCGGCTTCCATGGGATGGGCTGGGATCACAAATGCAATGTGTGCCTTCGAGTCAGTCCTGACTCCTGGCGACCCAGAAGCTCCTGGGTTTTCTTGGCAGTGTCACCGGATGTAGATTGCCAGGCCTTTTTTCCGAGGCAATGGAGGGTTAAGTGACTTGCCCAAGGCCACAAGGAGTGCTAGTGGGAATTGAACCCTGGTTGCTTGGTTACCAAGCCAGTGTTCTAACCACCAGGCGGCTACTCCACTCCTGGGCTGGGATCACAATAATACATAAAGAAGGTAAGGATAAGCGAGAATGCTCGTCATATAGACCAATTTCACTGCTTAACCTAGATGCCAAATTATTGACTAAAATATTAACAACTCGTTTAAATAAGGTAATTGGGAATATGATCCATCAAGACCAAGCAGGCTTTATCCTGGGGAGGCAGGTGGCGGACAATATTAGGAAAATTTTGAATACTATTTGGTCGGTGGGGCAACATAAAAAAGAGCCACTGTTAATATCACTTGATGCGGAAAAAGCGTTTGATCGGGTGTCCTGGTCCTTCCTCTTTCAGGTAATGGACAGAATGGGGTTGGGAAGCGAGTTTAAGGGGTGTGTGGAAGCATTATATCGGAACCCGAAAGCGTGTGTCAGGGTCAGTGGAGCCTATTCGGGCTTCTTTGAACAGGGGAGAGGGACACGGCAGGGATATCCACTATCACCACTTTTATTTGCAATCTCACTAGAGCCATTCACTGAGAGAGTGAGAGAAAGGGAAGATCTGACTGGAGTAGTGGTAGGAAAGGTGGAATATCGAATATCCTTGTTTGCGGATGATATCATCATGAGTGTGACTAGACCGAGATGCTCGATACCAATACTCATATGGGAACTCGAAGAGTATGGGAGGCTCTCGGGATTCATGATAAATTGGACAAAATCTGAAATTTTGAACCTGTCACTATCAGAGGAAGAGCAGGCGAGATTAAGCGTAAAGTACCCATTTAGATTTGCTAAGGGGAGGATCAGGTATCTGGGGATCCACATAAGCCCTAAACTAGAGGTGTTGTATGATTTAAACTATAAAAAGCTATTTGGGCAAGTAGAAAGTTTAGTGGCGGGATGGGGGAGGGGGTACTTATCCTGGTTTGGACGAATAGCCACAATAAAGATGATATTACTGCCCCGATTTCTGTTTCTCTTTCAAACGTTGCCAATAATTGTACCACGCCAAAAGCTGAAGCAATTACAAAGAAGTGTCACTCGATTTATATGGCAAAATAAGAGTCCCAGGGTTGCTATGTCCATACTGCAGAGAGCAAGGGAAGAGGGAGGATTGGGGGTTCCTAATTTTAGCAAATATTATCTGGCAGCGCAACTGAAAATGCTATACGACTGGCATAGAGAAAAAGGGAAGCATTGGGTGCAGACGGAGGAAGCCTCAGTAAGGAGAGTGGGATTGGAAAAGCTGGTGTGGAGGGGTAGTACAGTACGAACCAGGAACGCCATGAATCCATTTGTAGTGCATACGTTGAACATCTGGAAACAAAATAGGAAAATGTTAGTACAAGATAAAAAATATATACAAGGGATGACATTAGAGGCTTGTTCTGAGAGGGGACAGGGGCCAGGAGTGACTATATTGAGGAGATGGGGGCAGTGGGGACTTACACATCTCTCCCAGATAGTGGTAAAGGAGGGAGTACAAGACTTTGAGGGAATCAAGGACTTATATGGATTATTATAGTTTTATAGTCATTTTGTGCGGCAGCAGGGCGTTTGGAGGATTTGTAGAGTAACAGAGGGTGGTTTGAGGCGCTATGCTCCGGGAACCTAGGTCAGAAAGGAGCCCTGTCTAAGATTTATAAAGGGCTAATGGAGGGCGGAGAGGGCAAATTGGAGTTCATGAAGAAATGGGAGGCAGACTTAGCGGTACAATGGATGGAAGAGAGATGGGATAAAGCAATAAAGACAATAGCAGGAATATCTATCGCTACACAAATCAAAGAAAATGCCTATAAAGTACTATATCAGTGGTACTGGACACCGATACGTAAAAAAAAGCGGGGTTAGGGAAGACCAATAGGTGCTGGAGGGGTTGCCAGGAGAGAGGGGGGTACATTACACATGTGGTGGAAGTGTGGGCAAATTCAAGGTTTTTGGGACAAGGTAATACTGCTAATTTATCAAATGACGGGACATAGATTAGAAAAACTACCAGAGGTCTGTTTTCTACATCAGCTGGGGGAAGAGATTCCGGAAAGGGAGAAGGGGGTGCTGAATCATTGTATTGTAGCAGCGCGAAATGAGATAGCACAACACTGGCTGGGGTTTGGGATCCCTCAGAGGGCAGGTTTTATTAGAAGAATAGAGGACCTGTGTTTGATGCATCGATTGACAGGGATGAGACATGGGAAAGAGGATAAGTGCATGGAACAATGGAAAAGTGTCTGGAAATGGTTGGGGAAATGGAGGGGGGGGGAGGACCGGGCAAGCTGGTCAGAGTCCAGAGGCACTGATATTGGGTTAACTGGCGAATGTATGTAAATATATACCTAAGTGATACATACGGAAGAGTGGTTGTGAGATAAAAAGATAGTTCGATTAAAGGGGACAATAGCTGGGGGGGGGGGGGTAGGGGGGATGGGGGTAGAATAGGTAATAAGCTATGTGCTAATAAAATTAAGATAAAGGTAACATAGTTATGATGCTGACAGTCTGTCTATATACAAATGTGGTATGGTGGGTTAAGACAAAGATTGTATAGTGCATGGTATAAGTTTTATAAAAATGTTGAATGGGAAAAAAATGATTATTGCTAACGTAGCGGTGATTATAAACCAAATGTTGAACAATGGGGCATATTAGAAATGTATCTGAGAGATATATGGGGGGACATGGAAGGGGGAAAGAGAGCGGGGTGGGGGGAAGGTGGAAGCTAAGGTGCTTTCGAATGGTGTAATAGCAAGCTGGGGATAAAAGAAAGGTTGAATGTACCAATGTGGCGGTAAATGTAAAATGTTGAAAATGTTGAGTTCAGAAGTTGCTTGTACTATCTAGTGAAATACTTAATAAAAAGTTAAATGGAAAGAAAGTGCCAACTTGATATTCTAAGGATTATAGCTAGGACTGCTGTTTTAAAAATGAACTGCTGATGACGTTGATGTTTCTACAGCTCCCTATGGCATAAGAGAATCTACAAGAAAAACGGGTTCGCACAAAGAAATACTGAAAACTGAAGCAGTGTAAGTAAGCCTTCCAACAGTAGAGAAAATACAGTAGGGGGCATATTCAAAGGATTTATGCAGTTTGCAGTTCTGAAAACCGCATAAATCCAGCTGGCCGGGATATTCAGATGTATATCCCTTTGCTGGAGTGGAGGAGTGGTTAGATCAACAGCCTAACCACTCAAGAGATCATGGGTTGATTCCCACTGGCACTCCTTGTGACCTTGGGCAAGTCACTCTATTCTCCATTGCCTTGGAAGAAAAGGCCTGGCAATCTACTTACGGTCATATCTTGACAAGAAAACCCAGGGGTTGCCGGGTTGCCAGGAGTCAGCATTGACTTGATGGCACATAAACAAAAAAAATCCCCCTGCTAACTTGGTTAAATGCCCCATCACTAACTGTTTACTGATGGGGTTTTCAGGGAACAGCACAGTTAGCTAGCTGGTTATCAGCTGAATATTGCTGCTGATTGGATTGCAAAACCTCAATCCGGGCAAAATGGATATTCAGCGCTGGTCACCAGATATGCGCTGGCGCTGATATCCTGTTTTAATTTAAAGTGGCAACAGCCAGCCACTTTGAGTGCTGGCCTCCACCGCTGCTATTTCCAAGCATGTATTGCCCATTAAGTCCATGCAGTTTTTAAAGCCAGCCTAGTTTTGTTGTTCTGAATTCTGCTGAAACCTGTTTAGATGGCGTTAAGCATAATGTTGCTTTTTCCAGGAACAAGCAGGAATCAGCCCTCACATATGGGTGATGTCAGCCCTCACATATGGGTGATGTCAGAGCCCACGTGGAGCATTTCCCCAGCTTTCAAATAAAAGCCTTTGGGACATGCTATGATGCATGCGTGGTCCCCTTCCCACCCAAGGGTGCCATCTTGCTCAGTCTCCTTTTGAACGCGGAGCCTAATAGACATCTGTCCTGTTTCCCTGGAAAAATTCTTACTAATGTTTCTATGATTCTATAGCTAAGCTTGAAGAATGGTCTAGAATTTGGCAGCTGGGATTTAATGTTAAAAAATGTAAGGTCATGCATTTGGGCTGCAGCATTCAAAGGGAGCAATATAGTATAGGGGGTGAAGTACTTTTGTCCACTAAAGAAGAGCGGGACCTAGGCGTGGTTGTGTCTGATGATCTTAAAGTAGCAAAACAGGTAGAAAAGGCGACGGCAAAAGCTAAAAGGATGCTTGGGTGCATACGGAGAGGAATGGCTAGCAGAAAAAAGGAGGTGATAGTGCCTCTGTATAAGTCTTTGGTGCGACCTCATTTGGAGAATAGTGTGTAATTCTGGAGACCACACCTTCAAAAGGATGTGAACAGGATGGAGTCGGTGCAGAGGGTGGCTACTAAAATGATTAGTGGTCTTCGTTATAAAGCATATGAGGACAGACTGAAGGATCTTAATATGTACACCTTAGAGGAAAGGCGGGATAGAGGTGATATGATTGAGATGTTTAAATACCTCCGTGGCATAAATGTTCAGGGAGAGAGCCTCTTTCAATTGAAAGCAAGTTCTGCTATGAGGGGACATGGGATGAGGGTGAAGGGAGATAGATTCAGGAGTAATATGCGGAAATATTTCTTTACGGAAAGAGTAGTGGATCCATGGAATAGTCTCCCAGTGGAGGTGGTAGAGATGAGGACAGTAACTGAATCCAAAAAAGCATGGGACAAACACAGAGGATCTCTAAAGGTAAAAAGGGGATTGTTGTAGTTGTTGATATGGAAGGACAGACAAGATAGGCCATGTGGTCTTTTTCTGTCATCATATTTCTATGTTTCTAATTATCCTTAAAATAGTTTCCTGGTTTGCGTTCCGGTTCCTTTTCCCGCCTCGAGCCAGCGCCGTCACCAGCACTGTTCTTGGCTCTTTTGTTTTTTTTTTGATCGAGGCTTGACTCGACTGGCATTCATGCCCTTTTTCGCCCAGGGGTAATCAACCACATCCAGGTGCTCTCCACCATGTCCCCCAGTGGGTTAAAAAGATGTGACTGCTGCAGTCAAACAATTTCAGTGACCAACACCCATGACTGCTGCCTATGCTGCCTGGGCCTGGACCATGACAGCACCTCCTGCAACCTGTGCCAGGCCATGACACCTAAAACTAATAAAAAGAGGTCGGTGTTGCAGGAAAAACCTCTCCACGTCCGACTCAGCACCGGCCTCCCCGATGCCGAGCTCCAAGCCCAGCACTTCCCGTGAGGCCCAAGCATCCTTGGAATCCCACAGCAGCAACTCCTCCGAGAAGACCTCTGACCCTGAGAGAAAGAAGAAAGAATCCTCGAAGTCCAACGAGGTTGCACCGAAGAAACCTGGTAAAACCACCTGGAGGGACTTGGGTGGCTTCGAGAAACGCCCTGCCAAGGTCCTCAAGAAGGATTTCTCGGCTAGTGGAGACCGTGTGAGGTTCCTCGAGACCATAGTCCTCGTCGAGGATGCACTCGTGAGAGTGCCAGCGCCAGGCCCGAGGTCTTCGGTGCCTGTGGCGAAAGCTAAACTAGAATGGCGGCCTTGGAACAGAAAATCACTGATATCCTGGCCCTGCAGCAGGCAATAATGGCTGGTTTGTCCGCATCATCTGCCTCGATGACTGGGTCCCCAACTGCGGGGGAATCCCCCGGTTGTCAATCCAAGCTCAAAGCACCTCCAGCCTCAGGTAAGCCCTCAGCTCCAGTCGAGGTTTGTGTCCTGTTCCTCGGGCATCCGATCCTCCCTGGCCAGTTTCTGTGACTTGGACCCCAGATCCTCCGGAGGCCGCTAGCCACTCTGCCCCGGCCTTGATGTTTTGGGTCGCAGGGCCTCGGACTCGTCGTCACTGCTCGACTCTGAGTGGGAGACCGATGACGAGGTGTCCCCGGAAGCCAAGCGGCTCCGAGATATTCCCCGGACCTCATGCCCTGGCACCATTCTCCTCTGGAAGATGTGGCTTTCCACGACTTTGTCAAGGATATGGCCAGGGACCTCTCAATGCATACCAAGGTGGAGGAAGATCCGTGCACCAAGGAACTGGAGATTCTCCAGTATGAGTCTCCTCCCAAGGAGACTCTCACGCTGCCCGTGCAACTGATCCTCAAGTGACTGTTACTCAGAATGTGGGAGACGCCGGCACCTCAACATCATCTACCGCATCCGGAAGGGCTCCAGTTTCCACAAGCCCCAAGTCCCACGTAACTCCATGGTCATCGAATCGACCATGCAGAAACCTAAGAGCTAGAAGATCCACTCTTTGGTCCCTCCTAGAAGGGATTCTAGAGTCCTCAATGCCCTCTGGCACAAGTATTACCAGGGCTCCATGCTGGGTTGCAGGATTCAAGCCTATGAACTGCATATAAGCATGTTCCTAAAGGCCTTAACCCAGGAATTGTGTGAGTTTTCAGCAGGGCTTACCGGGGAACCCCTCCAGCAGTTCTCATCCCTGACCTCTGGGTTCAAGAACTGCTCTAAGTTCTTTTCCCGGGTGGCCTACGACTTTGAGTCAGTGGCCCTGGTAGCAGCGGCCGGCATCGGTGGCCGATGCCAAGCATAGTTAGTCTTTGGACCTCGAACAATGGGTCTAAGACAAGCTGCTCGATGTCTCCTGCACAGGGGAGAACCTGTTCGGCAAGACTATGGCCAATAAGGTGGCTGAGATCAAAACCGACGTGGTGACTTGACAGAGGCTCTCCAAGAAGACCTTATCTTTTCCCCATAAGAAACCATCGGTGAAAAGACCCCTGTTCCTAAGGAAAAAGGGCCCTTTTGATCAGAATCACCCCTACCAGCCCTTCTCGTGCCAGCAACAGGGTTCTCACCCCAAACGACAAAGCCACGGGGCCCAGAAGCTGAAGGCACAGAAGCCCGAGGCCCCAGCTCCCGCCTAGCCTGGGCGTAGCTTTTGACTCCCGGGGCAGGACCTCCCCTCCCCCGGGAGACCTTCACCAGCCCACAGGGGGTTGCCTGGTACTCTTTGCCCATGAGTGAGCCAGTGTCACCTCGGACCAGTGGGTACTGCAGGTGGTAAGGGAAGGATTCTCCTCCACCTACAGCAGGTACCACCCAGGTTCTTTCCAGGAGAGCCAGCGCGACCTCTCTTTCACCAGACCTTTCTGCTTACAGAGCTTGCAGGTCTGCTCAGGGACAATGCAGTGGAGCCTGTACCCAAACACCTATGGGGAAAAGGTTTCTACTCCAGATGCTTCCTTGTCCCAAAGAGAACTGGGGGCCTCAGGCCCATACTAGACTTGAGAAACTTAAACAAATTTCTGGTGAGGGAGAAGTTCACGATGCTCTCCCTTGGAGCACTGCTGCTTTACCTCCACCAGGGAGATTGGCTGTGCTCCTTGGACCTAAAGGATGCATATACTCATGTCCTGATCCACCCCTCCCACAAGCATTACCTATGGTTCATAGTGGGAGGAGGGCACTACCAGTACAGGGTACTCCCCTTTGGCCTGGCCTCCTCGCCAAGGGTCTTTACCAAATACCTGGTGGTGGTAGCTGCCTACCTGCGCCTACAAGGGGCTTTCATCTTCCCCTCCCTGGAATACTGGCTGATCAAGGGCAGTACGGCCTCAGAGGTCAGTCAGGCCCCAGAGCCCGCAACCCTCCTTCTGCAGCACCTGGGGTTCATCATCAACTACTCCAAATACACTCTCTCTCCAGCCCAAAGCATGGAATTCATCGGTGCGCAGTTGGACACATTACAGGTGAAGGCTGTCCTCTCAAGAGAGAGGGCAAAACTCATCAGGCAACTGGCAGGAGAGATACAACGCTGCCGGTCAGTACCGGCTTGTCTCCTCCTCCGCCTACTGGGCCATATGGCCTCAACGGTCCATGTCATGCCCTCAGCCCACTTACACATGTGGACAGCCCAGTGGTGCCTACGCTTGCAGGACTCAGGCCACAGGCAGGCTACAGGAGAGGGTCAGGGTTACCCCTAGCTGGCGGAGTCCTTCAACTAGTGGCAAAACGTGCACCATCTCCAGTTGGGAATGCCCTTCCAGGCACTCGCACCACAGAGAACCCTGACCATAGACACCTCTCTTCTAGGTTGGATGGCACATTGCGGAGACCGCCACATACAGGGCAGCTGGTCTCAGGGTGAATCACTCCTACAGATCAATCTACTGGAGCTCAGGGCAATCTTCTTGGCCCTACAAATGTTCTGCCACTGCCTGCGACGACAACCTGTGCTGATCCAGACGGACAACCAGGTCGCCATGTTATTAACAAGCAGGGGGTGACATGGGTTCATACTCCTGTCAGGAGGTGGTGGCCCTCCTCTCCTTCGCAGCACACAACAGCATGCTCCTGTGAGCAGTGTATCTCCTGGACCAGGACAACTGCCTAGCAGACAGGCTGAGCAGAGCCATATGATTGGCACTTAAACCCTAGAGTAATGAAGCAGCTTTTCCACTTCTGGGGCAGGCCCGTGATGGACCTATTTGCCTGTCCGGACAACACGCAGCTACCCTGCTTCTGCTCCCGTCAGCCGCTCCCGGAGAGAGTCTTCCTGATGTCTTCCTGATCTTGTGGTCTGAGACCTACTTTATGCGTTATGCGTTCCCACCGACTCCCCCTCCCCCGGTTGCCAAGACTCTTCAAGGTCCAGAGTGAAAGGGTATCAGTTATACTGATTGTCCCCAGGTGGCCCAGGCAACCTTGGGTCCCTCTGCTGCTTTCCCTGTTGGTGGCACTCCCAGTCCCAAAGGGCCGAGCCCCAGTCCTCCTGTCCCAGGAGTTGGGCTCCCTCCTGCACCCCAATCTGGGATCACTAATGCTAACAGCATAGCTGCTGAAAGGGTAGTGTTGGCCCCTTTCAATCTTCCAGGAGAAGTTGAGGAGATCCTACTGGAATCCTGAAAACCCTCCACCAGACGGGCTTATGCCTTTAAGTGGAGAAGGTTGTTTGGGATAGTGGTTACGGAACATGGGTTGGTGCACCATAGATTGCAGGTTTGATTCCCACATGTTCCTTTTTTTGGGGGGAAACTGCTAGGTACGTATGACCTAGATCGGCCATTGTTGGAAACATGATACTGGGCTTGATGGACCTTGGTCTGACCTAGTATGGCATATCTTATGTTCTTATGTTCCACCTGGTGTGCGGGAAAGGAGGAGAATCCCTTCATCTCCAGGAACAAGCAGGAATGAGTCCTCACATATGGGTACGTCGGAACCGACGGAGCCTGCGCGGGAAAGCTCCCCAGCTTCCCAGAAAGGAAGCTTTTGGGGCCTCCCACAGCGCATGCGCGCTGCCTTCCCGCCTTCCTGACCAACTCTCCTCAGTTCTTCTTTTTCCGCGGAGCCAGCAGGTCGTGTTCCTGTCACCGCTGAAGAAATTGTTATTTTAATTTGTTTCTTTGACCGCGTGTCTGCCTTCCCCGATTCCGGACTGGTACCGCCGGTCTTTTTTCATTTATTTCTTTAAAAAAAAAAAAAAAATTACTTTTTCCTCACTTGGTGTGTTTTTTCTGTGAGGCCTCTAGGCCTTCTCAGATTCTCCCTCATGGAGAAACCAGCCTCTGGTTTTAAAAAATGCACCAAGTGTACCAGTACTATTTCAGTCACAGATACCCATGAGTGGTGTCTTAAATGTTTGGGGCCTGACCATTCCATTCCGGATTGTCCATCCTGCTCTCTGATGTCCAAACGGGGCTTACAGAACAGAGCAGCTAAGTTTCATATGCTGTTTTTTACGGATACTCCAGCATCAACATCCTCCAGGTCTTCCTCTCCTGATGGATCTCAGGTAACCAAACATTCTTCAGGCAGGTCCTCAAAGGGCAAATCTCCCTCTAAGCAGCGAGAGGCCCTTGGGTTTGACCCTGAGGACCCTGCCCCAGCCAAACAACCCCGGCGGGAAGCTCCGGCTTCCAAAGCTCCTCCTATGGGGTTACAGGTAGACATCGATGGCATGGCCTCGACCGATCTCCTGTTAGACTGCTCTGGGGTACCGGCTAACACCGGTACCGACATCCAGGCAGTTGTGGCGACTATGGGTACTACGGTACAATCCATGCAGCAGGCCATACTGGCTTTCATTAATGCTGCAACGCCCTCGGTACCGCGACAATCGGTTCCGACTCCGATTCCGGTACCGATACCGGTACCCAGAGCATCTACTTCCAGTAGTATGCCGGTTCCGGTCTCCGGTTCCGGAGATTTTCTCGATACCGCTCCGATTCCCGGTACGCCCGATGTCGATACCGGTCGGTACGTGTATCGATCTCTGGAAGCAAATAGGCGGTACTTTGAATCTTCAGATGATTCTGCTGATGTCTCTTTTACTCTTCCTGAGGAGCCCTCTTCTCCAAAAAGGAGAATGTCTCCTCCAGAGGATTTGTCCTTTCAAGACTTCATTATTGAAGTAGCTAAAGGACTTTCCATATCTGTAACCTCTGAAAAGGAACCTAGAGCAAAAAAATTGGATATTTTAGGATACTCTAAGGTTCCCAAAGAGGCAGCCACCTTACCCATACATGAAATTCTTCAAGAACACATGATGGACTTGTGGGAGGCTCCTCTCACCCTATCTCCACATTCTCGACGTTTGGACACCATGTATCGGGTTCCTCCTTCTCCTGGTTTTCAAAAAACTCAGCTTCCTCACCACTCTATTGTGGTGAAGTCTGCTATGAAAAAGATAAAGAGTACCAAAAGGCACTCTTCTACCCCTCCAGGAAGAGAATGTAGGACTCTGGATGCTTTTGGTAGAAAAATCTTCCAAGCTAGCATGCTTATTGCCAGAATCAATTCATACAGCCTCTATATGGGCATGTTTTTGAAAGAGATTGCATTGAAGATACGTCATTTTCTCCCCTTTATCCCAGAGGATAAGAAGGAGGAGTTCCTTCTTTTGCTAAAGCAAACTCAAGATGTTTCAAAGTTCTGCAACAGAGCAGCCTTTGACTCTTTTGAGGGGGCCAGCAGAGCCTCTGGCATTGCCATAGCTGCTCGCAGACTTGCTTGGCTCCAGGCCTCTGATTTGGAACCCTGGGTACAAGAAGGCTTGGGCAATCTGCCCTGTACAGGTGAAAATCTGTTTGGCAAGGAGTAGCAAATCAAAGCCACTCAAATGGATGCAGAGAATGCTGCTTTAGATAGACTTTCTAAGTCTACCTCTACCCCTGCCAAGAAAAAACCTTTTAAGAAGCCTTTCTATAAAAAGACCAGATTTTCCACAAATACTGGCCAGCAATCTTCCCAAGTTCGCTTTGCTCCTAAGCGTCAGCAAGCTAAACAGGCCAGAACAAAATCTACAGGGGCTGCTACAGTCCAGCAGTCCCAACCCCCTCAGAGTTTTTGACTTGATTCTAGAGAACTTAACCTTTCTGGTTCTGCAACAACCAGAGCCTCTCACCATTCCAGGAAGGTTAACTCATTTTGCTCCCAGATGGGAACAAATCACATCAGAACAGTGGACCCTCTCTATCATCAGAGAGGGCTACAAACTACATTTCTCTAGCCTTCCTCCCCATACCATGGTGAGACAATTCAATTCTCCCCCATCTCTCCTGTACCTGTTGGGCCAGGAGGTGACCACTCTTCTCGCCCAAAAGGCAATAGAAGAGGTTCCTCTTCCTCAACAAGGGTCAGGTTTTTACTCCCCTTATTTTCTCATTCCCAAGAAAACAGGGGGGTACAGACCCATTCTGGATCTCAGAGAATTGAACAAATTCCTATACAAGGAGAAATTCAAGATGCTTTCTCTAGGCACTCTCCTTCCATACCTACAGAGTCAGGACTGGCTTTGTTCTCTAGATCTCAAGGATGCGTACACACATATACTCATCCATCCATCCCACAGAAAATTCCTACGGTTTCTGTTCCAGGGAAAACATTTCCAATACAGAGTACTTCCCTTCAGTCTAGCCTCTGCTCCAAGGGTATTTACCAAATGCATGGCAATAGTAGCTGCATTTCTACGCACTCTGGGAATCTTTGTCTTCCCATACATGGACGACTGGCTCATCCGAGCTCCATCTCAGTCCGAGGCTCAGACTTCCCTGGACCACACCAGACGCATACTGCAGTATCTGGGACTTGTCATCAATCTGCCAAAGTCTCAACTCACCCCTACTCAGTCCCTATAATTCATAGGGGCCTGGCTAGATACCACCACTGCAAGGGCCTATCTTCCTCAGGCCCGTTGCCACCGTCTAGTGCACTTGGCCTCTCAAATTCAGTCCAGAAGCCACTTGACTGCCAGGGAGATGCTACAACTGCTAGGCCACATGGCATCCACAGTTCATATGAGAGCAGCTCAATGGACTTTGTCCACCCAGTGGACCCAAGCATCAGGAGCTCTCTCAGACCAAATAGCAACCTCAAAACGTCTTTTTTGGTCTCTCCAATGGTGGATATCCACTCAAAATCTGTTGTTGGGGGCCCCCTTCCAACCCTTGTTACCCCAAGCAACTCTCACTACAGATGCCTCCCAAACAGGTTGGGGAGCTCATCTCCAAGACCTCTCCACTCAGGGCACTTGGTCTCCACAGGAGACCACCCTTCATATCAACCTTTTGGAGCTGCGAGCAATTTTCCTTGCTCTCAAGGTCTTTCATACCCTCCTCATCAACATGACAGTCCTTGTTCATACCGACAATCAAGTAGCCATGTTCTACATAAACAAACAAGGAGGGACTAGCTCTCTGTCGCTTTGCAACGAAGCTCTAAAATTGTGGGCCTTCGCCAGAGAGCATCAAATCCATCTCCTGGCAGTGTACCTCCCAGGAATCCAAAACTCTTGGGCAGACAGACTCAGTCGAGTTCTGCTTCCACACGAATGGTCCCTGCACATGGATCAGGTACTCAGAATCTTTCAGAAATGGGGAACCCCGGACATAGACCTGTTTGCAAGTCCGTGCAGTGCCAAACTTCCCCGGTTCTGTTCCAGAATCCCGTGTCAGGGAGCTCAGGCCAAGGATGCCTTCCTCCTTCATTGGGGTCAGGCCTTCCTGTATGCCTTTCCACCCATTCCTTTGATTCCCAAGACTCTATTCAAACTTCAGAGGGATCAAGGATCTATGATCCTCATAGCTCCACGCTGGCCATGCCAAGTGTGGTACCCTCTACTTCTGCATCTCTCCCAGGCACCCTCCCTGGATCTAGGAGCTGCTCCAGACCTTCTGTCTCAAGAGGAGGGGACTTTGTGGCACCCAAACCCCAAGTCCCTTCACCTCCGAGCTTGGTTACTGAAGGCCTAGACCTTCAAGACTTTAATCTTTCTCAACAGGTGAAGGATGTCCTCCATGCATCTAGGAAACCTTCCACCAGGCGTTCTTATGCTTTTAAATGGAAAAGATTTTCCATTTGGTGTGCTGAAAAAGGTCTTAACCCTCTAGCACTACCTTTGAATTCTTTACTCGAATATCTCCTGCATCTTTCCAATGCAGGACTTAAAACCAATTCTGTAAGGGTCCATTTGAGTGCTATTGCAGCATCTCTTCAGCCTATCAATGGACAACCTGTTTCCTCTCATACTCTTATTGCGAGATTCATGAGAGGCCTAACCTTAACTAAACCTCCCATTCGACCTCCTCCGGTGGCATGGGACTTAAACGTGGTTCTTGGTCAGCTTATGAAGCCACCCTTTGAACCCTTAGCCACTACCTCCTTGAAATTTCTTTCCTGGAAAGTCATTTTCCTTATTGCAATCACTTCTGCTCGCCGCATCAGTGAACTGCAGGCTTTAGTGGCTAATCCACCTTATACAAGGTTCCATCATGATAAGGTAGTCCTTAGGACAAATCCCCACTTTATGCCTAAAGTGGTCTCACCTTTTCATCTTAATCAAGAGGTATATCTACCTGTCTTTTTTCCAGCTCCTCATGCATCTAGTGCAGAGAGGAACTTACATACGTTAGATTGTAAAAGAGCTCTTGCCTTTTACATCCACAGGACACAGCAACATAGAAAGTCTTCTCAACTTTTTGTTGCTTTTGATCCTTCTCATTTAGGACTTCCAGTCTCAAAAAGAACACTGTCCAATTGGATTGCTCAGTGTATTTCTTTTGCTTACCAGAGTAAGAACCTTTCTCTGGAAGGCCATGGTCATAGCTCACAATGTGAGAGCCATGGCCACATCTATGGCTCATCTTCATTCTGTATCCATCGATCAGATCTGTCGAGCAGCCACTTGGGCTTCGGTTCATACCTTCACAGCCCATTACTGCTTAGACAAGGACTCCCGCCGGGATGCCTTGTTTGGTCAGGCTGTCCTCAGACACCTGTTCCATTCTTAAACAACTCCTGCCCACCTTCCCTGAATGGATGCCTGAGATCCATAGGAAGATGAGGAATTCTTGCAGGGGGATCTCCCCGGCATCTTAGCTAGGGAGTCCCCATATGTGAGGACTCATTCCTGCTTGTTCCTGGAGATAGCACAGTTACTTACCTGTAACAGGTGATCTCTGGGAACAGCAGGAATTAGTCCTCACAACCCACCCACCTCCCCTAGGAGTTGTATCTCTCTCTCTCTCTTTCCTTTCCTCTCTCTATTGTCTCAGCTTTAAACTCGAACTGAGGAGAGTTGGTCAGGAAGGCGGGAAGGCAGCGCGCATGCGCTGTGGGAGACCCCAAAAGCTTCCTTTCTGGGAAGCTGGGGAGCTTTCCCGCGCAGACTCCGTCGGTTCCGACGTACCCATATGTGAGGACTAATTCCTGCTGTTCCCAGAGATCATCTGTTACAGGTAAGTAACTGTGCTTTCTGCCTTGTGCAACTAATACTTCAATACTTACTGCACCTGTCACATACCGGTCTGAAATCTAACTTGGTGAGAAATGTACGCAATAGAGGGCAAGAGGTTGGTGTGCACGGTTCAGGAGAAAGACCTTGGTGTGATTATCTCTGATGATCTCAAGGTAGCAAAACAGTGCGACAAGGAGGTGGCAACAGCCAGGAGGATGTTGGGCTGCATACAAAGAGGTATTACCAGCAGAAAGGAAGAGGTACTTATGCCACTGTACAGGTCGCTGGTGAGGCCTCACTTGGAATACTGTGTTCAGTTTTGGAGACCATATCTTGCAAAGATGTAAAAAGACTGGAAACTGTTCAGAGGAAGGCGACCAAAATGATTTGGAGCCTGCGTCAGAAGCCTTATGAGAAGAGACTTGAAGACCTAAATATGTGCACTTTGGAGGAGAGGAGGGACAGGGGAGATATGATTCAGACCTTTAAATACTTAAAGAGAAACGATGAACAAACAAACCTCTTCCAAAGACGGGGAAGCTGTAAAACTAGAGTGCATAACTTGAAGCTACAAGGTGGAAAATTGAAAGGCAATGTCAGGAAATATTTTTGCACTGAAAGGGTGGTGGATGCTTGGAATGCCCTCCTGATGGAAGTGGTGGGGCAAAAACGGTGACGGAATTCAAAATGGCATGGGACAAACACAGCGGATCCCTTTACAGAAACAGGATAAAAACAAAATAAACGGAACCACCTAACTTCTCAACAAATAGGGGTGTCCTACATGGAGTGGTGGGTTCACCCCTAAACAAAGACATGGGGAGGGGTGGCCTGCACAGAGCGACAGGTGCACCTACTCTTGCCATATTGCTGGGCAGACTGGATGGACCATGCTGGTCTTTATCTGCCGTCATTTACTATGTTACTATGTGAGGGTACATCTGAGCCCGTAGCCGCTCACCACCACCCTATCAAGGGAAAATCCCTCTCAAGCCAGCCCCTAGTCTCCGAGGTCCCCTGGCACCTCCTGTTATCCAAGTCCTCTCTCCGACCTCCAACAGCAGAGTGGGACCTAAATGTGGTGCTCTCCCAGCTCATCAAACTGCCTTTCGACCTCTAGCCACTTGCTACCTGCGGTACCTCTCTTAGAAAGTGGCCTTTCTGGTGGCTCGTATGTCCACTCGAAGCGTGAGCGAACTCCAGGCCCTGGTGGCAGATCCATCATATACAAGGTTCTACAAGAACAGGGTAGTGCTCCGCACACATCAAAAATTCCTCCCGAAGGTGGTGTCTCCTATCTCCAGGAACAAGCAGGAATGTAGTCCTCACATATGGGTATTGTCGGTACCGACGGAGCCTGCGAGGGAACGCTCCCCAGCGTCCAATAGAAACGCTTTTGGGAGCATCCCTCAGCACATGCGCGCTGCCTTCCCGCCTTTCCAACTGTCCCTCTTCAGTTCTTCGTTTTCTGCAGAGCCAACAGGACCTATTTCCTGTCACCGCAGAAAATTCCGTCTTTAAAATTCTTTTTTGTGGTCGCGTTTGCCTACCGCACGACGCCTACCGGTACCACCGGTTCTTTTCTTTTCTTTTTCCAAAAAAAAAAAAAAAAACTAGACTTTGACTGTTTCTTTTCAGAAACTTTCCTATTTTGGTGCTAGATGCCATTTTGGGCATTAGGCCCCATTTTTCCAAAATCATGGAAAAGCCAACTAGTGGTTTTAAAAAATGTACTAAGTGTGGCGGTACCATTTCCGTCACTGACACCCATGATTGGTGTCTAAAATGTTTAAGACCTGATCATTCTCCAACTGAATGTCTCTCCTGCATGGGGATGACCAAAAGAGGAAGACAGAACTGGGCCGCAAAGCTCAGTACCCTCTTTTCTTCAGATGTCAGATCCATTGCATCAATATCGTCAAGGGCCTCTTCTTCCTCCCATGGATCTCAGGTAGCTAAACACAAAAGCCGGTCCTCAAAGGGTAGCTCTCCTGCTAAGCATCGAGAGGCCATTGGCATTGCTCTTGAGGGAACCACACCAGCAAAACAGCCCCGGCGGGAGGCTTCGGCTTCCAAAGCATCGATGGGGCTTCAGGATGTTCTCGAGGCCTCGACCTCGCAAGAACTACCTGTGCCATGCTCAGGGGTTCCGGCCGTTCTTACTGGTACCGACACCCAGGCATCGGCAGCATCGATAGACCAGAGATTTCTTGCTATCAAACGCAGTATCGCAGCTCTTCTCTCAGCTGCGGTACCGGTGGTCCCAAGGGCACCGGTGCCGACATCGACACCGATGACGGTACCGACACCGGTACAGACAGTACCAGCCCCGATGGTAACTCTTCCCATTCCACCTCCAGCTGGAGTGGATAAAGTGGTACCGGGTCACCTCGGTACCGACTTTGATCGGTACCGCGATCGTGCTTTACAGGAGCATCGGGGTCAGGAATACTTTGATTCCTCCGATTCCGAAGACTCTGACAATTCTGCTGGCACTACAGGGCTTCTCTTAGAAGATCCCTCTTCTCCCCAACGCAGAATGTTACCTCCAGAGGACATGTCATTTCAGGATTTCATCCGTGATATGGCTAAAGGTCTTTCAATCACAGTAGCTCCTGAAGAGGAACCCAGAGCAAAGGAATTGGAAATCCTCCAATATCCTAAAGCTCCTAAGGAGGCAGCTACTCTGCCTATCCATGAAATTCTGCATAACTTGATGCTCAGAATGTGGGAGACACCTCTGACTACTTCTCCTCACTCTAGGAGACTTGATACTGTGTATCGAGTCCCACCATGTCCTGGATTTCAGAAAACTCAGTTGCCACACCATTCAATGTTAGTGGAGTCAGCCATGCATAGGATGAAAAGTGTAAAAAGACATACATCCAATCCTCCAGACCGTGAATGCAGGACTCTGGATGCTTTTGGACGCAGAACTTTTCAAGCTTCCATGCTTTCAGCTAGGATCAGCTCATATATCCTATATATGGGAATGTTCCTCAAAGAAATCACAGGAGACTTGGAACTTATGAGCCCATTTCTCCCAGATGATAAGAGACAAGACTTTCTTACTCTGGTTAAGCATGCTCAGGATGTCTCCAAGTTTGTCAATCGTGCAGCCTTTGACTGCTTCGAATGCATCAGCAGAACGTCTGCCATTGCCATTGGTGCACGATGGATTGCCTGGCTACAGGCATCAGACTTGGAGACTTGGGTACAGGACAAGTTAGGCAACATTCCTTGCACGGGAGAGAATCTCTTTGGCAAGAACTGGCAGGAGAAGGCTAACGAATTAGATGCTGAAAATTCTACCTTAGATAGATTGTCAAAGTCTACAGCCACTCCAGCCAAAAGGAAGCCTTATAAAAAACCCGCTTTTAGCAAAAAGAGGAAGTTTTATCCTTCCTACACCCACCAGACTCAGACTCCAGGTCAGGTTGCCCAAAAGGGACAAACTAGACAACAAAAGAAACCAAAAGGCCCGAGAGCCCAACCAGCTCTCCAGGTTCAGCCCCCTCAAGGGCTTTGACTCCTTCCTAGAGAGCTTTGCCTTCCTGCCTCTGAAGGGTCCTCAACCCCCCCAATATCCCCGGCAGGTTATGCCACTTTGTCAACAGATGGCATCAGATAACAGCAGAAGATTGGACTTTGTCCATTGTAGGGGAGGGGTACAAACTTCATTTTCAAAGCTTACCCCCTCCTACAATTCTAAAGCAGTTCAATTCACAAACCTCTGCAGACAATCTGCTAGATCACGAGGTCTCCACACTTCTTGCCCAAGGGGCAACAGAAGAAGTACCCATTCTTCAACAGGGTGCAGGGTTCTACTCCCCCTATTTTCTTATTCCAAAGAAAACAGGAGGACATAGACCCATTCTAGACCTCAGAGAATTGAACAAATATCTGTTTCGAGAGAAATTCAAAATGATTTCTCTGGGAACTCTTCTGCCATACCTTCAAAGCCAGGACTGGCTTTGCTCTCTAGACTTAAAGGATGCATACACTCACATTCTTATCCATCCAGATCACAGGAAATTTATATGTTTCCTTTTCAGGGGAAGACATTTCCAGTACAGGGTTCTTCCTTTTGGTCTGGCTTCAGCACCAAGGGTATTCGCGAAATGCATGGCAGTAGTAGCTGCATTTCTACGAACACTGGGGATTTTTGTCTTCCCTTACTTAGACGACTGGCTCATCCGAGCCTCCACAGTGACAGAGGCCAGCACTGCACTGTCTCGTACAATGCGAATCCTCCAATACTTGGGATTGGTAATAAACTTCACGAAATCTCAACTAGTTCCTTCCCAATGCCTAGAATTCATAGGAGCCTCTCTGGATACCAGACAGGCAAGGGCTTTCCTTCCACAAGCCCGGTGTCTTCGCATAATGCAGTTAGCTTCCCAAGCAGCAGGCAAATCCTCCCTCACTGCTCGGGAGCTACTGCAGTTACTGGGACACATGGCATCCACAGTTCATGTAGTCCCATATGCTCGCCTCCACATGCGAGCAGCTCAGTGGACCCTCTCCACACAGTGGACACAGGCCACAGGTCATTTGTCGGACAAAATAACAATCTCTCAATGACTAATTTTGTCCCTCCAATGGTGGCAATCATTAGACCATGTCACAGCTCACAATGTGAGAGCCATGGCAGCTTCTATGGCTAATCTCCACTCTGTGTCTATTGATGACATTTGTCGAGCAGCCACCTGGGCTTTGGTACACACCTTCACAGCCTGCTACTGTCTAGATAAAGCCTCCTGTCGGGACGCCTTCTTTGGCCAAGCTGTTCTTCAAAATCTTTTTCAAACCTAAACCAACTCCTACCCACCAACCCTGGCGGGATGCCAGAGATCCATGGGAGGAAGGATTCTCACCTTCCACGGTGGCACCTTCCAGGGGATATCTCCCTGGCATCTTCAGCTAGGGAGTCCCCATATGTGAGGACTACATTCCTGCTTGTTCCTGGAGATAGCGTAGTTACTCACCTGTAACAGGTGATCTCCGGGAACAGCAGGAATTTAGTCCTCACAACCCACCCACCTCCCCTAGGAGTTGTCTCTCTCTCTCTCTCTTTGTCTCTTTCCTCTCTCTCTCTATCCTTTCACTCAGCTACAAACTTAACTGAAGAGAGACAGTTGGAAAGGCGGGAAGGCAGCGTGCATGTGCTGAGGGATGCTCCCAAAAGCGTTCCTATTGGACGCTGGGTAGTGTTGCCGCGCAGGCTCCGTCGGTACCGACGATACCCATATGTGAGGACTAAATTCCTGCTGTTCCCGGAGATCACCTGTTACAGGTGAGTAACTATGCTTTCCACCTCAGTCAAGAGGTGATCCTACCCACCTTATTTCTGCAGCTTCACGCTGGCAAGGAGGAACTAGTACTTCATGCACTAGATTGCAAACGGGCCCTGTCCTTCTACCTACAGTAGACTCAGGCCCATCAAAAAGCGCCTCAGCTTTTTGTGTCTTATGACCCCAGCAGACTGAGGCTCCCCATGACTAAGCAAACTCTGTCTACTTGGGTGGTGGACTGTATTGCCCTCACCTATGAGCGAGTGGGCCTCTCCCTCGAGCGCTGGATCACAGTGTATCACGTGAGAGCAATGGCTGTGTTGGTGGCCAACCTCTGCTCAGTGCCAGTGACGGAAATCTGCAAGGCCGCCACATGGTTTTCAATTCATACATTCGCAGCTCACTATTGCCTGGAGAGCGAGCCCCGCATGGACAGTGCCTTTGGCCAGGCAGTACTCCATAATAATCTCAGGGTGTAGGCAATTCCTGCCCTCCAACCCTTCTGTGTTCAGGCTACTGGAGTGATAGTGTCGCTGGATGCAGGCTACTGGAGTGATAGTGTCGCTGGATGCAGAGTCTCTCATTGTGGACTCACCTTCTGCAACTCATGGCTACCTGATTGGTTGCCATTGCGCTGTCGTGGTACAGTCCTCAGCAGCTTAGAGATAGGGAGTCCCATATATGAGGACTAACTTGGCTTGTTCCTGGAGAAAGCGTGTTATTCACCTTTAACAGATGTTCTCCAGGGATAGCAGGAATCTGTCTTCACAACCCTCCCTCCTCCCCTGGGAGTTGCCTCCCTATCTTGTTTTAGTGTTTACTGCTGTCCTAGCTATGTCATCTGACTGAGCAAGATGGCACCCTTGGGCAGGAAGAGGACCATGCATGCGTGGTGGCATTCCCAAAGGCTTTCTTTGAAAGCTGGGGAAATGCTCTGCACGGGCTCCGTCAGTGCTGTCACCCCATATGTGAGGACTGATTCCTGCTGTCGCTGAAGAACATCTGTTACAGGTGAGTAACTACGCTTTACTTCCTAATTTCTTCTAGCATTTGTAAGTGTTTCTGAAATTACTGAGATTTGATCTGTTAAAAATATAACTTCTTGTTGTTCAGTCCAGAAAGCCATGTCCCTGTCTCGTTGAGCTATGGTCTGAGTGATATATTTTCCGATCTGTTGAAGTTTGCGGCGCAGTACCTCTTAAGAGGTGGAAGATTAGTCTACTGGTTACCGGTGTACAAGCCAGAGTATGTATCCTTTAATGTTTCCATTTTTTGGACAGTTACCAATTGGCAGAAGTACCCTATCTCTTTGTCTACTCTATGCTTTGGGGGTTTTTTTCATGTACAGTATGCCACAAAGCATAAAATTTAGGACCCATTGACTAAAGTGTGATATGTTTTTGCATTTTAACTGCAAAAATTAACATATGATAAGTACAAAGGCTGTGTGCTGACTGCTGGGGATGTGCCCAGCATGTCCTCTGCAGAAAAGGTCTTTACCAAGATTTAAATCAGAGCTCGACAAATCCCAGGCAACAGGTTGCCATGGCGACCAGAAATCTGGACCTGGCACCTGGGATTTTCTAACCCACCTCTCCATTTTGCAAAAAAAATTGAGATCACAGGCAGCAGATACTCCTTCTGTCTGCCTGTGGGGATCCGATCTCCCATGGGCAGAACAGGAGGGGGAAGGTTGTAATCGTGGCGGGGAAGGAAGTAGGCTTCTCGCGGGGATCGCATCTCCTGTGGACAGAATAGAAGAGACCTATTCTGACTGCCCACAAGAGATCAGATCCTCATGGGCAGAACAGCAGAAAGCAGGCTGCCTGTGGGGATCCCATCTCCTGTGGGCAGAGGACAGCAGCAATTGGGGCCTGTAGAAAGAAAAAGTTAGACGAAGGGGGGGGGGGGGAGATGAGGCAGCAAACATTTAAAGGGGCAGTACATTTAAAAAAAAAGAAGGAAGAAGGATGGGGTAATAGAGGGCAAGGGGTGGGAGTGCTGAGTGCTGGGGGGTGAAGGAGATGGGGAGAGAGTCTGGAAGGGGAACAGAGTGGGGAGGGAAGCGTTCAAGGTGTTGGAGGTTAAAGGGACAAAAGGGCACACTGTGTATATGCCAAAAGTGCAGCCCCCCCAGAAAACAAACAAACAAACAAACAAACAAACAAACACACAGACACACACACAGACACACACACACACACCCCTCATCTCCGCACCACACATCCCATACCTCATCTCCGCACCACACATCCCATGCAAAGATACCCACCTCTGCAATCACAGACATAGGCTTCCCAGCTCTATAGCACCTGTACCACAGCCCTGCACCTCACCCACACAAAGGCACCCACTGCCACATCCCATACACAGACAGGCAAACCACCATTGCATCACACATGCAAACATAGACACTATCTACCTACGTACTTCTGTCTAAAGATGCCTCATACAGCCCCTGCTACTATAATAAGATACACTTTATCATCTCTCTTCAAACTCTTCTACCCTATCCAGCCATGTATGAGTTTGCAAATGGAGGAATATCAATGGAGAATTTAGACAAAAGGGGCTGGGGGGCGCGAAGAGGTCACAGACACTGGTTCCTAAGATTTTGAACTGTCTCCTAAATCTAAACTAAATTTGTCAAGACCTGCTTTAAGTACAATTGAAATTAGCATTGGCATACTTTACGTCCCCTCTTGAAGAGGCAGCAAGTGAACCTCCACTAACTGCACTAGTAACAGCACATATTACAGTACCACATGCTAACTAAATGTGCAGCCTAGGCCCATTCTCCGCCTATAATACACCCAGGTCCCATCTTATAACACAGCATGCAGTTAGTGTGCACTATTATGCCATTGCAGTAAAAGTTATCTGTGGGCATGTACTAACAGCATGCTAAAGGTTTAGCTCTTTTTAGTAAAAGGGCCCCTTTGTTACACTGAGAATACAAGGAATTTTTGTAGCCATTTGACACTTGCCATTTTGAACTGGAAAACATGTTCACCATATAGGTAATATATTCGAATGGGCTTCTTGCAGACAAAGATTGAGGCACAGGAGGAGGATACTGAGCAGGGTTGCTCAACCCAGGCCTCAGGACATGCCTAGCCAGTCAGGTTTTCAGATCACCAAAATGAATATGTATGAGAGAGATTTGCATGCACTGATGCCATTGTATGCGAATCTCTCTCATTCATATTCATTGTGGTTATCCTAAAAATCTGATTGGCTAATTGTGTCCCAAGACTGGGTTGAGAACTCCTTGATACAGAGACATGACATAAATCCCAGAGTTGGATTTATACTTTATGTGCCCATGAGTAATAGAGGGGGACCATTGAGCATTTCCCTCAACCACTCCTCCACCTCCCAGATTGCTGCTGTCTAAATCAGTGGTTCTCAACCTGTGGGTCGTGACCCCCATGGGGGTCGCCATAGGATTTAGCAGGGGTCGCCTCACTCCGCCGTTAAAACCCCCCCCAAAAAAACGCACAAGTTGCTGCCGCTGCCGAGTCCGCTTCTCGGCAGCGGCAACTCACCACCTCCTTCTTCTGCAGCCGCTGCTCCCTGTCTCTTAGGGAACCGCGGCTATGCCTGTAAAACCGTTGCAGAGCCTTCCTGCCTCTTAACGGGGTCCGTACAGCGTTGTCCCGCCTCCAAAGGAAGTTGTTTAAGTTGAGACGCATTTGATTTTATCATTGGGGGTCACCACAAGTTGACCAATGGTAAAAGGGGTCACGGTACAAAAAAGGTTGAGAACCACTGGTCTAAATTCTCCTCTCAGCCCCTCTCCTCTTCATCATGTCTCTGTACCATTGGTCTTGCAGTGCTGGTCCCACAGCAACAGTAGCAAACTGAAAGAGGAAATTCAGTGCAATCTGACAGATCCTAATATACCCTGCCCCTACTGCATGATCTTTTTATTACCATGGAAACCTGCATAAGAGGTGACATGCGCAGAGCCTGTCAGACCCTGCTCGGAATTGTTTCTTTCATCTTGCTGCTCCTGCCACAGGGCTGGTACCAGCAGATGCATGGCAGGCCTGGATGAAAGCACTTTGGCAATGGAAATGCTCTGGTGCCTCTCAAAATTTGGCACAAAAAACAGTTGTCTGTGCCAAAATCTGGGTCTGCATAAATCCAAACTGTAATTCCATAGTGTCCTGATAGACCAGTCCAGACAAATAGGTTGTGTTCCCCTACCATTAGATTGGTGGAGACAAAGAACCAATGAAAAGCCCAGGGGTTTCAATGACATCGCTTTTATGCCTCTATTTGCCTCAGCCACTAGAGGTCCTTTCAGTATTTCTTTGTAGAAAATCTGAGGAATAAGAGGAAAAGAGATTGATTAAACGCTCGTGAATGACCACCTTGAGACAGAAAAGTGACTTACTTGAGCAGGATGTGGGAGGCTCCACTAGACTGTGGTCTTTTCAGTAGCCATAGGAGGAGGGAAAATTGGTTCAGATGATAAGGGCCTGTTGAGCAGCCACAAATTGGATGGATTTGGAAGGATCTAGAAAAGTGCAGCAGCCTCACACAACCTCAGTGCCCCCTCCTCCTCTGTCCCCCTTGTTCTCTTCTGAAGATTACAGAAGACTCTGAGATCTGCCTGCCAGCCACCTCACACACAGTGCTGCACAGCCAGCTAGTGAAATAGCTTTCAGGGGAATAGAGCTGAGCCTGGCAATGATCCTCCACCTGGGGCTTTCAGGGGGTGAATATCAAGGCTTGACCTCGTCATTGTCCTTGATGAGGGCTCCTGGTTTCATCTCTTTTCAGGGTGGACTGCTAGCGACCGTTGGAGCTGTGTGTGGGTTTCCTGCTGTTTTCTGCACACATTAGTAATGTTTTTTTGCCTATTGTGTGCCTGGTGGTTGCATGGTCCTAATGTGCATTCCGCCCAAGTGGCCCCAACACACGCTCCTTCCCTGATGCCTTTAATGCACATAACGTAAAACTGCAGTTAACGTACACCTGTGGGCCAGTGCAGCCTTTGCGCGTGCTCTTGTGATACTTACCCTAACTCTGTCTTCTTCCAGGAAACGTTTGACGTGTGGCAAACGAGGGGCCTCATCCTTGGACTCTGCCCGTCCTGCATGGCAGCTTCTGAGTCACCCCGGAGGGCCTGTTTTCCCTCTGGGGGATACAGTTAGTCTGCCCTTACCTGCCTCAGGGCAAGAGGTGACTGATGGCATTATGGGTAAAGATATTCAGCTGGCTGGGGATTTTAGCGACGGTGCTGTGAGCCGCTCTTTGTCCTCGAGAGGAGTCTGTCGCAGCTATACTCCTGGTGTTGGGGAGCCTTAACTGAGAGGAGAGCTTCCATATTCCAGATTGTTCTCCCCAGAATTCTTTTCCTTTTAGCAAAAGACCTGGTCCTTCTGGCATGGTAATTCAGACCCTGCGGCCTCTGGGTGCCCCCAGATGCTATCTCATGCCGGGCAGGCTGAAAGTAGAAGCCCTGTTTGATTACCTTTTGCTTAGTTTCCCCAGCGAAGGGGGCTCACTGGAGATGGGGTGACAGCTGGGAGCTATCCAAGATGTTGGCTATGTCTCGGTTTCAGATGGCTCGGTACCGAGCTCTGATGTGGATAAGGAAGTGCTCTCATCTTCAGAAGATTATGTAGAGGCCAGTGTGACCCACCTATTCCGGAAGGAGGAGCTGGCGACTTTGATTACCAGGGTCTCCTCCATCTTGAACTTGATGGATTCTTCCGACAGGGGGCAGGAGCCAAAGGTATACACGCCCCTTCAAGGGATGTGAAAATCCACAACTGTCTTCCCGTTCCCGGAGGTGATCAAGGATATGATTCAGTTAGAGTGGGACTCTCTCAACTCCCTACCAAAAGGGTTAAGAGTGCATAAGATCTCCACTGTCCCAGAAGAGAGGAGCACGTTGGGTGTCAAGGTGGGTGCACAGGTCACAGCACTTACCAGATGGACCAACATTGCTGTGGAAGGCGGATTGGCCTTATAGGATGTTCTGGACCGCAAGGTAGATTCCTTGCTGAGGAGTAGCAGGAACCTCTTTAATCTGGCTTTGATTCAAAGTTCCCACTACTACGCTAAGGTTTGTTCGATTGGGATTTACAAATATACTACATGGTTACATGCCTATTTAACCCCTGACGAAGGCAGTGCCAAAACATGGCTGTGTCTGGTTAGGCTCCGTGTACCCCAGGATTGAGATTTAACTCTAATAAAGGACTCCTATTTGTATCAACACCATGCTCTGGACTCGTTTGTCTTCTTCTGTTACGTTTGGCGGCCAGGGATGGTGCCCTGACGATGGTGTCACAATGTTTGATTTGGCTCCGGCACTGGGCAATAGATACATCCTCCAAAGTCTGATGGGTTCAACTGGCCTTTAAGGGGAAGCTTCTGTTTGGAACTAATTTGGAGAAGATGTGAAGGACCTAGGTGAGACAAAATCCTGCTGCCTCCCAGAGGACAGGTCTAAGGGACATGTGCAGTGGGTTGGTGCCACTTTCTCATCACCCTCTGCCTGATCACCAAGGGTGCGCTGGCTGGATTCCCGGGGGTCTCAGGACTATCGTCATTACGGACTTGGAAAACCTTTCTTCCCCTCTGCTTTAGGGTCTCAGGCTTGTTCTCAGTCCTTTCATGGAGCACGTAGGCCCAGGGACTCTGACCCTCCCTGGCTGTGCAGTGAAGGCTTTGGGGACCATTCTCTTGTTCCTCTGGTTGGTGGCAGTCTTTGCCTTTTCTTTCAGGAATAGCCCGGGTTACCAGGGATTCTTGAGTGCTAGATACCATTCAGTTCAGCTGTATCCTGGAATGCAAAGAGCCAATCCCTGATGATTTTGTCATTTCCCCTTGTGGGTCTGCGATCAAAAGTCCAAGGTGGTCCACAGAGCAGCACAAGTTGCTATTCTTGAAGTCTGTGGTGCCCATCCAACCCAGACAAGTGGGGCAAGGGCAGATACTCCATCTATTTTGTGGTGCCAAAGAAGGACGGTTCCTTCCGGCCCATTCTGAACCTCAAAGGGGTCAACAAGCACTTGCGCATCTTGCACTTCTGGATGGAAACCTTGCACTCCGTGATTCAAGCAGTGGGATCTGGTGAGGCATATTTTCATATCTCGATCCAGATGGATCAGCAGTAATATCTGCATTTTGCCGTGCTTGGCTCTCACTATCAGTTTGCCACCCTCCCTTTTGGGCTATTCACTGCCCCGAGGTTGTTCTCCAAGGTCATAGTGATGGCGGTGATGGCGCTAAGGGATCTGTGTCCATCCCCCTTCTTGACGACTGGCTCATCTGAGCCTGTTCCTGTTAGAAGCGTCTTGGGTAATATCGCGAGAGATGTCTTTTTTAGAAAGCCTCGGCAGGGTGATCAATCAGGGAAAGAGTCAGCTTTTGCCTTCCCAGTCCTTGGAGTTGCTGGGAGCATGTTTTGACACTCGAATGGACAAAGATTTTCTGCCAGAGGAGGTCAGAAGACTGTTGGTTTGCCTGGTGCTGTTCTGTGCGCAGCAGACCCCCAGAGTCTGGGATTATCTTCAGCTCCTCGGACTGATAGCAGTTACCATAGAGATGGTGCTGAGGGCGCATGCTCACTGTTCTGGCGGTTCTTGTTGACTCAATGGTCCCTGAGTTCTTGGGAGTTCAAGCACAGGCTTCCACTCCTGTTGATGATGAAGACCATCCTGCGGTAGTGGTGGCAGCCCTGTCATCTGAGGCAGGGCATACCGCTGGATGATTTTTCCTGGATCCTGTTCATAATGGATTCCAGTCTCTTGGGCCGGGGAGCCCATTGCCAAGACAGTATGACCCAGGCCATTGTAACCACAGGAAAGCGGTGTGGTCCATCAACTGCCTCAAGCCGAGGACCATCATGTTGACCCTTCTGCATTTCTGGCCCCTGGTCGAGGGCTGGGCATTTCGAGTGTTTTCAGACATTGCCACAGCGGTGTCCTATGTCAATCAGCAAGGCGGCATAAGGAGCGCCAGGGTGGCTTTGGAGATGGATTTCCTGTTCGCCTCGGTAGAGAAGAACCTCCTAGTCTTCTCAGTGCAGCACAGTGACGGGTTGGACAGTGTAGAAGGAGGCTTCCTCAGCCGGCACATTCTGAATCCTGGAGAATGGGAGTTGAGTCAGGAGATGTTTTCAGTTGATTCTGCACCACTGAGGTCACCCCGAAATGGATCTGGTGGCAACCAAAGTTTGCCACTTCTTCAGTCACCACACAGAGATGGGGGTCAGAGGGCATCTATGCCCTGACCCAACCTTGGCCAAGTCAGCAACTGCTGTTCGTTTCCTCTGTGGCCCCTGGTGGGGAGTGTGATTCGGCGTATAGAGCACCACCTGGGCAGGATTGTTCTGGTAATGCTGGATTGGCTACGGAGAACATGGTTCGGAGACCTGACATGGCTCCTGCAGGCACTTCCTCTTTGGCTGCCTCTGTTTCTGAGGATATTGCGGCAGGGACCGATCATCCTGGAAGGCCCGGCTCCCTTCTCACTTATGGCATGGCTCTTGAAAGGAGACTGCTAGTGCACAAGGGCTACTCTCCAGCAGTACTCTGCTTGGTGCCCAGAGGTCTACTAAACTAGCATACATACGGCTATGGTGCCTCTTTGAGTGCTGGTGTGGCATGCTGAAGCTGGCTCCTGAGTCAGCCAAGGTGTCGTCCTTGTTGGCCTTTCTGCAGGATGGCTTAGATGAGGGCTGCTTAGCTCCCTGAAAGTTCAGTTGGCAGCTCTGGCTGTTTCCGTGGTCCAGTGGCAGGCAAGTCCTTGGCCTTACACCCAGATGTCTCACGCTTTCCTAAGGGGGTCGGCATCTGCGTCCCCCCCCCCCCTTCAGTCTGTGATCCCTCCCTGGGATCTGTATCTGGTGGTCAGGACTCTGATGGCGGCCCCTTTTAAACTGTTGAAGCGCACTACCATAAAGAATTTGGTGCTAGACTATCTTCTTGGTCACAATTTATTCCGCACAGTGCATTTCCAAGCTGAAGGCTGTGTCTTGCCAAGATCCTTATCTGTCCTTTTTGGAGAAGGCTATTTCCATTTGGCCTGTGCCTTCCTTCTTGCCTAAGGTGTTTTTTCCCTTTCACATGAACCAGGTGGTTTGTCTATTCTCCTTTCCGAAGGAGTAGTGTCGGGGAAGGGATACGGATCTTTAGAACATAAGAACATAAGACATACCGTACTGGGTCAGACCGAGGTCCATCAAGCCCAGTATCCTGTTTCCAACAGTGGCCAATCTAGGTCATACGTACCTAGCATAAAAACATAAGAACATAAGATATGCCATACTGGGTCAGACCAAGGTCCATCAAGCCCAGTATTCTGTTTCCAACAGTGGCCAATCTAGGTCATATGTACCTAGCAGTTTCCCCAAGAGACACAAGTTCCACAATGCTTGTACTGGGTCAAGCATTGATATCTTCGGTCACTTCTTAATAATGGTTTATGGACCTTTCCTCCAGGAACTTGTCCAAACCTTTTTTAAACCCAGCTACACTAACAGCCTTTACTACATCCTCCGGTAACAAATTCCAGAGTTTGATTACACGTTGAGTGAAAAAATATTTTCTTTTATTAGTCTTAAATAGTTTACCCTGTAGCTTTATTGCATGTCCCCTAGTCTTTCTATATTCTGATAACGTAAACAATTGATCTACGTTTACCCGTTCCACTCTGTTCATTAATTTATAGACTTCTATCATATCTCCCCTCAGCCGTCTCTTTTCCAGGTTAAAGAGCCCTAACCTTTTTAGCCTTTCCTCATAGGAGTATCCTTCCATCCCCTTTACCATTTTGGTGGCTCTTCTCTGAACCTTTTCTAAAATTGCTATATCCTTTTTAAGATACGGCGACCAGAATTGCACACAATATTCAAGGTGCGGTCTCACCATGGAACGATATAGAGGCATTATAATATCTTTTGTTTTATTTTCCATTCCTTTCCTTATCATACCTAGCATTCTATTTGCTCTCTTGGCTGCCGCTGCACACTGGGCTGAGGGTTTTAACATGGTATCCACAATGACGCCTAAATCTTTTTCCTGGGTGGTGGTTCCTAATGTGGAACCTTGCATCATGTAACCATAGTTTGGGTTGTTCTTCCCTAGGTGCATAACCTTGCACTTGTCCACATTAAATTTCATCTGCCATTTTGATGCCCAGTCTTCCAATTTATCAAGATCCTCTTGCAATTTTTCACAATCCTCTTGGGTTTTAACAACTTTAAATAGTTTTGTGTCATCTGCAAATTTGATAACCTCACTCGTTATTCCACTTTCCAGGTCATTTATGAATATGTCAAAAAGCAGCGGACCCAGCACAGATCCCTGGGGTACACCACTATTCACCTTTCTCCATTGGAAAAATTGGCCGTTTAGTCCTACCCTCTGCTTTCTATCTTTTAACCAGTTCCTGATCCACAATAGTACACTGCCTCCTATCCCATGACTCTTTAGTTTTGCCAAGTCTCTGATGAGGGACCTTGTCAAAGGCTTTCTGAAAGTCCAGATACACAATATCAACCGACTCACCTTTGTCCACCTGTTTATTCACTCCTTCAAAAAAACATAACAGATTAGTAAGACAAGATCTTCCTTGTCTAAAGCCATGTTGGCTGTCTCCCATTAGGTCGTGACTATCTACATGCTGAGTAATTTTATTCTTTATGATGGTTTCTACCATTTTTCCCGGTACTGACGTCAGGCTCACCGGTCTGTAGTTTCCCGGATCACCCCTGGAACCCTTTTTAAAAATTGGTGTTACATTGGCGATCCTCCAATCTTCAGGTATTAGAGATGATTTTAATGATAGTTCACAGATTACTAATAGCAGGTCTGCAATCTCATATTTCAGTTCTTTCAACACCCTTGGATGTATACCATCCGGCCCAGGTGATTTGCTACTCTTCAGTTTATCTAATAGTTGTAAGACATCTTCCCGATGTATCGATATTTCCTTCAATTCTTCCGCACCTTTAAATACCACTTCAGTCATGGGTAACATCCCTACATCTTCCTCAGTAAAGACCGAAGCAAAGAATTCATTCAGTCTCTCCGCTATCGCCTTGTCGCCTCTTAGTGGTCCTTTAACCCCTTTATCATCTAATGGACCAACTGACTCTCTCACAGGTTTTTTGCTATGAATGTACTTGAAAAAGTCTTTATTTCGCGTTTTTGCTTCCGCAGCAAGCTTCTTCTCAAATTCTCTCTTTGCCTGCCTTATCAATGCCTTGCATTTGACTTGCCAGTGCTTGTGCTGTTTCCAGGTTTCGTCATTTGGCTCTTTTTTCCATTTCCTGAAAGATGCTTTTTTGGCAACAGCCTCTCTGACCTCACCTTTAAACCATGCTGGCAGTTTTTTGGACTTCCTTCCACTTTTCTTAAAGCGTGGAATTCAGCTGGTCTGGGCTTCCAAGATAGTATTTTTCAACAACATCCAAGCTTGATGTTCGTCTTTAACCTTTGCAACTGCTCCTTATAGTTTTTTCTTAACTGTTTTCCTCATTTTATCATAGTCTCCCTTTCGAAAGTTAAAGGGTAGTACTGTGGATTTCCTTACTATCCCTCCTCCACTAATTAAATCAAACATGATCATGCTATGATCACTATTGCCAAGTGGTCCCAACACCCTTATTTCTTTCACCAGATCTGGCGTTCCACTAAGGACTAGGTCCAGTATGGCTTCCCCTTTGCCAAGTGGATATCTGGAGAGGTGCTCCTCTGGTACTTGGAGGTTACGTATCCCTTCATAAGTCCAACCATATTTTTGTAGTGTTTGTTGGCCCACGCAAGCATGAAGCGGTGGTCAAATCGACTTTGCGGTGCTGGATTAAGGAGGCTATTGCTTTGGCGTATCTGTTGCGGAACCAGACTGTTCTGGAGGGTTTGCATACCTTACTTGAGCACCAGCATCCTCATGGGTGGAGTGGAGCTTGGTAGCCCCTACAGAAATTGTCAAGCAGCAGTGTGGGCTTACTTTCCACTTTTGTCGAGCATTACCGCTTAGATGTCCAGGCGCGGACAGACACGGCCTTTGACTAAAGATTTTTGTAAGCTGCTGTGTCTTATTCCTGCCCAGTGGTGTTGTAGCTTTGGTACATCTCACTTGTCTGGACTGATCTAAGAGGATAATGTGGAAGGTGACATTTTACTTACCAGTTAATGTCCTTTCTTTGAGTCCTGATAAATCAATCCAAGGCCCATCCCAGAAACTGTATTGTTCTGTTCTTCTGCTGCAGTACCCTTGGGTCCACTATGATTTTTATACTTGGCTCTGCAGGTTCATCTTCTGCTGACAACCTTCTGTTTTTACTTTTGTGTACATAGTTCTCTACTGTTGATTGCTCATTGTTGCTCACAATTGAGGTTTTGTGAGACCTGCTGTGTATCTCCCATACGCTCTGGGACGAATACTGAAGGGATCTCTGGTGGCTTAGGCAAATAGAGGCATATGAGTGATGTCACTGAACTCTGGGCTTTTCATTGGTTCTTTGTCTCCACCAATCTGCTGGTAGGGGAACACAACCCACTTGTCTGGACTAGTCTAGCAGGATTCAAAGAAAGGACATTAACTGGTAAGTACAATGTCATCTTTGGGCCAATAATAATCTTTTCTCCAGGAAAAAACAGGAAGTCAGTCCTCACATATGGGTGACACCGGCACTGACGGAGCTCACGCGGATAATTTCCCCAGCTTTCAAAGAAAGCCTTTGGGAATGCCACCACACATGCATGGTTCCCTTCCCGCCCAAGGGTGCCATCTTATTCATCTTACTCAGTCTCCCTTTTTCCGCGGAGCCCTTCAGATATGCGTCTCGTCCATGGAAAACGTTTCTTTGTTTCAACCAGTTTATGCTCTACCGGCCCTTACCAGTCCTCTTCCCATCTCCCGAATGCCTCTGCGTTGGCCCTGGCCTCGGGGTTTTTTTCTTTTGCCTTCTTTCTCTTTTACCGCGCTTTGCACCTTTTTTAACCGCTGGCCACATCGAGGGTCTTCGACCTCGCAGGGGTCCTTTTTGCCCCAATGGCCTCCGGTTTCAAGAAATGTGATAGATGCTCCAAAAACATGTCACTCATGGACACCCATGACTGTTGTCTCAGGTGCCTAGGAGCCGACCATGACCTGTAGCTATGCTCCCTCTGTAAAAAGTCCTCCAAGGCCATCTAGAGTTGTAAGCAGAAACTGGATGATCTCTTCCATAAGGCAGCCCCGGTATCCCCAGTAGCCTCCCACTCTTCGGCCCCACAAGCTCTAGAGTCTCCAAGGGCTCCTCCCCGGGCCCAGCGACATTCTGACCAAGGGCCGCCTGAACGCGAGCGGAAGAAGAAGGCCTCGAGGACTCTGTCAGGGGTGCCAGACAAGCGTGATAGGTTAAGTGCCTGGTCTCTCCGCCCCCCTTGGCAGTTTCTGGAGTTGGAGAGGGAGCGGCCCAGTAAGGTATCTCAAACCGATATGGAGGCCTCTGGTGAAGGCACCCGGTCTTCCAAGGGTTGCCCCGGCGAGGACCTCCTCTCCTCCTTGACACCCGACCTGGTCACCCCGACATCGGTGTCACAGGGCCCCACTCCTGAGTGGGAGGCTCGAATGCTGGCCTTGGAACGCAGCATTTCTGCGTTCCTCGCTGCCCAGCAGGCGCTGATGCCTGGCCCCGCTGGCACGCACCTCAAGACCGCATGTACATCGACCTCAAGGACGCCCCGGGCTGCCGTTGTGACCCCCAAGAGCCTGAAACCTCGTGAGGATCCTCTGTGTGGATCTCGATCTCTGTCCCATTCCTCAGGCGTGACATCTTCGTGGGTGAGCGCTTCTGGCTCCAGACAAGTTTTGCTCTCAGAGACCCGGCACGGGTCATCGACCCGTCTGGAGCCGCATGACCTCGAATCCTCCACGGATTTCTCAGACTGGGAGTCCAATGGAGAGACCTCTCTTCTCCAGGACCAAGCAGGAAGTCAGTCCTCACATATGGGTGTCATCGGCGCCGATGAAGCCCCAGCGGAGCATTTCCCCAGCTTTCTATGAAAGCCTTTGGGAATGCAGGCACGCATGCACGGTTCCCTTCCCGCCTAAAGGTGCCATCTTACCTCAGTCTCTTTTTTTCCGAGAAGCCCACTGGACGTGTGTCCTGTCCTCCCGGTTAAAAGTAGATTTTTTTTCGGCGATTATCGCTATTTTTTCTCCCGGTTTGACGCCGCTTCCCCTCCCGCCGGGTTCGGTACGCCGGTATCGAGCCCGATTCTTCTTTTTCGTTTTTTGCCCTTCGTGGCTGGCATTCGCGCCCTTTTTTCCTTTTTCCCTTTTTCCCTGGAAGGCTGATCCTTTGACCTCGCGGGGACTCTTTTTTTCCCCGATGGCTTCCAGTGGTTTTAAAAAGTGTGATTGGTGTAAGAAATTAATGTCTCTCACCGACACACATGACTGCTGCCTTTGGTGCCTCTGCCCTGATCACGACCCTAAGTCGTGCGGGCCATGTGGGAAGATGTCTTCCAAGGCACTCTGAAGTCGCCAGCAGGAAAAAGACAGGCTTTTCTCGGACTCAGCCTCCGGCCGGGCCCGGACCTTGTCTGAGGCCTCGACATCTCTGGATTCCAATCCCGAGCGCCGTCGAAGCTCATCGGACAGGGGGTCCCTCGACTGGGAATGTAAGAGGAAGAAGCGGCTCGCGAGGGCGTCAGAGGAGGAGGTCCCTGGCTCCTCGAGGGCCATGTCTAAGACCCCCGACCGTCGTCCCGGGCCCGTGGAACAAGAGAAGCCTGCCAAAGTTCCTCGCGTGGAGCTGGTGTCTGCTGGACATGTAAGCACCGTAGTCCTCGAGGACTCTCCTCACAGAGAGCCGACGTCGGGCCCGGTGCCGCCGGGGCCCGAGTCAGTGGCTGCTGCGTCTCCCGAGCTGAGTCTCAGGATGACAGACTTGGAGAGCAGACTGTCTGCCTTCATGCAGTAGCAGCGGGCACTGATGGCCAGCCTGTCTGGTGCATCTGCCCCGACCACCGGGACATTGACTTCAAAGTCGACCCCGGAGACCGAGCCGATACTCGAGTCCATCATGGCTCGAAGTCGACCTCGATTGCGGTCTCCCTCGACCTCCCGTTCGGGACTGAGGGCGTCGACGCCGGTGCCTCTGGCGTCAGGGCGGGTGTTCCAGGGCCCCGCGGGGTCGAACCCTGACTCCTCCTCGGACGAGTCCGCCTAGGAGACGGAGGATGAGGAGTCTCCCGATACCTTCAAGACTCGGTGCGTCCCGTCGGACACACCGCAGTCTGAGCCCCGGAGTAGATCCCCTCCGGAGGATACTCAGTTCTCGGAGTTCGTTCGGGATATGGCCACTGCCTTGGCTATTCCGGCGGACCCCGAGGAAGAGCCTCGACCTGAGGAGCTCGAGGCGCTGCAGTATGACTCTCCTCCGAAGGAGGCCTTTACTGTCCCAGTTCCTCCGATGCTGGAACGGCTCCTCTTCCGTATGTGGGAGGCACCGGCCTCGGCGCCAGTTCTCAGCAAGTGAGTCGACGCGATCTATCGACTCAGAAAGAGCCCTGGCTTTCAAAAGGCACAGCTACCACACCATCCTATGGTTGTGGAATCGGCCATGCATCGTCTGAAGAGCCAGAAGATGCACTCCGCGGTGCCCCCTGGCAGGGAGGCCCAAAACCTCAGCGTCGGTAGAAAGTGCTTCCAGGGCTCGATGCTTGCTTGCCGTGTCCAGTCGTACCAGCTGTACATGGGCATGTACTTGCGGGACCTGGCCAAGGAGTTGGCCGGGTTCTCTGCTGGACTCTCCGGGGAACCCTTGCAGAGATTCAAGTCCTTGTCCTCGGGGATTCGGGACTGCTCGAAGTTCATGTCCCACGCCGCCTACGATAGCTTCGAGGCTTCGGCCCGAGTTGCGGCAGCCGGCATCGCGGCTCGACGCCAGGCATGGCTGCAGTCATCGGACCTCGAGCCATGGGATCAGGACAAGTTGGTCTTTGTCCCTTGCCGAGGTGAAAACCTTTTTGGCAAGCCCATGACCGAGAAGGCCGCTCAGCTCGAAACAGAGCACCTTACACGGACAAGGCTGTCTAGGAAGACCTCTGCCCCTTCTCATAAAAAGAAGGGCTCGGGTAAAAAGCCCTTTTACCCGAGGAAGGGCACTGCCTACAAACAGTACCCTCAATATCAGGCTGCCCAAGCTGCCCCCCAGGGTCAGCAAGCCAAGGGGCAGGGTAATGGGCCCCATAGGCAGAGGACCCCCAAGCCTCCGGCCCCTGCTACCTCTCAGCAGGGTGGGGGTTTTTGACTCCTTGAGCGTAGCCTCTCCTTCCCTGCTCTCCCAATCCTGCACAGGAGGTCGGCTCGCCCTCTTTGCCCACCAGTGGCCCCTCATCACCGGGGACAGTTGGGTGTTGGACATAGTCCAAAGGGGCTATGCTCTGCATTTTCACCAACTGCCTCCTTACTTTCCAGGGGAGCCTCCAAGGCCTCCCCTGCACACAGACCTTCTCCTTCGAGAGCTTCAAGGTCTGGTGGTGGACAGGGCGGTGGAGCCTGTGCCTCCCCACTTGCAAGGTCATGGATTCTACTCCAGGTATTTCCTGGTGCCCAAGAGAACCAGTGGCCTTTGACCCATTCTGGACCTCAGGAACCTCAACAAGTTCCTGGAGAAGGAGAAGTTCAAGATGCTTACTCTTGGAACACTTCTGCCCTACCTCCAGCAGCGAGATTGACTATGCTCCTTAGATCTAAAGGATGCGTACACTCACATCCTCATTCATCCAGACCACAGAAAGTACCTCAGGTTCATTGTGGGAGCAAACCATTATCAGTACAGAGTGCTGCCTTTTGGCCTCACCTCCGCCCCCAGAGTCTTCACAAAGTGCCTGACGGTGGTGGCGGCCTACCTGAGAAATCAGGGAATCTTTGTCTTCCCCTATCTGGACGACTGGCTCATCAGGGGTGAAACGTGCCAAGAGGCCAGACAAGCCACCCTCAGAACTATTGCTCTTTTTCAAAGCCTGGGGTTTGTCATAAACCTTGCAAAGTCCACTTTGCTCCCCTCCCAGAACTTGGAATTCATAGGGACAAGGCTGGACTCTACTCTGGCAAAGGCATTCTTGCCAAGGGACAGAGCCCAAAGGTTGATATCCTTGGCAAATCAGTTTCTTAGCAGGTCCTTGGTCTCCGCCAGACTCTGCCTGAGGCTGCTTGGCCACATGGCTTCGACAGTTCATGTGACCCCCAATGCCAGGCTCCATATGAGGCCTGCACAGTGGTGCCTTCGGACTCAGTGGTCACAGGCCACAGGCAGCCTCAGAGACAGGATAAGGGTGTCCAGACAATTTCTGAACTCCCTCAACTGGTGGCTACATCCACCCAACTTGCTGAAGGGAGTGCCCTTTGAGATCCCTGGGCACACGGTGGTCCTGACCACCGACGCCTCCCTGCAGGGCTGGGGAGCTCATTGTCTAGACAAGTGCACCCAGGGCCTGTGGTCTCCTTGGGTGGCGGCACAGCAGATCAATCTCCTGGAACTCAGGGCTATTCGCCTAGCTCTCAAAGCTTTCTCTCCTGCCCTGGCTCATCAATCTGTCCTTGTTCAGACAGACAACCAGGTGGCCATGTTTTATGTGAACAAACAGGGCGGGACTGGGTCCAGGCTCCTTTGTCGGGAAGCTCAAGACCTTTGTTCCTTTGCCCTAAAGCACAACATGCTCCTCAGGGCTGTGTACTTCCCAGGCCATGAGAACTACCTGGCCGACAGGTTGAGCAGGATTCTGCAGCCCCACGAGTGGCAGCTGCATCCCTTAGTAGTTCAGAAGATCTTCCTGAAATGGGGTCTCCCTTGGATAGATCTGTTTGCCAGTCCACTGAACAAACAGCTGCCTCAGTTCTGCTCCAGGCAACCGCATCCTCTGCGGATGGCAGCAGATGCTTTTCTGATTCCATGGTCTCAGGGCCTCCTGTATGCGTTTCCTCCCACGCCCTTGGTGGCCCGAACTCTCTTCAAGATCCTTCAGGACAAGGCCTCGGTCCTGCTGGTGGCTCCCAGGTGGCCGAGACAGCCTTGGTTTCCACTTCTGCTTCAACTGGCGGTGGATCCCCCACTGCCTCTGGGGTTGCAACCCGACCTGCTCTCTCAGGATCAGGGTTCCCTTCTGCACCCCAATCTCAAAACTCTCAATTTGATGGCCTGGAGGCTGCAAGGGTAGTTTTGGCTCCCTGGGGCCTACCTCAGGAAGTTGAGGAGGTTGTCCTTGCCTCTAGGAAACAGTCCATTAGAAAAACCTATGCTCTCAAATGGAGAAGGTTTTCTGTGTGGTGTCAGCTACGTACAGAGGATCCTTTCTCCTGTACTGTACCAGTAGTGCTTCAGTATTTACTCCACTTGTCCAATCATGGACTCAAGTCCAAGTCTGTTCGGGTCCACTTCTCAGCTCTAGCAGCTCACCACTCACTGGTGGAGGGACATTCTCTGTCAGGTCACCCCTTGGTGTCCTGCTTTCTCAGGGGCTTGCTTTTGCTCAAGCCTCCAATCCGTCCTCCTGCCCCTGAGTGGGAGTTGAATGTGGTCTTACAGCAACTGACTCGCCCACCTTTTGAGCCGATGGCTACTTGTCCACTACGCTTCCTATCCTGGAAGACACTCTTCTTGATAGCCCTTACCTCGGCTAGGCGAGTGAGTGAGCTTCAGTCCCTGGTCTGTGATAGGCCTTACACCAGGATTTATAGGAACAGGGTAGTCCTCAGGACTCATCCAAAGTTCCTCCCAAAAGGTTGTCTCCTCTTTTCACCTCAGTCAGGAGGTGGTTCTTCCAACATTCTTCCCTAGGCCTCATGCAAGCCAGGCTGAAGCAGTCCTGCATACCCTGGACTGTAGGAGGGCCTTATCCTTCTACCTTGATCGTACGCAGGGGCATAGGAGGGCTACTCAGCTCTTCGTATCCTTTGACCCCAATAAGTTGGGGTTGGCTGTGTCCAAGTGTACCTTGTCCATCTGGGTGGCTGACTGTATCTGCTGGGCTTAGAAGGCAGCTGACCTTCCTTTGCAGGGTAGGGTCACGGCCCATCGTGTCAGGGCAATGGCTGCCTCAGTGGCTCATCTCTGCTCTGTGCCCTTGGTAGACATCTGCAGGGCTGCAACTTGGTCTTCAAGCCAGACTTTTGCGGCCCATTACTGTCTGGAGAGGGAGTCCCATAGGGACAGTGCTTTTGGCCAAGCAGTACTCCGGAATCTCTTTGAGGTTTAGGCAACTCCTGCCCTCCTGCCCTCTGTTGGGCTACCGGTGGAGGTTGTGTCCTTGAAAAGCCTTTCTTTGCTGATGAGACTAGAGGGAGTTCTCTTGTTCAGCCTGGGTTCCTTCGTAGCCCAGAGCTAGGGAGTCACCTATATGTGAGGACTGACTTCCTGCTTGGTCCTGGAGAAAGAGTAGTTACTCACCTGTAACAGGTGTTCTCCAGGAGCAGCAGGAATCAGTCCTCACAACCCTCCCTCCTCCCCTGGGAGTTGCAGTTGTACATAGTTTATTTTTTCATTTTTGTGTGCTGTTCTTAGCTATGTCATTTGACTGAGGTAAGATGGCACCTTTAGGCGGGAAGGGAACCGCGCATGCGTGCCTGCATTCCCAAAGGCTTTCATGTAAGGACTGATTCCTGCTGCTCCTGGAGAACACCTGTTACAGGTGAGTAACTACTCTTTCTCGCTCCTCCTTCTCCTCTGCTTTCGGCATCAAAGCCCCGGGGTTGGCTGGGTTTTGGGCCTCTTGGGTTTCCGGTGACCCTGAGCGCATCCCCTTTGCCCTGAGCACTGGTTGTCGGCGCAGGTGTAGGCATGTATAGTGGATATCCCTGATAGGGGAGCCCTTTCCACTGGAAGGCAGGCTTTTTGTTGTGCTGCTTTTTCCGTGGGAGTGAGGAAGTTTTGCAAGAGAGACGGGTGCAAGTCACAAACTCCATCTCGATCTCGGCTGCCTTGTCCTCCCATGGGCTTGCCGAACAGCTGTTCACTGAGGCAGAGGATGTCCAGGAGCTTCTCCTGGACCCACTGCCCCAAGTCCGAAGACTGGAGTCACGCCTGGCGTCAGGCTCCGATGCCAGCCACTGCTACATGGGCTGAAGACTCAAACCCATCATATGCAGCGCTGGAAAGGTATTTCAAGCAGTCTGCGACCTATCTCAGGAGGGTCTGGAACCGGAGGAGGTGCTCCCCACCCAGGCCTCACGGAGGCCATCGACTAGACGGGCCTATGCCTTGAAGTGGTTGTGCATTTCATTTTCTTAGTTGTAAATTCTGCTTTGTAACCTAGTGACTGTACTTCTTGCTCTGTGTATGGCCTCCTAGGAGTTGAGAAGCATGGCAATACCAGTTGCTTGCAACGATGGCACCCCGTGGTGGTGTGTTTTTTTTTCCTTACCAGGCAATTATGAACACCAAGACTCAACATTTTGGTTTTCATTAAAAAAAAAAAATCCAAACATCATTACTTTAATACAACTACCCCAAATTATTATCAAACAGGCACCTTGTGGTTTTAATGTGAAATTTATCCTTTTAAATCTTTCAAATCGATAATGATGTCTAATGGTTAGAAATATTCTCACATTTGGTTTCACTATAGCAATCTTTTCAAACTAACACAAATGCAAACCAAATTGGGAATACATTTAGAGCAGTGGTTCTCAACCTTTTTTGTACCGTGACCCCTTATACCATTGGCCAACTTGTGGTGACCCCCAATGATAAAATCAAATGCGTCTCTCTTCCTTTACCGTTAACGCGTTGTCGCTGTAATCATTTGTTGAATTATTAATATATTATAGGCCTTTGCAATATGTTTTTATTTATAAAATGTACTTATTTAAACCACAATAATTAATCACAATAACAAGTAACAATATTTGATTTATTTGTTTTATTTTATTGTATTTATTTATGTAACAACTTTTATATACCACGCTATTTGTTATCAGTGCGGTTTACATATAACAAAGGTTGCACAGTCAGAAGACTGTTCTGTGCTTACATTGAACAGGAGTTTAAACTTGGAGCAATCATTTCAAAATTATTATGATTTTGTAGTCAAATCACTAATATGAAATAAAATTATTTTTTCTACCTTTGTTGTTTGACCAATTTATTCTCTGATCATGCTGGTCCCGATCTGAGGCTTCTGCTTTCCTGTCTTCTCTTAGCTCTCTTTCTGTGGTCTATGGTCAATCTGCCATTTCTTATCTCTTCTTTTGTTTTCTTCACTTCTTTCCATCAGCCTATTTCCAGTCCCCTTCTAGTCCAGATACCATGGCAGCCCCTCTCAGCATCCACTCCCTTCCAGTCCCATTCTCCCATCCCTTCGCATCAGCCCATTTGTAGCCCTAGCCCCCAGTTTTCTTCCAAGGCCAGCAGCTCTATCCTCCCCTTCGCACCATCAGCCTTTTCCAGTTGAAGCCCCCCAATCAGCTCACTTCCAGTGCTAGTTCCCCCTCAACCCCATTACCAGTGCTAGGCTCCCCTATTCAGCCCATTACTAATCCTACCCTCCTTTAGTCCATTACCAGTTCTAGCCTCCTCTAATCAGCCCATTTCCAGTCCTAAGCTCCCCGATCAGCCCATTTCCAATGCTAGCCCCCCATCAGTCCATTACCAGTCCCAACCCCCCCATTGATCAGTCCATTCCCAGTCCTGGCCTTCCCTAATCAACCCATTACCAGTCCTAGCCCCCCACCCGATCTTCCCATTACCAGTGCTAGCCCCCCCATTAGCCCATTATAATCCTAACCCACACTGTCTCTCCCCTCTGTCCAGCATTTATCCCCTGTCTGTCCAGTATGTCCCCCTGTCTCTCCCCTTTGTCCAGGTCAGCCCCCCTCCCTCCCTCCATCCATCCATCCATATCAGCCCCCTCCTTCCATGTCAGCCCCCCTTCATCCATCCATGTCAGCCCCCTCCCTCCCTTCCTCCATATCAGCCCCGTTGCAGGTTTCCTGCCCTCTCCTCCCCTCTCCCTATGTCTGCCTGCTACTGCTCTGTTCTTCTGCAGCCGCGATTCCCTTCTCTTAGGGAACCGCGGCTGTGCCTGTGAAGCCGTTGCTGAGCCTTTCTGTCTCTTGATGGGCTCCATGCAGCATTGTCCCGCCTGCAAAGCGTGCAGCATTGTCCCGCCTCCAAAGGAAGTTGTTTCCCAATTCCTTTGGAGGCAGGACAATGCTTCACGGAGCCCGTCGAGAGACGGGAAGGCTCCGCAATGGCTTCACAGGCACAGCCGCAGTTCCCTAAGAGACAGGGAGCCCCGGCTGCAGAAGAAGGGAGGCGGTGAGTTTGCTGCTGCCGAGAAGCGGACTTGGCAGCGGCAGCAACTTGTGCGATTTTTTTTTTTAAACTGGAGTGAGGCGACCCCTGCTAAATCCTGTGGCGACCCCCATGGGGGGTCGCGACTCACAGGTTGAGAACCGCTGATTTAGAGCTTGATTTTATAACTGGACACCAATGTGAGAAGGCCAAAAGGCACTTATTTTAAGTCTGTTTTATAAAGGCAACATAGGCACCCAGATCCAGCCTGAATAGTGTGCATTTCTGTGTATGTCTGCATACTACAGTCCGAACCTCGGCGACGGGCCCCCCCCCCCCCCCCGGAGGACACCCGGTTCTCGGACTTCGTGCGGGATATGGCCAAGGCCTTGGCATTCCCCATGGATCCCGAGGAGGAGCCTCGAGCCGAAGAGCTCGATGCCCTCCAGTATGACTCTCCCCCGAAGGAGGCCTTTACTGTACCGGTTCCTCCGATGCTGGAGCGACTTCTCTTCCGCATGTGGGAGAGCCCGGCGTCGGCGCCGGTGTTAAGCAAGCGGGTCGATTCCATTTATCGAGTCCGCAAGAGCCCCGGGTTCCAAAAGGGCACCATTCCATGGTGGTGGAATCGGCCATGCATCGACTCAAGAGTCAGAAGATGCACTCCTCAGTGCCTCCCGGCCGGGAGGCCCCCGGAACCTGGATGCCCTCGGTAGGAAGTGCTTCCAGGGCTCTATGCTTGCTTGTCGAGTCCAGACCTACCAGCTCTATATGGGCATGTATCTCCGAGACCTGGCAAAAGAAATTGCCGGGTTCTCTGCTGGTCTCTCCGAGGAACCTTTGCAGAGGTTCCAGGCCTTGTTCACTGGTATTCGAGTGTGCTCGAAGTTTATCTCTCGAGCAGCCTACGATGGCTTCGAAGCATTGGCTCGAGTAGCCGGAGCCAGCATCGGTGCCCGCTGACAGGCTTGGCTTCAGTCATCCGACCTCGAGTCATGGGTACAGGACAAGTTGGTCGATGTCCCCTGCAGAGGTGAGAACCTCTTTGGCAAGCCCATGCCTGAAAAGGCTGCACAGATCGAGACCGAGACTCTGACCAGGACTAGGCTGTCCAGAAAAACCTCTGCCCCTTCTCAGAAGAAGAAGGGCTCGGGGAAAAAGCCCTTTTACCCGAGGAAGGCGGCTGCCTATAAACAATACCCTCATTATCAGGCCTCAGCAGCTCCCCAACACGGTCAGCAGGCCAAGGGACGGGGTAATGGGTCCCGTAGGCAGCAGGCCCCCAAGCCCACAACACCGGCCCCTGCTCAGCAGGGTGGGGGTTTTTGACTCCATCAGCATAGCCTCTTCCCCTCCGCTGGTTTCTCTCAGCACAGGGGGCTGGCTGGTCCACTTTGCCCACAGGTGGTCAGCCATCACATCAGATACCTGGGTGCTTCATATAGTTCAGAAAGGCTATCTTCTACACTTTCACCAGGTACCTCCCTCCTACTTTCCAGGGGAGCCTCCAAGACTCCCTCTGCACAGGGACTTACTCCTTCAGGAGTTGGCAAGTCGTCTTCAGGAACAGGCTGTGGAACCGGTGCCCCACCACCTGAGAGGTCAGGGCTTTTATTCCAGGTACTTTCTGATACCAAAACGAACAGGAGGCCTCAGACCCATCCTGGACTTGCGAAACCTCAAGTTCCTGGCAAGGGAAAAGTTCAAGATGCTTACCCTTGGAATCCTGCTGCCCTACCTCCAGCAGGGAGACTGGCTATGCTCCTTAGATCTAAAGGATGCCTATACTCACATCCTTATTCATCCAGACCACAGACAATATCTCAGGTTTGTTGTGGGAGGAAATCATTACCAGTACCGAGTACTGCCCTTTGGCCTATCGTCCGCCCCCACGGTGTTCACCAAATGCCTAGCAGTGGTGGCGGCCTATCTAAGACTTCAAAGCCTTTTTGTATTTCCATACCTGGACGACTGGCTCATCAGAGCCCAGTCTTCCCAAGAGGTCACTCAGGCCACTCATCGCACTGTGACTCTGCTCCAGCACTTGGGATTTGTCATAAACTTCGTAAAGTCCACTTTGCTCCCCTCTCAAAATCTCGAATTCATTGGCGCAAGGTTGAACACACTTCAGGCGCGGGCCTTCCTGCCTCTAGACAGGGCACACAGGCTCATGGATCTCGCCAGCCGCTTTCGCAGCAATTCCCTGGTCTCTGCCAGGCAATTTCTGAGACTGCTCGGCCATATGGCTTCCACGGTCCATGTGACCCACAATGCCCGCCTGAACATGCGACCTGCTCAGTGGTGCCTTCGCACTCAATGGCATCAGGCCACGGGGAGCCTGGCGGACTCAGTGCAGGTATCCAACCTGCTGGTCTCTTCTCTGCGGTGGTGGCTTCATCTACCAAACCTGGTGCTGGGAGTGGATTTTCAATCTCCTCTGCCTTCTCAGGTGCTGACAACCGATGCTTCTCTCCTGGGTTGGGGAGCACATTGCCAAGGGACATGTACTCAAGGCCTCTGGACTCCTTGGGAGTCTGCTCAGCAGATAAACTTCCTGGAGCTCAGAGCCATCCGCCTAGCTCTAAGAGCCTTCTCCCACCTCACTTCTCACCAGTCTGTGCTGGTCCAGACGGACAATCAAGTTGCAATGTGTTCTACGTGAACAAACAAGGAGGCACAGGCTCCTTCCTTCTCTGTCAGGAGGCACGAAGACTGTGCTCTTGGGCCGTCCTTCACGGCATCCTCCTCAAAGCTGTCTATCTCCCAGGTCAAGAAAATTACCTGGCAGACAGGCTGAGCAGGATCCTCCAACCTCACGAGTGGAGATTGGATCCGTTGGTAGTTCAGCAGATCTTTCTCAAGTGGGGCCTCCCCACCATGGATCTATTTGCCAGTCCCCTGAACCGGCAACTTCCCAGATTCTGCTCTCGACAGCTGCATCCTCTCAGAGTAGCGGCGGATGCTTTTCTGATTCCATGGTCCACAGGCCTCTTGTATGCCTTTCCTCCCATGCCACTGGTGTCTCGGACGCTCTTCAAAGTTCTCCGAGACAGAGCCTCGATGATCCTAGTGGCTCCCCGGTGGCCGAGACAACCCTGGTTCCCGCTTCTAATGCAGCTGGCGGTGGACACTCCTCTTCCTCTGGGGTTTCAACCCGATCTCCTGTCACAGGATCAGGGGACTCTCCTACACTCCAACCTCCGGTCCCTTCATCTGATGGCCTGGCTGCTGAAAGGGTAGTCCTTGCTCCCCTCCTGCTGCCTCGAGATGTGGAAGAGGTCGTCTTGGCCTCCAGGCGGCCCTCCACCCGGAAGTCCTACGCTCTTAAGTGGCGTCGGTTCTCCGTGTGGTGTGCTCAGCAGTCTGAGAATCCCTTCTCCTGCTTGGTGGCAGTGGTCTTGCAATATTTGCTTTACCTCTCCAATCTGGGCCTTAAGTCTAACTCTGTCAGGGTCCACCTCAGTGCTCTCTCTGCGCATCACGCACCGGTGGATGGCAGGCCTCTTTCCAACCACCCTTTGGTGGCTTGTTTTCTCCGAGGCCTCCTTCTCCTTAAGCCTCCTTTGTGCCCACCAGCCCCTGAATGGGATCTGAATGTGGTCTTGCAGCGGATTACCTGTCCGCCCTTTGAACCTATGGCTACCTGCCCTCTTCGTTTTCTTTCCTGGAAAACCTTGTTCTTGGTAGCCCTTACCTCTGCTAGGCGCGTTAGTGAACTGCAGGCCCTAGTGTCTGATCCTCCTTACACTAGGTTCTACAGGAATAGGGTAGTCTTGCGGACTCACCCTAAGTTTCTTCCAAAAGTGGTTTCTCCTTTTCATCTCAACCAGGAGGTGGTTCTTCCGACCTTCTTTCCCAGGCAGCACACCAGCCGGGCTGAAATGGTCCTGCATACCCTGGACTGTAGGAGGGCCCTATCCTTCTACCTTGACCGTACGCGGGAGCATCGGAGGGCTGTTCAGCTCTTCGTTTCTTTTGACCCCAATAAGTTGGGGCTGCCTGTCTCCAAGTGTACTTTGTCCATATGGGTCGCTGACTGTATCGCCTGGGCTTATGGGGCGGCCGGCCTCTCGTTGGAGGGTCGAGTCACGGCTCATCGTGTCAGGGCGAAGGCTGCGTCAGTGGCTCATCTCCGCTCTGTTCCGTTGGCAGACATCTGCCGGGCCGCTACTTGGTCTTCAAGCCAGACTTTTGCGGCCCATTACTGCCTGGAGAGGGAGTCCCGCAGGGATAGTGCTTTCGGACAGGCAGTCCTCCACAATCTTTTTGAGGTTTAGGCAACTCCTACCCTCCGGCCCTGATGTTGGGCTACCGGTCGGGGGCATTTTCAGAGAAGATTCCTTCCTTCTGTGCTACTGAGCTAGAGGGAGCTCATTTTTCCGCTTGAGGTCTCCGGTAGCCTTAAGCTAGGGAGTCCCATATGTGAGGACTGACTTCCTGCTTGGTTCTGGAGAAAGAGTAGTTACTCACTTGTAACAGGTGTTCTCCAGGAGCAGCAGGAATCAGTTCTCACAACCCTCCCTCCTCCCCTTGGAGATGCAGTCCTATCATTTCATTTTTGCTAATTTTTTTGCTGTCTTTTAGCTATGTCATCAGACTGAGCAAGATGGCACCCTTGGGCGGGAAGGGGACCACGCATGCGCGCTGCAATTCCCAAAGGCTTTCTTTGAAAGCTGGGGAAATTGCTCCGCGAGGGCTCCATCGGCGCCGACGTCACCCATATGTGAGGACTGATTCCTGCTGCTCCTGGAGAACACCTGTTACAGGTGAGTAACTACTCTGTACGTTCCATCTTGTTATATGAGTATATACCACAGAGCAATTTTATAGAAGGCTTGTATACATGGAAAAAATATATAAAATTACCTTCTTGATCAAAATACGAGTTCTGCCACTGGGACGCATTATAAGGAAGAGGGAAGTGTGTTAATTTCTTATTAGAGCACAAGTAAAATGAAAGATTAAGGGAAGGGGGATGGGCATGATGTAGAGTGACTGAGAGTAGAAGAATAATTACACATTTGGCCAGAAAAGGAGAGCTGGGACTTTTGGGTGTGTCAGACATGTCAGTACAGATTCTTTTGCAGAGACTGGAATTTGTTTTGGTGAAGAAAAAGCCATTTTCTCTGGAAACAGCTCTTTTTTTTTCTTCTTTTCCATCAGCTGGTATTTAGAGAGTATCACACACAATACAATGTCTCCATCAGGTATCTGGAGCTGTACATTTCTCAAGCTCTGGGAAACTTCATGTGAGCTTTTCATTTGTCCCTTCTATGAACTGCTCATTTAGATTTGACCTTTATTATCTTTTTTTTGTTTGGCGGGAAGGCGGTCTGGAGTAGGGGAGTGGAAGATCACCAGCACTCTCATGTTCCTCAACTGTCAGTCTATCCTGAATCTGTTCCATCCCCACATTTTGCCTTAATGACAGCCAGGGATGGAGGGAGGACTTCACTGCATTCATGGCAAGCATATATTTCTTTATTCATTTCTCTCTTGCTTTACCCACCTCCCTCCTTGGCAGCGAGACTCGATAATAATCCTCTGGCCAAGAGATCAGGAAAATTATGGCATTTCCCTAGTACGAAAGTTCCAGGGCCAGCCCCAGACTAAAACAGTCAGTCTCAACTGGAACTGCCCTTTGTTTTTTTCTAAGTTATGGTTTCAAGCACATTAAAAAAATAATCATGGACTTCTCTACCAAGCCACTGTCAGGAGCTTTAACATAATGGAGCTTATTTTGCCAAGGTTTTTGTTATTCATCGATAGCCAGAGAAATCATTTTAGAAATAGGCCTTGCCTGTCTCTAGAACATATACATTTAACAGGTAAGAGCCACTCTGTTTGCACTAAGTCAAGACACTGTGACACATAATTTATAAAGTGAGAGGCCTTTAATCCCAGAGCTTGGGATGCCTCACAGTAAGATTTTAATTGCTTATAGGTTGAGCATTAATGTTGGAAGACAGGAAATGATTAAGAAGCAGTGATAACCATGCCCTTTTAAAGATATCATCCAGCTTCACAGTAATGCATCTACTCCATTTGACATAGATATTGCTGTATCTAAATTATTTTCATTTATATTTTGCTATCAGGCTAGTTTAAAAAATGTGTATGTGTATATAGTTTATCTATTTTAGTTTTATTTATATATCTCCAGGAACAAGCAGGAATGAGTCTTCACATATGGGTACGTTGGTACCGACGGAGCCTGCACGGGAATGCTCCCCAGCATCCAATCAGAAAGCTTTTGGGAGCATCCCTCGCGCCTGCGCGGTGACTTCCCGCCTTTCCCACTGCCTCTCCTCAGTTTTCGTTTTTCCGCGGAGCCAACAGGACGTCCTCCTGTCACCGCAGAAACTTTTTTCTTTAAAATCCTTATTTTTCTTGTTTTCTTGTGGTCGCGGCTGACTTTCCCGCCGATACCGGTACCGCCGGTGCTTTATTCTTTTCTTTTTCAAACTTAGAGAAATATTTCTCCTCAGTTTTTTGTTTTAACTTTTTTGGGCCTACCAGGCCTTTCCAACATGGAGCCTTCTTCCCCTAAGAAGTGCCTTCACTGTGGAAACTTATTTATTTATTTATTTATTTATTATTTATTTATTACAATTTCTTATATACCGCACTATTTGGTATCAGCGCGGTTTACATTATAACATAACGACCATGACAACAAACTGTTTGGTTTTACATCGAACAGGGGTCCAAACATGGATAACAGGGGTCACTATATAAATGAGATATTTACATGGTATGAGTAACTTGGATAACAGGGGTCAATTATATACATGAGATATTTACATGGCAATGAGTACAAATGAGTTTTCTTTTTAGACTCCAATTCTTGGTGTCTAACCTGTTTGGGTCCTGACCCTTTTTCCCCTGATACCTCAGGCTATATTATTGGGAGAAGACCTTCCCTTTTTCGAGTTTCCCTCGATGCCGTTTTTCCTACTGAGGTGAGGACACCGGTTTATTCTTCTCTCCAGGATCAGGTAACCCACAAACAGTCTGTTAAGACTAGCCAATTCTTGAAGGGTAAGTCTCATGCACAGCATGATGACGGCTCCGGCCTTGCCCTCAAGATCCCATTGGCAATAAAACCCCGGCGGGAGTCTTCGGGCTCCAAAGCATTCACGGGGTTTCAGGTTGTTCCTGGGGCTCACCCCTCACAGAACATACCTGAGCCGTGCCAGGGGGTGGTATCCGCTTCGAGCGGTATCGATAACCCGGCACCGGCATCGGTGTCGAGTGCTGCACTCTTCACCAGGGATCGTCATCTGGTGTCCTCGGTACCTTCGGGGCCGATCGATACGACCCAGATTGGCTTTCCTGTATCCCAGCCATGCTCGGGGTTGGTACCGGCTTCGAGTGGTACCGATACGCCGGTATCGGCATCGGTATCGAGTGTTCCACTCTTTACCTGGGATCGTCATCTGGAATCCTCGGTACCTTCGGGACCGATTGATACGACCCAGATTGACTTTCCTATACCTTCACCATGCTCGGGGTTGGTACCGGCTTCGAGCGGTACCGACACCCCGACATCGGTGCCGGTGTCGAGTGGTCCTCTCTTCACCGGGCATCGTCTTCGAACGTCCTCGGTACCTTCGGTGCCGTTCGATGAGGTTCCAATTGACTTTCATGTATCGGCATCGCTGATACCACCACCAACGTCGGTACCTTCTAGACATGCATCGATAGACTCGCTCGCTTCGATGCCGAGTCTAGAATCGATATCCAGTCTGGATGACTTGGTACCGACGCGTTTCGGAACCGATCCATATCGTTTCCGGCTACGCAGTACTGAGGATATTCGCCAAGGCTCTCTGGTTACCTCGGTACCGCTTCAGCAGCCCCCGATTGCTGCTTTGATGACATTATCGTCTCCGATACCGGTACCGGTGTCAGGGTCGATTCCTGCAGTTCCATCGGTGCCATCGATCCTTTCTATGCCTAGTTTGGAATCGATACCAGGCACTGACGATGCAGTACTAACTGCCTCAAATCAGAACTGTCAGTATCACTGTCCATCGAGCAGGATTCTTTTTCTGCACCAATCCAGTATATCTTCTGGTGCTCAAGCTGCTCCTTCAACCTCAGCTTGCCCAGGATTAGTTCCTATTGGAAATCCTTCTTTTCAGAAGTTTCTCCTTGACATGGCAACCTTTCTTGCCATTCCTATTCCTGGTTTTTCTTTTGACCAAGATCCTGCAGAAAAGGAAAATATAATGCTTCCTTTACATCATTCTTTACAGGATCTTCTTCTGAGGATATGGGAATCACCCTTAAAGGTTCCTTTGCCTTCTACAGCCATTAATGTTCTGTATCAGGTACCTCCCTCTCCAGGGTTTCAGAAAAACCAACTTCCACATCATTCCATTGTAGTGGAATCAGCATTGAGGAAGGTAAGAAGCAAGAAGAAGCATTCTTCTTATCCGCCAGGTCGTGCATCTAAAGCACTTGATGCCTTTGGACGTCAAACCTTCCAAACTTCTATGCTGGCTTCAAGAATTATTTCATATATTTTTTATATGAGTCTGACACTTCAGGAGGTCACAGAGAAATTATCTCTTTTGTCTCCTTTTTTGTCAGAACCTAAGGCCTCTGACTATTCCTTGCTTCTTAATCATAGCAGGAATATCTCTTGGTTCCTTTCTCGTGCTTCTCTAGACTCTTTTGAGTCTGTTAGCAGATCCTCTGCTATTGCCATTGGAGCACGTCGTACAGCCTGGCTGCAGGCTTCAGACTTGAACAGATGGGCACAACATATACTGAGTAATTCTCCTTGTACTGGAGAAAATCTCTTCAATAGAGAGGCTTTACGTCAGGTTGCTCATTGCTCCACTGACTTTCCTTGTTCTGGAAACCGTCCTAAGCCTTCTTTTTCCCCAGGACGTAGGAAATGTCCTACCAAACCTTCTTTCCCTAAGAAAAGAAAGTTTCACCCTTCTTCTGCCCATCCTCCAGATGATGTACCCAAGCAAGGGACATCTCATCCTCGTCTGAAGTCTCCAGACTCTAACCAGGCTAATCATAGCCAGCAACCATAGGTTCCTGTATGTTACAATCTACAGTTAACTTCTTCTTACCAGAAGTTATTCTTCAAACTCTACACTGGTTTTTCTTTTCAGTATGCTAAGCTGTTAGGATATTTTTGTCCATGGGTTACAGAATTCTCCCTTTCTTTTTATCATAAAGGGAGATTATAATTATCCCTAGATACTTTCTGTCCCCACATGGACATTTTTTCCTTCAGCTGACTTACCATATGGTACGTCACCTTCCAACTCTCTCTCTTCCAGGGGTTCCCCTGCTTGAGTTGGTACCATACTGAAACACTTCTCTTTCTTTCCAGTGTAGATTTTTTGTTATCCTTCAATGCATGCTCTGAACAACTCGTCAGACAGGGACGGGAATATCTCCGCTCCCTTTGTCTGTTTCCTCTCTGTTTTCATACAGGAGAATCCCCTCTGTTCTTTTGTTCAGTTGCTGTGCATGCAGAGGTTCCAGTGCTTACTTTAATGCTTCTTGCAAGCTACTTTCAACTATCTTGCATGATACTATTCACTACACGTTATCTTCTTCTAGCCATATCCTTACCTAGGATGTGGCAACACATCTGACTACTGTCAGTTTTATCTCATAATTCTCCTGCACAATGCTCTCTGCAATCTTCAGAGAAGCTTTCTACTATGGGCCCTTGCTATAGAGCATTGAACTTTGTCTCTGAGGGTTTTCCAAATAATAGAAAAAGCTTATATAGTCATTCCATGGCTATATAGGTTCTTTATACCCTCTTGTCTCCTATTGTGATGCAGAAGACAAGCTTTTTCTGCGTGAATGTCCAAGGAGTTCCCAATCTGGCAGGAATCTACCCCTTTTTTTCCTTACAGCTTGGCATTATTTTTTCTACTCCACTTGGACAACGCATACTCTTTTACTGTACATGATACCCCTGAGTCCCTTGGCTGGGTCATCCAGGAGTCTTAGTCTATGCGTTTTCTTGTCCTTTGGACATGTCAGAGTCCTCCAGTACTCCTGACGTGCTCTTACCAGACTGCTATTATCCTCTGTTTTTCACACAACCATACTGGTTATCCACTGAAATACATTCCTGCACCACGGAAATAGATTCTCTATATATCTTCAGGTGGTTTTCACCCCTTATTATTAGATGAATCTTTTCCCATCACATTCCCCATGTGAATGTTTTTGTGGGGTTCAGTTGCAGGCATGTATCCTCAGACTTATAGTCATGTCTGTATATGTCCTATACATACATATTTTTGTAATGTGTATGGGCATAAGCCATGCCCATCTATATCTATATCTATATATATGTATCTATACCTCTCTCTATATATATATATATCACATATCTGGATATCTATGCACATATATATAGATATCTATGTATCTCCATATATATATATATATACCCATTGGGAGATGTCCATAGGACACTAGGTATTACCTACTATCTCCCTAACTGTCTGTGCTATAAAGCTTTTACCTCCTTAAGGGGTCCAGACAGTCAACTTGCCTATTCTCATACGGCTCAGTAAGTGGGAGCGGTTATACACACAATTACTGCTGTGACGTCAACAGCTTCTATTTTTGTTATAGACCTCCCTATCCATGAAGTATCAAACTTCAATGTCTTCCTATCTCTTACCAGCTAGGAATGACAGTGTACATCTTCACTATTTCTGAGTACACTTCTGTTCTCCTTGGGAACAGGGGCTTTTTTCCATACCCCCTCTTCCCTTCCGGACTGGGCTAATTCTCCAGATCGGTCAGTCTTCTTCTTTTAGTCCTTAATGTTAATAACTCTGTACCTAAAAGAGTTTTCAGCTTTTTCCCATAAAGCTTTCCATTGAAGACCTGCCGTTCTTCTCCTGCCCCAGTTGACACCTGGGTCACCTGCCCATTCCAGATTTGGAACTTCATCCTCATTGCTGTGAAGTTACTTTGAAGATTCCGCTACTGCATCTACAGTACACTCCATCACAGTTCTTCTTCCTACAATCCATTAGGTAAGCTCTATATTGTACTAGTTCATTAAGTATTTTAATGATACTTGACATACATTCTAAAGACTCCTCTCAGTCTTTAGATTTGCTGTTCCTTGCAGCTCTTCCCTATTCAGCTCCTACCCCCCCATCCCTCAGGGGATGCCGGGGATCCAGGTTTGGAAAATGCCGTCCTGTCCAGGAATGCGCATTTTATGGGATCTCCCCTGGCACCCACAGCTAGGGAGTCTCCATATGTGAAGACTCATTCCTGCTTGTTCCTGGAGATAGCACAGTTACTTACCTGTAACAGGTGATCTCTGGGAACAGCAGGAATTAGTCTTCACAACCCACCCACCTCCCCTAGGAGTTGTATCTATCTATCTCCTTTCCTCTTTCTCTCCTTCTGTCTCAGCTAGGAAACTCAACTGAGGAGAGGCAGTGGGAAAGGCGGGAAGTCACCACGCAGGCGCGAGGGATGCTCCCAAAAGCTTTCTGATTGGATGCTGGGGAGCATTCCCGTGCAGGCTCTGATAGCGTAGTTCCTTTGCTTCCCAGAGAGATGAGCAGAAAAAACTAGTCGATTGTGCTGAATGCTTTTCTGCTTCTCTTAAAATGTACATTATGCATTATTCATTTAATCTCGCTGTAAAATGAATATCCCTTGATACCTGATGATAAGTCATCATAAGATGTTTGCAAACCGAAGCTACAAGTTGATTTTTGATTTTTTGGTTGGTTATTTATTTATTTAGCTGCATTTATATCCTGCTTTTCACCGGGTCAGAGCGGTTGGGGGATACATTTAACACGAGGGGATATGAGACACATACTTTTATGAGACACATACTTTTACTTACAGGGAACAAGGGCAATGGAGAGTTAAGTGGCTTGCCCAAGACCACAAGGAGCACCTGTGGGACTAGAAACCCCAGTCCTTCCGGCCCAAAGTTGCTGTCCTCTAGTGGGATTTGAACCACCGACCTTCCGGCCTGTGGTACCTTGCCCCAACCACTAGACCACTCCTCCCTCCTCCCTGGTTATTTCCTCTTGGAATTCTAGTTCAGTCAGAAGCAGTCTCTGTTCGGCTGTGACACTGGGCTTTCTTCTTTCATCTTCAATGTTCTCCTATTTCGCCATAGCCATTGTAGTCTTTGGCTGGGAGCCACAAATGTTTCCTTGGCTTGACTGCTAGGTGCTGCTGTTGAGTGATGGCTGAGACTTCCTCCTCTCCCAATGAACACTACTTCCTCTGCATCCCCAGCCCTGATTGGCTCATTCTACTGTCAGTGTATATAGATAGCATTTGCCTCTGATTCGGTTTAAATGCTGTTGTAAAATCAGCTTTGAATGCTATGAGATTCTTTCGGTCGGTTTGTCCATTTTTGAATCAATCAACTCAGGTTACCATTATTCTCAATTTGTTCATTAGTCACATTGACTACTGTAATGCTGCTTCTGCAGGCCTGCTGAACTTTGAATTAAAAGATTACAGTCCATCCAGAACACCGCTGTGCATATTCTATCGCATGACATAAGACAGGACCACGTAACCCTCCTGATTCAACTCTACTGGTTACCGGTTACAGAAGGTATTCAATATAAAATCATAACATTGACCCATAAGGCTGTTCATAAGAAGGCATCAGATTACCTTTCATCTCTGGTCATTCCATATTGTCCCAGTCATTCTCTGCATTCATTGCACGGCAACCATTTATGTCTACCATCCCCCGCTAGGTCATATTATGAATCTACCAGGAAACCTGCTTTTTTTCAATCTAGCCCCCTTGTTATAGAATGGCCTCCCTTTCTATCTTTGGGGGCAACAGTATGTAACAGTGGGTAGCAGTTCTATGTGACAATGGGTGGCAGTATTATGCAAACAGTGGATAAGCAATGGATAACAGTTCTATGTAACAGTGGGTAGCAATACTATGCAAACAATGGGTAGCAGTGCTATGCAACAATGGGGGCAACACTATGCAAACAATGGGTAGCAGTACTATGCAACAATGGGGGCAACACTATGCAAACAATGGGTAGCAGTACTATGCAACAATGGGGGCAACACTATGCAAACAATGGGTAGCAGTACTATGCAACAATGGGGGCAACACTATGCAAACAATGGATAACAGTTCTATGCAACAGTGGGTAGCAGCACTATGGAAACAATAAAGAATGGGTAGCAGTACTATGCAACAATGGGTGGCAACAGTGTGCAAAAACAATGGGTAGCAGATGAAGCGACAATGGGTGACAGCAGTGTGCAAACAATATGCAAACAATGGGTAGCAGTACAATGCAAGCAATGGATAATAGTTTTATGCAGTGATGGGTAGCAGTTCTATGCCCGGGAATGGGTAGCAGTACGATACAGGCAATGGGAGCAGTGCTAAGCAAGCAGAGGGTAGTGGTGCTTTGTGGGTAGTGGGTAGTAGTTCAGTGCCAGTAGTGTGTAGCAGTACAGTGCAGGCAGTGGGTAGCAAGTTCCAGGCGGGCAGTGGGGGGGAGAACACCACCAGCAGTGGGAAGCATGACGAAGGAGAGATACCTGAAGGTACCAGGGTGGAGCCTGCGAGATGGCCTGGTGTGGAGGACCGACCGAGCCCGCTCGACCCCAGGAGCACCGGAGCTCGCGCCCCGGGCATGCACCTAAGGAACGCTGAAGAATTTCAAAAGCTGGTCTTCAGCCTGATTGGCCTCGTGGTGGGGAGCAGGGAGGAGCTCACCTGCCTGCTCCCTTCCCCGATGCCGATCGGGTTGCTGCTGAGGGTGCGCCTAGGAGCGTTGAAGAATATCAAAAGCTGGTCTTCGGCCTGATTGGCCTCATGGTGGGGAGCAGGGAGGAGCTCACCTGCCTGCTCCCTTCCCCAATGCCGATCGGGTTGCTGCTGAGGGCGCGCCTAGGAGCACTGAAGAATTTCAAAAGCTGGTCTTCGGCCTGATTGGCCTCGTGGTGGGGAGCAGGATTTTGTGATATGTCGGCTTGATCACTTATAATCCAGTCATATTCAGCAGTGTGTAAAGGCTGCCATTCTGCTTTTGAAGAAGAAAATATGTTGATCTGTCTGAGCAACTACACATTCTCGTTCTTTCTGACTCAGATGTTTTCAAGCTAATAGCAATGAAAATTCAATTTTCCTTTTTTGAGTTGGATGGCCAGGGTAATGTGGATTTGCTCTGGCTTCTGACACGGTCTTTTGGTATTATGTTTGTTTAGTGTTTATAATTGTACTTCTGTCATGGAGTGGAGGAGTAGCCTAGTGCAGTGGTTCCCAAACCTGTCCTGGGGCTCCCTAGCCAGTTGGGTTTTCAGGATATCCACAATGAATATGCATGAGAGAGATTTGCATACAATGGATTTAGCAAAGGAAAATCTTGTCTCACTAATCTCTTATATTTTATTGAAGATGTGAATAAGCAGGTAGATAAAGGTGAGTCAGTTGATATAGTGTATTTGGATTTTCAGAAAGTCTTTAACAAGGTCCTTCATGAGGGACTCTTGGGGAAATTAAAAAGTCATGGGATAGGAGGCAGTGTACCGCTGTGGATTAGGAACTGGTTCAAAGAAAACAGAGGTTTAATGACCAATTTTCTCAATAGAAAAAGGTGAATAGTGGAGTATCCCAGGGATCTGAGCTGTGCCTGCTGTTTTTTTTTAAACATATTTATAAACAACCTGGAAAAGGGAATAACAAGTGAGGTGATCAAATTTGCAGATGACACAAAATTATTCAAAGTTGTTAAAACACAAGAGGATGTGAAAAATTACAAGAAAACCTTGAGAAATTGGGAGACTGAGTGTCAAAATGGCAATTTAATGTATACAATTGCAAAGTGATGGACTTAAGGAAGAACAACCCAAACTACGGTTATGTGATGCAAGTTTACTCCACATTATGAATCACTATCCAGGCAAAGGATCGAGACGTCATCGTGGATAATACATTTAAACTCTGCTCAGTATGGAGCAGCGGCCAAGAAAGCAAATAGAATACTAGGAATCATAAGAAAAAGAATGGAGAATAAAACCAAAGATGATATAATGCCTCTATATCGCTCCTTGAATGTTGGTGCAGTCGCTCCTTCAATATTGTGTGCAGTTCTGTCTTCCATACCTAAAACAGGATATAGCAGAATTAGAAAAGATATAGAGAAGAGCGACAAGAATGATAAAGGGGATGGAAGGATACCCCTACGAGGAAAGGCTTTAAAAGGTTTGATTTTATTTATTAAAATTTGCTATACCACCCTTCATGGTATGGCAAGGCAGTTCACAATAAAAGAACCCAAGAGAGGCTAAGGGAGAGGAAAGGAAATTCATAACATAAAATGGAAAAGAGTCAGTCGCATTCACACTAGGGAAAGAAGAGAGAAATAGACCAGGTAGATGTCATCTACGGGCTGTTGGTATATCACGTGGTGAGTTTGGGCTCTTCAGCTTGGAAAATAGATAGCTGAGGGAAGATATGATAGTGGTCTATAAAATGAGTAGAGTGGAATGGGTAAATGTAGATTAGTTGTTTACTCTTGTCAAAAAGTAGAAAGACTAGGGGACGCGCAGTGAAGCTACAATGTAGCACATTTAAAACTAATCGTAGAAAAGATTTTTTCCCTCAACATATAATCAAACTCTGGAATTTGTTGCTGGAGGATATACTAAAAGTTTTTAGTGTGGTGTTAAGTGCCGTCAAGTCCGGATCAACTCAAGGCGACCCTCTGGATAGTGGCCCTAAACTTTGTTCTGTCTTCAGTCAGGCAGCTCATTGTTGTCAGAGTGGTATCCATAGTTGCTGTTATTGTATCCATCCACCTCATTACTTGCCTTCCTTTTTTGCATCGACCTTCTAACTTACCAAGCATGATGTCTTTCTCTAATGATCTCTCTCTTTGCATGATGTGTCCAAAGTATGAGAGTCTAAGTCTTGTCATCTGAGCTTCTAAGGAAAGCTTAGGTTTGATCTCCTCTAGTACTGACTGGTTTGTTCTTTGGCCAGTCCATGGTATACACAGTATTCGTCGCCAGCACCATAAATCAAAGGCATCAATTTTCTTTCTGTCTATCTTTTTCACATTCCAACTTTTGTATCCATATGACACTATTGAAAATACCATGGCTTGAACAAGTCGAATCTTTGTACAGAGAGAGACATCTCTGCTCTTGAGAATCTTGTCTAGGTCTTTCATAGCCATTCTGCCAAGAGCAATGCGTCATCTGATTTCTTGACTGCTTGTTATTTCTTTATTGGTAGTTGATCCAAGTAGGTTAAAATTGTTCACTATTTCAATTTCTTCTCCATGAATGATGAACTTATTGATTTTGCCAGTTGTCAGGATCTTTGTCTTCTTTGCATTAAGGTGCAGACCCATTTTAAGACTGTTCCTTGATCTTTAGAAGCAAATATTTCAGATCATCTTTCTTTCAGCCAGTAATGTGGTGGTATCAGCATAACGAAGGTTGTTGATGAGTCTTCCTCCAATCTTCACATCTCTGTTGTCTTCATAGAGTCCTACTTCTCTGATGATTTGTTCTGCATATAAATTAAACAGGTAGGGGGAAAGTATACATCCTTGTTGTGCATCTCTGCTGATTTTAAACCATTCTGTTTCTCCTTGTTCCATATGAACTGTTGCTTCTCGATCAATGTAAAGGTTGTGCAAGAGAACGGTCAGGTATTTTGGTATACCCATGCTTCTTAATGTGACCCAGAGTTTCTCATGGTTTACACAGTCAGAAGCCTTGCTGTAGTCGATAAAGCACATATAGATATACTTTTGGTGTTTTTTTTTGTTTTTTCAAGGATCCATCTCACTTCCGCGATGATATCCCTCACCCTTTCCTGAACCCTGCTTGCACTTCAGGCTCATTCCAGATATGGTTGCAGTCTCTGCTTGAGTAGAACCTTGCTGGCATGTGGGATCAGAGCGACTGTGTGATGATTTGCACAGTCAGTCGGATCACCTTTCTTCAGTAGTGGTATAAGCACAGATCTTTTCCAATCAGTTGGCCATGATGTTGTCTTCCACATTTCCTTGCCAAGCCTCATATGTATGTTAACAGCTGCATCCAGTTGCTGTAATACTTCAGTGATAATATCTTCAATGCCCAGTGCTTTGTTCTTTGATAAGGCTTTCAATGCTGCTTCAACTTCGTCTTTCATCACCAATGGCTCCTGATCATAAGGTACAGGTCGAAACGGCTGTTGGTCTACTTGATCTTCATCATATGATGATTCTGTATATTATTTCCACCTTTTCTTGATCTTCTCAGCATCGTTCAACGTGGATCCTTTAGCATCTTGTAACATTCAAATTCAAGGCTGGAATTTTTTCTTTAACTCTCTCGTAGCTTTAGGAAAGTCAATCTTATTCTTCCTCTAATAGTTTCTGCTTCTATTTCCTTGCATGTGTTATTGTAGTACTTCTCCTTGTCTTGCTGCACATTGGAAGTCTCTGTTGAGTTCTGCGATTGTCTCTCTTTCTCCTCTGGCTTTAGCGTCTCTGTGTTTCTGGGCAATTTTCAGAATTTCTTCGGTTATCCATTTTGGTCATTTTTGCTTTTTTACCTTTTGTAGAGACTTCTCACTTTCTTCCAACACAACTTTCTTGATGAAGCCCCATAACTCTTCTGGAGCTCTGTCATTTGTATCTAACGCAGCAAATCGGTTTTGCAGGCAGTCTTTAAATTTCTGTGGTATATTCTCAAGGTCATATTTTGCTACATTCATAAGTGGCTTGCTCCTTTTCAACTTTAGCTTGCATACTAGTAGTTGGTGATCTTTACCACAGTGTGGTGAGGAAACCACTGCTGAACCTAGAAATACACAGGAAAATGAGTCCTGTCACTTTAAGGCAGAATGTATCAAGGGTTTCCCTAGTAACCAAGAGTCTGTGACTCAGAGAATAGTCATCCCTAAGCCCCGCCCACAGCAGCAGTCAGGGAGAAGCTTGACCCTAGTCACATGTGCTGGGAGCAAGGTGTGGCTCAGGAGGAAGGAAAGTTTAAAAAGCTGATATGCAGTAACACAGATAGAAGAGGAATGAGAAGTGGTAAGAAGGTGCCACTCTTGAGACGGAGAAGCAGCAAGGGAAGAGAAGGACAAGGAGAAAGACAAGGAGCATGGAGAGCAAGTGAGAGAGTGCTTGCAGAGCATGAAAGGCAGAGTGTAAGAAACACTGGAAGCCGAAGAGAGAAGCTTGATGAGAGATTGCCAAGCACAACTGAGGGAGCAAGGAACGAGAGGCTGGTGCAAGCAAACGAAGGTGCTGCAGCTAAGAGACAGCATGACTGGCTTGCAGAGCAGAGAGAGTTTCTAAATACCTCAGAATCAAGGCAAGTGTGTCCTTCTCAATTCCTAGACAAGAAATGCCCACGAGAATTAGCTATAGAAGGGAAAGCTAATTCTAGTTATAGACAAAGTACCAGGATAAAGGGAGACAGTTTATCCAAGCACCAAGTTGCTCACTTAACAGAAGAGCTACTGCAAAAGCAGGCTCTACTTAAGAAGTTAAATGAACTAATAGAGAAAGAAAATAGACAGCTCTCTGTTCAGTTACCTTTTGATGTAAGTGAGAGAGATAGTGTAGAGGAAATGGACATAACAAGTGGGGAGAACAGTACCATGGATTTACAATGTGCTATATGTCAGGTCTCTGATGTGGAAGAGTCCTAGAGAGGAATTGTATGTGTGCCGTGCTTAGGAAGCAGCCTAATTCTGAAGACGTCACAACTGAAAGAAACAGCTGAGTTCAACTGATAAGGTTGAGAGCTGGATGTAAATGTTCAAGGGACATTTAAAAGTTTATTTTGCTGCCAGAAGTTTGTTCCTGCAAAGGAGAAAACCTTTAAGAGTTTAAAAGTTTTTGGAAAGTGACAAATTTTGATTTACAAGCAAAATTGTGCCTGTTTCTTTGAAGTTTGGAATATAAAGCAAAGTTATTCCTGGTTTCTTTTTGAAGCTGTACTGTGGATTAAAAACCTCCTTTATATAATTTACCCCTCGCGTCCTGTGTATGAAGGAACCCCTGAATACATTGAATACAATTCTCTGTCTTACGCCTGAACCCTTGAGTCACAACTCCTTGCTTTAATATAGGACTACAATTCCCAGCAGCCCTCCTGGCAGCCATTTTGAGGGAATCTTATTTTAAAGCCAAAAGGCGACCTCACCTGCTACCAGTTACCTACCTGGCCAGGCGGGGGCGACAACAGTCAACTCCAGGTTTTGTCTTCATTGATGTTGTAGAGCTTTTCCATCGTTGACTTCCACAGATGTAGTCAGTTTGATTTTTGTACAATTCATTAGTTGAAGTCCATGTGTACAGTCACCCCTTGTGTTGCTAGAAGAAGGTGTTTAAGACAAATAGATCATTGGTCTTGCAAAATTCTATCAGTCTTTCTCCAGCTCCATTTCTGTTGCCAAGTCCATATTTTCCAACCACTTTGCCGCCTTCTTTGTTGCCAACTTTTGCATTCAGTCACCCATGACTATCAGGATATCTTGTCTGCCTGTTCTGTCAATTTCAGCTTATACTTGTTCATAGAACTCATCAACTTCATCCTCTTCTGCAGCTGTTGTTGGAGCATATACTTGAATTATAGTTGTGTTGATGGGCATTCCTCGTAGACAAATAGAAATTAAGCATTCACTGATTGTATTGTATTTCATTACAGTTCTTTCAAGTTTCTTCTTATTTATAAATGCAATACCATTTCTTCTTTGTCTTTCATTTCCAACATAGTATACTATGTGATCATCAGATGCAGAGCGCTCAATGCCAGTCCATTTCAGATCACTGACACCCAACAGATTGAGTTGTACACATTCCATTTCATTCTTGACCATCTCCAGCTTCTTTTGGTTCATGCTTCGTACATTCCATGTTCCAATATATGACATCTTTTCAGCTTCTGACTCTCATTTCATATGCAGCTACATCAGCAGTCAGACATCCCGAGGGCTTTGATCCAGTCACATCAGACATTGGGTTTTCGTGGCAAGATATGGAAGTAGATTGCCAGGCCTTTCTTCCGTGCAGGAAATTCTAGTGTTTCCATCGTCACAGTTATGTGATCCTCTGCCACCAACACCGTCCCATTCTGCTGATGCCCAGATGGGTGGTTTGTCTTGGTCTGGCACCTCAGCTGAGACCTGTCCATCTTGGGAGACCCTGCCAGTAGTTAAGCTACCCAATCGCTTAGCCCTCAGCATCACTGAAGCACACAAAATGCAAACCAAGTGTAGCTGTTAGTGTAGCTGGGTTTAAAAGAGGTTTGGACAAATTCCTGAAAAGACCTTAAACCATTAAAGTGGAATGGGGAAATCCACTGCTTAGCCTTAGGGTAAGCAACATGAAATCTATCTGCTTTCTGGGAACCTTACAAGTACGTTGGCTCTGGATTGGCCACTAGTGGAAACAGGATACTGGGCTCGATGTACCTTTTGTTTGGCCCAGTATGGCATATCCTATGCTCTTATGTATCAGAGATTATTACATATCAGTTGGCCAATCTGAATAGACCTTTTCGATTTTGCAGGCAGTCTTTAAATTCCAGTGGCATGTTATCAAGGTCATATTTTCGTACATTCATGAGTGGCTTGATCTTTTTCAGTTTTACCTTGAGTTTGCATACTAGTAGTTGATATGTATAGCAGTTAGCTACAGATTTTGTCTTTGTTGATGATGTTGACCTTTTCCCTCATTGCCTTCCACATATGTAGTCAATTTGATTTTTGTACAATCCATTGGGTGATGTCCATGTGTACAGTCGCCACTTGTGTTGCTGGAAGAAGGTGTTTGAGATGAATAGTTAGTCTTTCTCCAGCTTCATTTCGGTTGCCAAGTTCATACTTTCTAATCACTTTACCTTCTTCTTTGTTGCCAACTTTTGTGTTCCAGTCACCCATGACTAGCAGGATATCCTGTTTGCATGTCCTGTCAATTTCAGCTTGTTCATAGAACTGATCAACTTCTTCCTCTTTTGCAGCTGTTGTTGGGGCATAGACCTGAATAATAGTTGCATTGATAGGCATTCCTCATAGACGAATAGAAATTCAATGTTCACTGATAGCATTGTATTTCATTACAGTTCTTGCAGGTTTCTTCTTAGGGCAGTATATCAAGTGCTTAAAACCATAATTCTAAATACAACACCATTTCTTATTTGTCTTTCATTTTTATCAAAGTATACCATATAAACTTCAGATGCAAAGTGCCCGATGCCAGTCCATTTCAGTTTGCTGACACCCAAAAGATCGAGTTGTACACGCTCCATTTAATTTTTGACCACCTCCAATTTCCCTAGGTTCATGCTTCATACTCTCCATTTCCCAATATGTAATACATCTTTGCAGCTTCTGACTCATTTCATGTGCAGCTTCATCAGCAGTCTAATGTCTCGAGAGCTTTGATCCAACCACATCATAAATGCTGGCTTTATTCTGAAAAATCTTAGGTCCTCCCCAGTAGTCAGTTGAGTGCCTTCTGACTTGAGGGTCTCATCTTCCAGCACTATAGTGCATTTTGTTTTGCATTGGGTTTTCATGGTAAGATACAGAAATAGATTGCCAGGCCTTTCTTTCAAATATGGTAGTGGTCAAAAAACTCACACAGAGCGCACACTGTCAAACCAAAAAGAGACTCTGTATATGACACATGAAAGTAAAGATGTATCGAACTCAAAACTTAATGCATTCAGTAGAGGGTACAAAAAAGCTGTTTCAAGCATATATTGAAAGCAACAAAAAGGTCTCAGACTTTAACGGGCAAACCATATACTCCAGGCAACATTCGCCGTTAGAGCACAGCAAAGCCCTTCTTGCATCAACGACCTTAGATATTATGTTGCTATAAGAATAGCTATCACTAACTCCTTTAGCATAAACTGTAGCAATGGTTTTCTTAATGAATTGATATAGGAGAGTGAATAGCGTAACTTAGCTGAGAAAGTACTGCTTGAAATGCTGCTTTGCCATCATCTCATCCCCGCTTCAGCCCCAACGCTCTCAATCGCGCTGTTATTGCGTTTCACCCGAGCAGGTTTCTTCAGGGGGTGACTGGCAGAGGATGGCGAGAACACTAGACAATAAAACACAAGAATGCATCAGTTTGTGAAAGGCACATACTTTCCTTATTGTGCTGTAAGAAGACATCCAGTATGGAGAGGAAGATAAAACACATTGCTTACGGCAGAGTACAAAAATCCAAGCGTAACTAACTGCTGCTAGACGCCGCGCATGCGAACTGCACATTTATAGCCCCTACTGATTGATCAATTAGAGGGCCAATAAAAAACTACACACAAGCTTCCCATTCAACCCGTGCGTTGAGGCCATATGGGGAAACCGAACCAACCCGATGTATCCAGCGTTGTTCAAACCAAGACAGAGTACAGTCTCTAGTTTTTCCATGTTGTGCAGAATCGACTGTGTCTAAGCAGAAACATTGTAGTTCTTGAAACGTGTGTTGAAGGCTAAGGCAATGTTCCACAATTGGAGCTTCACGGCGTTGACACTTGAGCCTACTCTTGTGCTCATTCATCCGAACTTTAAACATGCGAGTGGTTTTACCGATGTAGGCAAGCCCACATGGGCATTGGATGCAGTATATCACAAATATGGAGGTACATGAAGTGTAGTGTCGAAGCCGAAAGATTTTGCCTCGGTAATGAAACTCACTCAACTCTTTAGTGATATCGCAGATATTACATTCGCCACACTTTACGTGGCCAACTTGCACAGGATGAGTTGAAGACAGAAGAGGACGAAGTACTGCGGGGCTAAGCAGTTCTTTAAAATTTCTATTCCGCTGCCACACGCAGCGCACCTCCTTAGTTTCTAAACCAGGGATGCTATGGAGCACATTTGCATGCCGTCGAATAATCCGTTTTAGCTGAGAGCTAAAAGGAGAAAATTTTGTGATCAAGTTAACCGAGGAGTCAGCATCCGATGGATCCGCTGATGGTCTACGAGGGCACAAGAGCAAATCCCGATTGATGTACAGTGCTCGTTTATAGGCCCGGTCCACTACATCTCGAGGATAGCCTCTATCAATAAAATTCTTTTTCAACACACACGATTGGGCTTTAAACATTTGGACATGAGTACAATTGCGCCGAAACCGCACAAACTGTGAGAATGGTAAACTATTCTTTAGAGAGTCAGGATGAGCACTCTTATAATGAAGAAACGTGTTGCGATCAGTCTCTTTCCGATGTACCGAGGTCAACCAGCCTGTGGGAGGCACCTGCTTCGGTTCCCATTGTGAGTAAACGCCTCGATGTCAGGTAAAGGATCCAGTGTGGCCCGGGGTTCCGAAATACCCAACTTCCTTATCGTCCCTCCAGTCTAGTCCCAAACATCCGGGTCTTGCATCTCTTCTAGCAGCTTTGGAGACTGAGTACGTCATCTTTTTGATGATGCTGGTATAAATAGCTGAGGGACCGCCTTCCTTCTCCAGTATCTCAGTCTCCAAGCAGCTAGGAATAGTGAGCCCAGATGTTTAGGACTCACTTCAGGGACAATTAAGGAGTTTAGTTCAATTTAGTTGCATTTTTTTATTTTTCCTTGGGGATAATTTTACATTGGGCCTCAGATCCACTGATTTTAGGGGATTTGAGGAAGGTTGAAAAGGGCCTGCCCTCCCTTCCCCCTTCCCTCCCCCCTCTCCTTTACCTGCCGTTGTCTGGAGGGCTGAAGAGAACCCGTTGCAGGGGGAAGACTCCGGCTCCCGAACCCACGATTTATGGTGAGGAACCGGTAGCAAGACGCAAGCAGCAGTAGTGCCAGAAGACAAATTCACTGCAGCAGCCCGTTTCAGCTGTTCGCTCCTCCACGATGTGGAAGCCACGGTTACTGGCTAAGCACGTGTAGAGAGAGCAAGGCAGGAGCGCCAGAAGAGTGGTGTGGCACCTGGGGCTACTCGGCTGAGGTAAGGGGAATACCACAGTGTGCTTTGGGCGGGCCCGGGCTCGCAGTGTTTTCAGCGGTCGCGGAGGGCGGCAGGCCCAACCGCGTGTTTCCCGAGCGGGAAAGACAATGGCGGCTCAGTTTCTGTTGAGGGGCCAGGGGAACTCAGGAAGCTTCGTTTTCGGCCGATTTTGGTCAGATGTTGCAAGGGGGGTTTCCCTCTGCTGATTTAGGTAGTTAATTTGGATATTAAAAAAAAAAAAAAGCCCCGAGTTGGACAGAGCGGGGCTGAGGGCTATTGCAGTTGTTAACAGTGCTGGAACATACAGATAGGGTTTGCCTCAAAATGCCCTGTAAACCTCTCTGCATGGTCTGCGGGGCGAAGAGGGGTTCACTGTCAGAGGCAGGGCTCTGCAGGGAATGCGTTCAGGAGACATCTACTCTGGATCAGGAGGTCAATGCTGGGAGCCAAAGAAGGAACCTCTGCTGCTGGACAGGAGTCTGTTTCTCCTATATTGAGCTCGCTAGAGCCTGTGGCAAGACCAGCTTCAGTACCCGATCTTGAAGAAAAAGATGCCTACAGCATGGCATTATCTGCAGGTATTGGGTACCATGGCGGCGGTGATCGACATGGTGCAGTGGGCGAGAGCTCACATGAGGCCATTGCAGAGAGCGCTGCTTCGAAGATGGTCACACCAGTCGGATTCGCTGTCTCGGAGGCTCCCCTGTTCGCTGGAGACGCGCAGGGCGTTGCAGTGGTGGTTATGCCCAGGAAATCTGGAAAAGGAAGTGCCATTGGAACCACCGTCTTGGGTTCCACTGACAACGGATGCCAGTCTCTTGGGCTGGGGAGCGCACTGCGAGGGCCATTTCACCCAGGGGGTTTGGTCTCCAGAAGAGCAGAAGTGGTCCATCAATACGTTGGAGTTGAGAGCGGTGACTCTGGTATTGAGAGAGTTTCATCCTGTCCTGGGTGAAAAAGCGGTGCGTGTGTTCTCCGACAATGCGACTGCGGTAGCTTACATCAACCGTCAAGGGGGCACCAGCAGTGTTGCTGCGGAGGCGGATCGACTCTTGTTGTGGGCCGAAATGAATCTGGTGGCCTTGTCGGCGGCGCATGTGGCAGGAGTGGACAATGTGGAAGCCGATTTTTTGAGTCGGGTCAAAGTAGACCCGGGGGAGTGGGTGCTCCATCCTGAAGTGTTCGACTTGTTGGTTCGTCGATGGGGGACTCTGGTAATGGATTTAGTGGCATTGTACAAGTCGGCAAAAAGCAGCAGATTCTTCAGCAGACGGCGCGAGAGAATGTCGGAAGGTCTTGACGCTCTAATTCAAGAATGGCCAGAAGATCATCTGCTATACGTGTTTCCTCCTTGGGCATTGATCGGTCACATGCTGCAGAGAATAGAGGTTCACAGGGGACGAGTAATCTTGATAGTGTCAGACTGGCCATGGAGACCTTGGTATGAAGATCTGGTGAGGCTATTGGTAGACCGACCGTGGCGGCTGCCGGTGCGAAGAGACCTGTTGATGCAGGGGCCTCTGCCCATGCCGCAGGTAGGTCAGTTCTCGCTTACGGCTTGGCTCTTGAAAGGGCGCATCTGAGAGCGCAAGGTTATTCCCCAAAGGTGATTGCAACTCTGCTTCAGGCTAGGAGAAGGTCCACTTCACTGGCATATGTTTGCATCTGGCGTATTTTTGAGGCATAGTGTGAGGAACGACAGCTGCAGGCATTCTGTTCGTCGGTGCCTCAAATTTTGGCTTTCCTGCAGGAAGGTTTTGAGAAAGGTTTGGCGGCAGCTTCCTTACGAGTGCAGGTGGCAGCGCTCTCCTGTTACAGAGGTGCGGTTCAAGGGGAGGCGCTGGGAACTCTTCCAGATGTTAAGCGTTTTTTGAAGGCGGTGTCTTTGTTGAGGCCGCCCTGTAGGGCGGCTGTGCCAAAGTGGCAGCTTCAGGTGGTGTTGGGAGCGTTGGTAGGGGCTCCTTTCGAACCTTTGTCTTCTGCTTCCATAAAAGATGTTGCCCTTAAGGTGGTGTTTCTAGTGCCCATTTGTTCGGCTCGCAGGATTTCCGAGTTGCAGGCTTTGTCTTGTCGAGAACCTTTTCTGTCTTTTTTCAAGAAGGTGGTCTTGCGGACAGTCCCTTCCTTTTTTCCTAAAGTAGTTTCGCCTTTTCATGTCAATCAGGTGATTTCTTTGCCAGTGTTTGAGGGAGTTAGCGGCTCGGCGGCATCCGAGAACTTACATCTCTTGGATGTTCGCCGAGCTCTTAAGAAGTATCTGCGAGTTACTGTGGAGTTTCGCAAGTCGGATAGGTTGTTCGTGTTGTTTGGAGGGCCTCGAAAAGGAGAGGCCGCTTCCAAGGCCTCTATTGCCAGATGGCTCAAGGAGGCCATAGCATCAGAGTATCTGTTAAAAGGTAGGCCCGTTACAGAAGGGCTAAAGGCTCATTCAACTAGGGCACAAGCGGCATCGTGGGCAGAATATAGTTCAGTGCTAGCAGCGGACATTTGTAGGGTGGCTATGTGGTCGTCGCTGAATTATTTTGTCAAACATTACCGTCTGGATGTGTTCGCGGAGAGTGACTCTCGTTTCGGAGCAGCTGTGCTTCAGGCTGGTCTGGCAGGTCCCTCCCGTTGAATTTTTTTCACTGCTCTGTTACATCCCCAGATGTTTGGGACTAGACTGGAGGGACGATAAAGAAGAGAAAATTAGACTTACCTGCTAATTGTAGTTTCTGGAGGAACTCCAGTCTAGTCCCACTTCCCTACCCAGGTTTCTTTCTGAGATCTGCAGCCTGAAGCGAGGAAGTAGGTCCAGGTACAGGTGAGTGGCGCAGCTGCAGAGAGTGTATTTCCGTAGGGGGTAGAACTGTAATAAGATTTCCGCACGAGTTCAGGGTGCCCTTGGGGGGTGGGGGGGGGAGGGCAGACCTGGGCAAGGCCAGTGGGTTGCTGTGACCCTGGTAGAGGGGGGCAACTCAGGAGGACATTTCCTCCTTGTTCCTTTAGTTGATAGTTTTGATAGATTGTTCAGGTTTTTTTGTGTTGTTGCTACTTAATTGTTGCTCCGGTGAGTCTGCTTTGTTAATAGATTACTGGAGAAGGAAGGCGGTCCCTCAGTTATTTATACCAGCATCATCAAAAAGATGACGTACTCAGTCTCCAAAGCTCCTAGAAGAGATGCAAGACCCGGATGTTTGGGACTAGACTGGAGTTCCTCCAGGAACTACAATTAGCAGGTAAGTCTAATTTTCTCTTCTGCACACCTCCATGGTTGTGGAATCAGCGATGCAGAAGCAAAAGAGCCCGAAGTCACACTCTTTGATCCCGCCTGGCAGGGAGTCTAGAGCTCTCGACGCCCTTGGGTGCAAAGCCTATCAAGGGTCCATGTTCAAATGCCGTATCCAAGCTTACTAATTGTATATGGGCATGTTCCTGCGTGACCTCGCCAAGGAGCTCGGCGGTTTTTCCACAGGTCTCGGCAGTGAGCCCCTCCTCAGATTCCAAACCCTCCTGAGGTCCATGGCGGAATGCTCGAAGTACCTCTCCCATGCCGCATATGATGGATTTGAGTCCTCCGCCCGAGTGGTGGCAGCTGTCATCGGGGCCCAGCGCCAGGCATGCCTCCAGTCCTCGGACCTGGAGCAGTGGGTCCAGGAGAAGCTCTTGGACATCCCTTGCCTAGGTGAACAACTTTTCGGCAAGCCCATGGAAGACAAGGCCGCCGAAATAGAGACAGAGTTCGTGACTCGGAGCCGCCTCTTGTGTAAGACCTCTTCTCTCCCTTGGAAGAAACAGCAAACTAAGAAACTGAATGGGGACAAGTAACCTCAGGCTGGAGGGACTGGGGTCTCTAGTCCCATGGCCATTGCAAGCCACTTAACCCTCCATTGCCTCAGGTACACTTAGATTGTGAGCCCTTTGTGGACAAGGGAATAAAAAGTACCTGTTTGTATATATATGTAAACCGCTCTGATGCACATAGTAAAGGGCGGTATATCAAGTGTATAAACCATAAACCATTCCCGATCTCAGGAACCTAAACAAGTTTTTGGGGCGGGAGAAATTCAAAATGTTATCGCTTGGCGTCCTGCTGCCCTTCCTCCAGCAGGGCGATTGGCTGTGCTCCTTAGACCTCAGGGACGCTTACATCCACATTCTAGTCCAGCCAGAGCACAGGCAGTTCCTGCGCTTCAGAGTGCAGGGAGAGCATTACCAATACAGAGTGCTCCCCTTCGGGCTTGCATCCGCTCCTCAGGTCTTCACAAAGTGTTTCTCTGCAGCCGCCGCCTTCCTCCGGACGAAGAGAATGTCCTCATGGACAAACTCAGCAGAATCCTCCGCCCACACGAGTGGCGCCTGGATCCGAAGGTCGCCAACCTCTTGTTATCTCCAGGAACAAGCCAGGAATGTAATCTTCACATATGGGTATCGTTGGTACCGACGGAGCCCGCACGGGAATGCTCCCCAACGTCCAATAGGAACGCTTTTGGGAGCATCCCACAGCGCCTGTGTGCTGCCTTCCCGCCTTTCCCACTGTCCCTCTTCATTTCCTCATTTTCCGCAGAGCCTACAGGTCGCATACCCGGTCACAGCAGAAAATTCCTTCTTTATTCTTTATTTTTTGTGGTCGTGTCTGCCTTCGTTTGACGCCTACCGGTACCGCCGGATCTTCTTTCTTCTTTTCTATAAAAAAATAATATAGTTTCTGAGGTATTTTTCTTCAGAAACTTTTTTCCTTGGTGCTAGGCGCCATTTTGGGCACTAAGCCCATTTTCCTTAAAAATGGATAAACCAGCTACTGGTTTTAAAAAATGTTCTAAGTGTGGCGGTACCATATCTGTCATCGACACTCATGACTGATATCTTAAATGTTTAGGTCCTGACCATTCTCCATCGGAGTGCCTCTCCTGTAGGAAGATGACTAAAAAAGGGGCCTGCAGAATAGAGCTGCAAAACGTGGTACCCTTTTTGCCTCAGATGCGATGTCCATTGCATCGACGTCTTCCAGAGCCTCATTTTCCTCCCATGGATCTCAGGTAACTAAACATAAGTCTAGCCGGTCCTCAAAGGGTAGATCTTCTAGGCATCGAGAGGCCATTGGCGTTGCCCTTGAGGAAACTTCACCGGCCAAACAGCCCCGGCGGGAGGCTTCGGCTTCCAAAGCACTAATGGGGCTCCAGGATGTTCTTGAGGAGTCCACCTCAGCAGAACTACTGGTGCCATGCTCTGGGGTTCCGGCCGCTTCCACCGGTACCAACACCCAAGCATCAGTAGCATCGATAGATCAGAGGTTTCTTGCTATCAAACGCAGTCTGGCAGCTCTTCTCACGGCTTCAGTACCATTGAGACCGCTGCAGACGGTTCAACAGGCACCGGTACCGGTACTGACAGCACTGGCCTTGATGGGTATACCCCCCATGCCGAGTCTTGAGTCTATCTCTGGCATTGACAGATTGGTACCGGGACACCTCGATACCGACTTTAATCGATACTGGTACTGTGCTCTGCACGAACATCGGGATCAGAGATATTTCGAATCTTCCAATTCCGATGATTCTGATGACTCTGCCGATACCAGAGTACTTCTTCCGGAGGAACCATCTTCTTCTCCTCAACGCAGGATGTCTCCTCCAGAGGACATGACGTTTCAGGATTTTATTCGTGATGTGGCTCAAGGCCTTGCAATCACGGTAACTCCTGAAAAGGAACCTAGGGCACAAGAATTAGAAATCCTTCAATACCCTAAGGCTCTCAAAGAAGCAGCTACTCTGCCTATTCATCAGATCTTACATGATCTTTTGCTGAGGATGTGGGAAACACATTTAACCACATCTCCTCACTCTCGGAGGCTCGATACAATATATCGAGTTCCACCTTGTCCTGGCTTCTAAAAAACTCAGTAACCACACCACTCAATGGTAGTGGAATCGGCTATGCGTAGGATGAAGCGTGCAAAGAGGCATGCTTCCAATCCTCCAGGCCGTGAATGCAGGACTCTCGATGCCTTTGGGCGTTGATGCTTCCAAGCTTCCATGCTCTCAGCCAGGATCAGCTCCTGTATCCTATATAAGGGAATGTTCCTCAAAGAGGTCACAGGAGACTTGGAGCTTATGAGCCCCCTTCTTCCTGATGATAAAAAGACTTTATTACTCTTGTCAGATATGCTCAGGATGTTTCCAAGTTTGTAAACCGTGCATCCTTTGACTGCATTGAATGCATCAGCAGAACCTCTGCTATTGCCATTGCTGCACGTCGGATTGCCTGGCTTCAGGCATCTGACTTGGAACTTTGGGTACAAGATAAATTGGGAAATATCCCTTGCACAGGATAAAATCTCTTTGGCAAAAATTGGCAGGAAAAGGCTAATGAAATAGATGCTGACAATATCATCCTGGATAGATTGTCAAAATCTACAGCCAACCCAGCCAAAAAGAAATCCTATAAAAACCCCTTTTTCAGCAAAAAAAAGGAAGTTTTATCCTTCTTATGCCCAGCAGGGGCACGGTCCAGTTCAGGCTGCCCAAAAGGGACAAGAGCAACAAACTAGACAACAAAAGAAGCCAAAAGGGCCGAGAGCTCAGCCAGCTCCACAGGCTCAGCCTCCTCAGGGGCTTTGACTCCTACCTAGAGAACTTAGCCTTCCTGCCCCTGAACGGTCCAGAACCCTTAGCCATCCCTGGCAGATTGTGTCATTTTGCCAACAGATGGCACCAAATTACAGCAGAAAATTGGACTCTGTCCATTGTACGAGAGGGGTACAGCCTTCATTTTCATAGCATGCCCCCCTCCTACAATCGTAAGACCGTTCAATTCTCAGACCCCTGTCAACAATCTCTTAGGTCAGGAGGTCACAACACTCCTTTCTCAAGGAGCAATAGAAGAAGTGCCCATTCTGCAACAGGGTACAGGGTTCTACTCCCCCTATTTTCTTATCCCAAAGAAAACAGGAGGACACAGACCCATTTTAGGCCTCAGAGAATTGAACAAATATCTGTTCCGAGAGAAATTCAAAATGATCTCTCTAGGAACTCTTCTGCCGTACCTTCAAAGTCAGGCTTGGCTTTGTTCTCTAGATCTAAGGGATGCATATACTCATATTCTCATCCATCCAGATCACAGGAAATTCCTGCGGTTCCTTTTCCAGGGAGAACACTTCCAATACAAAGTTCTTCCCTTTGGTCTAGCTTTGGCTCCAAGAGTATTCACGAAATGCATTGCGGTAGTAGCTGCATTCCTACGAACTCTAGGGATATTCGTCTTCCCTTACTTAGACGACTCGCTCATTCGAGCCCCCATGGCTCCAGAAGTCAACTCTGCTCTGTCTTGCACAATGCGAATCCTTCAATATTTGGGATTGGTCATAAACCTCCCAAAATCCCACTCAGGGCTTTCCTTTCATCTGCGCATAGTGCAGCTAGCTTCCCAAGCAGCAGGGAAGACTTATCTGACTGCTCGAGAAATGCTCCAACTACTGGGACATATCGCATCAACTGTACATGTGGTTCCCTATGCTCACCTCCACATGCGAGCAGCCCAGTGGACCCTATCCACTCAGTGGACACAGGCCGCCTGCCGGACAAAATAACAAACTCACAACATCTTGTTTTGTCCCTCCAATGGTGGCAATCACTGGAGAACCTTCTGGTGGGGTCTGCTTTCCAGCAACCCCTATTCCAGGCCACTCTAACAACAGATGCATCACAGGTGGGATGAGGGGCCCACCTGCACGATCTCTCTACCCAGGGTACCTGGACTCTACAGGAGGCTTTTCTTCATATAAACCTCCTGGAACTCAGAGCAATCTTCCTTACTCTTCGAGTATTCCAAGCCCAGCTCAGCTACAAGACAGTCCTAGTCCAGACGGACAATCAGGTAGCCATGTTCTACGTGAACAAGCAGGGCGGAACCGGCTCTCTGTCGTACCCAGGTTCATCGCAAGTCCGACCGGCTCTTTGTCACCTACGATCCTAATCGCCTGGGGCAGGCAGTCACCAAACACACCATCTCCTTCTAGGTGGCGGACTGCATTGCCTTTGCTCAGGCAAAGGCTGGGGCCCCACTGGATTGCCGAGTCACCACACATGGTGTCCGGGCCAAGGTGGCTTTGCTGCGCTTCGTGCCTCTGACTGACATCTGACGGGCTGCGACGTGGTCTTCAGCAAATAGCTTTGCTTCGCACTACTGCCTGGAGAGGGAGTCCCGCCAGGACAGCACCTTTGGCCAGACTGTACTCCGTAATCTGTTTGGGGTATAAGCAACTCCTGACCTCTGACCCTTCTTCAACGGCTACCGAGAGCTTCGCCCTGGGGACTCGAAGACTCTGGCTCCTTCGGGCATTGACTTCTGTTCACGGCCTTGCAGAGGCGTTTTTGGGTTACAGGCTCAGTAGCCTGTAGCTGGGGAGTCCCATAAGTGAGGACTGACTTCCTGCTTGTTCCTGGAGAAAGCGTAGTTACTCACCTGTAACAGGTGTTCTCCAGGGACAGCAGGAATCAGTCCTCACTACCCTCCCTCTTCCCCTGAAGAGTTGCTATTTTTGTCCTTCCCTTGCCATCTGCTTAGTAGGGCTCTAGCTATGGAACCTGACTGAGCAAGATGGCACCCTTGGGCGAGAAGAGGACCATGCATGCGTGGCAGAAATCCCAAAGGCTTTCTTTGAAACCTGGGGAATTGCTCTGTACGGGCTCCATCGGTGCCGACGTCACCCATAAGTGAGGACTGATTCCTGCTGTCCCTGGAGAATATCTGTTACAGGTGAGTAACTACGTTTTCACTGGATGTGTAAGATGGCACCTTTTGAGCTGTAGTCTCACATACTGCACAAACTACAATAAAAATCGGAATGGAGGCTATTCAATTTATGAAGGCCAATTCCAGAGAGAATCAGGTTGTGAGTGCAAGGAATGAGTTTCAGATGGGGGGAGGGAGGTGACTGAGGGTTGAATGGGGCAGTGTGGAAGTAAATGTAACTGTTGGATAGTGGGGGAGGGAAGAGTATATAAAAAATAAGGCTAGTTAGGGAATCTGCTGTGTTGTTAATGTAGTATTATTGAATACTGGACAACCAGAGTTCTAGCATTATGAATGCTAACTTAACCCTATAACCTGGTAGAAAGAGGTCAGTATCGTTGTAATCCTTGATGCCTGAATTAATGAATGCACAAATAAACATAAATAAGTGTGATATGGAATCTATATATAATTCTTTTTCTGTCCAAACATTTGCTATTAGAGTCATGCTCTATGTAAATATTATTGCTTATATTGTACATCATAGAGATGCAGATTTCTATCTTTCTGTTCATGTCCCACTCGAGACAATTGTGACTTGGTACAGAATTTACATTGCTTCAGATTCATACCTTTTATATCTTCACCTACTGTTTGGAATTGCTAGTACTGTAAAAGTTACACATCTTACTCTTGTAGATGGTGTAGATACATAGTTCGATTTTTTTTTTAAAATTTTAAAAGCATTAGCGCATTGCAGTTTGTCTTCTGATTTTAATTCTGGAATTTTCAGTTTGTTGCCCTCATTTTCAAAATGTCCTATGATCCAGTATTAGTTCCTGGCCCATAATTTAGAAAAATGGTTCACAAAGAAGCTGCATTTTTAAACAAGTGGGGAAGAATGCAGAGCATGGCTCATGGAATTGTTTCTTTCTCTAGGAACAAGCAGGAAGTTAGTCCTCACATATGGATGACATCAGCTCTGATGGAGCCCATGTGGAAGCATCTCACTAGCTTTCAAAGAAAGCCTTTGGGAGATGCACCACGCATGTGTGGTCCCCTTCCCACCCAAGGGTGCCATCTTGCCTCAGTCATCTTTTTTTCCGCAGAGCCCTCTGGATGTCCATTCTATTTCCCCAGAAAAAGTATCTCTTTTGTCTTAAAATTATTGCCTTTTTTCCGGTATGTGTACCGGTTCCTCTACCTGCCCCTGAGCCAGCTTGCTTTTGCATCGCTCCTCTAGTTCGTTTTTGTTTTTCTCGACCGGTGCTTTATTCTTTATTGGTAATATTTGATATACCGCCCATTGCCGGAGCGTCAAAGCGGTGTACAATAATAACAAGGTGCAGCTGGTGAAAGTAAAGGAGGAAAAAGGAGCGCCATTGGTATGATAAGAGAGCAAGTAGGAAAGAAAAAAGAAGGATAGTAAGTTCAGTAATAAACCCAGGAGGAACGACACAGATAAAGACAAAGGGGAAAGGTAGGACTGGTAGGGGGGATGGGAGGGGGCTGTAAACCTAAGTACTAATCATAACATAGGGGATATTACAAAGGAGAGTGGTTTAGCTGCATCTTGGTGAAAGGAATTCAGGAGGGATGGGAAGATCATAGGCCTGGCAGTAGAGGTGGGTCTTGAGAAGAGCCTTGAACCGGGTAAAGGATGATTCTCCAGGACCAAGCAGGAAGTCAGTCCTCACTTATGGGGTGACGTTGGCGCCGACGGAGCCCACGCGGAGCAATTTCCCTAGCTTTCGAAGAAAGCCTTTGGGATTGCAGCGCGCATGCGCGGTCCTCTTCCCGCCCAAGGATGCCATCTTGCTCAGTCTTCTTTTTTCCGCGGAGCCCTACAGACGTAGTTTTTTACCACCGCTGAAAAAGTTGATTAATTCTTTGTTGTTTTCTCGGTTCGCGTGTCCTTTTCCTGCCCGGCGTCGATTTTCCCTTATCGAGTCCGTTCACATTATTTTTTGTTTTCGATTCTTCTAACTGGCATTCCTGCCACTTAATTTTCCACCCCTGGCGGCACGGTCTTTCGACCTCGCGGGGGCCCCTTTTTCCCCCGATGGCTGCCAGCGGGTTTAAAAAATGTGATCATTGTTCTAAATTAATGTCTCTTACAGACACGCATAACTTCTGCCTCCGTTGCCTCGGACCCAACCATGACTCCGTGAGTTGTGGTCCGTGCGGCAAGATGTCCTCCAAGTCGCTGAGGAGTCGGCAATCGCAAAGGGACCGAATCTTCTCTGACCCCGAGTCCGGTCCGGCCCGGACCTCGTCGGAGGCGTCGACGTCTCGTGACTCCGGCCATGAGCACCGTCGGAGTTCCTCTGAACGGGGGTCCCCTGGCCGGGAGCGTCGTCGGCAGAGGAAACTCGCGCGGGCGTCGTCGGAGGACGCACCTGGTCCCTCAAGGGCCGGGTCGCATAGCCCCGCCAGTCGCCCCGAGTCCTCGGAGGCGGAGAGACCTTCTAAGCTTCCCCGACTCGAGGTGGAGCCGCCTGGACACGTGAGTACTATTGTCCTCCTGGACTCCCCTACGGAACCGACGTCAGGCCCGACACCGTCGGGGCCCGAGTCGGTGGCTGCCGGGTCTTCTGGGTTTGACCTCAGATTGACGACCTTGGAGCGCAGTATATCTGCCTTCTTGGACCAGCAGCGGGCTTGGATGACTGGGACGTCGACGCCCATGTCAACCCCGGTGGCCGAGTCGATCCTCGAGTCGATGCAGGCTCGAGTCGATCCTCGGTCGAGGTCTCCCTCGGCCTCCCGTTCGGGACCGAGGTCGTCGGGGTCGGGACGAACCCTCGCCCGCACGGAGCCCCTCGATTCCTCCACGGAGGCGTCGGGCTGGGACACGGAAGGGGACGAGTCGCCCGGCTCTTTTCAGACCTGGTGCGTCCCCTCCGACTCGCCTGAGTCGGAGCCTCGAAGGCCATCCCCTCCGGAGGATACGCGCTTCTCTGATTTTGTGCGGGATATGGCCAAGGCTTTGGCTTTCCCCGCGGATCCCGAGGAGGAGCCTCGCGCGGAAGAGCTCGAGGCACTCCAGTGCGACTCTCCCCCGAAGGAGGCCTTTACTGTGCCGGTCCCTCCGATGCTGGAGCGGCTGCTCTTCCGCATGTGGGAAAATCCGGCCTCGACGCCGGTGTTGAGCAGACGGATCGATTCGATGTATCGAGTCCGCAAGAGCCCCGGGTTCCAGAAGGCGCAATTGCCGCACCACTCCATGGTTGTGGAATCGGCAATGCATCGGCTTAAGAGTCAAAAGATGCACTCCTCGGTGCCCCCGGGTAAGGAGGCCGAAACCTGGATGCCCTCGGGAGGAAGTGCTTCCAGGGTTCCATGCTGGCCTGCCGAGTACAGACATACCAGCTGTATATGGGCATGTTCCTCCGAGACCTGGCGAAAGAGCTCGCCGGGTTCTCGGCTGGTCTCTCCGATGAACCTTTGCAGAGGTTCCAGGCCTTGTCTGATAGCATTCATGAGTGTTCGAAGTTCATTTCTCGGGCGGCCTACGATGGCTTCGAGGCATTGGCCCGAGTGGCCGGAGCCAGCATCGGTGCCCGCCGGCAGGCCTGGCTTCAGTCATCCGACCTCGAGCCATGGGTACAGGACAAGCTAGTCGATGTCCCCTGCAGAGGTGAAAACCTCTTCGGTAAGCCCATGTCTGACAAGGCGGCAGAACTAGAGTCCGAGACTCTCACTCAGACTCGCCTGTCCCGAAAGACCTCCGCTCCTCCGCAGAAGCGGAAGGGGCCGGGGAAGAAGCCTTTTTACCCGAGGAAGGTGCTTGCCTATAAGCAACCCCACCTTCAATACCAAGCATCGGCGTTTCCCACTCAGGGCCTGCAGGCTAAGGGTCAGGGAAATGGCCCCCGTAGGCCGAGGGCCCCAAGCCCGCTACACAGCCCCCTGCCCAGCAGGGTGGGGGCTTTTGACTATGCCAGCATAGCCTCTCCCCCCCCCCCCCGCGTCCTTCGCTCAGCACGGGGGGGCAGGCTGATCCACTTTGCCCACAGGTGGTCGGCCATAACATCCGATTCCTGGGTGCTGCAGGTGGTTCAGAGGGGCTACCTCTTGCATTTTCACCAGGTGCCTCCCCCCTACTTCCCAGGGGAGCCTCCAAGGCCCCCTCTGCACAGAGACTTGCTCCTTCAGGAGCTGCAGGGTCTGCTGGGGGAGCAGGCTGTGGAGCCAGTGCCCCAACATCTGTGGGGTCAAGGGTTCTACTCGAGGTACTTCCTGGTCCCAAAGAGAACAGGAGGCCTCAGACCCATTCTGGACTTACGCAACCTCAACAAGTTCCTGCAGCGGGAAAAGTTCAAGATGCTTACCCTTGGAATCCTGCTGCCCTACCTCCAGCAGGGACGGAGATTGGCTATGCTCCTTGGATCTAAAGGATGCCTATACTCACATCCTTATTCATCCGGACCACCGACAATATCTCAGATTTGTGGTGGCAGGGAAACATTATCAGTACCGCGTGCTGCCCTTCGGCTTGTGCTCCGCCCCCAGGGTGTTCACAAAATGCCTGGCAGTGGTGGCGGCCTTCCTGAGACTTCAAGGCCTGTTCGTTTTTCCATACCTGGACGACTGGCTCGTCCGGGCGCAGTCGGCCATAGAGGTCGCTCAGGCCACGCAGCGCATGGTGGTTCTGCTTCAGCACTTGGGCTTCGTCATAAACTTCGGGAAGTCCACGTTGCGTCCCTTTCAGGATCTCGAGTTCATAGGGGCACGGCTAGACACTCTGCGAGCTCGTGCCTTCTTGCCTCGGGAGCGAGCCGACAGGCTCATGGCTCTGGCCGGCAGGTTCCACAGCGCGTCCCCGGTCCCGGCCAGACGGTTCCTGCAGCTGCTCGGTCATATGGCCTCCACGGTCCATGTCACACCGAACGCCCGGCTGCATATGAGGCCTCTCCAGTGGTGTCTTTGCACTCAATGGCATCAGGCCACAGGGAGTCTGGCGGACCTTCTACAGATCTCCGACCTCCTGGTCTCCTCTCTGCAATGGTGGCTTCACCTGCCCATCCTGGTACTGGGCATGCCCTTTCAGTCTCCCGCACCTTCCCAGGTGCTGACGACAGATGCCTCTCTCCTGGGGTGGGGAGCGCATTGCCAGGGAGCACGCACTCAGGGCCTTTGGATTCCTTGGGAGGCGGCTCAGCAGATCAACTTCCTGGAGCTGCGGGCGATCCGCCTAGCTCTGCGGACCTTCTCTCACCTCACCTCGCATCAGTCTGTATTGGTGCAGACGGACAATCAGGTGGCCATGTTCTACGTGAACAAACAGGGGGGCACGGGCTCCCTCCTGCTCTGTCTGGAGGCCCGGAGTCTGTGCTCCTGGGCAGTCGACCACAACATCCTCCTCAAGGCTGTTTACCTGCCCGGGCAGGTAAACTGCCTGGCCGACAGGCTGAGCCGGGTCTTGCAGCCCCACGAGTGGAGGTTGAACCCTGACGTTGCCCAGCAAATCTTCCGCCGGTGGGGCTCCCCCACCGTGGACCTCTTTGCCAGTCCCCTGAACCGGCAACTCCCCCAGTTCTGCTCTCGGCATCCGCATCCCCTCAGAGTAGCTCCGGATGCTTTCCTCATTTCGTGGTCCACAGGCCTACTGTATGCCTTTCCTCCTACACCGCTGGTATCCCGGACGCTTTTCAAGGTTGTCCGGGACGGGGCCTACGTGATCCTGATAGCGCCCCGATGGCCGAGGCAACCCTGGTTTCCTCTGCTCCTGCAGTTAGCGGTGGACACCCCTCTTCCTCTGGGGTTTCAGCCCGATCTTCTGACCCAAGATCAGGGTACTCTCCTGCACCCCAACCTCCGGGCCCTTCACCTGATGGCCTGGCTGCTGAGAGGGTAGTCCTAGCTCCGCTCTCGCTCCCTCCGGAGGTGGAAGCTGTCGTCCTGGCGTCTCGGCGACCTTCTACCCGTAAATCCTACGCCCTCAAATGGCGTCGCTTCTCGGTCTGGTGTTCTCAGCGTTCTGAGGACCCATTCGCCTGCCTAGTATCGGTGGTATTGCAATACTTGCTTCACCTCTCCGATTTCGGCCTCAAGTCCAACTCTGTCAGAGTCCACCTCAGTGCTCTCTCGGCACACCATTCGCCGGTGGAGGGCCAGCCTCTTTCCTCGCACCCCTTGGTGGCGCGTTTCCTCAGGGGCCTGCTTCTGCTTAAGCCCCCGTTGCGCCCTCCGGCTCCTGACTGGGATCTCAATGTGGTTTTACAAAGGCTTACTTGCCCGCCTTTTGAACCCATGGCTACCTGCCCCTTCCGTTTCCTCTCCTGGAAAACTCTCTTCTTGGTAGCCCTTACCTCCGCTAGGCGTGTTAGTGAACTACAGGCCCTAGTGTCGGAGCCCCCTTACACCAGGTTCTACAAGAATAGGGTTGTCTTACGGATGCACCCTAAGTTTCTCCCGAAGGTGGTTTCCTCTTTCCACATCAATCAAGAGGTGGTTCTTCCGACCTTCTTTCCCAGGCCGCATACCAGCAGAGCTGAGACTGTTCTGCATACCCTGGACTGTCGAAGAGCCTTGTCCTTCTACCTTGACCGTACGCATGAGCATAGGAAAGCTGTCCAGCTTTTCGTTTCCTTTGACCCCAATCGGTTGGGAGTCCCTGCCTCTAAGCGTACTCTGTCCATCTGGGTAGCTGACTGTATCGCCTGGGCGTATGAGGCAGCCGGCCTCTCCTTGGAGAGTCGAGTCATTGCGCACCGTGTCAGGGCGAAGGCGGCATCTGTAGCCCACCTCCGCTCTGTTCCATTGGCAGACATCTGCCGGGCCGCTACTTGGTCTTCCAGCCAGACTTTTGCGGCTCATTACTGCCTGGAGAGGGAGTCCCGCAGGGATAGTGCTTTTGGACAGGCAGTCCTCCACAATCTTTTTGAGGTTTAGGCAACTCCTACCCTCCGGCCCTGGTGTTGGCTACCGGCCGGATTCATATTCAGAGAAGATTCCTTCCTTCTGTGCTGTTGAGCTGGAGGGAGCTCATTTCCAGCTTGAGGTCTCCAGTAGCCTTAAGCTAGGGAGTCCCATAAGTGAGGACTGACTTCCTGCTTGGTCCTGGAGAAAGAGTAGTTACTCACCTGTAACAGGTGTTCTCCAGGAGCAGCAGGAATCAGTCCTCACTACCCTCCCTCCTCCCCTTGGAGTTGCAGTCATTCTTATGGTTGCTGTCTTCCGCTATGTCATTCGACTGAGCAAGATGGCATCCTTGGGCGGGAAGAGGACCGCGCATGCGCGCTGCAATCCCAAAGGCTTTCTTCGAAAGCTGGGGAAATTGCTCCGCGTGGGCTCCGTCGGTGCCGACGTCACCCCATAAGTGAGGACTGATTCCTGCTGCTCCTGGAGAACACCTGTTACAGGTGAGTAACTACTCTTTCAGTACGAAGAAGTTGGGGAAGAGAGTTCCAGAGGGCAGGACTCAGAAAAAAGAAAGCAGTATGACGGGTCGATTCGAGGTGAGCCTGGGCAGGGGACGGAAGGAAAAGATGATTACCGGTGGCAGAACGAAGTAGAGGGGGAGTGGGCTGTAGGTAGACTATGTCGGCGAGGTACTGAGGGGTACTGGTATGAAGAACCTTGTGGGTAGTGGTGAGAAGCTTATATAAGAAACGGACTTTAATAAGGAGCTAGTGAAGGGAGAGAAGACATGGAGTCACGTGATCCCGAGGGGAGAAGCGAGTAAGAAGATGTGCAGCCGTGTTCTGAACTAGTTGGAGCCGATGAAGCTGATATTGAAGGAGACCACCGAAGAGTGAGTTGCAATAATCAAGTCGGGTGCCTTTTTCTGGCTGGTGGACCTCAGACCCTCGCCTGGGTGGCAGGGCCCCCTTTTTTCCCATGGCTTCAAAAAATGTGATCGGTGCAGAAAATGATGTCCCTCATCGACCCACATGACTGCTGCCTCTGTTGCCTCGGGCCAGACCATGACAACTCGGACTGCCACCTCTGCAAGTCCATGTCCGCAAAGCCCTTCAAGAGCCATCAGTTGCAGCAGGAGAAGTTCTTCCAAAAATCCAACTCTGCGCCTGAGTTCCCAGTGATACCACGCTCCAGGGCCCCCTTCGGTATCTCTCTCTCCCATGATGCCTGGGCCGCATCGAAGTCCTGCGGCTGCGGGCTCCTGAGAGGAAATTCCTGGAGGTAGAATGCAAGAAGAGCTCAAAGGCCGCTATAGAGGATGGGTCTGGAAAAGCAGGTAAATCCCACACCAGGCCCCGCAGTCCCTGGTGTGAGTCCAAGGGGTTGGAGCGGGAGCGGCTTCACAGGCTTCCTCGGAAGGAGTCATTAGCATTGGGCAACTGGCCTTGGACCCCCATCCTCATTGAGGACTCCCCCTCGATGGAACCGACACTGGGCCTGAAGACAACGATGCCTGTGTTGAGAGCTGCGGAGCCAACTGGCATGGAGACCAGGATGGTGGCTTTGGAGCACAGTAACTCTGCCCTCATAACTCACTGCAGGCACTGATGTCCAGTTCATCTGCCCCAATGACTGGACCCGCGACATCGAGGGCTTCTCCGGACATCGAGCCAGTCCTCAAGTGTCACTGGTCTCGAGAGCTCCATCGGCAGCGGACAAGGTTCTGGTCCTGTTCCTTGGGACACCGGTCCTCTCCGGCGAGCATTCGCAGTTTGGACTGCAGGTCTTCTGGAGGTTGTGGGCCTGCGGGCTCTGACCTCGACTGCAGAGCCTCAAATTCTTCCTCTGACTTCGAATCAGATTGGGAGACTGAGGATGAGGAGTCCCCGGACACTCGGCGAACAAAGACATGTCCTCGGACCCATCTCCACCGGTCTTCCGGTGCCATTCCCTGCCCGAGGACATTGATTTCCTCGACTTTGTGTGAGGCATGGCGAAGCCACTCACATTCGAGACTGAGGCGGAGGAGGATCTTCGCACGGAGGAACTGGAGATTCTCCAGTACGAGGTCCCTCCGGAGGCCTTCATTGTGCCCATCCCTCCAATCCTCGAGCGCCTCCTCCTCCTCCTCCATATGTGGGAAACACTGGCATCGGTGCCTATTGTGAGTAGACGGCTTGACTATATGTACCGAGTTTGCCGAAGTCTGGGGTTCCTAAAAGAACCAGCTCCCTCTCAACTCTGTGGTCGTCGAGTCAGCCATGCAGTGACCCAAGAGCCAAAGGACTCATTCCTCGGTGCCCCTTGGTAGGGAGGCCCAGACCCTGGAAATCTTTGGCCGAAAATGTTTCCAGGGCTTGATGCTAACTTGCTGAGTCCAATCCTACCAGTTGTACATTGGTATGTACCTCAAGGAACTGGTGAGGGAGCATGCCGGTTTCTCTGCAGGCTTGGATGGGGAACCCCTCCAGTGGTTCAAGTCACTGGCCTCGGCAGTCAAGGAGTGCTCGAAGTTCCTGCCCCGAGTAGCATATGATGGCTTTGAGTCCTCAGCCAGAGTAGCCGCCGCAGGCATCAAGGCCCACCATCAGGCATGGCTGCAGTTGTCTGACCTCAAGCATTGGGTCTAGCACAAGCTCATCGATGTCTCTTGCACCAGAGAGTACCTCTTTGGAAAACCCATGACAGACAAGGCTGAAGAGAGAGACTGAGTTCCTGACCAGGACCAGACTGTCTAAAAAAAACCTCGCTGCAACCCTGTAAGAAGGCCCTGGGGAAGAAGCCCGAGGAAAAAGAGGGTTTTTGGTAATGCCCACAGTACCAAGCCTTTTCGGCCCCACGGCAGGGGCAACACCCCAAGGGGCATGGGCACGTTTCTCGCAAGAAGAAAAGACCCCTAAGACCTAAGCACTGGCCCCTGCTAAGCCAGGAGGGATTTTTTGACTCCTTGGGCATGGCCTTTGTCTTTCCCTATCTGGACAACTGGCTCATAAGGGGAGGCTGAGGTGGACCACGCCACCAAGCACACCAGCTTCATCCTGCAGTATCTCGGGTTTGTCATCAACTACCTCAAGTCTCACCTCTCTCCGGCCCAGTGCCTGGAGTTCATATGGACTCAGCTGGACACCCTCCAGGCCAAGGCCTTCCTCCCTATGGAGAGGGTAGAATGCCTCAGAGCCCTAACTGCAGAGGTGCAGCACCGCCAGTCGGTATCCATTTGCTGCCTCCTCCGCCTGCTGGGCCACATGGCCTCCACGGTCCATGTGATCCCATACGCCTGCCTGCACATGAGGGTGGCTTAGTGGTGCTTCCACTCCTATTGGACACAAACCAAGGGCAGGCTTCAAGACAAGATTGGCCGGCCAGCTGGCGGACTCCCTCAACTAGTGGCAGATTCCCCGCAACCTGCAAGCCGGGATGCCTTTCCAGGCACCCACCCCCTAGAGCAGTGGTTCTCAACCTTTTTTGTACCGTGACCCGTTTTACCATTGGTCAACTTGTGATGACCCCCAATGATAAAATCAAATGCGTCTCTCTTCCTTTACCATTAACGCACTTTCGCTGTAATCATTTGTTGAATTATATTATAGGCCTTTGCAATATGTTTTTATTTATAAAATTTACTTATTTAAACCACAATAATCACAATAACAAGTAACAATATTTGATTTCAAAATTATTATGATTTTGTAGTCAAATCACTAATATGAAATGAAATTATTTTTTCTACCTTTGTTGTCTGACCAATTTATTCTCTGATCATGCTGGTCCCAATCTGAGGCTTCTGCTTTCCTGTCTTCTCTTAGCTCTCTTTCTGTGGTCTATTGTCAATCTGCCATTTCTTATCTCTTCTTTTGTTTTCTTCACTTCTTTCCATCAGCCTATTTCCAGTCCCAGTAACCCTCCCCAGTATCAGCCGCTTTCCAGTCCTCACTCCCAGTACCTTCCAATGTCAACTTGCATTCCCATGACTGCCACTGGTGTCCATTCCCTTCCAGTCGTCCTCCTTCCCCACTGACCAGTCCCTTCTAGTACAAATACCATGGCAGCCCCTCTCAGATCCACTCCCTTCCAGTTCCTTTCTCCCATCCCCTCGTATCAGCCCATTTGTAGCCTTAGCTCCCAGTTTTCTTCCAGGGCCAGCAGCTGTATCCTCCCCTCCCCACCATCAGCCCATTCCCAGTTGAAGCCCCCCATTCAGCTCACTTCCAGTGCTAGTCCCCCCTCAACCCCATTACCAGTGCTAGCCTCCCCTAATCAGCCCAATACCAGTCCTACCCCCCCCCATCAGCTCATTACCATTCCTAGCCTCCACTAATCAGCCCATTTCCAGTCATAGCTCCCCCGATCAGCTCATTTCCAATGCTAGCCTCCCATCAGTCCATTACCAGTCCTACCCCACCCCATCAGCCCATTACCAGTCCTAGCCTCCCCTAATTAGGTGTATGGACAGCTGGCATGGATGAATTGCAAGCATTTATCTTATGGCTAAATGGTCTTAAACATAACATCAAATTTACGGCACATATTGACTTACAACAGATAGAATTTTTGGATATGCTTATTTTTCGAGTTGACACCTCTTTACAAACTACTTTGTTTCGCAAGCCAGTTCAAAAGAACAGCCTGTTGAACTATAACAGTTTTCACCCTGTCTCGCTCAAGAGGGGACTACCATATGGCCAGTTTTTGCGATTGCGCAGGATATGCTCTTCCACATGTGACTTCCAACATCACGCTCAGGAGTTGAAACAGATTACTTTTAAGGGGGTATCCCCCTTCGGTAATTTAGCAGGCATACAAACGCGCACGTTATACACATCGCGATTGGCTCATGCAACCCTCGAACATCCAGATAAATGATCCTGAAAAGAAGATAGTGGGCGTTTTTCCTTATATGGTTCGTAGCAATACAGTGGTGGGGATCCTCTGCAAACACTGGTCTATTCTCTCTGTACATCCTAGTTTAGCCCATCCATTTATGCCGGCTTTTAGCAAAGCCTCTTGTTTTCGTGATATGTTGGTACATTCCACCACTATATTTGACAAACCACTTGGCCCGAGTACAACAACGGGCCATTTTCCATGCCAAAAGTGCAAATTTTGTTTTAATACGATGTCTGGAATTTCGTGGGCCGTACGACAAGACCTATTAGAACTAGAATTAGCGAGCATGCATCTCGCTTACACCAACAGGTTCTATCTGCTCCTATAGTGGACCATTGTGTTGAACAAGGACACGCATTTGATAAATTACGATGGACTGTGATTGACTTTATCCCAGAGGATCCCAGAGGGGGTGATAGGACAGTTCGATTACAACGTTGTGAACAGCGGTGGATCTACGATTTGGCAAGTGTACAACCAGGTGGCCTTAATCACGAAATAGAGTGGCTGAGCGTTCTTTGAGGAAAGCCCATTGATTTAGGGTTTCCCTGACGTGGTGGGATTTCCCTTTATCTTGGGCTGTTCTTTGGTAGACATAAAACCGGGCATCACATGGTGTTTTTACATTCATTCAACTGTTTTCATCCAATCGGCTAAGGGGCAGATGACGGGAAGCCCCTATCCGTGTTTGGTTCCCTCGAAGATTGACAGATTTGCCGACCAATCGTGAAAGGACTGATCCCTCACAGTGATAGGCTGTCCGGCGCGAACCGGTGGTATTTCAAAAGGAGTAAGGCTATTATTTTATACATAGATAAGAGAAGAATCAAACTTGTGTGATTTGCGTGAGAGCACTTGATACAGGGACTGCTTTGTCCCGAAACGTGCACGTCGTGATTTATGAATTTGGACGTTTCACATAATGATTGCGCTTCTTCTCTCAACATTTTAAGATAAGTTTTTCTATATAATTCACTAAAGAACTGTTCCTTAGTGTCCCTCTAGTCCAGTCCCGGAACCATAGAGTTGTCAACCTCCACCAGCAGCTTTGGAGACTGAAAGATTTCATCACTTTGATGTCACCGGTATAAGTAGACAGGAACCACCCCCTATCACCAGTACTTTCAGTCTCCAAGCAGCTTGGAGGTTCTGAGCCCGGAACTGGGCTCAGGGAGATCAAATAAGCAGAGCTTTGTTTGTTTGTTTGGGGTTGATTTTTTCCTCTCTTTTGATTTAGTCCTTTTTGATGTATTCTTAGGTGAAGATCTGCTGCTGCTGGAGGGGTCCCAGTTCTGCCTTTCCCTCTTGTTCTCTCTCTGTCCTTCACTTCCCTCAGAAGGGTTCTTCTATTGGGGGGCCCCACTATTTAAACGTGCCGTGGGCTGAGAGCCTGAGTGCCTTACCTCCCTGCTCCCGAACCCGTGCCAGAAGGGTGAGGAGCAGGTTAAAGGAAGAGTGTGCAGCAGCAGAGGACATAATCTGGCAGGAGCTGTGAGCTGGCTCAGAGGCTGCAGCAGTCAGTGGGAGCTGAAGCTGGGTGAGAGCTGTGCTCCGGAGCTGTATTGATCTCTGCCCCCCTCCTTTCCCCTTCTCCTCCAGATCGGGTAAGTGCTGCTGGAATTATTTTTGGGGGGCAGTGCAGGAGTGATAATAGAGGTCCTAGAGAGGCTCCCAGGTGAAAAGGAAAGTTTGGGGCCTCGGCGCGTGCTGTCAGACAGCCCTTTTTTAAGCGGGAAAGCTGGCGGCGGCCATTTTGGAAGCGGCATTTCTTTTAAAAAGGCAGAATTTTCTCATTTAATTGGGCAGGCTAGGAGCTTCGTTTTTGGATGGGACCTTCAGAATTCATCTAATTAGCCTATTGAGAGTAGATTACTAGCCTTAAAAACAAAAACAAAAAACAAACGGACAATAGCTTCAGTCACAGGGCAGAGAGCCTGTTTTTGTCCCTTCAGAGCTGTTTGTTGCTCCTAGATGATAGCATGCCACTTAAGAATCGCTGCTTGGTTTGTGGTGTGAAGCGCAGCGAGCTGCTGGACTCCGGGGTATGCCGGGGCTGCTCCCTGGAGCCAGTAGGTATGGAAAAGGCGCTGGGGGGGCCAGCAGGAGATCAGCCAGCGGCTGCTTCAGTAGGAGAGGGGTCCCGGCCGTCCTCCCTCGGTCTTTCTGAGCCGACGGCGGGGCCATCCGGGGAAGTTGATGTGTCTTCGGCTCCAGAAGGAAGTCTGGGAGGGGGTGTTGCGGGGATTCCCTCGGACTTCTTTTCTCTGATGCAGCAGGCGTTTGCCTTGCTACATCCTGTGTTGGGGGCGCAGTCGGAAGCCCAGAGGAGTCAGAAACGGTCGGGGTCGGGGGATCTCCCGGTAGGGGAGATAGGCCCGGCAAAGAAACGTAGGGAGCTACGAGAGGACAGTCTATCAGGTGATGGGATAGATGAGCTCGTAGCGGATCTGGATCTGGAAATGGCCTCGGAGGAGGATTTAGAGGAAGGAGAGCTACCGGACGCGGAGCAGAGTAGAGTGGTCCGGGTGTTCCGGCGGGAAGAGTTGCCAGCGTTGATTGCTGAGACTCTAAAGACTTTAAACATGCCCTCGGTGACGCCTGCAGCTGAGGATGTGTTGGAGGATCCGTTGTTGCAGGCGGTCAGGACTTCTCAAAAGGTATTCCCAGTTCATAGAGTGTTTCGAAATATGATTCAGGAGGAATGGGACTCGCCGGAATCGGCGCTCCGAGGGACCGAGACTTTGGCCCGGTTATATCCGTTGTCGGAACAGGATAGGGAGATTTTTCGATCCCCAAAGGTGGATGCTGCGGGGTCGGTGGTCACTAAGAAGACCACTATTCCGGTGGAGGGCGCCGCGGCGTTAAAAGATGTGCAGGATAGAAAGCTGGATACCTTGTTGAAACAGGTGTTTGATATGTGCGCTCTCTCTTTGCAAGCCTCCATTGCAGGAGCATGGGTGGCTAGAGCTGGCTTGCGGTGGTCCCAACGTCTGAGGGGGGACTTCCGGAAGAGCAGACCGATGATCTGGCACGGCTAGAATCCGGCACGGCTTACCTATCGGATATTCACTATGATTTGATTCGGGGGCTCGCCAAGAGCATGGCTTTGGTGGTGGCAGCTCGCCAGTATCTGTGGCTCCGCAACAGGTCGGCGGACGGTTCTTCCAAGGCGCGGCTTAGTAAATTACCTTTTCGAGGCAAGCTTCTCTTTAGGGAGGATTTAGAGAAGTTGGTCAAGGACTTGGGGGAATCCAAAGGAGGTCGGCTCCCGGAGGATAGACTGAAGCAGGGCCGGGGGACGGTAGGATCTAGGGGTTCCCCCAGGGACTCGCGGAGATTCCGTTCCTTCCGGTTTTCCCAGCCTTCGCGGGGTAGGTATATGGCTCGAGGTCAGTCCTTTCGGGGTTTCCGGGGGGCGGGCAGAGGATTTGGTTCCTTTCAGTCCGCCAACAGTAAAAAACCCCAATGAGATACGGCGGACCCAGAGGGGGGAGGTGCCCGTGGGAGGAAGGTTACAGGAGTTTTACCCTGTCTGGGTCCAATTAACTTCGGATCAGTGGGTGTTGGAGGTCAATCGGGAAGGTTATGCCCTAGAGCTCCATCGCCCCGTCTCCGACGCCTTTGTTCTCTCCCCGTGTCGAGCCCCAAAGACATTCAGGGCGGTCGCCAGCACGCTGCGGAGGCTGCAGCATTTAGGGGCGGTGGTGCCCGTTCCGGCGGCTCAGTGCGGCTCCGGTCGATACTCCATTTATTTCGTGGTCCCGAAAAAAGAGGGTACGTTTCGTCCCATATTGGATTTAAAGAGGGTGAATCATTGTCTTCGTGTGACCCATTTCCGGATGGAGTCCTTGCGTTCAGTCATTGCGGCGGTGCGAAAGGGAGAGTTTCTCACGTCTCTAGACCTGACGGAGGCATATTTGCATATTCCCATACGCCGCGAGCATCAAAAGTTTCTGCGGTTTGCTCTGCCGATGGGTCATTTTCAATTCCGAGCAATGCCCTTTGGCCTAGCGACGGCGCCTCGCACTTTCACCAAGGTTAATGGTAGTGGTGGCGGCGGCGCTCCGCAAGGAAGGCATTCTCGTGCATCCTTACTTGGACGATTGGTTGATTCGAGCGAAGTCCCGGGAGGAGAGCGTGGCGGCCACGGCGCGAGTGGTGTAATTGTTGGAAAGTCTCGGCTGGGTGGTCAACTTTGCGAAGAGCAAGCTAGCTCCCTCTCAAGCCCTCGAATATTTGGGGGCGCGTTTCGAGACCAGTCGAGGGATGGTGTTTCTCCGGACAAGAGAGCACGGGAATTGCGGGAGCTCGTGCGGAGATTTCTGGGATGCGAAGCTCCGACAGCATGGCACTATTTGCAGTTGTTGGGGACGATGGCGGCCAGCATCGAGGTGGTTCAGTGGGCCAGAGCGCATATGCGGCCGCTGCAGAGCTCTCTTCTAAGGCGATGGTCGCATCAGAGGGATGCGTTGTCTCGGAGGTTGGTGTGTCCTCCGGAAGTGCGACGGGAGCTCCTGTGGTGGTTGCGCCCCAGAAGTCTAGAAGGAGGCATGCCACTGGAGGCTCCCGTATGGAGGCTGTTGACGACGGATGCATGCCTCACAGGTTGGGGGGCACACTGCGAAGGAAGGTTTGCCCAAGGACAGTGGTCAAGGGAAGAAAGTCAATGGTCCATAAACAGACTGGAGATGCGAGCGGTATTTCTGGCACTGCAGAGTTTTCAGATAGACTTAGGTCGGAAGGCGGTTCGAGTGCTGTCCGACAATGCCACGACGGTAGCTTATATCAATCGTCAGGGCGGCACAGGGAGTGCGTCGCTGGAAGAGGAGGCGAGTCAACTCTTGGACTGGGCCGAGCGGAATCTGGCGGCGCTGTCGGCACAGCACGTGGCAGGAGTAGAGAATGTCGAGGCCGATTTCCTGAGCCGCCGCAGAGTAGATCCGGGGGAGTGGAGTCTACACCCGGACGTGTTTGCATTGATAGTGCGGCGCTGGGGGCTACCGGTAATGGATCTGATGGCACGGTTCGGCTCCGCGCAGGTGGAGAGGTTCTTCAGCCAGAGGCGGGAACGCATGGCGGAAGGCCTCGATGCGTTGGCTCAGCGGTGGCCGCTGGAGGGTCTTCTCTACGTGTTTCCTCCTTGGGCTCTCATAGGCAAGGTGATCCAATGCATAGAGAAACACAGCGGTCTGGTGGTTCTCGTGGCGCCCGATTGGCCCAGAAGACCGTGGTATGCAGATCTGGTTCGGCTTCTGGTGGGCAGTCCGTGGCGGCTTCCTCTGCGGGAGGACCTCTTGCTACAGGGGCCGTTACGCATGCCGCAGGTGGGTTGATTCTCGCTTACGGCATGGCTCTTGAAAGGGCTCGGTTGACTGCCAAGTGGTACTCGGCGGCGGTAATTTCTACCTTATTGAAGGCGCGGCGCCGCTCTACTTCCTTGGCGTATGTTCGCGTGTGGCGAGTGTTTGAAGCGTGGTGTGAGAACCGCGGGTTTCAACCCTTGCGGGCTTCGGTGCCTCATATCTTGTCTTTTCTTCAGGATGGTGTGGAAAAGGGGTTGGCCACGAGCACTTTGCGGGTGCAGCTGGCAGCCATAGCCTGTTTCAGGGGTAAGATTCGAGGTCAGCCGGTGGGTGCCTACGGCGATATTAGGCGTTTTCTTAGAGCGGTGTTACTGTTGAGGCCTCCAAGACGAGATTCCGTTCCTTCTTGGGATCTGAATTTGGTTTTGGACGCGCTACTGCAAGAACCATTCGAGCCTTTGGACAAGGCTTCCTTAAAAGACTTGACGTTGAAGACCCTTTTCCTTGTGGCTATTTGTTAGGCTCGGAGGATTTCGGAATTGCAGGCGTTGGCGTGTACGGAACCGTATTTGACTTTTTTCAGACACAAGGTAGTTTTGCGCACGGTTCCGGCCTTTTTACCGAAAGTGGTTTCGGTGTTCCATGTCAACCAAGTAGTGTCGCTTCCGGTGTTCTCGGCGGAACAGAAAGAGCGCTCAGGGGGCCGTTTGCATCTCTTGGATGTTAGGAGAGTGCTTAAGAAATATCTCAGGAGAACGGCCTCTTTTAGAAAGTCAGACAGGCTGTTTATTGTTTTTGGGGGGCCTCGGAAAGGTGAGGCAGCGGCGAAATCTTCCATCTCGCGGTGGTTGAAGGAGGCTATTGCTTCGGCCTATCTGTTAAAGGGTAAGGTAGTTCTGGAAGGTCTTCGTGCGCATTCCACCAGGGCGCAGGCGGCGTCTTGGGCGGAATTCAGTTTGGTGCCGGTGGAGGAGATCTGTAGGGCGGCAACGTGGTCCTTGCTCCATTCTTTTGCTCGGCACTATAGGCTGGATGTGCAGGCACGGGGGGATGGGCGTTTTGGCTCAGCGGTTCTTCAGGCTGGGCTAGTAGGTCCCTCCCGTTGATGTGTACTGCTCTGTCACGTCCTCTATGGTTCCGGGACTGGACTAGAGGGACGCTAAGGAAGAGTAAATTAGACTTACCTGCTAATTGTCGTTCCTTAAGGAACTCTAGTCCAGTCCCGGATCCCTCCCAGGGTCTTTACGTTTTAGGCAGCCTGAAGATATTTTAGAGCGGTCCAGACGGTCAGTGTAGTTGTTTAGCGTAGGAAGGGTGAGAAGAAGCACAGGGAAGACAGGCGGAACCCTTCTTTACGCAGCAGTGTCTCTTGAGCTTGGTCGCACAGTTGCGCCGAGCTTAGGGGTTGTAGGTTCACCCATTCTTTTTCTGGTAACAATGTTTGGGATTGTATGGGTGCGAGTAAATTTAGACTGTTGGCCGATTATGGCTATTATTTCTTTATTCTACTTCTTTGTTGCTCTGCTGAGTCTGCTTTGTCAATAGGTACTGGTGATAGGGGGCGGTTCCTGTCTACTTATACCGGTGACATCAAAGTGATGAAATCTTTCAGTCTCCAAAGCTGCTGGTGGAAGTTGACAACTCTATGGTTCCGGGACTGGACTAGAGTTCCTTAAGGAACGACAATTAGCAGGTAAGTCTAATTTACTCTTTTTGTGATTAAAATGGACCTCAGTTGACTGGTGTGGTTTGGTATTTCATCTGAACCTCCCTCAATGTGGTCCGACAAAAAGATATGTTAATGTTTCACGGGGGAGTCTTTAGGAGATTTTTTTGGTAGGGTAAAGCTAAGAGCAAACATCTTTAAAGGGCTAATTTGAATATCTGAGGCTTTGAGAAGAAGCTGCTGTCTGAGAGTAAAACAGACAGAAACATTTAAAGATTTGCTTAGAATGTGGGACACTGTTGGAAAAAGCAGATTCCTGTTCCTGTAGTTGGAAAGAATAGTAAACGCTATATTCTTGACTGAAGGAAGTCTAGAAGAAGCACCTATCTGTGTAACAACCTGAGTGAAGCCACTGTTACGTTATGTCACTGTAAGCATCCTTTTTGTGAAGAAGTTTTTGTGTTGGAGAAGCATCCTACTTTTGTTGCCATGCGCTGAACTTCAAAGAAGTTTCTATTGGGAAGGAAGTAAATAAAAATTCCTGTTCTTGCCTTTAAAACCCTCGGCATTCACTATTATTTGACACAACTACAACCTCCAGAAGCCTCGGCTCTGGACCCCCTTGCTTGAAAGGGACAACACAAGGGCACGCCCCCGCCCCTAGGCGACCACCTAGGCGGTGGTGGGTGCGACAGTAGTTAGTGGGGTACAATGGCACATCAGAAATAAAAATACATTTTTATTTTTTTTGTAACATTTTTTATTTTATAAGCGAGGATCAAAAATCATACAATATGAACAGCATACAGTAGCAACAACAAAGAGGCGCTGTGGGCTAAAAGTGTAAAAATATATAAACACCTGTCTGGTATTACAGAAAAGCAACAAATCAAAAAGGCTAAAATAGTCAAGCCAGCAAGGTGGGATACAAAGTTGATAACATATACAATACAAATGTAGCACCGCCACATTATCAGAAACTCCTTGCAAAGAAGTAAAAGAAAAAGGAAATAGGGTTTTTTTTATTGTAACTTAAACTTGGTAATGTACATTAAGAGGGACATTGATAACTTGGATTTTTCTGAGTCAATGGAGGGTTAAGTGACTTGCCCAAGGCCATATGGAGTGCTAGTGGGAATCAAACCCTGGTTTCTTGGTTCTCAAGCCAGTGCTCTAACCACTAGGCTACTTCTCCACTCCATTTGAAGAATGAGAGAGAGGAGACTTGACATAATGATAGAGGAAGCTTGTTTCAGGCATAAGGAGCAGCAAGGTGAAAGGAACGAAGTCTGGATATGGGCAGTAATCTGAAATTTTGGCATCAGGGAAGAGGGTCCCTCCCTTCCCTTCTCGCTTATGCACCTGCATCAGAGTCTGAATCATAGAAGCCAAAAGGATGAGACTCTCCACCATTCCATTCCCTTCCCTCCTCCAACCTCAAAAATCGACAAGGGTTGACATCCAACACCTCTCCATAGACACCCACTGCACATATGCGAGCTGAACATAATGATATCTCAGGCCACGGAGGACAGCTGCCTGGTAGTATAGCAGCAACTTGGGGAACCCAATCCTCCCTCTTCAATGGGGCGAACTAACCGCTTCCAACCTATCCAGACCTTGGGTGTATTCCACACAAACTTACTGAAACTCTTTTCCAACTTTATAAAGAAGGCGGTGGATATCTTAATGGGCCGTTGTGAAAATAAGTATAATAACTCAGGGAGAACCAACATTTGCAACACAGCTGCTTGACCGAGCCAGTCCAAGGTAAGGTCACCCCAACGAGCCAAATATTCTTGAATGGCAGCAATGAAGGGTGTGTAGTTCAAAGAGAACAAGTCCTTCATGCCTAAGTACTTAACGCTAGAGGTAGCCAATTGGAACAAACAACCCCTTCACAAGGACACAGGGACATCACCCAAAGCTAACACCTCAGACTTGTCGAGATTCACCTTAAATCCAGAGACTGAGGTAAAATCCTTCAACACCTGAACCAAACCCACTAAAGATACAGACGGGCGCTCCAAGAAAATTAGGGTGTCATCCGCTTAGAGAGAGACATGGTGCGAGGTAGTGTCCACAACAATAGGTTTGATATCTGGGGCTGACCGCGGGAGGCAGGCTAGAGGTTCAATCGCCAAAGCGAACAGCAGCGGGGAAAGGGGTCAGCCCTGTCGGGACCCCCTGTAAAGCGGAAAACAGATGGGAGTCCATTCACAACTACTTGGGCCTTGGGGGCTGCATACAACGCCCACATCCATCCAACATAGCGTGCACCCAAACCAAATCGAGCCTTTCTCTGCGTCTAAAAAAACCTCAGCAGGCCACCATTTTCATCCTCGATATGTGAAGCATTATATTCAGAAGTCTACGCCTGTTTTCCAGGAACAAGCAGGAAGTCAGTCCTCACACATGGGACATCGACGGAGCCCCATGTGGAGCAAATCCCCAGCTTTCGAAGAAAGCCTTTGGGACTGCATCACGCATGCGCGGTCTCCTTCCCGCCCAAGGGTGCCATCTCGCTCAGTCTCCTTTTTTCCGCGGAGATCAACGGACATCGTCCTAGTTCCCCCGTGGAAAAAAGAGTTAAAAGTTGAAAAATTGTGTTTTTCTGCTTGCCGGTTCGGCACCGGTTCCCCTTCCCGCCTTGGGCTCAGTACACTGATATCGAGTCCAGGCTGTTTTTCGTTTTTGTCCTTAGTGACTAGCATTCGCGCTCTTTTTTCTTTTTAGCTGGCAGCCCGGTCCTTTGACCTCGCAGGGGCCCTTTTTTCCCCCCGATGGCTATCAACGGGTTTAAAAAGTGTGATCAGTGCATGAAACTCATGTCTCTCACTGACACACACGACTGCTGCCTCCGATGCCTCAGGCCCGACCATGACCCTGTGGTCTGTGGCCCATGCAAAAAGATGTCTTCCAAGGCGTTGAGGAGCAGGCAGCAGCAGCATGACAGGATTTTTCCCGAGTCTGCACCCGCCTGGGCCCGGACCTCTTCTGAGGCCTCAACCTCTCGGGAGCTGTCTGATCCCGAGCAGCGTCGGGTGTCCTCTGAAAGTGGGTCTCCCTCACGGGAACACCAGAGTAAGAAAAAATCCATGAGGGTGGTGTTGTCTGAGAGCTCCAAATGGCCTGGTCCCTCACGGGATCAGTCGCAGAGCCTGGCTCACCGCCCCGGATCCTCAGAGTCAGAAAGGCCTGCTAAACTCCCTCAAAAGGACCCGGAGATGCCAAGGAAGGTAAGCACTGTCCTCGTTATTGACTCTCCTCCGGGAGAGCCAGCGTCGGGCTTGACTGTGTCGGGACCCGAGCCGGGGGCTGCGTAGCCTCCTGAGCTCGGCCTCAGGTTGGTGGCCTTGGAGCGTAGCGTGTCTGCCTTCATGGACCAGCAGCGGGCGCTGATGGCTGGTCTCGCACGTCTGTCCGCCCCGACCACCGGGACTTCGACGTCCAAGTCGACCCTGGAGGCCGAGCCGATCCTCGAGACAATGAGGTCTCGAGTCAATCCTCGGCCGAGGTCTCCATCGACCTCCCGTTCGGACCGAGGCCGTCGACGACGGGGCAGTCGAGGCTGAGGCCCTCGAGGCCGGAGCCGATTGACTGCTCCTCGGAGTCCAGCTGGGAGACGGATGACGAGGTGTCCCCGGGCACCCACTGTACCAAGTACATCCCGTCAGACTCCCCAGGTTCTGAACCTCGGAAACGGTCCCCTCCCGGAGGACACCCAGTTCTTGGACTTCGTCCGGGACATGGCAAAGACTTTGTCATTCCTGGCAGATCCCGAGGAGCTCGAGGTCCTCCAGTATGACTTTCCTCCAAAGGAAGCCTTTACCGGTGCCCCCCATTCTGGAATGGCTGATGCTCCGAATGTGGGAGACGCCAGCTTCGATGCCGGTTCTCAGCAGGCGAATCGATTCCATCTATTGAATTCGCAAGAGCCTGGGTTCCAAAAGACACAGCTGCCGCACAACTCCATGGTTGTGGAATCGGCCATGCGCCGGCTCAAGAGCCAGAAGACGCACTCCTTGGTGCCTCCTGGCTGGGAGGCCCGCAACATGGATGCTGTCTGCAGAAAGTGCTACCAGGGTTCGATGCTGGCATGCCGAATCCAGACGTACCAGCTGTACATAGACATGTACCTGCGAGACCTTGCAAAGGAGATTGCTGGGTTCTCCACTGGTCTTTCCGAGGGACCTTTGCAGCACTTCCAGGTTTTGTCCACTGGGATCCGAGAGTGCTCGAAGTTTATGACTCGAGCAGACAACGATGGCTTCGAGGCTTCGGCCCGGGTAGCAGGGGCCGGCATCAGTGCACGATGCCTGGCATGGCTACAGTCATCAGACCTGGAGCCATGGGTTCAGGATAAGTTGGTTGATGTCCCTTGCCGAGGTGAGAACCTCTTTGGCAAGCCCATGACTGAGAAGGCTGCCGAGATTGAGTCCGAGTACCTGACCCGGACAAGACTCGAGAAGAAGACTTCTGTGCCTTCTAAGAAGAAGGGCTCGGGTAAGAAGCCCTTTTTCTCGAGGAAAGGATCAGCTTACTGAAACTATCCCACGTATCAGGCCTCCCCAGATCCCCAGCAGGGGCAGCAGGCCAAGGGACGGGGGCATGGCCCACATAAGCAAAAGGCCCCCAAGCCCCAGGCACCGGCTCTGGCCCAGCCTGGAGGGTGCTTTTGACTCCCAGAGCGTAGTCTCTCTCCCGAAGGAAGCAAGGCTATGCACGGGGGGAAGGCTGACCCTGTATGCCCACAGGTGACCAGCCATTACAACAGACACCTGGGTCCTCCAGATAGTCCAAATGGGCTGTCAGTTACATCTCACCCAGGTGCCTCCCTCTTACTTTCCAGGGGACCTCCTCATGAAGGAGTTAGGAGGTCTTCTCGAGGATCAGGCGGTAGAACAGGTGCCCCACCACCTGCGGGGAACAGGCTTCTATTCCAGGTACTTTCTGATGCCAAAGAAAACTGAAGGCCTAAGACCTATCCTCGACCTGTGAAACTTAAACAAGTTCCTGGTGAGGGAAAAGCTCAAGATGCTTTCACTTGGAATATTGCTGCCTTACCTCCAACAGGGAGACTGGCTATGCTCCTTAGATCTCAAAGATGCGTATACACACATCTTGATTCATCCAGACCACAGACAATACCTAAGATTTGTAGTAGGAGGAAACCATTTTCAGTACAGAGTGCTTCCTTTTGGCCTAGCCTCGGCACCCAGGGTATTCACAAAGTGCCTTGCGGTGGTGACGGCCTTTCTAAGGACTCAAGGGGTGTTCATCTTCCCCTACTTAGACGACTGGCTCATCAGAGGCCAGTCAGCTCTAGAGGCCCAACAGGCCACGTCCCACACTATCCAGTTGCTTCAGCACCTGGGCTTTGTGATCAACTACACAAAGTCCACTCTGGTTCCTTCTCAAGGACTGGAGTTCATAGGGGCAAGGTTAGATACCCTTGAAGCAAGGGCTTATCTACCAGAGGAAAGGGCTCAAAGACTGGTAGCCCTAGTGCAGCAAGTGAGTCGCAGATCCTGCATCTCAGCAAGACACTTTCTGCACCTTCTTGGTCACATGGCCTCCACAGTGCATGTGACACCCAATGCTCGACTTCACATGAAAACAGCTCAGTGGTGCCTCAGGGACCAGTGGACACAAGCAACAGGCAGACTCAGGGACAACATCAAGGTGTCCCATTGCCTGATACGGTCTTTGAAATGATGGCGTCATCCTCGCAACCTTCTGGAGGGAGTGCCTTTCCAGCCTCCCACACACTCGAGAGTGCTGACTACGGATGCATCCCTGCTGGGATGGGGTCAGCAATGCCAACAGGTCTGCACTCAAGGTGTGTGGTCTCAGTGGGAGAGCACACAACAAATCAATCTCCTAGAGCTTTGCGCGATCTGCCTGGCTCTTCGGACCTTCAGCCAAACCCTGGCTCATCAATCTGTCTTGATTCAGACAGGCAACCAGGTAGTGATGTTCTATGTGAACAAACAAGGGGGCACAGGCTCTCGCATCCTGTGCCAGGAAACCCTGGATCTATGCTCCTTCACAGTCAGCCAGCCAGGGTATGTTCCTCAAGGCGATGTACTTTCCAAGTCAGGAGAACTTTCTAGCAGACAAGCTAAGCAGAATTCTCCAACCGCACGAGTGGCAACTGGATCCCAATGTAGCCCAGCAACTCTTCCAGTGCTGGGAGCGACCATCCATAGATTTGTTTGCGAGCCCTCATAATCACCAGTTGCCCCGATTCTGTTCTCGGTAGCCGCACCCACACAGGGTAGCGTCAGATGCTTTCCTAATATCCTGGTCGATGGGCCTCCTATATGCATTTCCTCCCACGCCTCTGGTGGCTTGGACCTTATTCAAGATCCTTCAGGACAAGGCCTCGGTCATCCTGGTGGCCCCCAGGTGGCCAAGACAGCCTTGGTTTCCTCTCCTCCTGCAGCTGGCAGAGGAGACTCCCATTCCTCTGGGATTTTTGCCCAGTCTCCTGTCGCAGGACGGGAGCTCACTTCTGCATCCTAACCTCAGGTCCCTCAACCTGATGGCATGGCTGCTGAAAGGGTAGTCCTTGCACCACTTCTCCTCCCAAAAAGATAGAGGATGTGCTTCTGGCCTCTAGAAGGCAGTCGATTAGGAAAACTTATGCATTTAAGTGGCATAGGTTTGAGGTATGGTGTACTCAGCAGAGTGAGAACCCATTCTCCTGCCAGGTGGCTGTGGTGCTGCAGTACCTGCTCCACCTTTCAGAATTAGGCCTTGTCAAACTCGGTCCGAGTTCACCTTAGTGCTTTTTCAGCACACCACTTTCCAATGGAAGGGCAACCTCTCTCTGTCCACCCCTTGGTGTCCAGGTTCCTGAGAGGTCTGCTTCTACTGAAACCCCTGGTTCGCCCCCCGAATGGGATTTGAATGTGGTCTTGCAGCAGCTTACTTGCCCACCCTTCGAACCAATGGCTACCTGCCATCTTCGCTTCCTTTCTTGGAAGACAATTTTCTTGGTGGCACTCACATAGGCTAGACGAGGAAGTGAGCTGCAAGCTCTGGTGTCCGATAGACCGTTCACATGGTTCTATAGGAATAGGGTGGTGCTTCGCAAGCACCCCAAGTTCCTGCCGAAAGTGGTCTCCTCTTTCCACCTTAACCAGGAGGTGGTGCTTCCGACCTTCTTTCCCAGGCCCCATGCCAGCCGGGCAGAAGCAGTTCTGCATACCCTGGACTGTAAGAGGGTGTTGGCCTTCTACTTGGAGCGTACACAGGGACATCGAAGAGCTCCTCAGCTCTTCGTCTCTTATGACCCCAGTAAGCTGGGGATGCCTGTCTCCAAGCATACGTTGTCCACCTGGGTGGCGGATTGCATCGCCTGGGCATACAGGGCGGCCGATCTCCCGTTGCAGGGTCGAGTCACGGCCCACCGGGTCAGGGCTAAGGCCGCATCAGTGGCTCACTTCCGCTCTGTGCCGCTGGCAGACATCTGCCGGGCCGCAACCTGTTCTTCAAGCCAGACCTTTGCAGCCCATTACTGCCTGGATAGGGAGTTCCAATGGGACAGTGCTTTCGGCCAGGCTGTACTCCGTAATCTGTTTGAGGTTTAGGCAACTCCTACCCTCCGACCCTTTGGTGTCAGGCTACCGGAGTGTTACATTCTCAGTAGAATTCCTATCATGTCTGCTGCGGCTCTTCTAGAGGGAGCCTATTTTTCAGTTATGGGTTCTCGGTAGCCTATAACTAGGGAGTCCCATATGTGAGGACTGACTTCCTGCTTGTTCCTGGAGAAAGCATAGCTATTCACCTGTAACAGGTGTTCTCCAGGCACAGCAGGAATCAGTCCTCACAACCCTTCCTCCTCCCCTGGAGTTGCAGTCCTTTTATTTAATTTTTATCCTTTTGCCGTCTTTTTAGCTATGTCATTTGACTGAGCAAGATGGCACCCTTGGGTGGGAAGGGGACCATGCATGCGTGATGCAGTCCCAAAGGCTTTCTTTGAAAGCTGGGTATTTGCTCCGCATGGGGCTCCGTTGATTTCACCCATATGTGAGGACTGATTCCTGCTGTCCCTGGAGAACACCTGTTACAGGTGCGTAACTACGCTTTATCAGTGATCTGCCTCCCATGAATGAACCCTATTTGGTGTGGGTGCACTAGGGTCGAAATAACACAGTCCAATCTCTTGGCCAAGACGCTGGCAAAGATATTCACATCACTATTCAAAAGTGAGATAGGTCTGTAGTTTTCCACATTCCTTGGGTGATCTACCCCCTTTATAAATACATGACCGGCGGAAGATGATCCAATTGCAGAGTGTCATTGAACACTCACTGTGATACAGGCGCAAGAGAAGCTTTCAACGCCTTATACCACTCCATAGGAAATCCATCCGTTCCCATAGCTTTGCCTGAAGCAAATGAGTTTATAGCAAGCACAATCTCTGGCAGAGATATGTCCCAGTTCAGCAACTCATGCTGCTGGTCAGACAGCTCCAGGAGTTGGATCCAGTCCAGAAAGGCCGAGATCTCTACCGAAGTATCTGAATTTCAGAAGAATACAACTGGGAGTAGAAAGCACAGAAAGCCTATGAGATCTCTAAACTATCCTTGCGGAGAACCCTGTCGGGGTCAAAAACAGCATTAATAAGCCTACTACTCTGCTGCCAGTGAAGTTGCCACGCCAGCAGCTTTCCATCTCTCCCCCCCCCCCCCCATGTTCCACAAAGTTGCACTTAGATAGTCGTAAGAGAAACTTTTCATTCCACTTCAATGATGGACTTGATCTGTCACCTAACCTCCAACAACCGAAGATAACTCCTACATCCCCCAGGTCCTCTTATATTCTCTCTGCAGGTATTCTATTTGGGCTCGCAAATGTACAAGCTCAGCTTCTCATTGCTGCTTCCGCCAGAAGGCCAACTGCAAGTCTCGTCCTTTCATATAGGTCTTACCAGCCTCCCACAAAAGGCCAGCGGGGGTGTCCCCATCATCATTAAGAGTCAAGAAATATTTCCACCAGTCTCGCATCTGCACTTTCACCCCATCTTCCTGGAGCAAACGGGCATTTGCCCTCTACTGCTGCTTCCCAGTATCAGACCTCCCTCAACCCGTCTAATAATAAACAGATCATACCAGGGTCGCTCTCCTCCAGGAGACGAATAAAAATATCCTCCACTTTTCAGAATATCATAAAAATACATTTTTAAAAAAGTCATATATAGACAAAGAAAGAACAAATAAACAACAATGACCAAAAAATCAACTATATGCCTGACTAAATAAATGACCTCTTAACTTCTCTTCCTAAAGTCTGAAAGATCTGTGAGTAAATGCACATAGACTGGCAAGCGGTTCCACAGAGCTGGCATGGAGAAGTATGACTGTGTCCACTCGAAGTTAGCAGATGTCCCTTGTGTTGGCATCATCAAGGATCACTGTACTGTCCTTCAGTATCTCTTGGTTATCTAATTCTCAGTATTTACTTTATTAAGACAAACCTTGTTTAACTTAAACAGGTGAGGCATTTAGTATCACAGATGCTGTTATTAATGTAGAATTGGTCTCAACACATTCAGAGACCTGCTTTCTACCAGTCCTTGTCAGAGATCCCAGGAGAAGCCACAGCCTTCTTTTTGACTATCAACATTCACTCCCTCCCTATAGAACATGCATCCTGCTCTGCCTATGGGAAGATGAATTTAATTTTTTTTCCAGCCTGGAAGAAAATTATGGACTCATGGGGTGCTTTCTATCACTCAGATTCCTAGCCACCCATTACCTTTGATTCAAACACCTGCAGATCACTTGAGTCTTCTACGAAAATAAGTTCTACCCCAGGTCAGTGCTATAGAACCTGACCTTTCACAGGAGATGAATTTGAGGATTTTATTCCATATACTTTCTGATTCTGAAAGACTGATTACACCCAATCCTAGATCTCAGGGATCTCAATTGCTTTCTCCTTGGAGAAAGGTTCAAAATGACTATAATACTCTGCATTCTACCTCCAAAGGAAGCTATAGGTAGTCAAGAATTAAATAGAATATGTATGACTCCATCTGTTGGTTTTTAATGAATTGAGATGGACTGGCATTGGGCACTTTTATTCTGATGATCACATAGTATACTGTCCTGAAAATGAAAGACAAAAAAGAAATGGTGTTGCATTTCTAATTAAGAAGAAACTTGCAAGAAATTGAATGAAATATGATACAGTCAGTGAATGCTTAATTTCTATTTGTCTATGATGAATGCCCATAAACACAAATATTGTTCAGGTATATGTGCCAACAGCAACTGCAGAAGAGGAAGAAGTTGATCAGTTCTATAAATAAGTACAAACTGAAAACTGACAGAGCATACAAACAAGCTAAATTGATAATCATGGGCGACTGAAATGCAGAAGTTGGGAACAAAGAAGAAGGTAAAGTGATTGGAAAGTGTGGGCTTGGCAATAGAAATGAAGCTGGAGAAAGACTAATAGTCTTGAAACTGTTAGTGTAGCTGGGTTTAAAAGAGGTTTGGACACGTTCCTGGAGGAAAGGTCCATAAACCATAATTAAAGGGGACCCGGGATATCCACTGCTTGTCCCAATACAAGCATTGCAGAACCTGTGTCATTTGGAGAAATTGTTAGGTGCTTGTGACCTAGATTGGCCACTGTTGGATACTGGGCTTGATGGACCTTGGTCTGACCCAGTATGGCATATCTTATGTTCTTATGTTAATTGTGCAAGACCAACAATATGTTCATCTCAAACACCTTTCAGCAACTATGGCGACTGTACACATAGACTTCACCAAATAGATTGTACAAAAATTAAATTGACTACATCTGTGGAAGTCAAGGATGGGAAAGCTCAATAACATCAACAAAGACAAAACCTGGAGCTGACTGTGGTACAGATCACCAGCTACTAGTATGCATACTCAAGCTAAAGCTGAAAGAGAGCAAGCCACTCAAGAATGTAGCAAAATATTATCTTGAAAATATACCACCAGAATTTAAAGACTGCTTGTGCAATTGATTCACTGTATTGGATACAAATGACAGAGCACCAGAAGAGTTGTGGGATGACATCAAGAAAGTGAAAAAGCAAAAATGGCTAAAATAGATGACCAAAGAATATCTGAAAATTGCTCAGAAACGTAGATAAGCTAAAGCCAGTGGAGAAAAGAGATTTCCAATGTGCAGCAGAGTGATACAAAAAGAAGTACTACAATGATGTATGCAAGAAAATAGAACCAGAGAGTACTGGAGAAACAACAAGACCAGCTCTCCTAAAGCTGCAAGAGTTGAAGAGAAAATTCCAGCCTCTAATTGGAATGTTAAAAGATGCTCAAGGATCCATGTTGAATGATGCTGAGAAGACCAAGAAAAGATAGACGGAATACATAATCACTATACCATAAAGATCAATGGTACGTGCAGACATGCATATGTTTTAAAATACACATACAAATCACAACTCTGCCCATGCTCTGCCCAACTCCTTCCCAGAACATGTCTATAGACGGGTGATGTAAAGTATGCACCTTCTTGTCACCACGTGTAATCTCAGCATAGTTTTATAAAAGCCCTTTCACGTGTGTAAAAAAGGCCTTATAAAATTACTTCCCATCTGTTTAACCAAAACTTGGTTAGTTTATAATGATTCTTTTCATTTGAGTAAAATCATTGGTAGTGGAATGATTATATATTTTTTACTCTAGTTAGGAATTTTTTCTTTTCTGGTTGATTTACGAATAGTTAGGAATATTTAAATTAGTGATTGGAAGGAATTTTGTTGAGTTTATGAAGTTATACGTGTTTTAATGTTCTTCATTTCTTAGACTGTTGATAGGGGCAATTATGAAATTGAAGTAAATAAAATAAATACTAACCAGCTTTGTGAAAATTAAACAAAGCCATTTGCGTTGCAGGTTTAGAAAAGTCCCAGAACAATTCTGTTTTGGATGCAGATTTAAGTGTTCCTAAGTTTCACAGACTAATTTTGAGCTTCACTGCCTTATTTTATCCAGATACACAGAAGAGATTATACCCCAGCATCCCTGCCTGAAACTTATTAGCAACTGTGAACAGATACTTTCCAGCCATACATCAAGGCGCTTGATAACAATGGAAAAGGTGAAAGAGTTAGAGGTAAGCTTCTTGACCCTGTCCTACATGAAATGTGCTGCAGTTGGAGACCTTGCTCTGCTGTCAGCACATCAGACTGCAGAAAGTGAGTTGAGCTGATAGCATAAAGTTTAGGTATGGACTTCAGTGTTAAAGCTTATATGGCCTCTTTATGGGAATAAGGAACACTACCTGACAAAGCCATTAGGGCAAGGGGCTTTAGGGCAAACCACTAGGCCCAAGAGACACATTGGGAGTTGTGACCAGTTTGGGGGGCTGATTAGTGGGGGTGTTGTCCCACCAATCTAACCATGTCTCTATGACTCCCAGACCCACTACAACTCTTGAATCACTGGTGCTGCTGTTAGGGAGGTTCGCCTGTTCTAACCCTCTCCTGCTGCCTCTGTCACTGCTCCCCCCAATGCTGTGGGGATGGAACGTCATACCAGCTGTGGCCTTGCTCTGCCTCATGGCTGGGAGTGCAGTCACAGTTCTCCCCTGATGCTGCAGCTGCCTTGATGTGCTCTTGCAGTGGCAGCTAGCGCACTTCTGGGTTTGAAGCTGGGCTGTCGCCGTGGAGGAAACACTATGAGCTAGATCCAAATGCATAAAGTGGGGTGGCTGTAGGGGTGGATAAAAAAATGCCTGCAGAACGTTCATGGGCCGTAGTTTGGATACCCCTGCTGTATGGTTCAGTTTATCTCATTATAATAGGATAATTATTTAGCAGCACCCTGTTTCTCTTATTTCACCACTAGTTGAAAATTGCGCTGACAAATCCTTGAATTTTCCACTGTGGAGGTCTGTTATTTTAATAAAGTGTATATTTAATAATTTAACATATGGGATTACATTGTTTGTTAGGGTCAGGCAACCATTGAGTATTTATGTCTGGAATGGGCACAGAGATTGTTTCACATATCATACAAATATTCAGCAGTGATATATCTTTAGCACTGTGTACAGGAATAACTGGCCATATTTGATAACCCATTATCATTGATGTTATAGGATTGATTTTTAAATTCGTTATCTTGCCAGCCTGCCAGGAGCCTGGGTCTATGCTTTCCCACTATCTGCTGGAGATAGGGTACCAGTGAACTTGTCTACGGTCCTGTGCAGACTCCCTCTCCAGATATTTCTCTGTCTCCAGCAGATGATAGATAAGCATTCCTGTGCAGGTGAACACAGGTTCTAGGAGTTTGGGTTTTTGAATCTTAGGTGACAGAAGGATCGCCTAGGGTGACAGTTTTGTGTTGCTGTTCCTTGGGGCAATTTGACAGAGACAAGCACATGAGCTACTGGCAGGGGCGGCCCAAGGGGGGTGCGAAACCTTATGTGGAGACTTGGTGTGGGACCTCATTTGCATAAGGGGCCTCATTTGCATAAATATTTGCATAATGTTACCATACACTAGCTTTTAGTAAACATGCCTCTTAATGAGTGTATGGATAAAGAAAGACTAAAAGATTTCTACATTACTATAATCCAGTGCCAACTGCCAGGCACATTAGGAACTACTGCAAACACTGCCCATTTAGAACCCATAGCAAACCCGCCGTATCCTAACAGCACTACCGGGACTCACAAAGCACCATACTCTACCAATCAAAAGGCAACACTGCAAATATTAAACCAATACATTTCAGAGAACAACAATACATGACTTACTGGGGAAAGAGAACAAGTGGCAATGTCAAATAGGAATTACGTAAACAGAACACCTCAGCTCAGTTACACATGCAGAACATAGACCATCACCAAACAAGGAATCACAATTTAGAAACAGGAAGACAATAATTAAACTGGGAATCCCAAAAGCCAAACTTGGAATGTACAACAACACTGTAGAAATAAAACTATAAATTAATTTCCTTTTGTACTAAACAAAGCGCAGACGTTAATGATGCACATTTCCCAGAGCTGACGTTTTATTTTATTTATTTATTTATTTATAGTCTTTTTTATGCCGCGCTATTCAACATCAGTGCGGTTTACATGAAACAGACTTATACAGTGCAACAAGCTGCTCTGTATTACAAAGAACAGGTACTAGAACTTGGATAACTAGGGCAACTATTTACATATAGGCATCACTTCAAGTCATATCACAGAGTAAGCATAGTCGAGTGCGCTTGCTGGGTGTTCTGGTGTGTCGGTACTAGAGGAGGGGAGTGGCTGTAGGTGTGCTGTCATCTGGGTAGTGCATTTCAGTTAATAAATTCAAAATAAAGAGCGATTTTTCTACCTTTTTGTGCATTTTTTTTCAGTTGCAATTGCTCTAGCCACTTTCTTCTGATTTCTTACATAAGAACATAAGATATGCCCTACTGGGTCAGACCAAGGTCCATCAAGCCCAGTATCCTGTTTCCAACAGTGGCCAATCTAGGTCATACATATCTAGCAGTTTCCCCAAAAGACACAGGTTCCCCAATGCTTGTACTGGGTCAAGCATTGATAGCCTGGGTCCCTTCTTAATAATGGTTTATGGACCTTTCCTCCAGGAACTTGTCCAAACCTTTTTTAAACCCAGCTACACTAACAGCCTTTAGTGTCTTCTGCTAACTCTCCATCGTCTGCTGTCCATTTGTCCTTTCTTCTCTCTTCTAGTTTTTTTCCATTCTCTCTCTACATCTGCTTTAACATACTAATATTTCTCCTTTTGCTCTTTCCTCATTCCTATTTCATCCACTCAAATTTTACCCCTCCATCCTCAATCCCCACTTACTCTCCCAATACCTGGCCAATTGTAGATTTTTCTTCCTTCCCACACAAAATATTTTTCCCCTTTCCATTTCACTCTCCTAGCTCCATCCCATTCTAATCCTTCCCCAACATCAGTTCCCTTCTAGTTCCGGCCCCACCCATCATCCGCTCCCTTCTAGTCCCTCCATCAGCCCATTTCCAGTCCTAGTCCCTCCATCAGCCCATTACCAATCCTATCCTAGCCCCACCATCAGCCCATATCCAGTCCTAGCTCCCCCATTCATTTCCAGTCCTAGCTCCCCCATCCATTTCCAGTCCTATCTGAGTCCCTCCATCAGCTCATTTCCAATCCCAGCCCCCCATCAGCCCATTTCTAGTCCTTTCCTAGCCCCACCATCAGCCCATGTCAAATCCTAGCTCCCCTCTACTCAGCCCATTTCCAATCCAAGCTCCCCATGAGCCTACTTCCAGTTCTAGCCCCTCCATGAGTCCATTTCAATCCAAGCCCCCACCACAGCCCATTTCCAGTCCTATCCTAGTCCCTCCATTAGCCCATTTCCTGTCCTAGCTCCCTCCCACCACTCAGCCCATTTCCAGTTCTAACTCCCTCCCCTCATAGCCCATTTCCATTCCAAGCCCCCATCCCCATCAGCTATTTGCAGTTCAAGCCCCCTTCCACTCAGCCCATTTCCATTCCAAGCCCCGTCCCCATCAGCTATTTGCAGTTCAAGCCCCCCCTTCCACTCAGCCCATTTCCAGTCCTAGCAACCCCCCTAGTCCATTACCAGTCCTAGCCCCCCCCATAGCCCATTACCAGTCCTAAGCCCCCCATCAGCCCACTTCCAGTCCTAATCCCCATCACCCCATTTTCAGTCCTAGCCCCCCTACCACTCAGCCTATTTCCAGTCCTAGCAACACCCCCTTTCCATTACCAGTCCGAGCCTCCCCCATAGCCCATTTCCAGTCCTAAGCCCTCCATCACACCATTTTCAGTCTTAGCCCCCCCCCATAGCCCACCTCCAGTCCTAGCCCCCCATCAGCCCATTTCCTGTCCTAGCCCCCCCCAATAGCCCATTACCAGTCCAAACCCCCCATCAGCCCACTTCCGGTCCTAACCCCCCCCATCACCCCATTTTCAGTCTTAGCCCCCCCATAAGCCCACCTCCAGTTCTACCCCCCCCCATCAGTCCATAGCCCATTACCAGTCCTAACCCCTCTCCCCCCCATCATAAGAACATAACATAAGATATGCCATACTAGGTCAGACCAAGGTCCATCAAGCCCAGTATCCTGTTTCCAGCAGTGGCCAATCTAGGTCATACGTACCCATCATCCCAGGTAAATAAAAAAAAAACTGTCTGCTGCTTCTGCCGCCGCGGCAGCAGAAGAATCAGGTGTCCCGTGACACCCCCTCCCTGCCCGGCAGAGCCCACCCTGAGTCAGCTCCCCTCAGCGCGGGCTTTTCAGAGCCGCGAAGGGAGAGTTTTCCTTTCTCACGGTTCTGTTAAGCCCGCTGGGGCTGATGGGAAACAGGAAATGCCTGTTTCCCATCAGCCCTGATGGGCTTAACAGAGCCGCAAGAGAGAAACTCTCCCTTCGTGGCTCTGAAAGCCGGTGCTGAGGGGAGCTGACTCAGGGAGGGCTCTGCCATGGCTGTATAAAACATCTCCATTTTGATGACTAAAGCAGCATTCCAGTGCTCTGCCCCTACAGCCTACTACCTATAGTCTCTGTAACTAGAAGTGCCCTCCATTATTTCTGCCTCCAGTGGTTTCCCATTGGTTGGATCCTGTCCAGTTTCTGCTGCGAGTTACAATGGAAGCAGGAAGAGAAGGCTCACTCACAAAGGAGTAAGGATTAGAGAATTGTAGATAGAGGTTTTAAACTCTGAAAAATGTCCAGACACATTGCACATGCTTCTAGCATCTGGGTATTAATGTAAAAATCAGTGCAATCCTGAAAAAGCCAGACTGTTGTCAATTCCAGTCTCCTGATTTCTGATGACATCTGATTGGGCCCCCTTAAACTTTGTTCCCTTGATATGTTCCTAGTTTGCTAGTGCCTTAATCTAGCCCTGCCCATGGCTACAGATATTAGTTGGCAATACACACAGCAACCAATAAGAAAACTAGGATTCAGTCACTAGTTTTCACTGCAGATTTAATAACAAAGAAAATGAAATATACATCTGAATAACATAAAATGCAGCACATTAGTGTCCTCAGCTACTAGTGGAAGCTTTTCAGAGGTTCCACTGCACATGCGCACCATCTTCCCACCTGCCGCAGAGCCCAACGGATGCATTCACTGCCATCTCCCGCCAGTCTGTTTACCCTCTCCGGGGATCCTGCGCCTTTTCTGGATTTTTCCGTATCCTTTTCTGCTTGCCATCTCAGTCTCTCTTCATTTTCCTTTTCACTAGTCAGTTTTCGTCCGTTTTATATTTTTTTTTTCTTTTTCGCAGCACTTTTGCCCCCTTAGGCGTCTATGCTCTGGTCATACTCTTCCTCTTTTTCAAAATTGAGTCATTTGATTTCGCTGTGGCTATTTTTCCAGATATGTCCCAAAACTGGCCAGTGGGTTTAAAAAGTGTTCCTGATGTTCGAGGATCATATCTGCCACCGATATCCATAGATGGTACCTTCAGTGCCTGGGACCTGATCATTAGCCCTCTTCTTGTAATTTGTGTCTACAGATGACGAAAAGAGGACAGAGGGTCGAGAGAAGCAGCGTGAATCACTTTTTTGCGCTCACAAGTCCAAACCATCGGTCTCAGTGCCTCAAAGGCTGTATTGACATTGAGGAGTTTGAGCCCGCTTGAAGCTGAGCACCCATAGTGCTCTAGAGCATCAACCATCAACCGACCTCCACCCAAGGATGAGGAAGGATTTGGCCTCATCTTTGTCATTGCTGAAGGGTGATCACACCGAGCACAGAGTGAAGATGTTGGTGCACTGGCGTCAAAGCCCTTTGAGGCACGGCATTGAGTGATGAGGATCTGCGAGTGCACCCCTTCAAGCTGCCCTGGGGAGGAGAGCTCACCCTCCAGGCAGCGATGGCCTACTGAGAGCCAAGACCAACCCATCAATACCCCTATACAGATTCTGGGTACATCGGTCGAAGCTGCTTGAGGCCCCACAGCCTTTCGAGTCGGCAGTCATAGAGAAACGCCTTCTGCAGGCTCTCAAGGAATGGATCACAGCGCTTTTAGCTGTGCAACAAGCCGGGGACACTTCATCAGCTGCATCGACATCAGCAACCATGCAACCGATCCTCGAGATACTCCGTTTGCCTGCAGGAGAGGCATCGGCATTGAAGTACATTGGCACCGGGGCCTGCCTGGTCGATATCACTCCCTAGCGTTTTGGGATCCTATGAGCATCCGTGCATTATCGCTCCTGGAGGAGCTCCCAATCCCCCCAGGTCAGGAGAGCGATCCATACAGAGACTCAGAAGTATTTTAATTTCCTCTCTGACACAGAAGACTGGGTCACTGACGTCGAGTCTGAAGACTTATTGGAGCACAGGTCTCTTGAGCTCCCATCGGACCCTTTTCCCCCTCATGAGCAGTGCTAGTCCCCTCCTGAAGACATTACCTGCCGAGATTTTGTCAGGCTTGCTGCTAGATCGTTCAACATGAAAAATATGTTGTAAGCTAGAATATTACTTCAGCACACTTCTAACGGGTCTTCAATCCATTTCCATTCCTAGTTTCTTTAAACTTTCATTTCTATTCTTTCATAAACATAAAAATCTTTTACTTTATTGAAAAATCTTCTTCTTTTAAAAGCTCTCAGTGTCATCAACCCCAGTGCTTAAAACATCAGTATATAAGAATCATGACTTTATTAGAGGACTTCCTTTTAAAATCTTCACCCCTGTGTTCAGTTTTGTATAGCAGATCTCGACGCTCTCATAGGGCGCCTTCACGGCGTTTCAAAAGCTAATCTTTCTTCAGGAGATCTTTACTTTCGCAACGGATGCTGCCCACATCCCAATATTACTCATTCTTGGAAAGACGCCGCGCAAGAATGAGTAATATTGGGACGTGGGCAGCATCCGTTGCGAAAGTAAAGATCTCCTGAAGAAAGATTAGCTTTTGAAACGCCGTGAAGGCGCCCTATGAGAGCGTCGAGATCTGCTATACAAAACTGAACACAGGGGTGAAGATTTTAAAAGGAAGTCCTCTAATAAAGTCATGATTCTTATATACTGATGTTTTAAGCACCGGGGTTGATGACACTGAGAGTTTTTAAAAGAAGAAGATTTTTCAATAAAGTAAAAGATTTTTATGTTTATGAAAGAATAGAAATGAAAGTTTAAAGAAACTAGGAATGGAAATGGATTGAAGACCCGTTAGAAGTGTGCTGAAGTAATATTCTAGCTTACAACATATTTTTCATGTTGAACGATCTAGCAGCAAGTTTAGCAATACGTTCAATGAAATAGACCTAATAGCTTGAGATTTTGTCAGGGACATGGCCAAAGCCATAGCATTTTATTTATTTAAACAATTTTATATACCGCTATATCATATAGTCAAAGCGGTTTACAATTAACATTGAACTGTAACAATTACATCTTAATAATTACATGTTAAATGAGAAACTGGGGAGGAGTTGAACTTGGAGTGACAGGTAGGAAAAATTACAGCTGTACTGCATTTGACAGATAAGAGAGGGTATTATCTGCCACTGTCCGACCCAAAAGAATCTATGACAAGTGTGTTTTTAGTTTTTTTCATAGCTCAGGTACAGTCACAGAAGATCATAAGTGTTCAGGGAGTGAGTTCCAGATGGTGGGTGCAAAGAGAGTGAAGGTTCTGTTGAGTGCTTTTGGCTTTAATAGCTGGGATAGAGAGGAGATTCTGATTGTTGCATCTTCGTGATCTTGTGTCTGGAGCTTTTCTTATTAAATTTCGTAGTTTGGTTGGGTTTTGGTTCTGTAGGAGTTTAAGATGGTAATAGATTATTGATTGTTTGATGTGCCAAACCGCCTTGATTTAATGATAAGGCGGTATGCTAAATCCTTATAAATAAATAAATAAATAATAACTACCTTGTATAGAATCCTTTGGGATATAGGAAGCCAGTGGAGGGAATTTAAGATGAGTGTGATGTGATTGTATCTAGATGAGCCAGTGATGATCCTGCTAGCAGTATTCTGTATTATCTGTAGAGGGTAAAGAGATTGAGGAGGCCTTGGTACAGGATATTGCAATAGTCAGGTGTGGTAAAATTATGGCTTTGCATACTGTTCTAAAGTCGTTTGGATCCAGTAGTGGGTGCAGGTTCTGTAGGGTTCGTAGCTTATGATATGCAGTGTTAGTGGGTTTTTTTAAATGTGGGAGAGCTTGTTCAAGTTCTGGTCTGTCGTGATGGTCAAGTTTTTTACCTCAATTTTTGATATCCATATCTCTGTCCTTGATCTTTAAATTTGTTGGAGGGATAATGGTGGCATCTTTTGTCATGAGAGCTTTGGATTGTTTGTAGTTTACTAAGAGGTTGAGGGTTGCAGGGTATAGAGTGATAGTGTCGAGGCATGAGGCTTTGGCTGTGTAGTCAGTTTTTTGTAGAGAAGGGGAAGTAGATCATTATAAAGTCTGCATATATAATGGGATATTGTGTTTTCTTAGAACTGTGCATAAGGGTTGAATATAGATATAAAGAGTAATACACCCCTGTACTACCTGATTCCGAAGACTTTCTGCCCTTTTAGTTATAGAAAGTGTATACCTGTAAGTGTGTTCTAGCCCCATGGGTTCGCTAAGGGATTGTCCTTTAATTTTGATTTTTGATAGGATGATCTTTGCTAGGATGGTTTCACAGTTTTTATATTTTGTTTTTAGGTTTTAGAATCCTTTGGATAGTGGGTTAATTCCACCTCAGAGTGGGGCGTTCCCCTGCAAAGTAGGTGTTTTTGTTTGTTGCTTTGTTTTTTATTTTATTTTATTTTTCTGTTTCTAGAGTTTTGTGCCTCATGTTGTTCTTCTTTGCCTTTCCTTCCCCCAGGGTGTCATTCTTTTGCGGATGGCTTTTGTGTTATGTTGAGTTTTACTATTTTATCACCATTTTTTGATTACACTGTAGTTGCCTTAAGATTTGTAAGCGCCTGACACAGGCATATAGCTGAAACATGTTGGGAATTTTATGATCTTTTGTATATATATGTTTTTATATGTATATATATATGGTATTTTTGGCAATTTCTATGTATGGTGACATGTTTTTTATGTTTTTATAAGTTCTTATATGCTTATTAATTTGAATTAAATTTTTAAAGTTGTGCCTGTCCTTTTTTTATGTTCTTTGGTTTGGTTAGACTGCCATTGTTTGCTTATGTTGTATTACAAGCCATAAACTAGGATGTTATTCATATGTCCCACAGGCTGGGGCAGACAATTGGAATGGGAAAATGTAATGTCCCACAGGGTGGGACAGCCGAGTGGAAAGAGTTAACAGATAAGCTAATTTTCTCCATACTTAATCGGTTAACTTTTGGGGTTGCCTGATCTAATACAAGCTTTTCAAAATTTCCCCAAACTGACCAATTAAAGGCAGCCAAATTTAGCTGGTTAATAAAGAGGCAACTCAAGGGGTGTTCCTCGGGCAGACTTTTGACCTAGTTGGTATTAATTATCATCTTAACTGGCTAAGTTTAGCTAGGCAATTGCAGTGCAGAGATAGCAAATCTTAGGGGCTATTTTCCTAAGATGTGCTGTGTAGTTAAAGCATGTTTTAGGGTGCATCAACCGTAAATGCGGGGGCTACATTAAAAGTTACTACATGAGCATGACAGCTATTGTGCACTAAAACACATATTAATTTCCCATCACATGATGGGACAGGGAATGGGCAGTGTCGATGTGGAGAGCACATTGCAATTAGTGCGAAAGTGGAGGAGTAGCCTAATGGTTAAGAACACTGGCTTGGGAACCCAGAGACGAGGGTTCGATTCCCACTAGCACTCCTTGTGGCCTTGGGCAAGTCACTTAACCCTCCATTGCCTCAGAAAAATCCAAGTTATCAATGTCCCTGTTTAATGTACATTACCAAGTTTAAGTTTCACTGTAAACCACTTTGATTGAAACGATAAAGCAGTATATAAAACCTGTTAAATAAAAAAATAAATGAAATATTATGTGCTGTCAGTGTGGCTATTTATTTATTTATTAAAAAATTCATCTATCCACCATATGCGAATGCATTCAAGAAAGTGTACAGGCATAGAATAATTTACAAGCATTATCTTCATATCAAAAATATAATCATAAAAACACACCCACATTATTCGCTCCCCCCCAGAAGAAATGAAACTGTGTCACCCACCTATTACTGTCTGCCACCCAACTCCCTCCAGCTCTACCCCGCATTCTCCTTACAACTTAGGGAACAAAAATGTTTTCAGATTTTTATGAAATGGCAGTAAATTCCCCTCATTCCTCAATTTCTCGGGCAGTATATTCCACTAAAGTGGGGAGGCGGTCAAAAAACACTTCTCTCTCCACTTTTTCAACTGCACCTGTTCGGGCCGGGAATCACCATCAACTGTCCCTGACTCTATCATAGTTCCCTACTAGGCTGATACCAGACCAGCAGATCCTGCTTATAGCTCGACCACTGATGCCTTAGTATCTTAAATGTCAAAACCAATAACTTAAATACACTGCTCTGTTCCATAGGCAGCCAGTGTAAATGCCCCAAGACATCCATCACTGACTCTTTTACTCCGTCCTGACAAGATCCGAGCTGCCGTATTTGCACTACTTGTAGTTTTCTTACTAAGTACCTTGGCAACATTATGTATACTGTAGGATGTTGCTACAGTCTAGCCCTGACAACACCAGTACTTGGATAAGGAGGTGCAATGCCCCCTCATTCAGGAAAGGCTCAACTGCTGCACTAGGTGCAACTTGCCATAGGCTGCCTGCACCACATTTGACACCTGCGTCTGCAGCATTAACTCTGCATCTAATACCATACCAAGATCCCAGATCTCATCTTTTTGTCCCTGCTTAATCCCCCCAATCACTGGCCACTCCTTCAAACCCTCCATCTTCACCCTCCCACATACTAACATCTCTGATTTCTTAGCATTCAACACTAACTAATTAACCCCTGACCACTCTTTCACCTTTGTCAAACATCTATTCATCCTCCCAATTGTCTCCTCCAGAGATTGCTCTGAGATCATCATCATTCAAATATCATCTGCATAGAGGAAACATGGAAACCCATGTCTTCTCACTATCTGCCCCACAGTGCTCATAAAGATGTTAAACGGGCAGTGAGGACCCCTGAGGTACACCGCACGATAATTGCCACACCGTTGACATCTCATCTCCCCATCATACCCTAAATTTCCGCTCCTGTAGAAAAGTGGGACATCCACTGCAAAACTTTCCCTCCTATCCCTAACCCTTTGCATCTCATCAGCAAAATCCCTCACTACTTAATCAAAAGCAGCAGACAGGTCTGATGTAGTCACCATTGCCAATTTCCCCCAATCTCTAGCCTAATGTAGCATATTCAGCACTGCCGTTAACAAGGTTTCTAGATTTCTGTCCCTGAGCTCTTTCTGAAAATTGCCTGTCCCCAATCCAACCCCTCTTCTCTTCGAGATACCTATCCACCTGATCGACTACCACTTTTTCTATGACTTTCGCTAAACATATCAAAGAGGAGATCGGTCTCAGATTTTCACATTTCATTTTTGTTCCCATGTTGGGGATTGGAGTAACCAGTGCCTCCTTCAGCACTGCTGGGTAACTCATCTTTTCCAATTTTATGTTCACTAAATTCATCATCCACTCCACCATTTCCTGCGACCCTCGTTTCAGCAGTTGTCCCGGAATGCGGTCCAAATGCATCCAAGTCAGATGTAATCTCTGCAAAACCTCCCACAACATCTCAGATGTAACTGTTGAAAACCCATATCCTCTAAAACAGAGATTAAAAAGGGTGTCTGTCCTTCCTCTTTTACACCATTAAAATTTCCCAACACAGTTCCTTAAAATCTAATCTTGTCTCCGCAATCTTATCTCCTACCTCCTCCCATTGCTCTTGAGTTAAACTTGACATACAATATAGGTACAAAAGGCCCACCTCCCACTCCCCCTTCAACCCCACCAGAATCCCCTCATAACAGGTAGGAAATCTTCCACCCCCTCTGTATTAGCAACCACCTAAAACTTACACTGCCACCCCTCATCCATGCTTCCTCCTCTAGCTACCTGATAGCACTCATTCCCCCCTGGACAGATCAATGAACTTGCCACCCCCCCCCCTTCGCAAATTCAGAAAATTTAACCTCTTATCTGAAATTAAATCAGCTAAAATGCGCCACTTAATACTTGCACTAACATACAGGCTGCTCCCCTCGCAGTCCTCTCCCCCTTCTCCCAACCCCCTTTCCAAACAATGTAACATTTGTCCCCTTTTATTATTTTATTATTATACTCCCTCCCGTACTTCCCTTTTCCCCTACCACCCCAATCCCCTGCACTCTATCTAATTTTAAATAACACATACCCAATCTGCCCTCCCCCAACATCCTATATCCAATATTCCAACAATAACAAAAAACAAACATCCCTCACTATTATTACACCCACCCCTCCCCAAAATTCTTCCTACCCACTGTTCTGGAAATATTCCAAGTGGCACGCCCCTTGGCTGTGCCCCTTAGCAGGGATGCACTCAATGATACCTCTATGGGTGGTGTTAGTTGCATCCACATTAATTGCTAATGCTGCTGCTATGCCTTAAGATACAGCTCTGTGCGCTAACTGTGGGGGGTCATGCTGGGTATGCCCTCAACAACGCACGACTGCATTTACGGCACTTTACTTTTTGCTCTCAATACGTGATAAATGCAGATGCTGGCACTTCAATAAAAGGGTCCCTTAATCTAACTAATCAAATATTATCTGACTAGATTTAAGAGAATTTTCAGGTGAAAACCTAGTTGGTTAGGTTCAACTTAATAAATTACTAAAAATAGTCAATTATTTTCATTGCTCAGTAGCACTTTTAAGATTGACCCTTACATTACCATATCTGGGGTAGGCAGAGGTTTATGATTTGTGTGTCTTGGCTGGACATTGGTTCAGGTATTGTGTGTCTGGGCTGAGCATGGGAGTTTGAGTTTACATGTTTGGGGATGTCAAATATTTACATTTAATGCAATTTAAGATTATGAAAAACCCTCAAATTTTAATTTTATGTATTTTGAAGAGATGATTTGGATTTTATCTTATTTTTGTTATTGTTATTTAACTTGTTTTTATTTGTTTTATTATCCTGGAAATGTCATGAATTTGGTATTTCTGTTTATACGATATTGCCTTGAACTTGTTAGGTGATTAAGTTCAAGCAAATGAAAGCATAGTATTCAAAAACAGTACAGATTATCTGATGTATCACCAAATTTGCATTATTACAACAAGATTTTAAATGCATTTTCCATAAGATAAGTTATAGCCACCTGTTTATGTGGTTTTCTCACATCGAAACATCAAACATGACTGCCAAAAAAGACTATGTACCCTATCGTAGTCTTTCTGTTCACACCAGTTGCACATTTCTACAATCCCTTCTTATCCCTCAGAGATCCTCTGCACTATGCTTTCTTGAATTTAGATATGTTCATGTCTCCATCACCTTCATTGAGAGGCTGTTCCATGCTTACACTACCCTTTCTGTAAAGAAATATTTTCTTAGATGATCCTTGAATCTATCCTTATCCTGTGACACCTTGTTCCAGAACTTCTTTTCCACTTCTGCCCCCTGTTTGTTCGTACCTTGGAAGTATTTAAATGTTATTATCATATGCCCAACAGAAATTAAGCTGGAGAAAGACTGATAGAATTCTGCAAGACCAACGATCTATTCATTATAAACACCTTCTTCCAGCAACACAAGCTTCTCAAGATCAAGGAATATAGTCTTAAAATGGGCCTGCACCTTAATATAAAGAAAACAAAGATCCTGACAACTAGCAAAATCAGTAAGTTCATCGTCGATGGAGAAGAAATTGAAATAGTGGACAACTTTAACCTACCTGGATAAACTATCACTAAAGAAGCAACAAGCAGTGAAGAAATCTGACGACGCATTGCTCTTGGCAGAATGGCTATGAAGGACCTAGACAAGATTCTCAAGAGCAGAGATGTCTCTCTCCATACAAAGATTTGATTTGTTCAAGCCATGGTGTTTTCGATAACGTCATATGGATGCGAAAGTCGGACAGTGAAAAAGATAGGAAGAAAATTGATGCCTTTGAATTATGGTGCTGGCGACGAATACTGTGTATGCCATGGACTGCCGAAGAACAAACCAGTTAGTACTAGAGGAGATCAAACCTAAGCTTTCTTTAGAAGTTCAGATGACAAGACTTCAGCTTTCATACTTTGGACACATCATGCGAAGAGAGAGAGATCATTAGAGAAAGACATCATGCTTGGCAAGGCAGAAGGTCAGCGCAAAAGAGGAAGGCCAGCAATGAGATGAATTGATACAACAGCAGCTATGGGTGCTAGTCTGTCAACAATGAGCCGCCTGACTGAAGATCAAGCACAAGACAGTTATCCAGAGGGTCACCATGAGTCGACACCGACTCAACACTTACCAACAACAACATCATATGCCCTTTATGCTGCTTTTTCTCCAGGGTATGAGTATTTAGATGTCTGTCCCCATTTGCTTTATGACCAGCACCATTTATCATTTTAGCTGCTGCCCTCTGAACTGACTCTGTCCAGTTTATATCCTCTTGAAGATGTATTCTTCTGAACTGCAAATAATACTCTAATTATACTGAGGCAATGTTGCCACTTTTTTCCTTTTGGCTATTCCTCCCCTTTGTACCTAAGCATCATTCTGACTTTTGTTGTTGCATTGTCTGCCTGTTTGGTCTTTGAGATAATCAGATATGATCACTTCTAGAGTCTGCTCTTGTTTTGTGCAGAAAAAATCTTTACCCTCTATGCTGTATTGGTTGTTTGCAGCCCACATGAATGACCTTTCCTTTTTTTAGCCTAAAGCTTCACTGCCGAACTCTAGACAAGAACTTCCCAACCTTTTTTGGTTGTGTGGAGCTCCTATTAACCTCCAAAAAGTTCAGGTATCCCAGATTCATCCTCGCCACTCTTCCTGAACTCCCCCTTCCACCAGCCTTCTTTATCCCCCTTCTCCTTCTTGTCTGTACCAGCATCTCTCTCTTTCTTTCCATTCCACCAGTTCCCACCAGTCTTTCTATTTCTCTCCTTCCTGTCTAATTCTCTCACTCTCTAGCCATGCCTCAAGTCTCTCCTTCTTTCTCTCCCTAGCTGGTCTGCACCAATCTCTTTCGCTAACTCCCCCCAACCAATGTCTCTCTTTCCCTCAAGCCATTCTCCACCATCTGTCTCTCCCCAGCCAATCCACATCGGCCTCTCTCCCTTCCATTCTCATACTTTCCATTGGTGCCCTGCAAACGTCTGTTCCGTAGTCCAAAATTTGTTCAGCCTTTAGATTTTTTCTTGCTGGTATTCTGACAAAAGTTCCTTTGTTGTATTTGTTTCTCCTGTTTGCTGCTACGTGTTCTTGCAACCTTATGTTTTCCTTAGTTAGGTTTTTGTCCATTTTCAGGTTACCTTTCTTTTTTACTGCATTGCCATTATAGGGTGCATTTAGGTCTCAGGCACCCCAGCCGGAATTCATTTTTTCACCATTGAGTAGTTTGATTTTGCTGTGGCTATTTTTCCAGACATGTCCCAGAAACTCTCCAGTGGGTTTAAGAAATGCTCTTGATGCAGCAGGACCATGTCTATTACAGACACCTACAGGTTGATGCTTATGAACCATCTCATCGTGTCGTGTATTAACAACTGACAGAAGGATTAAGGGTCGTGAAGCACAGCACAGAAATTTTTCTAAATTTTCAAAATAACATCACTAAAGTGATAAGAATTTGCAATACATATACAGCAATACTGAAAATTAAATCAAAATAAAAATGGGATATAGTTTTCTCTTAACAGAAACGTTTGTACCAGGCTTGCAAATTCAGGACCTTCAGTAATTTTCTAGAACTGTGAGTTGTCAGTGTAGTCTAGTGAGGGATGGAATCTTATACTGTATTGCTAAAACACTGATTCAGATCCATTCTTAGTTGTTGATTTCGCTCTGTGATCCAGAATAAGCCATTTTACCTCCCTTGTTCTGATATCTTTGTTTATTTGCTTTCTTCACTTTTTGCTTCCTTGTGTTTGTATAGTGCATGCCAAGTGCATTCCGTTTATAGGAAATTATTCTGATTTATTTTATTACCTTAGCAATACAAAGAGAGCCGATATGCATTTCAGTAATATTTGCACTTAACAAATTAGCAAGATTCCAGGCTTGTTCTTCAATATATACCATGCCAATATTTTCAAGCCGAGTTCTCAGTAATGTAGCAGATTGCACTTAGACAAATATGTTTCTGAATTAGCAGACTAGAAACCTGTTAAATAAAAGTACTATTCAGAACTAGCTCTGTTGACTCTGGCAGTAATGAAAACATTTTTGTTTGTCTTTTGTTTGTAATTTGTAGACAGATTTTCTGTCAGTGAGGCATTGCAACCATACGCTGTTATATAAATTGTTTTTCATCCACTCTTTGATTTTGGGGAAGGAGGGAAGGGGGGTTGTATTGGTAATGTGGCTTGACAGTTTTGTGGTTGAAATATCAGGTATCAGCACCTGACCATTGGCTGACAGGCAAATAGATTGCTGGTTATTGGCAAGGTAAATATGCAGGTGCTTCTAATCTCAGACGCAGATGTCTCACAGAAAATCTAGGTCACCGAGATGTATTATTTCTGTTGAGTAACATATGGCTTGTGATAATATTTGCAGTGATAAGCCAAAAATATTCCGTTGCAAATATGTTTTATGAAATTGTTCTGGGACTGTGTAATGATTATTCCTTTTTTTCCCCCAAGAGTAAGGAGATGTTTTGTAAAAGAAAGTATATCAAATGACTTTGATAAGAGTTTCTTATCTGAAAATGCTTTACTGCAGGAAGGTATCACAATATGCTTTGGAGGTTCAAAGATAAGATGCAAGGGAAGGAAAGTAATTTTTTTCATGGGATACTTCTTGCCTTCCAGGCCCCGCCATCCAAGGAGTTTGCCTATGTTATCTGTTTAAACGTGAATTTCTCAAGTTTTCTACCTGATGTACTCGGCTTCATCTTCATCCTTCAGAGGAAGAAATGTGTAGCTGTTGTAATTATTTACTGTTACCATAGGGGGCAATTTTATAAGCATGAATACATAAAAAGTACATGCATTCTTTTCCCTGTGTGGGCTTAAGTGAATTTTCAAAGCAAAAGTATGTGTATAATTCTACTTTGAAAATTCCCCTGTATTTATACCTACTTTTCAGCATGTATACATTTTCTGAGTTAATTACACATACAGCAGAATTTTCAAAAATATGTACATAAATCCAAGCTCCTTCTCAACTGTGCACCTGGAAACGCTTCCATTCAGTCTAGGTGCAGTTCCTTATCGTCCCTCCAGTCTAGTCCTGAACCTCTGGGGGGTAGTCAACCTCCTCCAGCAGCTTGGAGACTGAAAACCTCACTCTTGTGATGTCACTGGTACATAAGCTCCGGTTCCACCTTCTCCCACCAGTTACTTCAGTCTCCAAGCAGCTGGAGGACTGGTGAGACTGGAGGTTCAGGCTCACTAGAGGAGCAATTAAGGCAGTTAGTTTAGAGTAGTTGATTGACTTCAGATTGGATTGAATTGAAAAAAAAAAGAGGGTTTTAAATGTATTAGGTTATTGCTAGGGTCGGAGTGCTCAGAGTGCTGCGGCTTCACCCCTCTCCTTTGTTCCTCCCTCCCCCTGCCGTGCCAGCCCTCCGGTGCCTTGAAGACAGCCGCCAAGAAGAGAGGCAAGGCTCGGGGCCAAGAAACCGACAGTAAGAGTGAAGAGCAGGTGCTCTCTGGCAGTAGCATAAGCAGAGAGTTTGCCAGCAGACGCTAGTGAGCCGGAGCTGGGGCACAGCGGCAGTGCTTCAGAGGGGTTCCTCCGCCAGCCTGTCTCTCCAGGAGGGTTACCGCTCTGCGGTAGGACCAGGGGAGTGGCAAAAGATTGCGCACTTGCAGTGACCTGTTTGAGGGGAAATTTGGAGGACAAGGAGAAGAAGTGCGGCGTCGGAGATCAGGTCAGTGTGCAGACTCCGGCATGCTGAAGCGTGTCTGCTGCCGCAGCAGGCCCAGCCACGCAGCAGGCCCAGCCGTGTGGCAGACACGTGGGAAAACACAACGGCTGTTGGTTTTGATGTCCTTTGCACAGCGGTAGCCGGGAAGCTTCAGTTTTTGGGGGGGGTTGTTACACTCGGTGATATCGGAATTGGAGTAGCTGGATCCTGACCTGGATTTGGATGAAGAGTTGGAGGAAGTCGAGATTGCGGAGCAAGAGGATCAAGCAAGAGTGGTTCACGTTTTTAGGAGAGAGGAGTTGCCTGCGCTCATCTCAGAGACTCTGAAAGTGCTGAATATGCCCTCGGGGGGGGGGGGGGGTCCGTCAGAAGATACTACTCTGGAAGACCCTTTATTGCAGGCATTTCGGAAGACGCAGAGAGCTTTCCCAGTACATAGGGTAATTTGGGAAATGATTCTGCAAGAATGGGATTTGCCCGAATCGGCAATGAAAGGATCTCGAGTCATGGCACGTCTCTACCCTTTGGTAGACCAGGTTAGAAAATTGTTTAAGTCTCCCAGAGTGGATGCCACGGTCTCTGCAGTTACCAAAAAGACTGCCATCCCTGTGGAGGGCAGTGCTACCCTCAAGGACGCCCAGGACCATAGACTGGACTCCTTATTAAAACAGGTTTTTGATGTAAATGCGCTCTCGTTGCCTCTATTTGTGGAGCATGGGTGGCGAGAGCCTGTCTGCGCTGGGTGCAGCACATTCAAGGAGAACAAACGGAAGAGGCGACAGCAGAGGCATCTAGGTTGGAATCCGGAGCAGCCTATCTGACAGATATTCATTATGACCTTATCAGAGGTCTTTCGAAGAGTATGGCGTCGGCTGTGGTGGAGAGAAGATACCTTTGGCTGCGAAATTGGGCAGCAGATGGGTCTTCCAAGTCGAGATTAAGTAAACTCCCCTTTCGTGGAAAACTACTATTTGGAGAGGAGTTAGATAAGTTGGTTAAGGACTTGGGAGAGTCCAAAGGCGGTAGACTACCGGAAGACAAGCAGAAGCAGGGGCAAGCAGCACCCATGCCTAAAAGCCAGCAGAGGGAGTTTAGGCGCTTCCACTCTCCATGGTTTGGACAGAATCAAAGGGGACGTTTTTCCTATAGAAACCAGGGCTTTCTAGGTTTTCGTGGAGCAGGTAGGAGATTTGGAGCGGCCTCCTCCTCTACCTCGAACCTTAAAAGATCACAATGATGCCAGGGGGACCCAGGTGGAATGGGTTCCCGTAGGGGGTTGGTTGCAGGAGTTTTACCCGGCCTGGGTCCAGATCACTTCGGATCAGTGGGTGTTGGAGGTGATCCAAGACAGTTATGCCTTGGAATTTCAAAGGCCAGTGAATGATTCTTTCATACAGTCCCCGTGCAAAGCTGCTCTCAAACGCCTGTCTGTGCGGGACACGGTGCGAAGGCTGTTAACTCTCAAGGCCATTGTGCTGGTCCCACCCAACCAATGCGGCGGCATAGGTCGATACTCCATATATTTTGTGGTTCCAAAAAAGGAAGGAACGTTTCGGCCAATTTTGGATCTCAAAAGAGTGAATCGATGTCTCCGGGTTTCTCACTTTCGGATGGAGACTCTTAAGATCGGTCATAGTAGCAGTAAGAAAAGGGGAATTTCGTACTTCCTTAGATCTCACAGAAGTGTATCTCCACATTCCTATTCAACAGGAGCATCAAAGGTTTCTCAGATTCGCGGTACCAATGGGACATTTCCAATTTCAAGTGCTTCCCTTTGGTCTGGCGATAGCGCCTTGGACATTCATCAAAGTCATGGTGGTGGTGGCAGCGGCGTTGAGGAAAGAAGGAGTGTTGGTTCACCCTTATCTATACGATTGGTTGATAAGAGCGAAGTCCAGAGCGGAAAGCGAGGAGGCGACAGTCAAGGTAGTCGCATTCCTACAAAGTCTCGGCTGGGTGATCAACATCTCCAAAAGCACTTTGCGCCCGTCTCAGCATCTGGACTATCTGGGAGCGCGTTTCGATACAAAGCTAGAAAAGATCTTTCTGCCCCAGCAGCAAGGACTGAGACAGTTGATTCGCAAATTCCTCCGAACGCCGTCTCCCACGGCATGGGATTATTTGCAGCTGCTAGGGACCATGGCAGTGACGCTCGACCTAGTTCCATGGGCAAGAGCCCACATGAGGCCATTGCAAAGGGCCTTGTTGTGGAGGTGGTCGCACCAGAGCGATCAGTTGACGCAACGGTTGCCCTGCCTTCCAGAGACACGTAAGGCTCTGCAATGGTGGTTGCGGCTAGGAAGTCTCGAAAAAGGAATGCCCTTGGAGGCGCCGGAGTGGATATCGCTAATGACAGATGCCAGTCTAGTGGGCTGGGGGGGCGCACTGCCAGGGACATTTCATGCAGGGTTTCTGGACAGAGGGAGAAAGCGGTTGGGCCATCAACCGGTTGGAGTTGAGAGCAGTGGCGCTGGCTCTTCAAAAGTTTCAACCTTATCTCCAGGGGACGGCGGTTCGAGTTTTCTCCAACAACGCGACTGCGGTAGCATATATCAATTGCCAAGGGGGCACCAGCAGTGTAGCTCTAGAGGCAGAGAGAGTGGACAATGTGGAGGCCGATTTTTTTTGAGTCGGGTGAGGGTAGACCCAGGAGAATGGGTGCTTCACCCAGACGTGTTTGCAAGGCTAGTGCACCGCTGGGGTACACCAGTGATGGATCTCATGGCGACCTTTCTATCAGCTCAGGTCGAGCGCTTCTTCAGCAGGCGAAGGGAGAGAATGTCGGAAGGACTGGATGCTCTCATTCAGCCCTGGCCGGAAGGTCAACTCCTGTACGTGTTTCCTCCTTGGGTGTTGATAGGTCGAGTGTTACAGCGCATAGAGCGACACAAAGGACAGGTAATTTTGGTCGTGCCGGATTGGCCGAGGAGGCCTTGGTATGCTGACCTGAGGAGACTGTTAGTCGACAAACCGTGGCAGCTTCCCTCTTGGAGGAATCTTCTTTCTCAGGGTCCTCTGTTCATTCCCCAAGTGGATCGATTCTCGCTTACGGCTTGGCTATTGAAAGGGCGAGAATGAGGTCAAAGGGATAGTCGCCGGGAGTTATTTCTACCTTGCTGAGAGCCCGTCGCAGGTCTACCTCGTTGGCATATATACGAGTGTGGCAAGTGTTTGAGGCATGGTGTGTGGACAGACAGTCGATGGCGTTAACGGCGTCATTACTACAGATTCTGGCCTTTTTACAAGAGGGGTTTCAGAAAGGCTTAGCAGCATCGTCCTTAAGAGTACAGATAGCAGCGCTGTCCTGTTATAGGGGGAAAATTTGGGGAGTGGCGCTTGGATGTCATCCAGATGTTAAGCGTTTCTTGTGGGCAGTGGCCTTATTGAGACCTCCGCGTAGACACGTGATACCCACATGGGATCTGCCACTGGTTTTGGAGGCATTGGTGCGAGAGCCCTTTGAGCCTCTGTCGAGATCATCTCTGAAGGACCTTACCCTGAAGGTGGTATTCTTGGTAGCAATTTCGTCCGCTCGGAGAGTTTCGGAACTGCAGGCACTGTCTTGTAAGAGTCCCTTTCTTTCCTTTTTTGAGTCGAAGGTGGTTCGGCATTTCATATGAATCAAGCGGTGTCTTTGCCAGTGTTTGAAGGGAGCAGTGCTGACCCTTCGACAGGGAAGTTGAAGTGTTTGGATGTGCGTCGAGCGTTGAAGAGGTATTTTTGCAGGACGGCCAGTTTCCGTAGGTCAGAAAGGCTATTTTTTCTCTTTGCTGGGGCGAAGAAAGGCCAGGCGGCATCTAAAGCTTCCATTGCCCGCTGGGTGAAGGAAGCCATTGCATCAGCGTATATTTTGAAAGGTAAGCCACTGCTGGAAAGACTTAGGGCTCATTCAACTAGGGCACAGGCGGCATCTTGGGCGGAGAGCAGTTTGGTGCCGCCGGTGGAGATTTGCAAGGTGGCACCTTGGTCTTCGCTGCTTTTCTTTGTTAAGCATTATCGTCTGGACATTCAGGCGGAAAGGGATAACCTGTTTTGGATCAGCGGTGCTTCAGGCTGGTCTACACGGTCCCGCCCATTGAGTTGTTCACTGCTGTGTTACATCCCCAGAGGTTCGGGACTAGACTGGAGGGACGATAAGGAAGATGAAATTAGACTTACCTGCTAATTGTTGTTCCTGGAGGAACTCCAGACTAGTCCCATGACCCGCCCAAGGATTTTCAGTAGATTAGGGCCTGAAGCAGAGCTATATGACAGGTAAACAGGGGGTGTAGAGACGTGGCAGCCTGCTGGGTAGCTGCGAGGTAAGGTACGGGATGCACTTAGGGTTCACAGGCTCCATTAAAGGGTAGAGTGAGCCGAAGCACTCTTATAGCATTTCACGGTAATATACATAGTTTCGGGCGTGAGGTGGAGTTCAGTTAGTTCGTATAAGTTGGTTAATAGTATTTCCTACTTAATTGTTGCTCCAGTGAGTCTGCTTTGTCAATAGGTAACTGGTGAGAGAAGGCGGAACCGGAGCTTATGTACCAGTGACATCACAAGAGTGAGGTTTTCGGTCTCCAAGCTGCTGGAGGAGGTTGACTACCCCCCAGAGGTTCGGGATTAGACTGGAGTTCCTCCAGGAGGTCTAATTTCATCTTACATGTATGCACAGAGGCTGCGGAATGCCTTTCGGATTGGGGGGGGGGCAAGCTCTGTCTTGACTCAGCCCCAGCTCTACTCTAACTCTGCCTCCTAGTTCCCGTGGCCTTCTCCTCCTGTTCTGCCTGCAGAGATCACATCTCTCACGGGAAGAAGAGAAGGGAATGGCTGCGATCGCGGCAGATCAGATCCCTTTGGGCAGGAGGGGAAGGCTGCTGTGATCGCGGTGAAGATTTCTTCTATCTGCCCACAGGGATCTCCTGCAGGCAGATAGGAATCTTTGCCACATCTGCCTTCCACCCTGCCCGCAGGCATCCGATCTCCCGCAGGCAGACAGGAGAGGTCTGCTGCGATGCGGCTGCTCTCTGCGGGCAAATTTTTGGTGGAGCCAGGATCTGTGTGGTCCACCCTGTTCTGATGCCCCTGTGTATGCAGGCTGTATGTGCCAAGCCTTATGTGCATATAAGGCAAGCCATTTTATAAAATCGCATTCATGTTTTGAAAATTACTATTAATACGTAAAGGCCTTTGGATAAATACAGTATGTGAGTGCAGTAATAATATTTTTTAAGAGAGGATGAATCATTTATTACTGAGGTCACAAAGGACCTTGTTCCAGACTTTTAGAGCACAAGAAGAGATTGGTCTGTTACTAAACTAGAAATAAGATTGCAGGAGAAAAAAGATGAGACCTGAGAATTTTAAAGCGATTTTGAAAGTGGATAAAGCCCTAACTTGGTTTGCAGCTTGTCATGCTGTGAGGGTTTGTGTGCATCAGTATACTCAGGGCTAAGCTATTGGTAGCTTAACTACTGCAGGGTCTCCTAAGATGGACAGTTCTCAGCTAAGATGCCAGACCAAGACAAACCACTCATCTGAGCAGCAGCAGAATGGGATGGTGTTGGCGGCGGAGGATCATATTTCTGTGACAGTGGTGATAATACTAGAATTACCTGCGTGGAAGAAAGGCCTGGCAATCTACTTCCATATCTTACCATGAAAACCCAATGGATAGTAACAACAAAACAAATTGCACTTATAGTGCTAGAAGATGAAACCTCCAGGTCGGAAGGCACTCAACTGGCTACTGGGGAGGAGCTGAGGACTTTTCAGAGTAAAGCCAGCATTAATGATGTGGTTGGATCAAAGCCCTCGGGATGTCGGACTGCTAATGTAGCTGTGCATGAAATGAGAGTCAGAAGCTGCAAAGATGCCTAACATATGGGGATGTGGAACGTACGAAGCATGAACCAAGGGAAGTTGGTCAAGAGTGAAATGAAATGTGTACAACTCATTCTGTTGCATGTTAGCAAACTGAAATGGACTGGCATCGGGCACTTTGCATCTGATGATCACATGGTCTACTATGCTGGACATGAAAGACAAAGAAGAAATGGTGTTATATTTATAATTAAGAAGAAATTTGCAAGAACTGTAATGAAATACAATGCAGTCAGTGAATGCTTAATTTCTATTCCTCTACAAGGAATGCCCATCAACACAACTATTATTCAAGAATATGCCCCAACAACAGCTGCAGATGAAGTTGATGAGTTCTCTGAGCAAGTACAAGCTGAAATTGACAGAACAGGCAAACAGGATATCCTGATAGTCATGGGTGACTGGAATGCAAAAGTTGTCAACAAAGAAGAAGGCAGAGTAGTTGGAAATTATGGACGTGGCAACAGAAATGAAACTGGAGAAAGACTGATAGAATTCTGCAATACCAATGATCTATTCATCTCAAGCACCTTCTTCCAGCAACACAAGCGGCAATTGTACACATGGACTTCACCCAATGGATTGTACAAAAATTGACTACATCTGTGAAAGTCAACGATGGAAAAGCTCTATAACATCAACAAAGACAAAACCTGGAGCCGACTGTGGTACAGATCACCAACTACTAGTATGCAAACTCAAGCTAAAGTTGAAAAAGAGCAAGCCACTTATGAATGTAGCAAAATATGACCTTGAGAATATACCACCAAAATTTAAAGACTGCCTCCAAAATCGATTTACTTTTTAGATACAAATGACAGTGCTTCTGAAGAGTTATGGGATGACATCAAGAAGGTTGTATTGGAAGAAAGTGAGAAGCCTCTATAAAAGGTGAAAAAACAAAACGGCCAAAAATAGATGACCGAAGAAACTCTGAAAATTGCTCAGAAACGCAGAGAAGCTAAAGCCAGAGGAGAAAGAGAGGTGATCACAGAGGAGAAAGAGAGGCAATCACAGAACACAACAGAGATTTCCAACGTGCAGCAAGGCAAGACCAGGAGAAGTTCTGCAATGACGCATGCAAGGAAATAGAATTAGAAACTATTAGAGAAAGAACAAACTAAAGCTACGAGAGAGTTAAAGAAAAAATTCCAGCCTTGAATTGGAATGTTATAAGATGCTCAAGAATCTATGTTGAATGATGCTGAGAAGATCAAGAAAAAGCGACAAGAATATATTACCATAAAGATCAAGTGGACCATCAGCCGTTTCAACCTTGGTCCTTTATGATCATGAACTAATGGTGATGAAAGATGTCATCGAAGAAGCATTGAAAGCCTTATCAAAGAACAAAGCACAGGGCATTGATGGCATTCCCATTGAAGTATTACAGCAATTGAATGCAGCTGTTAACATACTTATAAGGCTTTTCCAGGAAATTTGGAAGACAACATCATTGCCAACTGACTGGAAAAGTTCTGTGTTTATACGAATAGCAAAGAAAGGTGCTCCAACTAACTGTGGAAATTATCACACAATAGCTCTGATCTCACATATCAGCAAGATTCTACTCAAGTTATTCAGCACAGACTGCAACCATACCTGGAACGAGCCTAAAGTGAAAGCAGGGTTCAGGATAGAGCAAGGAATGAGAGACATCATCGCAGATGTGAGATGTATCCTTGAAAAGTCAAAAGAATACCAAAAGGATATCTATAGCAAGGCTTTTGACTGTGTAAACCATGAGAAACTCTGGGCCACATTAAGAAGCATGGGTATACCAGAACACCTGATTGTTCTCTTGCACAATCTATACATTGATCAAGAAGCAACTGTTCGTACAGAACAGAAAGAAACAGAATGGTTTAAAATCAGCAAAGGTGTACGACAAGGCTGCATACCTCTTTTATTTATATGCAGAACAAATCATCAGAGAAGCAGGACTCTATGAAGACAACCGAGGTGTAAATATTGATGGAAGACTCAACAACCTTCACTACGCTGATGATACCACATTATTGGCTGAAAGTGAAGATGATCTGAAACATTTGCTTCTCAAGATCAAGGAACATAGTCTTAAAATGGGCCTGCACCTTAATGTAAAGAAGACAAAGATCCTGACAACTTGCGAAATCAGTAAGTTCATCGTTGATGGAGAAGAAATTCAAATAGTGGACAACTTTAACCTACTTGGATCAACAATCTATAAAGAAAGGGCAAGCAGTCAAGAAATCAGACGACGCATTGCTCTTGGCAGAATGTCTATGAAAGACCGAGACAAGATTCTCAAGAGCAGAGATGTCTCTCTTCATACGAAGATTTGACTTGTTTAAGCCATGGTATTTTCAATAATGTCATATGGATGCGAAAGTTGGACAGAGAAAAAGATAGACAGCAAGAAAATTGATGCCTTTGAATTATGGTGCTCGCAACAAATACTGTGTATACCATGGACTGCCCGAGAACAAACCAGTCAGTACTAGAGGATATCATAGAAACATGATGGCAGAAAAAGACCACGTGGCCTATCTTGTCTGCTTTTCTATATCAACTACAATAGTTCCCTTTTTTCCTTTAGAGCTCCTCTGTGTTTGTCCCATGCTTTTTTGAATTCAGATACTGTCCTCATCTCTGCCACCTCCAATGGGAGACTATTCTACACATCTACTACTCTTTCTGTAAAGAAATATTTCTGCATATTACTGCTGAGTCTATCCCCTTTCACCCTCATCCTATGTTCCCTCATAGCAGAGCTTGCTTTCAATCGAAAGAGGCTCTCCTCCTGTGCATTTATGCCATGGAAGTATTTAATCATCTCAATCATATCTCCTCTATTCCTCCTTTCCTCTAAAGTATACATAAGATCCTTAAGTCTGTCCTCATATGCTTTATAATGAAGACCATTAACCATTTTAGTAGCCACCCTCTGTACCGACTCCAACCTGTTTATATCCTTTTGAAGGTGTGGTCTCCAGAATTGCACACAATACTCAAATGAGGTTGCACCAAAGACATACAGAGGTACTATCACCACCTTTCTTCTGTTGTCCATTCCTCTCTCTGTGTACCCAAGCATCCTTTTAGCTTTCACTGTCGCCTTTTCTACCTGTTTAGCTACTTTAAATCATCAGACACAACCACGCCTAGGTCCCGCTCTTCTTTTGTGGATAGAAGTACTTCACCCCCTATACTATGTTGCTCCCTTGGATTGTTACAGCCCAAATGCATGACTTTGCATTTTTTAGGTCAAACCTAAGCTTTCTTTAGAAGCTCAGATGACAAGACTTCGACTTTCATACTTTGGACACATCATGTGAAGAGAGAGATCATTAGAGAAAGACATCATACTTGGCAGGGTAGAAGGTCAACGCAAAAGAGGAAGGCCAGCAATGAGATGGATCGATACAATAACAGCAGCTATGGGTGCCACTCTGTCAGCAATGAGCCGCCTAACTGAGGACCGAACACAGTTTAGGGCAGCTATCCAGAGAGTTGCCATGAATCAACACCAACTTGACAGCACTTAACAACAACAAAGCAATTTTAATGGCATCCATAAGAGGAAAGGGAACCAGTGGAAGTTTGTGAGTATAAGGAAAATTTCTCTATACTCTGAGTGAAGAACTGGGATAACAACATGGATTAAAAATATTTGGAAACTGGAGTTGCCATGAGACCAGAATGGCCTATCCAAGAATGTATAAGCCTGTAACAGGTATCTCTCTCGTACTTGGTTGCAAGCTTTTGAGTGACTATTTAAACACCATAGTTGATGTTTTGTTTAAATACCTTCTGTGGAATTTAACTCATGGATATTCAACACCACTCTCCAGATAGTGAGTATCATTGAAAATCTGGATGGAGTGGGCTGCACAGCTGTTATTCAGAGAAAATCGTTATTTAGCTTGCTATCCAGACAAACATAGGACAGCCTTTTCGCTGACCTAGATTTATCCAGATAGCAAGCTGAATATCGCTGCTCTCTGGATAATTTGACACTCTTTCCTCACTCTGCCCATGCTTCGCCCCAGCACCATCTGTATAGTGCCACTGAATATCCATGGATAGCAACTGCTAAAGGATATTTTGATATCATTCTGCTAGACAAGTCCAGAAAAGTGGGTTGTGTTCTCCTACTACAGATTGGTGGAAACAAAAATCAATGAATGACACCACTCCCCATGCCTCTATTCGCGTCGATGATCCTCATAGCTCCCTCGTGGCCTCGACAGCCCTGGTTCCCGCTTCTGCTCTGACTAGCGACGGAGCCTCCAGTTCCTCTAGGATGTGCCCTGGCCTGCTAACATCAGAGGAGGGTCGGGTACTGCACCCGAACCTGGCCTCATTATCCCTTACAGCCTGGCGGCTGAATGGGTCTCCCTAGCCCAGCTGAATCTCCTGAAGGAGGTTGAGGAGGTCCTCCTCATGTCGAGGAAGAACTCGACTAGATGAGCTTACGCCTTCAAGTGGCGGTGCTTCTTGGTTTGGTGCTCTGGGCTCCAGATCGACCCATTCTCTTGCCCCACTCGATGGGTCCTTCAGTATCTCCTCCATCTCTTGAGGGAGGGTCTGAAGTCGAACTCCGTCCGGGTGCATTTGAACGCCATCTCAGCGAATCACCTCCCCGTCGAGGGGAAACGCCTCTTGGGGCAGCCCTTGGTCTCCCACTTTATGCAGGTTCTCTTACTGTCCAAGCCACCCATCCGGCCTCCCACGGTGGAATAGGACCTGAACGTAATGCTCATGCAGCTTACACATCCATCTTTCTAGCCGATGGCGACGTGCTTGCTTCGGCATCTATTCTGGAAGGTGGTCTTCTTGGTGATGCTGACCTCGGCCCATCGTGTCAGTGAGCTCCAGGCTCTCATGGCTGATGTCCCTTACACCAGATTCTATAGGAATAGGGTGATCCTCCGTACCCACCCTAAATTCCTGCCGAAAGTTGTCTCAGATTTCCATCTCAATCAGGAGATACTTTCCAACTTTCTTCCTGAGACCTCATACCGACCAGGCGTCGGTGGCTTTGCATACTCTCGACTGTAAGAGGGCTCTTGCCTTCAATCTGCAGCGCACCCAGGCTCATCGCAAATCTGGCTGACTCTTTGTGATTTACAATCCCAATTGACTGGGGCAGACAGTCACCAAACGCACCCTCTCTATTTGGATGGCGGACTGCATCGCCTTCGCCCATACAAAAGCGGGTACCCCTTTGGATCGACGAGTCACCGTGCACGGGTGTCGGTGGCCTCGCTGCATTCAGTGCCCCTGCAGGACATTTGCTGGGCGGCGACCTGGTCTTCAGCAAACATCTTCACTGCACACTACTGCCTGGAGAGGGAGTCCCGTCGGAACAGCGCCTTCAGCCAGGCCGTACTCCATAATCTGTTCGGGGTATAAGCAACTCCGACCCTTCTTCATAGTTACCAAAGGCTTCGCCCCGAGGACTCGAGCTCCTTCGGGCATCGGCTTCTGCTCACGACCTCGCAGAGGTGTTTTTTGGTTACAGGTTCGGTAGCCTGTAGCTGGGGAGTCCCATAAGTGAGGACTGACTTCCTGCTTGTTCCTGGAGAAAGTGTAGTTGCTCACCTGTAACAGGTGTTCTCCAGGGACAGCAGGAATCAGTCCTCACTACCCTCCCACCTCCCCTGAAGAGTTGCTGGATTTTTATCCTTCCTTTGCCATATGCTTGGTAGGGCTCGAGCTAAGGGACTTGACTGAGCAAGATGGCACCCTTGGGCGGGAAGAGGCAGCAATCCCAAAGGCTTTCTATGAAAGTTGGGGAATTGCTCCGCGCGGGCTCCATCGGTGCTGATGTCACCCCATAAGTGAGGACTGATTCCTGCTGTCCCTGGAGAACACCTGTTACAGGTGAGTAACTACGCTGTATGTAGGATTATACATACAAACAAGAAACGTGCATTTTTACATGGAAAATGCATAGCCTTCCCTAGGGGTGAAGTTTGGGCAGAATTACAATGTATGTGCATATATTTTATAATATGCTTGTACATACATAAAGTACATGCACACATTTACACTTGTAGATCAGGTATACATTTGGGAATGAAGATTTGTGCGCTATTGGGAGTCATTGTGGTAGCCTGTAATATAAAGGTATATAGTCTTCCTGTTAGTATAGGCATAAAAGAGACATTTTGTAAAAATGGTTTTAGATGCCCTATTATGAAATTACTCCAGATACGTGTATCTTATAAATGCATGCATAAGTGTCGGTTCTCACCAGCATATACATGCACAAGATAGAAGCTTTGTGCATTAGCTTTCAGGGGGCAGTTTTATAAAGGAACATGAGTGTATATGTTGCCCTTATAAAATGGGCAGAACATATGTATCTATGTCTTCCCAGCCTAGTCGCCCTGTTATAAAATAATCCTCCACAAAGTTCCAGAGCCTTGGAGTTTTCCAGAAGGATAATTTTATAACAGAAAGTCTAGACTGCAAAGACATAAAGTGCATGTCTTGAGCCTATGTGCCTGTAATGGTGTGCTTGTATGTGCTGGTAAGGATAGGCACATCTGCATGCTTTTTTAAAATATGTACAAAGTACTATTCCCATCCATACCCTGCCTATTCCCTTCCTCCAGGAACACCTGTGTGAACATCAAGAAAAAGTAGATGCTTTGTTTCTGTGTGCCTACTTCCTACAAGCATATGTGCCTGGTCGATTTTATAAGTCTTCTTGAGTGCATGAAATACTGTTCTACATGCTCAAATCTCATATAAATTACTTCCACAGAGGGCAAATTTCAAAAGTCATTCATGTTAAAAGGGATGGCACAAGCAGGTTTGCTTAGGACACCTAATATCCTTGCAACGGTCCTACATACAGTACATAAAGTTCTGACTGTGTTTTCTCGCTACCTTTATCAGTTCAAACCAGACTTCTTGCAAGGGTTCTCAACTCCAGTACTTGTGGATCGCTTAACAAGTCTAATTTTCAGGATAGTTAACATAAGAACATAAGATATGCCTTACTGGATCAGACCAAGGTCCATCAAGCCCAGTATCCTGTTTCCAACAGTGGCCAAACTAGGTCATACGTACCTAGCAGTTCCCCCCCCCCCCCCCAAAAAAAAAAAGGTTCCACAATGCTTGTACTGGGTCAAGCATTGATATCCTGGGTCCCTTCCTAATAATGGTTTATGGACCTTTCCTCCAGGAACTTGTCCAAACCTTTTTTAAACCCAGCTACACTAACAGCCTTTACTACATCCTCCGATAACAAATTCCAGAGTTTGATTACACGTTGAGTGAAAAAATATTTTCTTTTATTAGTCTTAAATAGCTTACCCTGTAGCTTCATTGCATGTCCCCTAGTCTTTCTATATTCTGATAACGTAAACAATCGATCTACTTTTACCTGTTCCACTCCGTTCATTAATTTATAGACTTCTATCATATCTCCCCTCAGGCGTCTCTTTTCCAGTTTAAAGAGCGCTAACCTTTTTAGCCTTTCTTCATAGGAGTATCCTTCCATTCCCTTTACCATTTTGGTGGCTCTTCTCTGAACCTTTTCTAATAATGCTATATCCTTTTTAAGATACGGCGACCAGAATTGCACACAATATTCAAGGTGTGGTCTCACCATGGAACGATATAGAGGCATTATAATATCTTTCGTTTTATTTTCCATTCCTTTCCTTATGATACCTAGCATTCTCTTTGCTCTCTTGGCCACCGCTGCACACTGGGCCAAGGGTTTTAACATGGAAAGCCGACAGTCGCCCAAGAGCGGATGGTTCGGAAGAATGTATCCTTGAAGGATACTACCAAAAGCAGAGAGGTTCCACAAAAGAGTAAAGTAGCCCAAATGCCCTCAAGTATGGAGCAGACAGAGCTTAAAGATCCCAATTTACCCATGTCTAACAATAGCCAAATTAACATGAATAAAATACATTCTCTAAAATGCTTGTATGCAAATGCTAGAAGTCTAAAGAATAAGATGGGAGAGTTAGAATATATAGCACTAAATGAAAGGTTAGATATGATTGGAATATCAGAGACATGGTGGAAGGAGGACAACCAGTGGGACACTGTAATACCTGGGTACAAACTATATCGTAATGATAGAGCTGATCAAATTGGTGGAGGGGTTGCGCTCTATGTTAGAGAGGGCATTGACTCAGAAAGGATTAAAGTTTTGCAGGAAACAAAATCTGCTATAGAATCTATATGGATTGAAATTCCATATAAAAGGGGGAAGGCAATGGCAGTGGGGGTGTACTATCGAGCACCTGGCCAGAATGACCAAATGGATGATGAAATGCTCAAAGAAATCAAGGAAGCTAACAAAAGTTACAGCGCAGTAATAATAATGGGTGATTTCAATTACCCTGGTATCGACTGGGTCAGTGTCACGTCAGGACATGCTAGGGAGATAAAGTTCCTAGATGAAATAAATGACTGCTTCTTGGAGCAGCTGGTTCATGAACCGACCAGAGGGGAAGCCATATTAGACCTAGTCCTTAGTGGAACACCAGATCTAGTGCAAGAGATAAGGGTGTTGGGGCCACTTGGCAATAGTGATCATAGCATGATCGCCTTTGATTTAATTAGTGGAGGAGGGATAGTAAGGAAATCCACAGTACTACCTTTTAACTTTCGAAAGTGAGACTATGATAAAATGAGGAAAACAGTTAAGAAAAAACTAAAAGGAGCAGTTGCAAAGGTTAAAGACGTACATCAAGCTTGGGTGTTGTTGAAAAATACTATCTTGGAAGCCCAGACCAGCTGTATTCCACGCTTTAAGAAAAGTGGAAGGCAGTCCAAAAAACTGCCAGCATGGTTTAAAGGTGAGGCCAGAGAGGCTGCTGTTGCCAAAAAAGCATCTTTCAGGAAATGGAAAAAAGAGCCAAACGACGAAACCTGGAAACAGCACAAGCACTGGCAAGTCAAATGCAAGGCATTGATAAGGCAGGCAAAGAGAGAATTTGAGAAGAAGCTTGCTGCGAAAGCAAAAACGCAAAATAAAGACCTTTTCAAGTACATTCGTAGCAAAAAACTTGTGAGAGAGTCAGTTGGTCCATTAGATGATAAAGGGGTTAAAGGAGCACTAAGAGGCGACAAGGCGATAGCGGAGAGACTGAATGAATTCTTTGCTTTTTTTTTTTTTTTTGAGATTTTCTTTTTTAAACATCTTTATTGAAAAATAAAGCAAGAATACAATTATTTATTTTATTTATTATTTTTATTATTTATTACAAGCTCTTATATACCGCACTATTTAGCATCAGCGCGGTTTACATTAAAACAATAGACCAAAACATACTGCTTGGTTTTACAGAGAACAGTTACGACAACTTGGATAACATAGGGAATTGTTACACTGAAACTATATACATATAATTAAGTCCACATCAAGGAAACACTCGCCTATAACAAGACAAATTAAAGTAGAAGGATCCAAAAACTAAATAGCCCAGGTTTCGTCGTTTGGCTCTTTTTTTTCCATTTCATGAAAGATGCTTTTTTGGCAACAGCCTCTCTGACCTCACCTTTAAACCATGCTGGCAGTTTTTTGGACTTCCTTCCACTTTTCTTAAAGCATGGAATACAGCTGGTCTGCGCTTCCAAGATAGTATTTTTCAACAACACCCAAGCTTGATGTAAGTCTTTAACCTTTGCAACTGCTCCTTTTAGTTTTTTCTTAACTATTTTCCTCATTTTATCATAGTCTCACTTTCGAAAGTTAAAAGGTAGTACTGTGGATTTCCTTACTATCTCTCCTCCACTAATTAAATCAAATGCAATCATGCTATGATCACTATTGACAAGTGACCCCAACACCCTTATCTCTTGCACTAGATCTGGTGTTCCACTAAGGACTAGGTCTAATGTGGCTTCCCCTCTGGTCGGTTCATGAACCAGCTGCTCCAAGAAGCAGTCATTTATTTCATCTAGGAACTTTATCTCCCTAGCATGTCCTGCCGTGACACTGACCCAGTCGATACTGGGGTAATTGAAATCAGCCATTATTATTACTGCGCTGTAACTTTTGTTAGCTTCCTTGATTTCTTTGAGCATTTCATCATCCATTTGTTCATTTTGGCCAGGCGGTCGATAGTACGCCCCCACTGCCATCGCCTTCCCCTTTTTACATGGAATTTCAATCCATAGAGATTCTACAGCAAGTTTTGTTTCCTGCAAAATTTTAATCCTTTCTGGCTCAATGCCCTTTCTAACATAGAGCGCATCCCCTCCACCAATTTGATCAGCTCTATCATTACGATATAGTTTGTACCCAGGTATTACAGTGTCCACTGGTTGTCCTCCTTCCACCATGTCTCTGATATTCCAATCATATCTAACCTTTCATTTAGTGCTATATATTCTAACTCTCCCATCTTATTCTTTAGACTTCTAGCATTTGCATACAAGCATTTTAGAGGCTGTATTTTATTCATATTAATCTGGCTATTGGTAGACATGGGTAATTTGAGATCTTTAAGCTCTGTCTGCTCCATACTCGAGGGCATTTGGGCTACTTTACTCTTTTTTGGAACCTCTCTGCTTTTGGTAGTATCCTTCAAGGATACATTCTTCCGAACCATGCGCTCTTGGGCGACTGTCGGCTTTCCCCTATTATCTAGTTTAAAAACTGCTCTATCTCCTTTTTAAAAGTTAATGTCAGCCGCCTGGTTCCATCCCGGTTAAGGTGAAGCCCATCCCCTATTATCTAGTTTAAAAGCTGCTCTATCTCCTTTTTAAAAGTTAATGTCAGCCGCCTAGTTCCATCCCGGTTAAGGTGAAGCCCATCCCTTCTGAAGAGCCCCTCCTTTCCCCAGAATGTTCCCCAGTTCCTAACAAATCCAAAACCCTCATCTCTGCACCATTGTCTCATCCACGCATTGAGACTCCGGAGCTCTGCCTGCCTTTTGGGTCCTGCGCATGGAACGGGAAGCATTTCGGAGAACGCTACCCTGGAAGTTCTGGATTTCAGCTTCCTACCTAAAAGCCTAAATTTAGCCTCCAGAACCTCCCTACCACATTTTCCTATGTCATTGGTACCGACATGTACCAAGACAGCAGACTGCTCCCCAGCACTATCTAAGACCTTATCTAGGTGGTGCGTGAGGTCCGCTACCTTCGCACCAGGCAGGCATGTTACCAGGTGATCCTCACATCCACCAGCCACCCAGCTATCTACATGCCTATTGATCGAATCACCAACTATAACGGCTGTCCTAACCTTTCCCTCATGGGCACATGGCCCTGGAGAAACGTCCTCGGTGCGAGAGGGTTTTACATCACTTGGAGGACAGGTCCTAATTGCAGGATCACTTCCTGCCACACCAGGGTGATGCTCTCCTGTCACGTGACCTCTCTCCTCCATGGCAACAGGGATGCTGCCAGACTGGAGGTGGGACTTCAGGACTATATCCCTGTAGGTCTCGTCTATGTACCTCTCTGTCTTTCTTATGTTTTCCAAGTCTGCTACTCTAGCCTCTAGAGAACGGACTCGTTCCCTGAGAGCAAAGAGCTCCTTGCACCTAGTGCACACGTAAGACCTCTCACCAACTGGGAGAAAATCATACATGTGACACTCAATGAAAAAGACTGGAAAACCCCCATCTCTCTGCTGGACTGCTGTCTGCATCTTAGTTTTAAGCCTGTGTTTAGATCTTTAAGTTATTTACCTACTAAGGGTTGCTATGGATATTTATACTAATAAAACTGTACCTAATACGTTTAATATACCTTGTTCACCTGAAGCTTAATTAATCTCAGGTCTTTAGTGTATGACTGATTTGGATAACGAGCTTCACCTGAGAGCACCTCCTTTCCTTTAAGATTTGTAAGTACCTGTAAAGCTATGAATATCCCAGGGGTGGGTGGGTGTTGGGGAGGGAGGAAGGGAAATAACACTTATTAAAAGAGGGCTGCTACACAGTATCCTGTCCTTTGCTGCTGAGGTAAGCTGTGACCAATTTCCTGGGTGATTAACAGTCCTTGCTTGGATAGAAGGAGTCTTTCAAAATGGCCTTTTGATCTGCCACCTGGTGTTAACACCTATTGAAAATGTTTCACAGGTCTCTTGCCCCCTAGGTTGCATGAATGTGCATGAAATATATGAATTTAAGATTGAAAACCCAGATAGCAGCATCTTTTTTGTTGCCTTGAAAATATGAGCTATTTGAGGACCACAAGGCCTAAAGGGTGAGTACCACGCTGCTACCATTAGTTGTCCAATTGGAACCTCTGAAATTTTGAATTCTCCAGGACCAAGCAAAAAGCCTGTCCTCACATATGGGTGACATCACTGACGGAGCCCACAGGGGAACGCTTCCCAGCTTCCAAAGGAAGCTTTTGGAAGGTACTCCATGTATGCGTGCCAGTCTTTCCCCCAAAAGTAGGCATCTTACCTCAGTCTTCTTTTTAACACGAGCCCTTCAGATGTCCGTCTGAATCCCAGAGATTTTATTTTTTTTCTGTCGCTTTTTTGCCATTCTGGTACTCTTGTCCAATTTGTGTCACCCTTCCCGCCTTTGATGGTCCTGAGGAGTGTTGATACCTCTGCACCATGTTTTTTTGGGTGGTTCTCTTTTCCTTTTTCAGTGCACGGGTTTTTTCTCGCACCCCCCTGGTTGGCCTTTTACTTTATGGGAGCCGTCTTTCCAACCATGTCAAACCCAATCAGTGCACTCAGTGTGGTTGGACCATCTTGATCACTGACCACCATAGTCTGTGCCTTCAGTGTCTTGATGCCAACCATGAGCCTTCGACTTGTCCTCTCTGCTTGCAGATGATGCGCTAGGGGCTTAAGAACTGGGAGAAGCAGCAGGAATCATTCTTCGGTTCAAAGGTCTCGACACCATCCTTGACATTGATCTTGGCTTCGATGCCCTCGAAGGCCCTGTCTGGGGCCTCTGCTCGGAAAGGGGATCGGGCGACCTCCAAGCCTCGAGGTCGTGGGGCATCAGACTGGCGGCTATCCTTGATGAGAAATGCCCCCAGAAGGAAAATTCCTGGTCATCGGCATCGGAGCTCTCAATGTGACTCGGAGAGTGAAGGCTGGGAGTGACCTTCCAAGCTTCCCCGGCAGGTGGAGTTGCCTCTTGAAACCTCGGAGGTTCAGTGGAGGTCTCCTAAGACTGTAACCCTTGTGGAGTTCAACACCAGCGGCTGCGGAGCCTTCCCTCCTAGCAGAAAGGTTGCTAGTTCTTGAGCACAGCCTGGCTGCCTTCATGGCCCAACCCCCCCCCCCCTTCCGAGGACAAGGTAACTCCAGTTCCTCAGTGATGGTGACTGCCCCATCCACAGCGGAGGCCTCGCCGGCTGAGATGCAGCCAATCCTTGAAAGTCCTTGTGGTTTCCTCAGGTTTACGAGACTGCTCCCAATCCCAGCCAGTGCAGCCAGTTTCCTTGGGTGCCCCTGTTTCCGAGCATAGAGAACTGAAGACCCCTTCCAGTCATTGATGGAGTCCTCGATCACATCGATACTTCGGGTTCCTCAGTGACCCCGATTCCAACTGGGAGATTGAGGACAAGTGGCAGGAGACAGTGAGGCACTGGGATGTGCCCTCGGATCTCTCACCTCCTCCTGAGTATGAAAGGTTCCCCTCCCCCCAGAGGATTTCTCTTTCCTAGAGTTTGTGAGGTTGGGAGGGTATGACTTTGATAGGAAGTGTTACCAGGGATCGAGGCTCGTAGCCCACATACAAGCATACCAGCTGTACATGGGCATGTATTTGAGAGATCTGGCAGGAGAGCTGATTGCATCTAAAAAAATTAAGAGTCTAAGAGGTCATGGTATTAGCACAGAGGATCTTTGGTTGCTAATAAGTTGTGAAAATGCATACCAGTGTAACACAATGCTACATTTCCTCTTTGTTATGTGGCTTTTCTTTCTCCTGTCCCTTTGCTCCTCTTCATTGGGCATAAACTTATAAATTCAGGCCAATCTAGGGCCTAATGATGGCAGTAGTGGTAAGAGAAAGATGTTAAGATGCATAGGGCCATCACCTCGTGTTTCTCTGCCAGGCTTTGCCCTTTCCTGGTGACTTTAATAAGTTTCTGTCCATAGAGAAGTGTATAGTGCATAAAAACACAGAAACATGTCAGCAGGAAAAGATTACATGGCCTGTCTAGTCTGCCCTTCCATACCAATTACTATAGTCCCTTTTTTCCTTTAGAAATCTTCTGTATTTGTCCCATGCTTTCTTGAATTCAGATACTGTCCTCGGCTCTGCTACTTCCACTGGGAGACTATTTCACACATCTACCACTCTTTCTGTAAAGAAATATTTCGCATATTACTCCTGAGTCTATCCCCTTTTACCTTCATCCTATGTCCCCTCATTGCAGAGCCTGCTTTCAATCGAAAGAGGCTCTCCTCTTGTGCATTTATGCCACGGAGGTATTTAAACGTCTCTATCATATCTCCTCTATCCTGCCTTTCCTCTAACGTATACATATTAAGATCTTTAAGTCTGTCTCCATATGGTTTATAACAAAGACCACTGACAGTTTTAGTAGCCACCCTCTGCACCGACTCCATCCTGTTTATATCCTTTTGAAGGTGCAGTCTCCAGAATTGCCCACAGTACTCCAAATGAGGTCACATTGTTATACAGAGGCACTATCACCTCTTTTTTCTATTGGCCATTCCTCTCCCTATGCACCCAAGCATCCTTCTGGCTTTCACCGTCATCTTTTCTAACTGTTTAGCAACTTAAGATCATCAGAAACAATCACACCCAGGTTCTGCTCTTCTTTCATGGACAGAAGTACTTCACCCCCTACACTATACCGCACCCTTGGATTTTTGCAGCCTAAATGCATGACTCTGCATTTTTAGCATTAAATCTCAGCTGCCAAATTTTTGACCATTCTTCAAGCCCAGCTAGAGCCCTCTTCATATTATCTGCTCCTTCCTGGGTGTCTACTCTATTGCAGATTTTGTTATCATCCACAAAGAGACAAAAAGGGATCTCCAGGAACAAGCAGGAATGTAGTCTTCACATATGGGTATCGTCGGTACTGACGGAGCCTGCGTGGGAACGCTCCCCAGCTTCCAATAGGAAAGCTTCTGGGAGCATCCCACAGCGCCTGCGTGCTGCCTTCCCGCCTTTCCCAACTGTCCCTCTCCAGTTTTTCATTTTCCACGGAGCTGACAGGTCACATCCTGTCACCGCAGAAAATTCCATTCTTATTCTTCTTTTTGTGGTCGCGTCTGCCTTCCCTCGACGCTATACTGGTACCACTGGTTTTTCTTTTCTTTCTTTAAAAAAAAACTTAGTTTCTGGAGTCTTTCCTTCAGTAGTGGTGCTGGGCACCATTTTGGGCACTAGGCCCAATTTTTTCCTCAAACATGGAAAAACCTGCTTCGGGTTTTAAAAAATATTCTAAGTGTGGCGGTAACATCTCAGTCACCGACACCCATGAGTGGTGCCTCAAATGTTTAGGTCCTGACCACTCTATTTCAGAGTGCCTCGTCTGTGGAATGATGTCTAAAAGGGGCTGGCAAAACCGGGCTGCTAAACTTAGCACTCTTTTTCCCTCTGATGCAGCGTCTGTGGCATCGAGGTCCTCCAGGGCTTCATCTTCCTCCCATGGATCTCAGGTAACTAAACATAAATCTAGCCAGTCCTCAAAGGGTAGATTTCCTTCTAAGCATCGAGATGCCTCTGGCATTGCTCTTGAGGGATCTTCACCGGAGGCTTTGGCTTCCAAAGCACTAACGGGGCTCCAGGATGTTCTCGAGGCCTCTACCTCGACAGAACTACTGGTGCCATGCTCTGGGGTTCCGGCCGCTTTAACCGGCACCGATACCCAAGCATCGGCAGCGTTGATAGACCAGAGATTCTTGGCTATTGAACGCAGTCTGGCGGCTCTTCTCATGGCCTCGATGCCCCTGAAACCGCTTCAGACACTTCATCCGGTACCGGCACCGACTGCAACGACATTGGCGGGTATACCACCGGGACCAAGTCATGCGTCTCTATCCGGCATCGACAAGTCGGTACCGGACCACTTCGATACCGACTTTGATCGGTACCGGTACCGTGCCTTGCACGATCACCATGATCGGAGATACTTCGAATCCTCGGATGAGTCTGAAGACTCCGAAGACTCTGCTGATTCCAGAGTACTTCTTCCCGAGGATTCCTCTTGTCCTCAGCATAGGATGTTTCTGCCAGAGGATATGTCCTTTCAGGATTTTATCCGAGATGTGGCCTGAGGTCTTTCCATCACAGTGGTTCCTGAAAAAGAGCCTAGGGCAAAGGAATTAGAAATCCTTCAGTACCCTAAAGCTCCCAAGGAGGCAGCTACCTTATCTATTCATTAGATCTTGCATGATCTTATGTTAAGGATGTGGGAAACACCTCTGACCACATCTCCTCATTCCCGAAGACTTGACACCATGTATCGAGTTCCTCCTTGTCCTGGGTTTCAAAAGACTCAATTACCACACCATTCCATAGTGGTGGAATCAGCCATGAGACAGATTAAGAGTGCAAAAAGGCATGCATCTAATCCTCCAGGATGTGAGTGTAGAACTCTTGACGCCTTTGGGCGTCGATCCTTCCAAGCTTTCATGCTTTCTGCTAGGATCAGTTCCTATATCTTGTAAATGGGGATGTTCCTTAAGGAAGTCATAGGAGACTTAGAGCTTATGAGCCCTCTTCTTCCTGATGATAAATGGCAAGATTATCTTGCCCTTGTTAAACATGCTCAGGATGTTTCCAAGTTTGTGAATCTTGCAGCCTTTGACTGCTTTGAATGCATTAGCAGAACCTCTGCTATTGCTATAGGTGCACGTAGGATTGCCTGGCTCCAGGCATCTGACTTGGAAATCTGGGTACAGAACAAATTGGGAAACATACCTTGCATAGGAGAGAATCTCTTTGGCAAGAATTGGCAGAAAAAAGCTAATGAGATAGATGCTGACAATATCACTTTGGATAGATTGTCCAAATCCACAGCTGATCCTGCGAGGAAAAAATCCTCTAAGAAACTGTTCTTCAGCAAGAAGAAGAAGTTCTATCCCTCCTATACCCAGCAGGGACATCGTCCAGGTCAGTCTGCCCAAAAGGGACAGCATCAACAACCTAGACAACAAAGGAAGCCAAAAGCTGCTAAGCCTCAACCGGCTCAGCACACTCAGCCTCCACAGGGGCTTTGACTCCTTTCTAGAGAACTTTGCCTTCCTGGCCCTGAACGGACCAGAACCCTCTACTATCCCGGGATGGTTATGTCATTTTGCCCCCAGATGGTGTCAGATAACAGCAGAAAATTGGACTCTGTCTATTGTACGAGAGGGGTACAAGCTTCATTTCCTCAGCATGCCCCCTCCTACAATAGTAAGACAGTTCAATTCTCAGACCTCTCTCAACGACAGGTTAGGTCATGAAGTCACAATGCTCTTTGCTCAAGGAGCAATAAAAGAGGTACCCATTCCCCAACGGGGTACAGGGTTCTACTCCCCCTATTTGCTTATTCCAAAGAAAACAGGAGGACACAGAACCATTCTAGACCTCAGAGAATTGAACAAATTCCTGTTCAGAGAGAAGTTCAAAATGATTTCTCTAGGAACTCTGCTGCCATACCTTTGGGGTCAGGATTGGCTTTGTTCTCTAGATCTCAAGGATGCGTACACTCATGTTCTCATCCATCCAAGTTACAGGAAGTTCCTTCGATTCCTCTTTCAAGGAAAGCACTACCAATACAGGGTTATTCCTTTTGGCCTGGCTTCTGCACCAAGAGTGTTCACAAAATGCATGGCTGTGGTAGCAGCATTTCTCCGCACCTTGGGAATATTTGTCTTCCCTTACTTAAGACGGCTGGCTCATTCAAGCCCCTTCAGGGCCAGAAGCCAGTTTTGCTCTGTCTCGCACAATGCGCATCCTTCAGTATTTGGGACTTGTCATAAACTTCCCAAAATCCAACCTTGCTCCACCTCTATCCCTAGAATTTATAGGAGCTCATCTGGATACCAGACAGACAAGGGCCTTCCTTCCACAGCCCCGCTTCGCATTGTACAGTTAACTTCCCAAGCAGTGCTCAAACCTCATCTCACTGCTCGGGAAATGTTACAGTTGCTAGGCCACATGGCATCCACCGTGCTCGCCACATGGCATCCATCCTTAAGCTCGCCTCCATATGAGGGCAGCCCAGTGGACCTTATCCACTCAGTGGACTCAGGCGTCAGGTTGACTGTCAGACAAAATAGCAAATTCAGATCATCTTATTTTGTCCCTGCAATGGTGGTGGCCACCCAGAAACCTTCTGGTGGGGTCTCCTTTCCAGCAACCCCTACCCCAAGCCACTCTAACAACAGATGCTTCACAGGTGGGTTGGGGAGCCCACCTGCACGACCTCTCTACCCAGGGTACCTGGACTCTGCAGGAGGCCTGTCTTCATATCAACCTCCTGGAGCTCAGAGCAATCTTCCTTGCTCTTTGAGTGTTTCACACCCAGCTCAGCTACAAGACAGTCCTAGTTCAAACGGACAATCAGGTAGCCATGTTCTATGTGAACAAGCAGGGCTGAACAAGCTCTCTGTCGCTATGCAACAAAGCTTTGCGACTATGGGCCCTCGCCAGAGAGCATCAGATTCATCTCCTTGCGGTGTATCTTCCAGGCATTCAAAACTCTTGGGCAGACAAACTCACTCAAGTTCTGCTTCCACACGAATGGTCTCTCCATGCAGACCAGGTGGCCCAAATTTTTCAAATTTGGGGAACCCCGGACATAGACCTCTTTGCAAATCCACTGAATGCCAAACTTCCCCGGTTCTGTTCCAGAATTCTGGCTCGAGGTTATCAGGCCAGGGATGCTTTCCTCCTTCACCGGGGTCAGGACTTCCTGTATGCCTTCCCACCCGTTCCCCTAATTCCCAAAACCCTATTCAAGCTTCAGAGAGACAGAGGTCATATGATTCTCATAGCTCCACGTTGGCCACGGCAACCGTGGTACCCTCTGCTCTACATCTCTCTCAAGCTCCGCCTCTGGAGTTAGGATCTGCTCCAGATCTTCTCTCACAAGAGGACGGGATGCTGTGGCATCCCATTCCCCAGTCTCTGCATCTCAGGGCCTGGTTGCTGAAAGCCTAGAACTTCAGGGCCTTAATCTTTCCCAGCAGGTAAAGGACATCCTTCATGCTTCCAGGAAACCTTCTACAAGACGCTCTTATGCATTTAAGTGGAAAAGGTTTGCCATATGGTGCTCGCAGAAGGGTCTTAACCCTCTTGCAATACCTCTAGAATCATTACTAGAGTATCTCCTTCATTTGTCAAATGCAGGGATTAAGACCAATTTAGTGAGAGTCCATCTGAGTGCTATTGCAGCTTCTTTCAAGCCTCTAAATGGACAGCCTATTTCCTCTCATCCTTTTATAGCGAGATTTATGAGAGGCCTTCTTCTAACAAAGCCTCCCATTAAGCCACCACCGGTGGCATGGGACTTGAATCTGGTACTTGGGCAGCTCATGAAACCGCCCTTTGAACCATTAGCCACTACCTGCTGCCTTAAGGGGAGGCACCATCGGGCGCTCCTCCACCTCGTGGACGGCTCGCTCTTCATTCGGGCTCTGTTGCCTTAAGGGGAGGCACCATTGGACGGGCCCATGCCGGAGGGCCTCACCAGAGGGCCCTTAGGCGGGGACCAAGGCACTTTAGCTTGCTGCTCCTCTACACCTTGCCGCCTGACCCTATCCAACTTCCTCACGAGGTAAGCACCCCTCTCCTAGTGCTACCCACAGCCATTTGACTCCACAGCTACCCATCGCTACCTTATTATCTCTCCCCTGTACTGCAGCTAACCCTGCATTACACTAATCAGGTTACCTACTGCTTGCACTGAACTGGTCACCCACTGCTGAACTGGCTACCCACTGCTGAACTTGCCACCCACTGCTTGCTCTGAACTGGTTACCCACTGCTGAATTGATCACCCACTGCTTGCACTGAACTGGTCACCCACTGCTGAACTGGTTATCCACTGCAGAACTGGCTTCCCACTGCTTGCACTGAACTGGCCACCCACTGCTTGCTCTGAACTGGTCACCCACTGCTGAACTGGCCACTCACTGCTTGCTCTGAACTGGTTACCCACTGCTGAACTGATCGCCCACTGCTTGCACTGAACTGGTTACCCACTGCTGAACTGGCTACCCACTGCTTGCACTGATCTGGTTACCCACTGCTGAACTGGCTAACCACTGCTTGCACTGAACTTGGTCACCCACTGCTTGCACTGAACTGGTTACCCACTGATGAACTGGCTACCCATTACTTGCACTGAACCGGTCACCCACTGCTTGCTCTGACCTGGTCACCCGCTGCTTGCACCGAACTGACTGTCCACTGGTCACCCGCTGCTTGCACTGATCTGACGCCATCTCATCACCTGCAAGATAACTCATGCTGCTTTGCTTCCTCTACTCCCCTACTATGGCCCCACATCACATTGTCCTTCTCTTCCTCATACTCCCCAATTGTCTCCCCTCCTACCAACGCCCTCACTCCTCTCCCCCCTACTCTCCCTCTAGCTTCCTCACTACTCCCTCCATTCTGTCTTCCAACCTAGCATCAGCCCTTGAGCTACATCTCCCCCTCCCCTGATTCAACCATCCCCTCTCTCGTTAAGACATCCCCACCCTCGCTTCTGCTGTTCTGTCTCAACCCTACCTCACTCTCTACTACTCCTTCTCCTTCTCTCATCAGGTAATATTAACCCCAACCCTGGCCCCCCTCGATATCTCTCTCATTCCAAGAAGAGCTCCTCATGCACCTTATCTAATCTCATCCATATCCCTCTACTCTCCCCTTCTGCACGCCTTCACTCATGCCTTAGTCTCTCAACCAGAGATATCGACCCCAACCTCAACCCTATCCCCTTTAGAGTTTTGTCCCACCCTAAAAAGAACTCCTTACACACCCTATCTGATATCATCAATGCCCCCCTTCACTCCCCTGCGATCATCACTACTTCTGTGCTGCAGTGCCCCTCTCCTCCCATGGCATAAATCATGGCAGATTTTATAGAAAATTACAAGCACAACTACATTCTTAATTTTGGTATGAAGGCTGTACTGGGAGTAATGACTAGATTGGGTGACACTCCTCCCTCCTGACTGGCCCTCTGAATCTAATCTCAACTTCCATTGTGACCTTTGAAACATTTATTTTTATTTAAAAGTATTTATATCCCGCTTTATCCTTGAATCAAAGCGGATTTCACTGCAAACCAATCAAGTAGGGTAGTGCGGGGGTGTCGGCATGCAGTGGTTGTGAAGTTACTGTACGTGAGTGTGTTGGGGTGTAATATATACAGGTTGAGATATCTACATTGGGCTGTATACATTTTTATGAGAGTAATAGGATGTTTTTATGTTGTGGATGTCATGTCTTGTGTAACTCATTTTGTGGGGTGGTTAGAGTGGATTGGTGATCTTCATAGAATTGTTCAATGAATAGGGTGGTTTAAGTAGCTTCTGGAATTCTTTTATATATGTTGTTGATTTTAGATTATCTGGGAGGACATTCCAGATAGCAGAAGCAGCAAGAGAGAAGGCTCGCTATGGATGTGGATTTGTTTGTTCTTGTGAATAGCGTAGGTGTTGGTATATTGTTTTTGGTGCTGTTTCTCTCTGGTCTTTTGCTTGTTTTGGTTCCTGTAGTATTTCTGCTGAGATGTTGTTTTTAATTTTGAAGATGGTGAGCGCTGAGTTATATTTTGCTCGTGAGGAGATTGGGAGCCAGTGTAGATCTTGTAGTATTGGAGTTATATGGTCTTGTATTGCAGCGCTAGTAATAATGCGGACAGCAGTGTTCTGTACTGTTTGTAGGGGATGGGTGGTTTGTTTAGGCAGACCTTGGAATAGTATATTACAGTAGTCCAGCAGAGGTGTAATGATGGCCTGGCATACTGTACGGAAATGTTCTTTATTGAGGAGGGGTTTTAGTCTCCGGAGTGTTGCGAGTTTGAAGAAGGCTGTTCTGGATGTCTTGTTGATATGCGGTTGGAGTGTGCGTTGCTTGTCTAGAATCACTCCAAGGTATCTGACTTCGTCTTTTATTGTAATCGGTGTATTGGATATGTTGAAGGCTGTAGGAGGAATGAATGTGGAGTCTCTCGTGATGATAATTGCTTCAAGTTTTTTAAGGTTGATGTTTAAGTTGTTGTTAGTTAGCCAGGTTGTTATTTCTTGAATGCAGGTTGATATAGTGGTATAGTCTGGTGAGTCCAGTTGAATAGGGGTATATGCCATGATGCTGTCAGCATATATGGCGTATTGTATCTTGTGTTTGTTAAATATTTTGCATATGGGCTGAATATAGATGTTGAAGAGGAGAGCTGATAATGATGAGCCTTGTGGGACTCCTTGAGTAGTCTTGAAGGGTTCTGAGATGAGGTTCCCAGATTTTACTCTCTGCTGTCTATCTTCAAGGTATGATTGGAACCATTTAATTGTGGTATCTTATAGTCCAATCTCGGTTAGGCGCCTTAGTAGGATGTGATGGGCAACTGTGTCGAATGCTGATGATATATCGATAAATATTAATAGGAAACCCTGCTTTATCTTATCTATTCCTTTGATTATGTTATTGAATAGATGTATGAGTAGTGTCTCAACGCCATGTTTTGGACGGAATCCGTGCTGGTAGGGATCTAGTGGGCGAATTCGTCTATGTGGTCTTGGAGCTGTCTCTGTACAATTTTTTCAGTTATTTTAGCCAGGAATGGGAGGCTGGATATTGGGCAGTAGGTTGAAGGGTCATTACTGTTGGATGAAGTAGATTTAGGAATGAGGCGGATCGTAGATTGTTTGAGGGCTTTTGGCATGTAGCCCTGGGTGAGAGAGGTGCTCACTATCTTTTGGATGAATGTGTTGAGTTCTTCTTTGGTGGATTTAATCCGTTACTGGGCAGGGGTCCGATGGAGAAGTGGTGATGTTTAGGGCAGTGATGGTTTGTTCTATTTGGGGTTTTTTGTTGGAATGCTGAAGTTCTTCCATTGATTGGTAGTTGTAGAGCCATCTGTTGCTGGTGTGTCCATAAGGGGGATGTTCTTATGGTGTGTATTGGTGCTGTTCTTGGCTGTTAGGTAGTCAGCAAAGGTTTGCGGGTGCATTTTGCTTTCATCTTTCATTGTTGGGTCATTCGTTAGGGTACAAACGATGTTGAAGAGTTCTTTAGGTTTATTACAGGCCTTTAGTACAAGGTTTGTGTGGTATTGTTGTTTGTTTGTTTATTAGGTTATTGTAATCTTTTTGCATCTCTTGGTATTGTTTCAGTGTAGTTTCGAGCAACGTTCCAGTTGCTTTTGTTTTCTTTTGGATTGTCTTATTGTGTTAGAGTACCATGGTGCAGATCTGGTCCTGTTTTTGTTGTGGTGTGAATTCATATGAGGTGTTGGTTGAGATGCAGCAAGTATGGTGGTATTCCATGAGTTGATGGCTTCGTCCAGGTCTGTAAAATCTTGGGGTAGGAACTGCATGGTACCTATGAGGAACTGCTCTTTGTTAAAGGCTTTGAAGTGTCTTGTTGGCTGTTCCATTTTGCAAGCTGCCTTTTCGGTGTTGAGGTGGAGTTTAAATGATATGGCATGGTGATCTGACCATGGTATTGGTATAGTTTTAGGTGGTGTTATGAGACTTATCTAGGGTGTTGGTTGGAATGAATATGTGGTCTGGTGTAGAGCTAGAGTGATGGGATGGGCCCGATAAGATTTGTTTGAGTTGAATGGATTCCATTGCTTTTTGAAATGTGAATTCAGTTGTTGTTGAGGCAGAAGTGAGGTTTAGGTCTTCTAGCACAATGAGAGTCTTGTGTGATGAGTTAGCTGCATATATCATGTCCAGGATGTTGGATGTGTCCTCTGTTGGGGCATTGGGGGGGGGGGGGTCGGTATATTAAGCAGATGGATAGATGTTTGTATTTGGTGTTGATGAATTTGCAATATTCAGAGCTTTTGGAGGATGATGTCTTGAGCCTTAATTCTGATCGGGCAAGGATTAATACTCCACCTCCTCACTTGTGGGATCTAGGGCAGTTGTAAGCTGTGAATGTTGGTGGTGTTATTTGGTTCAGTATTACCTGGCCTGTACTCTTGAGCCTTGATTCAGTAATGCATAGGATGTCAAAGTTGTTTTCATAGATGTAGTCGGTAATAGCGTGTGTTTTTGTTGCATATTGATCTTGCATTTATCAGGTCTATGGTTAAGCGGGTGGTATGCGGAGAGTGCGATTGAGGTACATATGTTTGTGACGATGGTTCTTTTTGAGTATGTTTGGTAGGTCTCTTGCTTTGAGGTTTGTGGTGTGCAGAAGTTTATAAAGGTTGGTATATGGTATTGAAGTATGAAATATATATAAGGGAGCTTGTAAGGCTGTGAAGTAGTTGGTGTAGTCTTGAAGGACTAGAAAAAGGGACTGTTACTTCTGGAGAGAGATCTGCAACTGTGAGTATATACTTCTGGTAATTTTCTAAAAGGAATTCTTTGTATTAAAGCTAATTAATCTGTGAACCCACTATTTTTTGTTAAATCAGTCAGGGCCTAGAAGCAGCAGTTTAAGTTTAAATTTAAAACACAGAGGAGAACTTTCTGGTTATATTTCATACCCAGCAGAGAGCTTGTAGTTTAAATTTAATAGTCACTCAGGGCCTAGTAACAGCAAAGTACTTTTAGTTTAAATTTAAAACACAGAAGAGAGCTTTCTGGTTACATTTGGAACCCAGCAGAGAGCTTGTAGTCTAAATTGAATAGTCACTCAGGGTCTAGCATCAGCAAAGCACTTTTAGCTTAAATTTAAAACACAGAAGAGAGCTTTCTGGTTAAATTTAGAACCCAGCAGACAGCTTGTAGTTTAAATTTCATAAGAGGTTAGAGCCTAGCAGCAGCTAAGAGCTATAATTTAAATCAAATCAGAATATAGCTTACCTCAGCAGCACAAGACAGGGTACTGTGTAGCAGCCCTCTTTTATTTTTATTTATTTTATTTATTTAGACCGTTTTGTATACCGCCTTATCCTTCAATCAAAGCGGTCACAACACAATTGGGGGATACATTTAACACACGGGGATATGAGACACATACACTAATACTTACAGGGAACATGGGCAATGGAGGGTTAAGTGGCTTGCCCAAGACCACAAGGAGAATCTGTGGGACTAGAAACCCCAGTCCTTCCGGCCCAAGGTTGCTGTCCTCTAGTGGGATTTGAACCCCCGACCTTCCGGCCTGAAGTACCTTGCCCCAACCACTAGGCTAATAAGTGTTATTTCCCTCCCTCCCTCCCCACACCCACCCACCCCTGGGATAATCGTAGCTTTATAGGTACTTACACATCTTAAAAGACAGGAGGTGCTCTCAGGTGAAGCTCATTACCCAAATCAGTCATACACTAAGGACCTGAGATTAGTTAAGCTTCAGGTGAACAAGGTATATTACACATATTAGGTACAGTTTTATTAGTATAAATATCCATAGCAAGCCTTAGTAAGTAAAGAACTTAGATCTAAACACAAACTTAAAACTAAGATGCAGACAGCAGTCCAGTCTTTTGCATTGAGTGTCACATGTATGATTTTCTCCCAGTTGGTGAGAGGTCTTACGTGTGCACTAGGTGCAAGGAGCTCTTTGCTCTCAGGGAACGAGTCCGTTCTCTAGAGGCTAAAGTAGCAGACTTGGAAAGCATAAGATAGACAGAGAGGTACATAGACGAGACCTACAGGGATATAGTCCTGAAGTCCCACCTCCAGTCTGGCAGCATCCCTGTTGCCATGGAGGAGAGAGGTCACGTGACAGGAGAGCATCACCCTGGTGTGGCAGGAAGTGATCCTGTAACTAGGACCTGTCCTCCAGGTGATGTAAAATCCTCTCGCACCGAGGACGTTTCTCCAGGGCCATGTGCCCATGAGGGAAGGGTTAGGACAGCCGTTATAGTTGGTGATTCGATCATTAGGCATGTAGATAGCTGGGTGGCTGGTGGACGTGAGGATCGACTGGTAACATGCCTGCCTGGTGCAAATGTAGCGGACCTCACTCGCCACCTAGATAAGGTCTTAGATAGTGCTGGGGAGGAGTCTGCTGTCTTGGTACATGTCGGTACCAATGACATAGGAAAATGTGGTAGGGAGGTTCTGGAGGCTAAATTTAGGCTTTTAGGTAGGAAGTTGAAATCCAGAACTTCCAGGGTAGCATTCTCTGAAATGCTTCCTGTTCCACGTGCAGGACCCAAAAGGCAGGCAGAGCTCCGGAGTCTCAATGCGTGGATGAGACAATGGTGCAGAGATGAGGGTTTTGGATTTGTTAGGAACTGGGGAACATTCTGGGGAAAGGAGGGGCTCTTCCGAAGGGATGGGCTTCACCTTAACCGGGATGGAACCAGGCTGCTGGCATTAACCTTTAAAAAGGAGATAGAGCAGCTTTTAAACTAGATATTAGGGGAAAGCCGACAGTCGCCCAATAGCGGATGGTTCGGAAGAATGTATCTTTGAAGGATACTACCAAAAGTAGAGAGGTTCCACAAAAGAGTAAAGTAGCCCAAATGCCCTCAAGTATGGAGCAGACAGAGCTTAAAGATCCCAAATTACCCATGTCTAACAACAGCCAAATTAATATGAATAAAATACATTCTCTAAAATGCTTGTATGCAGATGCTAGAAGTCTAAAAAAATAAGATGGGAGAGTTAGAATATATAGCACCAAATGAGAGGTTAGATATGATTGGAATATCAGAGACATGGTGGAAGGAGGACAACCAGTGGGACACTATGATACCTGGGTACAAACTATATGGAAATGATAGAGCTGATCAAATTGGTGGAGGGGTTGCTCTCTATGTTAGAGAGGGCATTGAGTCAGAAAGGATTAAAGTTTTGCAGGAAACAAACAAAATCTGCTGTAGAATCTATATGGATTGCAATTCCATGTAAAAGGGGGAAGGCAATGGCAGTGGGGGTGTACTATCGAGCGCCTGGCCAGAATGACCAAATGGATGATGAAATGCTCAGAGAAATCAAGGAAGCTAACAAAAGTTACAGCGCAGTAATAATAATGAGTGATTTCAACTACCCCGGTATCGACTGGGTCAGTGTCACGTCAGGACATGCTAGGGAGATAAAGTTCCTAGATGAAATAAATGACTGCTTCTTGGAGCAGCTGGTTCATGAACCGACCAGAGGGGAAGCCATATTAGACCTAGTCCTTAGTGGAACACCAGATCTAGTGCAAGAGATAAGGTTGTTGGGGCCACTTGGCAATAGTGATCATAGCATGATCACCTTTGATTTAATTAGTGGAGGAGGGATAGTAAGGAAATCCACAGTACTACCTTTTAACTTTCGAAAGTGAGACTATGATAAAATGAGGAAAACAGTTAAGAAAAAACTAAAAGGAGCAGTTGCAAAGGTTAAAGACGTACATCAGGCTTGGCTGTTGTTGAAAAATACTATCTTGGAAGCCCAGACCAGCTGTATTCCATGCTTTAAGAAAAGTGGAAGGAAGTCCAAAAAACTGCCAGCATGGTTTAAAGGTGAGGTCAGAGAGGCTGTTGTTGCCAAAAAAGCATCTTTCAGGAAATGGAAAAAAGCCAAACAACGAAACCTGGAAACAGCACAAGCACTGGCAAGTCAAATGCAAGGCATTGATAAGGCAGGCAAAGGGAGAATTTGAGAAGAAGCTTGCTGCGGAAGCAAAAACGCGAAGTAAAGACCTTTTCAAGTACATTTGTAGCAAAAAACCTGTGAGAGAGTCAGTTGGTCCATTAGATTATAAAGGGGTTAAAGGAGCACTAAGAGGCGACAAGGCGATAGCAGAGAGACTGAATGAATTCTTTGCTTCAGTCTTTACTGAGGAAGATGTAGGGATGTTACCCATGACTGAAGTGGTATTTAAAGGTGTGGAAGAATTGAAGGAAATATCGATACATCGGGAAGATGTATTACAACTATTAGATAAACTGAAGAGTAGCAAATCACCTGGGCCAGATGGTGTACATCCAAGGGTGTTGAAAGAACTGAAATATGAGATGCAGACCTGCTATTAGTAATCTGTGAACTATCATTAAAATCATCTCTAATACCTGAAGATTGGAGGATTGCCAATGTAACACCAATTTTTAAAAAGGGTTCCAGGGGTGATCCGGGAAACTACAGACCCGTGAGCCTGACATCAGTACCGGGAAAAATGGTAGAAACCATCATAAAGAATAAAATTACTCAGCATGTAGATAGTCATGACCTAATGGGAGACAGCCAACAAGGCTTTAGACAAGGAAGATCTTATCTTACTAATCTGTTATGTTTTTTTGAAGGAGTGAATAATCAGGTGGACAAAGGTGAGTCGGTTGATATTGTGTATCTGGACTTTCAGAAAGCCTTTGACAAGGTCCCTCATCAGAGACTTTTGGCAAAACTAAAGAGTCATGGGATAGGAGACAGTGTACTGTTGTGGATCAGGAACTGGTTAAAAGATAGAAAGCAGAGGGTAGGGCTAAATGGCCAATTTTCCGAATGGAGAAAGGTGAATAGTGGTGTACCCCAGGAATCTGTGCTGGGTCCGCTGCTTTTTGACATATTCATAAATGACCTGGAAAGTGGAATAACGAGTGAGGTTATCAAATTTGCAGATGACACAAAACTATTTAAAGTTGTTAAAACCCAAGAGGATTGTGGAAAATTGCAAGAGGATCTTGATAAATTGGAAGACTGGGCATCAAAATGGCAGATGAAATTTAATGTGGACAAGTGCAAGGTTATGCACCTAGGGAAGAACAACCCAAACTATGGTTACACGATGCAAGGTTCCACATTAGGAACTACCACCCGGGAAAAAGATTTAGGCGTCATTGTGGATACCATGTTAAAACCCTTGGCCCAGTGTGCAGCAGCGGCCAAGAGAGCAAATAGAATGCTAGGTATGATAAGGAAAGGAATGGCAAATAAAAGAAAAGATATTATAATGCCTCTATATCGTTCCATGGTGAGACCGCACCTTGAATATTGTGTGCAATTCTGGTCGCCGTATCTTAAAAAGGATATAGCGATTTTAGAAAAGGTTCAGAGAAGAGCCACCAAAATGGTAAAGGGGATGGAAAGATACTCCTATGAAGAAAGGCTAAAAAGGTTAGGGCTCTTTAACCTGGAAAAGAGACGGCTGAGGGGAGATATGATAGAAGTCTATAAATTAATGAACGGAGTGGAACGGGTAAACGTAGATTGATTGTTTACCTTATCATAATATTGAAAGACTAGGGGACATGCAGTGAAGCTACAGAGTAAGCTATTTAAGACTAATAAAAGAAAATATTTTTTCACTCAACGTGTAATCAAACTCTGGAATTTGTTACCGGAGGATGTAGTAAAGGCTGTTAGTGTAGCTGGGTTTAAAAAAGGTTTGGACAAGTTCCTGGAGGAAAGGTCCATAAACCAATATTAAGAAGGGACCCAGGATATCAATGCTTGAACCAATACAAGCATTGTGGAACCTGTGTCCCTTGGGGAAACTGCTAGGTACATATGACCTAGATTGGCCACTGTTGGAAACAGAATACTGGGCTTGTTGGAGCTTGGTCTGACCCAGTATGGCATATCTTATGTTCTTATGGTGTAGTAAAATGCATTTGTTTGGTAAGAGCATAGGGTAAGAATTAGTATTCAAGCATACATTTTTAGGACGAGTGTTCTTTTGTGCTTTGCTGTCTGTATAGGGGTTTGTGGCTTCTGTGTGCAAGAAGAAAGAGAGTGATGAGGTTGATGTTCCATGTTAGTGTTCTCCATGTTGGGTGAGCTACTCACCGCTGGATTGTGTTCTTGGTTGTTAGTCTGGGGAGTATCTATTCTGGGATGCGTTGATTTATCAGAGCTTGGTTATGCTAGCAATATATAGACAGGTAGCAAACATAATGTTGCCCACCCCTGGTGTAACAATTCAAGTGAAATAATACTTTATTTTTGCTATATAATAATTAAGTGGGCATAGAAACAAACAAGAACAGACAGAAGGAATGTCTCCAAGAAAGGGAACAGGTGATGTTTTATAGACTTTTTGTTGCACTGGTGCCATAAATGTTTGAAAAATGCACATGTGTGAAAAAGCTTATTGATGTGAGTTGCCCTATTTTGCAGGGCAGACACCAAGCTAACTCATCTATCCTTGGCATTGAACTGCTCAGCTGTGTTTATGGTTGCTCTTTTAGCAGCAAGCAGTTTAAGCAGCTACTGTTCAGCAGCAGATATAGAGCAACTGGTAGCCATGAATTGGGCAGCAGGATATTTAAACAAAAGCCGGATGTAGGCGATTACCCTGAGGGTGAACTGAGGCCCACTGAATCCAGAAAAAGGAATTTATTTTTTATTACTTATGCCTAAAGCATATCCAAGCCTTTTACCTGATGCCTTCGGTGCTCTGTGCCCTACAACGTTTAACCACTTTCTAAGTTTTATGAAATTATCTTCTTGGCCTTTACTTAGAAAATAAAATCAATAGTATCACCTTTAATGATTAAGTGCCAGCTAGTATTAGGGTTTTTCATCTCTGCATTAGCTTTAGTGGTTCTTTAATCACATATGCCTTCCTTTGGTCATTTGTAGTCAGGCAATTTATAGATAGGAGCAATACTGTTGTAAACAACAGTAACAGAAGATGATTATAATTGGCTTAAGGTTAGTTTCAATGATGTAGGACTAAAGAAATTCTTTTCCAGTTATACCTCGTTTTCTGTGCTTTCATTCTTGATCAAGGGTGCATAAATGTGCTTATAGTATGCAGAAATATTTCTTTACGGAAAGAGTGGTAGATGCGTGGAATAGTCTCCCAGTGGAGTAGTAGAGATGAGGACAGTATCTGAATTCAAGAAAGCACGGGACAAACACAGAAGATCTCTAAAGGAAAGAGAGGGACTATAGTAGTTGATATGGAAGGGCAGACTAGTTAGGCCACATGGTCTTTTTCTGCTGCCATGTTTCTATGTTTCAAAGTATATCCGTGGTGAATGTTCATGGCATGTACAGTATTTGCATGTTTGGACTAGCCAAAAAGATAATTATTCTAGCTGATTATTATTTTAATTGTACTATACAGTAGTGGCCAAAAAATTAAGGCAGAGTCCAAAATATCAGAATTTTATTAGAAAAGTACGTGTTATTGTCACTTTCATGGTCAAAAGCTTTAAGAACCAAAGATATATATGTCATTTTCAAAGTTTTATTCAGGAAACAATATATATGTCAATATTTGATACGGTGTCCATGATTTTTCAGCACAGCTTGGATTCTTGTAGGCATACTGTTAACTAGCGTTCCTGATCGTGTAGTCAGTCTAGTCCCGGACCTCTGGGTTGCCCATCTCATACAGCAGCTTGGACACTGATAAAACTCCTCCTTTTATGATGTCACTGGTATATCCAGCCGTGAGCCTCCTCCTGAAGCCAGTTACTTCAGTCTCCAAGCAGCTGGATGGTTGGTGAGCCCTGAGGCCCGGGATCACCGGAGAAACAATTAGGACCTTGAAAAAAAAAAAATCACTTGAGGGCTGTTAGTCTGAGTTTGCATCGGCTATAAACCTGCTGATGATTGGGAGAGGACTATACCTTTAAGCCTGCAGTGGGTCGTCCTCACCCCTTACCTCTCCCTTTTCTCTCTTTCGCTCTGCCTGCAGTTTTTTCTATCTCAGCAGAGAGCTCAGCAACAAAGGGAGCCGGCACCGGTTCGCTGTTGTTGAACAGTCTGAACCGGGGCTGAGCAGACCGTCGTCAGTGGCATTTACAGAGGCTTGCCTGTCCGCACACTGAGCTTCCGGTCCCTGTGTCTCGGAGCAGCCACATTTAGTGGGCGTTAAAGGGGGAACTGTCCTAGACGAGCTGAAGGACGGTGCTGGTGCTGCACCCCTCGGCGGCCGGCGGCGTTTGACTCGCAGTACAGAAAGGTAAGCAGGGGGTCTGGCAACAGCTGCGGCGGCGTGTTTTGGCGCCAAAAAGTCCCCGAGTCTCCGCTGCGTGGCAGCACGCTTTTGGCTACGTCGGCAGAACGTTTGCCGGCGGAGGGGCTCTATTTGAGCCGTGAAATCCTCTCTCCCCCCCTAAGTGCTGCGAGGTTTTATTTTCTTTTCGTTTTCTTTTAGTCTGTTTTAGTCTCCTTTGTTTTCTTTTACTTTAATTCTCAGACTTTGCCTCAGAGAGGGGAAATTAATTTCAGAAGACAGCTGCAGGGGGCGGCCGTTTTCGAGGTCCACCGTTGGCCAGGCCTTGGGGGATTTGGGCGCGACCGCGGCCCTCTAGGGTTTAGTCATGCCCTCTAAACCTCTTTGCTTGGTCTGTGGGGCCAAGAAGAGCACAGACTCGGGCATTTGCAAGGCCTGTTCTAAGGACGCCTCGACCCTTCGGTCCCAGGGGGATAAAATGGAGACACTGAGGACCGAGACCGGAGCTGGAGCTGGAGCTGGCTCTTTGGCCGAGCACCCCCAGGATCTATCTCAGGATGCCCCGCTGCCTGGGCCCTCTTCTGTCCCGGAAGACCTTGCCGTCCAGGGTCCCCTACCAGCGAATTACCTGCCATCTTTTCAAAGGAGTTTGTGAGTCTGCTCCACCAAGTGGTGGGTCGAGACTCCCTCTTAGGTAGGACGGCATGCACTCCTCCCCTAAAGAGAATGGCGACGCCTTTAGCGGAGCAGGAGGCTACTGGAGGAGTCAAGAGGTCCCGGCTTGAAGGGGAGCTCAGCGAGCACTCGGTTGTATCAGAAGGACTATTATCAGATGAGGAAGGCGTTCTGTTGGAGGACGAGTTGGAAGAAGGAGAGCTGGCGGAAAGGGAAGACCAGGCTAGGGTAGTCCGGGTTTTCCGCAGAGAGGAACTGCCGGCGCTCATTGAGGAGTCCCTCCAGGCGCTAAACATGCCAGTGCCTGGCTCAGCGGTGGATGAAGCCCTGGAAGATCCTCTATTACAGGTGTTTTGGAAGAGCCAAAGAGTGTTTCCGGTACACAGGGTGTTTCATGAAATGATTCAGGAAGAACGGGCTGTACCGGAGGTGCCGCTGAAAGGGGCCAGAATCATGAGTCGCCTGTATCCACTAGGGGACCAGGATAAAGAACAAATTGTGTCACCTAAAGTGGACGCAGCCGTTTCGGCGGTGACTAAAAAGACGACCATTCCCGTAGAAGGCAGTGCAGCCGTTAATGACAGTCAAGACAGGAAGTTGGATGTCTTGTTACGGCAGGTCTTTGATGTGAACGCCCTGTCGCTCTGGGCAGCCATCTGCGGAGCCTGGGTGGCCAGAGCCTGTCTCTGGTGGGCGCAACGGGTGCCAGGCACGGAGTCGGACATGTTGGGGCAAGCATCTCGTTTAGAGTCGGGGGCAGCCTACCTGGCGGATATACACTATGATCTCATGCGGGGGCTAGCAAAGAGCATGGCGTCGGCGGTAGCGGCCAGGCGGTACCTGTGGTTGCGGAATTGGGCGCCTCTTGTTTGGGGAAGAGCTAGAGAAGTTGGTTAAGGACTATGGGGAATCCAAAGGAGGTAGGTTGCCGGAGGACAAGCCCAAGCCTGCACGTTCTACCCCGGGGGGCAGAGGCCAGCCCCTGGATTTTCGTCGCTATCGGTATCAAAGATTCTCCTCGGGCCAGAGAGGTCATTTCCCCAATAGAAATCAGGGGTTTCGCGGGTTTCGGGGGGCAGGAAGAGGTTTTGGTCCTTCCTCCTCTTCGTCCATTCCCGCCAGAAAATCGCAATGAGATCAGGGGGACCCAGGCACCCCTACTTCCCGTGGGGGGGGGGCATTTGCAGAGCTTTTATTCTGCCTGGGTCCAAATCACCTCAGATCAGTGGGTGCTAGAAGTCATCGGAGAAGGTTAGGCGCTAGAGCTTCTTCGTCCAGTCCGAGATGCCTTCGTACTGTCCCCCGGCAGATCCGCCTCCAAACTTCGAGCCCTGCGGGAGACAGTGCGGACGCTTCTGGCTCTCAAGGCGATTGTACCGGTGCCGTCAGACCAGTGCGGCTCAGGTTGATACTCCATTTACTTCGTGGTGCCGAAAAAGACCGGAGGTTTTCGACCTATCCTGGATCTCAAAGGAGTGAACCGATGTCTCCGAGTGTCTCACTTTCATATGGAAACGCTACGGTCAGTGATTGTAGCGGTGCAAAAAGGGGAATTCCTTACATCCCTCGATTTGTCAGAAGCATATCTGCACATTCCCATTCGAGCGGACCACCACAAGTTCCTCAGATTCGCAGTTCCCTTTGGGCATTTTCAGTTTTGAGCCCTGCCCTTCGGCCTAGCGACTGCACCGCGGGTCTTCACCAAGGTCATGGTAGTGGTGGCGGCCGCGTTGCGCAAGGAAGGTATACTTGTTCACCCTTACCTCGACGACTGGCTGATTCGGGCAAAGTCAAACGCAGAGAGCGTGAGAGCGACGGCCAGAGTGGTGACCTTCTTGGAGAGCCTCGGTTGGGTAGTCAACCTAGCCAAAAGTCACATGGTTCCTTCTCAGAATTTGGAATACCTGGGAGCGCGGTTCAATATGGTCCGGGGAAGGGTGTTCCTAACGGATCAGCAAGTTTGTGCGATACAAATTCTTCTTCGAAGTTTTTTACTCTACAAGACGCCGTTGGCCTGGCACTACCTCCAACTTTTGGGCACCATGGGGCTACCATAGAGACGGTTCCCTGGGCAAGAGCGCACATGAGGCCCTTATAAAGAGCGCTCCTACGGCGTTGGTCACACCAGCACAATCCCCTGTCTCGGAGGCTCCCTTGCCCGGTGGAGACGCGTCAGGCCCTGAGATGGTGGTTGCGGCCCACCTCCCTCCTATCCAGGAAGGAGCTGGACACACCGGAATGGGTGCCCTTGACGATGGACGCCAGCCTGGCGGGCACATTGTCAGGGGAGATTTGCGCAAGGAGAGTGGTCTCCTCAGGAACAGGCACGGTCAATCAATCGACTGGAGCTACGAGCGGTGACCCTAGCTCTGCAGGAGTTTCGTCCCTTCCTCAAGGAGCGGGCTGTACGAGTCTTTTCCGACAACGCGACAGTGGTGTCCTATGTCAACAAGCAGGGGGGGCAAGCAGTGTCGCGCTGGAGTCCGAGGCCAAAGCGCTGTGCGATTGGGCCAAAGAGAATCTTCTTGACCTGTCGGCGGCTCATGTTGCGGGAGTGGACAACATGGAAGCCGATTTTCTCAGCAGGGTACGGGTAGATCCGGGGGAATGGATCCTGCACCTGGAGGTGTTCGAGATGATCGTGCGTCGCTGGGGCACGCCGGTCATGGATCTCATGGCAACGTTCTGGTCAGCGAAGGTCAGCCGGTTTTACAGCAGGCGCAAAGAAAGAATGTCAGAGGGCCTGGATGTGCTCACTCAAAGCTGGCCAGGGGGCAGCTACTGTATGTATTTCCTCCGTGGGCGTTGATTGGCAGAGTGGTACAAAGAATAGAAAGATTCCAGAGGCAGGTGATCCTCATAGCGCCGGATTGGCCACGTCACCCCTGGTACGGAGATCTGATGAGGCTGCTAGTGGCAAAGCCCTGGCGTCTTCCCCCTCGAGCGGATCTGCTGTCTCAGGGACCTCTTCTCATGCCCCACGTGGATCGATTCTCACTTACGGCCTGGCTCTTGAATGGGCTCGGTTGAGATCCCGCGGGTATTCCGGTCTGGTAATTGCCACCTTGCTGAAGGCTCGCAGGAGGTCTACCTCGCTGGCCTATGTCCGCATTTGGAGAGTTTTTGAGAACTGGTGCGCGGCCCACAGGTGTGATCCGTTAATGTCCACCATTCCTCAGACGCTTCAGTTTCTGCAGGATGGCTTCGACAAGGGCTTAGCCGCTGCTTCCCTTCGGGTACAAGTGGCGGCCCTGGTGTGTTACAGAGGCAAGATCAGAGGTAAGTCGCTCGGGAGTCATATGGACATCAAGCGTTTCTTGCGAGCGGTGTCGCTTCTCCGTCCGCCCATAAGGCAGGTAATCCCTAAATGGCATCTGCCGTCCGTGCTGGAAGCGTTGGAGCGCGAGCCGTTTGAACCACTTTCCAGGGCGTCCGTTAAGGACCTCTCCTTAAAGGTGGTTTTTCTGGTAGCCATTTGTTCTGCGAGGAGAGTGTTGGAACTGCAGGCCCTCTGCTGCAGGGAACCCTACCTGGTCTTTGGGGCATCGAGAGTGGTCTTGAGACCGGTCCCAGCCTTTCTTCCAAAGGTCGTTTCGGCGTTTCATCTAAACCAGGAGATCTCCTTACCGGTCTTCCGAGAGGCCTCGTCTAATCCGACGTCTAGAAAGCTTCATCTTTTGGACGTCCGTCGAGCGTTGAAGAAGTATCTTCGGCGGACAGCCGTTTTCCGTAAATCTGTTAGGCTCTTTGTGCTCTTTGCGGGGCCACGGAAGGGCGAAGCGGCGTCGAAGGCCTCCATTGCGCGGTGGATTCGGGAAGCCATTGCGTCCGCGTACGTCTTGAAAGGCAAACCGGTTCCGCTGGGACTGAAGGCCCACTCCACCAGGTCTCAGGCAACCTCTTGGGCTGAGGTTCGTCTGGTGTCCCCGTTGGACATCTGTAAGGCGACGACATGGTCGTCCTTGAACTCCTTCGTTCAGCACTCCTCCTTCGGTGCCGCAGTACTCCAAGCTGGCCTACCAGGTCCCTCCCGTGTTTAACTTCTGTTAATGCTCTGGTACTCCCCAGAGGTCCGGGACTAGACTGGCTACACGATCAGGAAGATGAAATTAGACTTACCTGCTAATTGTAGTTCCTGGAGTGGAGACAGTCTAGTCCCGTGTCCCTACCCAATCTGTTGCTGCAGCAAGTAGAGGTATGGAATACAGGGAGTTGACGGGTAGGTGCTGTATCCCTTCCTGGGAGTTGAGAAACTAACAACTGTCTTGTTCACTAAGAAGATTGCGTTTAGGTTGGGGGGGCCCTTCTTTTCTCGCAGGGGGAAAGGGCTGGCCTCTGCACGCTTAAAGTTTACATTATGTTGGGGATGTTTTTTCTCCCCAGTTTGCATGTTTGGGTTTTAAGAGTTACTTTTACAATACATTCTTAATTGTTGCTCCGGTGGAGTCTGCTTTGTCAATAGGAAACTGGCTTCAGGAGGAGGCTCCCGGCTGGATATACCAGTGACATCATAAAAGGAGGAGTTTTATCAGTCTCCAAGCTGCTGTATGAGATGGGCAACCCAGAGGTCCAGGACTAGACTGTCTCCACTCCAGGAACTACAATTAGAAGGTAAGTCTAATTTCATCTTTTACAGTATGCGGGAGTGATTTCGTTGACCCATACATGCTTGAGTATGTCCTTTAAATCTGCTTCTGAAGTTGGACGGTGTGCTGCCACCTTTTTCTTCATAAGATTCCAACAGTTTTCAATTACATTGAGATCCGGAGAGTTTGACGGCAGTTTGATCTTGTTGTCCACGAACCATTTTTTGACTATTTTTGCAGTGTGGCACAGTGCCGAGTCCTGCTGAAATATAGTTGTGCCAGAAACATTCATGTGTATTTTAACTTTACTATTCAGCACGGATATGTATTTTGCAGCATTTACTCTTTCACCTTTCTCAAAAATGTGCAGGCCACATTGTCCATTCGCCGAGATACCATCCCATACCATGACCGATGGTGGGTGTTTAACAGTCTTGATCGTGTACTTCGGATTTAGTCTCTCGCCTGCTGGTCGACGGATGTAGTTCTAACCACTCCCATGTACTTGTTGAAATGTACTTTCATCTGTGAACATTACCCTCTCCCACCATTCAGCAGATTTGTCTTTCATCTTGCTACAAACTGTATGCGGGCAGCAATTTGTTCCCTGGTCATCATAGGCTTCTTGGCAGGTCTTCTGGCAATGAGTTTGAATTCATCCACAAGCTGTCGTCGGACAGATCTGGCACTTATATTTATTCCTCGATCATTAGCTAACTGAGCCACACGTTAAGATGAAGTATGTGGACTAGATGTAATAATGCTTTTGAGGAATCAGTCATCTTGTCCAGTAGTTCCTTATCGTCCCTCCAGTCTAGTCCCGAAACCTCTGGGTTGTGCTCCTCTTCCAGCAGCTTGGAGACTGAGACACTTCATTCTTTTGATGGCCCTGGTATAAATACCAAGGAACCGCCTCCTCAGTTCACTTCTCTCAGTCTCCAAGCAGCTGGAGGGTGGTGAGCCCAGAGTGTTTGGGGTTCACTAGAGGAGCAATTAAGGAAATTGGTGAAGTTAGATTTTGGACAGATCATTTAGTAATTCCTTACTCTAAATTTATTCTAACCTTATTCTAAATTCAGTTTCTTATTTTGGCGGGCTCTGCCACTTTAAATTTAGTTGGAGCAATAAGGCCCCCCCTCTCCTGTCCTCCCGGTTTGATTTTGGAGCTCGGTTGGGCAGGCTCGGAGGGTCAGCCGGTAGAGGAAAGAGGCTCTGGTTACCCGATCCCACATTGATGGGTGAGGTACCAGGGCCTTAGGCTCTGCAGCGCAACAGAAGTTGCTGCCAGTCATCGCTCAGAGCCGACGTCAGAGATTCCGGCTGAGAGAGAGGAGGCTGTGTTGAAAGCCGAAATCTTCCCTTTGCACTGCAATTCCAGGCATCGGGGGAGCTGTGAGAGGCCGGATCAGCGGCGTGGAGTTCAAGGGCTCCATTGAGGTAAGCCGTCAGTGAGCGGAACGCTGGATCGCTGATCGAGTATGTCAGCGTAGGCCCGATTGCGTGGTCTTAGCGCGGGAAGCATTCGGGCCATCAGGCAAGCTTTAGCAGCATATATTTTGGCGGTAGAGCTTAGTTTCGGAGAATTTCCTTCAGAGGCTGCCTAGAAGGATTACGGGGAAGTGATTTAAGTGTTTAAAAAAAAGAAAAGATTGGCGTCTATGGGAGTACTAGGGGCCTTGGAGGGGACTTCAGCCTGGCAGTATTAAAAGAGGCTGCAGTTCCATTATACAGTGATGCCCTCTAAACCTCAATGTGTACTGTGTGGGGCTAGACGGGGGACACTCTCTGATGATGGAGTGTGCAGGGGGTGTATGTTAGAAGCATCTACAATGGAGCAGGCCGTAGAAGGGGGTTCAGAGGGTTCCAAGATGGTGGTTGAACCTTTGCTGGAGCCTGTTTCCCTGGCTGGGCCACTGCTAGAACCGGTGGCGGGGCCCTCCTCGGCTCTGGATTTCCCTACTCCTCCGTTTCCCCGGAGTTTGTGGCACTAATGCAGCAAGCATTTGGGAGTGCCAGGAAAGGGTTCCCTTCCTCTAGCTCCAGGGCGCAGGTAGGAGAAAAGAGATTGGGGACGCCTATGGCGGTAGAATCAAGAAGTATGGTTAAGAAGGCCAGAGTAGACAAGGATACGGATCAGTCAGTGGTATCTAAGGGGGTACTGTCTGAAGAAGGAGATCAGGACCTAGAGCTGGAGCAGGAATTGGAGGAAGAGGAAATCGCGGAACAGGAGGATCAGGTGCGTGTGGTGCGAATTTTCTGCAGAGAGGAGTTGCCAGTCCTCATTGCTGAGACGTTCAAGGCGCTTAATATGCCGCAGATGGGGCAGGCTGAGGAGGCGACCTTGGAGGATCATTTGTTGCAAACATTCCGAACGACTCAGAGAGCGTTTCCGATACAGAAGGTGGTCAAAGAGATGATCCTAGGAGAATGGGATTTACCTGAGGCGGGCCTCAAGGGGTCCAGGGTTATGGGCCGACTGTACCCACTGGTGGAGCAGGATAAGGAGTTATTTCAGCCCCAAGGGTAGATGCTGCGGTCGCGGCGGTTACCAAGAAGACTGTCATTCCGGTGGAGGGTAGTGTGGCCCTTAAGGATACTCAGGATAGGAAGTTGGACGTATTGTTGAAGCAGGTTTTTGACGTGAGTGCACTGTCAATCCAAGCATCTATTTGTGGAGCTTGGGTGGCTAGAGCCTGTCTGCGTTGGTCTCAGCGTCTCCAAGGAGAGCAGGTGGAGGTAGAGTCCGCGGATGCGACCAGGTTGGAGTCAGGGACAGCTTATATGGCCAATATCCATTACGACCTTATTCGTGGTTTGGCGAACAGTATTGGCTCGGTAGTAGCGGCCCGGTAGTTGTGGCTGCGGAACTGGGCAGCTGATAGTTTGGATTGTTTGGACCATCATCACTCTTTTGAGGATCTACACTGGCGTGTGCTGGATCATGTACCTGCAAACCCCAGAGGTGGGGATCGGGAACAACGACTTCAGATCTTAGAGCAAAAATGGATTTTTACTTGGTCTGCTGTGGAGCCCTTAGGACTAAACCGTGAATTGGATTGGACTAGTATCATATAAAGCTTTTAATTTGGTGGATTCCTTTCCTGTCATTGTTGCCTGCTTGACAGGTTTGGAAGGGTACTGTTATCTAATTGGCTTAGCTAATTACTTAATGATAGCGTCTTTCCCATGATTCTCGTTCACAAAGAGCATGCGCTGGCATCTCAGAGAGGCAGAGACGCTATACGGCATTTCTTCATCGTTTCGCCGTTTTCGTTCCCCTAGGTTCAGTCAAAGTCAAAGGGGACGTTTTCCCTATAGGAACCAAGGCTTTCAGGGCTTTCGGGAATCAGGCAGAGGTTTTGGGGCCTCCTCCTCAAATCTTCAAAAGTCACAATGAAGCGAGAGGGGCCCAGGTAGGGTTGGTACCTGTAGGGAGTCGGCTAAGGGATTTTTACCCCGCCTGGGTCCAGATTACTTCCGACCGGTGGGTACTGGAGGTGATTCGAAAAGGTTATGCTTTGGAGTTTTGCCGGCCAGTCGCCGACTCGTTCGTTCAGTACCCCTGCGGAACACGTTGCAAGTTCGACGCCATCAGTCAGACATTAGAACGGCTGGCGGCGCTCAAGGCGGTAGTGCCGGTTTCTCAAGGTGAATGCGGTTCAGGTCGGTACTCGATTTATTTCGTAGTTCTGAAGTAAGAGGGATCGTATCGCCCAATTCTGGATCTCAAAAGAGTAAATCATTGTCTACGGGTGTCTCATTTTCACATGGAAACGTTGAGGTCGGTCATAGTAGCGGTGCGCAGGGGAGAGTTCCTTACTTCTTTGGACTTGTCGGAAGCGTACCTACACATTCCCATTTGGCAGGAACATCAGAAGTTTCTCAGGTTTTCGGTACCTATGGGCCACTTTCAGTTCCGAGCATTGACATTCGGCCTAGCTATGGCGCCAAGGACATTCACCAAGGTGATGGTGGTAGTAGCCGCATCGCTCAGAAAGGAAGATGTATTAGTACATCCTTATCTGGACGACTGGTTGATTCGAGCAAAGTCAAGGGCCGTGAGTGAGGTGGTCGCATGCCTATAAAGCCTAGGTTGGGTAGTCAATATGACAAAGAGCACGTTGACGCCGACGCAGAATCTGGAATACCTGGGAGCGCAGTTCAATACCGAGGTTGGAAGGGTGTTTCTTCCCCGGCAGCAAGCAAAGGATGTGAGAAAGTTGGTATGCAAATTTCTCAGCAGGTCTCTTCCCATGGCGTGGCATTATCTACAGTTGCTGGGGACGATGGCGGCAACGATAGAGTTAGTGCCGTGGGCGAGAGCTCATATGAGACCATTGCAGAGGGCTCTGCTAAGGCGCTGGTCTCACCAGAATGACACTCTAGCCTGGAGGCTGTCCTGTCCGGTAGAGACGCGGCGGGCGCTGAAGTGGTGGTTGCGTCCCGGGAATCTGGAGAAGGGGATGCCCTTGGAAATGCCAGACTGGATCGCTCTGACAACGGATGCCTGCCTTTTGGGCTGGGGAGCACACTTCCAGGGAAGATTCGCACAGGGTCAGTGGTCTGACCTGGAGAAGAGTTGGTCAATCAACAGATTGGAATTCAGAGAAGTAATATTGGCTTTCCGAGAGTTTCAGCCATATGTGCAGAACAAAGTGATTTGAGTGTTTTCCGACAATGCGACAACGGTGGCATACATCAGTCGGCAAGGAAGCACCAGCAGTGTGTCCCTGGAGGTCGAGGCTGAGCAGTTGTTCGTTTGGGTCGAGCAACACCCGGAGGCGCTGTCGGCAGCACATGTAGCGGGGATAGACAATGTCGAGGCTGACTTCTTGAGCCGGGTGAGGATAGATCCCGGAGAGTGGATTCTTCCTTCGGAGGTATTTGAAATGCTGGTACGGCATTGGGGGACGCCGGTAATGGATCTCATGGCGACATTCCACTCGGCAAAGGTCGATCGCTTTTTCAGCAGAAGGCGAGAAAGAATGTCGGAGGGCCTGGATGCTCTCATTCAGGACTGGCCAGTGGAGCAGCTATTGTAAGTATTTCCACCATGGGTGCTGATAGGCCGCGTAGTGCAATGCATCGAACGGCACAAAGGACTAGTGATTTTGATAGCACCGGATTGGCCAAGAAGACCTTGATATGCGGATCTCAAGAGGCTGTTGGTGGAACAACCGTGGCGTCTTCCAGTCAGAAGAGATCTGTTGTCGCAGGGTTCGCTGTACATGCCTCAGGTGGATCAATTATTGCTTACGGCTTGGCTCTTGAAAGGGCAAGGCTAAGAGCAAAGGGATATTCTGCAGCAATAGTTACTACGTTACTGAAAGTGCAAAGGAAGTTTACGTCGTTAGTGTACATTCGAGTTTGGCGCATATTTGAAGCGTGGTGTGCGGACAGAAGGGTAGAAGCGTTATGGGCTTCTATTCCACAAATTCTGGCTTTTTTACAGGAAGGCTTTCAGAAAGGTTTAGCGGCCTCGTCCTTGAGAGTACAGTTGGCAGCACTGTCCTGTTATAGAGGTAAGATCAAAGGGGAGGCCATGGGGGCGTACCCCGATGTAAAGCGTTTTTTAAGGGCGATGTTGCTGTTGAGGCCACCTTGCCGTCAAGTAGTTCCGACCTGGGATCTTGCTTTAGTATTGGAGGCGCTAAGGCGCGGACCATTTGAGCCATTGGCTAGGTCATCGTTGAAAGATCTTACGCTCAAGGTGATCGTCCTGGTAGCGATCTGTTCAGCCAGGAGAATTTCCGAATTACAGGCTTTGTCCTGTCGGAAGCCTTTTCTGTCGTTCTATGATTCTAAGGTGGTATTGAGGCCGGTACTGTCCTTTTTGCTAAAGGTGGTGTCTTCATTTCATATGAATCAGATAGTTTCATTGCCAGTTTTCAGAAGTCCCGAGTCTTCGTCAGCTGAGCGGTCGCATCATCTGGATGTTCGCCGGGCACTAAAGAAATATATTCGGCGGACGGTGGATTTCAGGTCTGATAGACTATTTGTGCTTTTTGGAGGGGCAAAGAAGGGAGAAGCAGCATCAAAGGCTTCCATAGCCATATGGATTAAGGAGGTGATTGTGTCAGCGTATCTGTTGAAGGGCAAGCTAGTTCTAGAGGGGCTGAAGGCTCATTGGACTAGGGCTCAGGCGGCTTCATGGGCGGAGAGCAAGTTAGTGCCAGCGATTGAAATTTGTAAGACAGCGACCTGGTCTTCCTTAAATTCTTTTCTGCGCCATTACAGGCTGGACATTCAGGCGGAAAGGGATACCTGTTTTGGCACGGCAGTGCTTCAGGCAGGGATAGTAGGTCCCTCCCATTGATTGGTTGCACTGCTCTGTTACATACCCAGAGGTTTCGGGACTAGACTGGAATGACGATAAGGAAGAGGAAATTAGACTTATCTGCTAATTATTGTTCCTGGAGGAACTCCTGTCTAGTCCCGTATCCCACCCGGGTATTCCTTTTGGATTGGATCCTGAAGCAAGCAATTCTAACAGGTAAGCAGAAGATAAACAGAGATGTTTTCGGGTTCTATAGCAGAAGTGTCGCATCTGAACATTTGTTAAAGGGTTGCTTTGCTCCATGAGGGGAGGGAGCGAGCCTAGGAAGTTCTAACTATAGTTAGTAGGGCGGCAAGGGGAATCTGGATGAAAAAAAAAGCCCCAGTAGTAGTTCTTTGTTTAGCTAGTTGCAGATTTTTGAATAGGAGTTATTACTTAATTATTGCTCCGGTGAGTTTGCTTTGTCAATAGGTTACTGAACTGAGGTGGCGGTTCCTTTGTATTTATACCAGGGCCATCAAAAGAATGACGTGTCTCAGTCTCCAAGCTGCTGGAAGAGGAGCACAACCCAGAGGTATTGGGACTAGACTGGAGTTCCTCCAGGAAAAATATTAGCAGGTAAGTCTAATTTCCTCTTATCCGTCTGCGCCCACATTTCAAATGATGTGTACGGCCACCTGATTTCAGAACATTATGAACTGCACACCTTGATATATGCAACTGTTTTGCAATAGCACATTGTGAATATCCTTCAGCATGGAGTGTGACAACTTGTCCCTTTACAAAGTCATTAATATCGCACTTTCTACCCATCTTGATTGTATATTTTACATGTAACTTTCAATCTTTTCCTAGTTGTAAAAATTCAAAACTTCATCCAAGAAACCTACTATAGAGTGTAAGTAAACTAAAATGGATGCCAGACGCATGCTGATTAAATAAGTAAGCACGTGTGACATCTCCACAGTACATTATTTAACAATAAATTGTAGAAAAAGATACCTGCCTTTATTTTTTGGCCACTACTATAAATTAGCTTCTGGGTGCTATTGTGCATGTTTATTTTCTCAGGCCCACTTGCCTCTATAGTAGGCTAAGGGGTATGTTTACTAAACTGCGGTAATGTCACTCGCGTTAGGTTATGCGGTAAAGGTACAGATGCCCATATAAAGGCATGGGCGGTGCATCGTTACAGCAAGCTGTATCAGCTAACGCATATTACAAACTAACGTGCGTTACAAGGTGCCTTTTAAAGCACCTTACAAGGCATATTACAAGGTGCCTTATAAGCACCCTGGGCTATGGAACCATAGTTTAAGGTGGCCTAACAAGGTTACGGTGCCCTGGGTTAGTATGCCCTAAGGGCTGCAAGGTGCCGCAGGATGACATGCATGACCTGTGAGGAACGGAGACAGATGTAGCCCTAACACTAGACAGAGCACTCAGGAAAGGCAATGAACAGGTGAGTGAAGGAGGGAGAGCTGGGAGCCGCTGGACCCGCCATATCTGTGGGCAGCCCATGTGGCTGCCAGTACTGATGACAAACATTGTGGGGGCAACTGTACCACAGCACAGGGTGTTGGCAATGTAAAGTACTGGAAAGACAGTTGGTGGCAGACAATGGGAATACATGTCCCCCAGTGGAGGCAGAGGTGGCAGGATAGTTACAATGATGAGTGGTTGTAACTCCGATGCTGGAACGGTTGCTCTTCCGCATGTGGAAGGCGCCAGCATCGACGCCGGTTTTAAGCAAGTGGGTCGATTCCATCTATCGAGTCCGCAAGAGCCCCGGGTTCCACAAGGCACAATTACCGCACCACTCCATGGTTGTGGAATCGGCCATGCATCATCTGAAGAGTCAGAAGATGCACTCCTCGGTGCCTCCCGGCCGGGAGGCCTGGAACCTGGATGCCCTCGGTAAGAAGTGCTTCCAGGGCTCTATGCTTGCTTGCCGTGTCCAGACCTACCAGCTGTACATGGGCATGTACTTTTGAGACCTGGCAAAGGAGATTGCCGGGTTCTCTGCTGGTCTCTCCGAGGAACCTTTGCAGAGGTTCAATGCTCTGTCCTCAGGTGTTCATGAGTGCTCGAAGTTTATATCTCGAGCAGCCTATGATGGCTTCGCGGCTTCGGCCCGAGTAGCTGCGGCTGGCATCGGTGTACGCCGTCAGGCTTGGCTACAGTCATCAGACCTCAAGCCATGGGTGCAGGGCAAGTTGGTCGATGTCCCCTGCCGAGGTGAAAACCTCTTTGGCAAGCCCATGGCTGACAAGGCTGCCGAACTCGAGACCGAGACTCTTACCCGGACAAGGCTGTCCAGGAAAACCTCTGCCCCTTCTCAGAAGAAGAAGGGCTCGGGGAAAAAAGACCCTTTACCCGAGGAAGTCATCTACCTGTAAACAGTACCGTCATTATCAGGCCTCTGTAGCTCCCCAACAGGGTCAGCAGGCCAAGGGGCAGGGTCATGGGCCCCGTAGGCAGAAGGCCCCCAAGCCTCCTACTCCGGCTCCTGCTCAGCAGGGTGGGGGATTTTGACTGCATTGGCATAGCTTCTCCTCAGCTGGCCCCCATCAGCACTGGAGGCAGGCTGGCCCTGTTCGCCCACAGGTGGTCAGCCGTCACAAGGGATACCTGGGTTCTAAGTATAGTCCAGAAGGGCTATCTCCTCCACTTCCACCAGGTACCCCCCTCCTATTTTCCAGGGGAGCCTCCCAGACTCCCTCTGCACAGGGACTTACTCCTGCAGGAGTTGGCAGGTCTTCTGAAGGAACAGGCAGTGGAACTGGTGCCCCACCACCTGAGAGGTCACGGCTTCTATTCCAGGTACTTCCTGGTACCAAAGAGAATAGGAGGCCTCAGACCCATCCTAGACTTGCGAAACCTGAACAAGTTTCTGGAGAGGGAAAAGTTCAAGATGCTTACCCTTGGAATCCTGCTGCCCTACCTCCAGCAGGGAGATTGGCTATGCTCCTTAGATCTAAAGGATGCTTATACTCACATCCTTATTCATCCAGACCACAGACAATATCTCAGATTTGTAGTGGGAGGAAACCATTATCAGTACAGAGTACTGCCTTTTGGCCTTACATCTGCCCCCAGGGTATTCACCAAGTGCCTGGCGGTGGTAGGGGCCTACCTCAGGGTTCAAGGCCTCTTTGTCTTTCCATATCTTGACGATTGGCTCATCAGGGGTCAATCCCCGCAAGAGGCCAATCAAGCCACCCTTTGCACTGTCGCTCTGCTTCAGCACCTGGGGTTTGTCATAAACTTCGCAAAGTCCAGTTTGCAACCCTCCCAGAACATGGCGTTCATAGGAGCTCGACTGGACACCTTTCAGGCAAAGGCCTTTCTACCAGTGGACAGGGCCCACAGATTGATGGCTCTAGCCAGGCTATTCCACAGCAATACTCTGGTCTCGGCCAGACAATTCCTGAGGCTCTTAGGCCACATGGCATCCACGGTCCATGTGACTCCAAATGCCCATCTACACATGAGGCCAGCTCAGTGGGGCCTCAGGACTCAGTGGCACCAGGCCACAGGAAGCCTCACGGACAAAGTGAGGGTGTCCAGCCTACTACAGTCTTCTCTGCAGTGGTGGCTTCATCTTCTGAATCTAGTGCAAGGGGTGCCTTTTCGGGCACCTCCACACTCTCAGGTGCTGACAACCGATGCTTCTCTTCAAGGTTGGGGTGCACATTGCCAAGGGGCATGTACTCAAGGCCTGTGGACTCCTTGGGAGGCCGCACAGCAGATCAATCTCTTAGAACTGAGAGCTATCCGCTTAGCCCTGAGAACTTTCTCTCATCTCATCTCTCACCAGTCCGTCTTGGTTCAGACGGACAATCAAGTGGCTATGTTCTATGTGAACAAACAAGGGGGCACAGGGTCCCGCCTTCTCTGTCAGGAAGCGCAGAAACTGTGCTCCTGGGCAGTCAATCATGGCATTCTTCTCAAAGCAGTCTACCTCCCAGGCACTGTTCCCTCTAAGCTGTGCGCGTGTGCGCGCGCACACACCTTACCGAGCGAGCGCACATACTTTACAAAAGAGCGCACAAAAATTACGGTTCTGATTCTGATAGAAAACAACACAGACGTCTTAAAATTTAAAAGTTCTTATGTATTTACGGTTTTCACAAGTTCTACAATGTTTTCTAGTGCAATCAATGTGGTGTACATACTGTATTCTGATGTGTAGTCAAATTTTAAAGTATATAACTCCGAGTGTCGTTATGTGGCGCACAAAAATTTAACCTTCCTTCAAAAGCTGCACAGCTGATATTTTATGTGCACACAGCCTACAGAAAATTAGAGGGAACATTGCTCCCAGGTCAGGAGAATTACCTGGCGGACAGATTGAGCAGGATCCTGCAGCCGCACGAATGGCAGTTGAACCCTTTAGTGGTTCAACAGATCTTCCTGAGATGGGGTCTTCCAACCATAGATCTCTTTGCCAGTCCTCTGAACCGTCAACTACCCAGGTTCTGTTCCAGACAACCGCATCCTCTCAGAGTAGCAGCGGATGCATTTCTCATTCCATGGTCTACAGGCCTACTATATGCATTTCCTCCCACGCCTCTAGTGTCCAAGACACTATTCAAGGTGACCCGGGACAAGGCCTCAGTGATTCTGGTGGCCCCCAGGTGGCCAAGGCAACCCTGGTTCCCACTACTGTTGCAACTGGCGGTGGACACTTCTCTTCCTCTGGGGATGCAATCCGATCTCCTGTCTCAGGAGCAGGGATCCCTCTTGCACCCCAATCTCCAGTCCCTCAATTTGATGGCCTGGCTGCTGAAAGGGTAGTCCTAGCGCCTTTACTACTGCCTAGGGAAGTGGAGGACGTAGTCTTGGCCTCTAGGAGGCAGTCCACCAGAAAGTCTTATGCCCTTAAGTGGCGTAGATTCTCTACCTGGTGTACTCAACACAACGAGAATCCCTTCTCATGCCTGGTACCAGTGGTGCTGCAGTATTTGCTTCACCTGTCCAACCTAGGCCTTAAGTCCAATTCTGTTAGAGTTCATCTTAGTGCTCTTTCAGCACACCACTCACAGGTGGAGGGTCAGTCTCTCTCTAGTCATCCTTTGGTGGCTCGCTTCCTCAGAGGTCTGCTTTTGCTTAAGCCTCCAGTGTGTCCACCTGCCACTGAATGGGATTTAAATGTGGTCTTGCAACGGCTTACTTGCCCACCATTTGAACCTATGGCTACTTGCCCTCTGCGTTTTCTGTCCTGGAAAACGCTATTTCTGGTAGCCCTTACCCCTCAGCAAAGCGAGTGAGTGAGCTTCAGGCCCTAGTATTAGAAGCACCTTATACTAGGTTCTATAGGAACAGGGTAGTCTTACGGACTCACCCTAAGTTCCTTCCTAAGGTTGTCTCCTCCTTCCACCTCAATCAGGAGGTGGTTCTTCCGACTTTCTTTCCCAGGCCTCATGCTAGCCGGGCTGAGATGGTCTTGCATACCCTGGACTGTAGGAGGGCGTTGTCCTTCTACCTTGACCGTACGTGGGAGCACCGGAGGGCGGTTCAGCTCTTCGTCTCTTATGACCCCAATAAGTTGGGGTTGGCTGTCTCCAAGCGTACTTTGTCCATATGGGTAGCTGACTGCATCGCCTGGGCTTACAGGGAAGCCGGCCTCTCGCTGTAGGGTCGAGTTACGGTTCACCGTGTCAGGGCGAAGGCTGCATCAGTGGCTCATCTCCGCTCTGTTCCATTGGCAGACATCTGCCAGGCCGCTACTTGGTCTTCAAGCCAGACATTTGCGGCCCACTACTGCCTCGAGAGGGAGTCCCGCAGGGACAGTGCTTTCGGGCAAGCGGTACTCCATAATCTCTTTGGGGTCTAGGCTACCCCTACCCTCCGGCCCTGGTGTTGGGCTACCTTTCGGGGGCGTTATCAGAGAAGATTCTGTTCTTGCATGCTGAAGCTCTAGAGGGAGCTCAATTTTTCAGTTTGGGGCCTCTGGTAGCCCTGAGCTAGGGAGTCCCATATGTTATTTATTTATTTATTTATTTACAGTCTCTTATATACCGCACTATTCATCATCAGCGCGGTTCACATGGAACAAAATGCTCAGTACATATAACACGTATGAGTTTACAGGTAACAGGGTATAAATAACTTGGATAACCGGGGTAACTATTTACAAAACATAACATAACATAACATGTTATGACTGACTTCCTGCTTGGTCCTGGAGAAAGAGTAGTTACTCACCTGTAACAGGTGTTCTCCAGGAGCAGCAGGAATCAGTCCTCACAACCCTCCCTCCTCCCCTTGGAGTTGCAGTCATATGATTTATTTTTGCTATTTTTGCTGTCTTTTAACTATGTCATCAGATGAGCAAGATGGCACCCTTGGGCGGGAAGGGGACCGCGCATGCGTGCTGCATTCCCAAAGGCTTTCTATGAAAGCTGGGGAAATGCTCCGCACGGGGGCTCCATCGGCGCCAACGTCACCCATATGTGAGGACTGATTCCTGCTGCTCCTGGAGAACACCTGTTACAGGTGAGTAACTACTCTTTCACCTCCCTCCACCCTCTTGCGCTCACAGCTTTTTATTTTCTCAGCCCCCCCCCCCCCCGATTTTTGACTTCTACTCTAAATTCAAGACACTTTTAAAGATTCATCTCTTTCAGTTGGCTTTCGATCCCTTATCCCGGGTATAGATTTCTGCACCTCCCCTCCCTCCTCCTCTGACTCTTCTCTCCCCCTCCCTCTTTGACTATTTCTGTTCTGCCTTTCCTACTTCTCCTTTCCTAATATTTTATGGTGTTCCTTTCCTTTTTCTAGATGTTTTTATTGTTATTGTACACCACTCTGCTTTTTCTGAAGGGTGGTATAGAATGTTTTAAATAAACCATGTCTACTAAGTCCCATGCTAGTAACGTGGGCTTGAGCACAGGACACCACACTAGATGCAAGGGAGTGAGGACAGTCATATCCTTAAATTTAGCACAGCTCACTGTGTTAATACTGCTGCAGGGAGCAACTATCATTACCCATTGTGCTGGTGGTAGTCACTCCCTACCAAGCGGCAGCAGCGTGGGCTTTCAAGACCAGAACTAGTGACACCACAGTGAGAATGCCTATGCCCTCCTCCCCAGTCGTCTCCCAGACCCACACTGCTCAGGTAGCACATGTTTTTTAGCAAAGGGCCCTGGTCTACTTTTTAGTGCAGCATCAAAAATACACATTAACCCTGCGCTACCCAGGTAGCAAGCTTCAGTAAACATGTCCCATTGACTGGTTAGCAACACTTGGTAAAAAAATGTCCCAGAGTTTATTTCAAGAGGAACTGAAAAAGATATTTGTTTATTAGCCATTTTATTAATTCTGTTACTTTACTACTAATATTTGTTAGAGTTTTTATATATAAACTTTGGACAAAAAGACAATACTGATGAACAGCCTGAGGCTCTGTATTTAGTTATAATGAGTAAAAATGTGGTTATTTCTTAACCACATTTTGTGCAAGCCATTCAGTTTGGTTTTGGTGGGGAGTATCTGTATTCCATGTAATGTTAATTGGATTTGAAATATAATGAGTAAAATGCATTCAGATGTACATGGGAGTGTAATGTTCCTCATTTCCTGAAGGCTGTAGGCACAGACCATGCTTGACTACCACAAGCTGTGGGAAAACAGCCTCACCTACCTAGGTTCATTTCTCTGCTGCTACTACTCTCTTTCTGCCATACAAATATCACAGATTTGTGACAAGGGCATGAGAAGAGACAAAATGGAGCAGTGGGGAGATAAGGCGGTCCATGTGCTCCTTGCCTTATATTTGTTTTGTTTTTTTATATTAAGAACAAAATTAGAGTTTGCAGCAACTATAGGGAGATAATAGTTGAGGTGCAATGTTTTTCATTTTTATTATGAGGAATAATATAGTGTGGTTACTCTGTTGGTCTGCTTGCGTGTAGGGAAATAATGTTTAACAAGCAAGATATTAAAAGGTGGCAGGCATCTATACTCATGACAACTTGTATCTTATGTGCAGTCTGCTCAACAGCCTAGAAACATAGAAACATGATGACAGAAAAAGACCACATGGCCTATCTAGTCTGTCCTTCCATATCAACAACTACAACAGTCCACTTTTTACCTTTAGAGATCCTCTGTGTTGGTCCCATGCTTTTTTGAATTCAGTTACTGTCCTCATCTCTACCACCTCCACTGGGAGACTATTGCATGGATCCACTACTTTTTCCATAAAGAAATATTTCCGCATATCACTTCTGAATCTATCTCCCTTCACCCTCATCCCATGTCCCCTCGTAGCAGAACTTGCTTTCAATTGAAAGAGACTCTCTCCCTGAACATTTATGCCACGGAGGTATTTAAACATCTCAAATCATATCACCTCTATCCCGCCTTTCCTCTAAGGTGTACATATTAAGATCCTTAAGTCTGTCCTCATATGCTTTATAATGAAGCCCATTAATCATTTTAGTAGCAACCCTCTGCACCGACTCCATCCTGTTCACATCCTTTTGAAGGTGCGGTCTCCAGAATTGCACACTATACTCCAAATGAGGTCGCACCAAAGACTTATACAGAGGCATTGTCACCTCCTTTATTCTGCTAGCCATTCCTCTCCATATGCACCCAAGCATCCTTCTAGCTTTTGCTGTCGCCTTTTCTACCTGTTTTGCTACTTTAAGATCATCAGACACAACCACGCCTAGGTCCCGCTCTTCTTTAGTGGACAAAAGTACTTCACCTCCTATACTGTATTGCTCCCTTGGATTGCTGCAGCCCAAATGCATGACCTTACATTTTTTAACATTAAAGCCCAACTGCCAAATTCTAGACCATTCTTCAAGCTTAGCTAGATCCCTCCTCATGTTATATACACCTTCCTGGATGTCTACTCTATTGCAGATTTTGGTATCATCTGCAAAGAGGCAAACCTTACCCAACAGCCCTTCCGCTATATCACTAACAAAGATGTTAAAAAGAATCGGACCAAGGACAGATCCCTGGGGCACACCACTGGTAACATCCTTCTCCTCAGAGTGAGCTCCATTTACTTGTACTCTTTGTCGCCTCCCACCCAACCAATTTCTAACCCAAGCAGTAACTTTAGGGTCCATCCCTAGGGTGCTCAGTTTGTTTATAAGTCGCCTGTGAGGAACAGTGTCAAAGGCTTTACTGAAATCTAAATACACCACATCTAGAGCTCTCCCTCGGTCCAACTCCCTGGTCACCCAGTCAAAGAAATCAATCAGATTTGTCTGACAAGACCTGCCTCTGGTGAATCCATGCTGCCTCGGATCCTGTAATCCGCTGGACTCCAGAAACCTCACTATTTTCTCTTTCAGCAGCGTTTCCAATAATTTACTCACCACCGAAGTTAAACTAACCGGCCTGTAGTTTTCAACCACATCCTTACTTCCGCTTTTGTGTAAAGGCACCACATGAGCCTCTCTCCAGTCCTTTGGCACCACTCCCGACTCCAACCAGACATTGAAAAGGTCAGTCAGTGGAGTTGCTAGAACGTCCCCAAGTTCCCTCAGTATTCTAGGGTGTATCCCATCCGGTCCCATCGCTTTGTCTACTTTAAGTTGAGCTAGTTTCTCACGAACACAGTCTTCTGGAAATTGTTCAAGATGTCCCTCGCTTCTGTTCCTATTTGTGGGTGTTTTCTGAGGTCCTGCTCCTGGTTCTTCATCTGTGAACACAGAACAAAAATATTTGTTAAGCAATTCCGCTTTATCCTTATCAGCTTCTACATATTCCCCCCTGCACCCTTGAGTCTGACAATACCACTTTTGCCCTTCCTCTTCTCACTAATATATCTGAAAAATGTCTTATCCCCCCATTTTATTGCATTGGCTATTTCCTCCTCCTTTTGAATCTTTGCCTTCTTGACTACTTTGCTAGCTTCTCTAAGTTTTTCCAAATACAGCCTGATTGTAATCTCCTTCATACTGTTGTCCAGGACCTTCTAGCTGTTACACCTCTCCAAATGCTTATAGGAACAATATCGGACCAGATAATGTGAGCATTTCTAAAGGATAACACCCCATCTCATTCCTATGGCTCCACATTACTTTTTTTCCCCCCTTTTGTTGACATGCTCTATTATTCTCCCCTAATACCAATGACTTCAAGTCCCTACAGCTTATGACCATCATCCCCCCTGCTATCTTGTCTTCTACCCTATCGTCTGCTCTTCAGCTTCACATTTTCTTCCTCTCATTCAGCCATCTCTCTCTCTCTTTAAGACCATCACTCTTGTGACTATCATGTTGCTCCTATCTCTCCCGCACTTTCCTGCTCCTTCTATTTCTGGGTATATAAATCCCAACCCTGGCCCTCCTAGACTTTTTTTCATACTCCTAGGGCAGATCCACACACAACTCCTCAAATATTATCCATATCCTTCTCCCTTCCCCCTCCTCCCTTTCTCGTGTGCTTTGTGGAATGTACACTCCATCTCAAATAATCTTACCTTTATTGATGACCTCTTCATCTTTAATACTCTCTGTCTTCTTGTTCTGAGTCCTGGCTTCTTCCTGAGCTTCAGTTGTTGCTCTCTGGCATGGTGGCTACCAATTTTCCCATATGCCTTGTCTCACTGGCCGTGGTGGTAGTATTGGGCTTCTGCTCTCTCATTCATGCTAATTTCAGCCCCTCCTTCTGCCACAGTCTCCCTCCCTTCCTTCCTTTGAAACCTGTACATCCACCTTTTTACTCTACTACCTCTCCAGATAGCTGTCTTAGATCAATCCCCTGATAAGTCTACCTCTGCCTTTCTCACTGACTTTGACTCGTGACTTTCCTTCTTTCTGGATGCATCTTCCCCCTCCCTTATTCTTGGGGATTTTAACATTCATGTTGATACCCCTTATGATCCTTATGCCTTAAAGCTGCTTTCCCTTACCTCCTTATTCAACTTCCAACTGTGCTCTACTACTCCTACTCATCAGCATAGCCACTGCCTTGACCTTGTCTTTTTCTCTAACTGCTTGCCCTCAAACCTCTGCACCTCAGTTCTTTCATTATCTGACCATCACCTGCTAAGCTTCACTTTTCATCACTCCCCACCCACCCACCTCAGTCTTGCCCAATCTCCTCCAACCTATTTAGGAATCTTCATGCTATCGACCCATCAGCTCTCTCCACAGCTATTTCATCACCTCTTTCCTCCACTATGTCATCTGAGTCTGTTGATGAGGCAGTATCTTCCTATAACACTGCACTCCCCTCTGCTCTGGATACTCTTTCTCCTCCCATCCTATGTTCTATGAGGCATACTGTATCTCAGCCGTGATTTGTCATCTAAAATCTGCTGCCTAAATTCCTGTGCCCACTCTGCTGAGTGCATTGGACTCAAATCCTGCACCCTTGCGGACTTCCTCCATTTCAAATTCATATTAGCCTCTTTCCAGTCTGCCATAGCACTTACCAAGCAAGACTATTATGTCCACCTGATTACCTCTCTGGCCTCTGACCCTCACTGTCTCTTTCCAACTCTCGACTCTCTCCTCAAAGTGCCTCTCCTGACACCTCCTTCACTTTCTGCCCAGACTTTGACTATTTCCATGACAAAGTCCATAAGATTACGGTTCCCCCTCTTCACCCCCAGTTCCTTCCTTCAACCTTTTGTCACTCTTTCTTTCTTTTCTAAGATCACCAAGAAGGAAGTCACACATCTTCTTTCCTCCTCCAAACTCACTACCTGCTCCTCTAATCCTATTACCATATCCTTCTCCGCTGTCATCCCTTCCATTTGTCATTTCCTCAACCTATTGCTTTCCACTGCAACTATTGCTGCAGTCTTCAAGCATACTGTGATTACACCTCTCCTCAAGAAACCCTCACTAGACCCTACTTGTCCTTCTAATTATCAATCCATCTCTCTCCTCCCCTCTATTTCTAAACAACTTGGACATGCGGTTCACTGCCACTGCCATGACTTTCTCTCCCCTCAAGCCCTTCTGGATCCATTGCAGTCTGGCTTTTGTCCTCTATGTTCTACTGAAACAACTCTTGCCAAAGTTTCCAGTGACTTGTTCCTGGCCATATTCAAGGGCCTTTATCTTCATCCTTCTTGACCTTTCTGCTGCTTTTGATACAGTTGATCACCACCTTTTCCTTGATACTCTGTCCTTGCTTGTTTTCAAGGGCTCTGTTCTGTCCTGGTTCTCTTCTTACCTCTCCCACTGCACTTTTTGTGTATGTTCTGGTGGATCCTCCTCTACTGCTATCCCACTCTCTGTTAGTGTACCCCATGGGCTTGTCTTGGGACCTCTCCTTTCCTCTCTGTACACCCAGTCCCTTGGTGCACTCATCTCCTCCCATGATTTTCAGTACCATCTTTATGCTGATGACTGTCAGATCTACCTCTCTACACTTGAAATCTCTCCAGGAATCCAGACCTGTATCTCTGCCTGTTTATCTGACATTGCTGCCTAGATGTCCTGCCACGATCTGAAATTGAACATGGCCAAAACCGAGCTTCTTATCTTTCCCCCTAAGCCCACCTCCCCCCTTCCTCCTTTCTCTGTTTCTGTAGATAACTTTACTCCTCTATGTTTCCTTGGCTCACAACCTTTGACTCCTTCCTCTCCTTCTCCACACACATCCAACTGATAGCTTATACCTATTATTTCTTCATCTATAATGTCAGCAAAATTCACCCCTTCCTTTCTGAACCACACTACTAAGATCCTTATCCACTCTTTGGTCACCTCCTGTCTAGGCTATTGCAACTTCCTCCTTTCTGGTCTCCCCCCAGATCATCTCTCCCCCCTTCAGTCTGTTCAAAATTCAGCTATGCAGCTAATCTTCTGCCAGCCTTGCTACACTTATGTAACCCTCTTCTCAAGTTGCTTCATTGGCTCCCTGTCTGTTTTCATATCCAGTTAAAACTTCTCCTACTGATCTATAAGTGCATTCATTTTGCTGCTCCTCGCCATCTTTCCTCTCCTCTCTCCCTACAACCCTCCTCAGGAACTCTACTCTTCTAGCAGATTGCTTCTATCTGTGCCCTTCTCTTTTACTGCCAGCTCCAGACTTTGATCTTTCCACCGTGCTTCTCCTTATGCCTAGAACAAACTACCTGAGTGGTACATCAGGCTTCATCTCTGGCTCTTTTCAAATCCTGGCTAAAAATTCACCTCTTCGAAGCTGCTTTCGGATCCTGATCGGCTTAGTCTCCTGCTCTCCTACTATTTATTTCCTTTCATAGCATAGTCCCCAGTTGTTGTTTATCTGTCTTGACTAGATTGTAAGCTCTGATGAACAGAGACTGTCTCTTACATGTCTCTGTACAGCGCTGCGTATGCCTTGTAGCTCTATACAAATGATTAGTAGTAATAGTAGTACTGAAGCATATCCAGTCCTCCTTGCATTTTGTAATCAAATGCTTTTCCTATGGCTTAAATAGTTGCTTCCCAGAGGAAGGTCTATGTTGTAAGATGACTAGGGGGCTTGTTTACTAAGCTGGGCTAGCGGTTAGCTTGCGCTACTTGTAACTAGGTTCCATTGAATAATATGGGACCTAGTTGCAAATAGCACATGCTAACCATTCGCCCAGATTTGTAAACAAGCCCCTAGAATTAGCTGAACACACAGTATTTCTCTCATACTTAAACAGAAGATGTGAACTCCTTTTGGAGTCAACCCAAGTTGCTGTCTCTAAGGCAGTTTTAACATCTACATTGCTTAGTAAACAAAAGTGCCAATAAATCCATATTTGAACTCCTTGCTGTTAAGTCTTTGTTAGTAATTAGGAACAAACAAAAATCCTGGCATCTTTACACATTGTTATGATTAAAGACACCTCCATAACGATATGCTACTTGTTTCCCTGTTCATTGTAAACTCAATGTTGCCTGTATGCATTGCAGTATGTTTTGTTCGATGTACACCGCGCTGATTATAATAGCGCGGTATAGAAAAAATGTCAAATAAAATAAATAATACTTCATGTAAATAAAGATGCTATCTGCTTGGCATCTCCCAAGATTTCTTTTCCGAGGATATACATAGTCATAGTAAGGCAATAAAGGTGGCAGCCCCAATAAAGAATGAATGGACCCTAAAATTATTAGGGCCCAATATTTAAAAGCATTTATCCAGTTAGCAGCACCTGCTATCCAAATAAATGCTACTAATCCAGATATTCAACAGCACTATGCCACTGAGTATCATTACAGACCGTTGCAGCATAATTTGGATAGCTCCAGAGACGTGCATTATCTGGATAGTGGCAATTTTCAGTGCTGCTATCTGGATAATTTAGCAAGTTTCCAATGGATGAGATGTGCCATTTTGTTGTGCCTTTTTGTATAGAAATTTTCTGCCATCAGAACTTCACAATCAGCTTACAAGGTGAGTAATCATTTCCAGCTCTTACAGAATCTGCATATAATCTGCTTTACCAGTCTTCTCTATGCTCTCTGTGAACCATCTTGTCTGTAATCCACTGTCCTGAGCTGCAACTCTCAATCTTTTTATGTTTGTCAACATAAAATGTCATCTTCCATTTAGATGCCTGCTTCCCCATTCTTGCAACGTTCTTCTGCAATTCCTCACTATCTGCTCAGTTTTAATTACTTGAAATAATTTTGTGTCATTTGCAGATTTGATCATTTCATTTATATTTGCTGATTTGATCATCTAATTTATTGCTCCCTTTTATAGATAAGAGATCTCTCAGCGACTTCACTGTTCACCTACCTCCACTGGGAAAACTGACCATTTAGATCAATTCCTTTATTTTAACCAGTTACCAGTTCATAATAGGATCTAGCCTCCCATCTTGTAACTTTCTAATTTCTGAAGATGCCCCTGATGTGGGAATTTTGTCAGATGCTTTCTGAAAATCCAAATGTATTGACTGGTTTGCCATCATTCACGTTTTATTTACACCTTCAAAAGCTAAAACTATGTTGGGTCTTTCCCATTAAACCATTTCTGTCTGTATGGCCAGTAATTTTAATCTTAAATCTAAGTTTCAAAAATTTCCAAGCATAATTTATTTGTTTCTGGTCTCTAATTATTGGATCACCCACAGATCCCTTTTTTAAAATTGGCATGACTTGGTTACCGTCCGGTCCTCAGGTATAGTGTCAGATTTTAATAGGAAAGGAAAAATATCTTCCATATTGCTTACTCTCAGGCTTAAGTGGTGGAGACACCAAAGTCTTTTTGGCTTATAGTTATTTATGGGCTTGACCTTCAGAAACTTATCCAGAGGTTTAGGTTTATTTATACTTATACTTGCTATACCACCTTTCAAAATGAACAGCAAAGTGGTTTACTATTCAAAACAAATAAAACCATACAAAATAACCATACAAACCTTTTAAAAACTCTGCTGTATTGCAGGCCTTGGGCAACAAATTCCATAGCTTACTTTGTATGTTGACTGAGAAAATACTTTCTCAAATTTGTTTAAAATTTGCAATACCTAGTTTCATGAATTTCCTTCTAGTCCTAGTACTATTTGAGACATTAAATAATTGTTTTCTTTTAACTTGTTTCACACTACCCATAATTTTATAAACTTCTGTCATGTTACTATATTAGTAATCTCTTGTCCAAGCTTGAGTCCTAAGCTATGTAGCCTTTCTTCATAAAAGAGCCTTTTCATCTGTGTAATAATTTCAGTTGCTTTTCTTGGCTACCACAGCTGCACATAGATCACAAAAAGAAAGTGTGCTGATTTACTTCCTCTGATACAATAAGGATTTTGAGGGTGTGCTGAAGCTCCATCCCATTTCTGGCTAAAGTAACGTAAGACCTCTCATTAATGGCCCTGAATTGTACTTGAAAGAATTTCGTTTAGGAGATATGTTAAATCTTATCTAAAAAGTGATTTTGTCAGAGAATAAAAATGTACAAACTCGTTGCAGTGATTTACTGATTCATTCAAGGGTGGATCTCGATTACCTGAATTTTAAAGGAAGTTTGTTGTTGCAAATAACTCTATAGATTGATTTAACAATCCCTCTATTTGTTTAATAAAGAAGATCTTTATTGTCTTAGTAACATAGAAAATGATGGCAGATAAAAAACAAAATGGCCCATCTAATCTGCCCATCAAGGTGTTTGAGTTTTAACTACCACTCTATGCTGGTTATCCCTTGTCTTTTTTGAAAATCTACATAACCATTTTACTGCTATTCTGGGCTGAACAGTTGCTTCATGCATGTTATTAAATTGCTTTACCATCTTCTTGCCATTATGGGATCCTTTGTTTATCCCATGTCCTCTTGAGTGCCGTTACCATTTTTTATCTTCAGGAATCCATTCTAAGCCTCCTTTACCCTTTCCATGAAAAAAAATATTTTCTGATGCTGTTTTAGGCTGCTTTCTTGGAACCTCATATCGTGACCTAGTTCTGCAATTTCCTTTTATTTGGAAGAGATTTATTTGTGCATTAATATCTTTCAGATATTTGAATGTCTGTAGTATATCTTCCCTACCACTCCCCTCCTCTAAAATATATACTGTATGTTTAAGTCCAGATGTCTCATCCCATATGACTTCATCTGCAAATCCAGTACCATTTTGGTTTCCTTCCTCTGGATTGCCTCTGGCCTATCTTTCATATCTGAGATGCATCTTCCAGAATTAAACATCAGTAACCTGTGCAGAGGCATTTTTGAAGTGAAGCACATAACCACTTCTGTGGGGGCCTGCTTTTGGGGTTTGAGGCAGACAGGTATGGGGCAACTTGGTAGGGGAGGGGAATAAATCAAACTAACCAATGGCTTGGAAGCAACAACGTAATGCCCAACCAACTGCTTTTCAGGGCTACAAGTAAGGAGACTGCTTATATCTGGACTCTTCTAGCAGGAACTTGGGGTTGCCAATGCCTTGCTTATAGCCTTTGCTAGAGATGCATAGCTCATACAGCTTGGTTCCCTCACTCCATATAGGAGCTATGTAAACTGCAGGTCAGGTCCCTTCATATATGAGAACCACAGAGAGCAAACAGGCTAGGATTCATTTTGAGCAGGCATTGTAGATTGCATACAGTTTGAGCCCCTTCCTCAGAGGAGGTGAAAAACTGTGCCCTTTGAGTAGGTTTGGAGCAAGGATCAGAATTTGCTTCAGCACGCCCCCCTTTCCCCCAATGAGGACCGTAGCATAGCTCAGTGGGCATTCTGCTGCTTGCAGCTGGTAATGCATTTGTTGTTTCTTAAATATCTACATTGCTAAAATTCAGGATTCTGGGTCAGAAGATAGACTTGGAGGTTCAGAGCGAATGGCTGGAGAATCCTAAGGACTTGCTAACAGCAGAAGCTTTCGCTGTTGCTGGATGAACATGAACATTTAAAGCATTACTGTTTGGGAAATTGTGACTTAACGTTTGTGTGGGGAGAGCGAATATGGGTTAAAGTGTTAAATTCCTGTGTGCTGATATACTTAAAGGCCCTAGAGTTTAAATTCCTGCATTTTGCTGAGTGAAATACCATTACATGTCTGACAGAACTCTGATATTCACTTGACTTGGTGTTTAATTAAAGTATTATTAGAAAGGGAAAATAGCCAAGAGGGTCACAGTCAAAATAATTACAGTTGAATCTTCAGAGGAGTTTGTCAGAAATAAATTGCCTTTGAACTACGGACCTATTGCAAGGCAGGAGCTCAGTAACCGTAATCCTGAAGGATTATGGAGAGCAGAAGCTGTCGCTGCTGCTAAATGACAATGAATTGAGTTTTGCTGTTCAGTGTGCAAACAGTATGTTAGGAATTATTAGGAAAAGAATAGAGAATAAAACAAAGAATATCATAAGGCCTCTAAATCGCTCCATGGTGTGACCACACCTTTAATAGTACATGAAATTATGTTCTTTGCATCTCAAAAAATATAGCAGAATTAGAAAAGATACACAGAAAGATGACCAAAATAAAAACGAGGATGGAATGACTCTGCTATGATGAAAGGCTAAAGAAGTTAGGGTTCTTCAGCTCGGAGAAGAGACTTCTGAGAGGAGATATGATAGAGGTCTATAAAATCCCAAGTGGAACAGAACAGATAAATGTGGCTTGATTGTTTACTCTCAAAAAGTAAAAATACCATGAACTTGCCAAGTAATACACTTAAAACAAATAGGGGAAAATATTTTTTAAATCAACACATGATTAAGCTTTGGAATTCATTGCTAGAGGATGTAATAAAAGCTTTGTCTAGCTGGGTTTTAAAACAGTATGGACAAATTATTGGTGGAAAAGTCCATAAACTGTTATAAGCAGTGGCTATCTCAGTCTATGGGAGTAAGTAGTATGAAATCTTGCTAATTTTTGGGAGCCTACCAGGTATTTGTGATCTGGATTTGCCACCGTTGGGAAAAAGGATATTGGGCTTTGATCCATTATGGTGATTCTTATTTTTTTATGGGTAATTGTACTTTAAAGCCTTTGTGGGGATAGAGACTGTGATGTGAATTGTTAAATTCCTCTGTGTGTGTGTATTTTCACTCCTCAACTTGCACCCACCTCCACCCTAGACCCATTATTTACAGACTACCCAATAAGAGAATAAGAAGAGGGACATTTTTTACAAGGGTTGATTAGAAATTTAGATGAAAATTGGGATAACTGTGACTTAATAGATTAATGGTAGTCCATTTTCAGGTCATTGACTAACCAACATAAAATACACTACATAAATTTGCAGGACTTGATATTAGATTGAACATCCTCACTCTCTTAGTAACTTTAGCAATTCAATGATATTAGAATGTGGTCCAGCAGCAGTGGTACTAACAAAAATGGCTACAATCTTGCAGTTCTGCCCCCTAGATTCAGGATGCCCCTGTGGCCACTAGACTACCACAGAATTAAGGTAAGGGCTTGGCGGGGGCCCCTTAGGCCAACTGACTAGCCGGGATTGAAGGTTTAGAAGGGGGGAGAGGGAGGAAGGTCAGGACCCCAACTGCTAGCTGGGATTTTAGTTTTGAACCATGCGTGGGGGATAGTTAGGGAGCTCAACGGACTAGCTGGGATGGTGTTCTGTGTCTGGGGGTGAACTGATCCGCCCGCCCCCAGACAATTACTGATTGGGATCGGGAGTTGTCTGGGAGATCGGTGCTGAAGGGGGGAGGCTATATTTTATATGTTGTCAATGCCGTGGATCTGCACATCTGTAGCACTTGACAATATTGTCAAATGGGGGAGCCCCAACTGGGGCCCTGGGGGAGAGAGAGCTAATAAGAGTTATGTCCATCTGATCACTTCCTGTCCTCCTCTTTGCACTTACTGCGAAGTCCCATGATCCCCGCTTTGGCAGGCACTGCGGGACATCCTGTGATACCTGCCGATATAGGGATCACAGGTCTCTGCAGAAAGGCAAAAACCTCCATGGTATCTGCAGGGGAAAGCTGGGAATGACCCCTGCAGATACCATGGAGGTTTTGGACTTACTACAGGCCTTCTGCAGCTATTGTGATATGATAGCTGTAAAAGTCTACCGCGGTTTAGTAGACATGCCCCTAAGTTTGTTTCACTGATCTACATAACTTACTCAGTGAACACACAGGGCAAGAGGTATTGTGGTCACTGCGCTTTATTAATAAAAGATCGCCCCAACGCGTTTCGGCAATGCCTTCCTCAGGGGGCTGAGAACTGCAAACAAACATAATAAATTAATAAAATAAACGAACATATCCATATCAAGGATAAAAAGGCCAATTATAAAAATATATATACAAATATAAATATATATATCATATAAATAAATACATAAAATGAACAAACAAAAGAAGGACAAGTGCAATTGAAAAAATAAGTACAAATGAAAAAATAAAACAGTATCATTTTAAAAAGTACTTACTGTTGAACGTGTCTTTAAATTGATAGAAGCGCACAGGAAAATATAACACTATATGTAAAGCTAAAAATATATATATATAGACAAATATAAATAAATAAATACTCCAGCTTATAATTCATATGCATAAAAGACACAACCAAATGGGAAACCCAAACCCAAGACATATAGAATAAACCAAAAAGCACAATGCATCAAAAACACATTAATAAAGCTTAAAGATAAATATAAATATTTTCTAAAAAATATTTTTAAAAAAAATATATATAAGAACCATACAAACAAATCATGTTATAATACAAAATGAACATAAAAAGTTAGTGAGAAATGTACCCTGAAACTAATAAAACAATTGGTGTGTTATGTAAATAAAAGACAAAAAATATAACGCACGGGAGTGCGAGTTCAAATAAAAGCAAAAAACAGGACACGAATGTAAATGATTCACAATCACGTGAGGAACAATTTGATGTGTGCAAACCATGAAAAAAGCCAATTTTGGCGCGATTTAAAAGCATCAAAAAATGGAGAACGATTTAAAACCATCAACAAAACCGCCAATTTTGGCACGATTTAAAAGCATCAAAAAATGGGGACCATATGAAATATAATAAAAAATAAATAAAATAAAAATTGACATTGAGGCAAGTCAAAACTAAATATAAACAGCCACATGAAGAAAGAATCGAAAACGCCAATTTTGGCGCGAATTCAAAGCCAATCAAAGAAAATATAAAATAAAATGAATGAACTCCCAAAAATGTGGACCACATTAAAACAAATATAAGTTTGTATATGGAATAAAGAATTATATGTGCAAAACCAACTGAAAAAACGGACCATATGCCATCGAACCGGAATCATTCTCCATTTTTTGATGCTTTTAAATCGCGCCATAATTGGTGTTTTTTTGATGGTTCACTTGGTTTGTGTGTTCACTTGGTTTGTTGCAAGTAGGTGCTCTTTTTGTGGTTTCTATATAACTTACTCTACATTTTTAAGGGCTGATTCTATAAAGGGCATGCAGAAAGTTACATGCTATTTACCTGCATGTAAGTCCCTATTCTAATGAACAGGTGTATGCTTTAGGCAGTCGCTGTTCTATAAGACCCATGGCACATACTTTCAGTTTGGGTGAGCATAGGGGTGGTGCTAGGTTGGAGTGAAGTGTGGTGTGGCAGGGTCAGAAACATAAACTATGCTACAAATCCCAGAATCCCTTGTGATAGTGAGAGGAAGGCCCCCCTGCCACTGAGAAAAGCTTCCCAGGTGGCGCAGAGACAAATAAAACCGAGGAGAAGGGTGGAGCTGGGGAGAAGAGCAGAAAGGCTGGGCTAGGTTCTCCTTACAGATACAGAAGGGGAGGAGTTGATGCAGACAGCTGAGCAGGAACTAGATACTCGGGGGGAGGATGATGAATTGCTGTGGAGCCAGGAGGCTCAGGATTATACAGTACACACTGACTATGGCGAGGATATGGAACAGGACATGAATGAAGTATCTGGTCCTGAACCTTGGGATGAGCTGAACTAATGGTGTTAAGCTCCAGTGGAGGTAGGAGTTACAAGTATTCTCTGGAAACAAGCAGGCACACTCCAAGATGAAGTTCCAACTGAGCCTTTCATCCAAGATCTTTCTCAGCTCAGAGAAGCTTTGTTGTGCCTCTCTGAGCATGTGTGCTTGCTTCCCGCCTGCTTGTTGCCAGATGTCAGTTTGATCGTGTCAAGTCTGCCACAGGTCTCTCTCTCTCTCTCTTTTTCTTGGTCTGCTCAACTCTCCTCCTTCCTTATCGTCCCTCCAGTCTAGTCCCGACATCTGGGGTTTATGCACCTCCTCCAGCAGCTATGGAGACTGAGAAACGTCATTCTTCTGATGACACTGGTACAAATACTCCCGGGACCGCCTCCTCTTTCCAGTATTCTCAGTCTCCATAGCAGCTGGAGGGTGGTGAGCCTGGAGGTTGAAGGCTCATTGGAGAAACATTTGAGGACAGTAGAGTAGAGTAGATTAATATTGTTGTTATAATTATTTTAATTGGTACTATATTGTTTAAAAAAAAAAAAAGAAAAATATGTTGAAGTAAGGAGGCTTTACGAGGCAAACCTTGCTGAGGCCCCCTTCCTGTCTTCCTCCCTCTCTTTCAGACAGTGGGCAGGGGAGAAAGGCAATAACTCGAGTGTCAAAGGGCCGTGCTCCAGTTACCGAACTCACTGTTGGGTGAGGAACCGGCAGCGTATGCAGAGGAGCACAGTCGGGGGATCGAATACACACGGCAAGACCGCTGCACCCCGGAGAACTGGCTCCTCAATTGCCGATTCTCTCCCGCCGCAGAAGCCACGGTTCGGCTGAGCGTGCGGAGAGTCGATCGCTGAGCACACAGTTGGCAGTGTTGAGGTAAGCTGCCTACCTTTCCTTCTTACTTCAGCGGGTTGCGCAGACAGGGGCCGACGTGAGTGTACCGTGCTTCTAGGGTGACCCGCGACTGCTTTGCAGAAGCGCGGGAAAGCCGCGGAAACATCGGGCCTGCATAAGTTTTCGGTGGGAGGTGTTTTTTTTCTCCTTAACTTATCGCGGTGCAGTGGCCAGAAGCCTAAAGGGGGTTTGTTCAGCCTTTCAATATGAGAAGGATAGAAGTGATTTCTGGGCAAGAGAGAGAGAGATATTGGTATAGCGTAAGGTTAGACATATTGCTATATAGTTACACTTAAGGTTTAGTGTTGTGTATCATTGTGGATAAAGAAACTCTACCAGTCAGTCCTGTAGGAAAGCAGAGATGCCTTCTAAGCCTCTGTGTTTATGGAGCGGGGTTAAAAAGGGCACAGTATCCGATGCTGGAGTCTGTAAAAGCTGCTCGCAAGAAGCCTCGTCAATGGAGCAGGGAGTAGAAGTTACCTATGAGGGCCAGAACCCAGCTCCTGGCTCTCCTTCACTTCCATTGCTGGAGTCGGTGGCCGGACCTTTCTCTGCTCTGGAGAAGTCGACTCCTCAGCCTGCATTGTCAGGAGGGCTTGCGGCAATATTTTCGCAGGAATTTGTGGCCTTGCTGCAACAAGTCTTCAGGGGCAGTAATAAGAGCACTGAGACATCTGCGCTGGAGGGAGACCTGGGTGCAAAGCGGCCGGGGACCCCTCTGGACTTGGGACTCACGGAGGTTCCTTCAAAGAAATCTAAGAAGGGAAAACATTTGTAGGAATAGTCAGTGGCTTCGGAGGGTCCTTTCTCAGAGGACACAGAGCAGGATGTGGAGTTAGAAGATGAGTTAGAGGAAGGAGAGTTAGCAGAGCAAGAGGATCAAGCAAGAGTGGTCAGGGTGTTTTGACGTGACGAGTTACCTGCCCTCATAGGGGAAACCCTAAAAGCACTAAATATGCCTTCTGCAGGGCCGGCAGAAGGTACTTCTTTGGAGGATCCCTTGTTGCAGGCATTTCGTAAGATGCAAAGAGCCTTCCCAGTTCATAGAATGATGCGGGAAATGATTCAGGCCAGAAGCAGGTCTTAAGGGTTCCAGGATTATGTCTCGCCTTTACCCGTTGGTAGATCAGGATCGGGAGTTGTTTAAGTCGCCGAAGGTGGATGCGGCGGTCTCGGCAGTGACCAAAAAGACTACCATCCCGGTAGAAGGTAGTGCCGCTCTCAAGGATGTGCAAGATAGGAAGCTAGATTGCTTGTTAAAGCAGGTATTCGACATCAGTGCTTTTTCCTTGCAGGCATCAGTTTGTGGGGCCTGGGTGGCTCGTGCCTGTCTCAGATGGTCTCAGCATATTCAGGGAGACCAATTGGATGAGAGTGAAGGGTATGCGTCCAAGTTGGAGTCGGGGACGGCTTACCTAGCTAACATTCATTATGACCTCATTAGGAGTCTTTCGAAAGTATGGCGTCAGTGATAGCTGCTCGGCGTTATCCGTGGCTGCGTAATTGGGCGGCCGATGGCTCCTCTAAGTCGAGATTGGGTAAGCTACAGTTTAGGGGTAAGCTGATTTTTGGAGAAGATTTGGACAAGTTGGTAAAGGATTTAGGAGAGTCTAAGGGAGGGAGACTCCTAGAGGACAAACAAAAGCAGGGGAGGCCATTGCCGGCTAACAGGAATCAACAGAGAGATTTTCGCCGTTTTCGTCCAACTCGGTTTGGACAATTTCAAAGAGGACGTTACTCCTATAGAAACCAGGGGTTTCGAGGTTTTAGGGGGGCAAAAAAAGGATTCACGGCTCCCTCTACCTCGAACTTTAGAAAGCCACAATGAAGCCAGGAGGGCCCAGGGGGATGTTGTAGCCATAGGAGGATGGTTATGGGATTTTTATCCTGCTTGGGCCCAAATTACCACCGTCCAGTGGGTGTTGGAAATCATTCGAGAGGGCTATGCTCTCGAATTCCAACACCCAGTGGCTGACGCTGACGTTCAATCCCCATGCAAAACGCCTCTGAAGGTCCAGGCGGTATAGGAGACGTTGGAGAGGCTGCTCAAACTCAATGTGGTGGTTCCAGTACCAAAGGAGCAGTGCGGGTACGGTCGATACGCCATTTATTTTGTGGTGCCAAAAAAGGAGGGAACCTTTCGTCTGATCTTGGATGGTAAATCGGTGTCTCCGCATATCGCATTTTTGTATGGAAACTCTGCGGTCGGTGATTGTGGCTGTAAGAGCAGGAGAGTTCCTTACTGCTCTGGATTTGTCGGAGGCTTATCTTCACATACCCATTCGACAGGAGCATCAGAAGTTCCTCAGATTTGCTCTTCCGATGGGGCATTTTCAGTTTCGAGCCTTACTGTTCGGGTTAGCGACAGCTACACGAACATTCACCAAAGTCATGGTGGTAGTGGCGGCGGTGTTGAGGAAAGAAGGGATTCTGGTGCACCTCTATTTGGACGATTGGTTAGTTCGAGCAAAGTCCAGGGCAGAGAGCGAGGTGGTGACTGCCAGAGTAGTAGAATTCCTTCAGAGCCTAGGCTGGGTGGTCAACAGGACAAAGAGCAGACTAGAGCCTTCGCAAAACCTGGAGTATCTTGGAGCACGGTTCGAGACACGGATAGGGAAGGTGTTTCTGCCTCAATTGAGGGCACAGGGCTTGAGAAACCTAGTCCGCTCCTTTCTAAGCCAGAAGATTCCCACGGCATGGCATTATCTGCAGTTGCTAGGTACAATGGCGGCGACACTCGAATTGGTCCCATGGGCGCGGGCGCATATGCGACCCTTGCAGAGGGCGTTGCTCAGAAGATGGTCACATCAAAACGATCCTCTGTCTCGCAGACTGCCTTGTTGGCCGGAGACGAGGCAGGCGTTACAGTGATGGTTGTGGCCAGGGATACTGGAAAAGGGAATGCCCTTTCCCTCAGTCCCGTTGCCTTCGCATAGTGCAGTTAGCTTAGACCTCATCTCACTGCTCGAGAGATGTTACAGCTACTAGGCCACATGGCATCTACAGTGCATGTGGTCTCTTATGCTCGCCTCCATATGAGAGCAGCTCAGTGGACTTTATCATGGACTCAGGCATCAGGGTGCCTGTCAGACAAAATAGCAAACACAAGTCGCCTTATTTTGTCTCTCCAATGGTGGCAGTCTGCTCAGAACCTGTTGCTGGGGTCCCCATTTCAACAACCTTTACCTCAAGCAACTCTCATAACAGATGCTTCACCAGTGGGCTGGGGAGCTCATCTGCAAGACCTCTCCACCCAAGGCACCTGGACTCCACAGGAGACTCATCTACATATCAATCTCTTAGAGCTCAGAGCAAACTTCCTTGCTCTTCGAGTGTTCCACACCCTGCTCAGCTACAAGACAGTCCTCATTCATACGGACAATCAAGTAGCCATGTTCTATGTGAACAAGCAGGGGGGAACAGGCTCTCTGTCGCTTTGCAACGAAGCTTTGCGACTATGGGCCCACGCAAGAGAGCATCAGAGTCATCTCCTGGCAGTGTATCTTCCAGGCATGCAAAACTCTTGGGCAGATAGACTCAGTCGAGTTCTGCTTCCACACGAATGATCTCTACATGCAGACCAGGTGGCCAAGATTTTTCAAATTTGGGGAACCCCGGACATAGACCTCTTTGCAAGTCTGTTGAATGCCAAACTTCCCCGGTTCTGTTCCAGAATTCCAGCTCAGGGCTCTCAGGCCAGGGATGCTTTCCTCCTCCACTGGGGGCAAGACTTCCTTTATGCCTTTCCACCCATTCCCCTAATTCCCAAGACCCTGTTCAAGCTTCAGCGAGACAGAGGGCGTATGATTCTCATAGCTCCACATTGGCCACGGCAAGTGTGGTCCCCTCTGCTTCTACATCTCTCTCAAGCTCCCTCCCTGCAGTTAGGATCTGCTCCAGATCTCCTATCACAGGAGGACAGAATGTTATGGCATCCCAATCCCCAGTCTCTGCATTTCAGAGCTTGGTTGCTGAAGGCCTAGATCTTCATGGTCTTAACCTCTCTCAGCAAGTGAGGGATGTCCTTTATGCTTTCAGGAAGCCTTCCACAAGACGCTCTTATGCTTTTAAGTGGAAGAAATTTACCATATGGTGCTCGCAGAAGGGTCTTAACCCCCTTGCGTTACCTCTGGAATCATTGCTGGAGTATCTCCTTCATTTATCCAATGCAGGACTTAAGACTAACTCAGTAAGAGTCCATTTGAGTGCTATTGCAGCTTCCTTCAAGCCTCTGAATGGACAACCTATTTCCTCTCATTCTCTTATATCTAGATTTATGAGAGGCCTTCTGCTAACTAAGCCTCCCATTAGGCCACCACCTGTGGCATGGGACTTAAACTTTGTTTTGGTCAGCTTACGAAGCCACCTTTCGAACCCTTAGCTACTGCCTCCTTGAAATTCCTTTCTTGAAAGGTTATCTTTCTCATTGCAATCACATCAGCACGTCGCATCAGTGAGTTGCAGGCACTGGTGGCTGATCCACCTTATACAAGGTTCCATCATGACAAGGTAGTCCTTAGGACTCATCCACACTTTATGCCAAAGGTGGTCTTGCCTTTTCATCTAAACCAAGCAGTCTACCTACCTGTGTTCTTTCCAAGGCCTCATGCATCAAATGCAGAAAGGAATCTTCATACTTCAGACTGTAAAAGAGCTTTAGCCTTTTACTTACAAAGAACACAGCAACATAGAAAGTCCTCTCAACTCTTTGTTGCTTTTGATCCTTCTCATTTGGGACTTCCAGTCTCCAAGAGAACACTGTCTAACTGGATTGCTCAGTGTATTTCCTTTGCCTGAGTAAGAATCTTCCTCTGGAGGGCCATGTCACAGCTCACAATGTGAGAGCCATGGCAGCTTCAATGGCTCATCTACACTCTATGTCTATTGACGACATCTGTCGAGCAGCCATCTGGGCCTCGGTTCATACCTTCACAGCCCATTACTGCTTGGACAAGGACTCCCGTCGGGATGCCTTGTTTGGTCAGGCTGTTCTCCAACACCTGTTCCATACCTAATCAACTCCTACCCACCATCCCTGGTTGGATACCAGAGATCCATGGGGGGAAGTGGAGCCCGCCCTTAGGGACACACAGCTTCTGGGGTCTCTCCCTGGCATCTAAAGCTAGGGAGTCCCCATATGTGAAGACTACATTCCTGCTTGTTCCTGGAGATAGCATAGTTACTCACCTGTAACAGGTGATCTCCGGGAACAGCAGGAATTTAGTCTTCACAACCCACCCCCTTCCCCTAGGAGTTGTATCTCTCTATCTCTTTCTCTTTCCCTCTCTCTCTCTTTGTCTCAGCTTTAAAACTCAATTGGAGAGAGGCGGTTGGGAAAGGCGGGAAGGCAGCACGCAGGCGCTGTGGGATGCTCCCAAAAGCTTTCTAATTGGACGCTGGGGAGCATTCCCGCACAGGCTCCGTCGGTACCGACGATACCCATATGTGAAGACTAAATTCCTGCTGTTCCCGGAGATTTATTTATTTATTTTTATTTATTTAGTAAATACTTGTATACCGCTGTTTCCTACGATCAACAGCGGTTTACTTTACAGAAATCATAATGCATTGTATAATACATTGAAATTTTTAGTTTTACATTTTGATTAGACAATGATTTACGTAACGCGGGATAAACAGTTGGATACAATATACAGTTGAATTATTATAGCACACAGATCAGGGTATACATTTGATTTCAGTAGGTTGGGGGGCCAAATATACATTATATACAATGTTGACTTCCAAAGAGTACAGGCTAATACATGACTATATGCTATTAGATTTTATGCTGTCGTGGGCGGTAAAGTTCATCTGGTTGAGGTAGGGTATTGGCGGTTAGATCAGGTTGTAGTGGGTTTGAAACAGATATGTTTTAAGCTTTCGTCTGAATTCAGTCAGGCTGTTTGTGAGTCTTAATTCATGCGGTAGTTGGTTCCATTGAATTGGCGCTGTGTATGTGAATGCCCGCTTGCTTGTTTCGGCTTTGACAGATCGAATGCTTGTCGGGATACACAGGGTGTTGAGATTCATAGTTCTCCTGCTCCTGTTGCATGGTTGGATAGTGATTAGGTTATTGAGGTAGGATGGTGCGATGCCATGGATGAGTTTAAACGTTGTGATGATCTGTTTGTAGATGATGCGGGCGGCCACTGGGAGCCAGTGCAGGTCAATTAGTACTGGGGTTATGTGATCACCTGTTACACTGGGAGCCAGTGCAGGTCAATTAGTACTGGGGTTATGTGATCACCTGTTACAGTGATCACCTGTTACAGGTGAGTAACTATGCTTTCTCCTCCGTCTGTCTCAGAGGCAGCTACTCCAGCTCAGTTCCGACCCAAATCTGATCTCCCAGGATGAGGAATCTCTTCTTCACCCCAACATCTGATCCCTAGCTGTCACGGTGGGGATGCTGAGCGTGTAGTTCTCGTAGAGCTTCACCTACTGGCTGATGTGGAGAACGTTGTCCTAGCTTTGTGAAAGGACTCCACACGGTATTCCTACACTTTTAAATGGCGTAGATTCTCTCTATGGTGTGCATGCAAGGCAGTGAACACTTTTTCTTGCTCGGTGGAGGCTTTGCTGACTTACTTGCTCCACCTGTCCAGTCTAGGCTTCATATCGAACTCTGTAAAGGTGCATTTCTCCGGGAACAAGCAGGAAGTCAGTCCTTACATATGGGTGATGTCACCACCGACGGAGCCCTTGCGGAAGCATCCCCCCAGCTTTCAAAGAAAGCCTTTGGGAGATGCTACCTCGCATGCGGGGTCCCCTTCCCACCCAAATGTGTCATCTTGCTCAGTCTCCTTTTTTCCGTGGAGCCTTTCAGACGTTCGTCTGGCCTGTCACCATAAAAAGTTGATTTTTCTCTCTAAGTTTCATACTCGCCTGAGGTATCGTACTGGTACTCTTCCCGCCATCCGACCTTGTTGCCTTGGCGTCGAGTTTGGGTCTTTTTTTGTAGTTTTCTTTTTCTCTAATTTTTTGGTAACTTCGTGCCTTTTTCCCCAACTAGCAGTCCGGTGAGTCGTCAACCTCATGGAGGTACTTTTTTCCCCCATGGCTTTAAGAAGTGTGATCGGTGCTCAAAAATTATGTCTTTAGCCAACACACACGACTGCTGTCTCCACTGCCTTGGACCAGACCACAACCCGGCTGCATGCGGTCTTTGCAAGAGGATGCCCAGCAAGGCCCTCAAGAGCCTCCAGCAGCAGCACGATAAAGTTTTTCCCTGAGCCCTTGTGCCTCCCAAGGCCAGGGCCTTGCCTGAAGCCTCGACACCCTGGGTGGACCCCTCCAAACCCGAACCCCACCATGGGTCTTCAGAAAGGGGGGTCTCCCTCGAGGGAACCCAGGAAGAAGAAACCCTCGAAGGCGCCATTCTTGGACAGATTCAACCAGCTGGGTGCCCCCCCAAGCCAGGTCCTGCAGTCTGAGGTGTTTGTCCAAGGGATCAGAGAAGGAGCGGCCTGCAAAGGTCCCCTGGAAGGACTCGACCTTGGACCGGCCTCTGTCCCCAGACACCATCCTCATCGGGGATTCCCCTTCGGGGAGCTGGCATTGAGCTTAAGTCCCTCGATGCCTGCGCCAAATGCTGCAGAGCCTTCTGGCCTGGAGTCCAGAATGGTGGTCCTAGAGTGCAGTTTGTCTGCCTTCATTTATTTATTTAATTGGATTTTTATACCGCCTTATCATACAATCAAAGCGGTTCAACAAGTGGTTCATGGACCAGCAGGGGGTGCTGTTGTTCGGTATGTCCAATTAATCTGCCGCGACCACTGGGCCCTTGAACATGTCCCCAGAGGTCGAGCCGATCCTCGAGGTCCTTTGGTCTCGAGTCGATCCTTGGCCATGGTCTCGATCCAATTCCTGCTCAATGGGACCGCGATCATCCTCAGCAAGTATACTCGGCACTGGCCGTGGAGCATCGCGTGGCCACAGGCCGGGGTCGGCCCCAAGGCCCGTGGATCACCCATCCTACGAGTCCTCGACAGACTACTCTGAGTGGGAGACAGAGGATGAGGAATCCCCCGATACCCGTCGCCACCGCAACATCCGCTCACGCTCTCGTCTCGCAGCCTCGGTGGCAGTCCCAGGCGGAGGATATGGGCTTCCTTGATTTTATCAAGGATATGTCTAAGGCCCTGGCGATCCCTACAGAGTCGGAGGAGGTCCCTCGGGCGGATGAGTGGAAACCCTCTAGTACGAGTCTCCTCTGAGGGAATCGCTCACGGTGCCCATCCTTCCCATCCTGGAACGGCTGATGCTCTGTATGTGGAAGACACCGGCATTGGTGCCAGTGGTGAGCAAGCAGCTTGACTAGATGTATCGAGTCCACCGGAGTCTGGGCTTCCAGAAATCACAGCTGCCACATAACTCCTGCAAGTTCCTGCAAGCGATCAGGCTGATTTGTCCGATGTCGGATGCTGATTTGTCCGATGCCGGCGGCACTCCGGCTCTGTTTTAATTTTAGATTTTGCTGCTTCTGGCCTGCCTCTGACTTCCCACGTGGGAAATCAGAGGCAGGCCAGAGGCTGCAAAATCTAAAATTAAAACAGAGCCGGAGTGCCGCACTCCTCAGAATGCCAACAGAATGCCGCTTGAGGCCGTCGCCTTAGGTGGCCTAATGGAAGAACCGCCCCAGGAAGAACTGCCCCTGGTACTCCGGCACCTCTTTGGGAATTAGCTCAACTCCTCCCTCCGGCCCTTCTGTCCGTCCAGGCTACCATAGAGTCGTACTGATGCTGATGTCCATGCTGGGCGCTAACTCTCGGAACCTTACAGCGATTTCTCATGCTACCTTTCTCTGTTCATTTTTCTGGTTGCCCTGTTAGGCTTTTTACAGGTTTCTTCGGTTGCCTGTAGCGTGGGAGTCCCACATGTGAGAACTTACTTCCTGCTTAGTCCCAGAGAAAGCGTAGTTGCTCACCTGTAGCAGGTGTTCTCCAGGAACAGCAGCAATAAGTCCTCACTACCCCATTCCTCCCTGTGGAGTTAATCCTTTTTTGCTTGATTAAGATATGTCTTCATACTGAGGTAAGATGGCTCATTTTGGATGGGAAGACTGGCACGCATGTGCGATGGTCCTCCTAAAAGCTTCTTATGGAAGCTGTTGAGCGTTCCTACATGGGCTTTGTTGGGGACATCACACATATGTGAGGAATTATTCCTGCTGTTCCTGCTACAGGTAAGTAACTTCGCTTTATATTCTGTATGACAAATGCTGAAATGATAGATGGGCCAAGCTTAAGCTAATACTGCTTTTTGCCATCTGGGTTTTGATATCCCCTTGAGGTTTTTTTTCTGTGCATGTTTTTGTGACCCCTTTCTTGGTATGTAGTACTATTTATTTGACGAATGTTGCTTGTTTACTCCATGTATACAGTTTTAAAATCAAGCCAGCTTCTACTGAACTGTGATTATAGCATGCATGTATTTTATTTATTTATTTTATTTATTTATTTATTTAAAGTCTTTTCTATACCGCGCTTTTTCAAATTCAGCTCAATTTACAAGAAACATTAACTTTGTCCAGTCGCGGAGGCCTGTACTGGACTTACAGAGAACGGGGATGGTAAACTTGGGTTTAACTGGGTAAACTATATACAGGGATAAGCTGGGTATTTACATTCTAGGATATTATAGACATTCTTAGTCATGTGTGTCTGTGATTCTTCTGTTGTATATTCTCCATTATTGAATGCTGTTAAATGTGAACTGCAAGGTTAATAGGGAACACGAATAATACATTCTATGTGCATTATTTCGCAATTCTATTTTTAAACTGCCTTAGTATTTTACTAAAAGAGGCAATTAGCTGCTCATGTTATAGTATGTAAGCCATGCTCACAGGTCTCCAGTTTTTAAGATGTATTTGTCCTGATCAACTTTGACTAGAGCAGGCTTTGTTCTTGGCCTGTATGTCTAGGCTAATTTGTCAGCCGAGAACATCTGGAAGATGGAACCCATCAGCATGCCAGTGATAGGTTTGCAATGGCCATGGAATTATTTGCACAGCATTTGAAGTATATGTATGTTGACTGGAATAAAACCTCAGAGGTTTGAGGGCAAATTAATTTTATTTTTTGCTTTTTTTTTCTGGAAATATTTTTTTTTTTGTTGCAAACAGGACGAAGATTGGAATGCTCATCTGTTGGACTGTCGGTACATGCCATACAAGGGTCATGATTCGTTTCGGGAAAAATATTTCAGTGGTGTGACTAAAAGGATTGCCAGGGAGGAAAAAAACAATCAGAAATGAAAAGAAAGTGAAATGTATAAATGCGTGCTGTCGAATGCATTTCTTTGTCAAGACCAGATATTTTCTGGAGCATCTGGATTGGTGAAGTTGAATATCATTTTTAATGAACATGAGATTCTACGTATCCATTCTGAAATTGATCAGAGAACTCATCCAAGCATACCTGCCACTGCAAGGAAAATAGTGTTCTGCAACAATGATCTTCAATTCTGTCATTGTTGAACATCTCTGAACTAAATATGAGGTCATCCAAAGGTGTCCCCTCTTTTACAACACTTCTTTCTTCCTTTTTTCATTCTGTACATTCATTACTTGACACCATCTATATATTTTCTGTACTGAGAGTGTTCAGGTGCAGGATGTGGGAATGACAGCATAATTAGCAAATGCCTGACTAGATGGGTTTGGAATGCTTTGCACTTTGTTGTAATTGGAATAGAATATGTGGATGCAAGGTTTTGAGGACCATTCCCTTTTTTTTTATCAGCCTTGTATAAAGCTTATTTTATTGTACAGTTTTTCAAGCTTTATTTTAGCTCTTTTTAATTGGCAATAGTATTTTAAAGTACTAGTGATGGTTAGGCAGAACTGTAAAGCTTTTACTGAAGGGCATTAGTTCTGTTTGCTTTCAAGCTGCAGACCCCCCCCCCCCTCCGGAAATCTTGAAATCCTATAATGGTGATCAAGTACAGAGCATTTGTTTGTTTGTACCATACTGTACATGTCAAACACGCCAAGCTTGCTGTGAGTTCTATACAGCGGCATCACATGCAAAATCTGCTCTTTTGAATTGATATTGGCATGCCCTGGGCCAAGTATGTGAAACTCATAGAACTTGACCATATTTGGATAGGCTATTTCTACATCCTGTGAAGCCTGCCCACATTTGAAGCTCATCTGTACCTTGGATTTGCTTTTACATTCCTAAACCTTGATTCTTGGTGAAGCCAACTGTCTGCAGCTTTTGGTCCTAAGACTAGCTGATCTTTTTAAAGCAGTAACAAAAAAAAGGAAAGGAAACACTGTTACGATTTCCCCTATGGTCTTTGTTTCATCATTTCTTTGAAACCAAAACTGTATTTTTCTTGAAGGGTAAACTTTGCTGAATCCACATCGTGTTCAACATAAACATTGTGGTGAGTATGACCAAAACCACTAATTCATGATGTTAATCACTTTCCATTTGCTTGGGTGGTCAGAAAGGGCAATGGGAATACCATCCTGTGAGACCAGCCAGATTGATCACACCCTTTAGAAACGAGCATAAATACTGCTCGTTTTGATTTGTTGTATCTTTGTATAAATTTAAGCAGCAAGGTTTATGTACGTTTATGTAATTCATATGATGGGAAAATAAAATGTTTAAATCCTCATTTTTGTTCTGCTATGTTTTTAGCATAGCTATACCGTCAGACTCCCTGTTCGAATGGCAGTATACCAAATTTTCATAGATTTATTTTAATATTTATTTATCTTGGTTTCCTCTTCCCTTATGATTCTAAATAGATGGGAGCAGTGCTGTATTGATTTTGAACAGAATCTCAAGCAGGCATCATAGTGATGTATCGAAAGTACGGATACTGCATGGAAATGGACTTTTGAGGCTGGTTAATTGGCTCAGTGCCAGAGCTATGCATGGCCAAAAGGAAGGTCACAATGTCAACCTGGGCTAGGGATGCTGCAAAGATTCACAGTCTCCATGGGAATGGGGGAAGGGGAAGGATAAGGAGTTATGGTTATCTGTCAAGGTGGATTCAGGGCCCGTGTTTCCAGGGTTTCAGAAGGGATAGCTTCTATAACCAATCTGTATGTATACAAAAATTGTACCTGCCTTGATTCGGCAGTTTCTCAATGTAATCCTACCCGCTTCTGATCGCTGGAAGGAGCGGGATACAAATACTTGCTAAATAAATAAATAGAGTAAGTCCTAGTGCATGGCCCCTGGCTGAGGATTGTCATTTTGACGACTGGGGAGATGTAAATGGGGTGAGGGGAGCAAAATCCCCAGATATTTGTCCATGAAGGTGCATAGTGTCCGATCCCAGCCCTGGTACCGATTTAATTGGGAGCACAAAGAAACAGGAGGAAACTGCTGAGTCAAAAAAGATGGGTTCAATAGAGGAGGATATTGTGAGAAGCCATTCTTTTATTCCCTAGAAATAGTGACAATATAACAAATAAATTAGGAAAAAAGAGAACAAAAAGATCAAAAAATAAAAAAGGAAGCAGTAAAGTAAGAAACGGGCAACACTGATATTGTGTAAAATCAAGTTTGTATTCCTGTATTAATATGTTCTGATGTGTGTTTACATACAGGTTAGACGTCATTTGCATACTCACTGAAATGCCCTAACTCCATAAGAAGAAGTGGGGAAAGCTGCAGCAGTCACACATGAAAAAGAGTTTATTGCTGGGCAAACATTATCTTAAGTGGCTTAGAAATGTATCAGGTATCATGTGCAGCTTTTAAAGGATAACATGTAAAAACTCCTCTTAACCAACACTATTGGATTCTGAACACCCAAAGATAGAAAGAGGTAACTCCATGTTTAGATGGCTAAGTGAACATTTCTGTGAATTTGAGGACGCATAACAGGTATACTGAAATGAGGATAAAGTTGAACAAGTAGGGGCAGTGTGAAAAGATTCTGTCTCCCCTAAACTATGTTTTCTGGAGTACTGTCAACAGCAAAGCTCTTGAAAAGAGCACAGCAAAGCACTGTGATAGTGGGCCAACAATCAAACATGCACTGCTCTTTACAGAAAAGTAATGTTATCAGGTTTATTTTATTTTTTTCATAATATTTACACAGCACACCTTCCAGAGAACTCTTAGGGGTCTGTTTACTAACTGGAGGTAGTGGACTCCATGCGATATCGGAGCCGCGGCCCCATTGAAATCAGTGGGGCCGCGGCTCCGATATCGCACGGAGTCCGCTACCGCCGTTTAGTAAACAAGACCCTTTGATGAAGATGTGGGACAACTAGCCAAACTCTCTACAATGCATTACCTGTAGCAGCCCCTTCACCTTCCGTGGCTTTATCCTCTGTATGTGTCTCTCTCTCCTTCCTACAGAGCCACTTCATCTGCAAATCCTTAGCATAGAGCACACAACAAACATTTTGCTGACCTTCACAGGTGCAAGTTTAGGAACTACGAGATGTGATCAAAAAGTATCCATACTTGTTGTGTAGCTATATAACAATATTTCGCACCACAATGCTATTAAGCATGCAGTGACCTAGTTCTCTGCTCTGCATGTGCAGAGTATAGCATGGCTGCAACACACCTATACTTTTTTTTAGTCACGCAATGTTTTGTATCATGTAAAAGCAGTTCGTCAGATTTCCGAAGAGTGAAAAAATTGAACAGTGAATTTGTATTAAATTCTGCCAGAAAATTGGAGATTCGTGCAAAGAGACTTATGACACATTACAGCAAGTGTGCGGCGATGAATGCATGAGTCATGCTTCAATTTATGACTGGTACAGACGTTTCCAAGAGGCTGCTAAAGTATTGACAGTGATGAATGTTCTGGAAGACCATACATGAGCAGGAATGAAGACAAAGTTGAAGCAGTGTGTGCCACGTTCTCCAGGAACAAGCAGAAAGTCAGTCCTCACATATTGGTGACGGCACCAAAGGAGCCTGCGCAGAGCATTTCTCCAGCTTTCAAAGAAAGCCTTTGGGAATGCCACCACGCATGCTTGGTTTCCTTCCTGCCCAAGGGTGCCATCTTGATCAGTCTCCCTTTTTCTGCGGAGCCCTTCGGATGCACGTCCCTATACCTCATAAAACGTTTTTCACATTGTCTTCTATTCCGGTTTCCCGGACCTCTTCCCACCATCCCCAGTGCCCCTGCCTTGGCAGCGGATCCCAGGACTTTATTTTTTCCTTTTTCCATTTTTTTTGTGAGTTTGTCTCCAGCATGTTTCATGCACTTTTCAACCGCTGGCCACACCGAAGGTCTTCGACTTTCTGGGGATTCTTTTTGCCCCCATGGCCTCCGGTTTCAAAAAGTGTGACAGATGCTCCAAAAACATGTCGCTCACGGACAACCATGACTGTTGTCTCAGGTGTCTGGGAGCAGACCATAACTTGCAAAAAGATGTCCTCTAAGGCCATCCAGAGCCGTAAGCAGAAACTGAACGATATTTTCTGCAAGACGGCTCCGGTGTCCCTGGCAGCTTCCTGCTCCACTGGCCTTTCGCCTCTGGGGTCCCCCACGGCTGCTCAGTGGCCCTGGCGCCACTTTGGGCAAGTTTCACCCAAAGGGGAGTGGAAGAAGAAGAAAGCTTCGAGGACACTGTTGGGGGCTCCGAACAAGCGTGAGTGTTCTCGCACTTGGTCCTTTAGCCCTCCTCGGCAGTCCCTGGAGTCGGAGAAGGAGCGGCTCGGAAAGCTACCTTTTACAGATACAGAGGCCTCCAGCGATGGCACCCAGTCTCCTGAGGGTCGTCCGTCAAGGACTTCCTCTCCTCTTTGACGCCCGACCCGGTTACCCCGGTGTTGGCATCGTAGAGCCCCACTCCTGAGTGGGAGGCCCGAATGCTGGCACTGGAGCTCAGCGTTTCTGCCTTCCTTGCTGCACAGCAGGTGCTGGTGCCAGGCCCCGCAGGCACATGCCCTGAGACCTTGAGGGTGATGCCTGTCTTGGCTCCCTAGACCACCGTTACAACCCCTGAGAGCCAGAGGCCTCGGGAGGGATCCCGGCAGAGGTCTTGATCTCCATCCCGGTCCTTGGGTGCGAGTTCTTCCCGAGCCAGCACCTACAGCTCCAGAGAGGCTTCAGCCTTGAAAGCCCAGTGCGCTTCACGGGCTCTGCTCGAGCAGCCTAGCTTCAAGTCTTCCTCGGAGATTCTGAGCTGGGAGTCCGATGGGGATACTTCCCCTGAATCCCAGACTCATCAGGACCGCCCCTCGGACCCTTCCCCGCCTCCCGGTGATACCTCCTTTCTGGAGTTTGTGCAGGACATGGCTCGAGCCCTGGCATTTTTCAGAGGAACTCGATATTTTACAATATGAGGCCCCACTGAGGGAATCCCTCACGGTCCCAGTCCCACCCATTCTGACCAAGCTGCTCCTCCGCATGTGGGAGACATCTGCGTCTATCCCCATTGTCAGCAAGCACATCAGCCTAGCAAGGCTTCATGCTGGCCTGTCACATCCATGCTTACCAGCTATATATAGGCATGTTCCTTTGTGACCTCACGAAGAAGCTCGGAGGCTTCCAGGCAGGTCTTGACGGCGATTACCTCTGCCACTTCCAGTCCCTCCTGAAATCAGTGGGGGACTGTTTGAAGTACCTTTCTTGCACTGCATATGACAGCTTTGAGTCCTCTGCTAGGGTAGTGGCTGCGGGTATTGGGGCCAGGTGGCAGGCCTAGCTCCAGTCCTTAGACCTTGAACAGTGGGTCTAGGAAAAGCTGCTCAGTGTACTGTGCCTGGGCGAACAATTGTTCGGCAAACCTATGGAGGACAAAGCAGCAGAGATAGAGACGGAGTATGTCACTCACACTCATCTCTCCCGAAAGACTTTCTCTCTCCTGTGGAAGAAACAGCAGGGCAAGAAGCCTTTCTTCCAGAGGAAGGGTCTCCCTCACCGAGGCTACCCACTTTACCCTCCGGCACCAGCTTCATCCTAGGGCAAGCAAGGCAAGAGTGGCCCTCATGGCCAGCGTAAGCCTAAGGGACCCAAGAGCCAGACCCCAGCACTGACCCAGTCGGCCCTGTGTTTTTGATGCCAGATGCATAGCCATCCACCCTTTGCTGACACAGCTACCGGGGGGGGGGGGGGGGGCGCCTGATCCACTTTGCTCCCCACTAGGAGTCTGTAACTTCAGACGCCTGGGTACTTCAGGTCATACGGGAGGATTACCTCCTTAACCTGGACCGCCTTCCCACACCTTTTTGCCCTATGGAGCCCCCTCGGCTCCCCGTGCACCAGTCCTCCTTGGTGCAGGAGCTCGCCAACCTCCTCAAGGAACAAGTGGTGGAAATGGTTCCACCACACCTCAGAGGTCGCGGTTTCTACTCCCACTACTTCCTTGTGCCAAAGCGGACAGGTGGTTTCTGACCCATCCTCGATTTAAGAAATCTCACCAAATATCTGGTGCGGGAAAAATTCAAAATTCTATCCCTTGGCACCTTGCTGCCCCTTCCTCCAGCAGGGCGACTGGCTATGCTCCTTGGACCTTCGGGATGCATATGCACACATCCCTGTCCACCTGAAACACAGAAAATACTTGCACTTCAGAGTACAAGGAAACCACTACCAATACAGGGTGTTTGTGTCCGCTCTGCGAGTGTTCACCAAGTGCCACGCGGTAGCCGCAGCCCACCTTCGGTTACAGTGCACCTTTGTCTACCCTTATCTAGATGACTGGCTCGTCAATGGGGAGATGGCTGACGAAGCATGGCGGGCCATGGCCTGCACCGTCCTTCTCCTTGAGCACCTTGGCTTTGTGTAAAATTACCAAGGTCCCACCTCACTCTAGTTCAATCCTTGGAGTTCATTGGCGCGTGCCTCGACACTCAGTGCTGCGACACAGTTTCGGCCCGAGTGATGCTCCGTTTTCTCGGCCATATGGCCTCAATGGTCAAATATCGTCCCCTATGCCTGTCTGCACTCAGTGGGTTCAGGTGAAGGGCCTTCTCCGAGATGTCATCTCGGTCACTCTCCAGCTGTCCAAGTCCCTCGATTGGTAGTGGAACACCCGGATTCTGCTTTGAGGCATGCCATTCCAGGTCCCACAACATGACGTGGTGTTGACCACTGATGCCTCTCTAACGGACTGGGGAGCACTCTGCGGTGAGCTCCATATGCAGGGGACATGGTCCCTCGAGGAGTCCCGGCTGCCAATCAACTTCCATGAGCTCTGGGCAGTCCTCCTAGTCCTCCGGGCGCTCATGCACCGTGTTCACCATCGGGCAGTGCTTGTCCAAATGGACAACCGGGCGACAATGTTCTAATGAATAAACAGGGGTGTACCGGCTCTTACAGCCTCTGCCTGGAGGTGGTAGCTCTATGGTCCTTTGTGATTCACCAAGGCATAGTCCTACAGGCCACCTATCTCCCAGATCAGGACAACAATCTGTGGACAGACTGAGTTGGATTCTCTGGCTACATGAGTGGCACCTCTGCCCGCAGATAGTGCAGTGGCTGTTCTGGCACTGGAGGACTCCGGTCCTGGACCTTTTCGCCAGCCCTACCAATTCGCAGCTCCCGCGGTTCTGCGGCCCAGTTCCCCAACCGAGCAGGGAGACTGCCAATGCCTTCCTGCTGTCGTGGATGCACGGCCTCCTGTATGCATTCCCTCCCACCCTGCTCATAGCGTGAGCTCTCCTCAAGATACAGCGGGACAGGGCCTTGGTGATTTTCGTGGCCCCACAGTGGCTTCGACAACCCTGGTTCCCGCTCCTGCTCCACTTCTCCTCATAGCCTCTGATTCCCCTCGGCAGCACGCCGGGCTTGTTGACACAGGAGGAGGATCGCCTGCTTCACCTGAACCTGAGGTCCCTATTCCTCTTGGCATGGCGGCTGAGTGGGTCACAGTAGCCCTCTTAATCTCCCGATGGAGATCAAGGACGTGTTACTGGCCTCGTGCAAGGACTCAACTAGGAGGGCTTACACCTTTAAGTGGCATTGGTTCTCAGTGTGGTGTTCAGGGGTACAGGCCAACCCATTCTCTTGCCTCACCCACTTGGTCCTGCAATACTTACTCCATCTCTCGCAGGTGGGCCTGAAGTTCAACTCTGTCAGGGTCCACCTGAGCGCGATCTCGAGCAACAACCACCACCCATTCGAGGGCGGACCCCTCTCGGGCCAGCCGCTAGTTTCCTGCCTCATGCGCAGGCTGCTTCTTTCCAGGCCCCCCATCCGACCACCTCTGGTGGAGTGGGATCTCAATGTCGTCCTTGCGTGGCTAGCTCAGTCCTTCGAGCCAATGGCGTCCTGCTCGCTTCAGTACCTTTCTTGGAAGATGATTTTTCTGGTAGCTCTCACCTCAACCCGGAGAGTCAGTGAGCTTCAGGCCCTGATGGCCGACGTTCCCTACACGAGATTCTGTGGGAACCAGATGGTTCTCTGAACACACACCCTAAGTTTCTCCCGAAGGTTGTCTCGGATTTCCACCTCAATCAGGAGATAGTGCTGCTGACCTTCTTTCTGAAGTCCCACACCAACCGGGCGTCAGCGATCCTCCACACTCTCGACTGTAGGAAGGCTCTCTCCTTCTACCTGCAACACATACAGGCCCACCACAGGTCCAAGCGGCTCTTCATCTCCTACAGCCCTGCCCGTTTGGGGCTCGCGGTCATCAAGTGGACCCTCTCTGGATAGGGGATTGCATTGCCTTGGCTCAGGCTGGGCTACCACTGGACCGCCAAGTCACAGTGCATGGTGTCCATGCGAGGGTAGTGTCGGTGGCACATCTGTGCTCCTTGCCCCGGGTGGGCATCTGCTGAGCCGCAACCTGGTCTTCGGCTAACACCTTCAAGATGCATTACTGCCTGGAGAGGGAGTCCCATTGGGACAGCAGATTTGGCCAGGCCATATTCCGTAATCTGTTCGGGATTTAGGCAACTCCGGCCCTCCAACCCTTCTTTTGCAGCTCCCGGGAGTGTGGGCTTCTGTGGACCCGGGGTCCTTGGGCAGTTCAACAGCCAAAATGCTTCGGACACGAAAGCAGCTGTTCTAAACTAATTTAAGGCTGCTGAACACAGAAATCTTAGTGAAAATGTCTGATTAGGTCTAGTTGCTAAGATATATGCTATTAATTAGTCATTAGGGGCCATTAACTGTGTATTATGCAACATTTGCGTGAGATTGCGTAATCTCTACTTGCAACCAATAGAAATATCTGTCCAAAACCAGATGATGCAATCAGTATTTAAATTTGCATCACTTGACAGTATAAATCTTAAGGTGTATTAATCACAGAAAAATGAAAAATTATTTTACATTATTTTATACTGATATTTCAATCACAGCGTATTCGGCGATGCATCGTACTTGTGTTAATAATGCAGATAATTTCTGCTATATTTGTGGTGAAGTGACTTTTACATCACAAAAACGGAATATGACTGTGGTGGTTAAGAAAGCCTACAACTTATATTTTGGCTGCAGAATAGGAGATCAGGATAAGAGCTGGGCATCACACATATGCTGCAATACATGTGCAACAAATCTTTTTGCAGTTCCAATGATCTGGAGAGAGCCCATGGATCACATCAGCAATTGCTACTTCTGCATGGTTCCTTCAATTTAGAAAGGCATATCCAGAAAGAGTAAGTGGACCGTGCAATATGCAAACATTCCATCTGCAATACGCCCAGTGCCTCATAGAGAAGGGTTGCCGATTCCCAAAATGTCAGAATCATTATCATTAGATTCAAGTGAGGAAGAGGAAGAGGTTTGTAGTCATGAACCGTCAACCTCGCATGACCCAGAGTTTCTTCTGGCCACTGCTAATTTTTATTTATTTATTTATTTATTTACAGTTTCTTTTATACCGCGCTATTCGGAGAGAAGGTTGGTAATTGGGGGGGGGTGGAATCCAGTGGGGAAACCCTTATGTTAGTAAATGAGTACGAACCAAATCTGGACAATCCCAGTTTTTTCAATACACTAGCAGATCAAATTGCTCTGGCTGGGGATTCTCCATTAATTATTTTGGGTGATTAGAGTCTACGTCTGGATGCTATGCTGGATTTCAGCCAGTGGTGAGAGCTTGCAGTTCAAAGCCCATGTAGCACATCAAGGACTCTGAGGTGAGCTAAGGCTTACAGATGTTTGGAGACTGTGGAACCCAACAGAAAAGGAATATACCTTTTTCTCCTCACTGAATAATGTGGTTTCCCCGAATTGACTTCTTTTTAATTTCTAAGTCCCTCTTGGCACAAGTAGAGGATGTTTCAGTTGGAAACATTGCTATATCAGACAACGCAGCCATCTTCTTTATTCTTATGGGAGGGAAAATGAATAGGACCTAGAGAGGATGGTTACTTCAACTTCAATAGGGAACTCCCAGCAGATTTGGAGTTTGTATCAACCATACCCCCAGCCATTGAAGAGTCTTTAGAATCAATGGCATAGGTGGGAGAACTAAAGGTGAAGGAGATTTCCTCCTTAGAGCATCAACATGAATATACCAGGGAAGAGGCCATCTTATAAAAGTTGCAACAGAGTAAGTATAAATATACTTCAAAGTAAGCAGGCAGGACAAGAAGTCTTTATTGCGAATGCTAAATATTATGGGGAGCAAATAAAGCAGGCAAATTATTGGCAAAAGCTAAATGTCGTGAGAATAAAATAAGACTAATTCGCTAAGGGGATTATCTGGTGATTTACAACTGCAATTATCCAGTGTGCTTTTGTTCAATTTTATTCTCAGCTATACTAATCTACTCCCTCAGAGTTGGACATGGAAATTTTCTAGGGAGACTCCCACATCCGACATTAGATCTTGATGCTGGCAAGATGTTAGGACATCCCTTTGAACTTTCTGAAATACAGGAATCTATAAGACAGTTATGTGTAGGGAAGGCCCTTAGGGGGATGGATTTGGGCGGAGTGCTCACTGGACAATAAATTAGTTCAAACGTTTTGCATCCTGAAAAAGCTTTGGTGATTATGATAGACAGCTTCAAATTGAACACAAATATAATTTCAGATTGACTATATCACATAGGAATTTGGAAAAGCATGAAATTAAATTTTGAATTTAACATGTTTAATTGCACAATGATGCTGACATATTGCACTAGTTCACCTGAGCTAAAAATGTTGTGCTCCTGATTTTTGTTTGTACTCAAGATGCTTCATGTCTGTTTCCAACAATAATGGCCAGCATTGAGGGGTTCCAGTTGTCCTGATACTACTTTTCCATCGTCACAATGTCCTGGTGAAACCTTTCACTATGTTCGTCGCTGACTGCACCAAGATTAGCAGGGAAGAAGTCCAAATGTGAATGCAGAAAATGAATCTTCAGCAACATTGCACTTCATGGTTCTGTATGCTTGAAGCATGTTGTCAACCAGCTGGATGTAGTTTGGTGCCCTGTAATTGCCAAGAAAATTCTCAGCAACATCCCTGAATACCTTCCATGTGACTGTCTCAGGCCTAACTAGCAGATCTTTAAACTGCTTGTCATTGATGATGTGTCTGACTTGTGGACAGACAAAATGCTTTCCTTATTTTGGCATCAGTTATTCTTGGAAACATCTGTCTCAAATATCGAAATCCTTCACCTTCCTTGTTCATCGCTTTCATGAAGTTTTATCAGTCTGAGTTTTATATGAAGAGGCAAAAATATTTTACTTGTATCGACAAGTGGTTCACATACCATATTTTTCTGTCCTGGAGCAAAATGCTTATGGAGCAGCCAGTTCTTTTTAATGTAATGAGACTCTAGCACGGGAATCCCATTCGCAAATGAAACAGTACTTGGTATACCTGAGCTGCATTCCTAGTAGCAGTGTCACTATTTTCAGATCACCACAGATATTCAAGTTGTAGCTGTTATATGTGTTTCAACAACAGTTCCATGTTTTCGTAGGTTTCTTTCATGTGCGCTGCATAGGCAATAGGTATTGGACATTGCCATTGTGTAACAAGACAGCTTTCAAGCTTAACAGTGACAAATCGATAAAAAGGCGCCATTGTTGTGGGTCATGCTCACAACCCAAAGCCGTGAACAACCCATCAATGTCTGTGCAGAAACAGAGGTTGTCAACCTGTGCAAAGAAATTTTTCATATCTTCTTGGTGGGTCTGAAAGACAGAAATTTTCATAACTGGCGACAGCAAACCCCATCCTTGCAATCTTAAAGTAAGTAGTTCAGCTTTTGTTTTTGACAAACTTGTCCCTCATCAGGTCATTCAATTCTGACTGTGTTATCTGATGCGGCACACCGGACATAAATGGTTCAAAATAAGGATCCATGTCGTTTTCCACATCTGGCTCGTTTATTGTGGCATCTTCATCTGCCTCATCTAGGCTCCTTGTCTCTGGTGGCTGCAGTACTGGCATACTGTCATCATGCGGCACTGGTCTCCTGGCTGAAGGCAGACTGGGGTATTCAATAGATTTCTTATTTTTAGCAGAGAGGCCGGATACATTGATCAGACAGAAGTAAAAGCCCGTCATGTGATCCTTCTATTCTTGCCATATCATCAGGTCTGCAAATGGCATTGACGTCCGAGTACCTCTGAGCCAAACTCTGAGATGGACAGCACATGTTGACAGCAAATGTTAGGAGCCAAGAATTCGTCTTGATTGCCTACTTTACAACTGAAGTTGAGCTCATATGCTTTCTTAATAAGTGCAGTCATTCTGCATCTTTGAGGCTCAAGTGTATATTCACCACAAATGAAACAGAATGTATTGCGGCTGTTACGACATTGACAAGATATTTCTGCTATATTGACTTGTCGTTTAGACAAGAAGCTTACATGTAAATGCTATTGTTAAGTACACAAACTGATATCAACGTCATTCATAGCATCTGTGTATGAAAGCTGCTTTTATAGCCTGTATCCATCTTGACTAAGCATGCCTATGCATTCCTGAGCAGTAGCATTTCCTTGCATGTTGTGAGCCTGCACTGAGTGCATGCCCAGGCATGCCTGGACTAAACAAAACAGCTTACTTTCTAGGCAACATATGAGTAAAAATATGTAAGGAAATCACAAAAATAGACGATTGCAAAAAAAATGGTGCATGATAGGAAACTTTCAAGGTGATTTTCGTGATCACCAACCCAAAATCCATAAGATACACTCAAAAGAGTTCAGGAAGGAAAAGCTTTGTTGTCCAGTGAAAAATTTTCACCAGAGTTATCATCTAAATTATTGACACACATTTCTTCTTCCTTAGGAAGGGGATGGAGCCTGGTATATTCACAGAGGCTTTAGTAGTTGTCACACTAAAAGCAGAAAGGAACTGGTTCAAAACTATAGGCCCATTTCACTTTTAAACGATGATTGCAAAATATATGCAAAGCAACTTGCAACTAGATTGTAACAGTTCTCCCACGTGTGATACATGTACAGCAAACTGGTTTTGTTAAGGGAAGGCTAGTGGTCGAAAATTCCAGACTTTTTTGCCGTGTTTTGGAAAAGGACAGAAATCTGGAAAAAACGGTTATGGCCATGGCATTGGATGCAGAGAAAGCCTTTGACAGGGTAGAGTGGTGGTTTGTTTGAGTTAAGTGAGGAATTTGTGGAAAAGGTTAAGATCCTCTACTTCTCCCCTATGTGAATGGTGTCCTGTCAGAGGCTTTCACGCTATTCAGGGAGGATCAGGCAAGGGTATCTACTTTCTCTGTGTTGTTTGTACTTGCATTGGAACCTTAGGCGATTCCCATAGGTGAAAATATTGATATCCATGGCATGGAGCTGGGGGATATTTCATCAAGTTGTCTACATACATGGATGATATTCTTCTGCAATTCACTCAGTTGGAACATAAGATATTTATTTATTTAACAATGATTTATATACCGCATCTTCCACAGTTCAGTTGCGGTTCACAATAAACAACTGTTAACAAATCGGAGTTTGTTTTACATATAACATCATGTGACCAAAAACAGTAAGATAAACAGCCAGGGTTAATATAGAACAGTATAAAACAGTGCCATACTGGGTCAGACCATCAAGCCCAGTATCCTGTTTCCAACAGTGGCCAATCTTGGTCATAAGTAGCAGTTTCCCCAAAAGACACAGGTTCCACAATGCTTGTATTGGGTCAAGCAGTGATATCCTGGGTCCCTTTTAATAATAGTTTATGGACCTTTCCTCCAGGAACTTGTCCAAACCTTTTTTAAACCAAGCTACACTAACAGCTTTTACTACATCCTCTGGTAACAAATTCCAGAGCTTGATTACATGTTGAGTGAAAAAATATTTTCTTTTATTAGTCTTAATTAGGTTACCCTGTAGCTTCATTGCATGTCCCCTAGTCTTTCTATATTCTGATGACATAAACAACTGATCTACATTTACGCATTCCATTCCATTCATTAATTTATAGACCTCTATCATATCTCCCCTCAGCTGTCTCTTTTCCAGGTTGAAGAGCCCTAAGCTTTTTAGCTTCTCTTCATAGGGGTATCCTTCCATCATTTTGGTGGCTGTTCTCTGTACCTTTTCTAATAACGCTATATGCTTTTTACGATACGGCATCCAGAATTGCACACAATATTCAAGATGCAGTCGCACCTTGGAACGAAACAGAGGCATTATAATGCCCTTTGTTTTATTTTCCATTCCTTTCCTTATGATACCTAGCATTCTATTTGCTCTCTTGGCTGCCGCTGCACACTGGGTGGAGGGTTTTAATATGTTATCCACGATGACTCCTAAATCTTTTTCCTGGGTGTTGGTTCCTAATGTGGAATCTTGCATCGTGTAACTATAGTTTGGGTTGTTCTTTCCTAGGTGCATAATTTTGCACTTGTCCACATTAAATTTCATCTGCCATTTAGATGCCCAGCCTTCCAATTTATCAAGATCCTCTTGCAATTTTCCACAATCCTCTTTGGTTTTAACAACTTTAAATAGTTTTGTGTTGTCTGCAAATTTGATAACCTCACTCGTTATTCCTTTTTCCATGTCATTTATGAATATGTCAAAAAGCAGTGGACCCAGCACAGATCCCTGTGGTACTCCACTATTCACCTTTCTCCATTGGGAAAATTGCCTCTGTATCGTTCCGTGGTGCAACCACACCTTGAATATTGTGTGCAATTCTGGTTGCCATGTCTTAAAAAGGATATAGCATTATTAGAAAAGATACAGAGAAGAGCCTCCAAAATGGTAAAGGGGATGGAAGGATACCCCTATGAAGATAATATAAACAAATGTGATATGTTATTTTTACAATGCAATATAATGCTTGTATTCCATTTATTCACCATTCTGTAATATAATTTTGTATGTAATGTCTAGCTGATTCACTTTGCTGTATGCCTACATCCTGAGAAGGGAAAGTCTACGTAGCTAATAACATGTTGCCTGTCATATGGTTAATAATACGTAGCCTGTCACGGGTGCAGCAATACAAGGCTGACTCATCTTGCTGTATGCCTGCATCCTGGGAAGGGAAAGTCTACGTGGTTAATAACACTCCTGTTACATGTAAGCTCACGACAGCATGTTGCTATCTGTGAGCACTTTATGTTTACTGTAAACCGCGCTGATGAGAAAGAGCGCGGTATATAAGAACATTAAATAAATAAACACGTAGCCTGTTATAGGTGCGGAAGTATAAAGAAGTGGAGTGAGACAATTATCAGCCAATGGAATATTGACATGCTGGAATAGTATGTAATGACTTGCAGTGAGACAATTATTAGCCAATGAAATATTGACCTGCTAGAAGTAGGAGAGGACCAGTTATACTATAAAAGAACTGTGAAACAGAGGATGTGTGCGAATGCTCAGTCAAGCATTTCGCCCGTTCTTGCAAGAATGTAATTAAAATAACTCTGCCTCACTTAGGAATCTGTTATTGTGTAAAAAGTTATGTTTTCTTACAGATTGGGGGCTCGTCCGGGATTGCGTCATCACTGGAGGAGACCACCACCATTGAGGATGGGGAGACGCGTCCCGTTGAGTTCAACAGCCTCGTTTATCAACGATGGGGGGCTCCAACAGTGTACTGATACAATCCCGAGACAATGAAGGAAAAATCAATATAGACTCAGTGAAGCAGACCAGGTATTAATTAAGCAACCAGGTAACTCTGTGCACAGACCAAGGTAAGAAACAAGACTGTAAAGTATTGCCTTGGTGGTTGGGTATCGAGACAGATTGTTGTGTGTATGAGACGTGTCCTAGACACGAAGTGAGTGTGGAGTCTCAATCTGCGGTTCCGACACATCTGTGAGGAGTGCAGCCGGAGAGAGACGAAGTGAAAAGCACATTGGTGAAACAAGTCTCGATGGGATTAGGAATTCTAAAGGAAACTCAAGTAAGGATGGGGTCAGGGATAAAGACCCTGGGGACATTCCTCCAGACAGTCAATTAGGGAGGATGTTGGTATTAGTGGCATGCAATGAAGCTACAGGGTAACCTTTTTAAGGAGAAAGCAAAGAAGTGTGTTAAGAATTGCTGTGTTACATGGACATAAAGCTAGCTGCAGTTTTTTGGCTGAAATTTGGCACAGACGAAGAATGGTTATGTCAAATCCTTAACATATGTAAACAGTGAAAAAGATTAATTCAGCAGGTGTTAGCTGTTGCAAAAAAAAAAAAGAAAAAGCATTGATGCATGAAAACGATCATTAAGCAGGGAATTCTTTTGGAGCCAGAGAAAAATAGATTAGCAGATAAAACTGCTAAGGGAGCTGCCTTAGAGGAAGACTTAACCCCTATATACAATTTAACCCCAGAAAGAGAGAGTCAGGCAGCAAATCCTCGTATCTTAAAAAAGGATATAGCATTATTAGAAAAGGTTCAGAGAACAGCCACCAAAATGGTAAAGGGAATGGAAGGATACCCCTATGAAGAGAGGTTAAAAAGGTTAGGGCTCTTTAACCTGGAAAAGAGACGGCTGAGGGAAGATATGATAGAAGTGTATAAATTAATGAATGGAGTGTAACGGGTAAACGTATGTTTATGTCATCAGAATTTAAAAAGACTAGAGGACATGCAATGAAGTTACAAGGTAACTTATTTAAGACTAACGAGAAAAAATTTTTTTTTTTTACTCGTGTAATCAAACTTTGGAATTTATTACACAGAGGATATAGTAAAAGCTGTTAGTGTAGTTGGGCTTAAAAAAAAAGAAAGGGTTTGGACAAGTTCCTAGAGGAAAGGTCCATAAACCATTATTAAAAAGGGACCCAGGATATCACTGCTTGACCCAATACAAGCATTGAGGAACCTGTGTCTTTTGGGGAGACTGCTAGGTACTGTGACCTGGATTGGTCACTGTTGGAAGCGCGATGCTGGGCTTGATGGACCTCAGTCTGACCCAGTATGGCATATCTTATGTTCTTATTTACTGAAAGGGAAAAATGAAAACTCGAAGATATAGGGGCAGTAGAAATAGAAGGGGGAAAATGGGTTTTACCAGATGGTAGGCAGATGATAAACAAATAAATAATGAGAGAAATTATGACCATAATACATCAAGAGAAGGAGGCGGCCCCAGCTTTTTTTCTGCAGTGTCTGAGAGACCAAATGAGAAAATACTCAGGAATGGATCCAGAGGATGTCCTGGGAAGGGGACTCCTTAAAGTCCATTTTCTGACAAAATCTTGGCTGGATATAAAAAGTAAATTGGAGAAAATGAAACGGGTGGAAGAGAGGAAAAAGGTATATGGCAAAAGGGAAGAGGACGCGGAAGAGGCTCAGGGAGAAGATGGGCTGACAAGAGTGCAGGACAAGGCTGGCCGGAGTATCAAGTTGGTAGTTTCTGGTCCGGACAGGATGCTATCAATGTGAAAAAAATAGATCACTTTAAAGGGAGTGTCCTGAATTAAAAAGAGAAGAGAGAGTGCTACCACTGATGAGTTTTGATGAAAATTAGGGGCGTCAGGGGCTTCTCAATTTAAGGTCCCACCGAGAACCCTTGATAAAACATGAAGGTGGGGCCGAAGGGAGAAGAAGTAGTATTTTTAGTAGACACAGGAGCTGCCCGGACATCCTTAAACTATATACCAAAGGGAATGAGATTATCAAATCAGAAGCTTACAGTCTCAGGGATAAAAAGGAGAGGATTTTCAGGTCTCAATATTTTAGCCCACCCTGTTAAAAATGGATCATGAGGAGATAGAGGGACAGTTGTTGTACAGTATATCCCAGAAGCAGGGAGTAATCTATTAGGAAGGGATATGATTACACAGTTAAACTTAGAAATAAAGTTGAAACACAGCCAAATCATTGTAGAAATGGCTGTCCTCACCGAAGAAGAAGAGAGTCAAATAGACCCTATAGTCTGTCCAAGGGAAGGAAATAGGGGAGGACTGAACATCCCGCCATTGAAAGTTGAACTGAACAAGGAAGGCGAAGTAATGCGCCAAAAACAATATCCCATTTATTTGGAAGGTTGTAAGGGCCTCCAGCCTGTAATAAGAAGTTTGTTAAAAGATGCACTATTAGAACCATGCATGTCCCCATTTAATACTCCTGTCTTGCCAGTAAGAAAACCAGATGGATCATATAGGTTAGTACAGGATTTGCGGAGACTGAACCAAATAGTATGTATAAGGCACCCAGTGGTACCAAACCCCTATACAATACTGAGTAAAATACCCCATGAGCACAAATGGTTTAGTGTGTTAGATTTGAAGGACGCATTTTGGTCCTGTCCCTTGGATCCAAGCAGTAGGGACATGTTTACTTTTGAATGGGAAGACCCTGATACTGGTCGGAAACAACAGTTTCGGTGGACGATGTTACCCCAGGGGTTCACGCACTCACCTAACTTGTTCGGACAAGTGCTGGCACAGGTGTTAGAAAAACTTTCTACACCATCCGGCGTAACTCTTTTGCAATATGTAGATGATCTTTTAACTTAGGAAAGTTCTAGCGGCTTCACTATCTGAACTTTTCAATCCTTCTTTAGAGTCGTGAGTGGTCCCAAGGACTGGAGAAAGGCACATATAGTCCCTTTACACAAAAGTGGAAGTAAGGATGTGATTGAGAACTATAGGCCTGTAAGTCTGACCTTTGTGGTGAGTAACTTAATGGAAATGCTGCTGAAACAGAGGATAGTGAGGTTTCTGGAGTCCAGTGGATTGCAGGATCTGAGGTAGGTCATGTCAGACAAATCTAATTAATTTCTTTGACTGGGCGACCAGAGTTGGACCGAAGGAGAGCCCTAAATGCGGTGTACTTAGATTTTAGTAAAGACTTTGACACCGTTCCGCACATGACTTATAAATAAATTGAGCATCCTAAGTATGGACCCTAAATTAACTGACTGGGTTAGAAATTGGTTGAGTGGGAGTTGACAAATGATACAGGTAAATGAAGCTCACTTTGAGGAGAAGGATGTTATTAGTAATGTGCTGCAGGGATCTGTCCATGGTCCGATTATTTTTCGTTTATAAATTTTACAAACTTCCAAGCACAATACTTGTAAAGAAAAAGGCAATCTAGGTTACAATTTAGGAAAATTATAAGAAGAAAACTTAATACACAGGAATGCCCACTAGCATTTTCTTACAAGTTTAATTGTTAGACACGAGTGGTGTCACATTGATATTTTCAGGTCCTCCTGAGGACTGGAGCCAGGTGAGACTGCAGCACCAATACCTATAGCAGAAGCTCTCAATGCCATTTTGAAGATGCCATAAGTCACCCGGACTATGAACTTCAAGCTGCCACTAGGGAATTATACTGATACAATTTCTCTGGAGGAAGAGACTGAGACAGCTTGGCGAGGTCACACCTGATGTTCTTCAAGAACATGCCCATGTAGAGCTGTAAAGAGTCCAACATCCGAGCCTCCTTCCCCAGGGGCGCCGAGGAATGAGTCTTGGTACTCTTAGACCTCTTTAGGACAGATTCGACCACCAAGGAATGGTGAGGAAGCTGAGACTTCTTGAATCCAGGAGCCTTCTGAACTCGGTACATGGAATCAAGCCTTCTACTGATTGGAGGCACAGTGAGGGGGTTCTCCTACATTCTCATCTGCACTCTCTGAAGGATGCAGTGTACAGACACTGTCATTGCTTCCGTAGGAGCAGAGGAGAACTGCAGAATCTCCAACTCTGGGTTGGGTTTAGCGCATGTGTAAGAGTTATTATAATTACTAGTATGAGGAATGTATTTTTTAACCAGAAATTTGTTTTTGCGTCCATGATGGATTTTTTGTTTGGGTGGGTTGGTAGCAGAGTAGGAGTAACGTGTCTGGTAATTGGTTGGTAATGGGATGTAAGGATGTAGCACTAGTGCTGAAATGTTGAAGTAGTGGGATGGTCTGACTGGTTATGTAGAAAAGGTGGCTGTTAGTATGTGGTTAGGTGGGGCCAAGGGGGTACAGTAATGATGGGTTTCTGTCAGTATGCAATGAAGGAACACCTAAATAAAATTGATCTGCTGAACACAGCCTGCGTCCTGGGACATAACGTTGCAAAGCCTGAAGAAAGATAATATGGAGCTTCTCCAGCTAACATCTGAAATACCATCACCAATATTTTAAACTCTACCCTCCATAATACCAGAAACCTATGTAAAGAGGCCAAAATTGGAGTTATTTGAGGCCAAAATTGGAGTTATTTGTTCATATCAATTCACCCCTACCAACAACTGGGCTGCTGCATTTTTAACTATCTGAAGAGCATGAATCAAAATTTCTCCAGGAACAAGCAGGAAGTCAGTCCTCACATATGGGTGACGTCGGCGCTGACAGAGCCCTCGTGCGGAGCAATTCCCCAGCTTTCAAAGAAAGCCTTTGGGATTGCATTGTGCATGCAGTGTCCCCTTCCCTCCCAAAGGTGCCATCTTGCTCAGTCTCCCTTTTTCTGCGGAGCCCAATGGACATTGTCCCTAATTCCTCGTGGAAAAAGTGCATCAAAACTTCAGAAGAATTTCTCTCTTCAACCGATTCGACGCTGGTTCTCCTTCCCGCCTACGGCTCGGTACACCGGTATCGAGTCCAGTCAATTTTTTGCGTTTTTGTCCTTAGTGACTAGCGTTTGTGCTCTTTTTTTATTTTCACTGGCAGCCTGGTTCTTCGACCTTGCAGGGGCCCTTTTTCCCCCGATGGCTGCCAGCGGGTTTAAAAAATGTGATCGGTGTAAGAAGTTAATGTCCCTCACCGACACACATGACTGCTGTCTCCGATGCTTCGGGCCCGACCATGACCCGAAGGTCTGTGGCCCTTGTGGGAAGATGCCCTCTAAGGCACTTCGAAGTAGGCAGCAGCAGCGTGAAAGGATTTTCTTGGAGTCCGCATCCCCCCCGGATTCGGTCCTCATCATAAGCCTCGACGTCTCGGGAGCTGTCTGAACCTGGAGCACCGTCGGGGGTCTTCTGAGCGGAGGTCTCCCTCCCGGGAACACCAGAGGAAGAAGAAAACTGTGAGGGCATCGTCGTTGGATGCCTCCGATCGCCCTGGGCCCTCGAAGGCCAGGTCGTGGAGTCCTGACCACCGCCCCAGGTCTTCGGAGCCAGAGCAGCCTGTAAAGATACCTCGCATGGAGCCGGAGATGCCGAGGAGGGTAAGCGCTGTTGTCCTCATGGATTCCCCTCCAGGAGAGCCGGCGTCGGGGCCCGAGCCAGAGGCTGCGGAGCCATCTGAGCTCAGTCTCAGGATGACGGCCCTGGAGCACAGCATGTCTGCCTTCATGGAGCAGCAGCGGGCGCTGATAGCCGGTCTCACCGGTCCATCCGCCCTGACCACCGGGAACTTGACGCCCAAGTCGACCCCGGAGGCCAAGCCGATCCTCGAGACTCTTTGGACTTAAGTCGATTCTCGGCCAAGGTCTCCCTTGACCTCCCGCTCGGGACAGAAGTCGTTGACGCCGGTGCTCTCAGCATCGGGGCGGTCGGGGCCGAAGCCCTTGCGGCCAGAGCCGCTCGATTTCTCCTCGGAGGGATCGGCATGGGAGACGGAAGATGAAGAGTCCCCAGACACCCATCGGACCCGGTATGTTCCATTGGACTCACCGGGTTCGGAGCCACGGAGAAGGTCCCCTCCGGAGGATACCTGGTTCTCGGACTTCGTCAGGGACATGGCCAAGGCTTTGGCATTCCTGGCGGATACCGAGGAGGAGCCTCGAGCTGATGACTATCCCCCGAGGGAAGCCCTTACTGTGCCGATTCCGCTGATGCTGTAACAACTGATTCTGCACATGTGGGAGTTGCCGGCCTTGATGCCGCTGCTCATCAAGCGTGTCGATTCCATCTATCGAGTCCACAAGAGCCCTGGGTTCCAAAATGCACAGCTGCTCTACAACTCCATGGTTGTGGAATCGGCCATGTACAGGCTCAAGAGCCAAAAAATGCACTCCTTGGTGCCTCCTGGCCGGGAGGCCCGGAACCTGGATGCCCTCGGCAGAAAATGCTTCCAGTGCTGGATGCTGTCTTGCCATGTCCAAACCTACCAGCTGTACATGGGCATGTACTTGAGGGACCTGGCAAAAGATTGCCAGGTTCTCAGCTGACCTCTCCGAGGCACCCTTGCAGCGCTTTAATGCCTTGTCCACCGGGATTCCGGAGTGCTCGAAGTTCATATCTCGAGCAACCTATGACGGCTTCGAGGCTTCGGCCTGAGTAGCCGCGGCCGGCATCGGTGCACGCCGCCAGGCCTGGCTAATGTCGTCTGATCTGGAGCCATGGGTTCAGGACAAGTAGATCGATGCCCCTTGCTGAGGTGACAACCTCTTTGGCAAACCCATGACTGAGAAGGCTGCTGAGCTCGAGTCCGAGTACTTGACCCAGAGAAGACTCTCAAAGAAGACTTCTGCACCTTCTAAGAAGAAGGGCTCGGGTAAAAAGCCCTTTTTCCTGAGGAAGGGTACTGCTTACTGCAACTACCCCACTTACCAGGCCACCCCAGCTCCCCAACAGGGGCAGCAGGCCAAGGGACAGGGGCATGGCCCGCGTAAACAGAAGACCCCCAGGCCCCGGCTCTTATCCAGCCGGGAGGGGGTTTTTGACTCCCAATGCATAGTTTCTCTTCCGCCAGTGGTAAGGCCATGCACAGGAGGCAGGCTAACCCTATACGCCCACAGGTGGCCAGCCATCACCTCGGATATCTGGATCCTGCAAATAGTCCAAAGGGGGCTATTTGCTTCACTTCAGCCAGATACCACCCTTCTTCTCCAGGACCAAGCAGGAAGTCAGTCCTCACATATGGGTGACGTCGGCGCCGACGGAGCCCTCGCGGAGCAATTTTCCCCAGCTTTCAAAGAAAGCCTTTGGGAATTGCAGCGCGCATGCGCGGTCTCCTTCCCGCCCAAGGGTGCCATCTTAGCCAGTCTTCTTTTTTCCGCGGAGCCCTACAGACGTACCCGACGTGTCCCCGCGAAAAAGTTGATTTTTATAATATATTTCTCTTTTTTCCTTCGGTTCGACACCGGTCTTTTTCCTGCCCGGACTTGCGACGCTGTCACGAGTCTTTCTCTTATTTTTCGGTTTTTCTGATTTTACTCAGTTTCGTTTTTGGTTTTTCGCTGGCAGCCCGGTCCTTTGACCTTGCAGGGGCCCTTTTTCCCCCGATGGCTGCCAGTGGTTTCAAGCGGTGTGGTCAGTGTGACAGAAATATGTCACTCACTGACACACACGATAATTGCCTCCGCTGCCTGGGCCCGGATCATGAAGAAATGATCTGTGGGGCCTGTGGCAAAATGTCCTCCAAAGCGTTGAGAAGTCGGCGGCACCAGCGGGATAGAATCTTCGCTGACCCCAGCCGTACCCGGACCTCGTCGGAGGCTTCGGCGTCCAGAGGTTCCAGCTCTGACCGTCGCCGAAGCTCCTCCGACAGGGGTTCTCCCTCCGGGGACCATCGACGGAAGGCGGAAAACCCGCGAGGGCGGCGTCGGTGGACGCTCCTGGTTCCGCAAGGGCCAGGTCGCATAGCCCCGATAGCCGTCCCGGGTCCTTGGAGAAGGAGCACCTCCCGAAGCGACCTCGCCTGGAGTCGGAGTTGCCTGCTCGGGTAAGTCCTGTAGTCCTCCTGGACTCGCCTCCGAGACTGCCGACGTCGGGCCCGACGCTGTCGGGGCCCGAGTCGGGGGCTGCTGGGTCACCTGAGGTCGGACTCAGGTTGACGGCCTTGGAGAGCAGACTGTCTGCCTTCATGGACCAGCAGCGGGCACTGATCGCTAGCCTCGCTGGCGCCGCTGCCCAGACCGCCGGGACGTCGACGTCTAAGTCGACCCCGGAGACCGAGCCGATCCTCGAGTCCATGCGAACTCGAGTCGATCCTCGGTCGAGGTCACCCTCGGCCTCCCGTTCGGGACCGAGGTCGTCGACGCCGACTCCCTCGGTGTCGGGGCGGCCGACGTCTGCGCCCGCCCGAGCCGACCCCACCGATTCCTCCTCGGAGTCGGTCTGGGAATCGGAAGAGGAAGAGTCACCTGATTCCTTTCGGACTCGGTGTGTCCCCTCGGACTCGCCTGAGTCCGAACCTCGGAAGCAGTCCCCTCCGGAGGATGCCCGGTTCTCGGACTTCGTCAGGGATATGGCCAAGGCTTTGGCCTTCCCTGCGGATCCCGAGGAGGAGCCTCGAGCCGAAGAGCTCGACGCCCTCCAGTATGACTCTCCCGCCAGGGAACACTTTACTGTACCGGTGCCTCCCATGCTGGAACGACTACTCTTCCGCATGTGGGAGAGTCCGGCCTCTTCGCCGGTATTAAGCAAGCGGGTCGATTCCATCTATCGAGTCCGCAAGAGTCCTGGCTTCCAAAAAGCACAGCTACCACACCATTCCATGGTAGTGGAATCGGCCATGCATAGGCTTAAGAGCCAAAAGATGCACTCCTCGGTGCCTCCTGGCAGGGAGGCCCGTAACCTGGATGGCCTTGGTAAGAAGTGTTTCCAGGGCTCTATGCTTGCTTGTCGTGTCCAGACCTACCAGCTATACATGGGCATGTATCTCCGAGACCTGGCTAAAGAGCTAGCCGGATTCTCCGCTGGATTGTCCGAGGAACCTTTGCGGAGGTTCCTGGCCTTGACAACTGGTATTCGGGAATGCTCCAAATTCCTGTCCCGAGCAGCCTATGATGGCTTTGAAGCATCGGCTCGAGTGGCTGCAGCCGGCATCGGTGCCCGCCGACAGGCTTGGCTTCAGTCGTCTGACCTTGAACCCTGGGTGCAGGACAAGTTGGTCGATGTCCCCTGCCGAGGTGAGAACCTCTTTGGCAAGCCCATGGCGGAAAAGGCTGCACAGATCGAGACGGAGACTCTCACCAGGACTAGGCTTTCTAGAAAGACCTCCGCTCCTTCCCAGAAAAAGAAGGGCTCGGGAAAGAAGTCCTTTTACCCGAGAAAGGCGGCTGCCTATAAACATTACCCTCAATATCAGGCCTCCGCAGCTCCCCAACAGGGCCAGCAGGCCAAGGGACGGGGTAACGGGTCCCGTAGGCAGCAAACCCCCAAGCCTGCACCACCAGCCCCTGCTCAGCAGGGTGGGGGTTTTTGACTACATCAGCATAGCCTCTCCCCCTCCGCTGGCTCCTCCCAGCACCGGAGGCCGGCTGGTTCACTTCGCCCACAGGTGGTCCAACATCACTTCCGATGCCTGGGTGCTTCAGGTCGTACGAGAAGGCTATCTTCTCCACTTCCATCAGGTTCCTCCCTCTTATTTTCCGGGGGAACCTCCACGACTCCCTCTGCACAGGGACTTACTCCTTCAGGAGTTAGCAAGTCTCCTACAGGAACAGGCTGTGGAACCGGTGCCCCACCACCTGAGAGGTCAAGGCTTTTATTCCAGGTATTTTCTAATACCAAAAAGAACAGGAGGCCTCAGACCCATCCTGGACTTGCGCAACCTCAACAAGTTCCTCGTGCGAGAAAAGTTCAAAATGCTTACCCTTGGAATCCTTCTGCCCTACCTCCAGCAGGGAGATTGGCTATGCTCCTTGGATCTAAAGGATGCCTACACGCACATCCTCATCCACCCAAGCCACCGCCAATACCTACGGTTTGTGGTGGCAGGAAATCATTACCAGTACAGAGTACTGCCCTTTGGCCTGTCCTCCGCACCGCGAGTCTTCACGAAATGTCTCGCGGTGGTGGCGGCCCATCTCCGGCTTCACGGCCTCTATGTCTTTCCGTACCTCGACGACTGGCTCGTCAGAGCAGCGTCCGCTCCGGAGGTCACCAACGCCACGCACCACACGGTGACCCTTCTGCAGTACTTGGGCTTTGTCATAAACTTCGCAAAGTCCACTTTGCTCCCCTCACAGGATCTCGAGTTCATCGGCGCAAGACTGCACACTCCTCAGGCTCGAGCTTTCCTGCCTCTCGACAGGGCTCAACGGCTCATGGACCTAGCCGGCCGTTTTCGCAGCCAGTCCCTGGTCTCCGCCAGGCGCTTCCTGAGACTGCTCGGCCATATGGCTTCCACCGTCCATGTGACCCCCAATGCCCGCCTGAATATGCGGCCTGCTCAATGGTGCCTTCGCAAGCAGTGGCAGCAAGCCACCGGCGGTCTTGCCGACTTAGTGCGCATCTCCGAGCCGCTGGCCTCTTCTCTCCAGTGGTGGCTTCATCGGCCGAACCTGGTACTCGGCATGCCTTTTCAGTCACCTCAGCCGGCTCAGGTACTGACGACAGATGCGTCCCTCCTGGGTTGGGGAGCACATTGCCAAGGGGCAGGTACTCCGGGCCTTTGGACCGCGTGGGAGTCTGCTCAACAGATCAACTTCCTGGAGCTCAGAGCGATTCGTCTGGCGCTCAGGGTTTTCTCCCACCTGACTTCTCACCAGTCCGTCCTTGTCCAGACGGACAATCAAGTGGCCATGTTCTACGTGAACAAACAGGGGGGCACGGGCTCCTTCCTTCTCTGCCGCGAGGCTCAGAAGCTCTGCTCTTGGGCCGTCAGTCACGGCATCCTTCTCAAGGCAGTTTATCTCCCAGGCCAAGAAAATTGCCTGGCGGACAAACTCAGCAGGATCCTCCAGCCGCACGAGTGGCGCCTGGATCCCTTGGTAGTTCAGAAGCTCTTTCTGAAGTGGGGCCTCCCCACGATGGATCTCTTTGCCAGTCCTCTCAACCGGCAACTTCCTCGCTTCTGTTCTCGTCAGCCACATCCCCTTCGAGTTGCGGCGGATGCTTTTCTACTCTCATGGTCGGAGAGCCTGCTGTATGCTTTTCCTCCCATCCCGCTAGTCTCTCGAACTCTTTTCAAGGTTCTCCGAGACAAAGCTTCCATGATCCTGATCGCTCTTCGCTGGCCCAGACAGCCGTGGTTCCCACTCCTGCTGCAATTGGCGGTGGAGGATCCATTCCCTCTGGGGTTTCAACCGGATCTCCTCACTCAGGATCAGGGGTCTCTGCTACACCCCAATCTCAGATCTCTCAATCTAATGGCCTGGCTGCTGAGAGGGTAGTCCTTGCTCCCCTTCTACTGCCGGCAGAGGTGGAAGAGGTCGTCCTAGCTTCCCGGCGACCTTCTACCCGCAAATGCTACGCCCTTAAATGGCGTCGCTTTTCCGCTTGGTGTGCCCAGCAGTCTCAGGATCCCTTCTCCTGCTCGGTGTCGGTGATCTTGCAGTACTTGCTCTACCTCTCTAATCTGGGACTTAAGTCCAACTCCGTCAAAGTTCACCTCAGTGCTCTTTCAGCACATCATGTGCCGGTGGACGGCAGACCTCTTTCCAGCGACCCTCTCGTAGCGAGGTTTCTCCGAGGTCTCCTTCTACTTAAACCACCTCTGCGCCCGCCAGCGCCTGACTGGGATCTGAATGTGGTTTTACAGCGGATCACCTGTCCGCCCTTTGAACCTATGGCTACCTGTTCTCTCCGTTTTCTTTCTTGGAAAACATTGTTCCTGATAGCCCTCACTTCCGCTAGACGCGTAAGTGAATTGCAGGCCCTCGTGTCTGATCCCCCTTACACTCGGTTCTACAAGAATAGGGTAGTCCTACGGACTCACCCAAAATTTCTTCCAAAAGTGGTCTCCCCTTTTCACATCAATCAGGAGGTGGTACTTCCGACCTTCTTTCCCAGACCACACTCCAGCCAAGCTGAAATGGTCCTACATACCCTGGACTGTAGAAGAGCATTGAACTTCTACCTTGACCGTACGCGGGAGCACCGTAAAGCTGCTCAGCTTTTTGTGTCTTTTGACCCCAATAAATTGGGGCTCCCGGTCTCCAAGCGTACTCTGTCCATCTGGGTTGCTGACTGTATCGCTTGGGCTTATGGGGCAGCCGGACTCTCGTTAGAAGGTCGAGTCACGGCTCATTGTGTTCGGGCGAAGGCTACGTCAGTGGCTTACCTCCGCTCTGTTCCGCTGGCAGACATCTGCCGGGCCGCTACTTGGTCTTCGAGCCAGACTTTTGCGGTCCATTACTGTCTCGAGAGGGAGTCACGCAGGGACAGTGCTTTCGGACAGGCAGTCCTCCGAAATCTCTTCGAGGTTTGAGCAACTCCTACCCTCCATCCCGGATGTGGGCTACCGGTGGGTAATAATTCAGTGAAGATTCCATCCTTCTGTGCCGCTGAACTAGAGGGAGCTCATTTTTGTGCTTAGGGTCTCCGGTAGCCTTAAGCTTGGGAGTCCCATATGTGAGGACTGACTTCCTGCTTGGTCCTGGAGAAAGCGTAGTTACTCACCTGTAACAGGTGTTCTCCAGGAGCAGCAGGAATCAGTCCTCACAACCCTCCCTCTTCCCCTTGGAGTTGCAATCATCTGCTTAAGTTTTTTTGCACATTTTTATGCTGTCTTTTAGCTATGTCATCAGACTGGCTAAGATGGCACCCTTGGGCGGGAAGGAGACCGCGCATGCGCACTGCAATTCCCAAAGGCTTTCTTTGAAAGCTGGGGAAAATTGCTCCGCGAGGGCTCCGTCGGCGCCGACGTCACCCATATGTGAGGACTGATTTCTGCTGCTCCTGGAGAACACCTGTTACAGGTGAGTAACTACGCTTTCTTTCCAGCAGAGCCTCTCAGACCCCCTCTTCACAGGGACCTCCTCTTGCAGGAGTTGGAAGATCTTCTAGAGCAGCGATGGCGAACCTATGGCACGCGTGCCAGCTGTGGCACGCGAAGGCCTTGCAGCTGGCACGTGGGAAGGTCGCACATTAAAAAAAAAAAAAAAAGCCGCCCGCTGCCGCCGCGGCGGCATGGAGTGTCCCGCGGGGCTCCCTCTGCCCGGCGGGACTCTCCCGGCGCTGCTCAGCCCCTCTCTGCCGGCTTGCAGAGACGCAAAGGGAGAGTCTCCCTCGCGTTTCCCATCTGCCCCTGCGGGCTTAAGAGAGACGCGAGGGAGACTCTCCCTTCGCGTCTCTGCAAGCCGGCAGAGAGGGGCTGAGCAGCGCCGGGAGAGTCCCGCCGGGCAGAGGGAGCCCCGCGGGACACTCCATGCCGCCGCGGCGGCAGCGGGCAGCTTTTTTTTTTTGTATTGCCATGAGCCGAGGGAGGGGGGTTAAGACTGGCAATGGGCTAGGGAGGGAGGGAGGGGGGTTAAGACTGGCAATGGGCTAGGGAGGGAGGGAGGGGGGTTAAGACTGGCAATGGGCTAGGGAGGGAGGGGGTTGAGACTGGCAATGGGCTAGGGAGGGAGTGGGTTGAGACTGGCAATGGGCTAGGGAGGGAGGGGGTTGAGACTGGCAATGGGCTAGGGAGGGGGGGTTGAGACTGGCAATGGGCTAGGGAGGGAGGGAGGTTAAGACTGGCAATGGGCTAGGGAGGGAGGGGGTTGAGACTGGCAATGGGCTAGGGATGGAGGGGGTTGAGACTGGCAATGGGCTAGGGAGGGGGGGTTGAGACTGGCAATGGGCTAGGGAGGGAGGGAGGTTAAGACTGGCAATGGGCTAGGGAGGGAGGGAGGTTAAGACTGGCAATGGGCTAGGGAGGGGGTGAGGGGGGTTGAGAATGGCAGTGGGCTGGTGAGGGAGGGGGGTTGAGACTGGCAATGGGCTAGGGAGGGAGGGAGGGGGGTAGAGACTGGCAATGGGCTAGGGAGGGGGGGTAAAGACTGGCAGTGGGCTATGGGTGTGGTTAAAACTAGCAATGGGCTGTGGGCTGATGAGGGCTGGCAATGGGCTATGAGCTGATGAGGGCTGTCTGGAAATGGGGTGATGGGGGGGTTAGGACTGGTAATGGGCTATGGGGGGGGTTAAGACTGGTAGTGGGCTGATGGGGGGGTTAGGACTGGTAATGGGCTATGGGGGGGTTAAGACTGGTAGTGGGCTGATGGGGGTGTAGGACTGATAATGGGTTATGGGGGGGGGCTAGGACAGGAAATGGGCTGATGGGGAGGGGTTAGGACTTGAGGTGGGCTGATGTGGTTAGGACTGGTAATGGGCTGTGGGCTGATGGGGGGGGTTAGGACTGGCAATGGGCTATGGGGGCTGACTGGAAATGGGCTGATGGGGGGTTAGGACTGGTAAAGGGTTATAGGGGGGGTTAAACTGAAAATGGGGTGATGGGGGTTAGGACTGGAAGTTGATTGACGGGGGGCTAGGACTGGTAAGGGGTTGGGGTGTTGCTAGGACTGGAAATGGGCTGAGTGGAAGGGGAGGCTTGAACTGCAAATAGCTGATGGGGAGGGGGCTTGGAATGGAAATGGGCTGTGAGGGAAGGGAGCTAGGACTGAAAATGGGCTGATGGAACAGCTAGGATAGGACTGGAAATGGGCTGTTGGGGGGAGCTAAGATTGGCAATGGGCTGTGGTGGGGGCTTGAATTGAAATGGACTCATGGAGGGGCTAGAACTGGAAGTAGGCTCATGGGGGGGCTTGGACTGGAATTGGGCTGAGTGGAGGGGAGCTATGATTTGACATGGGCTGATGGTGGGGCTAGGAAATGAGTAGAAATGGGCTGATGGGGGGGCTAGGATTGAAAATGAGCTGATGAAGGGACTTGGACTGGAAATGGGCTGATGCAGGGACTAGAAGGGAATGGATGCTGGGTGAGACTGGAACTAGAAGGGAGCTGATGTTGGGGGAGGATTAGAATGGGATGGGGCTGGGAGAGTAAAATGGAGAGGGGAAAAATATTTTGTGTAGGAGGGATGAAAAATCTACATTTGGCCAGGTATTGGGAGAGTAATTGGGGATTGAGGATGGAGGGGTAAAATTTGTGTGGATGAAATAGGAATGAGGAAAGAGCAAAAGGAGAAAGATTAGTATGTTAAAGCAGATGTAGAGAGAGAGAGAGAATGGAAAAAAAACTAGAAGAGAGAAGAAAGGACAAATGGACAGCAGACGATGGAGAGTTAGCAGAAAACATGAAGAAACCAGAAGAAGGTGGCTGGACCAATTGCAACTGAAAAAAAAATGCACAAAAGGTAGAAAGATATCTCTTTATTTTGAATTTATTAACTGGAATATGTCAGCTCTGGGAAATGTGCATCATTAACATCTGCGCTTTGTTTGGTACAAGAGGAAATTCCTATTTGACGTTGCCACTTGTTCTCTTTCCCCAGTATTCTCTGAAATGTATTGGTTTAATATTTGCAGTGTTGCCTTTTGATAGGTAGGGTATGGTGCTTTGTGAGTCCTGGTAATGCTGTCAGGATACGGCGGGTTTGCTATGGGTTCTAAATGGGCAGCGTTTGTAGTAGTTCCTAATGTGCCTGGCGGTTGGCACTGGATTATAGTAATGTAGAAATCTTTTAGTCTTTCTTTATCCATACACTCATTAAGAGACATGTTTACTAAAAGTTAGTGTATGGTAACATTATGCAAATATTTATGCAAATAAGACCACTTATGCAAATGACGTGCTGGCACTTTGAGGAAATTCTTTGGTTTTGTGCGGCAGTTTGGGCACTCGGGCTCAAAAAGGTTAGCCATCACTGTTCTAGAGGATCAGGCGGTGGAACCGGTGCCCCACCACCTGCAGGGCAGGGGCTTCTACGCCAGGTATTTTCTCATACCAAAGAGAACAGGAGGCCTCAGACCCATCCTCGACCTAAGAAACTTAAACAAGTTCCTGGTGAGGGAAAAGTTCAAGATGCTTTCCCTTGGAATGTTGCTGCCTTACCTCCACCAGGGAGATTGGCTATGCTCCTTAGACCTGAAGGATGCCTATACACATATCCTCATACATCCAGACCACAGACAATATCTGAGATTTGTAGTGGGAGGAAAACATTTCTAATACAGAGTTCTACCCGTTGGCCTAGCCTCTGCTCCCAGAGTGTTTACAAAATGCCTGGCTTTAGTGGCGGCCTTCCTCAGAAGTCAAGGAAGTTTTGTCTTCCCTTACCTGGACGACTGGCTCATCAGGGGCCAGTCGCCTCAGGAGGCCCAACAGGCCACTTCTCGCATTATTAACCTGTTGCAACATCTAGGCTTTGTCATAAACCATGCAAAGTCTACTTTGCTCCCCACTCAGAACTTAGAGTTCATAGGAGCAAGAATGGACACCCTTCAGGCGAAGGCTTACCTGCCGGAGGACAGGGCACAGAGGCTGCTAGCACTGGCACAACAGTTCAGGCGCAGGTCTCAGGTCTCAGCGAGACACTTCTTACTCCTCCTTGGCCACATGGCCTCCACGGTGCATGTGACCCCAAATGCCCATCTCCACATGACAACAGCTCAGTGATGCCTCAGAGATCAGTGGACACAAGCCACCGGCAGCCTCAGAGACAGGATGACAGTATCCGGGTGACTGGTGAAATCATTGCAGTGGTGGCGTCAGCCAGCCAAACTGCTCGAGGGAGTGTCTTTTCAGACTCCCTTGCACACAAGAGTGCTAACGACAGATGCCTCCTTGCTGGGCAGGGGAGCCGATTGCCAAGGATCATGCACTCAGGGGTTATGGTCTCCTCAAGAGTCTGCACACCAAATCAACCTCTTAGAGCTGCGGGCGATTTGTCTAGCTCTTCAAGCCTTTTGTCATGTCCTCTCACATCAGTCTGTATTGAGTCAGACGACAAAGCAGGTAGCAATGTTCTACATTAACAAGAAGGGAGGTACGGGGTCTCCTATCCTATGTCAGGAGACACTGGACCTCTGTTCCTTTGCCATCAGGCAGGGTATGTCTCTCAAAGCAGTGTACTTGCCTGGTCAGGAGAACTGCCTAGCAGACAAACTAAGCAGGATTCTCCAACCTCACGAATGGCAACTGGATCTGGTGGTGGCCCAGCAGATTTTCCACCACTGGGGACATCCGTCCACAGATCTATTTGCCAGTCCGCAAAATCACCAGCTGCCAAGATTTTGCTCCAGCCAGCCACATCCTCTGAGGGTGACTGCAGATGTTTCCTGATCTCCTGGTCAGGGGGCCTCATGTATGCGTTTCCTCCCACACCTCTGCTGGCCCGGACTCTGTTCAGAATCCTTCGGGACAAGGCCTCTGTCATTCTGGTAGCCTCCAGATGGCCAAGACAGCCTTGGTTTCTGCTTCTCCTCCAGCTGGCAGTGGAAACCCCACTCCCACTGGGGACGCAGCCCGACCTCCTGTCCCAGGAGCAGGGCTCTCTCTTGCAACCCAGCCTCAGGTCCCTTAACCTGATGGCATGGCTGCTGAAAGGGTAGTGCTGGCTCTTCTCCTCCTACCTCGGAACGTAGAAGTGTTACTGGCCTCCTGGAGGCAGTCCACTAGGAAATCCTATGCTTTCAAGTGGTGTAGGTTTGAGGTGTGGTGTAACCAGCACAATGAAAACCCTTTCTCTTTCCTTGTACCAGTGGTACTGCAGTACCTGCTTCACCTCTCAGAGTTAGATCTCAAGTCTAACTCTGTCAGGGTCCACCTGAGTGCTTGGTCAGAAAACCATTCGCCAGTGGAGGGGGCAACCTCTTTCGGCTCACTCCCTGGTGTCCAGATTCCTCAGAGGTCTGCTTCTGCTGAAACCCCCAGTTTGTCCTCCGTCAACTGAGTGGGATTTAAATGTGGTCTTGCAGCAGCTTACTCGCCCACCTTTTGAGCCGATGTCCTCTTGCCATCTGCGCTTCGTCTCCTGGAAGGTGCTCTTCCTGGTGGCACTCACATCAGCCAGACGTGTGAGTGAGCTGCAAGCTCTCGTAACTGATAAACCGTACACACGGTTTTATAGGAATAAGGTGGTCCTCCACACTCACCCTAGGTTCCTTCCAAAAGTGGTCTCTTCTTTCCACCTCAACCAAGAGGTGATTCTTCCAACCTTCTTTCCCAGGCCGCATGCCAGCCGGGCAGAGGCAGTCCTGCATACCCTGGATTGTAAGAGGTGTTGTCCTTCTACCTGGAGCGTACAAGGGGACATCGAAGGGCTACTCAGCTCTTTGTCTCTTATGACCCCAGTAAGCTGGGGTTACTAGTCTTCAAGCGCATGCTGTCTACCTGGGTGGCAGACAGGGCGGCTGACCTCCCATTGCAGGGTTGAGTCACGGCCCACTGTGTCAGGGCTTAGGCCACATTAGTGGTTCACTTCCACTCTGTTCCGCTGGCAGACATCTGCCGAGCCGCAACTTGGTCTTCAAGCCAGACTTTTGCGGCCCATTACTGCCTGGATAGGGAGTCCTGACAGGACAGTGCTTTTGGCCAGGCAGTACTCCGTAACCTATTTGAGGTTTAGGCAACTCCAACCCTCCGACCCTTTGATGTCAGGCTACCAGGGGGTGTTGTGTTCTCGGCTAAATTCCTATTGTAGCTGCTGCGGCTCTTCTAGGGGGAGCCATTTTTCAGCTATGGGTTCTTGGTAGCCTATAGCTAGGGAGTCCCATATGTGAGGACTGACTTCCTGCTTGTTCCTGGAGAAAGCGTAGTTACTCACCCGTAATAGGTGTTCTCCAGGGACAGCAGAAATCAGTCCTCACGACCCTCCCTCCTCCCCTGGAGTTGCAGTCCTGTTATTAATTTTTTTCTATTCTTGCCATCTTTAGCTGTGTCATTTGACTGAGCAAGATGGCACCCTTGGGCAGGAAGGAGACCGCGCATGCGCGATGCAATCCCAAAGGCTTTCTTTGAAAGTTGGGGAATTGCTCCTCACGAGGGCTCCGTCGGCACCGACGTCACCCATATGTGAGGATTGATTCCTGCTGTCCCTGGAGAACACCTGTTACAGATGAGTAACTACGCTTTCAGGTAAGCCCAAATAAAGAGCTCATTGTAATAGACGAGGTGCATTAACACCAATGACTGTAGGACAGTATGAAAATCAGTATACTTCAAAAAAGATTTAAGATGACAAAATAATTTAAGTTTGGAAAAAAGCAGATCTAGTAACAGAATCTGACGTTTCAAACTCAATTTAGAATCTAGCAAAACTCCCAGGTCATAAACGTTATCAATCACTGGAATTACCAACCCATCAATCACTACACTTTTTAACACAGGACCTGAAGAATCAATGTACATTAACCATCCATTCCTTAACTGCGGCCTCAGTTGATTGAACTATTTGAATGGCATGAATTAAATCACTGATAACAGAGAATAGGTCATGAACATTGTCAGCATAAACAAAGTATTCTGGGAAACCGTATGGCATGCTAATTGGAAAAATGAAGCTATGATCAACTTCCATTTTTGGTGGAATACCATGTGCCTTTAAGCAAAATATGAACTAACAGTGGCTTGTTGCTTCAATAGCATCAAGAAATGTGTGATGGTTAAGAGCCGGTGATTAAATTTTGTGCCAAATATGTATAGTGCTTTCTCTCTTTCCTATGATGTTGAGGCCCTCCCCCATAAGACTCTGGCATTAATATCTTTAGTACCAGTGTTACTACATATTGGCCATCTTCTCTGTACCAGGGTGGGGGGGATAGGGGGATTATGCCTGTAGGTTTTTATCTCCAGGAAGAAGCAGGAGATCAGTCTTCACATATAAGTTACAACGGCATCGACAAAGCCCAGCGCGGAAACACTCCCCAGCATCCAATAGGAATGCTTTTGGGAGCATTCCTCCATGCATGTGTGGCTGCCTTCCCGCCTTCGCTCCTGGTCTCCTCAATCATCTTTTTTCCGCGGAGCCATCAGGACCTCGTCCCTGTCAGCCACATCAAGAGACTTCTGTATTTTTTTGTGGTGGCAGCCTATCTTTGGGGATCTCTCTTTTCCTTTACTTAGACAATTTATTTAATTTTTAATTTTCTTATATACCGCACTATTTATCATCAGTGCGGTTTACATTGAAACAATACATTTGGTCAGCTATAACAGACCTATTACAAGTAACAGGAAAATTAACATGGAAGTAACAGGGAAATCATTTATATTTCTAGAAATACATGTTGGAGATATATAAAATCTATACAGTTAGTTAGGGTAGGTATGAAGTTAAAAGGATGGGGGAGGGGAAGGGGTGTTTAGATGTTTGAAGTGTGTGATGAAAAGGTGGTGTTTAAGGGCTTTTTAAAATTGTTTGATGTCTTTAATTGCTCTGATATTGGGAGGGAGTTTGTTCCAACATCTAGGAGCATAATTCGAAAAAGCCCTATTGATGGATGATTGGTTGCTAAAGGCAGATACCGCTATGGCAGTTACTGCTGCCCTCAATCAAGCCATCCACGTCCTACTGGAGTTAGGGTTTGTCATAAATTATCCAAAATCATACCTCACTTCAACTCAAAATCTAGAGTTCATAGGAGCTCGTCTAGAAATGTTCCAAGCCTGAGCTTTTCTGCCAGACGACAGACATGCCCGACTAATGACCTTGACCTCACAGATCCAACAGCAGGTGTCAATAACGGCCACAGCATTCCTATGTCTTCTAGCCACATGGCCTCCACAGTCCATGTCATCCCATATGCCCATCTCAACGTGAGAATAGGAAAATGGACTCTCACAGCAGTGGAAGCAGTCCACAGACCACCTCTCAGATTCCATCACCATCACTCTTCAGATGAGGTCAGCCCTTCAGTGGTGGTGCAAACTGCACAACCTCCTCGTAGGGTTACCTTTTCAAAGATCTATACCATAGTGTATCCTGACGACTGTTGCATCAAAGCTAGGTTTGAGGCTCACTTGAAGGGTCTTACGACCCAAGGCCTATGGACTACTCAAGAGAATCTCCTACACATCAATCTCATCGAACTCAGAGCAATCTTCAATGTCATCCATGTCTACTTTGCCCACCTCAGGGACCGCTCAGTCCTCATCTAGATGGACAACCAGGTGGCCATGTTTTATATAAACAAACAGGGAGGGACAGGCTCTCTCCCCTTATGCAGAGAGGCCATCTGATTGTGGAACTGGGCAATCTCTCAGGGAATTCACCATCATGTAGTATACCTTCCAGGAACAGAGAATTCCTTAGCCAACACATTGTCACATCCTCTGTCCACACAAGTGGCGGCTGGAACCTCAAGTAACACGACAATTGTTCCATCTTTGGGGAATGTCGATAATTGACCTCTTTGCGTCTCCTGTCAATGCTCAACTATCTCGTTTTTGCTTGAGGATCCCTTCTCTTCACAGGGAGAGCTTGGATGCATTTCTCCTTCATTGGGGACAGGATTTTTTCTATGCTTTTCCTCCTCTCCCCCTCTTAGCAAAGAAAATAATCAAACTATGAGCTGACAGGGGAATGATGATTCTCATTGTCCCTTACAGGCCCAGTCAACCGTGGTTTCCTCTGCTTCTTCGACTAGCTCGGAAACCTCCCCTCAACCTCTGTTACTCTCCCAACCTTCTCTCTCAGGAACAGGGGACCCACCTGCACCCCAGACTCAAGACACTTCGCTTGACGGCCTGGCTGCTGAACGTGTAGTTCTCTCACACCTAGGACTCCAAGAGGAGGTTTTACAAGTTCTCCTATCTTCCAGAAAAGCTTCCACCAGACGTTCTCACGTTTTCAAGTGGCACAGATTTGCCATTTGGTATTCACAGAAAACACTAGATCCTTACACATGTTCAGTTCTGGATCTACTTCTATACCTGCTCCACTTGTCCTCCTCTGGCCTCTCACCATACTTTGGAAAACCGGCCTCTCTCTACACATCCCTTGGTGGCTAGATTCATGAGGTGTCTTCTCCTGACCAAACCCCCTCTCCACCCACTACCCACAGCATGGGATTTAAATGTTGTTCTTGCACAGCTCATGCGCAGTCCTTTTGAACCCATAGCATCAGCTTCTTTAAAATTCTTAACATGGAAAGTTCTTTTTTTCATTGCAGTAACCTCTGCCCATAGGGTAAGTGAACTGCAGGTCTTGGTGGACTATGCTCCATAGACTACATTCTGCCAGGACAAGGTGGTCCTAAGTTCTTACCAAAGGTCGTCACCCCTTTCCACCTGAACAAATCCATCTCACTACCAACATTCTTTCCAAGGCCTCATAGCTCCCCTGCTGAGGCCAGACTACATATGCTGGATTGTAAAAGAGCATTAGCCTTCTACCTGGACCATACTAAGGCTCATTGGCAGTCCTCTCAGTTATTTGTCTCCTTTGACCAAAGTTATCTGGGGCTACCAGTTTCTAAGAGAACAATTTCTAACTGGCTAGCAGACTGCATATCGTTTACTTACTTGCAAGCTGGTCTCTCTCTTCAGCACTATGTCACTGCCCATAATGTCCGAGCCATGGCTACTACTATATATTTTGGAAATCTACCAAGCAGCTACCTGGTCTTCACTTCATACCTTTGCAACACACTATTGCCTGGACAAGGACTCCAGAAGTGATGCTTAATCTGGTCAATCTCCTATGTAATCTTTTTTCAAATTTAGACAATTTGACCTCCGCCCATTGGACTATCAGACAATCTGAAGAGCCTTGATAGCTCTTAATTTATCAGGGAGAGCATTCCAGAGTATAGGAGCAAAGTAAGAGAATGCTCTGTTACTCGTTGATCGTTTTGTATTGTGATAGTCCATTGGAAATGCTGTTCTTGTTCTTTCATTAGATGAAGTGCTAATCAGTAAGGTAAGATATGATGGGCCAATATCCCTCAAGATTTTAAATGTAATTATTAATGCTTTATATTTGACACGGCTTAGAATAGGTAAGCAATGTAGGTTGTAAAGTACTGGGGTGTGGATCTGTGCTATTTGTGTTATTGATAATACGAGCAGCAACATTTTGGGCCAACTGGAGAAGGTTGAATGTTTGCTTTGGGAGACCCTGTAGGATACTATTTGAGAAATCAAATGTGGAGTGATCATAGCCTGGAGCACTGAACAAAAATCATAGCTTGAGGAGTGGTCTTAGATGTTGAAGCATTCATAGTTTATAGAAGAATGTTCTGGTAATTAGCTTTATATGTATGATCATATAAAGCAAGGAAAGGAGTCAGTTGGACCATTAGATGATCAAGGGGCAAAAGGGGCACTCAGAGAAAACAAAGTCATAGCCAAGAGGCTAAATAAATTCTTTGCGTTGCACATGCCAGAAAAGATATTTAAGGGTGATGAGTCTGAAGAGCTGAATCATATTCCATTGAACCTGGAAGATGTAGAACAGCCAACCTGGTAACAACCAAACAAGTTACCTCACTAGTTAACTACATCTATACAACTTATTCATATTCATTGTAATTATGCTGAAGGACTGAATGAAAAAGTCAATCTTTGTGCAGATGACACAAAAATTTGCAACAGCGTGGACTCCCCTGAGGGAGTGGATAACATGAGGAAAGATCTACAAAAGCTGGAAGAATGGTTTAATGTTGGCAATTTATTTATTTATTTAGCTAGCTGTATTTATATCCCGCTTTTCACCAGGTCAAAGCGGTCAATTAGGGGATGCATTTAACACGAGGGGATATGAGACACATACGCTAATACTTACAGGGAACATGGGCAATGGAGGATTAAGTGGCTTGCCCAAGACCACAAGGAGTGCCTATAGGACTAGAAATCCCAGACCCTTCGGCCTGAGATTGCTGTCCCCAGGTGGGACTTGAACCCCTGGCCCTCCGGCCTGAAGTACCTTGTCCTAACCACTAGACCACTCCTCCCTCACGTGCAATTAAGATTTAATGTGAAGAAATGCAGTGTCATGCACTTGGGATGCAGAAATCCAAGGGAATTGTATGAGATAGGGGGCAATAGGACCAGGAGAAGGACCTTGGAGTGATTGTTTCTGAGATTTCAAAGTGACAAAACAGTGTGACAAGGCAGTGGACAAAGCCATAAGTATGGTGGGTTGCATACAGAGAATAATTACCAGCAGAAAGGAGGAGTTACTAACGCCACTGTACAAGTCGCTGGTGAGGCCTCACTTGGAATATTGTGTTCAGTTTTGGAGACCATATCTCACAAAGGATATAAAAAGACTGGAAACGGTTCAGAGGAAGGCGATCAAAATGATTTGGAGCCTGCACCAGAAGACATATGAAAAGAGACTCCAAGACCTAAATATGTATACTCTAGAGGAGAGGAGGACAGGGGAAATATGATACAGACCTTTAAATACTTAGAGTATTAATGAACAAACAAACCTTTTTCAAAGACAGGGAAGCTGTAATTTTAGAGGGCATAACACGAAGCTGCAAGGGGGTAAACTGAAAGGCAAAGTCAGGAAATACTTTTTCACTGAAAGGGTGGTGGATGCTTGGAATGTTCTCAATGGATGTGGTTGGGGCAAATACAGTGACAGAATTCAAAATTGCATGGGACAGACACAATGGATCCCTTTATAGAAACAAGATAAAATCAAAATAAACTTAACTGTGTCTAATATCTTAACAAGTAGAGGTGACCTACACGGTGCGGTGGGTGCACCCCTAAACAAAGGAATGGGGAGGGGTGACCTGCACTGAGTGGCGGGTGCACCTACTCTTGCCATCTCACTAGGAAGATTTGATGGACCATACTGGTCTTTATCTGCCATCATGTTACTAAGTTACTAAGTAAATTTGTTCATCTGGCAGTTAATCTTGCACGCTGCCATAAGTTAAACTACAGTTCTAATCTTGTTCCATGTACATAATGTTTGCCTTAAATTTTGTACTTGTGTTATATGTATAAGCCTTGTTAGTTCTCTGTAAGCTGCCTAGACTTTAAGATTAGGCAGTATAGAAACCACTTAAATAAATAGAAGAAACTGATAAACTAAAGAGCAGCAAGTCATCAGGACTGAATGGTATACACCCAAGAATGTTGAGAGAGCTGAAAGGTGAAATTGTGGTGTTAAAATTAGTACATTTTAACCTATCATTAAAATCATCTGTGGTACCCGAAGATTGGAGGGTGGCCAACTTAGCATCTACTTTTAAAAAAAGGGTTTCAAGGGTGATCGAGAAACTATAGACTAGTTAGCCTAACGTCAGTGCCAGGCAAAATGGTGGAAGCCAGTATTAAGAACAAAATACTGAGCACGTGGACAGACATGGTTTAATAGGAAGGCATAAATAAACATGGATAAAGGTGATTCCGTTTATTTGAAGGCACATTTTAGAAAGGCCATTTCAGCGAAATCAGTGACATCCATGCCAAAACAAATTCTGAAATTCTGTGGGACGGGCAGCAGTGAAGGGGATACGTGTAAATACTATTTAAAATTACTCTCTCTCTGTCCCAAAAGTTAAATGTGTCCAGCATGATATAGGGCAGGACAGGGACTTGTGGAATAAGGTGCTAGATGCATTTAGAAAACCAGCCAATTTCAGAAGCGTGTACCTGTGAGATACAGGCATTTGCAGTATTGATCACACACATGTGCTAGCACCGGTATTTCAGGATATGCACATGACCAGTGTTACCACATACACGTCCCACCCTGCCATTTTAGAAACTGAATCAAGCAGTGATACAGCAGCAGACAAGGACTTGCTATGTACCTAAATTTATATGAATTGGCAAAAAATATGACGGCATTAATGGGTATTCTCCTTTTCTTTGTACTATTGATAGTTGGCTGAAATGAACGCTTTTCAAAGGTCCATTCATGCTCAGGAGCCAGTATAGACATGGATGTGTGCTGACAGTTTTTTTTAAAAGAAATTTTCAAAATTTACATAAAAAACAAAGCTTGAACAGAAAGGCAATGTATCGCCAGAAGTAGATTGCCAGGCCTTTTCTTCCGAGGCCAATGCAGGGTAAAATTGCCCAAGGTCACAAGACGTGCCAGTGGGAATCAAACCCTTGATCTTCTGGGTACCAGGCAGTTGCTCTAACTAGGCTACTCAGATGCACAATGCTAGATTGCACATTAGGAGTACCCATTCAGGAAAAAGGATGTGGGTGTAATCTTAGACAATACATTGAAATCTTCTGTTCAGTGAATGGTGACAGTGGCCAAAAAAGCAAGCAGACTGTTAGGAATCATTAGGAAAGGAATAGAGAATAGAACAGGGCTATAGCCTCAGCCCTGGAGAATAATGGTTCCTTAGGTAAAATATGTTGTAGTGCATCAGCCCAATAGCTAAGCATGTTCTTCCAGGGTGAGAACATAATAGTGCTGTCAGGGCTACCATTATTCTCCAGGCCTGAGGAAACTATGAATGGGAATGATAAGGAATGGGTCTAGCAGTGCTGGTATTCCCACTTCTTGACCTTGTGATCCAATAAAATTATTTTTGATTAGCTCACATTTTTTTGTGTGCATTGTTAAAGAGGACCAGGAGAAAGCATAATTACTCACCTGTAACAAGTGTTCTCCGGGGACAGCAGGAATCATTCTTCACATATGGGTGAAGTCGACACCGACAGAGCCCTCATGGAAGCATCTCCCCAGCTTTCAAAGAAAACCTTTGGGAGATGCCACCATGCATGTGTGGTCTCCTTCCCGCCCAAGGGTGCCATCTTGCTCAGTCAAATGACATAGCTAAAGATTAAATAAAGAATGGTAAAGGAGCCAACTCCAAGGGGAGGAGGGAGGGTTGTGAGGACTGATTCCTGCTATCTCCGGAGAACACCTGTTACAGGTGAGTAACTTCTCTTTCTCCGGGAACAAGCAGGAAGTCAGTTCTCACATATGGGACTCCCCAGCTACAGGCCACTGGGAGTCCCTTAGCAAAAATTGAGCCCCCTCAAGGGGAGCCACAAACAGCAGCAATTCAGTCTGGTGTACAGACTACAGTAGGACACCTGTGTCTGATGAAACCAGCACTGAACACAGCCTGAACACAGGAGGGTAGGAGTTGCCTAGACCCCAAAAAGATTACGGAGTACAGCCTGGCCGAAGGCACTATCCCATTGGTATTCCCTTTCCAGGTCGTAATGGGCTGCGAAGGTATGGACTGAAGACCAGGTGGCGGCCCAGCAGATGTCCGCCATCGGGACAGAGCACAGATTTGCCACCGAAGCTGCCATGGCCCGGACACGGTGTGCTTTGACGTGACCGTCCAGCAGGAGCCTCACCTGTTCAAAGGTGAGGGCAATGCAGTCCGCCACTCACGTGGACAGCATACGCTTAGCCACCGCTTCCCCAGCCTGCTGGTGTCGTAGGATATGAAGAACTGGGAGGCTTTGCTGTGGCCCTGAGTGTGTTGGATATAAAAGGACAAGGCCCTCTTACAGTCCAAGGTGTGGAGGACCGTCTCCACCCGACTGGCATGAGGACTCGGAAAAAAGATAGGGAGATTGAGATGGAGATTGAGATGGAACAAGGATACTACCTTCGGAAGAAATTTGGGGTGCGTGCGGAGCACCACCCTGTTCTTATAGAACATGGTATAGGGCGCTTCAGCCACAAAAGCTTGGCGCTCACTAACCCTTCAAGCAGAAGTGAGCGCAACCAGGAAAACCACCTTCCATGAAAGGTAGTGAAGGTGGCAAGTAGCCAGGGACTTGAATGGTGGACAGGTGAGCTGCCCCAACACCACATTGAGGTCCCATTCTGTCGCTGGAGGGCAAACCGGGGGCTTAGATAAGAGCAGGCCCTGTAGGAAGCGTCCCACCAGAGGTTGGGCCAAAAGGGGCTTACCATCTACTGGGTGGTGGTGAGCCGCCAGGGCATTGAGGTGCACTCTAATAGAATTAGACCTGAGTCTGGAGTGAGAAAAGTGGAGAAGGTACTGCAACATCATAGCCACCAGGCAGGAGAAAGGGTCAGTCCTTCGCTCAGCACACCAAGCTGAGAACCTATGCCATTTTAAGGTGTATGCCCTCCTCGTAGAGGCCTTACGGGAGGCCAGCAGAATATTCTCCACTTCAGTGGGAAGGTGGAAATGGGCCAGGGCTACCCTCTCAGCAGCCAAGCTGTGAGCAAAAGAGACCCCAGGTTGGGGTGTAAGAGAGAGCCCCCCTCCTGAGATAGAAGCCCTGGGGCGGTCCCAAAGGGGATGGGGGCTTCCACTGCCAACTGCAGAAGCAGCGGGAACCACGGCTGCCTGGGCCATTGGGGGAGCTATCAAGATGAGCGAGGCCCTGTCTTGGCAATCAGCAGCGGAGAGAAGGCGTACATGAGGCCCCCCCGACTATGGGACTAGAAATGCATCTGCTAACACCCTGGACGGGTGAGCCTGCCAAGAGCAAAAGCAGGACAACTGGAAAGTGTCTGGGCTGGCGAACAGGTCCATCATGGGTTCCTCCCAGAGTCGGAAAAGCCAGCTGGCTACATTGGGGTCCAGCTGCCACTTGTGTGGTCGGAGAACCCTGCTTATCCTGTCGGCCAGTAGGTTGTCCTGTCCTGGCAGGTACACCGCTTTGAAGAAGATACCCTTCTGGGCTGCGTTAGAGCAGAGGGCCAACGCCTCCTGACAGAGGGCACGGGACCCCGTGCCCCCTTGCTTGTTCACATAGAACATGGCCACCTGGCTGTCCGTCTGGACCAGGACCAGCTGTTGTTGGAGGCGATGACTGAAGACCCTCTGGGTGAGGTGAATGGCTCAAAGCTCCAGGAGATTGATTTGCTGGGTGCTCTCGTCCGGTGACCAGCTGCCCTGGGTGCAGAGCCACTCGCAATGGGCTCCCCAGCCGAGTAGGGAGGCATCCGTGGTGAGGGCCATCGAATGTTCGGGGCCTTGGAAAGGCATGCCCGTTTCTAGGTGCTGAGACGGTTGCCACCAGACAAGGGAGTCTGCCAACTGGCAGGTCACCTGAACTCTGTCCCTGAAGCGGCCTGTGGCCTGGGACCACTGGTCCCAGAGACACCACTGTGCCGTTCTCATATGGAAATGGGCATCTGGAGTGACGTGGACCGTGGAGGCCATGTACCCGAGGAGGCGCAGAAGATGGCGGGCAGACACCGAGGGAAGGTGTTGTGTGTCCCGGGCCAGAGATCTGAGGCGATCTGCCCGGTCCATGGGCAAGAAAGCCTTTGACTGGCAGGTGTCCAGTTTCGCTCTGATGAATTCCAGGCACTGTGTCAGAAGAAAATGGGGCTTGGGGTAGTTTATGATGAAGCCCAAGTGCTGTAGAACCTGGATGGTGTGTGCGGTGGCCTGTTGCACCTCAGAGGCCGTGTCCCCTTTCAAGAGCCAGTCGTCAAGGTAGGGAAACACGAAGACCCCCTGAAACCTGAAAAAGGCAGCCATGACTGCCAGGCATTTCATGAACACCTTTGGGGCAGAGGCGAGACCGAATGGGAGCACTCCGTACTGAAAGTGCCTGCCCCCTACTACGTACTGCAGGTACTGCCTGTGGGGTGGGTGGATTAGTATGTGAGTATAAGCATCCTTGGGGTCTAAGGAGCATAGCCAGTCTCCCTGCTTGGAGGTAGGTCAGCAATGTTCCAAGGGAGAGCATCTTGAACTTCTCCCGCACCAGGAATTTGTTGAGGTTGCGCAGGTCGAGGATGGGCCTTAGACCTTCTGTCCTCTTTGGGATGAGGAAGTATATGGAGTAGAACCCCTTGCCCTTGAGGTGGTTTGGGCACCGGTTCCACCGCATTGTCCTCGAGAAGACCTGCCAGTTTCTTCAGAAGAAGGTCCCGGTGGAGGGGAGTCCTGGGGGGCTCTCCCGGAAAATAAGGAGGAGGCATCTGAGTCAAGCAGAGGAGGTAACCCTGCCTGACCACCCTCAGTGCCCAGGCATCGGTAGTGATGTTTACCCACCTCGGGGCATAGAGGGTCAGTCATCCCCCCTGTGGGCTGCTGACCTCCTTGGGTTAGAGAGGCTATGCTGGAGTAGTCAAAAACTCCCCCCTGGATGGGCTGGAGCCGGTGCTTCGGAGCCTTCTGCTTCCGAGCACCATGCCCTTGTCCCTTTGTCTGCTGCCCTTGTTGGGGAGCTGGGGAGGCCTGAAAATTGAGTAAAATGGATTTTTACCTGAGCTCTTCCGTCGGGGAGGGGCAGCAGTCTTCTTAGAGAGCCTGGTCCTCGTCATGAACTTGGTCTCCTGCTCAGCGGCCTTGTCGGTCATCGGCTTGCCAAAGAGGTATTCTCCCTGGCAGGGGACATCGACTAACTTGTCTTGGACCCATTGCTCGAGGTCGGACGACTGGAGCCAAGCTTGGCAGCGTGAACCGATGCCTGCTGTGGATACCCGGGCTGCTGACTCGAACCCGTCATAGGCCGCTCGAGACATAAACTTGGAGCATTCATGGACGGCATTGGACAGGCTCCTGAAGCACTGCAAGGGTTCCTAGGAGAGACCAGCTGAGAAACCGGCGAGTTCCTTCGCCAGATCCCTCAGGTACATGCCCATGTACAGCTGGTAGGCCTGGACACGGCAAATGAGCATTGAGTCCTGATAGCACTTCATGCTGAGGGCATCAAAGGTGCGGGCCTCCCTCCTGGGGGGCACCGAGGAGTGCTTCTTCTTGATTTTCAGCCGACGCATGACCGACTCCACCACCATGGAGTTGTGCAACAGTTGCGACTTCTGGAAGCCAGGACTCCAGCAGACTCGATACATCGAGTCGAGCCACTTGCTCACCACCGGCACTGATGCCGGCATCTCCCACATGCGGAACATGAGCCGTTCCAGGATGGGAGGAATGGGCACCGTGAGTGATTCCTGAGGGGGAGCCTTGTACTGGAGGATCTCGAGCTCATCAGCTCGAGGGTCCTCCTCCGACTCGGTCGGGAATGACAGGGCCTTAGACATGTCTTTGACAAAGTCTTAGAATCCCATATCCTCCTTCTCCGAGGTTCTGAGACTGGGGAATCTGAAGGGACATCGCGGTGTCGACGGGTATCCGGGGACTCGTCATGCTCCGTCTCCCACTTGGAGTAGTCCGAGGAAGACTCGAGGTTGGACTGCTCTGCGTGCCTAGAGGGGCCAGATGCCACACGGTCTGCCCCCGGGGGGGACATCGGGGATGACCGTGGCCCCATTGAGCGGGACACCGAGCATGACCTCGGCTGAAGATCGACTCAAGACCGCAGGACCTTGAGGATTGGCTCGGCCTCCGGGGTCAACTTTGATATCGAACGCCTAGTGGTTGGGGTGGAGGAACCAGACATGCCAGACAATAGCGCCTGCTGCTGGTCCAAGAAGACAGACAAACTGCGTTCCAAGGCCGCCATTCTGGACGCCAGGCCAGAAGACTCTGCAGCCTTCGGTGCGGGCACCGAGGAACTCGGGCCCGACGCCGGCTCCCCTGAAGGGATAGCCTCCGAGGAACGAGGCCAGTCTGCCCTCGGATCCTTCCAAGGGATCTTCGCCGGGTGCTCCTTCACCGATGCCTTGGGCAGGTGCCTGGGACTACGGGACCAGGCCCGAGAGGAATCCTGTTTGTCGGAGCCATCCAAGGACGCCGCCTTCAAGTATTTCTTCTTCCTCCTGTGTTCCCTCAAGGGGGACCCCCTCTCTGAGGACCCATGACGGTGTTCGGGTTTGGACAACTCCTCCCGAGATGTCGGCGCCTCAGACGAGGCCCTGGCCTTCGAAGGCAATCGGGGAAAAACTTATCGTGCTGCTGCTGGCGGCTCTTCAGGGCTTTGCTAGACATCAGTTTGCATAAGCGGCAGGCTGCCAGGTCATGGTCCGACCCAAGGCAACAGAGACAGAAGTTGTGTCGGTTAAGGACATTAGCTTAGAACACCAATCATACTACTTGGAACCACTGGTAGCCATAGGGGAAAAAAGAACCCCTGCAAGGTCAAAGATCCTCTGAGCTGCCAGCAGGGGAAAAAAGGCGTGAAGGTGCCCAAAAGGAACAAAAACACAAAAATGAACCAAACTCAACGCCAAGGCACCAAGGAGGCGGGAAGAGTACTGGTGCGATATCGGAAATGAGTTAAAAACTCGAAAAGAAAAATATCAACTTTTTCGGGGGGAAAGATGGATGACATCTAAAGGGCTACGCGGAAAAATGGAGACGGAGCAAGATGACGCCCTCGAGCGGGAAGGGGACCACGCATGCGTGGTTCCATCTCCCAATGTCTTTCTTGGAAAACAAGGGAGATGCTGCCATGAAGGCTCTATTGGTGCCGACGTCACCCATATGTGAGGACTGATGTCCTGCTTGTTCCTGGAGAGCAACACTGCTTATCCCTAGGGATAAATAACATGGAACTGGCTACTTTTGGGATCTGCCAGGTACTTGGGACCTGGATTGGACACAGTTGGAAACAGGACACCAGGTTTTATGGACCTTTGGCCTGATCCTATGGCAGTTCTTATGTTCTCCTCCTTAAAGGGATAAGCACCTGGTTTACCTTAAGAGAAGTAGAGTTGGGGGAAAATGGAGCAGAAGTAAAGAGCTTTAAGCCCTAGGCCCCGAGGGTGGAGGAAAGGCTCCAAGAATATGCTAAGAGCCTGTAAGTGTAAAGGACTTTGTTGGAATCTTATTGAGCCTGCAAGGTAAACAAGATGCTTTTTCCTTGTACATGAATGTTTCCTTTTTGTAGTCCCTCCCCCCTCCTTTTACCACAAACAGCTTACCATCAAACTCACTTGCAACAGCACCAATGATGTTTAAATGTAATCAGAAGGCCCAAGTGGTCAGAGTCTGGAGATTTCTTTAGGTGGAAACTGACAGATTTCACTAACCTTGTCTTACTCTCCCTTTACTATGAGGCAAGTAGAGAACAAGAGGAAAATAAACTGAAGTGGATATGCCACTATCAAGGTGATGTTACAGGTATTAATTGTAGCTATGTAGTGGTTTGTAATAATGGACTACATACAGTAGATTTATTTTATTTATTTTATTATTTATTTATTAGAGTCTCTTTTATACCGTGCTATTCAGCATCAGTGCGGTTTACAATGAACAATAAAATACACATTTCCGATGGTACTTTGTGTTTACAGTTGAACAGGTAATGCAACTTGGATAACAGGGTAACTATTTACAATTTAAGACATAATTGGGAACTCTTTTGACTTCAGTCAAGGGGGTTCTGAGAGGCTTGTGAGGATGGTGCAGCATCAGAAATGGGATTTTTAGGGCAATTTATTAAATACTACAATAGTGTAACCATCCAAAATATTCTTCTTAACCCACAGTAACCTTTTCCTCACATCAACATAACAACTTAGGTAAGTATATTCAGTCACATCACATAACAGGCAAGTCAAGTTATTCTTTAGATCTGCTGGTGAAACGTTTACACAGAAATTTCCAGGTCAATTTCTACTAAGGAATTCTTATTTTTCTTTTCAAAACCTTCAAACTTTTCTCCCTTTAACAGGTATGTTTCCCTTTTTGGAATTCCTAATATTCCTGGTGGTTTTCTTTCCCAGTTTGTGTTTTATTTGAGCTCAAATATATTTTTGCTGTTTGTTTCTGTGTAGGGTGCACCAGTACTTCTTCCAGTTCTCTTCATTGCAAAGGGGCTCAGGACTCCGGATCCTTCTGCTACTGGATTGAATATCTTCCCAGGTTCCTCAGCTGTCCTCTTTTGCGCTGGATTCTACTCCCTAACTTTAACAAATCAACAAGGGAAAACCCTGTCTATCCTATAAGTTGGGACAAAATGTCTCTAAGAAAGAATATATTTTTTTTCAGCAACTATAACGCTTTCCCTATTTAATTAAATAAAAGGATACACCCTGTCTATCTTTGTTTCTTTGTATACATCCACTCCACACTCTGGACTGCAACCCAACCATACCCACAGGCAGCAATCTCCCAAACACACTTCCCTTAACTGAGCCAGCTAGGGACTGCGTTATTCTTTCAATCCAGGAATGAGACTGAGACTATCTCAACCACCTCACAGTTCTCCCAAAACCCCTAAGACAGAAACAAAAAGAGTTCATGATTATGTTATAAATTGTAAATAGTTACCCCTGTTATCCAAGTTGTTTATGCCTGTTCAACTGTAAACACAAAGTACCATCGGAAATGTGTAAATTCTTTGTTTCACTGTAAACCGCGCTGATGCTGAATAGTGCGGTATAGAAGAGACTATAAATACATAAGAACATAAGATATGCCATACTGGGTCAGACCAAGGTCCATCAAGCCCAGCATTCTGTTTCCAACAGTGGCCAATCTAGGTCATACGTACCTAGCAGTTTCCCCAAGGGACACAGGTTCCACAATGCTTGTACTGGTTCAAGCATTGATATCCTGGGTCCCTTCTTAATAATGGTTTATGGACCTTTCCTCCAGGAACTTGTCCAAACCTTTTTTAAACCCAGCTACACTAACAGCCTTTACTACATCCTCCGGTAACAAATTCCAGAGTTTGATTACACGTTGAGTGAAAAAAATATTTCTTTTTATTAGTCTTAAATAGTTTACCCTGTAGCTTCATTGCATGTCCCCTAGTCTTTCCATATTCTGATAAGGTAAACAATCGATCTACGTTTACCCGTTCCACTCCGTTCATTAATTTATAGACTTCTATCATATCTCCCCTCAGCCGTCTCTTCTCCAGGCTAAAAAGCCCCAACCTTTTTAGCCTTTCTTCATAGGAGTAGCCTTCCATCCCCTTTACCATTTTGGTGGCTCTTCTCTGAACCTTTTCTAAAATCGCTATATCCTTTTTAAGATACGGCGACCAGAATTGCACACAATATTCAAGGTGCGGTCTCACCATGGAACGATATAGAGGCATTATAATATCTTTTGTTTTATTTTCCATTCCTTTCCTTATCATACCTAGCATTCTATTTGCTCTCTTGGCCGCCGCTGCACACTGGGCCGAGGGTTTTAACAAGGTATCCACAATGACGCCTAAATCTTTTTCCTGGGTGGTGGTTCCTAATGTGGAACCTTGCATCGTGTAACCATAGTTTGGGTTGTTCTTCCCTAGGTGCATAACCTTGCACTTCTCCACATTAAATTTCATCTGCCACTTTGATGCCCAGTCTTCCAATTTATCAAGATCCTCTTGCAATTTTCCACAATCCTCCTGGGTTTTAACAATTTTAAATAGTTTTGTGTCATCTGCAAATTTGATAACCTCACTGGTTATTTCACTTTCCAGGTCATTTATGAATATGTCAAAAAGCAGCGGACCCAGCACAGATCCCTGGGGTACACCACTATTCACCTTTCTCCATTGGGAAAATTGGCCATTTAGCCCTACCCTCTGCTTTCTATCTTTTAACCAGTTCCTGATCCACAGTAGTACACTGCCTCCTATCCTATGACTCTTTAGTTTTGCCAAAAGTCTCTCATGAGGGACTTTGTCAAAGGCTTTCTGAAAGTCCAGATACACAATATCAACCGACTCACCTTTGTCCACCTGTTTATTCACTCCTTCAAAAAAACATAACAGATTAGTAAGACAAGATCTTCCTTGTCTAAAGCCATGTTGGCTGTCTCCCATTAGGTCCTGACTATCTACATGCTGAGTAATTTTATTCTTTATGATGGTTTCTACCATTTTTCCCGGTACTGATGTCAGGCTCACCGGTCTGTAGTTTCCCGGATCACCCCTCGAACCCTTTTTAAAAATTGGTGTTACATTGGCGATCCTCCAATCCTCAGGTATTAGAGATGATTTTAATGATAGTTCACAGATTACTGATAAAATTAAGGGTCAGTTTCAATTAACTAAGCACAGAGCCCAGCAGAATATTTAAGTTCTGTGTTCTGCTACAGCTTCGCACAAACAGATCAGTCACAGCTTAGGTTTGAATCTCCCCTTCTTTACTCAGGGTGATTGTCAGTCACTTCAGCCAGAAATCCTCCATTTTTGGAAGTTCAGAGATTTTTCTCTAATCGAAGAGAATAGTTCCTGTACAACCAATCCTCTCTTCCACAGTTCCAGCTCTGAGTATAAATGGCTTATCCAGACCTTAGGATTCTAAGGAGAATTTAATTTCCTTTAAGAAATATCCTTATTAAGATTCTCAACCTGTCAGTCAGTATTTCTTTCAGAGTCACTCACCCAACGTTCCAAATGGTCAGTTTCCAGAGAATTAAACCACACTTCTACAGTCACCAATCACAAGTTCAACCCTTTTCTTTACTCCGCACCTTTCAAAAACACTATTTTCAGCCCTCTTTTCACTCAGTAATCTCTCAGGCATCTTACCCCAACTGCTGCTTTCAATTTCAGTTCCCTGTCTTAGCCTCTGCAGTTTCCCTTCAGAAAGGCTGTTCACTCAAGAGATTCCTGCAGAGATCCCCGAACCCTACCACATAAACACATAGCTCTGGAGGAGACAAAGAACTTCCCTGGAGGGAAAAGAAATATTTCTAGCTGCCACAGATAGCCCTGGATAGCATTTCCCCAACCTAGCCAGGCAAAATGCATTTTATTTTAACCCTGAGGTTACATTTTCATTCTACATTTGGGCTAAGCTGCCTTAATTTCACTCCATGGCTCTCATCACAGGCCCAGAACCTTCTACCATGAACACAAATGCTACTACAAACTTCCTCTTCTGGATCACAAGCACATGTAGTCATGGTTTGACTGTATCTAATATAATAGGCATGTCTGAAAGCAGGAAATTTGGACACCCCCTCTGTCACCACTAAGTGTTGGTCACAGAAGACCAGAAAGATCAAACTTTGTGCTATTGCTGGTTCTGGAGATGGTATTCTCCAGGACCAAGCAGGAAGTCAGTCCTCACATATGGGTGTCATCGGCGCCGATGAAGCCCCAGCGGAGCATTTCCCCAGCTTTCTATGAAAGCCTTTGGGAATGCAGGCATGCATGCGCGGTTCCCTTCCCACCTAAAGGTGCCATCTTACCTCAGTCTCTTTTTTTCCGAGAAGCCCATTGGACGTGAGTCCTGTCCTCCCGGTTAAAAGTAGATTTTTTTTGGTGATTATCGCTATTTTTTCTCCCGGTTCGATGCCGGTTCCCCTCCCGCCGGGTTCAGTACACCGGTATCGAGCCCGATTCTTCTTTTTCGGTTTTTGCCCTTCATGGCTGGCGTTCGCGCCCTTTTTTCCATTTTCCCTGGAAGGCCGGTCCTTTGACCTCGCGGGGACTCTTTTTTTCCCCGATGGCTTCCAGTGGTTTTAAAAAGTGTGATCGGTGTAAGAAATTAATGTCTCTCACCAACACACACGACTGCTGCCTTCGGTGCCTCGGTCCTGATCACGACCCTAAGTCGTGCGGACCATGTGGGAAAATGTCTTCCAAGGCACTCCGAAGTCGCCAGCAGCAGAAAGTAAGGCTTTTCTCGGAATCAGCCTCCGGCCGGGCCCGGACCTCGTCTGAGGCCTCGACATCTCGGGATTCCGATCCCGAGCGCCGTCGAAGCTCCTCGGACAGGGGGTCCCCCGACCGGGAACGGAAGAGGAAGAAGAGGCTCGCGAGGGCGTCGTCAGAGGAGGTCCCTGGCTCCTCGAGGGCCAGGTCTAAGACCCCCGACCGTCGCCCCGGGCCCGTGGAACAAGAGAAGCCTGCCAAAGTTCCTCGCGTGGAGCCGGAGTTTGCTGGACACGTAAGCCCCGTAGTCTTCGAGGACTCTCCTCCCAGAGAGCCGACGTCGGGCCCGGCACCGCCGGAGCCCGAGTCGGTGGCTTCTGCGTCTCCTGAGCTGAGTCTCAGGATGACAGCCTTGGAGAGCAGACTGCCTTCATGGAGCAGCAGCGGGCACTGATAGCCAGCCTGTCTGGCGCATCTGCCCCGACCACCGGGACATCGACTTCGAAGTCGACCCCGGAGACCGAGCCGATACTCGAGTCCATCATGGCTCAAAGTCGACCTTGGTCGCAGTCTCCCTCGACCTCCTGTTCGGGACCGAGGGCGTCGACGCCAGTGCCATCAGCATCGGGGTGGGTGCTCCAGGGCCCCGTGGGGTCCGACCCTGACTCCTCCTTGGACGAGTCTGCCTGGGAGACGGAGGACGAGGAGTCTCCCGATACGTTGAAGACTCGGTGCGTCCCGTCGGACTCACCGCAGTCTGAGCCCCAGAGTAGATCCCCTCTGGAGGATACTCGGTTCTCGGAGTTCGTCCGGGATATGGCCACTGCCTTGGCTATTCCGGCGGACCCCGAGGAAGAGCCTTGAGCTGAAGAGCTCGAAGCGCTGCAGTATGACTTTCCTCCGAAGGAGGCCTTTACTGTCCCAGTTCCTCCGATGCTGGAACGGCTCCTCTTCCGTATGTGGGAGGCACCGGCCTCGGCGCCGGTTCTGAGCAAGTGAGTCGACTCGATCTATTGACTCAGGAAGAGCCCTGGTTTTCAGAAGGCACAGCTACCACACCATTCTATGGTTGTGGAATTGGCCATGCATCGTCTGAAGAGCCAGAAGATGCACTCCGCGGTGCCCCCTGGCAGGGAGGCCCGAAACCTTGATGGCGTCGGTAGAAAGTGCTTCCAGGGCTCGATGCTTGCTTGCCGTGTCCAGTCGTACCAGCTGTACATGGGCATGTACTTGCGGGACCTGGCCAAGTGGTTGGCTGGGTTCTCTGCTGGTCTCTCCGGGGAACCCTTGCAGAAATTTAAGTCCTTGTCCTTGGGGATTCCGGGACTGCTCGAGGTTCATGTCCCGCGCCACCTACGATGGCTTCGAGGCTTCGGCCCGGGATGTGGCAGCCGGCATCGGGGCTCGACGCCAGGCATGGCTGCAGTCATCGGACCTCGAGCCATGGGTTTCAGGACAAGTTGGTCGATGTCCCTTGCCGAGGGGAAAACCTTTTTGGCAAGTCCTTGACCGAGAAGGCCGCTCAGCTCGAAACAGAGCACCTTACACGGACAAGGCTCTCTAGGAAGACCTCTGCCCCTTCTCATAAAAAGAAGGGCTCGGGTAAAAAGCCCTTTTACCAGAGGAAGGGCACTGCCTACAAACAGTACCCTCAATATCAGGCTGCCCAAGATGCCCCTCAGGGTCAGCAAGCCAAGGGGCAGGGTAATGGGCCCCGTAGGCAGAGGATCCCCAAGCCTCCGGCCCCTGCTCCCACTCAACAGGGTGGGGGATTTTGACTCCTTGAGCGTAGCCTCTTCATCCCTGCCTTCCCAACCCTGCACAGGAGGTCGCCTAGCCCTCTTTGCCCACCAGTGGCCCCTTATCACCGGGGACAGTTGGGTGTTGGACATAGTCCGCAGGGGCTATGCACTGCATTTTCACCAACTGCCGCCTCCTTACTTTCCAGGGGAGCCTCCCCTGCACACAGACCTTCTCCTTCAAGAGCTTCAAGGTCTGTTGGTGGACAGGGCAGTGGAGCCTGTGCCTCCCCACTTGAAAGGTCACGGATTCTACTCCAGGTATTTCCTGGTACCCAAAAGAACTGGTGGCCTTCGACCCATTCTGGACCTCAGGAACCTCAACAAGTTCCTAGAGAAAGAAAAGTTCAAGATGCTTACTCTTGGAACACTTCTGCTGTGTGGCCCTGTTACTCACAAAAGACCGATTACTAATTATCACTAATTTCCTGTATAGTCCAGATCCAAAAGTCAGTACAGGTGCAATCAGAATCTCTGTTTATTAGATAACTGATGGACAATACAGGCAGCGGAGAGGAGAGCTTCTGTCAGTCATCAGACACCAGACACCTCCAGAATTCCTCCTTGCCCGAGTACAATAATCATGTTACATATATACATTTTTGCTTCCGTGTATGCATACAGTTTCCAAATCCATTCCTCTTTTGGTCCTCTCCCCTCCTCTCTCCTGTTTCCTGTCATTGACCTTTCTGTCCCCTCTATGTTCCTGTTTCAACATTCCCCCAGGCCTCTCTGTCTTGCTTATACTCACCAACTGTCAAAGCCATCTACTGTCTTCAGGACTAACGGCTCAGCTTATACTTTTTTGCATGGTTTCCTGTGTACGTGCCTTCTGTACAAAGTCTCTGCATGGACTCTTTAGTCCAGGCATACACTCTGCTAAGGCTTATGATATCCTTATGCTGGCCTGGGTTTTTTTTCTTTGTCCACAATATAATAGTTTGGTTGACATATTTTTATTAGAACAGAATAAAGGCCATTGAGTGATTATGAACCAGGAACATATCCCTAAACCTTATAATCCCTACAATTCTCCCTTTTTTTTTTTTTTTTTTTTTATTGTGGAGGAGATAAGACCAAGTCAGAGAATTCAGAAGTGGGGACCGCAGCATAGGAAACATTCACATGTGTATGGCATGTTTGAACAGGCATAAGGGAGGTGGACACTTTGGTACACTGTTTCTTACAACAGGAGATGACAAGGGAAACAATACATCAAAAGGACAAGGCAAAAATGAAAAAGATGCCAGCAGAAATTAAAAGGCCTTTTAGGCCAGCACCTAGCGAGTGAAACCAGGAGGTAAGGGATGAGAACCAATTACCTACATTCAGTCCTCCCTTAAAGTCATCAATATGTAAATCTGACAGGTGGCGTATTTTATCCATAGCATTAAGCACAAACACTGAATGATTCGCTATGACCATACAACAATTAGTGGCATTAATAAAAGAGCAAAAGGCCTCCTTCAGATGCAAGGAGCAAATCTAGCGCTTGTCTATTTTGTAGGGTCATTTGGGTATTCTGCTCTAGAGACTCTGATAGCTTAGTTATAGAATCAGTAACAGCTTTCATTTGTACATGAAGCAAACATTGTAACCGGCGTATAGCCATTCCTAATTCAGCAGTTATGGCAGGGGTCTGGAAAGGTACCAAGGAAGTCCAGCATCTAACCTACGTTTAATAGCAATGGAGAACACAACGATATCAAAAGGTTCAGCAGAATGTCCCGATAAGAGTTCAGTTCAAGGCAGGGTTGAAGTGAGAACTTCTTTGGAGATGTGGGTTGTATTGTGAACACGCAGAAGTAAAACTAATTGTCCATCAGGATGAAGGAAACAGATGGTGTCCCAAGGAGCAGGTTTGGCAGCAATCATCTTGGTCAACAACAGTTCATACAGGAAGGAAGTAGATCAAACAGAGGTGACAGTTGGAGAAACCTTCAACTGACTGACATGAGTCCAAGTGTCAGTATCATTCAAGGGGGAAGCAACAGTGACAATGGTGAGCTGGATACAGACTGTGTAGTAGCCACCCGATCAGCAATTTCTTGGAACGCGATCCGAAGCCCTGCAAGGGAAATCACGGAGGCTCTGGTTGAACCTCTCTAATGTAATTAGCCAAATCAAATAGACAATGTGGGAATCACTTATTCAAAAGTAGCCTTAAAGAGGTAAGCCTAAAACATGGCTTAGAAAAAGAGCAGAAATACAGCCTGATACACTAGCTTCCAGGCATAAAAAGGATTAAGTACAACAGCAGTGAAACCCTGATATTCCTGGATACATGATAGCATTTAAAACATAATGCAGCAGACACTTGCCACTCTCCAGAGAGAGAGCAGAAGGAGAGAACACACAATACTGTTTATACCATTATACCATTCTACATAAATTGCAAACAAGCTTGAACCAGTTCAAAAGGTCACACAAAAGTCAGCATTATGTAGTTGCAGTAGGGGTCGCTGTTGTCCACAGGTGTGCTGCATCAGATCTGAAATAACTTCTTATCAGTATGTCCTTCATTCGCTCCACCAATTCAGTTGCCTGAAATTCTACAAGTACAAACAAAAGAATGCTATTTCCCTTCCCCCCTTCTTCTTCTTGGATTGCTTTCTGGGATTGCTGCTCACACGCAACAGCTAATCCTGCTTCTAAAACAATTGTTAAAAGTCAGTATTATGGCAAACAAATGGGAGGCAGAAAATATAAATTTAGATTCTTAAACAGTGTCCCAGTCCCACTAACTTAATTGGTGTAGTTTTGAATGGATATATGTGCTCATTCTAAACAGCAACTAAAGACTGAACTCCTGGAACTGAACATAAGATATGCCATACTGGGTCAGACCAAGGTCCATCAAGCCCAGTATTCTGTTTCCAACAGTGGCCAATCTAGGTCATATGTACCTAGCAGTTTCCCCAAGAGACAAGTTCCACAATGCTTGTACTGGGTCAAGCATTGATATCTTCGGTCACTTCTTAATAATGGTTTATGGACCTTTCCTCCAGGAACTTGTCCAAACCTTTTTTAAACCCAGCTACACTAACAGCCTTTACTACATCCTCCGGTAACAAATTCCAGAGTTTGATTACACGTTGAGTGAAAAAATATTTTCTTTTATTAGTCTTAAATAGTTTACTCTGTAGCTTCACTGCATGTCCCCTAGTTCTATATTATGATAAGGTAAACAATCGATCTACGTTTACCCGTTCCACTCCGTTCATTAATTTATAGACTTCTATCATATCTCCCCTCAGCCGTCTCTTTTCCAGGTTAAAGAGCCCTAACCTTTTTAGCCTTTCTTCATAGGAGTATCCTTCCATCCCCTTTACCATTTTGGTGGCTCTTCTCTGTACCTTTTCTAAAATCGCTATATCCTTTTTAAGATACGGCGACCAGAATTGCACACAATATTCAAGGTGCGGTCTCACCATGGAACGATATAGAGGCATTATAATATCCTTTGTTTTATTTTCCTTTCCTTTCCTTATCATACCTAGCATTCTATTTGCTCTCTTGGCCGCCGCTGCACACTGGGCCGAGGGTTTTAACATGCTATCCACAATGACGCCTAAATCTTTTTCCTGGGTGGTGGTTCCTAATGTGGAACCTTGCATCGTGTAACCATAGTTTGGGTTGTTCTTCCCTAGGTGCATAACTTTGCACTTGTCCACATTAAATTTCATCTGCCATTTTGATGCCCAGTCTTCCAATTTATCAAGATCCTCTTGCAGTTTTTCACAATCCTCTTGGGTTTTAACAACTTTAAATAGTTTTGTGTCATCTGCAAATTTGATAACCTCACTCGTTATCCCACTTTCCAGGTCATTTATGAATATGTCAAAAAGCAGCGGGCCCAGCACAGATCCCTGGGGTACACCACTATTCACCTTTCTCCATTGGGAAAATTGGCCATTTAGCCCTATCCTCTGCTTTCTATCTTTTAACCAGTTCCTGATCCACAATAGTACACTGCCTCCTATCCCATGACTCTTTAGTTTTGCCAAAAGTCTCTGATGAGGGACCTTATCAAAGGCTTTCTGAAAGTCCAGATACACAATATCAACCGACTCACCTTTGTCCACCTGTTTATTCACTCCTTCAAAAAAACATAACAGATTAGTAAGACAAGATCTTCCTTGTCTAAAGCCATGTTGGCTGTCTTCCAAAACAAAGTACACTTTTGCTCTGGACACTAACACATAACTTTAAAAACAGGTGAATGTATCCTAAAATCCAATATCGTAGCAAATAAAACTGGGAAGATGAGTGAACGCCCATGGTGTCACTGGCCTGTTCATCAGTCATCAGTGCAGAGCTTAACAACACACAGTAATTTACCTTGAATCTTACAGTTCGGGGAAGCAGACATTTAAAACTGATACTTTTTCATGAAAAGACTGGTGGACATCTGGAATGCAAACACTTCCCTTTGAAGTTATTTCAAAGCAAATCACTGAGAGTTACAGCCAACCTCGACCTCCATGAGGTGCTTGCCATAATATATAAAATCCCTGTTTAACTTTTAATTTTGCTTAATAGCATAACAATCAGAACAAAATCCAAAGATGATTAACTTCTTATTCACTCAGGGTTTAAACCATTCCGAAGTTGCAATCTGGCAACCACTGGCCCAGAATACCACATTATCCTGCAGGGCTCTTAACCTCTACTTTGAAGGTCAAAGGAAAAATGGAAACAGTTTTCTTTTGTTGTATCAGTTTATACTCCCATTGTGGATCCCCCTCCCCTCCACGGATACATCTATGAGCTAGGTTTAAATCTGTAGTATTCAGTGACCCTTGTTCTGGCCAAATTCTCATTTGCGGGGCACAGGCTATAGTCCACCCATGTAAGTTTGAACTCCAATGATATACATAGAAACCTTCACCTCCTTCTTCATTAAAAACAAAATCTACAGGGGTTTTCTTAGGTTGAACTGGTTCTTTAGAACTCTGTATGGGCATTACGTGATATTCATGGGCTCTGGTCGTCCGGTTCCTAACATTCTGCCTACTTTCACATGGTTGTTTAGAAAAATGATCAAGATCCCATTGACCTTCTGGTAAATCAATACTACCAGGGAATTTGTCCGCTGACATCACAGGAAACTTATCGCAATTAATGGAGTCAAGGACAGAGGGAGTGGACTGTACTTGGGTTTGATCACCCCCTGTGGCTCCCAGCAACGACTGGTCACACACCGGGGGCTCAGGGATTGGATCAGAGGTCAAATGTAATTTACCTGCTACTTGGACCCATCCCGTATGCTGTTCCCAGCGGGGAGATGCAGACCGGGATCTTCTACATGGTTGGGAGTTATTATTTTGCATTATGTCTTCCAATTCCTGATGGAGATATATTGGATTACATGGGGGAGTCTCAATAAGAGATGGTGTTTTTATCTCATCCCAGTATCTAACTCTTTCCTTGTGTGTTTCTGCTGGTCTTTTATCTTTAATTTTATCTTTAGGTCTGTCCTCTAATTCTGTCTCCTTGGTGTCTAGATCTATGGAAGGGTCTGCATAACCTATCGCTGCCATTGTACGACTCTCTGTCGTCCAATAGGGGGGTGGATCATCACCACTGAGGGTGTTTGGATCTACCTGTTTCATCCACATGGAAATGTACCTTAAGTGTTTCAGCTGACTAGCCCCAGTCTTGTGGAATAGAACATAATCCCTAATTTTTACTAAACAACGACCATCAAAGGACCCCTCCGGTGGCCAGCCGAGAGGAGTTCCAGGAGCAGCGCTCCATTTTGCCCATTTAAGGCAAACTTTCAATATTTCCTTTCCTAATAAGGGATTATCTCTCATCATCCGTTCGACCGGAGTCACTGGGGAAACTTGATTTACCATTATGTCCTGATTGCCATCTTTCTTTCTCCTAAACAGAGACATGATTCCTACGTGCAACCTTTTATTTAAGGATCTCAATATCCAACCTCTTTATTTACAGAGGAAGGAAGTGCACAAAATGTCCAGGACACCTTTCAAACAAGAATTCGCTTTGTTCAAGCCCAGCCAATCTCCTCGCGGAGGTATGGAACCGTGAGCAAGAACACATACACGCTTCGTGTCAGACGACACGTACAGTCTCAAACACTTATCATTCAGTCCCAGTTTATAACAGCAAATTTTTCTTACACTTTATTCATATAACAAAACAAAACTTAAACAACACTTACCAAGCTTGGTTAAAAATACTTATACTCACGACACCGTCTTCACAGCCACCGTCATCCTAGGGAATCCGTCACTCACTTCTTCTCCTCCGGTCTCTACTACGCACCGGGAACGTACCTCCCTCTTCTTGCTTGAGGGGAATCCAAATCTTTAAATTTGTATCTTGGTCATAAAGACCCACCCATACCCCAATCCCGGGTGTTCGGCACCAATTGTGAGGCCCTGTTACTCACAAAAGACTGATTACTAATTATCACTAATTTCCTGTATAGTCCAGATCCAAAAGTCAGTACAGGTGCAATCAGAATCTCTGTTTATTAGATAACTGATGGACAATACAGGCAGCGGAGAGGAGAGCTTCTGTCAGTCATCAGACACAAGACACCTCCAGAATTCCTCCTCCCCCGAGTACAATAATCATGTTACATATATACATTTTTGCTTCCGTGTATGCATACAGTTTCCAAATCCATTCCTCTTTGGGTCCTCTCCCCTCCTCCCTCCTGTTTCCTGTCATTGACCTTTCTGTCCCCTCTATGTTCCTGTTTCAACATTCCCCCAGGCCTCTCTGTCTTGCTTATACTCACCAACTGTCAAAACCATCTACTGTCTTCAGGACTAACGGCTCAGCTTATACTTTTTTGCATGGTTTCCTGTGTATGTGCCTTCTGCACAAAGCCTCTGCATGGACTCTTTAGTCCAGGCATACACTCTGCTAAGGCTTATGATATCCTTATGCTGGCCTGGGGTTTTTTTCTTTGTCCACAATATAGTAGTTTGGTTGACATATTTTTATTAGAGCAGAATAAAGGCCATTGAGTGATTATGAACCAGGAACATATCCCTAAACCTTATAATCCCTACACTGCCCTACCTCCAGCAGGGAGATTAGCTATGCTCCTTAGATCTAAAGGATGCGTACACTCACATCCTCATTCATCCAGACCACAGAAAGTACCTCAGGTTCATTGTGGGAGGAAACCATTATCAGTACAGAGTGCTGCCTTTTGGCCTCACCTCCGCTCCCAGGGTCTTTACCAAATGCCTGGCAGTGGTGGCGGTCTACCTGAGAAGTCAAGGAATAGCCCTTACCTCGGCTAGGTGAGTGAGTGAGCTTCAGGCCCTGGTCTGTGATAGGCCTTACACCAGGATTTATAGGAACAGGGTAGTCCTCAGGACTCATCCAAAGTTCCTCCCAAAGGTTGTCTCCTCTTTCCATCTCAATCAGGAGGTGGTTCTTCCAACATTCTTCCCTAGGCCTCATGCAAGCCAGGCTGAAGCAGTTCTGAATACCCTGGACTGTAGGAGGGCCTTATCCTTCTACCTGGACCGTACGCAGGGGCATAGAAGGGCTACTCAGCTCTTCGTATCCTTTGACCCCAATAAGTTGGGGTTGGCTGTGTCCAAGCGTACCTTGTCCATCTGGGTGGCTGACTGTATCACCTGGGCTTACAAGGCAGCTGACCTTCCTTTGCAGGGTAGGGTCACGGCCCATCGTGTCAAGGCAATGGCTGCCTCAGTGGCTCATCTCCGCTCTGTGCCCTTGGTAGACATCTGCAGGGCTGCAACTTGGTCTTCAAGCCAGACTTTTGCGGCCCATTACTGTCTGGAGAGGGAGTCCCATAGGGACAGTGCTTTTGGCCAGGCAGTACTCCAGAATCTCTTTGAGGTTTAGGCAACTCCTGCCCTCTGTTGGGCTACCAGTGGAGGTTGTGTCCTTGAAAAGCCTTTCTTTGCTGCTGAGACTAGAGGGAGTACTCTTGTTCAGCCTGGGTTCCTCGGTAGCCCAGAGCTAGGGAGTCACCCATATGTGAGGACTGACTTCCTGCTTGGTCCTGGAGAAAGAGTAGTTACTCACCTGTAACAGGTGTTCTCCAGGAGCAGCAGGAATCAGTCCTCACAACCCTCCCTCCTTCCCTTGGAGTTGCAGTTGTACAAAGTTTAATTTTTTCATTTTTTGTGTGCTGTTCTTAGCTATGTCATTTGACTGAGGTAAGATGGCACCTTTAGGCGGGAAGGGAACCGCGCATGCATGCCTGCATTCCCAAAGGCTTTCATAGAAAGCTGGGGAAATGCTCCGCTGGGGCTTCATCGGCGCCGATGACACCCATATGTGAGGACTGATTCCTGCTGCTCCTGGAGAACACCTGTTACAGGTGAGTAACTACTCTTTATTGCCACTTTCGAGGAAACATATTTATATAATAACAATTAATAGTCCCAGTGAGAAAATAACTGCCCAAGTAGCCTCCTTGTGTTCCCTCTTCTCTTGCTCCACACAAGAAAACTGGATATAATTGGGCATATAGGGAAGCCTAGCCTCCAGAAAAGAGTTGACACATCTGGAGAGTGAGGACTAATTGATGCCAGTCATGTCTCTTGTCATCTTCTGGTAGGAGCCAGTAACTAAACAGCATAGAGCAAACACGTTCACCTCAGACAAGCTGTTAGGGTGGCCTGTATGGGAGGCTATACAGCAGAGCTGAGAAATGAGCTCTGGCCACTTTTAATTTACTCAGGCACTTTGTCATTTCCTCTAAATTTGCCCATTTGTGACACATTTTGCTGTGAAAGGTTTGACATCTTCTTGCAATGTGCATAAATGAGAAGATAATTTTAAAACTACTGACATGTACATCAAATGCATATGTTTTAGTTAGATCAAGTGAAAAAGAAAGCATTCACCCTTTTTGTACCCCTTTTATACAAGTTGCTGTTTATGACAAACGAGCAAGTGTTTCAGCTGTGCCAAGTGCCCAGCCAGCTCCTCCATCTGATCTTCTTAGGTCTATATTGGGTTAGGCATTGTACAGTTGTGGTCAACATTATTGGCACCCTTGCAATTCAACCCTTAATGTCCAATATCTCCTAAAAATAAAAGTGGCCAGTGAAATGGCTTTGGACTATATATATGCACACATACTTGACACACATAAGAATCAAATAAAACAAGACAAATTAAAAAAGGAAATAGGAAGAAATAGTATTAAAAGTGGGACATTGCCAGGGCATGATTATTATAATCCAACCTAACTGTGGTTCATCTCACCCAATACCTACATATAACAAAGAGAATATGACATAATTCGAGAAATAGGAAGATGAAGTAACAACTATAAGGCTTTATCACACTTCGAGGACCACAGCATTCCATCATACAGCTATAGTGGATAGCACTGTTAAAGTTGGGAGACTCTACATATGAACGGGTTGCCCCACTAGGAGTACGGAAGAATTTCCTATTGTCAGAGACTGAGAGTCATGGACTCTTAAGTTGATTATATTGAATGTAGTCCTGATCGACTTCTTTTTCTCGATTTACTGAGGATTATTTTGTAATTTTGTCTCAGTGGGTAAAAGGGTGCGTGCACTCTTTTAAAAAAAGAAAAAAAAGGAGGGTTTGCTACGAGAGAGGGACAAAAACCAAATGTAGTTAGAAGAATTGGGCAGTTTGAAAGTATTTAGTTTATCTCTTTGCTATATGAGGGCATGATTATTGGCACCCTTATAAACAATTCAAATTAGTTTCTACAGAAGAACCATATTCCCATTGCAGTAAAATTAGATGCACCTGTGATCAATTGTCAGTACTCACATGACTTGAATCAACCAATGAATGATGGCTCTAATGTTCAAAATTGTCACATTCACTCCCATTTTCACAATGGTGAAGACAAGAGAGCTGCCTGAGACCATCAGAATAACCATTATCATCAGTTTACCCCCTTGCAGCTTCATGTTATGCCCTCTAGTTTTACAGCTTCCCTGTCTTTGGAAGAGGTTTGTTTGTTCATTAATACTCTTTAAGTATTTAAAGGTCTGAATCTTATCTCCCCCCTCCCTCTTCTCCTCCAGAGTGTACATATTTAGGTCTTCAAGTCTCTTCTCATACGTCTTCTGACGCAGGCTCCAAATCATTTTGGTTGTCTTCCTCTGAACTGTTTCCAGTCATTTTATATCCTTTGTGAGATCTGATCTCCAAAATTGAACATAATATCCCATTAAACTGAAAGGCAATGTCAGGAAATACTTTTTCACTGAAAGGGTGGTGGATGTTTGGAATGCCCTCCCGATGGAAGTGGTGGGGGCAAACACAGTGACAGAATTCAAAATGGCATGGGACAGACATTGTGGATCCCTTTATAGCAACAGGATAAAATCAAAATTAGCATAACTATCTCTTATATCTGAACAAATAGGGGTGACCTACATGGAGTGGTGGTAACACCCCTGAACAAAGGCATGGGGAGAGGTGCCCTGCACGGAATGCCAAGTGCACCTACTCTTGCCGCCTTGCTGGGCAGACTACATGGACCATACTGGTCTTTATCGGCCGTCATTTACTAAGTCATTTACTATGTAAGCGAAGCCTCACTTGGAATATTGGACCTTGTAGATGCATAAACCATGAGTTGTACATGATTAGAGACTGTCGTGCTAACTATGAATGAACATTATATGCTCCATCATATATCTGCAGTAGATGCAGGCATGTCCCACTCCTGGGATGCCTACCTGCACAAATCATCCTGCATCTTTACTTGCTCCATATGGGCAATATTAGAGACACATTAGTTCAGAGACACAAGTGGATGCCAGGTGTGTAGCATCATGCAGGTCACCACTGCTGCCCAGGCATTCTTTCTATGCCTACATCATGGCCATGGTGGTTACTCCATGCCACACTTCTACCCACTCCTTTGTCACCCACAGACATCATTGTGGATTATGTGTGCACCCCTTTCTGCTATAGTCCAACTGCTTTCCACATTCTCCTCCCACTCAATGTCTCACATACAAGGGACATATAGACGTGACATGTTCATCAGCCATTACCTTTGCTCTCATCCAGCAGCTCAAATGTGACTTGCAGAAAGGCTCCCTTATCCCACATTAAAGCAACTGGCCTTAGCGGGCTTAATGTGCACACTAGGCACTCTTACCACCCGTTATCCACTTACTGCATGCTACCTGGCTGCTAGCACCCTTAACACTGGAACACCTATTCCCCGCCCCTTCTTTTACCACCCTTTGGGACCCATAACGATGTTGTAAAGCACCCAAATGTTAAATGTAACCCAACTGTGATGTTATGTAACCACTTTGATTGTAGGATAAGGTGGTATACAATTCTGTCTAAATAAATAAATAACGATGCTGTTTACCACTTACAAATGCTGCACCTTTAGCGCTGTTTAGTAATCATACCCCCAAGTTGCACAGACATCTTTTTATTTTGTTGTATAGCTTTGAAAATTCTATTAAGATATTATGCTGACATACAGTTGGAATATTTCCAATTACTGTATTTCTAAAGGTGGCCAGAAGTAGCTGCCTATTGGTCTATTTAAAAACATCTTTATTCAATCTCTTGATAGACCACTTGAGCCGAAGTATAAAAACGGTGTACAATACAAAGGACTGCAAATAAAAAGAAAACAAAAAGGAATGCCATTAATTTATAGGACAGGAGAGAGAGAGAGAGAAGGAAAGTAGGATGGAAGGAAGGAAGATAGGGAAAAGGAGGAATGCAAGATGTGATGAAGTGGAGGCACAATTGGAAGAATTATGGAAGAAGGCTGGTTGGGACAAAGGTTAACTGATAAAGGTGAGTCTTGACTTTCATTCCAATAGACTTGGATATATTAATGAAGAAAACATGGCATGGATCAGATCCTATCATTTCCCATGGGAAGAAAATAAAATTATTTTTCCTGTCATAGGATATAATGGGAGCTATAGTAAAGTGACCAACCATTGCGTATTATATGGGACAGTCCCGTATTTTAAGGATTTGTCCCTTGAATCGTACGGGACGTTTAAATGTCCACTATTTTAAAACATGTCCCACTTCTACACTTTTGTACTGGCGGACTTCTCCACTCCAGCTGAAATTTTTAAAGGGAAACTATATTTATATGAGACTGTTTCCATCAGAGACACAGAAACATATACACATGCAAGCATTCTGTTGTACTTCAGTCACACACACATGCACATGCACATGCACATGTGTTCATCCACCCCCCCCCCCCAAATCAGGTATACACATGCACACTAGCACTTTTCAGAAAGACAGATTCTGTCTCTTGACTGTCTACTTGTGCTGTGCTGCTTCAGCACTCCTCTACTTCAGTGCCCCCCGTTCTTGCTTTTGCTACCAGTTCTTTTTCTCAGCCTGCAATAACCTCCTTACACTTTACCCCATTCTTTTTACATTTCTACCCTGTCTCAGCAACTCCACTCACTCCTACCAAGAAACCCACTTATTCCACTGACTTTCTCCCAGATCCTGTGCTGAAAATTAGCCCGGTCTTCCTATGACTAGTGCAGCCTTTCCATTGGCTGAAACTACCACTTACTCTGTACAGTGAAGGGGGAGCACTGACGAGCTGTAGAGCTAAACTAAAAAAAAAAAAAATAATACCCAGACAATTTAGACATCATGCTAAGACAGCTACTTTCAAAGTTGCAGAATCCTAAAATAATTTAGATATTTAGCAATCCTAAACTCCTCAGCACATCTGACAAATCTGGTTCTGCTTCCTCCCCAGGGCCCAGACTGCAGCAGAAACAGTCAGCCAATAGAGAGCAGGGGGAAGTGGGAGCAGTAGCTAGATACAGAATTTTTTTTGTTTGCCAGGTTCCAGTGCTCCAACTGAAAGGTGCTTTTCAATCATGAAGGAAGTATGTTCTATAGAAAAAAAACCCAACTGCATGTAGAGACTCTTAAATGTCTAATTATGGTAAAGTACAATTTTGAATTGAGTTACCAAGAATTTTTTAAGTAGTGGAAATGTTGCTGATTTGAAAAAATTCACTCCATAGAGAAGTACAAGAAGTAGGCCTGATGGGCAGATTTGTAAGTAAAGTTATAAACCTAGCCTACTGATTAAAATATGGGATTAAAATTGTAATTATAAACATATTTTTATTTTTCTTAACTCTGACACCCCCCCTCCCCCCAGCTTGGCTGAGTGTCCCGTATTTGAACTTAGAAAAGATGGTTGTGTTAGCTGTGGGGCAAATGGGAAGTTAACAGCCTTCTGCTTTAAGCTGGAAAATTATATTTGGGATAGAGGCCTTTTGAAGAGAAACAAAAGTCATATATCTAGAGGGTGTATTGCTTGTGGATGCGAATCAGAGCCTGACAATGAAAAATATGGGGGGGGGGGGCCTTCATTTCCTGCTTTCTTTAAATATCTGAATTTTGGCCCTCTTCAGGGCCTGAGTTCTTTTTTTTTTGGGGGGGGGGGGGGGACAGGGGAAGTAGGGCAAATGTCTATAGCACCCCTATACCCCACCCCTGCTCCTTAGTTTCTGCTCTAGATTCTAGTAATTCTAGTATATCTAAGGCTGGCCCTCTCCCTTACAAATATCTTTTGGAGAGTTCGGAAAGAACTCATCTAGTTAATGGATGAATTTCTTTTGTGTTTTTGATGAATCAGTCAATAGCTTTTCTTTTATGTATGCAGAGTTTTATAACATATATTAAATAGCAAATAAACCACAACTGAAGTAGTGGCTGAGGGTCCCCTTTTATGGCAGAAGATGTTTGAGAAAAGCTGCTATTCGATTACTGTTCACTTTCTGGAGGCCACATTGCATGGGTGAATTGATCCTTTATGTGTCTGATTCCCAGCAGCTAGATTGTAGTGCAGTGCAAGTCTTGCCAGAGCTTCTGGATCATATGTCTGGGGAGTTTGAGGGAGTCTTTATCCTTAGCTGAATTACACTGACTCATTAGCTTAGATTCATAATTTATTACTATAGGGTTGTTATCCCTGTTTTACACTTTTTATTACTTTCATGGGATTTTCTTTTGGCAACAGAATAGCAATTAGTCACTCACAAAGAACAAAAAATGAGTAGGAATACAAATTACTTTACTCCTCTTGGTGGAGTAGCACGCGAGTGTTGATAGCAATAAAGCAAATGTAAAATAGGTGGAGATTCTATGCATGGATTAAAAATGGAGCATGCATGAGAAATAGCAGAATTAAAATATAAATTTGGGTGGACTTGATGGATCATATGATAAGTGCTATGCATACGGATGCAAATGGTTCCCAATTCTGTTTCCAGGTTAGGACTTTTACTCCCTGGCCTGGCTGGGACTGAAGATGCTGTGAAGGCAGTGTTTATAGCCCCAGAGGATGGGGGGCGTTGGGGACATTGTATAGAGTAATATCTAGGTGGCCAATTAGAGGCTTATAGTTATCAAGTTCTGAAGAGAGTCTGGCTACAAGTACCGTGGCCCAAGACTGTCATTAGAATGATCCAATTACATTGTATGTGGATGGGTGAAGTAGGGAATATAAAACAGATTGATCCCTGGGTTGTGCAAATGAAGGCTTCTGGTGCCACATCTCAGCCTGGTTTTCATTGAGATGAAAGAAATAGGCACAGGAGAGAACTGCATATGTAAATATATTTCTATACAGCATATATGAACATTTATTAGTACACCATTAAAAATAACAGACTCTCTTTCTTAAAAGAACATCATTGCATCTCTGGCAGAAATCCCGGAATAGTCATGTAACACCTTGCATCAGTATCTTTGTCCAGCTTCTGACCTTTCCTTTTCTTTCTACTCTTTAATCTCTCACAGGAACTGTTGGTTCATGGAAGCAGTACTGGCCATTATCTGTCCTATGTGTTCTAGTTCTGGTCACTCTGATTTATATCAATGCAGAATAAATAGATAATGATTATTAAAAGAAAGCAAAACAAGAGACTCCTCTACATGATGTAGGAACCAAAATACGGAGCATCAACCAGTATTTCATTTTCGGGTGTGGCTATTTTCCTTTCTATGCATTACTTTTATTTCACTATCGCAGAGGTTCTACTACTACTGCTAATCATTTATATAGTGCTACCAGAGGCGGCCCAAGATGATGCAGGTCCACGTGCAGAGACTTGTTGCAGGGTCTAATTTGCATAAATATTTGCACAGCCTCTGGGCCTCATTTGCATAAATGTAATTTATTTTATTTTAATGTACCATCAACACTGGAGAAATAAAACTATAATTTAATTTCTCCAGGACCAAACAGGAAGTCAGTCATCACATATGGGCGACATCACTGATGGAGCCTATGCAGGAACACTTCCAAAGAAAGCTTTTGGAAGGTGCTCCACACATGCGTGCCGGTCTTCCCACCTGAAGGAGCCATCTTATCTTAGTCTTCTTTTTTCCGTGGAGCCTTCTAGATGTTGTCTATATCTCAGAATTTAGTTTACCTTTTTTTTTGCTAGTTCTTTTCATTTTTCAATATCGCTTGTGGTACAGCGTCTTCCTGCCATTTACAGGAATATTGGTGTCTTGGCGCCATGTTTTTCTCAAGGTTTTTACCTGGGTGTGCAGGATTTTCCTGTCGCACTGCCCTGGTCAGTGTGGACATTAGAGTCCTTTGACTTGGTGGAAGCCGTCTTCCCTGCCTTGTTAAAGCCAGCCAGTGGCTTCAAGAAGTAGCCGGACCTTCTCCATCACAGACTGCCACAGCCGTTGCCACGAGCCCTCAGACTGCACTCTGCTTGCAGATGATGCGCAAGGGGCTTAAGAACTGGGAACAGCAGTGGGAATGACTGTTCGGTTCCGAGGCATCAACATCGGCCCTGGCATACACACCCTTGAAGGCCCTCACCGAGTCTTCGGTTTTGCACAGAGGCCAGTCCCATTTGGAGCTGAGGGGTCATGGGGCACCAGAATGACAGCTCTACTTTGATAAGGAGTGCCCCTAGAAGGTCCAGACTTCAACCTTGTCGGCATTGAAGGGTGAGGCCGAGCCCCAGGCCGAAGTCTCATGGGCCTCAGCATCAGAGCCCACAGCGCAACTCTGAAGGTAAGCACCGGGAGTGGCCCACCAAGCTGCCCTGGTGGGAGGAGTTGCCTCCTGAGGCCCCAGAGGACCTGTGTGGGCGTCCCGAGGCCATAACTATCGAGGAGTCCCGAGGGAACTGGCGTTGGCACTGAAGGCTGCAGCGCTGACTCCGGCAGCAGTGGAGGACTCTGTCCTCACAGAGAGGATGCAGGCTCTCGAGCATAGCTTTGCTGCATTCATGGCTCCATAGGCTGCCAGGGACCCGGTGACCTCAGGTTCCTCGGCACCAGTGATGGCCCCATCCATGGCAGGTGCTAAACCTGTGTATGTGCAGCTCATCCTAGAGGTCCATGCTCTATTGGGCAGCTCCCATGAGCATTGGAGGTCCTTATCAGTGCAGCGGGTATCCCCCCGAGTGCTCCTTCAACTCCACCCGAGCCACACAAGCATGGTAACCATTCGAGGTGGTACTTTGAGTTCGACTCGGACTTTGATTGGGAGACCAAAGAGGAATAACCATAGTCCGTGCATCACCGCAATGTTCCCTCTGATCACCTGCCCTCGTATGAGTGGAGAAGGTCCCTCCCTGAGGACCTCTCCTTCCTTGAGTTCATGCAGGACATGAGGAAGGTTTTGCTCTTCCCTATTGAAGTGGAGGAGGAAATTCGGGTGGAGGAGTTGGAAATCCTCCAGTCCCCGACTCCCCCTAAAGAGGTCATTATGGTTCTGATTCAACCGATCCTGTAACGGCTTCTGTTTAGGATGTGGGAAAAACCATTCAGGGTGCAAACAATAAGCCAGTGCCTCAATTCCACATATCAAGTGTGCAAGAGCCCTAGGTTTGAAAAAGCACAACTCCATGGTGGTGGAATCAGCCATGCACAGGATTAAAAGTTCCAAGATGCACTCTTTGGTGCTCCTGGGTAGGGAGGCCCGCACCATGGATGGCTTTGGGAGGAAGTGCTACCAGGGCTTGATGCTGGTGGCTCGGATCCAAGTTTAGTTATACATGGGTATGTACCTGTGTGACCTGGCGGGGGATCTTGCTGGGTTGTTGGCTCATCTGTTAGGGAGTGCTTCCAGAGCTAGGTGAACAAGATGAAAGAGTGCTCCGAGTACATCATTTGGGCAGCCTACGATGATTTGGAGTTCGTGGCCAGGGTGGCTGCGATGAGCATTGATGTCTACCACCTGGCATGGCTACAGTCCTTGGACTTAGAACAATGGGTTCAGGACAAGTTGGCCAATGTCCCATGCCAGAAAGCGAATCTCTTCAGCAAACCCATGGTGGAGAAGGCCACAGAGTTGGAAATGGAGCAACTCACCATGAACAGGCTTTTGAGAAAGACTGCTGACCCTTCCAGGAGTAAGACTTCAGGGAAGAAGTCTTTTTACCCTAAGAAGAAAAAGGATTATGATACTTATACCCTATATTATTCGTACCAGCCGCCCAACAGGGACAAAAGGCTAAGGGTCAAAACCAGAGGCAGCAGCGCGATCCGAAAGCCCACAGCTGATATGCTGGGCTACCTGTGGGCAAAATGTAACAACCAATGTCTGGGCACTACTGTGCTTTGAGCAGATTCCCCCCACTTTCTTTACAGGGAAGTACCCTCTCGAGCATCACCAATATGAACTACTCCAGCTGGATGTCCAGGTCCTCCTAGCAGAACAGGTGGTGGAACCTGTTCCACCAACACAAACAGGACAGGGTTTCTACTCGCACTACTTCCTGGGTCCCCAAGAAAACAGGTGGGGTCCAACTCATCCTGGATCTCCTCAATCTCAATCGCTTCCTAGTGAAGGAAAAGTTCAAAATGGTATCCTTTGGAACATTGCTGCCCTACCTTCAACTGGAAGATTGGCTGTGCTCCTTGGATCTTGAAGATGTCTACGTGCACACCCTCATGCACCACCTGCATCATCTGTACCTCTGCTTTATGCTCAGCAGACAACACTGTCATTACAGGGTTCTTCCCTTCGGCCTTGCCTCCACCCCAAGGGTCTTCACCAAATGTCTGGCAATCATTGCCACCTTTCTCCAGATCCTGGGAATCTTTGTCTTCCCATACCTGGACAACTGTTTGGTCAAGGTCAGGCACCAGGTGAGGTCTGGCAGTCCATACAGTACACCATTGAGGTGCTGGAACAACTGGGCTTTGTCATCAACTACCCAAAGTCCCACCTGTAACCCTCTCAATGCCTTGAGTTCATTGGAGCTCTCTGACATCACACTGGCTCGAGCTTTCCTTCCGGCGTACAGGGCCCAACACATAGTCACCTTGGTGATGGACATCCAGAGTTGCCCAGTTGTCACAGCTTGACAGATACTACACCTCCTGGGCCACATGACCTTTATGGTTCATGTTACTCCCTTGTCCTGACTTCAGATGTGTTAGATGCAGTGGACTCTCTGCATACAGTGGCATCAGGTGATGGGATGTCTTTCAGACAAACAGGGTGGCATGGGTTCATACCTCCTCTGCTGAGAGGCAATCCACCTGTGGAAGTTTGCAATTTCGCATGGTATGTTCCTCAGAGCAGTATACCTACCAGGGGAGCTCAAGTCCTAGTGGATCGCCTCAGCAGAATCTTTCAGCACACAAGTGGACTCTGAACAGGCAGGTTGCCAACCGCATCTTCCAGATGTGGGGCATACCATCCATAGACCTCTTTGTCACTCCCTACAACACTCAGCTCCCACTGTTGTGCTCCAGAGTGCCCTGTCAGAATCGCTTGACTCCTGATGTATTTCTCTTGGATTAGAGCGAGGGGCTTCTCTATGCTTACCCATCGACTCATCTGGTGGCCAAGACCCTTTTCAAGCTGCAGGTTGTTCGCACTACCATGATCCTCATTGTGTCGCACTGGCCCAGGCAGCCCTGGTTTCCACTTCTCCTCCGATTGTCTCAACAGCAACCGCTCAGACTGGGCTGTGCCCTGGACCCGATTTCTCAGGATGACTGGACTTTGCTTCATCCCAACCTAGCACTAATTGTTTGGCTGCTGAGTGGCTAGTATTTTCAGAGCTCCACTTACCACAGGATGTGGAGAACATCCTTCTCGCCTCACGCAAGAACTCAACAAGATGTGCTTACGCCTTCAAGTGGCAAAGATTCTCTGTATGGTGTGAGAACAAATCTCTGGACCCCTTCTCCTACTCTGTGGAGTCCATTTTGTCTTATCTTCTACACCTGTCAGACTCTGGTCTAAAGTCCAACTCAGTCAGATTGCACCTCAGTGCTGTAGCTGCTTATCATTGGTCCATAGATGATCAACCGATCTCTGCTCACCCCTTGGTGGGTCGCTTTATGTGGGGCCTCCTACTGTCTGGTTCCCAGAGGGGCTCTGTTGGTGATGTCACCCATATATGAGGACTGATTCCTGCTGATCCCAGAGAACACCTGCTACAGGTGAGTAACTATGCTTTCCTCTTATACTAAACAAAATGCATAGATGTTAGCAATGCACATTTCCCAGAGCTGACATATTTCAATCAATAAATTCAAAATAAAATCATTTTTCTCTACCTTTTGTTGTTTGGGCATTTTATTTTTCAATCGCAATTGCTCCAGTCTCTTTCTTCGTGTTTTCTGCTAACTCTCCCTTGTCTGCTGTCCATTTGTCCTTTCTTCTATTTTTTTCCATTCTCTCTCTACATTGCTTCTAACATATTGATCTTTCTCCTTTTGCTGTTTCCTCCATTTCCAGTCCTAGCTCCTCAGCAGTACTCTTCCAGTGCCAGACCCCCCACCCCCGCATCTGTTCTCTTCCAGTCCCAGTCCCTCCCAGCATCATCTCCCTTCAAGCCCCAGTGCCCCATCCTCCAGCATCAGTCCATTTCCTATCCTAGCTCCCCAGCAGTCCTCTTCCAGTTCCAGCCCCTCCCAGCATTATTCCTCCAGTTCCAGTCCCTCACAGCATCATGTCCCTTCTAGCCCCAGTCCCCCCATCCAAGCATCAGCCCATTTCCAATCTTAGTTCCCCAGCAGTCCAAATCTAGCTGCCCCCCCCCCCCCCCATTCCCAGGGTTACCAGACATCAACGATTTTCGAGAGTTATTCCTGATTTCAGGGCTGTGTCCCCGACTCCTGCCTCTCTGGCAACCTCTTGTTCCCGATTTCATCACCATTGCCACTGCTGCATCTCACTGAGTCTGCAACTGCAACAGCAGCAGCAGTGAGCTGTCAGCAATTAAAAAACCAAAAGCGAGAGGTCTTTGTGACTCCTGCACACTCGGAAGCACTTAACAGTCCTGCCCCCTCTGACCTAAAAAGGGTGGGACCATCAAGGACTTCCGAGCATACAAGAGTCTCAAAGACCCCACGCTTTGTTTGTTTGTTTTTTTTTAATGAAATTTTTACAAATAAATCAAGAAAGTTCTAACAAACATTCTTGCAGAAAAAGAGCAGACAACAGAAAATCCTTTTTACAGAACACAAGAAAAAACAAGCAATTTCAAAATGAAATATATATATGTTCGCTCATCCTAGCCCATGAAACAGGGGAGATACAGCATTGGAGTGGAGGAGTGGCCTAGTAGTTGGGGCAAGGTACTTCAAGCCGGAAGGTCGGGGGTTCAAATCCCACTAGAGGACAGCAACCTTGGGCCGGAAGGACTGGGGTTTCTAGTCCCACAGGTGCTCCTTGTGGTCTTGGGCAAGCCACTTAACCCTCCATAGCCCATGTTCCCTGTAAAATAGTTATCTCCAAGTTATAATGCCCTGTTCAATGTAATTTCAGTTTGTTCAATGTAAACTGCACTGATGCAGAATAGCGCGGTATATAAGAGAATAAAAATAAATAAATTATAGACACAAACAGCATATGCAAAGAAAATAGTAAGGCAGACAGCTAAATCTGGAGTAATCTAACTCATGAGAGCACAAGAGGACTCCAAGCACCTAGCATTAATGAAGGCCGTCAACTGGGAGAGCTCATAAAAAATATGAGAAACAAGAGTGATATTTCACTAAACATTTACATGGGTACTTTAAGAAAAAGAGCCCACCCAGCTGCACTATCCCTGAGCGCAGCAGGAGAAATTCCCTGCGTCATTTCTGGGTATCCCTAGCTAAATCAGGATAAATACGTATCAATAATCCTCAAAACAATAGCTTCCTTTTCTGAAAAAAAAGTTTAAGCAGTCATTCTTTGTTGGAAAGTAATGCAAACGTTATTAACAAAGTAGAAGGAACCTGAGATTCATATCCTGAATTTTCCAACAAGTCTATTACATTCAAATTATTCCCCCTAAGTTAACCAAAGCCGGAGCTAATTTCGCTTTGGGTAGATAGTAAATCTTAACAAGGGGTGGAATCAAATCAGGAGAAACCCCCAATACATCAACTAAGTATTATTTGACATACCTCTAGCCGAAACTGTAGCTAAGCTTGGAAAGTTAATTACTTACAAATTATTTGCTCTAGACCAGGGGTCACCAACCTCCAGAGGGCCGCGGGCCGCACAGCCGACTACCGGTAGACTCGCGGGCCGCACCCCCCTTCTCCCCACCCCCGCCCCCGCGAAAAAAAACAATGCTCATACCTGTACTTCTGCTTTGAAAATTATTCCATGTCAGCTCCCTCCCTTCTTCTGCAGCCGCAGCTCCCTGCCTCTTAGGGAACCGCGGCTGTGCTTGTAAAATCATCGCGGAGTCCTTCCTGTCTTGACGGGCTCTGTGCAGCATTGTCCCGCCTCTAAAGGAAGTTGTTTACCACTTCCTTTGGAGGCGGGACAATGCTGCACGGAGCCCGTCAAGACAGGAAGGGCTCCGCGATGATTTTACAAGCACAGCCGCGGTTCCCTAAGAGGCAGGGAGCCGCGGCTGCAGAAGAAGGAGTCGGTGAGTTTGCCAGTACTTGTAGCAGCATCCTTGGCGGGCCGCACCAGGGTAGAGCCTCGCGGGCCGCACGAAGGGACCTCGCGGGCCGCATGCGGCCCACGGGCCGCAGGTTGGTGACCCCTGCTCTAGACAAATTATCCAAATGTTCCAACTTAACTTGAACAGACGAAAAGTTCTTGCTATAAGCTTCAGAGTGTTCCTCAAGAAAAACAACCTTATTCCGTGATTCTTCCACTTCAGTCTATATTGCCGACACTTTCCTTTCCAACTCCTCAAATGCTACCAGAGTTATTCACTTTCAAAACAAAAGACAAAACCTGATGCAATAGCACTTCTCCCAAGGAAACAACAGCGTGCCAAATAGCCTCTAAAGTAAAATTTGCAGGTCGTTGTAGGGAGAAAGCCATCGTTTTTTTAAATTGCAGCCATTCTCACAGACATTGAGGCAGTGACAGCAGTAGCAGTAGACTGGGAATAAGAGGTGGTTAGGGAGAGAGGCATGGACGTAGATTGGTCTGCAACCTCTTATGCCTGGCTGCAGGGTGCCATCTTCTACAGGCAGAAAAGAAACAGCAAAGTCCTCTTCTATCAGCCCGCAATTGGGGCCTGCAGCACAACAGGGTGTGTGTGTAGGGGAAGGGGGAGTGAGGGGGGGGAAGAGGAAGGGAGTTACTTAGTAACAGTATATGGAGGGCAGATAAAGACCAGTATGGTCCAGCTAGTCTGCCCAGTAAGGCGGCTAGCGTGGTTGTAACTGCAGTTCTGTGCAGGTTACCCTCCTCTATGCCTGTGTTTAGGGTTGTACCTGCTGCTTGGCGCAGGAGAGCCCTTCTCTATTTATTAAGAACATGAGATATGCCATACTGGGTCAGATCATCAAGCCCAGTATCCTGTTTCCAACAGTGGCCAATCTAGGTCATAAGTACCTAGCAGTTTCCCCAAAAGACACAGGTTCCACAATGCTTGTATTGGGTCAAGCAGTGATATCCTGGGTCCCTTTTAATAATGGTTTATGGACCTTTCCTCCAGGAACTTGTCCGAACCTTTTTTAAACCCAGCTACACTAAGAGCTTTTACTACATCCTCCGGTAACAAATTCCAGAGTTTGATTACACGTTGAGTGAAAAAATATTTTCTCTTATTAGTCATAAATAGGTTACCCTGTAGCTTCATTGCATGTCCCCTAGTCTTTCTATTTTCTGATGAGTAAACAATCGATCTACGTTTACCTGTTCCACTCCATTCATTAATTTATAGACCTCTATCATAACTCCCCTCAGCCGTCTCTTTTCCAGGTTGAAGAGCCCTAACCTTTTTAGCCTTTCTTCATAGGGGTAACCTTCCATCCCCTTTACCATTTTGGTGGCTGTTCTCTGTACCTTTTCTAATAACGCTATAAAATGACTGCTGTATCACTGCAGAAGGTACATTTTAGCAATGAATCCTAGTCTGCTGCTCTAGTCTAGATATCCTTCACCTATTTGAAGTTAGGAATTCTGCCCTGGTGTCCTGACTCACTTGATTTGCCTTGCTAGAATTTAATTTTTCCAAAAGGTTGCTACTGTGGTAGAAAAGGGCACCAAACTCTACTCAGCAAAATGACCCTTAAGAAATGACACCCCAGGTAGGATTTGAACCCACAATCCCAGGCTTAGAAGGCCAGTACCTTATCCATTAGGCCACTGGGACCAAACATAAAATAAAGCACAGTCAGACCACCACTGGGTTTGCCAGCCATGCACATACCCACTGCAGACAGTCCGCACTACATGTGCACAGAGCAATCATGTGCACCCAGGCTTGGGATATACGGCATGAACACCCAGCAATTGGTCCAGTGAGCAGGTTCCCAGAACACAAAGTACCAAAGGTAAGTTTGATTTTATCCTCTTGCTATAAAGGGATTCACTGTGTCTGTCTCTGAAAGAGAAAATAGTGAGGTTTCTAGAGTCCAACGGATTACCAGATCAGAGGCAGCATGGATTCACCAGAGGCAGGTCTTGTCAGACAAATCTGATTGATTTCTTTGACTGGGTGACCAAGGAGTTGGACCGAGGGAGAGCTCTAGATGTGGTGTATTTAGATTTCAGTAAAGCCTTTGACACCGTTCCTCACAGGTGACTTATAAACAAACAGAGCACCCTAGGGATGGACCCTAAAGTTACTGTTTGCGTTAGAAATTGGTTGAGTGGGAGGTGACAAAGGGTACAGGTAAATAGAGCTCACTCTGAGGAGAAGGACATTACCAGTGGTGTGCTCCGGGCATCTGTCCTTGGTCTGATTCTTTTTAACATCTTTATTAGTGATATTGCAGAAGGACTGTTGAGTACGTTTGTTCTTTGTGTATGCTACAAAAAACTGCAATAGAATAGATACCCAGGAAGGTGTAGATAACATGAGGAGGGATCTAGCTAAGCTTGAAGAATGGTCTAGAATTTGGCAGCTGAGATTTAATGTTAAAAAAAATGCAAGGTCATGCATTTGGGCTGCAGCAATCCAAGGGAGCGATATAGTATAGGGGGTGAAGTACTTCTGTCCACAAAAGGAGAGTGGGACCTAGGCGTGATTGTGTCCGATGATCTCAAAGTAGCTAAACGGCTAGAAAAGGCAACAGTGAAAGCTAGTAGGATGCTTGGGTGCATAGGGAGAGCAATAGCCAGCAAAATAAAGGAGGCGATAGTGCCTCTGTATAAGTCTTTGTTGCGACTTCATTTGGAGTATTGTGTGCAATTCTGGAGACCGCACCTTCAAAAGGATATAAACAAGTTGGAGTCAGTACAAAGGGTGGCTACTAAAATGGTTAGTGGTCTTTGTTATAAAGCATATGAGGACAGACAAGGATCTTAATATGTATACTTTAGACAGAAGGTGGGATAGAGGTGATAGATTGAGACGTTTAAATACCTCCATGGTGTAAATGCACAGGAGGAGAACTTCTTTTGATTGAAAGCAAGCTCTGCTACCAGGGACATAGGAATAATATGCGGATATATTTCTTTACGGAAAGAGAGTGGTAGATGCGTGGAATAGTCTCCCAGTAGAGGTGGTAGAGATGAGAAAAGTGAATTCAAAAAAGCATGGGACAAACACAGAGGATCTCTAAAGGAAAAAAGGGGACTGTTGTAGTGGTTGATATGGAAGGGCAGGCTAGATGGAAACATGATGGCAGAAAAAAAGACCACATGGCCTATGTCCCATGCCATTTTGAATTCTGTCACCGTATACTCCCTCACCACCTCCATCGGGAAGGCATTCCAAGTATTCACCACCCTTTCAGTGAAAAACGATTTCCTGATGTTGCTTTTAAGTTGTAGCTTTATCGTATGCCCTCTAGTTTTACAGCTTCCCTTTCTTTGAAAAAGGTTTGTTTGTTTATTGATACCCTTTAAGCATTTAAATGTCTGTGTCATATCTCCCCTGTCCCTCCTCTCCTCTAGGGTATACATATTTAGGTCTTGGAGTCTCTTCTCATATGTCTTCTGGTGCAGGCCCCAAATCATTTTGGTCGCCTTCCTCTTAACCATTTCAAGTCTTTTTATATCCTTTGTGAGATACGGTCTCCAAAACTGAACATAATACTCCAAGTGAGGCCTCACTTCTGAGCGAGTTCCATTTACCACCACCTTCTGTCGTCTGTCAGTCAACCAATTTCTGATCTAGTTCACCACCTTGGGCCTCATTCCCAGGCTGCTCAGTTTATTAATAAGCCTCCTATGAGGAACAGTATTAAAGGCTTTGCTGAAATCTAGGTAGATCACATCCATCACATGCCCTTGATTTAGTTCTTTCATCATCCAGTCAAAGAACTCAATCAAATTTGTTTGGCATGATCTTCCCCTGGTAGAAATAGGGGACAATTTAAAGGGACTGGCCTGTTGCACTGGAGCTAAGTTCTGCCGCCATCTTGCCTCCTCTCCTAGTTGCCCCCCTTTACTCCCTCCAACCCAGCTATTCAATGCCAGGGCCGGATATGACTTCGGCATGGAATATCTGGGTTTAATGTTCAGTGTCGGCAACTGGTTGCTTTAGCAGTGCTAGCCGCTAGCTCTGAATATTGTGCCCTGGGAGAATAAGTTTGGCTTTCAGTTGTCAAAAGTGACTGCATACGAAATTAGGGAAATTTCCATGAATGATCCATTTCTTTCAGTTTTCTTAATAACACAGATTAAATTCTGATAAGCAGCTCTGTTATGCTTTAAAGAATCAATCAGACCCTCCACCTTGCCTCTATTCTGACAAGGATGCAGAAAAAAATGTCATATTTGATTATACTGTACATTGTGGAACTGTCTATATCATTTTTAGGAAAATGGTACAGGCAGCCATCTTCTCTATTACAAGGGTGATGGTCCCACTATTATCTCGGATTTTTCTCTTGGGAGCCAGCCACATGTGATGAGCAAGAGCTGATTAATAGTTTAAATATGTGCAGGAAGAAGAACACTAGCCTGGGTTTGGTAAAGAGCTTATACAACCCACTGCACTATAATGGGCCAAGAATAAATTTATGAATTTATTTATTTAGGCGTATATACCGCTTTTCTACATTCAGGTACTGTATATATATTTTTCCCTTGTCCCTGAAAGGCTCACAATCTATGTTTTATGTGATTTCATCGCCATGACCGACGTTAACATTTAAATTAAAAGATAACTTGCATGTGTAAATTATGAGATAGACCTCCTTTGGATACTTGTATACTCAAAATGCAGCATTTTCAAAACCTTTACACATTGTACAATGTACACATAATTCGTAATCCCTTTTTTTTTGTAGTGATGGTAGAGGAAGGAAGGGAGTAGCGGGGAGGATCAAGGAGTTGTTTTTTTTTAAATATCCTCTACATTTTGTATTAATAGAATTGGAATACCTTAATGTTTTGAGAGAAATGATTGAAGAACCATGAAAAACAGAAAAGACACACAAGGAATAATACTTATAATTTAGTGCTACTGGACAGACACAGTGATATACAGTGGTGATAAGTATTCAGGTCATCCCTGAAGAGCTTACAGTGTAAATGAATATCTCGCCCAGTCTCACAAGGAGTGGCAGTGGCACAAGCAGGAATAAAGGCCTGGCTTCCCTGGTTCTCAGGCCATTTAATTACTAGGCCACATCCTCTCCCAAATGGGATAAGATCAGATTTATCTCCTCTAAGCTAGAAATATAGTTTGGAGTGGGACAGGGGATTACAGTATGTTGGAATCTCAGTGTAAAATTTATTCATTACTCATTAAGTAAGTTTGGGGTCAATATTCAGACCCATTCTTTAAAAATGCTATCGTGTTTTAAAACAAAAAGGTCTATATTCTGCACCACTATCCAGACAGGTGGAAGTACTGATATATAGAAAATGTTCACCACCAGTAGCTATATGTATAGGCATGATATTCATCTTCCGTACATATAACTAAGTAGTTTAAATTGACTGATTTTTTTTGCAGATGTAACTTAAACCATTTAGCTACATGGATAGTGACAGAATATTGCTGCTATGTGTCAAATCAGGCAGAATGCTCTTGTTCCATCTGGTCCTATCTGGATAAGAATTGGGCTTTTAGATGGATTTATGACGACACTATGGGGATGTTTACTAAAGGACGTTAGCTGTCATCACTGCAGGAAAGATAGAGCCGTGGTGACAGTTAATGTGAACAAAATGCAGCTTTCACAGGCAATTTTCCGTGATAGCTGCATTCTCCATGGACAAGCAGGAAAGAAATCCTCATGTATGAGTGACATCGCTGACGGAGCCCCGCATGGGAATGCTCCCAGCTTTTATTACATAGAAACATAGAAACATGATGACAGAAAAATCTATCTAGTCTGTTCTTCCATATCAACAACTACAACAGTCCACTTTTTACCTTTAGAGATCCTCTGTGTTGGTCCCATGCTTTTTTGAATTCAGTTACTGTCCTCATCTCTACCACCTCCACTGGGAGACTATTCCATGGATCCACTACTTTTTCCGTAAAGAAATATTTCCGCATATCACTCCTGAATCTATCTCCCTTCACCCTCATCCCATGTCCCCTCATAGCAGAACTTGCTTTCAATTGAAAGAGGCTCTCTCCCTGAACATTTATGCCACGGAGGTATTTAAACATCTCAATCATATCACCTCTATCCCGCCTTTCCTCTAAGGTGTACATATTAAGATCCTTAAGTCTGTCCTCATATGCTTTATAATGAAGCCCACTAATCATTTTAGTAGCCACCCTCTGCACCGACTCCATCCTGTTCACATCCTTTTGAAGGTGCGGTCTCCAGAATTGCACACTATACTCCAAATGAGGTCACACCAAAGACTTATACAGAGGCATTATCACCTCCTTTTTTCTGCTAGCCATTCCTCTCCGTATGCACCCAAGCATCCTTCTAGCTTTTGCCGCCGCCTTTTCTACCTGTTTAGCTACTTTAAGATCATCAGACACAACCACGCCTAGGTCCCGCTCTTCTTTGGTAGACAAAAGTACTTCACCTCCTATACTGTATTGCTCCCTTGGATTGCTGCAGCACAAATGCATGACCTTACATTTTTTAACATTAAATCCCAGCTGCCAAATTCTAGACCATTCTTCAAGCTTAGCTAGATCCCTCCTCATGTTATCTACACCTTCCTGGGTGTCTACTCTATTGCAGATTTTGGTATCATCCACAAAGAGGCAAACCTTACCCAACAGCCCTTCCGCTATATCACTAACAAAGATGTTAAAAAGAATCGGACCAAGGACAGATCCCTGGGGCACACCACTGGTAACATCCTTCTCCTCAGAGTGAGCTCCATTTACTTATACTCTTTGTCGCCTCCCACCCAACCAATTTCTAACCCAAGCAGTAACTTTAGGGTCCATCCCTAGGGTGCTCAGTTTGTTTATAAGTCGCCTGTGAGGAACAGTGTCAAAGGCTTTACTGAAATCTAAATACACCACATCTAGAGCTCTCCCTCGGTCCAACTCCCTGGTCACCCAGTCAAAGAAATCAATCAGATTTGTCTGACAAGACCTGCCTCTGGTGAATCCATGCTGCCTCGGATCCTGCAATCTGCTGGACTCCAGAAACCTCACTATTTTCTCTTTCAGCAGTGTTTCCAATAATTTACTCACCACCGAAGTTAAACTAACCGGCCTGTAGTTTTCAACCACATCCTTACTTCCGCTTTTGTGTAAAGGCACCACATGAGCCTCTCTCCAGTCTTTTGGCACCACTCCCGACTCCAACGAGGCATTGAAAAGGTCAGTCAGTGGAGTTGCTAGAACGTCCCCAAGTTCCCTCAGTTATTGAAAGCTTTTGGGAGGCTCCACCGTGCCTGCACCTGTCTTCCCGTGGTGCCATCATCTCCAGTCTTAGTTTTCTCCTGAGCATAACAGATGTGAATCAGTTATCCGCCAGTAAACATTTTGTTTTCCCTCCCTTTGGGGGCCTTTCTTGTGCAATTTTCCTTTTCTGCCTGCTATCAGTAGCATCGGGTCAGTTGATGGCGGTTCTGCCTTTGGTCCCAGCTGGTTCAGTAACTTATTTTCTTGTTGTTTTTCCGACAGCCGACTGAGCCACTGGTCACCATCAACCCATTTGATTTAGCCACAGTCATCTTCCCAGACATGTCCCAGAAACCTGCCAGTGGGTTCAAGAAATGTACCAAATGTGCTAGGACCATCTCTTGTCACTGTCAAGCACAACTGGTGCCTCCACTGTCTGGGTCCCGATCACCAGCCCTCTTCTTGCAATTTGTGCTTGCAGATAACAAAGAGAGGCCTGAGGAGTCAAGAGAAGCAGAGAGAATCCCTCTTTTGCCAGAGGTCTGATTCAGCATCTTTGGCACCAGCATTCGTCTCGATGGCTTTCATAGAATCTGCTGAAGGTGCAGACATTGAAAGGTTCCCAGGCTCAATTGGAACCAAGCACATGTAGTGCACAGGAGCATCGGCCATTGGTTGGTTTCCACCTGGAATTGAAGGCCTTGACCATTGACTCCATCAATGTCAAAGGGGGGCCCTTCTGAGCATTGGGTGAAGTCCTGTGTGCATCAGAACCCTTCCTGATGTGGCTGAGAGTGATGGCTGTGAATAGCCCAACAAGGTGCCCAGAGAGAGGAATCGAACTCCAGAGTTTGAGGGGCACTGACTGATTCCTGATAACAGAGGCCATGCCTCCCCTCTGCACGAACAGCAGAAGTCTCTTCCAGAGGACATGTCCTTCCAGGACTTTGTGAGGGATATGGTCAAGGCCATCTCATTTTCATTGGAAATGGAGGATGAGCCCAGGGCGGAGGAGATGGAGATCCTCCAATACTCCTCGGCTCCTAAGGAAGCAGTGACTGTGCTGGTGCACTGAATCCTACAAAGGCTGCAAATGAGAATGTTGGAGAACCCCCTCTCTGTGCCATTGGTCAGTAGGAGGCTGGACGTGATGTACTGGGTTAAAAAAAACCCTGGATTTGAGAAGCCTCAGCTTCCACACTACTCTTTAGTGATAGAGTCCGCCCTGAAAAGGATTAAGAGCACCAAGACTCATTCTTCGATGCCCCTGGGTAGAGAGGCTTGAACTTTGGACTCCTTCGGAAGGAGGTGCTTCCAGAACTCCATGCTCACATCTAGAGTACGCTCTTACCAGCTCTACATGAGCATGTTCCTGAAGGACTTCACGTGTGATCTTGCTGACTTGTGCCCATTCCTCCCACCAGAGAAACTGGAGCATCATCATGTCTTAGTGGGCTATGGCAAAGACTGCTCGAAGTTCCTGGTCAGGGTGACATATGATACCTTTCAAACTGTCTCCAGAGCAGCAGCAGTGGGCAGTGGAGCCCGCAGGCTCACCTGGCTTGAGTCTTCTAACCTGGAACAGTTGGTATAAAATAAGCTTGCAGACATGCTGTTCCAGGGAGAGAACCTCTTTGGAGAGCAGGTGGAAGAGAAAGTTGGCATCAGAAAAGCAGCACATTACCCTCACCAAACTCTCAAGATGCACATCTGATCCTACTGCCTATCACAAAAGGTATCAAGGTGGAATCCAGAAGAAGGCCTACTCCCCATGCACAGGTACTTTGCTGGTCCTCACACCTCCCAGCAAAAAAGATACAGGCCTGCAACACTGGGAGAAGCCTCAAAAGGCTCAGCTGTCCGGAAACCAAACCGGGCGTGGGATTTTAAATGGTTCTTCGAGAGCACAGCCAATCAACCAGTGACCACAGAGGGGACCCTCCGGTGGGGGGGGGGGGGATGACTCACTCTTTTTGCTCACAGGTGGCCTCTTATAACTTCGGACTCATGGGTGCTACAGATAGTCCAAAGCAGTTACATGTTGCACCTTGCAGAGCTTCCGCCTCATTGCCCTCTGAGAGCATATCTTCTCGACCCTCTACATTTGGACCTACTTTGGATGGAAATCTCCACCCTTCTGGCTGATCTCACCATCAAGCTCATACCCTGGGAGCAGATTGGGCGTGGGTTTTACTCCAGGTATTGTGGTCCCCCAAAAAACAGGCCAAAACCCCCCTATCGTGAGCCTCAGAAACCTCACCACTGTTTTGGTGCGAAAAAAGTTCAAGATGTTATCTCTAGGCACCCTGCTCCCTTACCTTCAGAAAGATGATTGGCTATGCTCCCTGGATCTAAAGGACGTGTATTCCCACATACCGATCCATCCCGCCCCCAGGAAATATCTTCGATTCGTCCTTGGAGGACAGCAATTTCAGTACTGAATGTTTGTTTATTTATTTATTTGAACATATTTTTATACCGCCCCTTCCAGAGATCAGGGGCAGTTTACATTATAACAAACCAATCTTTTACATGGAACAGTATTAGTGAACTTTATACAAAGAACAGAGTAAGTGAGCTGCAACCTTTAAGTATTTCCATAGAGTGGTACTGAAAAGTACAATTTCTAACTATTTACAACAAGCTATATACAGGTGGATTAAAGTTTGTAAATGGCATTCTTATTAGTGTGAACATCGATTGATATCAGCAATGAAATCCACAGATTCAAATCTAAAACCGTTGGGGGTTGCAGTTGCAAATGCAGATTGGACTGGCCTTGGTACCCCAGGTCTTCACAAAGTGCCTCACAGTGATGGTGGCCTTTCAGAACATTAGGGATTTTGTCTTCCCTTATCTGGACAACTGGCTCATAAAAAGCATCACTCCAGATGCAGTCCAACAATCAACACAGTTGACCATCCAAGTGCTAAAGCTCTTGGGTTTCGTAGTGAATTATCCAAAGTCCCACCTTCAACCCACCCTACAACTGGAATTCATAGAGGATCTCCCCAACATGACTCAAGCAAAGGCTTTTCTGCTCCTGGACAGATTCTAGAGATTGATGGCTTTGGTCTGTGATACCCAGTGGAGTCAGATAATGGCTCGTGGGATGCTGACTGCGCTTGGCCACATGGTCTCCATTTTGCACATCACTCCCATGGCTTGCCTGTCAATGAGACAAGCTCAATGGAAAGGCCACCAACTGCCTTCAGGACCATGTGGCAGTCACCATACCTTTTGTCCAGTCCCTGCACTGGTGGTTGGATCATCAAACTCTGCTCAGGCGTCTCTGTTTTCAGAAGGCGCCACTCCAGAAGGCACTGGCAGATACAAAGCTGGATTGGGGAGTGCATCTGGCTGGCCTCCACACTCAAGCCTGCACTTGATCAATTTCTTGAACTTACGAGTCATAGCTAATGCCCTCAGGGTTTTCCAAAATCACCTGGCCACCAGAATTGTCAGTCTGAATCAGTACAATCGGGTTACGATGTACTACATAAACAAGCAGGGGAGCACAGATTCATATCTCCTGTGCTGGGAGGCGACCTGGTTATGGAAGTTTGCCATCACTCGTGCTATGGAGTTAAGGGCCACATATCTGCCAGGGAAGCAGAATACCCTGTCTTACCAGCTGAGCCACATGAGTGGACTCTGGACAGGGATGCCATGGCCCGGATCTTTTGGAAGTGGGGTACTCCCTCAATAGATCTATTCACCACTTAGCACAATGCCCAAGTGGATCAGTTCTGCTCCATGGTTGCTTTGCACAGCAGGCTGGCTCCGGAGGCGTTCCTTTTACACTGGGGGAAGGGCCTGTTATACACATACCCTTCCATACTTCTCATAGTGAAGACCTTGCTGAAACTCCAGACAGTCATGGGTACGATGATCCTCATTGCAATGTATTGGCCCAGATAGCCGTGGTTTCCCCTTCTGCTTCAACTCTCCCTGTGGGAACCTCTGCGGTTGGGCTCTGCCTTAGATCTTATATCACAGGAGGATGGCAGGATGCTGCACCCCAACATCAGATTATTGGTCCTCACTGCGTGGATGTTGAGGCTAGTCTTGTTGGAGTTTAAACTGCCTGACGGAGTAACAAATGTTCTGCTGGCCTCTAGGATGGCCTCGACGAGAAGGTCTTATGCTTTCAAATGGAGGAGATTTGCTTCCTGGTGCACAGAATGGGTGCTGAATCCCTTTAACTGTTCCATCGACAGACTTCAAGTACCTCCTACACCTCTTGGAGTCAGGTATCAAGTCCAACTCTGTCCGGGTACACCTCAGCAGAATTGAGGCTTACCATTGCAGTTTGGAGGGAAAGTCCATGTTGACTCAGCCTTTAGTAGTTCGCTTCATGCAAGGCTTGCTTTTTTTGAAACCTCCCCTTCAAGCCTCCGGCAGTGGCTTGGGACCCTCAATGTGGCCCTGGTGCAGCTCATGTTATCTCCGTTTGAGTTGCTCAATTCCTGCCCTTTGAAGTTCTTGACCTGGAAGGTCTTCTTCCTGGTGGAAGTTACCTCAGCATGCCGAGTTAGTGAGCTCCAGGATCTAGGGACTTATCCATCGTACACCAGGTTCCATCATAACAGAGTGGTACTGGATTCCTCCCAAAGGTGGTTTCGGTTTTCCATCTTAATCAGTCAGTCGTTCTGCTGACTTTCTTTCTGAGACTTTACGCCCATAGGGTGGGAGGTGGCACTGCACATACTGGACTGCAAGCAAGCCTTGGCCTTCTTCCTAGAGCAGACAAAGGCCTGCTGAAAGTCCATCCAGCGGTTTGTCTCTTTTGACCCCGGCAAGCTAGGGGCTGCCATTTTCAAACACACTCTTTCAGTTTGGCTGGCAGACTGCATCTCTTTCGCTTATGCCCAGGCTGGCCTGAGTCTTGATGGTCATGTCACAGCTCATAACATCAGAGCCCTGGCTGCATTGGTGGCCAACTTGCGCTTGGTCCCCATGGAAAAGATCTTCAGGGCTGCAATGTGGTCTTCTGTCCGCACATTCACATCTCACTACTGTCTGGATGGGGATTCCTGATGCAACAGCAAATTTGGCCAATCTGTACTTCGGCATCTGTTTTGGGATTAGAATCCAACTCCATTCCCCCCAAGGACCTACTGTCCATCCAGGCTACCAACCCCACCCCCCTCCCCAAAAACTCCCCCAAAGAGTATGAATGGTAATAAATTGTATGGTGAAGAATCAGAATCAGATGAGTTCCCCTTTGGGAACTATCAGTGCTGCACATAGTTGATTATCCAGTTCTTAGTTCAATTTGCCCCTATTGGGCTTCTTGAACGCCTCAGTTTTCGGTAACCTGTAGCAGGTGTTCTCCATGGACAGCAGGAATAAGTCCTTACGCCCCTCCCACCACCCCGAGGAGTTGAATTCCTACTGGAGAAGATGGTGCAGTGGCAGGTGGGAAGACAGGCTCACAGGCACTGTTCCCTCTAAGCTGTGCGCATGTGCGCGCGCACACACCTCGCCGAGCGAGCGCACATACTTTACAACAGAGCGCACAAAAATTACGGTTCTGATTCTGATAGAAAACAATGCAGAAGTCTTAAAATTTTAAAGTTGTGAATGTAATTACTAGAAATTTTCCGCTTCATTTAGTAATTGTCTATTTTAATTTAATTTGATTAAAATCAATGTGGTGTACATACTGTATTCTGACATGTAGTCAAATTTTAAAGTATATAACTCCGAGTGTCGTTATGTGGCGCACAAAAATTTAACCTTCTTTCAAAGCTGCACAGCTGATATTTTATGCGCACACAGCCTACAGAAAATTAGAGGGAACATTGCTCACAGGCATGGTGGAGTTTCCGAAAAGCTTCCAATAGAAGATGGAAAGCATTTCCGGGTGGGGCTACATCAGTGATGTCACCCATATGTGAGGGCTTATTCCTGCTGTCCATGGAGAACACCTGCTACAGGTGAGTAGCTACCTTTTTTGTGCAGTAGGCAGGGGGTGGGGGGGGGGGGGGTGGAGGGGAGATATGGGACCAGGGAAGGGAAAAGGCATGGCTTTGGCTGCCCAAATCAACCCTGCAGATAAACGTCACCCAAAAAGAGGCACTTTAGTAAACATGCCCCTTTCTGTATAGCGCAATTGAAAATGCATGAACAGGGAGCTTACATGTTTAGTGATGCCCATTTGTGAATAGTGAGACAGACCAAACCTGTCCAAATTATATATTATATATGTCATTTTTGAACAAGGACTGCTAAAAGTGCCATCTCCAGCTAAAAGTGCCATCTGTTTTGAAGTGCTTTGAAATAGGCTCATGTAGTTTCAGTAACATCTTCCTGAATTACAGTTGCTAATTGAGCTTATTATGCCTCTGGAGTTGCGACACAGTTTTTCCATTCCAAATAAGTAATTGTGGAAAGCCACAGTCTGAATTTGATAAACGGCTTCTTTTCCCTGCAAGGAGTGGCCTGCCAAATATTTTCCGGCCTCCATCGTTGATGGGACCAGTGATGTGGAAAAAACTGTTTTTCTTATTTAAAAAAAATATTGTGTTTTCCTGCTTGTTATTATAGCAATATGCTTTTATATAGCTTTTACACACTTTCATTTAAAAAAAAAAAAGGCAAGACCATTTAGAAATGTTTTTTGGAGCAAATGTTCTACAGCATTAAATACCAAGTTTTGACAAAAGACCTCCCAGCTTTTCACGACACCTTCTGTAATTCTCAACCCCATGATGGCAGAAGGTGTTTAGTTGTGGTCTAGTGTTCCCTTGTTCATCATTTTGGTCATGAATATTTTGAACATTACCGAGTGTGCAGGGGTGCAAACTTTCAGTCCTAAAGGTCTGCAAACAGGCCAGATTTTCAGGATATTGTTGTTAAGTGCCATCAAGTCGGTGTTGACTCATGACAACCCTCTACCCTAATGAATATTCATGAGACAAATTTGCCTAAAATAAGTAATATGCATACAGCTCTGACTCATGCATATTCATTAGGGACATCCTGAAAACCTGGCCTGTTTGCAGCCCTTGAAGGCTGAATGTGTGCACCTCTGATGTAATAAAAGATACAAACTTAAGTGTATAAACTTGCAGTTTGTAAACACAAGAATTAACAATTTACAAAAAGGTTTTTTAATACATAAACCATCAGAGAACCCTTCCAGAATCCTGGACATATCTAAGACACTGGCCTGTGGGATTACAGCAAGTAGTTACTTACAATTCATGAACACATAATACAAACCCAAACAAATTCAGCTATAAGAAAAATTTGTGACTGTGTACTTCTCTACCTTTGCGTAATTCCCACTGAATCAAAGGCTGGCAGGGGGAACAAAAAAGAAATGAGGCATAAGGAGGCAAAGCCAACCCCATTCTTTGGTCTGTAGGGATGATTCAATCAGTGATGTTGGCCTCTCAGCAGAATCTTAAGAGATCCGAAGAAGAAAAGCAGAAAATACCCACGTGGCAGCCTTTTGGTGTGAAGCAGTCAGGGAAGGTACATTAAGCCATTAAAGATCTTCTGTTGTTGTTAAGTGCTGTCAAGTCAGTGTCAACTGATGGCGACCCTCTGGATAGCTGTCCTAAATTGTGTTCGGTCTTCAGTCAGTCAGCTCACTGTTGATAGACTGGTACCCGTAGCTGCTGTTATTGTATCGATCCATCTCATTGCTGACCTTCCTCTTTTGCATTGACCTTCTACCTTCAGGTACTGGTTAAAAGATAGAAAGCAGAGGGTAGGGCTAAATAGCCAATTTTCCCAATGGAGAAAGGTGAATAGTGGTGTACCCCAGGGATCTGTGCTGGGTCCGCTGCTTTTTGACATATTCATAAAATGACCTGGAAAAGGGAATAACGAGTGAGGTTATCAAATTTGCAGATGACACAAAACTATATAAAGTTGTTAAAACCCATGAGGATTGTGGAAAATTGCAAGAGGATCTTGATAAATTGGAAGACTGGGCATCAAAATGGCAGAGGAAATTTAATGTGGACAAGTGCAAAGTTATTGACCTAGGGAAAAACAACCCAAAACTATGGTTACACGATGCAAGGTTCCACATTAGGGACCACCACCCAGGAAAAAGATTTAGGCGTCATTGTGGACAACATGTTAAACCCTCCGCCCAGTGTGCTGCGGCAGCCAAGAGAGCAAATAGAATGCTAGGTTTCATAAGAAAAGGAATGGAAAATAAAACAAAGGATATTATAATGCCTCTGTATTGTTCCATGATGCGACCGCACCTTGAATATTGTGTGCAGTTCTGGTCACCATATCTTAAAAAGGATATAGCATTATTAGAAAAGGTTCAGAGAAGAGCCACCAAAATGGTAAAGGGGATGGAAGGATACCCCTATGAACAAAGGCTAAAAAGGTTAGGGCTCTTTAACCTGGAAAAGTGACGGCTGAGGGGAGATATGATAGAAGTCTATAAATTAATGAACGGAGTGAAACGGGTAAACGTAGATCGATTGTTTACATTATAAGAATATAGAAAGACTAGGGGACATACAATGAAGCTACAGGGTAAACTATTTAAGACAAATTAGAGAAAATATTGTTTCATTCAACGTGTAATCAAACTCTGGAATTTGTTACCGGAGGATGTAGTAAAGGCTGTTAGTGTAGCTGGTTTTAAAAAAGGTTTGGACAAGTTCCTGGAGGAAAGGTCCATAAACCATTATTAAAAAGGGACACAGGATATCAATGCTTGACCCAATACAAACCTTGTGGAACCTGTGTCTTTTGGGGAAACTACTAGGTACGTATGAGCTAGATTGGCCACTGTTGGAAACGGGATTCTGGGCTTGATGGACCTTGGTCTGATCGAGTATGGCATATCTTATGTTCTTATATATAGTATTAATAGCTCCCTATATAATGGCTACAGATCCAGGCAACTACTTTGTAAATAGTTGAAAGGTTCTTTATGGTTTTTGTAGACCATATCTTGCAAAGGATGTAAAAAGACTGGAAACTGTTCAGAGGAAGGCAACCAAAATGATTTGGAGCCGGCGTCAGAAGCCTTATGAGAAGAGACTTGAAGACCTAAATATGTACACTCTAGAGGAGAGGAGGGATAGGGGAGATATGATTCAGACCTTTAAATACTTAAAGAGAAATAATGAATAAACAAACCTCTTCCAAAGATGGGGAAGCTGTAAAACCAGAGGGCATAACATGAAGCTGCAAGGTGGTAAATTGAAAGGGTGGTGGATGCTTGGAATGCCCTCCCAATGGAAGTGGTGGGGGCAAACACAGTGACGGAATTCAAAATGGCATAGGACAGACACAGTGGATCTCTTTACAGCAACAGGATAAAATCAAAATAAACTGAACCATCTAATTTCTCAACAAATAGGGGTGTCCTACATGGAGCGGTGGGTTCACCCCTAAACAAAGACATGGGGAGGGGTGGCCTGCACAGAGTGGCAGGTGCACCTACTCTTGCCATCTTACTGGGCAGACTTGATGGACCATACTGGTCTTTATCTGCTGTCCTTTACTATGTTACTATGTTTTAATTGTTCTCTGTAACTGGTTTGTTCAGTGTAAACCACCCCTGGTCTCTGGAAGGGGCGGTATATAAAAACTGAATAAATAAATAAAAATAAATAACTCCAGTGCAGGCCTGCCACTGTCCGCAGCAGCTCTCACCATGGCAGGAATACTAAATTCACAATAAAAATAGAGGAGGCTGGCTTCGCCAGTTAGGTGGCACGTGCTCTGCACTGTCATGCAGAAAGTCCCCAGGTTGGATGGGGATGCCGCGGAGGCAGCGTTCATAGTCCCTGGGAGGCAAGAGAGAGAGGCATGGTCATTGCTTCAAAGTTCCAGCCCATGAATGCAGAATCCTGGAAGGATCCTTCGTGCATGGTCTCCAGCCCAGGACAAACACCACAATGAGCAGGCTAGATTTGTTGGGGGAGTGGGGTGGGAGGAGGAATATAAAATGGGAGAAAATCCCCATGTAGTTTATAGGTAGCCTCCACTGGCTATCCATATAAGAATGAACCAATTAAGTTTAATGGCTGATTTTAACTTTTAAAGCTTTGAATCGCCAACAGCCAAAGTTTTTGGCTGATTGCTTACAATCCTATGTTCCCAATAGGCTGTTAGTCAGCCAAAAGCCGCTTTTTAACTGTTCCATCATGCGGCACCATATGCTTGGTCAAAGGGAGAGACAAGGCTTTTTTGGTGTCAGCTCCAAAGATATGGAATACTTTACCAGAAGATGTGCATTTGGAGGAGAACTTGCTGACATTTCAGCAAGTCTTTGAAGTGACATGGTAATGCCATATTAAGAGCTGTAACAATTCTGTAAGTTATGGATATTTGATGTGTAATGGCAATGATTACTTTTGAGATTTGCATTTAAGTGGCTAAATTTGATCCTTTTGGCATGGTATGGCTGTTTTAGTTACTAAATTCTGTTGGTAATTAAATTGGAGTTGCAAACCGCATAAACACCGACCATGGATCCTGATATTCAGCAGTACTAACTGGCTAGTGCTGCTATTATTTAACATTTTTTATAAGCCATCTTTCTACTAGTCAAGATGGTTTCCAGAGAACTCACTACAACTATTATTCAGGTATATGCACCAACAACAGATGCAGAACAGGGCAAAGATGATCATTTCTATGAACAAGTACAAGCAGAAATCAACAGAACATGATTCTGTGTGGACAAATGTATTTTGAAAACCATGGGATATAAAACATAGAAACATAATGGCAGATAGAGACCATTCAGCCTATCCAGTCTGCCTTTCGATACCAACTACTACAGTCCCTTTTTTCACCATTTAGAAATATTCTGAGTTGGTCCCATGATGTCTTGAATTCAGATACTGTCCTGGTCTCTACTACCTCCACTGGGAGACTATTCAACCCATCTACCACTCAATGTAAAGAAATAGATTTAGGAGTAAATATGTGGAACACTCTATTCATCTTCATCCTATGCCCCCTCATTGCAGAGCTTTCTTTCAATTGAAGTAGGCTCTTCTCCTGTGCATTTATGCCATGGAGGGGATTTAAATGTCTATCATATTGCCCCTCTCCTACTTTTCCTCCAAAGTATACATATTTAGATTTTTTAAATTTAGTTTTGAAATAATTACACAAAAACACTCACAGCTCTGCTGACTGACCACTGGGTCAGATTCCTTCCTGAGACAGAATAGAAAAATCTCAATGAGGGAAAACAGAGAGCAGTCATAAAATGCTATGCCATTCTAGCATAGTATTACGGCCAGCCAGAAAAACAGTATTTAATTTATATATCCATCGTTGTTCTAATTTTTGTAACTTAAAGACCCAGTTTCCTTCTCTAGGGTCAAAAGGAACAAGATCTATTATATGCAAATGTAGTTGATCAAAACTGTGTGCTTATTGGAGACAGTGGTCAACCAGCAGAGCTGTGAGTGTTTTTGTGCGGAGGCGTGAGGCTAATGTAATCAGGAAGGAATCTGACCCAATCAGAACTGGATGTTCCCTTGTCAGTAGGGTCTTTCCTTTCCTTTTTGGATTGGTTGGTGAGTAGCCTTGAGTTTTTAATTGGCTTAAAGCCTTAGCTCTCGTTGGCAGTGACATCAGACGCCAGTTCTATTAAATGCTGAATGGTGTTTTCTTTCGTTTCCATTTTCAATTGAAGCCTTTAAGACTGGGGGAATTTTTCAACCTGAGGCAGGGTTGTTATTTGGCAGACCCGAAATGTGGACACGTTGTTGTCTGTGAATTCCTCAGCAAACAGTCCAGCTCAACTCCCCACATATTTAGATATTTAACTCTGTCCCAATATGCCTTACGATGAACCCACTGATCTTTTAGGTAGCCACCCTCTGCACTGACGCAATCCTGTATATATCATTTTGAAGGTGTGGTCTCCAGAATTGTACACAATACTCCAAATGAGGTCATACCAAAGATTTATACAGAGGCATTATCACCTCCTCCTTCCTGTTGGTAATTCTTCTCCCTATGCACCCAAGCATCCTTCTGGCTTTTGCCATCGCCTTTTCTACTTGTTAAGCCACCTTAAGATCACCAGAAACAATCACATCCAGGTGCTGCTCTTCTTTCGCGGGCAGAATTTCTTCATCCCCTATAGTGTACAGCTCCTTTGGATTTTTGCAGCCCAAATGCACGACACTGCATTTTTTAGCATTAAAATCTCAGCTGCCAAATTCTCAACCATTCTTCAAGCTTCGCTAGATCCCTCTTCATGTTATCTACTCCTTCCTGGGTGTGTATTCTATTTCAGATTTTGGTATCATTTGCAAAGAGGCAAACCTTACCCAATGGCCTATTCACAATATCCCTAACAAAAATGTTAAAAAGAATCAGACCAAAGACAGATCCCTGCGGCACACCACTGGTAACATCCTTCTCAGAGAGAGCTTCGTTTACCTGTACCCTTTTGTCACTTCCCACTCAACCAATATAGGGTCCATCCCTAGGGCGCTCAATTTATTTATATGTGGCTTGTGTGGAAAAGTGTCAAAGGCTTTATTGAAATCAAGTACACTACATCTAGAGCTTTGCTTCAGTCCAACTCTGGTTGCCCAGTCAAAGAAATTATTTAGATTTGTTTGACAAGACCTGCCTCTAGTAAAACCATGCTGCCTCAGATCCTGCAATCCATTGGACTCCGGAAACCTCACTATCCTTTGTTTTATCAGCGTTTCCATTAATTTACTCACCACAGAGTTTAGACCAACCAGCCTGGGTTCCCAACCTCACCCTTACTTCTACTTTAGTGTAAAAGAGATGACATGTGCCTTTCTCCAGTCCTCTGGGACCACTCTTGTCTGTAAAAAAGCATTGAAATGCTCAGACTGTGGAGCCCCTAGAACGTCCTTAAGCTCCTTCAGTACTCACAAGTTCTTTCTTAATTATAAATGCAACCTCATGTCTTCTTTCCCTCTCTTTTCCAGGATAGGATATCATGTGATCATCACATTAAAAGTGCCTAATGTCAGTTCATTTTGGTTCGCTGATACCAAACAGACTAAGTTGTGCATGCTTCATTTCATTCTTGACCACCTCCAGCTTCCCTTGATTAATGCTTCATATGTTCCATGTTCCAATATGTAAGGCATCTTTACAGATTGACTTTCTCATTTCATGCCAAAGCCTGGAGGATGCTAGGTTTCATACAGAGAGGAATAACCAGCAGAAAGGAGAAGGTATTAATAACCCTGTACAAGTTGTTGGTGCGGCCTCACTTGGAATATTGTGTTCGGTTTTGGAGACTCTTTCACATAAAATTAAAAAAAAAAAGACTTGGAAATGGTTCAGAGGAAGGTGAACCGTGTCACCATTGGATAGAGCTGAAGAAATTCCACATCATAGGCCAAGCCCTCCCTACCTACACCTTTTATTCATAATTTAATTTAACCAAATGAAAAAATATCTTAAAAGATTTATCCTAAAAAAGTACTTTTAAAGGATTCATTCAAACAATCGTATATAAATATATTCAAAAACTAAAGTGTATCTATTATTTGGAACTACAGCTCTAACTAATGACCACCAAATACTTCACAATGAAATGTGAAGACATCTCTTACAGAGACCGGCAAGCATCTAGAAAAATAAAGAGAAGAGAAACACTTTAAAGAACCAATCTCAATCTCTTAATTCGTAATATCTCTTCTTCACTTATCTTAACGCTTTGCTCCCGATGTATTTCCTACGAAACCTCTCAAAGAAGTATCACTCGCTTCATGGTTAGTTGCCGTAAGTGCAGCCTCCACTGAATGATCTTGAGTAGAATCTTGCTGGTGTGTGGGATCAGAATGATTGTGCAATAATTTCCACACTTTTTTCAGTAGTGGTATGAACACAGATCTTTTCCAGTTAAATGGCCTTGACATTGTCTTCAAAATTCCCTGCCAGAGTCTTGTAAATATTGTAACAGCTGCATCTGTTACAGACCACATGCCCACTGGACCACATGCCCACTGGACCCCGTGCCATCCTCCTGGCTATCTGAACCCTCCCTTGGCCTGTTTCCTCCAATGCTTATCATGATCAATACAAGCCTTGCCTCTGGGAATTTCTCTTGTCTTGGAAACATGCTCTGGTACGCCCTCTTTTGAAAAATCCGTCCCTTGATCCCCTCAATCCGTCACACTATCGTCCAGTTTCAAATCTTCCATTTTCTTCAAAACTCCTCGAAAAAGCAGCCTTCTCTCAACTCTCCCATCACCTCGATTCGATTCATTTCCTTCACCCTCGTCAGTCTGGTTTCTGCCCGGGCCATAGTGGGGAATCCATTATGTCCACTGTCTTGAACGAGATGTCACCATGATCATGTGAGGAATGTATCTCTGGATCTATCTGCAGCCTTTGATCTTGTGGATAACTCACTCTTGCTCTCTAGACTACGGGACGCAGGCCTCCGGGATAATGTCTATCACTGGTTTCACTCCTTTCTGTACTCTAGGTCCTTTGCTGTCACCTCCGGCTCTTCTACCACCATTCCGAATCCCCTCCCCTGTGGTGTTCCCCAAGGCTCTATCCTGGCTCCCCTGTTGTTTAATGTCTTTCTTGCTCCCCTAGCTTTAATTCAGCAATCAGGTCTGTCGGCGTATTACTATGCAGACGACATTTTCATTTTGCACTACACTTCTGGTCAGCTGGATATCTCCCCTCTCAACAAGTGTTTATTACTGATTTCTGTCTGGCTTTCCACTAACTGCCTTGTCCTCATTATCACTAAAATTGCAGCTATTTGGTTCCCACACGGAGGCAGCTGCCCATCCTTGACCCCCTCTCTCTCAGATACCCCAATCGCTTTGGTCCCTAAGCTTCGCTGTCTTGGTGTACTGCTAGATAATAATCTTTCATTCCATGATCACATCTCACAGTTGTTTCCATGTTCTTTCTACTACCTCCGTCGTATATGAGCTATCCGGCCATTTCTTTCTCCACGGGCCTTAACCACCCTTCTTCTTTCTTTAGCCATTTCCAGGTTGGATTTTTGCAATCTCTCACTTGCCAGCGTCTCCCAGTACCAACGACGCTGGCTGCAGTTAATACAAAATACTGCAGCCCGGCTCATAACCAATGCCTCTCATCGTGATCATATTACCCCTATCCTCTATCAACTTCACTGGCTTCCGTTAGATTTCTGGGTTCAATTCAATATTCTCACTCTGGTACACCAAGCCATTTACACTCATAGACCTCAGTACCTGACAGATCTTCTTGTGTTTCACACTCCCTCATGAAGTCTCCGATCAGTTCATGTCAACCGACTCCAGCTTCTTTCCCCTACCCATGCACACCTGCAATCCACCCAACAGTCAGCCTTCTTCTACCTTGGCCCCTCCCTGTGGAACTCCCTTCCTACTGCACTCTGCCTAGAGGAATCCTACCCCAAGTTTCATTCCCTTCTTAGGCCCACCTCTTCTCCTCTGCTTTCAACCTTCCCTCCGCTGTCCCCTAATCTCCTGTTTCTACTGTTTTCTTTTTGAATGTTTTGTTTGAATGCATCTTCCTTCCCTCTTTCCTATGGAAAATTGTAGTTCCTTCTTCACCTCTGGGGCTTTAGCCCTATTTTCTTATGTTTTTGGAAAATTGTAAACTGCCCCGATGTTATGTGGGCAGTATATCAAGTAAATGAATAAACATAAACATCTGATTGCTGTAGTACTTCAATAGGAATGCCATTAATGCCCAATGCTTTGTTCTTTGTTAATGCTTTCAATGCTTCTTTAACTTTAACCAACACTTCCTGATTGTAAGCTACAGGTTGAAACAGCTGTTGATCCACTTGATCTTTATGGTACAGTGGCTCTCACCATCATTCAGTATGGATCCTTGAGCATCTTTTAGCATCCCAGTTCATGGCTGGAATTTTCACGTTAACTCTGTTAGCTTTAGAAAAGCTAATCTTCTTCCTCTAATAGTTTCTGATTCTATTTCCTTGCACACGTCATTAAAGAACTTCTGTCTCTTCTTGCTGCACATTGGAAATTTCTGTTAAGTTCATTCAGTGGAGGCTGCATTTCATACCTGGAATGAGAAATGTTTGAAATGCAAGCAGAATTTAGGAAAGTGTGTGGAACAAGAGACATCACGGATGTGAGGTGGATCCTTGAAAAGACAAAAGAATATGAAAAGGATATCTACATGCATTTTATTGATTACAGCAAGGCCTTTGTTTCCCTAAAATCATGAAGTACTCTGGGCAACATTAAGAAGCATGGCTATACCAGAGCACCTTATAGTTCCCATGGACAACTTTTACATTGATCAAGGAGCAACTGTTTAAACAGAAGAAGGAGAAAAATGGTTTAAAGATGACAAGGTTGCATACTTTCCCCATACCTGTGTATAAATTAAACAGAATAATTTTCAGAAGAACAGTACTGTATGATGACAAAGAGGCATGAAGATTGTTAAGTCTTTCACCAATTTTCACTAATCAGATAATACCATGTTACTGACCAGGGCCGGATTTACGTATACGCCATGTACGCCATGGCGTAGGGCCCACAACCGGCAGGGGCCCACCAAAAATAGAACCAGTTTTTTTTTTTAACTCGATTAAAAAAAAAACCTGGTGGCTACCGCCGCGGGGCCCCCTCTGCTGCCGCGGGGGCCCCGTCTACAAGATGGTCTGGTCTGGTCCGGTCGTCGGGTCGGGTCGGGTCTCGTCTCCCTCCCTCCCTCCCGGCTGCGAGAGACGCGAAGATAGAGCGTCTCCTCGCGTCTGTGTTAAGCCCGCAGGGGCTGATGGGATTTCCCATCAGCCCCTGCGGGCTTAACACAGACGCGAGGAGACGCTCTCCCTTCGCGTCTCTCGCAGCCTGCAGCGAGGGAGGGAGAGAGACCCGACCGGACCGGACCGGACCCGACCCGACCAGCTTGTTAGACGGGCCCCCCGCGGCAGCAGCGGGGGCCCCGCGGCGGCAGCCACCAGGTTTTTTTTTAAAATTAAATTTTACTTTAGGCCGGGGGGGGTAGGATACCCCCCCCCGGCCTAAAGTAAAATTTAATTTAAAAAAAAAACCTGGTGGCTGGCGCCGCGGGGCCCCCTCTGCTGCCGCGGGGGCCCCGTCTACAAGCTGGTCGGGTCGGGTCCGGTCGGTTCTCTCTCCCTCCCTCCCTCGCTGCAGGCTGCGAGAGACATGCGTCTCTCGCAGCCTGCAGCGAGGGAGGGAGAGAGACCCGACCGGACCCGACCCGACCGGACCTGACCAGCTTGTAGCGGGGGCCCCCGCGGCCGCCGCGGGGGCCCCGCGGCGGCAGCCACCCGGTTTTTTTTTAAAATTAAATTTTACTTTAGGCCGGGGGGGGGTAGGACTGGTAATGGGCTATGGGGGGGGGGGGTAGGACTGGTAATGGGCTATGGGGGGGGGGGGTAGGACTGGTAATGGGCTATGGGGGGGGGGTAGGACAGGTAATGGGCTATTGGGGGGGCAGGGGCGGGAAATGGACTGGGGGGGTAGGGCTGGTAAAGGGCTATTGGTGGGCTGGGGCTGGAAATGGACTGGGGGGGGGTAGGGCTGGTAATGGGCTATTGGGGGGCTGTGGCTGGAAATATTCTGGTCTGGGGGGGTTAAGACTAGAGGTGGGCTGATGGGGTTAGGATTGGTAATGGACTGTGGGCTGTTGTGGGGGGCTTAGAACTGGCAATGGGCTTTGGGGGGGGTTAAGACTGGTAATGGGCTGTGGGCTGATGGGGGCTGTCTGGTAATGGGCTTATGGGGGGGCTAGGACTGGAATTGGGTTGGGGGGTTAAGACTGGAGGTGGGCTGATGGGGTTAGGACTGGTAATGGGCTGTTGGGGGGGGGTTAGGACTGGTAATGGGCTTTGGGGGGGTTAAGACTGGTAATGGGCTGTGGGCTGATGGGGGTTGTCAGGTAATGGGCTATGGGCGGCTAGGACTGGAAATGGGCTGGGGGGTTAAAACTGGAGGTGGGATGATGGGGTTAGGACTGGTAATGGGCTGTGGGCTGATGGGGGGGGGGGTAGGAATGGCAATGGCTATGGGGGGCTGACTGGAAATGGGTTGATGGGGTTAGGACTGGAAGTGGGCTGATGGGGGGTTAGGACTGGTAATGGGTTATAGGGGGGGCTTAAACTGAAAATGGGGTGATGGGGGGTTAAGGACTGAAAATGGGGTGATGGGGGGTTAAGGACTGTAAGTGGGGTGATGGGGGGGCTAGGACTGGAAATGGGCTGATGGATGGCTAGGACTGGAAATGGGCTGATGCAGGGACTAGAAGGGAATGGATGCTGGGTGAGGCTGGAACTAGAAGGGAGCTGATGTTGGGGGAGGATTAGAATGGGATGGGGCTGGAAGAGTAAAATGGAGAAGGGAAAAATATTTTGTGTGGGAGGGATAAAAAATCTACAATTGGCCGGGTATTGGGAGAGTAAGTGGGGATTGAGGATGGAGGGGTAATATTTGAGTGGATGAAATAGGAATGAGGAAAGAGCAAAGGAGAAAGATTAGTATGTTAAAGCAGATGTAGAGAGAGAATGGAAAAAAATCTAGAAGAGAGAAGAAAGGACAAATGGACAGCAGACGATGGACAGTTAGCAGAAGACACGAAGAAACCAGAAGAAAGTGGCTGGAGCAATTGCAGCTGAAAAAAATGCACAAAAGGTAGAAAAATATCTCTTTATTTTGAATTTATTAATTGGAATATGTCAGCTCTGGTAAATGTGCATCATTAACATCTGTGCTTTGTTTAGTACAAGAGCAAATTAATGTATAGTTTTATTTCTACAGTGTTGTACATTCCAAGTTTGGCTTTTGGGATTCCCAGTTTAATTATTGTCTTCCTATTTCTAAATTGTGATTACTTGTTTGGTGATGGTCTATGTTCTGCATGTGTAACTGAGCTGAGGTGTTCTGTTTATATAATTCCTGTTTGACATTGCCACTTGTTCTCTTTCCCCAGTAGGTCATGTATTGTTGTTCTCTGAAATGTATTGGTTTAATATTTGCAGTGTTGCCTTTTGATTGGTAGAGTATGGTGCTTTGTGAGTCCTGGTAGTGCTGTTAGGATACGGCGGGTTTACTATGGGCAGTGTTTGTAGTAGTTCCTAATGTGTCTGGCAGTTGGCACTGGATTATAGTAATGTAGAAATCTTTTAGTCTTTCTTTATCCATACACTCATTAAGAGGCACGTTTACTAAAAGTTAGTATATGGTAACATTATGCAAATATTTATGCAAATGAGGCCCCTTATGCAAATGAGGTCCGCACCCCCCTTGGGCCGCCCCTGCTGGGGGCCCACAATTTTTGTTGGCGTAGGGCCTCACTCAAGGTAAATCCGGCCCTGTTACTGACTAAAAGAGATGATGATCTGAAACATCTACTTATGAAGATCAAGGAACAGTTTTAAAAATGAGCCTGCTCCTTAACATGGAGTAAGACAAATATCCTGACAATTGGCAAAAAACAATAATTTTATCCTTGATTGAGAGGAAATAGAAATAGTAGACAGCTTTAACCTGCTTGAATCAATTATGGCATAATAAGAAGCTAAGAAATCTGACTCCGCATTACTCCTGGAAGAACAGCTATGAAGGATCTAGACAAGATTTTCAAGTGCAGAGATGCATCTCTGTGTACAAAGATTTGACTTGTCCAAGCTATAATAATTTCAACAACATCATATGAATAAGAAAGTTGGAGAGTGAAGAAGAAAGATGGGAAGAAAATCGATGACTTAGTATTCTTCACCTGCACCATAATTCACTCTATACCATGGACTGCTGGAAGAACAAATCAGTTGGTACTACAGAAGATCAAATCTAAGCTTTCCTTAGAAGCTCATATGGACAATTCAACTTTCATGCTTTGGCCACATTATGCAAAAAACAAAGATCAGTAGAGAAAGGCATCATGCTTGGCAAGCTTGAAGGTTATTGCAAAAGAGGAAAGCGCCAGCAATGTGATGGATCGATACAACAAGAACAGTGGATGCCACTCTATCAACAATTAGTTGCTAACTGAAGGCTGACACTGAAGAATACACCATCCTTAAAAAAGCACTTGTAGACATATTCAACCTCAGCGCAACAAGGACTAGTGAGGATAGTGTATGAGAGTGCTCTTTAAAACGCCCTGGTACTGAAGAGCTTATTGAACAATAATAAACAAAATTGACACTTGCTGAAAACCTGACTTTCCGGGAATGCCTGGATTATAATGATGAATAAGATAACCTTTTTCACTTCATAGTTCTGGTTCTTAGCTTGTGGCAGGTCTACACCAGCATTGAGCCTCAGGAATCCTATTTATAGTGGCTGGCCCACTTGGCAGCCAGGAGAAACAAGTAGAGGAACTTGGAGAGGAGGTGGTGAGGCTGAGAAGCATTCAAGACAGTGAGTACATTGATGAGATACTTCTTGCAACATCCAAGCTCTCCAGCAGAGGAGAAGATGGGAGCTTACAGAATGACGAAGCTTGAACACAAGTCACCAAGATCTGCAGAATCACCAATCCAACTTCTCTAGCCCTTGAATTGGAGGAGGTGAAAGCATCACTGGAAAGGGAAGAACCAGAACTTGAGCACCCCAAAGCTGCAAAATCAGTGACCACAAGGAAGCGAAGGGTAGTGGTGTTTGGCAACTCTCTTATAACGGGTACTGAGGTGTCCATCTGCCGACCAGACTTGATATCCAGAGAGATATGCTGTCTGCCAGGTGCCAAAATCTGACATGTTACGGAGAGTTTGCTGAGACTTATCAAGCCCACTGACTATTATCCAATGTTGCTAATCCATGTCGGCATGAATGATGCTGCCAGGTATCCCTCTGAGCATATCAAAAGTGACTTCATGGCTCTGGGACAGAGGGTGAAGCAGATAGGGGCGCAGGTGGTGTTCTCGTCAATCCTCCTTGTTGAAGTAAAGACCAAGGCAGAGAAGCTCACATCCTGGAGATGAATGCATGGCTACATGGATGGTGTCATCGAGAGTGTTTGGTTTCCTGGACCATGGGATGCTCTTCCAAGGGTTGCAGAGTAGAGATGGTGTCCATCTGTCCAAGAAAGGTCGATGTGTCTTGGACAGATGGCTAATCTGCTGAAGAGGGCTTTAAACTAGATTTGTTCGGGATGGGTGAAGAAAGCCCCCAGGTAAGTGAAAGCCCCTAGGAGACATTAAATATCTTTATGGAAATAGGTAAAAGGGGCAACATATGGAAAGCAGTGTGTATAAATGCCCATAGCATGAGAAATAAGATCCCAGATGTTGCGTTAATGGGATAGGCTGATTTCAATTTAGTGGCAGTTACAGAAACATGGTTCACAGAAAACCATGACTGGGATGTAACTATACCAGGCTATACTTTATTCAGAAAGGACAGGGTAGGAAGAAGGGGAGGAGGAGTGGCACTATATGTAAAAAAATAATATTAAAACTTTGGAATTACAGAGCTTAAAAGGGAGAGAGGAGGCATTGTGGGTTAAACTAGAAAGAAAGAGAAATCTATTTGCATTGGCATGATATACAGACCTCTCTCACAGGAGGAAGAGGTGGACGGAGAGTTAATTGAAGACATACGCAGTATTGCCAGGAAAGGGGAAGTGCTACTAATAGGGGATTTCAGAATGCCAGATGTTGATTGGCACATTCCTGCTGCAGTATCATCTAGAAGTAAGGAGAGCCTAGATTCTCTTCAAGGAGAAATATTCAGGCAACTGGTAACAGAACCCACACATGAAGGGGCCATACTGGACTTGGTGCTTACCAATGGAGAAAGTGTTTCTGATGTTATAGTGGGAGATCATTGTCCATCTCTTCCTAATCAAAGAACCCGACTGATAATGTATCACAGAGGATCTTCTTGTGGTCACTTCTGAATCACAATATCAATGCCTGTGGATCTGGGCTCATTCTTGCAACTGAATAACCCAGGAGTGTTGGAGTTCTGACACATTGCCATCAAGTCAAAACTCCGGCTGACCCCACTGCTCCACTATCAACTGGAAAGCATGACCGCTTAGTTCCACTCCGCCAGATCCAGAATATTCCTGCTATGGAAGTCCATTTGCACATTATCTATTCAAACTAAGTGGCAGATGTTGAAATAGACACCAGCTTGGGCTCTGCCCACTTGCAGAATAAACTGACTTCTAGTGCCATTGTTAACTCCTTCTCTACTGGTTGACATAAGAAATTTCCATGGCAGTCCTGGACAAGACTAACTGCTCTCCCTTCCCCAACTAGTATATCCATAGCCCCATATCCATATGCCTCTGGCACAGAGTCACCCAACTTAAGATACTTACATTGGTAACGACTACCACTCAGCTGGGAGGCTCCAGGTCCGTCCTCTAGAGAAGATTCAAAGACAGACATTCAGCATGAGAAATGTCTCCTGAGAGAAGTGGGTAAAAGAAGATAGGTCATATGGTCTTTTTTGCCTTCATGATTCTATCCAGTCTGCCCTTCTATATCAACTACGATAGACCTTTTTTTTTCCCATTAGAGATCTGTGTTGGTCCTATGTATTTTTAATTTCAGATACTATCCTGGTCTCTATTACCTCCACTGGTAGACATTCCCATGCATCTACCTCTCTTTTCATAAAGAAATATTTCCACATATTACTGCTGAGTCTATCCCCTTTCATCTTCATCCTATGCCCCCTCACTCCTGAATTCAATTGAAAGAAGCTTTCCTCCTGTGCATTTATGCCTCAAAGGTATTTAAATGTCACTATCATTTCTCCTCTCTCCCGCCTTTCCTCCAAAGTATACATATTGAGATCTTTAAGTCCGTCCCCATATGCCTTTTGACAAAGTCCACTGACCATTTTGGTAGCCAACCTCTGCATAAACACCATCCTGATTATATCCTTTTGAAGGTGCGGACTCCAGAATTGCACACAATGCTCCAAATGAGGTCTCACCAAAGACTTATATAAAGGTAGAAACATAGAAAAATAACGACAGAAAAAGACCACATGGCCTATCTAGTCTGTCCTTCCATAACAACAACTACAACAGTCCCCTTTTTTCCTTTAGAGTACTATCACTTCCTTCTTCCTGCTGGCCATTCCTTGCCCTCTGCACCTAAGCATCCTTCTGGCTTTTGCAGTTGCCATTTGTACCTGTTTAGCCATCTTAAGATCACCAGAAACAAACAAGCAATCACCCCAAGGTCCCGTTCTTCTTTTGTGGACAGAACTTCACTCCCTATACTGTACTGCTTCCTTGGATTTTTGCAGCCCAAATTCATTACCCTGCATTTTTTAGAGTTAAATCTCAGCTCCTAAATTCTTGATCATTCTTCAAGCTTAGCGAGATCCCTCCTCATGTTATCTATACCTTCTTGGGTGTCAATTGAGTTTTGGTATCATCTGCAAAGAGGCAAACCTTACCTGATAGCCCTTCAGCAATAACACTAACAAAAATGTTAAAAAGAATTGGACCAAGAACAGATCCCTGCGGCACACCACTGGTTACAGCCTTCTCCTCAGAGTAAGCTCCATTTACCTGTACCTTTTGTCGCCTCCCACTCAACCAATTTCTAGCCCAGTCAGTCACTTTAGGGTCTATTCCTAGGATGCTCAATTCATTTATAAGTCATCTGTGGGGAACGGTGTCAAAGGCTTTACTAAAATCTAAGTGCACCATATCTAGGGCTATCCCTCAGTCCAACTCTCTGCTCATCCAGTCAAAGAAATTAGATTTGTCTGACATGATCTGCTCCTAGTAAAACTATGTGGCCTTGGATCCTGCAATCCATTAGACTCCAGAAACCTTACTATTCTCTGTTTTGGCAGCATTTCCATTGATCTACTCACCACAGAGGTCAGGCTAACTGGCCTGTAGTTCTCAACTTCTCCTTTTAAGCCCTCTTCTGACTTTAAGGAAGCATTGAAAAGGTTAGGCAGTGGAGCTGTTAGAACTTTCCCAAGTTACTTCAATATTCTGAATCCCATCGGCTACATCGCATTGTCTACTTTTAGTTTAGCTAGTTCCTCATGAACACAGTCTTCTGAAAATCATTCAGGATCCCATTCACTACTGTTCGTCGAAGGTCTGTGACATGGACGGCCGTCAGATAATAAGGTCTGCTGAAGTAGCCTCATTTAAGCCTTTGCCCAGGGCACCAACTCCAAGCTTGCTGCCATCAATCCTAAGAGCAGAAGGCAGTTCTATGCATACAGCACTGTATACATGCACATAAGAGACAGTGCCTGTCCCACAGAGCTTACAATCTGTTAAAGACAGACAACAGAACAACAAGAGGACTGATTAAAATACACATGGATTGAGACAGGAGAATAAGGGGGTCAGGATTGAAAAGCAGCCTTGAAGAGATAAACCTTTAGCCTAGATTTGAATTGGACCAGAGATGGAGCCCCATGTATCGACTTGGGTAATCTGTTCCAGGCAAATGGCACAGTAAAATGGATTGAGGAGAGTCTGGAGTTAACAGTAGAAGAGAAAGGCAGTGAAAACACCACCGTCCTTGCTTGCTACTGCTGCAGTCTGGAGAGAGGGATGATGTGACCTGGTAGTAAGGGATACCAATTGCTCTCAGCAGAACATGTGAATAATGGAAGAATCCTTGCCCTCCCCAGGGGAGAGCTCTCCTTCCTGCAACAAAAGGCTACCAAGGGGATTAACTGGATCTTCCTCCTCTTTACCAGCCTCTCTGCTTCTTTTGCAGCCAAGCCCTCTAGGCTCACTCTTGAGCACCCCAGAAGGCCTAAGTCTCTTTGGCCCCTAGATGCCAGGCCAAGAAACATCCTGACTACTCCCAGCCCCCACAACACTATATTGCTGCCCTATCACAAGTTGCAGAGTGAACTGAAATGCACCAAGAGTCCTCTACAAAGCACCCAGCCAACTCTTGCACAAACTGCAGTCCTAGGAGAAGAGAAGGCACTGTGTGTTAGTGTGATGTGCAGTGTGAAGGGGTTTCTTTACAACACAGGCCAGACAGCAGTTCAGGGACAACAAAATCAATTTGTTTTTTGCCCCAGCTTGTTAAACCTCCATAAAACAAAACCAAGAACAAACAGCAGTTCAGGGAAAACAGAAGCAGCTTTACTTCTGTCCCTGCTTGTTAAACCTCCACAAGCTGGTTCTTCCAGCCCCAGTTAACACTCCTACCTCAGAACTCCTTTGCACGGCTTGCCTTGGAAGGTCTTCTGGCTCCACAGGCTCTTCTCCCTCCTGCAGCCTGCTGAGTTCTTAACCTCTCCCCCTCTGAGCCACGCCTTCCCAGCCCTGAACTCTGGGCTGCAGACTCTTAAAGAAGACTATTGATAATCCCTTTGGAGGGGGAAGGGTAACCTTCTATAACCCATTACACACTCCCTGTAATTGCCCCATTGGATCCCTTACTCAGGCATTAACTCCAGAAGCTCCCTGAGCACTGCTTATTGCTGCATTGTGGGATCCTGCCAAGCGGGAGACATGGCTGCCATTCCCACTGGCACATGATTTGAGGCCAAGGTGGGAGTTGCAACCTCACTCAGCTCTATCACCATCCTGCAGTCTGGAGAACACCACCTGTACTCACTTTGTCACTGATATCCTCCCATCACGCAAGGGGCAGAAGGAGCCGGCCATGCTACTTATGTGCCAGCTCCCACATGCCTGACAGCACTGACTGCGACAGGAAATTATGCTTATTCCTTCTTCTCACCCTGCTATCTACTTCCTCCATTCCGCTGAAGGGAAGCTCCCTCCAAGGCTGCTGCTTGAATGTGGCTCAAATCTAAAGCTCCTTTTACCTCACTGACCAAACCCTTTGTCCTGATTTGTTTATTTTATTTTATAAAAGCCCCTTATCCCCACAGAGGAAAAAGCCATAATATGTCACAGCTAGGGGCCACTGCTGGGCATAACTGGGCTCATGAAAAGAACATCCAGACTATAGTGTCTCTAGTCCCGTGTCAGCGTGCAACTCTTGGTATAGAAAATGCTGTGCACACAGCATTGATAAGGCTCAAACTTTTGTTTTCTTTGGGATAATAACTGAAATCAAAATACAGTAACTTTCAGTTTTGCTTGGCTGTATCACCATGCTCCAGTTAGTATAAGCAACACATCATACAGCAACAACAACAACAACCTGCTATCAATTAATACACGGTCCATTTAAGGGTTCAGTTATGTTTGCCAATGTTCAGAGTGCTCGTGGGATTTCCAGGCTTAGACCTTTTTATACTTTCAGTTTTTTGCTCCCCCAGGACCAAAACAAGAAACTGTTCTCAATCACACAGTCAGTCCTTTTATTCTTGATTCATTCATTTGATATACCGCCCAGGCAACAGCATCAAGGCAGTTTACAATAGGAATAACAATGCTGCAGAAGTCAGAAAAAAAAAAGGAACGCCATGTATCGACAGAGGAAAGACAATAATATCAGTACAGCTGAGAGAGAGAAAGAAGCGACAGAGGGGGGGGGGGGTCAATTTGGAGATCGAAAGCCAGATGGAAGAGATGAGTCTTTAAGTGTGATTTAAATCTTTGCTATGATGGTTCCAGACAAAGTGCAGAGGGCAGAGAGTTCCAGAGTGCGGGGCCATGAAAAAAGAAAGCAGAGCTGCAGGTGAGTTCTAGGTGAGCTTGTGAGGCCGATGGTAGAAACAGGCGGTTAGCATGGATGGATCGGTGCTGGCGGTGGGGGGTGTGGAGATGGATAAGATCAGCCAGGTATTGAGGAGTAGAAGTGTGAAGGACTTTATGAACCTGTATAAGGTATAATGGATTCTGAACTGAAGAGGGAGCCAGTGGAGATTTATGAGGACAGGGATGACATGGTCTGATCGGGTGGCATGGGCGATAATACAGGCAGCAGTATTCTAAAGGAGTTGTAGGTGTTGCAGCTTGTATGGGGGAGGCCTGCCAGGGTGATGTTGCAGTAATCAAGTCCAGTGATAACCAAGGATAAGAGAAGTGTAGTTAGAGAAGAAGGGGATAGAAAAGGCCGAAGTGCTTAGTGAACTGGCGTAGTGGACAAAAGGAATGGTGGATAAGGGACGAAAGGTGTTCATGGAAAGAAAGTGATGAATTACGAATAAAGCACCAGCAGAGGCTTGGATTTTTATAGGGTGTTTGCTTCTCAGCATTCTACAAAAGCTACCAAGCCAGTGATACTTGAACCCACAAATTCACAGCTCTCTTAAGTCTGGGCTGGCTTTCTCCAGGCCATACTAGACTCTGTTCTAATCCAACTTTTATTTGCTGCTGTGTTCTGCCTTTCATTTTCCAGAACGCTTTTAACACCTCTTAAAAGGTACAGAGTTTGAATCATCAGCACATCTTCCCAAGCTTGGGCCGGCTAGTTCCTAATCTTGCTTAAAACTGTAGCCAGGCTAAGGTTTCCTAATTTCTCCTGTTGAGGCACAAATAACAATACCTCTCCTATACCAGTTCCATGAGTGAGATTTTAAGCCAGTCCTGAATTTCTGGCAAGCTCATTCTGATGCATTATGGGACCTGCAACACTGATTCCAATGGGTAAAATCAGGGACTACAAATACCATACTGCATTGCAATGCAAATTTAAAACCAGGACTGGCAACAAATCTCACTCCTGGGACTGGGTGACTCGGCAACTCTGCTATATACACTTCAATGCTCACAATTAAAGCAAACAATCAGCTTCACAGGATGCATGCCTTTTCCTATCAGATCCCTAACACAGCTCTTTCAGCACTGTATTCCTAGCTCACCTCAACTGTTTCACCCCCTGCTAGTACTACAGGGAACAAACAATACACTTCTCTGCAATTTACAAGGGTTCTTTTTACTCACCCAGACTTTCCTGTTACTGTGCTAGGCAGGGGCGGCTCAAGGCAATCTGCTGCCTGAGGCGAAGGATGAGATGGTGCCCCCTCCCCATAGAGGGGGGTGGGACTTTTTCAGAACTCCAATCAGGGACTGAACCAAACCAAAAAGCCGATTAGATTATATGGAGGAAATGCAAGATGTTTGCACACCAAGGAACTAAAAGAGAGTGAGAACCACAGCACAGTTTATAAAACTAGATTATAACTAATTTTTATTTTGTTGTTATAAACTGCGTTATGGTTCTTGCTTTTCTTTTTCAACATATATTTTGCATCCACAGAACCACCTTCAACAGTGGATGCAGAGCAGAACCAGGGCATTCACCCACAGAATTCAATATCTTAAAAAAAAAAATCTGATTCTGATCATCTCACTAACAACAACAACAACAACAACAAATATTCTCCAGTATCAGGCATATTGTGAACTAATACAAAACCCTACAACAAAGTCACTGAGTATCTATAGAGCAAATCTACCATATCATACTGTATTAGCACCAATTTCCAAAACTCACATAAGGAGCCATTTCAAAAAAAGCGTCACTGTAAATACTAATGGTCCCTGGAACATCTATACACCTATTATTTGCTGCTGTAAATACTGATGGACACTGGAACATCTATACACCTATTTGAAAAGCTGAACAAGTCAAATTACTACAGTACAGTATAGATCTTTATGTTTAAACTCCATGTTAACAGAACACCTGGCCTCACTCACACACTCAGAACACAGACCCTCACCAAGTACAGAATAAGTGACTTACAATCTAAAGTAAAAATAAAAATATGTAGACAAAATTTAAACTGAAACCCCAAGAAGCCAGACTGCATGCAGTGCAACATCAGATAAATAAGAGATGCAGTTCCCCCACACTGTGTAAAATATAACGATAGCACAAAGTCCAATCACTAAAATTAAATACAATTATTTTTTCTACCTTTGTTGTCTGACCATTTTATTCTCTGATCATGCTGGTCCCGATCTGAGGCTTCTGCTTTCCTGTCTTCTCTTGATTCTCTTTCTGTAGTCTATGGTCCATCTGCCATTTCTTATCTCTTCTTTTGTTTTCTTCTCTTCTTTCCATCAGCCTATTTCCAGTCCCAGTAACCTTCCCCAGTATCAGCCCCAATTTCAGTCCTCCCCACTCCCAGTACTTTCCATTGTCAACCGCCTTGCATTCCCAAGACTGCCTCTGGTGTCCATTTCCTCCTCCTTCCCCACTGTCCAGCCCCTTCTAGTCCAAATATCATTGCAGGTATCAGCTCACGTATACTCTCAGTGCCATCCCCTCCAGTCAGCTCCCTTTCAGTCACCCTACCCTCTGTCCTTCCCCCTTCCAGTGCCATTCACACATGTCAGCTCCCTTCCAGCCTCCTCCCCATTACCCAGCCACCTACCACTCCCATCCCCAAGTGTCAGCAACCTTCCAGTCCACCTTCAGTACATCCCAGGTGTCAGCTCCATTCCAGCCCCTTCTTTCAACCCCCCCCCTATTAGCTCCTTTCTAGCCCCCTCCTTCCCCCTTCCCCCTTGTCAGCTCCCTTCCTGCCCCCTCCTTCCCCTGGCAGACCCTTTCAGTATCCGTTCCCTTCCAGTCCTATTCTCCCATTCCCCTGTATCAGCCCATTTTTAGTCTTAGCCCCTGGTTTTCTTCCAGGGCCAGCAGCACTCTCCTCCCCTCCCCCATCAACCCATTTCCAGTCCCAGCCCATTTCCAGCCCTATCCCGCTTATCAGCCCACTCCAGTCCTAGCCCCCCATCAGCCCATTACCAGTCCTAGCTCTTTCTAGTGCTAGCCCCCATCAGTCCATTACAGTCCTAACCCCCCAATAAGTCCATGTCCAGTCCTAGCCCCCTCAATGAACACATTTCCTGTCCTAGCCCCCATCAGCCTATTTCCAGTAGTAGCCCATTTCCAGTCCTAACCCCATGATCAGCCTATTAACAGTCCTAGCCCCCCTCTCGATCAGCCTATTTCCATTCTTAACCCCCCATCAGCCCATTTCCAGTCCTAACCCCCCTGATCAGCCCATTACCAGTCCTAGCCCCCCATCAGCCCATTACTACTGTATTTCCAGTGCTACCCCAAGAGCCCAGCCCAGAACTTCTCAGCTGATATGCAGTCCAAGACACCTTGGGAAATTTAAACAAATAAAAAAAAAACCAGCTGGAGAAGCTCCTGCTGCTGCTGCTGCTGCAGCAGATCAAGTGCCCAGCAGCTCCCTTCTGCCCTGGAAGAGCCCTGCCATTATTTTCCTAGTGCCCGCCGACGCTGATTGTAAACAGGCATTTCCTGTCTTGCGTGAAACAGGAAATGCCTGTTTACCATCAGTGCCAATGGGCTCAACTTTAACAGAGCCGCAGGAAAGAAGGAAAACACTCTGCCTTCACGGCTTTGCAAAGCTGAGCCGGTGCCAGGAAAACAATGGCAGGAATCTTCCGGAGCAGCGGGGGGCTGTGGGGCACTTGATTCTGCCACTGCAGCAGTGGCAGCAGCTTCTCCAGCCGGGGTTTTTTTTTTGTTTAAATTTTGAAGGCTGAGTGAGGCGGCCTTTTTGGGGGCATTTTTTGCTGCTCCCAAAAAGCTGCCACCTGAGGCCACTGCCTCCCTCGGCCTCATTATAGAGCCACCCCTGGTGATGATGGGTAGGGAGTGGTTGCGCATTAACATTTGGGGCCTATAAGTCCACCCGTTGGGCAGGTTACACTCACTTTGTCTGTATTCGGATACAGAATGGATGTGAACATAATTGAAGGAATGACTCGTTTTGATTATTATTTTGTGAATATGGTTATGATTCCTGAATTTGATGGCTTGTTTATGGACACACATTTGGTTTTGGGGTCCTTTTTGGTGTGTTTCTTGGATACTTGTTCCAGTTTTATTGGTGCCATTTGTGTGTTGTTATGTTATATGTGGGGTCTGTACAGGGGACAAATACAGATTTGGCCCTGTGCTGTGGTGGAACCCTTTGAGTGTCTGCACTGTTCATATATTGAATTGTCAGGTCAGTGTTGACTCCTGGTGACCCTGACGCCTCTGGGTGTCCTTGCCATTGTGTGAGTGGGGGTCAGGTGCCTATGGGATTCAGACCTCTAATCTATTATTACCTGAGCAAGTGCATTCCCCACTTAGCTATACCACCACCCCTTTATTGAACTGGCAGGGATGAGTCCCACTGCATGGCACTCTTTGTGTTACTGTGGTCTCACTGGTGCTTTCCGCATATGCTCCTGTAACACCCTTGACCTGTCCCTGTATACTTGTAGACAGCTGCCACCAGGGGACACTGCCTACCTGCAACCCCACAGCCCTCTGTGCTCATGTGTGCCCCAGGACTATCCAGTGTGAATATGCAAGGTGCTATCTCTGTGTCCCATTACCTAGTAACCAGCCACCAGAGATGGCTCCACCCTCAAAGGCAGCATGTATCCCAGACTAGCTGAGTACATAGGAGTCATGGCATGATTATGGATAGCGTGCCACTACATCTGAGATCTCAGTCTGTGCATTACAGATGACCTGCATAGTCATGGAGTGGTATGCTTTCCTGTTGCGGTATGCAGCCTCATGCTGTCATGGTGGCCTGAGGGCCACATGCATAAAGTTTATGGCCCCAAGGACTGATGGAAATGCTGCAATCTCATGGAACTGCACCATCACTTGTTGCCTCTGCTGTGGTGTTTATGGTAGGATGATGTAATTTGCCGCATTCCCACTAAGGCACCCAGAAACTGGGTGATGCACCTTGACACAGTTGCCTGGCTGAGGCCTGCAGTTGTTGCTATCATTGATTGAAATGAACCTGTTCCCAGGAAGCCTAGGACTGTGAACACCTTCATATGGACAGGCACGGCTTTGTGTCTCTGTATGAGGAATGCAAGGTGTGGTTGCAGCTCCTCACACAGGTCATGGATGGCTGCAATGTCAAACCGGTACCTGGTCACAACCAGTTCATTATTCAGGTCCAGGTACTGACTCCTCAGCCTGGGCACCTTTGGATATGGGCACCTACGTGAGGCCCTCTGCCATTCCCAGTCAGCACATTGCGGCAGGGCCATTACAAACCATGAGTTTTTCTCCTCCAGGGTCATGTCCTCTACAGGACCACCACAGACCCTCCCATCTGCAGGGGAATGTGCAAAAAACAATATGTGAGGGTGGGTGTATGGATGTGCACATCAGCTGCCTTGCCCATGCTTCTGTGCAGACATGGGCAATAGCAGTCAGGCACATTTATGGACACACGCATAACCAGCCACATCGCACATGCCCTTATATGAACATGCAGATCAATGCCACAGTTTGGCACTGCCCACTGACAGGATGGCACCTGTAGTACACTCCTGTTCCACACAGAGACCTGTGTCCACATGCTGTGGAAGGTGCAGCATCTGCACCACGGTTACATGGGGCAACTGTGGGATTTGAACCCAGTTCGGATGGGTGGTGAGCAGTGTTTTGAACCACCATGCTACAGTACTGCTCCAGTGACAGTTGGTTTGGCCTATGGCCCCATAATTACAGCAACTACTTTACTCGCTGCACAGTGGACAACATTCCTCAGGGTCCTCAGATCTGCAACTGTGTTGGGGAGGCATGGGGTCAGGGGGTTGCATTTGTCTGCCGGCCCTGCCTCATATAGCTCTCTGACATGCACTCTCTGGTTCACCTATGCACCTGACATCATCTGGCTGACATGTGGTGTGGGTTAGTGCAAGGCACATTGCTGTAGCACTTGGGCAGTTGCCCACTCCAGTCACCCACAGAGGCACCAGCACTGCATACCTAGCTTTTGCCATGGTCCCCATGCACAGTCTCTCAGAGCTACACGTTTTCTACATTACTCATTTGTCACCTACCTGGTATGCACCACAACTGTTGGAGGATCCTCCACAGGTGTGTCAGGTGTAGATGCCAACATATTATATATGAATGTGTGTCCTGTATGTAAATGTGCGGAACATATTCTGGTCATTTCTACATTACCGTGCCTGCCCATCTACATGCTATAAAACGTGTATGCTGTTGACAGCCCAGCCCCCATGGTTTATGTATGTATCTCTCTACCCTTTGCTTTGTATGGGACATGGTTCCTAAGGTGGCCTCACACAAGCCCAATTTCACAGATGGGGAGCCGACACTCCTCATTGAGATCCTTGGGGACTTTGATCCTCATGGGTACAGAGGAGACCAAGGTGAGCGTCTATGAGTGCCAGAGGAGGTGGCTAGCCATATGCTGCAAACTGAATACAATTTTCCACAATAACAGGGATATTGAGGATGTGAAACAGAAGTGACAGCAGGTGCAGAGGGATATGTGCAAGAAAGCATGATGTGTGGGACCAGATGGGCAGGTCGAATACCTGACCAACCTGGAACAGCGGGTCCTGGCCACAGCGGACCTGCCGCTATGGATGGTGTCGAGACCATGGTAAGTGGCTACTACATGTCTTCCCCCTTCATATACAGGATCTGTTCTGGACCCGTGTCTCTGTTTCAAGCAACACTTCCACCCACCATCACCCTCTGCACATAGTTTCCATCCCTTTTCCTGTGGTCTCCACATGCCCCCCCCCCCCGCCCATTTGCAGGGATTACTACTCACCATAACTGCACCACACACCACTGTGGTACATGTTGTCCAGGTTTGAACAGCATATCATTTCCAGTGGAAACCTCTTTCCCCATTTTTCATTGTTCTGTTGTCACTATGAGGAACAGTTTTTTTGTTGTGAAAGGTGTTCATGGCTGCAGGTATGACATCCTTCCTTATGTTGACTGGCTGCTGCAGTGTTGTGTGTTTGGTGTTATTCGCAGCTGCCACACCTATGCTGACTCACCAGGGGTTCCCAGTCACAGAGGCTAGTGGGTATCAGGGTGGGCATCTACAGGGGTACATGTCACAGGGGACAAGCGTTGATAGCTGAGGGTGTGGGGCTATGGCATGCTCATGGCATTTCACTCTGACATGTTGGCCTCAGCTGCCTATTTGGGGGGGGGGGCTCTGTGGTTATGGGTCTGGAATGTTATGTTGTGGTGGTTCCCTGTTTCACATACAGTAGCTGCATGGCGCACTGGGACAGCAGTCCCCACTTAACACTGTTCTATTACAGTGGTGTCATGTCTTGTGTTCTCTGCCACAGAAAAACATGTCCTATCTCACTGAAACTCAGGAAAACACACAAGGGCAAGAAGATAAAAAAGTCCTTTATTAATAAGACCCCTACACAGCTGCATTTCGGCATAGCCTTCTTCAGGGGATAACCTCAGAGAGGACAACACACACAAAAATGAACATTTATAAGTAATATAAAATAATAAAACCATACAAATGCCAAGTATGTAAACATGCATGCAAAAACGATTTAAAAACAAAATATAGTAGATCATAATCAGTGAATGTTACAAATAATTAAAGGTTGAGTGTATACCTCAAGAGGCAGCATGGATTCACCAGAGGCAGGTCTTGTCAGACAAAATCTGATTGATTTCTTTGACTGGGTAACCAGGGAGTTGGACTGAGGGAGAGCCCTAGATGTGGTGTATTTAGATTTCAGTACAGGCTTTGACACTGTTCCTCACAGGTGACTTATAAACAAACTGAGCACCCTAGGGATGGACCCTAAAGTTACTGCTTGGGTTAGAAATTGGTTGGGTAGGAGGCGACAAAGAATACAGGTAAATGGGGCTCACTCTGAGGAGAAGGATATTACCAGTGGTGTGCCCCAGGGATCTGTCCTTGGTCCGATTCTTTTTAACATCTTTGTTAGTGATATAGCGAAAGGGCTGTTGGGTAAGGTTTGCCTTTTTGCGGATGATACTAAAATCTGCAATAGAGTAGACACCCAGGAAGGTGTAGATAACATGAGGAGGGATCTAGCTAAGCTTGAAGAATGGTCTAGAATCTGGCAGCTGGGATTTAATGTTAAAAATGTAAGGTCATGCATTTGGGCTGCAGCAATCCAAGGGAGCAACATTGTATAGGGGGTGAAGTACTTTTGTCCACTAAAGAAGAGCGGGACCTGGGCGTGGTTGTGTCTGATGATCTTAAAGTAGCTAAACAGGTAGAAAAGTCAATGGCAAAAGCTAGAAAGATGCTTGGGTGCATACAGAGAGGAATGGCTAGCAGAAAAAAGGAGGCGATAGTGCCTCTATATAAGTCTTTGGTGCGACCTCATTTGGAGTATAGTGTGCAATTCTGGAGACCGCACCTTCAAAAGGATGTGAACAGGATGGAGTCGGTGCAGAGGGGGGTACTAAAATGGTTAGTGGTCTTCATTATAAAGCATATGAGGACAGACTGAAGGATCTTAATATGTACACCTTAGAGGAAAGGTGGGCTAGAGGTGATATGATTGAGATGTTTAAATACCTCCGTAGCATAAATGTTCAGGAGGAGAGCCTCTTTCAATTGAAAGCAAGTTTGCTACGAGGGGAATGGGATGAGGGTGAAGGGGGATAGATTCAAGAGTGATTTGCGGAAATATTTCTTTACGGAAAGAGTGGTGGATCCATGGAATAGTCTCCCAGTGGAGGTGGTAGAGATGAGGACAGTAACTGAATTAAAAAAAGCATGGGACAAACACAGAGGCTCTCTAAAGGTAAAAAGGGGACTGTTGTAGTTGTTGATATGGAAAGACAGACTAGATAGGCCATGTGGTCTTTTTCTGTCATCATATTTCTATGTTTCTATGTTTCTAATAAAACATTAAAACAAATAAGTGATATTAGAGCAAAATCAGGAAATAATACTAAAAAGCATCATACAGCAAATGGTAGGAGTATACATTGATAGCAAAAAAGCTACCCTAAGAGTAAACCAATCTACAAACAAGTACAGCTCTTAGTCCACCAAATCTTATCTGACTTATCTAACCATAAAAAGCTATTCAGGGTAACCTCAATGATAGCTGAACATTTCTTTATCTGATCTTTACAACATCCCAATTAATAAGTAATTATATGGAGAGAGACCTCAGGATGGCTATAAAACCCTTCATATGACAAATCTCATTGCCATAGGGAATAGCGAGATACTCACATCACTGGTCTCCAACACCCTCCATTTTAGCATTAACCTCTACTTCATAATCTAAAAAAGTACTTTTCAAGATTTACAACATATATTAATCCCAATATTTGACTCCCCCCTTTCCTAAGGTACCAGCATTTTACATTCAGCCTAAAATTCATAAGGCACTGATAGATCCTCCAGGAAGACCTACTTTGTCTAGTAATGACTCTTTATTAGGACATGTGGGCATTTATTTGGATTTTCATTTAAAGAACGAGGTGCTGCAAATTTTGTCATATATTAAAGACACTACTCATTTTTTGCAAATTCTGCAGAATTTCACTGCTATCTCTGATATTATGTGGCTAGTGACTTTAGAGTGACATCCTTGTACACATCAATACCGCAAGATGATGCGCTTGCAGTGCTCTTCAGGGTATGGGAAGCAAGGCCTAATCCAAAAAAGTACCATCTGAATTTTTGCTTTCTATGGCTGAATTGGCACTTAAACAAAAATTATTTTGTGTATTATAAAAGTGACGTTTTTCAACAAATATCGGGTACTGCAATGGGAGCCACATTTGCTCTATCTTTGGCAAATTTATATATGCAGTCTTTTGAAGAGAAATGGATATACCCCACTGTTTATGCACCTTATATTTTAGGCTGGTATATATTGATGACGTCTTTATGTTATGGAATAATACCTATAACTGTTTACAATATTTTTTCAGTTATTTGAATAATTGCGATACTATTATCAAATTTGAAATTAGTGCACATGAACATTCCATTCTTTTTTGGATGTTAAGGTTACTAAGATGGTCGATTCTTTTTTACAACTGTCTATACCTAGCCGATGGATAAGAATAATTATCTATATTTCTCTAGCCATCATCCAGATCATTTGAAGAGAAGTTTGCCTTATTCTCAACTATTACGTTGCCGGCGTATCTGTTCTTCAGATACCAAGTTTAAACAGCAGGCTATGAGTATAATGGGTAAATTTCAACATCGAGGGTATCCTGACTCTGTGCTTCATAAAGCCTATAAAAGAGCTCATTATAATCATCGAGAATGGCTATGATGCCTTTGCAACATGATCAATCTTCTTTGGACTCATCGATTACATGTGTATTGCAACATTCTAAGCTGTCACAGTCTATTGCTGCTTCCATTCCTAAACGGTGGAAGCTACTGATGACTCATCCAAAACTCTCAGATAATAAGTTCCGTATAGCATATAGTAGAAGCCATAATATGAGATATTTGCTGTGTTCTGATGTTCCATGATGTAAACGTGAAATAGTTCAAGTAGGTCATGTAAAATGTGGCTATTGTTCATTTTGCACTGTGATGGAAGAAGATACCCGCTTTCACCATAACAGTAAGATTTATGAATTGAGAGCATATACGTCATGTACTACTGCCTTTGTTATTTATAGCTTAAGGTGTCCTTGTATGAAACTATACAATCAGTAAGACAACTCGTCCACTGAAGATTAGGTTAGCTGAGCACAAGTACAGTTTATCTAAAGCAAAAGTGGAAACAGTCTTTATTAAACATTGTAGAATGTTTAATCATACTTTTGATGAATTATGTGTATAGCGTTAGAGCATGTGCCATTTAATATACGTGGAGGAAATCACGGGAGACAATTACTACAGCGTGAACAACAATGGATCTTTAAATTGAATACATTTATTTATTTAGACAGATTTGTATGCCACCTTATCCTTCAATCAAGGTGGTCACGTCACGTCACATTACAATTGGAGGGTTACATTTAACATTAGGGTACGTGTAAACATTTAGACAGTACAGTTACATAACAGCATTTAGACAGTACAATTAAAGGTTACATTTAATATTAGAGTATTTAATAACGTGGTATGATAAACTTGTGTGTGTGGATAGGATGGTGCGTACTTAGCTGGCAGCATAAGTAGTATTTCAGTTTGGGTATGGGGTGTTGCTGGATGCTCATATGTTTCTATAAATAGAAATGTTTTGACGTCTTTGCGGAATTCTGTGAGGTCATCTAATGCTCTCAGGCTCGTTGGGAGGGAGTTCCATAGTGTGGATGCCAGTAGTGATGGTGCTCTTTTTGAAGTTGTTTGCTTGGTTTTGTGATAGCCTGCAGGTGTACCGATCATGTTGTCGTTATTGGTTCTTCTTGGTCTATTGCTGATATCCCTTGTTATAACATTTTGGAGTGCGTACATTGGAACCCAAAGGACTTAACGGCAAAATCGAATGGACATTGTTTTTTTGAATATGTCATTATTCTTTATATAGTAAGCTTCTGTGAAGTTGGGCTGTGAATCTAACTGCATATTGTTGTAGAGTTTTTTTAAACTTGGTCACTAGTTTTTTAGTAAAGATAGGGTTATTGATGATGTTGTTATAGTCGGGTGATCTTATTGGTGGTTGGGCATTTAAATACTGTGATGTCAGATGCTATAGCTGCTCTCTATAATAGTCATTGAAGCTGCTTTCTTAAGCCCCTGAAGAAGCCTCTTTTGAGGTGAAACGAAGATCAATCTTTGTTGGGTTGGGCTGCCGATGACTTATGGAACTACAAGAGCTTCACATGACAGCTAAGTGCTTATGGATTATATTGCATATCATTTAAATGTAATTGTTACCGCATACCTTCTGTTTTTGCAGGGTTTATGGAAGAGCGGTTTGCAGCTCTGTTGTGCGTTCTTTTTGAGTGCGTTGCTGAAAGCTGGTTTTGCATAATTTGGAGATACTATTAAGGCTTAGCGCCTAAGAATGATTGGGATTAATATATGTTGTAAATCTTGAAAATTACTTTTTATACTATGAAGTAGAAGTTAATGCTAAAACGGAGGGGGAGACCAGTGATGTGAGTATCTCATTATTCCCTATGGCAATGAGATTTGTCATATGAAGGGTTTTATAGCCATCCTAGGGTCTCTCTACGTATAATTACTTATTATTGGGATGTTGTAAGGATCAAATAAAGAAATGTTTAGCTATCATTGAGGTTACCCTGAATAGCTTTTTATGGTTAGATAAGTCAGATAAGATTTGGTGGACTAAGAGTTGTACTTGTTTGTAGAGGAGTATACAGTGAACCATAAGATAAAAAGGAACAAATAGGACAGGTAAAAATTGAATTAACAGTGATGGAGAAAACATCTGGATAACCTCATAGAGGAAAGGGAGGGGCAAGATAAAAACTTACTGTCAATAAGACCAATTACATAACTGAATGGAGAATCTTATTAAGTGATATTGGCTCAATCCACTACAAAGTAGTAATGATAAAACAACATAAATAACCAAATCAAATTCAGAATAGACAAGTGTGGCGACCACACCCCTACCAGGCGGTTGCCTAGTAGGGACGGGAGACCATCTTGTATTCCTTTTCCAAAGGGTTGTAGTTGTGTAATCAGAAATGAACCAAGTGGATGTTTCAAAGCGCACAGGAATTTTTATTAGCTTCCTTTAGGTAAGAGGGTAACAATCTTCAAAGCAACTTTACACTCAGGACAAAGCAACAAAGGATAATCTTCTACAATTAAAGATATTATCAAAACAGTGTTTCCGCTTTTTTATTTACAATGGCTTTCCTTTTCTTTTCCTTTAAGATGCTTCTTACTTCAACAATAATAAAGGCACATGTATTTACAACCTACAATCAAAGCCAGTAGGGCTGCTAGCTCCTTCTTTGCTGTTTTGAGTTAAACAGTTCTCAGCTGTCTAGCCCCGCCTTGGTTGCACTAGCCACTTCTTTAGGAAAGAACCTTAGTGCTTCAATATAAAAACTCATTCTCTCCTTTACTTCAGGCTTTCAGCTATAACAAAGTTGTAACAGCTTTCTTAATTTCTTTCTGCTATTTGGCTTCCATTAATTAGCATCAATACAAACAGCACAGTCCATTTCAGAACAAGAAGAACCCCATGTCAGTTCCTCTACCATCCACCTCCATACTTTCTTCTGAGCTGCATATTGGTACAGCTTGGAAACGTTCAGGCACTTTTTCCTTTAAGTCATTTAAAAGCTCAAATAGCCTATTCCACTGCACTGCCCCTCCTTCTCTTGGCAGAACTTCAACAGGCTTCTCCTGTTCAACTTTTCTTGAAAACCCCTTCTTTCTAATCTGGGTTTTCCCAGGTACAAATCCCTCTTCAGAATCAGAGCAAGAGATATAAGCCTTAGGCTTCACTGCTTTCTTTCTCCTACCTTGGAGTTTTACTGCAGGACTTCCATATCTGGGGCTTCTGTTGGCTGTAGCTATCTCTGCCTCAGAGCCAGTCAGGGAATCAGGGTAAGATTTCCTCTCCACTTCCTGGGGCTTCTTCTGTCTGAAGACACACCCTTCACCCGAGGAGTCTAGGCTCTCTTGCCTTAGCTTTTCCAACGCCAGCCTTCTCTCTCTCTCTCTTGACAGTATACTTGGTCCTCTCCCTGGAACCTTCTCTGTAGCTCTCTTGGCTGCAGTCCTGGCTGCTCTTGCTTTCCTTGCACTTGTCCTTGTTCCTGTTCCTGTTTCTCCTTCCGTCTATCTCTCTGTTTGTTTGCTCAAACTTAAACGTGGAGCAGGGCACCTCCCCTTCTGACTCCACCCCCATGTACCTCCTACTCTTACTTAGGGTTGCCATGGAGTCTGGGTGTGGCTTTAGCCTAGCTCTACCCTCGTGGTTTCTCTCACTGCTTTTACTAGGGTGTATGTGTTCTGGTGCACCCATCCCCTGCAAAGAAGAAAAAGTTCCTTTTCCCCTTTATTTCTTCATGCTGGACTGCACTCTCCTTACCACACAAGGTAATACATACTTAAAAATCTATTAAACTATCCAAAAGTGCTAAAACCACTACTCAAGCGATGTTACAGCCAGAGTAATGTTGCTTTAAACATTGTATTGGTGTATCATACAGCAGAACACCCTGCACTGTTATAATCAATTAGTGTTTTAGCCATTAATTGAAAGTAGCAAAAGCGGAAGCTTGATTCTAATAGGGAGGAGCCAAAAGAAATCAGTGAATGAACCCAACTGCATAAAAAATGAATGCATCGGTCAAAGATATATATTGTACTTCAGATATTAAAAGAAGGTAACCACACACATATTTTTAACAAAGGCATAGGAATGTAATGAATTTGAGAAGTAAAAGTGGGTAAGATAAAGATAAATAAATAATAAAGGAATGTATAGAAACATAGAAATATAGAAACATGACGACAGAAAAAGACCACATGGCCTATCTCAGGGGTCTCAAACTCAAATTGCTTTGAGGGCCAAATGAGGACTTGTAAAGTAACCCGGGGGCCGCATAAGACGTGGGGCCTCATTTGCATAAATATTTGCATAATGTTACCATACACTAACTTTTAGTAAACATGCCTCTTAATGAGTATGGATAAAGAAAGACTAAAAGATTCAGAAATAGGAAGACAATAATTAAACTGGGAACCCCAAAAGCCAAACTTGGAATGTACAACAACACTGTAGAAATAAAACTATAAATTAATTTCCTCTTGTACTAAACAAAGCGCAAACATTAATGATGCACATTTCCCAGAGCTGACATATTCCAGTTAATAAATTCAAAATAAAGAGATATTTTCTACCTTTTGTGCATTTTTTTTTCAGTTGCAATTGCTCCAGCCACTTCTGGTTTCTTCTTGTCTTCTGCTATCTCCATCGTCTGCTGTCCATTTGTCCTTTCTTCTCTCTTCTAGTTTTTTTCCATTCTCTCTCCCTACATCTGCTTTAACATACTAATCTTTCTCCTTTTGCTCTTTCCTCATTCCTATTTCATCCACTCAAATTTTACCCCTCCATCCTCAATCCCCACTTACTCTCCCAATACCTGGCCAATTGTAGATTTGTCTTCTCTTCCAGACAAAATATGTTTCCCCTCTCCATTTCACTTTCCCAGCTCCATCCCATTCTAATCCTCCCCCCAATCAGCTCCCTTCTAGTTCCAGCCCCACCCAGCATCTGCTCCTTTCTAGTCCCTGCATCAGTCCATTTCCAGTCCTATCCTAGCCTCACCATCAGCCCATTTCCAATCCTAGCCCCCCATCAGCCCATTTCCAATCCTAGCTCCCTCCCCTCACAGCCCATTTCCATTCCAAGCCCCCTCCCCATCAGCCATTTGCAGTTCAAGCCCCCCTTCCACTCAGCCCATTTCCAGTCCTAGCAACCCCCCCAGCCCATTACCAGTCCTAGACCCCCCATAGCCCATTACCAGTCCTAACCTCCCCATAGCGCACTTCCAGTCTTACCCCCCATCACCCCACTTTCAGTCTTACCCCCCCCATAGCCCATTACCAGTCCTAGTCCCCCCCATAGCCCACTTGCAGTCGTATCCCCATCACCCCATTTTCAGTCTTACCTCCCCTCATAGGCCATTACCAGTCCTAACCCCCCAATCAGCCCACCTCCAGTCCTAACCCCCATCACCCCATTTTCAGTCCTAGCCCCCACCATAGCCCATTACCAGTCATAACCCCCCCCTGCCAATAGCCCACTTCCAGTCCTAACCCCCATCTGCCCATTTCCAGTCCTAGCCCCCACCATAGCCCATTACCAGTCATAACCCCCCCCTGCCAATAGCCCACTTCCAGTCCTAACCCCCATCTGCCCATTTCCAGTCCTAGCCCCACCATAGCCCATTACCAGTCATAACCCCCCCCCAGCCAAAAGCCCACATCCAGTCCTAACCCCCCTCAGCCCATTTCCAGTCATACACCCCCCCCCGACAGAGGAAAACAAAAAAACCCCAAACCCTGACTTCTGCCGTTGCCGCCGTGGCAGCGGCAGAATCAATTGTCAAATTAAAAAAAAAACAGACTTCTGCTGCTCAAGCAGCAATATCACCTGTCCTGCGGCCCCTTCCCCTGTGCCCGGAGATCTGAATCTGCTCATCAGCGGCGTGCTTTTCAAGCCGCGAAGAGTATTCCCCTCTCGCGCGGTTTCAAGCCGCGCGAGAGGGGAATACTCTTCGCGGCTTGAAAAGCACGCCGCTGATGAGCAGATTCAGATCTCCGGGCACAGGGGAAGGGGCCGCAGGACAGGTGATATTGCTGCTTGAGCAGCAGAAGTCTTTTTTTTTTTTAATTTGACAATTGATTCTGCCGCTGCCACGGCGGCAACGGCAGAAGTCAGGGTTTTGGGGGTTTTTTGTTTTTTTCTTTCGCTGGCCGCACAAAGTTGTCTCGGCCCGCGGGCCGCGTGTTTGAGACCCCTGGCCTATCTAGTCTGTCCTTCCATATCAACAACTACAACAGTCCTCTTTTTTTCCTTTAGAGATCCTCTGTGTTTGTTCCATGCTATTTTGAATTCAGATTACTGTCCTCATCTCTACCACCTCCACTGGGAAACTATTCCAGAGATCTACCACTCTTTCCATAAAGAAATATTTCTGCATATCACTCCTAAATCTATCCCCTTCTCCCTCATCCCATGTCCCCTCGTAGCAGAACTTGCTTTCAATTGAAAGAGGCTCTCCTCCTGTACATTTATGCCACGGAGGTATTTAAACTTCTCAATCATATCACCTCTATTCCGCCTTTCCTCTAAGGTGTACATATTAGGATCCTTAAGTCTGTCCTCATATGCTTTATAATGAAGACCACTAACCATTTTAGTAGCCACCCTTTGTACTGACTCCATCCTGTTTATATTCTTTTGAAGGTGTGGTCTCCAGAATTGCACACTATACTCCAAATGAGGTTACACCAAAGACTTATACAGAGGCACTATCACCTCCTTTCTTCTGCTGGCCATTCCCCTAGCTATGCACCCAAGCATCCTTCTAGCTTCTGCTGTCACCTTTTCTACCTGTTTAGCTACTTTAAGATCATCAGACACAACCACGCATAGGTCCCGCTCTTCTTTAGTGAATAAAAGTACTTCACACCCTATACTATATTGCTCCCTTGGATTGCTGCAGCCCAAATGAAGGCCCTACTTTTTTAACATTAAGTCCTAGCTGCCAAATTCTAGACCTTTCTTCAAGCTTAGCTAGATCCCTCCTCATATTATCTACACCTTCCTGGGTATCTACTGTATTGCAGATTTTGGTATCACCTGCAAAGAGGCAAACCTTACCCGCCAGCCCTTCCGCTATATCACTAACAAAGATGTTAAAAAGAAATGGACCAAGGACAGATACCTGGGGCACACCATTGGTAACATCTTTCTCCTCAGAGTGAGCTCCATTTACCTGTACTCTTTGTCGCCTCCCACCCAACCAATTTCTAATCCAAGCAGTAACTCTAGGGTCCATCCCTAGGGTGCTCAGTTTGTTTATTCGTAAAAATTAAAACTAAATGCAACATATGTTATAAATGATGCACCTTCAATATATCATGAGCAAGTAATCACTATTAGAACACCAAAGAAAACAGGTATTTAAAATTTTTAAAAATATATGTCAATTAAAAAGGACACAATTTAAAAAACTCAGTTAAAAAAAACTTGAAAAATGAGAGGCATGTAGAGATTATCAAAAATAGACAGTTGCAACCATTGAATCTGACAATTGGACCATGATTCGATATGGGCCAATGTGTGAAAAATCAATCAAATGGCAATTAAATTAAATAAAAACTCATATAACCCATGACATTGGAGAGAAAACCACCATAATATTTAATAGTAAAATAAGAATGAAGACAGTATAAAAACCTCTATTCCTGCCACCACTCCTGCCATACCTCCAACAGTGCGGCATGATACACATGCTGTCACCTCTGTGGAAACACATGAGGGGGGGGGCGTATATTTAACCTGTAGTACCAGCTGATGTGATCCCTGAAGCCAATATCGATGTGCAGCAGGGGGATGTGGGTTTGGGCGGTAATGTGGAATAGCTCACATTGTCACCTGAGCCCTCTGGAAGGTAGGGTGTGGCTGCACATTGGCATCACTGCCACCAGCACACATCTGAGCATCTGCTACTATGTGCTGAGCGCCTGCTGGCCCAGAATGAGTCTCACGCTGAACAGGAATGGGTGAAGCTGGAACTTCTGAGCCATAGTGTGGCCCTGCAGGAGCATCAGCTGGCTGCTACTGAGCACCTAGATGCCTCCATATGCCGCCTCAACTCTAGCATTGATCGCCTGCTGGCCGAGCTGGACAAGACACAGAATGCCCATGTCCCCATCCCTCTACCTGTGCTGGGAAATGACACCTCACAGCCAGTGGCCTCAGGTCCATCTCCCGCCAGGGGTGGGTCTGCTGCTGCTGGAGCCCCTTCTGATGCGGTGTTCCATCAACTGCATTTGTGCCATCCACCTACATGGTCTCCACGAGCACCAGTACAAGGGCTGCCACAGCTGCAGAATCCGCCACTCTAATATTTTGTGCCCTGTTCCTTGGGGCATGGGGCCTCTGTTGATCTTCCCACCCTTCCATGAGGGTCTGGTGGAGGGGAATAGGGATAGCAGCAGTTTGGGGTCAGATAGCACACTACCATTAACACCTATGTGAGCCATCGCACTAACACTTGAGGTGGGGTTGGGTTGCTGTTCTGTCGGTGTGGATGGTGGGTATGGGGGTGATGTGTGGCGGGATGTGTGTGGGGGCATTGAGCCGTGGACACACTTATGTTCTCTGTTAGCACATGGATATGACTGTGGGGTGTGTGGGTAGGCAGGGACAGGCATTTGTGATATCCTGCATGGGGGGGGGGGGCTGTACCTCTGCTTATGTCCTGAATAAATGAGTTTGCATCACACCTACATGTCTCAATGTCTCCTTATGCCTCATTCTGCGGTGCTGTACACATTTGCATTCTTTGTACTGCCACAGAATGTCATAGGCCTGGCAGCTGCTCCCATCTGGATGTGTTTTCCTGGCTACAGGCATGCCGGTTTTTACTATTCCAGTCACAATGGCTATATCTGCCGAGATGGATTTTTTTTCCAAGTCCTGCCCTTATACCACGTTTCTGCTGATGTATTTAACACGTCTGCGGCGCTGAGGCCGAGTGTACATGGGTTTGACCTGTATAGATGTTATACACAAGATAAACAATACAATGCCACACACAATAAGCCCTCTCATCACACAAATAATGAACACACCAACCCAATCATAAACACTAACATTACGTGTGCTCTACTAAATGCCAGATCCATCAGGAACAAATCAAATACTATCCTTGACCTCATCCATGACAAGAAGCTGGATATAATATGCATCACCGAGACCTGGCTAGATGATTCAGACCAGGTCATATTAAACCAAGTAACTCCAACAGGATACTCCACATTTAATTTCATCAGAGAACAAAAGAGAGGAGGAGGAGTACTAATACGTACCAGAAAGGATTACAGATTCAAAACAACACCCACCACTAACACAACTGAATCCAACACATTCACCATAGCCAACAAGTACCTAAGCATCTCCCTCACATACAGACCTCCTAGAGCCACGACCGAACACCTCTCCACAGTAATTGAAACAATATGTAGTCTCACTTCCAACCACTTTGATGTAATGATAAGGTGGTGCATGTCCTCCCTGCCTTTGTATGACCTTTGTAGTATGTTGTGAACCGCTTTGATTGAAGGAAAAGGCGGTATACAAAACATGTCAAATAAATAAATAAATATGTGCACACAGCAGAAGACACAAACCCCTCATTGCACTAGGAGACTACAACCTAACATCTGCACCCACGAGAGAGACCTCATCATTCTTAAAAGCCATGGAGTCACTAAAATATTGTCAGACAATCACCGCCCCAACACACCAACATGGTACAACTCCGGGCATGGTCTTTATGCCAGTGCAATTAGTGGAACAGAACAAGACCACAAAACCAACAATCACGCCAGTCCCTTGGTCAGACCACCATGTGATTGAATTCACCATGACCCTGAATAACCCCACCCAACGCAAAGAAGATGAAAGAGTAACTAGGCAGTTTAAAGCATTCAACAAAGACTCATTCATAAAGGAAATCACTCCACAACTCCAACAGGAATATGACACCCTTGACCTAAACACAGAAAAATGGAACACTATGGGGCTTGTTTACAAAGCCGCGGTAGCGGTTCGCAATCGTTATCGGAGCCGCGGCCCCATTGATTTCAATGGGGCCGCGGCTCCAATAACGATTGCGAACCACTACTGCGGCTTTGTAAACAAGCCCCTATAATATCTAATACAGCATCTGCCCCTGCAAGCAAAGAACTACAAAAATGCAAGAGATCCAATGCCCCATGGTACTCAAATGAAATCAGAGATACAAAGCGCACACTCAGAAGACTGGAAAGAAAATGGAGACGGAACAAAACACATAATTTACTAACCCTATACAGAGCCAATCAACTGGAATATAACAATCTAATAAATGAGCGTAGACAGCAACACCATACCAACCTAATCATGCAATCTACTAACAGACCAAGAGAGCTCTTTAGCATTGTCCAAAAGCTCACCAAGAATGACACGCAACAAAGTACCCACCATCTTGACCCACAAAAATATGCAGATTATATGAAGTCAAAAAACACCAACCAAACATGCTCTATTACGCCACAGAAATACGATCATAAGATAAAAAAGCAGCATCAAACATGGGAGAACTTCAGCATACCAACAAAGCAGCAAATAGAAGACATTATATCTGGACTCAACACAACAACCTCACCGTCAGACCCATGCCCAGTGGTGTGGATCAAAGTTACAAAAAGCCAGCTCTCTCATCACATTCAAAAGATCGTCAAAGATTCACTCCAATAAGGACACATGCCGCAGCCCCTAAAGCATGCAATGATATAATCAATACTCAAAAGTAACAATCTGAGCCCTTCCAAACCAAAATCATATCGCCCCATCTCCAGCCTACCATTCCTTGCAAAAATTGTGGAAAAGGCAGTGCAAAAGCAACTTCAGGACCATATTGACATAAATGACCCACTGGACATACATCAGCATGGCTTTAAGCCCCAACACGGCGTGGAAACACTACTCACCTCCTTCTTTGACAATCTCCTAAGAGGCATGGATAACATAAAAAACGGCTTCTTGCTAGTGTTCATGGACATTTCGGCGGCCTTTGACACGATGTCCCACACTAAGCTACTGCAATGCTTACAACAGATAGGACTATGCAAGAATACCCTGAAGTGGTTTACATCATACTTGGAAGGGCGAACGCAACAAGTCAAATGTGACCAAAAGAAATCACTGCAGTTCCTCGTCATACAGGGAATACCACGTGGTTCAGCACTATCATCAATGCTTTTCAACATCTACATCCAGCCCATATGCAACATTATCAAGCACCACAAACTCCACTACCACATCTATGCAGACGACATCATGGTGTACGCTCCAATAAACCTACCAGCACTAAACACCACAACATTAACCAAATGCCTTGAAGACATGAATGATTGGCTCACAGCTAACAACCTAAAGGTCAACTACGGTAAGACTGAGGCAATGTTCGTCACCAGGAACCCCACTTTCACACCCCCACAAATTATCAGCATCCTAGACAAACACATAGTAGTCAAAGAAGAAGTTAAGTACCTGGGCATAACATTGGACAGAGCTCTGACCTTGAAATCCCACATCACCTACAACAAGGCCTATCAACGTTTGAGGATCATCAGACAAATCAAAACAATACTCCGTCAAGACCACTTCTGCACAGTGTGCCAAGCACTCATCACACCACTGCTTGACTACGGAAACTCACTACATAAAGGCCTCCCTCAGCAAACACTACACCCACTACATATGGTGCAAAACACCACAGCACGCATCATTACAGACACTCCAAGGACCGAGCACATCACCCCTGTCCTACAACTACACTGGCTCCCAATGGTGGCAAGAGCTAAATATAAAACAATCATGATCATCTTCAAAATTATTCACCATCTCTCAGCAGACGTACTCCAAAACGTTATAACAAGGGATATCAGCAATAGACCAAGAAGAACCAATAACAACAACATAATCGGCACACCTGCAGGATATCACAAAACCAAACAAGCAACTTCAAAAAGGGCACCATCACTACTGGCATCCACACTATGGAACTCCCTCTCAACGAGTCTGAGGGAATTAGATGACCTCACAGACTTCCGCAAAGACCTCAAAACATTCTTATTTATAGAAACATATGAGCATTTAGGCAACATCCCCTACCTAAACAGATACACTACTTCCCCCGTCAACTAAGCAAGCACTCATCCTATCCAAACACACAAGTTTATCATACTAAGTTATTAAATACTCTCCCGTTAAATGTTAACCCTCAATTGTACTATCTAAATACTGTTAAGTGTACTGTCTAAATGTTTGCTGTTAAGTGTACTGTCCAAATGTTTGCTGTTAAGTGTACTGTCCAAATGTTTACACGTAACCTAATGTTAAATGTAACCCTCCAATTGTGATGTGACGTGACCACCTTGATTTAAGGATAAGGTGGCATACAAATCTGTCTAAATAAATAAATAAATACATCTCTGCAACACACCATGTCCCTGTTCCACCCCTCACTTGCACATTCTGAGATCCCTGTCTTCACGTCATGTATGTACACGTGGTCCATTCTGCGGCATACAGATGTAGACGTGTTCATATGATATCCGTGCCCCGTGCACGTCCACACAGCTTATTCGTGTTTCAGAATGACCTCCTAAAAGTATCAATGCTATGGAAACATGGGCATCTTTATTTGAAAATAAACAGTCCCTGTACAGCGCTGCTGTTAGCTAATATATGCCCTTTCCACTTTCTGTGATTATATAACATATAGCAATAAGAATACCACATTATTTGTAAGATGTGGATGGCAAGAGGGCTTGAATGTCATTTCAGTTTTCACATCACCTTAAAGAAACTATGCCAAATCTGAAATCTAGAGCGGTGTTGACATTACATTTCTGCAGAGAGAATATAGCCATTCACAATCTGTTCCATCACTCAGCAGAAATGCAACAAAGTGAAGATAAAAATATAGATCCCAGTCAGGCTTAACTTGCCCTGTAAAGTATAGTAAATCAGCATGGGAGCCCTGTGCATATCTATAGAAGCTTAGTTTCTAGGTTCTCATGTTTTTCTTAGAAATGAGTTCCTGCATGCTGAAGATGGAATATGTTTGCTGTGTTGAAGGTGAGTGGTAAAACAATCAGCCAGACAGAAAACAGCACTGTTCACTACAATTGTGCACAGTAACTGTGTAATAAGTATACGAGGTCTGTCCCAAAAGTAATGAGAATGATTTAAAAAAATTATTGAACATACATGCAATTACAATTTATTCCCTTCAAAATAGGCTTCTTGTGATTGAATACAGCGATTCCAGTGTTGCTGCCACTTTTCATAGCAGTGGAGGAAGTCTTCACTTGAGATGTTGTTCAAAGTCCTCATCGCAGCTGCCTGGATGTTTTCAACTGTCCCAAAATGATGTCCTTTGAGGTGGGTTTTGAGCTTGGGGAATAAAAAGAAATCGCATGGAGCCAAGTCGGGGCAGTACGGTGGGTAGGGAAGCGTTGTGATATTATTTTGAGCCAAAAATTCCCTCACAGCGAATGATGTGTGACTTGGCGCATTGTTGTGGTGAAGGAACCACGTGTTTGCAATTTCACAGCGAACGTGTACAGCTCTGTTTCTCAAACACTCAAGTACCTGTAGGTAAAATGTTTGATTCACAGTCTGTCTGGGTGGCACAAACTCCTTGTGAACAACTCCCTTTGAATAAAAAAAAATGATGAGCATGGATTTCATCTTGATTTGCTCAGATGGGCCTTCTTTGGTCGAAGTGACTGGGAAGTATGCCACTCTGAACTCTTTCTTTTGGTTGTGGGATCGTACTCGAAAACCCAAGTTTCATCTCTGGTTATCACTTGCTGCAGAAAGTCGGGCTCACTTGTCACACGATCCAAGAGTTCCCGAGAAACCAACACAATTATCCTTTTGTTCATTGGACAAATTCTTCTAGACCAGTTTTGCACAAAGTTTTCTCATGTGCAGATCTTCTGTAATGATTCGGTGGACGTCTGTTTTCAGTAGTCCTACCTCCTCTGTGATTAACCGCACATTCAAATGTCGGTCCCTATCCAGAACAGCCTTCATATGAGCCACATTGTTCTCAGTTCTTGAAGATGAAGGACGCATTGCGTGCTGTTCATCCTCAATGCTCTCCCTTCCATCCTTGAACGCCTTGTGCCACCTGAGGACTTGGGCTGAAGACAAAACAGCATCCCCATAAGCTGTCCTCAACAACTGCAACTTTTCGGAACCAGATTTTCTGAGTTTCGAGTAGAACTTGATCGCGTAACGCTGCTCCAGACTCCTCTGCATTTTCGCCTGTGACAAGACACAAAAACTACTATACACCTTTGCTAACCGACTGCTACAAAGGTGCGGACTCAACTGAGGAAGGTCAAACTGTATACCTGGGTTCCCCCTGCACCTGCCTCGACTCCCACTTTCCTTTCCTGGCCCTTCTGTGCTGCGCAAAAAATCATTGTCATTACTTTTGGGACAGACCTCGTAGCTTGATTCTTCAGTTTCATTTATTTATTTAGCAGTATTTAGCTCATGCTTTTTCAGTAGTAGGTCAATGCGAGTTACATTCAGGTACAGTAGGCATTTCCCTGTCCCGGGAGAGCTTACAATCTAAGTTTATACCTGAGGCAGCAGAGGGTTAAGTGACTTGCCGAAAGCCACAAGGAGTACCAGTGGTGCCAGGTTCTTGTCCTAATCACTGGGCTACTCATCCACTCCATATTATTATCATCATTTAATGCTGCCTGTTATTTTGTTAGATGTTCATGGAAAAAGTTTAATTAAAGATGTAATAAAATGAAATAAAGAAGACCTTTAGTATGGTTTCCCTACACATCAATTGTTTGCTGAATCAAATGGATTATCTGTACTGTCTGGATCTCAAGGAAGATTTCTCTCATATAAAGATGAATGGCAGTCACAAGAAGTATTTCATTTTTGATATGATAAATAAAATTATGAATATTATGCCCTGTATTTTGGTTTAGTAGTGGTTGCAGTATGTCTGCATAGACTGGACATCCATAATTTTTTGTGCATGGATGATTGACTGTTGAAGGCCATCTTTAAAGCAGTGCTTGAAAAATCATTACAGGTGCAAGAACCATTAATCCCTAACTTAGCCCATCATCTAGGTCATTTCCCTTTGAAAATTGGCTGAAAGTACGTTTACACAAATTTGTACCTGCTGTTTCTGTGGGCAGAACATAGAAAAAACAGTATGCATGTATATGAAAATAATAATTATTTGTAGAATTCTTAAACAATAATTCCCTTTGGCTACATGTCATTATGGGGGTTATTCCATAACCCATATAGACCGTTTGCACATGCACGGGAGACTTGTATCTCGCGAAAAGCGTAGCTACTCACCTGTAACAGGTGATCTCCGGGAACAGCAGGAATTTAGTTTTCACATATGGGTGACTCTGGTACTGATGGAGCCCGCGTGGGAACACTTCCCAGCATCCAATAGGAAAGCCTTTTGGCGCATCCCACTGCACCTGCATTGCTGCCTTCCCACCTTCCCAACTTTCCCACCTCAGCTGAGTTTGAAGCTGAGAGAAAAGGAGAGAAAAAGAAAAACTATAACTCCTAGGAGAGGAGGGTGGGTTGTGAAGACTAAATTCCTGCTGTTCCCGGAGATCACCTGTTACAGGTGAGTAACTATGCTATCTCCAGGAACAAGCAGGAATGTAGTCTTCACCTATGGGACTCCCTAGCTCCCAGATGCCAGAGAAATGACCTTAGAACCTGTCGGTCTGCCTCAGAGAAGGCTTCGACAGTTCATGGATGTCTGGTAACAATAAGTTCCGGGACAGAGGGTAGGAGTTGCCCTTAAGTCTGAAAGAGGTGCTGGAGAACAGCTTGATCAAACATGGCATCCCAGCGGAAGTCCTTGTCCAGACAGTAATGAGCAGTAAAGGTATGGACCTAAGAACAAGTTGCTGCTTTACAGATTTCGTCAATGGCTACAGAGCATAGATTTGCCATTGAGGTGGCCATGCACGAACATTATGGGCACTGATATAACCCTCAAGGGATAGTCCTGCTTTATCATAAGCAAATGAGATGCAATCAGTTATCCATTTTGAGATAGTACCTTTAGAAACTGGCAGCCCCAGGTGACTAGGGTCAAGGGAAATGAACAATTGTGAAGCTCTTCAGTGCACTCGAGTTCTTTGAAGATAAAATGCTAAAGCACGTTTGCAGGCAAGAGTATGCAGGGTTGCCTCTGCTCTATATGTATGTGGTCTAGGAAAAAAGACAGGAAGGTAAACTGACTGATTCAGATGAAAAGGAGACACCAACTTTGGCATAAAATGAGGTTAGTCCTAAGGACAACCTTATCATGGTGGAACCAGGTTTAAATGGATCCGCCACTAAAGCCTGAAGCTCACTAATATGTCTAGCTGAAGTGAAGGCAATAAGGAAGCTTACCTTCCATGACAGAAACTTAAGTGAGGTCATGGCCAAAGGTTCAAAAGGCGGCTTGAGAAGCTGCCCTAGCATGACATTAAGATCCCATGCCACCAATGGTGGCCTGATGGGAGGCTTGGTCAATAAAAAAAACCTCTCATGAAGCACGCACCACAAGCAGCTATGAGGATATGGGCTTCCCACCCAAGGGATGGTGAGAGGCAGCAATTGCACTGAGGTGAACGCTCACCGAATTCATCTTGAGACCAGAGGAAGATAGATGGAGGAGTTACTGAAGGAAAGCTTCCACAGGAGCTAAGAAAGGATCCAGATCCTTCTGAGAACACCAGGTAGAGAACCTCCACCACTTGAAGGCACAAGAATGTCTGGTGGATGACTTCCTGGAAGCTAAAAGGATCTCCATTACTTCCTGAGTAAAGTTAAGACCTTGCAAAGCTATGCTTTCAGCAGCCAAGTTGTGAGATGCAGAGACTGCGGGTTGGGATGGAGCAGGGTCCCCTCTTCCTGGGAGAGGAGATCGGGAGCTGACCCAAGACTCAGAGGGCATGTCTGAGACAGACGTAGCAGGAGAAGAAACTGCGGCTGATGCGGCCAGTGTGGGGCTATGAGAATCATGTAGCCCCTGTCTGCCTGAAGCTTGAAAAGCATTTTGGGAATCAGGGGAATGGGAGGAAAGGCATACAGGAGACCCTGACCCCAATGAAAGTGGAAAGCATCCACTTGTATGCTGGGCACAGGAGTTCTGGTGCAGAAGCGTGGAAGCTTGGCATTCTGTGGTGTGGCAAAGAGGTCTATCTCTGGAGTCCTCAGGTCTGAAAGATGAAAATGTTGTTTCTGGATGGAGAGACCATTTGTGGGCAAGGAAGATCCAACTCAACTTGTCTGCCAAGACATTCTGCTCCCATGGTAGATACACCATTTGAAGATGTATCTGATGAGCAATAGCAAAACACCAGAGATGAAGAGCCTCTTCGCAGAGGGGCCAAGAGCCTGTTCCTCCCTGCTTGTTCACATAGAACATGGCAATTTGATTGTCCGTCTGGACCAGAACCCTCTGGCATTGTAGATGATCCAGAAACACCTTGAGGGCATTGAAGATAGCATGAAGTTCTAGTAGATTTATCTGGAGTTTTGACTCCTGTGCTGTCCAGAGTCCCTGAGTGGATAGAATGCCTAAGTGAGCTCCCCATCCCAATTTGGAGACATCCGTCGTCAGAGTACATTGATATGGAGGCATCCGAAAAGGTAACCCTACGAGAAGGTTTTTCTAGAGCACACCACCACTGAAGGGATGCAGCCAGAGGGGCAGTGACTTGGATCCTGTCCCTGAAACATCCCGAGACCTGCTTCCACTGAGAGGCAAGAGTTCATTGAGCTATGCACATATGCAGGCAGGCATATGGAACTACATGTAAAGCGTTGGAACTACATGTACTGTTGAGGCCATATGACTTAGAAGCTGTAGCATCTCTCAGGCAGTCAGGTAACTTTGTGATGAGCCTGAGAAGCCAACTGAGGGAGACGGAACAGCAGGGTTGGGGTAGAAATGCCCTTGACTGCTGAGTGTCTAGGAGGGCCCCTATGAACTCCAGTGCTTGAGTAGGAGTGAGATGGTATTTTGGAAGGTTTATTACAAATACCAAGTGTTGCAGTACTTGCATCGTACAAAGCAGGGATTGCTGAACCTCTTGATAGGTGCCTGCCTTTATGAGCCAGCTGTCTAAGTAAGGGAAGTCAAATATCCCCAGAGTTCTTAGATATGCAGCCACGACTGCCATACACTTTGTGAAGACTCTTGGGGCAGGGTGAGTCCGAAAGGCAGGACTTTGTATTGGTAATGTCTTCCCTGAAAGATGAAGCGTAGATACTTCCTGTGTTCTGGATGAATGAGGATATGTGTATACGCTTCTTTTAGATCTAGAGAACAGAGCCAATCCTGACTCTGGAGATAGGGCAAGAGGGTCCTCAGTGAGACCATCTTGAACTTCTCATGGACTAAGAATTTGTTTAGGTTCCTGAGGTCTAGGATGGGTCTGTACCCTCCGCTTTTCTTTAGTATGAGAAAGTACGGAGAATAGCAACCCGTCTCTTGCTGAAATGTGGGAACTTCTTCTATGGCACCCTGTGATAAAAGAGAAGTCACCTTCTGCAGCAGGAGAGCAGTGAGGGGGGTTGAGATTGATATTCCCCCCATCTTGAGTGGATAGGGGTAGGCTTTGTAAATTAAGTCTGTACCTTCTTTCACTATGGTTAATGTCCACTGCTCTGAGGTGATGAGATGCCACCTGTGGGCATAATGACAAAGTCTGCCTGCTATGTGGAGGGGTGGGGGTTCTCCAAAGGCAGGGTGACTATGTGCTCTAGGAAAAAGTAAAACACCAGGTACAGATTGGGGCTGAGCTTTAGGAGCCTGTGGCTTCTTCTGTTGCTTGGGAGGCCTCTTTTGGATACCTTGAGGTTGGTATTGAGAAGCAGGGGTATAAGAAGGGTAAAACTGTTTCTTCTTACCAAAGAGTTTTCTTTGCAGCTGCTTTCTTCCTAGCAGGGTTGGCTGTAGTCTTACACAGCCTATTGAGAGTGGTGTTCTCAGATTCTAACAGAGAAGCTTTATCCTGCCTGTCTTTGCCAAACAGGTTTTCACCAGTGTAAGGAATATTACCCAGTTTATCTTGAACCCATTGTTCAAGATCTGATGCGTGAAGCCAAGCAATTCTGCGATGCAGATTGAATGCAGATTGAAGTGACTCTGCTAGTGCACTCAAAGCAATCAAAGGTTGCCGTATTGACAAACTTCGAAACATTCTGGGCATATCTGACCAGAGTAAGGTAGTCAGCCCTCTTGTAATCAGGGAGCAGAGGGGCCGTTAATTCAAGATCTCTGGTAACATCTTTGAGGGACATACCCATATAGAGCATGTATGAACTTATTCTGGCTGAAAGCACTGAAGCTAGAAAACACTGACGTCTAAAAGCATCGCAAGTTCTTGATTCTCTGTCTGGAGGATTAGAAGAATGTGTCTTAGAACTCTTAATTTGATGCATCGCCGATTCCACTACCATTGAATGATGGTATCGAGTCGTCAAGTATGGGGAGAAATAGTAAGGGGCATTTCCCACATCTGGAGCATGAGATCATGGAGTATGTGGTGAATCGGGAGTGTGGCCGCCTCCTTAGGAGCAGTAAGGTATTGGAGGATCTCCAATTCCTCTGTTCTGGGCTCCATCTCAGATGTCGCAGTAATAGAAAGACCCTTAGCTAGGTCCCGAATAAATTCCTGAAAGGACATATCCTCAGGAGGGGACATACGCCACTGCGGTGAAGGAGAAGGGTCTTCTGGAAGACTTTGTAGTCTTCAGGTATCGATCGATTCATTATAAGAAGAATCAGAATCAGAATACTCGAAGTATTGGTGTAAACAATGTCCTTGCTCCACCAAGGCTTGGTACTGAGCAAAGTCAGTATAGGAACAGGGGGCTTGCCTAACTGATACCTCGGTACCAGGAATGGGCTCGAGGGTAGGCATGGGCAGCAGTGCAGCAAGCAACATATAACCCGATGCAGTTTGCATCGGAACTGTGGATGGTGCCAGTGTCGGCGGTACTGCTGGTAAGGATTTTACCGGAACAAACGCTGCTAGTAGAGCTACCAAGCTCTGCTCTATGGTGAGGATATGCTGATCCATAGAGCCTGCCAATGCTTGGGTATCAGTGCCGGAGATATGTGCTAATGTCCCGGAGCATGACACCAGGAGCTCTCCGGAGGTGGAGGCCTCGGGAGCATCCTGGAACTCCTTGATGGCTTTAGAGGAAAGATCCTCCCGCCGGGGTTGTTTGGCCCGATCCACCTCTTGGGCAATGCTCGAGGCATCTCAATGCTTAGAAGGAGATCTACCTTTGGGGGGGGGCAGCCTGTCTTCAAAGAAGACTTATGTTTCGATACCTGAGATCCATGAGAGGAAGAGGATGCCCTCGATGATATCGATGCCAAAAAAAACACATCTAAGGCAAAGAGTGATCACAACTTTGCGGCTTGATTCTGAAGGCCTCTCTTTGTCATCTTCTTACAGAGAGGACATTCTGATGGCTGGTGATCGGGTCTGAGGCATTTATGACACCAGTCATGGTATCAGAAGCAGAAATGATAAGGCCACATTTAGAACATTTCTTAAAACCACTAGCTGGTTTGTCCATAGTGTCAGTAAACAAAATGGAGGGCTTAAGGCCTAAAATGGCGTCAAAGAAAAGTTATATAAGTTTTGTTTTTAAAGAAAGAAAGAAAAGAACTGAGGGGTCAGTTCCGACATCGACAAGAAGGCAGACGCAAAGCACAAAAAATAAAGAATTAAAGAATTTTTTGCAGTGACAGGATTTGCTTCCTGCTGGCTTCATGGAAATGAAGAACTAAGGTGGGAGAGTTGGGAAGGTGGGAAGGCAGCAATGCAGGCGCAGTGGGATGCTCCCAAAGTCTTTCCTATTGGACGCTGGGGAGCGTTCCCACACGGGCTTCATCTGTACCAATGTCACCAATATGTGAAGACTACATTCCTGCTTGTTCCTGGAGATACATCTACGACCGTATTCCGATACATGGCGCCCATGTATGTCAAGGGTGCTTGCATGGGTATGTCAGAACGTGCTTGGGAGGGCTGGAATAGTGGCATGGTTTGCCGCAGAGATGTATATAGCACTTTCAGGAAAGGTTTTTACTTCCCTGCAGACATGCCCATTATTCTTGCTAGAGACGTGGAATAAGGCCAGTACTTAGAAAATATTCTGCTGTGTTCTACAATTTATCCCAAATTGTATAAAGGTTGTGACAAGTATGTTTTAAAACTGGTATGACTGCAGTCTGGGAAAACACTACAAAATGCAGTTATAAAGAACCCAGAAATCAGAGGTGAGGGAATCTTGTAACTAAAGAGTCAATATTTCTTTAAGGATAGCTATTAACAGCAGCAATAGTGTTTTTTTCTGGCTATGCTAAAATTTGCTGTTTGTACTAAAAGAGCTAATCTAGGGGAACCTAACAATTTCTCTGTTATGAACAATGAAGTTTGGAAAAGAATCTTATTTGAGTGAGAAAGGGAGATCTATTTGTAGTCCTGAAACTTCATGCTATTATGGTATACCATCTTTTATTTATAGGTTCTGAGCATCTTTTTGGCAGAATTATATTTTTTGTGACTGCAAGTGAGAGTGTGTGTGTGGTGTGTTTATGTATATGGTTTGAGGTTGGCAGAGGTGGCACCTCTCGCTAACTGGGCAGTGACATATTGTTGAAGAGAAAGGTGGAGTGGCAAACTTCTTTTAAAGTGTGAAGAAGTTTGCTGCACTCTGCTATTGCCACTGCTGTTGCTGTGTTGGAATTGTTGGGCCCTCTTCTGGCCTGGGCCCCCTCTGCATTGCAGGGCTGCTTGGGCAGTATTTACGCCACTGCCTATGGCTGATGTAAATGCTGCACTTAGATTTATCAAGAATGTATGTAACTTACAGAATACTATAATGTATGTACCTATTTGTGTATTCCACCCGCGCTCCACTCATATGCATGCTTACAATGAAAGTATGCACCATTGTGCATATGCATGTACTTTAAAATCACAACTGGCAGTAATGCACCTAAATCACTAATATAGCTGATTTACAAGCGTAGATAGCATGTAACTTTACACAGCCCCTTATATAATTGCCCCTAAAAGGCAGGTGTATTTTGTATTTACATCTAGAATATATTTAAAATCTAGACATTTGTAGAGTAGAATTTCCATATCTATTAGTATATGACGGCAGATAAAGACCAGCATAGTCCATCTAGTGTGCCCAGCAAGAAGGCAAGAATAGGTACGCCTGCCACTCTGTGCAGGTCACCCATCCCCATGCCAACGAGGTAGAAAACAAAACTATTATAATATTCAATTATATTCATATCACCAAATAGTAATTAGGCCTTACCTCCTAATTAGTGTTCCTGAAGGAACTCCAGTCCAGTCCCTTACCTCTGGATTGTGCTCTCCTTCCAGCAGCTTGGAGACTGAGTACGTCATCCTTTTGATGACTGTAGGCTATATACAGGGTGTCCCGAAAAAAGTGAGAATATCTCGTAGCATATAAGTTATTTAAAAATTCAAAAAGACAGATGTAAACAATTGACAAATTTTAAAAAAAAAGATGGTGACCGGAAATTGTCGAAATAAAGACGTTGTATAGCTAAAAAAGGTAAATAAGTAAACTATTTAAGCTTTTAAGTTACGAGATGTTTTCACTTTTTTTGGGCTACCCTGTATATATACACACCACTGGCACCTCCCACCAAATCCAGTATCCTATTGATAAAGCAGACTTAACGGAGAGACAATTCCTCGGCTCCCCGATCGGGGTAGAGCACAGGGCAAGTTCCCGCTCCTGCACTCCAACCCAATCGGGGTTGTGGGAGGTCCCAGCGGCCCGTTCCAACAGCTGCCGCCGGCAGGAGAAGCAAAAGGTGCAGATTCTGCGGCCATTTTCCTCGGCTCCCCGATCGGGGTAGAGCACAGGGCAAGTTCCCGCTCCTGCACTCCAACCCAATCGGGGTTGTGGGAGGTCCCAGCGGCCCGTTCCAACAGCTGCCGCGGCTGGAGAAGCAAAAGGTGCAGATTCTGCGGCCATTTTCCTCGGCTCCCCGATCGGGGTAGAGCACAGGGCAAGTTCCCGCTCCTGCACTCCAACCCAATCGGGGTTGTGGGAGGTCCCAGCGGCCCGTTCCAACAGCTGCCGCCGGCAGGAGAAGCAAAAGGTGCAGATTCTGCGGCCATTTTCCTCGGCTCCCCGATCGGGGTAGAGCACAGGGCAAGTTCCCGCTCCTGCACTCCAACCCAATCGGGGTTGTGGGAGGTCCCAGCGGCCCGTTTCCAACAGCTGCCGCCGGCAGGAGAAGCAAAAGGTGCAGATTCTGCGGCCATTTTCCGCGGCTCCTCCCGATCGGGGTAGAGCACAGGGCAAGTTCCCGCTCCTGCACTCCAACCCAATCGGGGTTGTGGGAGGTCCCAGCGGCCCGTTCCAACAGCTGCCGCCGGCAGGAGAAGCAAAAGGTGCAGATTCTGCGGCCATTTTCCTCGGCTCCCCGATCGGGGTAGAGCACAGGGCAAGTTCCCCGCTCCTGCACTCCAACCCAATCGGGGTTGTGGGAGGTCCAGCGGCCCGTTTCCAACAGCTCTGCCGCCGGCAGGAGAAGCAAAAGGTGCAGATTCTGCGGCCATTTTCCTCGGCTCCCCGATCGGGGTAGAGCACAGGGCAAGTTCCCGCTCCTGCACTCCAACCCAATCGGGGTTGTGGGAGGTCCCAGCGGCCCGTTCCAACAGCTGCCGCCGGCAGGAAGAAGCAAAAGGTGCAGATTCTGCGGCCATTTTCCTCGGCTCACCGCTCGGGGTAGAGCACAGGGCAATTTCCCGCTCCAGCCCTCAAACCCACTCGGGTTGTTGGGAGGACCAAGCGGCCCGTTCCAACAGCTGCCGCCGGCAGGAGAAGGCAAAAGGTGCAGATTCTGCGGCCATTTTCCTCAGCTCCCCGATCGGGGTAGAGCACAGGGCAAGTTCCCGCTCCTGCACTCCAACCCAATCGGGGTTGTGGGAGGTCCCAGCGGCACGTTCCAACAGCTGCCGCCGGCAGGCGCGCCCGCGCCTTGCGGGCCCGCGCCTGAGGGCCTCGCAAGAGGGCCCTTTGGCGTGGCCCTTAGGCGGGACACGACAGGCGGGAATCAAACAGCGATTCATCTCCAGAATCTACCTTCAGAAGGACGCCTGCGGTGTACAGTTCTCCTCAACTGACTGTGACCCAAGCTCTCCTAGGAAGGATTGAGCTCATAAAGCGGCCCACACCAACTACAATCATAGTCCATACCCACAGCAAGTACCGCAAGTATTATCAACACAACTAGAACAGTGCTAGCCTCCTCAATTCTTCCCATCCCTTTAACAGGGCCTGCTGCCGTTATATACCGTTGTCAATATCTACTCACTCCACTGTATTCTTACTGTCACCATATTTACTGTAGCCAGTATCTACTCACATTCTGTTGTAATTAATTAATGTTGCCATCAGTTACTGTAGCCAGTATCTACTCACATTCTGTTGTAATTAATTAATATTACCAGCAGCTACTGTAGCCAGTATCTAATCACATTCTGTTGTAATTAAATTAGTATTACCAGCAGCTACTGTAGCCAGTATCTACTCACATTCTGTTGTAATTAATTAATGTTGCCATCAGTTACTGTAGCCAGTATCTACTCACATTCTGTTGTAATTAATTAATGTTACCAGCAGCTACTGTAGACAGTATCTGCTCACATTCTGTTGTAACTAATGTTACCATTTTTACTGTAACTAGTATCTACTCTCGTCCTACTATTTACAGTTGCCAACAACTACTCGCATTCTACTTTAATGCTACTGTGGTACCTTCTTCTATTGACAGTAATCACTACCGTCACTCAACAGAGTTTACTATTGCTAGTACCATTCAATTTTCACTGTTTCAACTATTACCATAGTCAGTAGCCTCTCAGAAAGCACCAAAATCACAGAATCCCTCACATAAAGTTACCTCAGCCACTTCAACAAAACCCCAATGGCTCTACCATTCAATACCCTTGCGATCTGCCTCTTCCTTCTCACAAGCTGGCTCAACGAAGCCCTTGCCTTATATCACACGGCTCACCAAATTCCTATACTTCGGAGTCATGGAAAAAGAAGGGCAGAATCTTCCTATCCCAACCCAAGAATGGAGACTCCCACACGCCACTCCCACCTCATACATATAGCCCTTCAACAACCAAAGAAAAATAAGCAAGACAAACCCCTTCAACCCTTTCACTTAAACTGTGCTCTCATAAATGCAAGGTCTATCCGCAAGAAATGGCCAGTCATCACTGACACAATTTCTTCTCATAATCCTAGACATCCTCATGATAACCGAAACCTGGCTATCTGACGCGGATAATGTAATACTTAATCAACTCATACCCCCCAACTTCTCTGCCCATTCCCCAACATAGAGAGAGCAAGAGAGGAGGAGGCATTCTCATACTTACCAAGAATGACCTAAATTTCCACACCGTGGACTCCACAAGCTCAAACAGCATGGGACGTATTATCCATCAACAAATGAACAATGCCTCATCAATTTAATTTACAGAGCGCCCTCACCCTCCGCGGACGACCTGCCTTACATTCTAGATATCTAGCTGCTAACTCACGCAAGCCCAACATTCCCAACTGGATATTAGGAGACCTCAATCTCCCAACACTACATCCCAGCCACTCCTCAGCCCTCCTTGAGGCTATCAACGAACTAGGATACAAGCAAATTGTTGACACCCCCACGCACGAGAAAGGAAACATCCTTGACATGATCTTTGCCCCTCTTACAGCTCTCGACTCCAGCAATAGACTTGAACAACTCTGTAACCCCAGTACCATGGTCAGACCATCATTTAATCACCTTCCCCATCCTCATCAATGCCAAACAGTCACCACAAAGAAACAAAAACTCCATTGACTCAACAAGAGTATCATCTCGAAAATTCAAAACCCTCAACAAAGAACATATAGTTATGGAAACCCTCCCTCTCCTACATGACAACCTCTCTCAATCTGGAAATCTGATCACATCCTGGAACAGCACTATCAGTACCATTGCACTGCAAACCAGTCCAGGGTAAACAACCCAAAGAAAAGAAAGTCCTTCTCCCTGGTTCTCCCCTGACCTACGAGCCTCCCTCACACACCTAAGAAAAACTGGAAAAGACGATGGCGTCGCTCACACTCATCAGAAGACCAAGCAGCTTATAAAACACATCTATCTGTACACAGGGAGTCAGTCATGGCCAAGATGAAACAATTCCATACCGATACGCTGAAAAGATCACTAAATAAACCACGCGATCTTTTCAATTTAGTTAAAAACCTTATCTAAAGAACCTTCACCAAAACATCCTGAACCCATCCATCCCCAAGCATTCGCCGATTTCCTGCAATCCAAGTTGCTTCAAACCAACAACATTGCAACAATCTCCTCTCAAGTCACCATATGCATATCAACCTATCCATGTTCTCCACACCATCCAGAAAACATGTTGAAGACACCATCGCTGCGCTTAACACGACTACTGCACAAACTGACCCTTGCCCAGCCCACTGGATAAAGGAACTACGCCGAGATCTCAGCCCCATCATCACTAAAATGATGAACTTATCCTTCAAAACCGGCTCCTTCCCACCAGCCCTCAAGAGAACATCCATAAGACCCCTCTTGAAAAACCACAAACTCGACCCACAAAAGGTTGAAATCTTATAGACCCATAGCTAGCATTCCCCTACTAGCGAAAATAATTGAAAAGGAAGCTCAAAGCCATTTACAGGACCACATTGACACCTTCTCCCCTCTGGACCACTGCCAACATGGTTTCAGAGAGTTCCATGGTGTTGAAACCCTCCTCACCACTCTCTGCAACAACATCATCACAGGCATTGATAACATCCGCCAAGGCTTTGCTCTCATCTGCTTAGACATTGCTGGCGGCTTTTGACTCTGTACATCACGATCTGTTAATAGGGCGACTAAAAGAAAAAGGCATCAAATAACACTGCCCTAGAGTGGTGCAAGTCATACATGGATCAGAGATGGCAGTAGTTACCTCAGGGACCACAACATCCACACCATACCACCAAAAGCAAGGCGTACCACAAGGTTCATCCCTATCCTCACTCTTTTCAATATATACATACAACCGGTTTGCAACATCATCAGGTCCTTCAAGGTTGAATGCTTGATATACGCAGATGACATCCTCCTATATATGCCTTTCTCCACAGTTCATATGGACCTTTCCCCGCTTGCTAAATGTTTTGATGCAGTATCCGAATGGCTTCAATCCCAGAACCTCCGAATTCAACATAAAAAGACTGAGGTTCTCTTCATCACCAGGGACCCACTTTTCACCCCCCCACCCCGGATAAAGGTGAATGTCGCTGAGGTCCAGTCAAAACCGTGCATTCGCTACCTTGGAGTCACTTTTGATCAACGCATGGATCTGAAACTACACATAAATAACGTAGTCAGAGCAATCTACCTCAAGATCCGGACTCTTCGACATCTTCGCCCCCTGCTTGATCCTGAGACTTCAGAACTATATTTCAAGCCTTAACCTTACCACAACCTTGACACTATGCCAATGCCATTCTCCAAGGCAGCCCACACTCCACATTAAACCCTCTGCAACTCGCCATGAATACCGCTGCTAGAGTCCTCTACGGAGCATCAAGAAGGGACCATATAACACCCATCCTAGAGCAACTCCAATGGCTCCCCATACATGGCAGATATTATTCAAAATATTACTCCTAACTTTCACGGCCACAAAAAGCATCACCTCCTCCTCCCTAATAGACTCCATTCAGGCCGTCCCACCCAACAGATCCAGAAGAACGATATCAACAAATACTCTAATCATCCTAAAGCAGCGACAAAATGCCTATCAGTGACATCTAACAGGGCCTTCAGATTCTATGCCCCTAAGTTCTGGAACGCTCTACCCCCAGAGATTCGTGCTATCAATGATCTATCCCTTTTCAGGAAGGCACTCAAATCCCACCTCTTCCCCCAATATTACTTGACCAACGAACCAATCTGAATCACGACCCAAACTCAGAACAAATCCTGTAATGTATACTTGTAAATACTCTTGTAAATAGTTGCAGTAACTGACGTTCCATGTTTGATTCCAAGTTCTCTGACCTTGTTCTCTGTAAAACCTAACAGTTTATTGTTATGGTATGTTGTTGTATTGTGAACCGCGCTGATTCTGAATAGAGCGGTATATAAGAGCCTGTAATAAATAAATAAATAAATAAAAAAAATTAAGCAAAACAACCAACAATAAACGTCTATATTAACTTTTAAAGACAAAACCACCCCACTCCCTGGGAAGGGATGTCCCACCCTCCACCCCACGGAATAGCAGGAGGCTTATCTGAAAGAGCCGATGCCCTTATTAACTCAGCCATCTGGGTCCATAGCCAGTCTCTCCCGCTCCGCCACCGAGCATATTCACCGACGACCATCCACACCAGCCTGCCAACTATACCTTGACTAGCTTCGGACCGATGAACAGCTAAAATACCTGAAAAAAAACCTCCATGCGGGATCAGGGACGGGACTGGAGTTCCTTCAGGAACACTAATTAGCAGGTAAGGCCTAATTACTATTTCCTAAGCATCCCTCCAGTCCAGTTATTTATTTATTTATTTATTTATTACAGTTGCTTATATACCGCACTATTCGGTATCAGCGCGGTTTACAGTATAACAAAAACGACCAAGACAACACTCTGTTTGGGTGACATCGAACAGGGGTACAAACTTGGATAACAGGGTTGAAACTATATACATGAAATAAATAAACCTAAAACAGTTCCTTTCATCTGGGATGTAAACAGAGCAGTTCAACTATGGGAGGGACCTGCCAGACTGGGAATGAAGCACTGCTCCTCCAAACCCAGCAACTCCCGCTCCCTGAACATTCAATCAGTAGTGTTTCGTGAAGGTATGCAAAGAAGATCATGTCATCACTCGACAAATGTCTAGCAGAGGAACAAGACTAGACTCCACCCACGACGCTGCTTGTGCCCGCGTAGAGTGAGCCCAGAACCCCACCAGGGCCTGCCTCCCCTTCAAAATATATGCTGAGGAAAATGGTCTCCCTAATCCACCTAGAAATGGAGGCCTTGGCCGCCGCTTCTCCCTTGTGCAGTCCTCCAAATAAACGAAAAGTCTTTCTGATCTGCGGGCCGACTTTGTGTGCCTCAAATAAAGCTTCAGAACCCTGTGCACATCCAGAAGATGCAACCTCGGGTCACCCTCTGCCTGCCTGACCCTGGCAAAGGAGGGAAGGGACACCGACGGATTCATATGAAATGGAGAAACCACCTTGGGCAAAAAAAAGGAAGGCACCGTCCGTAAGACCCCTTTATCCTTGACGAAGGAAAGAAAAGGCGGATGGCAAGACAATGCCTGCAAATCCGAGATCCTTCTCGCCGAACAGATAGCAACTAAAACAACAACTTTAAGAGTCAAGTCCTTTAGAGTCGCTTGTCCCAGTGGTTCGTACGGCTCCCCAGCCAGGGAATTCAATACAAGATTAAGATCCCAGGGAGGAGGTAACACTGACCTCTGCTGAGGCCTCAAGCACCTCACTGCCCTCAGGAATCAATTTACATCAGGGTGCTCGCCCAGTGCCTTACCCCTGTAGCAGGAAATAGCCGCCAACTGCACCTGAAAGGAGCTGGCTGCCAGGCCTTTCTCGAACCCCACCTGCAAAAACTCCAATACCTCTGGCACTGAAGCTGCCAAGGGTCTCCTCTGTCATTCTTCACACCAGCTTTCTAATATACGCCAAACTCTCACATAAGCCAGGCAAGTGGAACGTTTGTGAGCCTTCAGCAAAGTCGAAATCACTGCACCAGAATATCCTCGTTTCTGCAGCCTCGCCCTTTCAATAGCCATGCCGTAAGCGAGAACTGATCCACCTGTGGCATGCGCAGCGGCCACTATATCAGAAGATCATCTCTCACCGGCAGACGCCAAGGCCGATCGGCCATGAGCCTCATGAGATCGGCGTACCATGGCTGACATGGCCAGTCCTGGGCAAAAGAACTACCCAGCCCTGGTGGGCCTTTACTCGTTGAAGAACTCTGCCTATGAGAGCCCAAGGTGGAAACACGTACAGCAGTCCTTCCGAGGGCCACCTCTGTACGAGAGCATTTAGACCCTCCGACATTCTTTCCTTCCTTCTGCTGAAGAACCGGTTCACCTTGGCTGACTCCCATTGTGCCATCAGATCCATGACTGAAACGCCCCAACGATGCTGCACCTGATTGAAGATCTCCTGACAGAGCTCCCATTCTCCGTGGTCCACACTGTGCCTGCTGAGAAAATCCACCGTGATGTTCTCCACTCCGGCCACATGCTGCGCCGAGAGAGCCACCAGATATTCTTCTGCCCAATCCAACAGGTGCTCTGCCTCCTCTTCCAGGAGAGGAGTGCTTGTGCCCCCTTGACGTTTGATGTAGGCCACTACTGTCACATTGTTCGAGAGCACTCGGACCGCCTTCTGGTGAACCAAGCGGGTAAACGCTCTGAGTGCCAGGACCACTGCCTGCAATTCCAGTCTGTTGATGGACCCCTGTGCTTCCTGAATGCTCCAGAATCCCTGGACAAAATGTTCCTTGCAATGCGCTCCCCACCCGGACAAACTGGCATCCGTTGTCACCTGTATCCAATGCGGGGATTCGAGAGGCATGCCTCTCTCCCGATTGCCAGGGAGGAGCCACCACTGCAAAGGCTCCCGGGTCCATGGGTGACAAGGCAGCACTACCAACAGGGGTTGCCGCTGATGGGACCAATGATTCAGCAGTGACTATTGGAGCGGCCTCATGTGCGCCCTGGCCCAGGGCACCAATTCAATCGTCGCTGCCATGGCCCCCAATACCTGCAAATAGTGCCATGCTGACGGGGCCTGCATAGCCAAAAACCTGCATACCAGACGCCTGAGTTCCTTTACTCGCTGAACCGGCAAGAATACCTTGCCTTCGGCCATTTGGAATCTTGCTCCAAGATATTCGAGCTCCTGAGAGGGAACCAATCTGCTCTTTGTCAGATTGATCACCCACCCCAGACTTCTGAGACGTTCCGTCACTCTGGCCGTTGCTCTTACACTCTCTTCCTTGGACTTGGCCTGGATCAACCAATCGTCGAGGTAGGGGTGTACAAGAATCCCTTCTTTGCGCAACGCTGCGGCCACCACCACCATTACCTTGGTAAAGGTGCGCAGAGCTGTGGCTAGGCTGAAAGGTAATGCCTGGAACTGAAAATGCCCTTTTGGCATGGCAAAACGCAGGAACCTCTGATGTGACTCGCGTACGGGAATGTGCAGATACGCCTCCGTGAGATCGAGAGATGTCAGAAACTCTTCCTGACGCACCGCCACTATAACAGACTTCAGCGTCTCCATCCGAAAGTGGGGTACCCGCAGACAGCGATTGACTCGCTTCAGGTCGAGGATTGGCCGAAACGACCCTTCCTTCTTTGGTACTACGAAATATATCGAGTACTGACCGAAGCTGCACTGATCCTTGGGCACCAGTACCACTGCTTCTAATGCCAACAGTCTTGCCAGAGTCTCCTCTACTGCCGCGGCCTTGTCTCCTCTACCGCCGTGGCCTTGTCCCGCGACCAACAAGGAGACTGCACGAAGGAAGGAAGAACCGGCCTCGCAAATTCTAGGGCATATCCATCCTTCACCACCTCCAAGACCCATTGGTCGGATGTGACCCAGGCCCAAGCGGAAAAGAACTGCCGAAGGCGACCTCCCACCGGCAGCACTCCCTCCTGGCAGGGGCGGCCCAAGGGGGGTGCGGGGCCATGTGCAGAGACTCGGTGTGGGGCCTCATTTGCATAAGGGGCCTCATTTGCATAAATATTTGCATAATGTTACCATACACTAACTTTTAGTAAACATGCCTCTTAATGAGTGTATGAATAAAGAAAGACTAAAAGACTTCTACATTACTATAATCCAGTGCCAACCGCCAGACACATTAGGAACTACTACAAACACTGCCCATTTAGAACCCATAGCAAACCCGCCGTATCCTAACAGCACTACCAGGACTCATAAAGCACCATACCCTAACTATCAAAAGGAAACGCTGCAAATATTAAACCAATACATTTCAGAAAACAACAATACATGACCTACTGGGGAAAGAGAACAAGTGGCAATGTCAAATAGGAATTACATAAACAGAATACCTCAACTCAGTTACACATGCAGAACATAGACCATCACCAAACAAGGAATCACAGTTTAGAAACAGGAAGACAATAATTAAACTGGGAACTCCAAAAGCCAAACTTGGAATGTACAACACCGTAGAAATAAAACTATACATTAATTTGCTCTTGTACTAAACAAAGCGCAGACGTTAATGATGCACATTTCCCAGAGCTGACATATTCCAATTAATAAATTCAAAATAAAGAGATATTTTTCTACCTTTTGTGCATTTTTTTTCAGCTGCAATTGCTCCAGTCACTTTCTTCTGGTTTCTTTGTGTCTTCCGCTAACTCTCCATCGTCTGCTGTCTATTTGTCTTTTCTTCTCTCTTCTAGTTTTTTTCCATTCTCTCTCTACATCTGCTTTAACATACTAATCTTTCTCCTTTTGCTCTTTCCTCATTCCTATTTCATCTACTCAAATTTTACCCCTCCATTCTCAATCCCCACTTACTCTCCCAATATCCGGCCAATTGTAGATTTGTCTTCCCTCCCACACAAAATATTTTTTCCCTCTCCATTTCACTCTCCCAGCTCCATCCCATTCTAATCCTCCCCCAACATCAGCTCCATTCTATTTCCAGTCCCACCCAGCATCCGCTCCCTTCTAGTCCCCACATCAGCCCATTTCCAGTCCTATCCTAGACCCACCATCAGCCTATTTCCAGTCCTAGCTCCCCCATCTATTTCCAGTCTCATCCGAGTCCCTCCATCAGCTCATTTCCAATCCCAGCCCCCCATGAGCCCATCAGCCCATGTCAAATCCTAGCTCCTCTCCACTCAGCCCATTTCCAATCCAAGCCCCCCATGAGCCTACTTCCAGTTCTAGCCCCTTCATGAGTCCATTTCAATCCAAACCCCCACCACAGCCCATTTCCAATCTTAGCACCCCCCAACAGCTAATTTCCAGTCCTATTCTAGCCCCTCCATCAGCCCATTTCCTGTCCTAGCCCCCCCACTCACCCATTTCCAGTCCTAGCTCCCTCCCCCTCACAACCCATTTCCATTCCAAGCCCGTCCCCATCAGCTATTTGCAGTTCAAGCCCTCCTTCCACTCAGCCCATTTCCAGTCCTAGCAACCCCCCCAGCCCATTAACAGTCTTAGCCCCCCCAGTCCATTACCAGTCCTAACCCCCCATCAGCCCATTTCCAGTCCTAGCCCCCCATAGCCCATTACTAGTCCTAACCCCCCCATCAGCCCATTACGTCCTAACCCCCCATCACCCTATTTCCAGGCCTAGCCCCCCCATCAGCCTATTTCCAGTCTTAGCCCCCCATAGCCCATTACCAGTCCTAATCCCCCATCAGCCCATTACCAGTCCTAACCCCCCATCAGCCCATTTCCAGTCCTAGCCCCCCCATAGCCCATTTCTAGTCCTAACCCCCCCATCAGCCCATTACGTCCTAACCCCCCCCCCCATCACCCTATTTCCAGGCCTAGCCCTCCCATCAGCCTTTTTCCAGTCTTAGCCCCCCATAGCCCATTACCAGTCCTAATCCCCCATCAGCCCATTACCAGTCCTAACCCCTCCCATAGCCCATTAACAGTCTTAACCCCCATCAGCCCATTTCAAGTCTTAGCTCCCCCCATTACCCATTACCAGGCCGAAACCTCCCCATCAGCCCACTTCCAGTCTTAGCATCCCCCATGGCCCATTACTAGTCCTAACCCTCCCCATCAGCCCACTTCCAGTCTTAGCCCCCCCCCCATAACCCATTACCAGTCCTAAACCTCCCCATCAGCCCATTACGTCCTAACCCCCCCATCAGCCTATTTCCAGTCCTAGCCCCCCCATCAGCCTATTTCCAGTCCTAGCCCCCATAGCCATTACCAGTCCTAATCCCCCATCAGCCCATTACCAGTCCTAACCCCTCCCACAGCCAATTACCAGTCCTAACCCCCCCATCAGCCCATTTCCAGTCTTAGCCCCCCCCCATAACCCATTACCAGTCCTAAACCTCCCCATCAGCCCACTTCCAGTCTTAGCACCACCCATGGCCAATTACGAGTCCTAACCCTCCCCACACAGCACACTTCGATTATGAGCCCCCCCATAACCCATTACCAGTCCTAAACCTCCCCATCAGCCCATTTACAGTCTTAGCCCCCCCATAGCCCCCCCATCAGCCCACTTCCAGTCTTAGCACACCCCCCATAACCCATTACCAGTCCTAAACCTCCCCATCAGCCCATTTCCAGTCTTAGCCTCCCCCCCATAGCCCATTACCAATCCTAAACCCCCTTCCCCCCTATCATCCCAAATTAAAAATAAAAAAAAAACAGCTGCTTCTGCCGCGGCAGCATCAAGAGTGCCGCTGCGGGGCCCCCCTCTGCCCGGCAGAGCCTCCCTGCATCGTAGCCTAGCGTCGAATCCCCGAACGCGGGCTTCTTTCAGAGCCGCGAGAGTTTCTTTTCTCGTGGCTCTGTTAATCCCGCCGGGGCGGTTGAGCCCCGGCGGGATTTACAGAGCCGCGAGAAAGGAAACTCTCGCGGCTCTGAAAGAAGCCCGCGTTCGGGGATTCGACGCTAGGCTACAATGCAGGGAGGCTCTGCCGGGCAGAGGGGGGGCCCCGCGGCGGCACTCTTGATGCTGCCGCGGCAGAAGCAGCTGTTTGTTTGTTTTTTTTTAACTTGGGATGAAGAATGTTTTTTGCGCGGTGCCCCCTGAAACACGGGGCCCTGTGCAAAAAACATTCTTGCTCAATGGACGGGCCGGCCCTGCCTCCTGGAACCCCGTTGTCTCATTGCTGCTTCCTGGGGCCAGCAGCGGAGGAAGGGCCCCTAAAGCCCCTTCCCGCTCCTTGAAACCCATGGAAGCTCTGTCCCTTAGAAGGGAAATGACCCCGCTGAAAGGGCACCGATCGAGAAGCTTGAAACTTTCAAACCTCTCGTGGTAGAGTTTGCGTGGGAGTGGAGTTACGATTCTGCTTCGGCCTATCCTCAGGAAGTCTGCCTCCCTTGGACTCTCCTAGTTCCTTGACTAGCTTTTCCAGATCCTCACCGAACAGCAACTTCCCCCTAAAGGGGAGTCTGCTGAGCCTGACCTTTGAAGAACCATCTGCCGCCCAATTACGAAGCCAAAAGGTAGCATCGAGCCGTTACCACGGAAGCCATGTTCTTTGACAAACTTCTGATGAGATCACACTGGCTATCTGCCAGATAGGCCACTCCAGACTCCAACCTTGCCGCTGTCCCAGCCGGCCCATCTGAGGAGTCACTAGCCAACTGCAGCTGTTGAGACCACCAAAGACAAGCCCGGGCTAACCCACACTCCACACCCCGAGGCTTGCAGAGCCAAGGCACTGATGTCAAAGGCTTGCTTTAATACCGTGTCCAGCTTCCTATTCTGGGCGTCCTTGAGGGCAGCACTGCCCTCTACCGGAATGGTCGTCTTCTTGGTGACAGCTGACACCGCCACATTCACCCTAGGGGACCGCAATAACTCCTTGTCCGACTCCGGCAGGGGATACAAGCGCGACATAGAGCGCACACCTCTCAAACTGGATTCCGGCTGGTCCCATTCCTCTTGAATCATCTACCATACCACCCGGTGAACAGGAAAAACCCTCTTTGATTTCCTGACCGCCTGAATAAGTGGATCCTCCAAAGCGTCCTCCTCTGGAGGATCTCCCACGGCCATATTCAGTACCTTCAAGGACTCTCCAATCAAGGCCAGCAATTCCTCTCAACGAAAGACCCGAACAATCTTAGCCTGTTCTTCCTCTGGGATCTCGCCTTCCTTGAGTTCCTCCTCATTTTCTCCCACCTCCCGATCTGAGCCCTCCTCTCCAAGAGACTCCGACATGGGAGAGTGGAAGGGCACCTCCTGCGTAAGCCTAACCCCCTTAGGAGGCGCCCCATCTCCTCCTGTCCCTTGGGTTCAGCCGCACGCTTAGTCCCACGCCCCTGCGCGGCCGCTAGCCCTTGCTCTCCCTGCTGACGCAGACAAAAGGCCTTGTGCAGCAGTACAACAAACTGCAGAGAGAACCCCCCCAGCCCTCTCCCTCCAGGCTCCATGCCCCAGAGGAAGGTCCGGGCTAAGGCTGAGCAGGACCCGGCTGCTCCAGAACTGAAGACAGAGAAGAACCAGAGGCAAGAATAGCGTCTAAAACCTCCAGAGGCTCCTGAGAGATGGAGTCCAGTGGGGCCTGGACCCCACCAGCTTGGAGGCCTTGCTCCAGCGAGGCTGCCTCCATGGCACAGCCCCTGCAAATGCTGTCCTCTGAAACCATTCTGCGCCACGTGCCGCAGACCAAGCACTGCGGTCTTGTTGGCATACTGGCCCGCGGAGGACGCCCACTCTCTATCAATCAAAACTAATGAATTAAGTAAAATAAATTAAAACAAAATTAAACTGTACTCTTTTTTTTTTTTAAACACCTGATGACCCTAACCAGGGTTCCTAAATGCAGGCAACCGTAGGAGAGCCCTGCATTCCAAGGCCATGTAGATAAAAAGGAAATAAATAAATAGATAAAGCAACTTCCCTTCATGCTATCCTTCTTTCCTCCCTCCCAACATACTCCTACTGCCTGCGGGACCGGCCCTGGGCCTCCTGCACCCTCTCCTGCCGACCGGCCGGCTGCGTGATAAAGGCACGAAGAGAAATAAATTTAAAAGGCTGTACCTGCACTCCCGAAGAAAAGGACAGCTTCTACACTCGCGCCGGAGGCCGCAATCCCTGGTCCTTCCCACGACTCTCCGGCACGCTCAAGTTTGCCATGCAGCCTCTACCGTGGTGCTCCTGCTCTTCTTAACTGCTGACACTGCCACCAATTGTGCCTTCCCGCCCTCGTGCTCAGTTGCCAAGAGGGCTTTGGCAGCGAGGCGGGAAAGGCTATATCCCCAGGGCCTCACAGGCACTTCATCTCCGGTGGCACCTTTCTCCTGCCGGCCCGGACACGCAGCTCCTTGCCTCTAAAAGCTGCTCCGACAGCACAAAAGCATCCTCCTCATCCACCACACCAGCTATTGGGTGGTGGTGGTGGTGGTGGGGGGGGGTGGGCGGCCTTCCAAAAACGAATTCCTTTTTTTTTTTTTTTAAAGAAAGATCAAATTAAAAGAAATGAATTTAAAGTAAATTAAGCAAATTAAAGAAAAAGCCTACAAAACACCTAAGTGTCTCTCCAGTAAGTCCAGGATCTGGCTTACTGCTCCCTCCAGCTACTTGGAGATTGAGTATACTGGATTTGGTGGGAGGTGCCAGTGGTATATATATAGCCTAGTCATCAAAAGGATGACGTACTCAGTCTCCAAGCTGCTGGAAGGACAGCACAACCCAGAGGAAAGGGACTGGACTGGAGGGACGCCTAGGAACTATATTATTTCTCTTACAGATATGCATAGCTATAATAACAGTATAAGTCAGCGGTTCCCAAACTGTGGGGTGAGACCCCAGAGTCCAATGAGATGTGCCATACAACCAATCAGAGAAGTGACATAGTGCACATTCACAATTATAAGCTTTCAAATCCAACAGTTCCATAGCATCCTTATCTCACAGTTGCATCAAAATCTTAAAGGGGATTCTCTGTTTCTTATTCATCAATATAAAATTATTCAGTTTGGTTGGAGCCTTCCTACTTAAAATAATAGGAAGCAATTGAAAATATACAGCTATTCAGGCAAGACTTTCATTTTAAGCAACTGAATTCTCCCTGCAAAGAGATTGGAAGTGAAGTTCAATTTCTCAAGGCAACATCTGTGGTTCTACTAAATTGAGTAATACTTTACCACAGAAGTGTGCCAAATTTTTAGGAATACAGGGGCATGTTTACTAAAGTAGCATGGGAGTAACGCATGGTTAGCATGTGAATTTATTGTTGAAGGGGTATAACGGCCATGATAGCTGCAGGGGACATGGCCACATAGGAGTAATCACCAATGTATAAGCTGTATAGGGGCAAAAACAACAATATCCACAAAATGCTCCTAAAACAATAAATATATATACAAAGTACAAAATGCTAGACACAAAAAGTGGCAAAGGCCTCAGAAATTCTTACACTCCACAAATAGCGCCCAAGGCACTTTACGGAGTAAAAGACGTTCGCATCACCGGTCTTAATGCCACCACTCAACCACCACTAATAATCACTCATAGCATTCAACAACACCCAATCACAATGGGAAAGCTCTCAACATTACAAACTCTTAACAATTGTAACATTAACAATAAATACAAACACATACAAACACATACACACAACCTCAAACATACAGCAGCTGCTAACACCACTCACGAACCACGTCTTAAAGAAAAGACTCAAAGGAGCCTTAACCATGCAGAGGAGGACAAGGACCACTTAAGGCCAAAAAGAGACCTACAAAAGAATGAAAACAAATTATGTCTACAATGTAGTATTACAATGTCAAAGAAGTCTCAAGCACTTAACTTGATAGAAGTAACGTAGCATCCAAATCGCCTGTACTCCACAGCAAAGAAGTGTCGATTCACATAGGATCACAAAGATCTCCACCAACATGAAGCGGGAAGCAGACCACTCACAAATATCGCGAATGCAAATAAACCCTACAGAAGCTCCCGTTTCGCCTATAAGGCTTCATCAGGGGAATATTGAAAAATTAGAGAACACTGCAACGCGTTCTATTCACCTTCCCACCTTCCAAAAAAGATGGCGTCTGACGCACTAAATTTAAAGAACCGACAACCAATCAGAGGAAGAACTATGACATCACTAAACAGCAATCCAGCATACACCAATCACCACACAGCAAAAACTCTCACAACAATTATCACACAAACTAACCACATGAATGAACTAGTTGGAGAAGCACAGTACACTGCAGAGCACTGATTACCATATTGACATCAAAAAAATAAGGACCAATCAATCTTATCATTCAGACCCGAAGGGTGTAAAGTGTCCAAGCGGAAAATCCATTGCTGTTCCTTCTGTAGCAACAACTTGTTGCGGCCTCCACGCCGAATATTAAAAGGGATATGCTCCAAAACTGTGCATCGAAGATCTAAAAATTGATGAGCAAAATCCACACAATGTTGTATCAAAGGTGTGTCTGTATGCAATTTAGTCAAACTGTATTTATGTTTCGCCAGCCGGGTCCTCAAGGGCCGCGTGGTTTTACCAACATATAATTTAGGGCAGGTGCACCACAGAACATAAACCACAAAGGCTGAATTGCAAGTAGTAGAAGATAATAAAGGACACACTAGATGTTGAAATTGTGAACAAATAGAGGATTGCATAACAGCACAGTAGGAGCAATGTAAGCAGGCAATGTAAGCAGGCCTTAAGTGGTCCTTGTCCTCCTCTGCATGGTTAAGGCTCCTTTGAGTCTTTTCTTTAAGACGTGGTTTGTGAGTGGTGTTATCAGCTGCTGTATGTTTGAGGTTGTGTGTATGTGTTTGTATGTGTTTGTATTTATTGTTAATGTTACAATTGTTAAGAGTTTGTAATGTTGAGAGCTTTCCCATTGTGATTGGGTGTTGTTGAATGCTATGAGTGATGAGTGGTGGCATTAAGACCGGTGATGCGAACGTCTTTTACTCCGTAAAGTGCCTTGGGCGCTATTTGTGGAGTGTAAGAATTTCTGAGGCCTTTGCCACTTTTTGTGTCTAGCATTTTGTACTTTGTATATATATTTATTGTTTTAGGAGCATTTTGTGCACATAGGAGTAATGCCATGCTAGGTGTGCCACTAGTGCAGTAGTAAGGAACGCACTGCCGGTGTGCATGCACCCACCACGCTAGGTGCAACACTAGCATGGTAGTAGAGAATGCGTGGCCAGAACATATGCATACTGCAAAAGCGTTTGCTATGTGTGCCTTGCAATTGCTTGCTACCACTAATATATTATGGTCGGCAGTGGGCTACCAAATCCCTGCAGAGATAGGACAGCAATATCTGGGCCCCTACCCCACTAACAAGTCACATAGTAAGTAGCCAGTGATAGGTAGAGAGGCATGACTTGGGAATGGGTACATGCTGCTGCACAGCTCAGAGCAATGGGCCAAAGTACAAGGGGGTAGGGCATGCAAACCAGGAAGCAAACACATACATTAAGACCATGCAGTGGTTCTTTCTAGGGAAGACAGATAGGGTGCAAATGCGGCATCTGAATGAGCAAGGGGCCCTGTATGGGTGCAGGCAGAGTGTCAAGCTGCACGAAGTCCTCTCACCCTGAGCTATACAGGATGCTCGATTACCTAGGCTGCAGTGCACAGATTACCAGGTCTTTGGTGTGGAGAGAGTGTTGGGGCCTCTCACCAGAGGTGAAGAAGTGAAAGCCTAGATCCATGGTAGTAATGCACGATAGGGGAAAGCACAGGCTTGCAATTGAGATGAGGGAGGGAAGGCCTTGATCTGCAACAGTGATATATGATGGAGGTGAGGGAGAACAGCACAGGGTTTCACCAGAGGCAAGGCCATGAGAGGGACAGCATTAAAGTCACCTGGTCAACTCTTCACTCTTTTGAGCTCCCAGCTGCAGCAAGTATGCAGCAAACCAAAGTAACCAGCTCCATATTCTACACTTTCTCTCCACACATAGTTGATAGAAAAGCACGAGCTTGCAGTGCTCAGGTATAGAAATACACAGCCTGCCCTGATCTCTCCAGGCATATTTCCTGAGGCTGTTTCCTTGGTTCCCTCATAGATCCCCTGTGCTTGGGAGGCCAGTGCAGCCTCAGTTTGTTACTTCTGGACAGAAACTCATGGCACCCAAACACTGACTCCTGGTGCAGAAGAAAAACAAAAAGCAACAATGGATTCACCTGCCTTTCAGCACCACAAAAACAGCCATCCTCAGTCCTGCTGCCCTTATACAATGCATTTCCTCATCCTAGCCACTCCCCTCGCTCTCACTGCAGCCAGTCCACTGCCAGGCATCGAAAAGCTTACTTGTGATGCTGACCATGTCTATATTTTTTTTTTGTCTAGAGATGTGTTCATAACCACATTTGGGGGTCACAACCTACAGTTTGGGAACCGCTGTCTTATATTGTTATTATAGCTATGCATATCTGTAAGATAAATAATATAGCTGATGATATGAATATAATTGAATATTATAATAATTTTGTTTTCTACCTGGAGAAGTGCTCCACACTACTTACCTCTAAGCTGTGGAGCTGCCCTTTGTTATTGTCTGGGCAGTCACTGCAACCAGAAGAATTGAATCTGTAAGACCAACTATAGATTTTTGTAGAAGAAGCACTTCTTTGATACTGCAGGTTTGGGGGCCAGCTGATATAAAAGGCCTAGTTAGTCCTGTCGTCTGACACTAATTTCATCATCGTAAGAGAGCCAAATATTTGCTTAAACTTTCTTTGTGCTTAATAATGTCTGAGTTTTTTGTCTGAGTTTTTCAGTCTTGCTTTCTGCTGGGAAAGTTTCATACTGGCTTCTCTCGGTGCTGCACCAGAAGATATACCAATGACATCACTGAAAATTGTTCAAGTTGCACTTGCTGGCTGGGGAGCATAACCCACTTGTTTGGACTGGTCTTGCAGGATTCAAGGAAAGTAAGTTATCAAGTATGTAACCTTTATCCATCTGTTTTGTATAGGAGGAGATGGATTGGAGGGTAGTCCTATGCTTGTAAGAAGGATTCCAGAATAAGAAAATAAAGATCTGACGAATTTTCAAGGGCACTTTGGGAGAGCTCCTAGCGCAGTGAGGAGGAGGGTATGGAATAGGCTTCTTTTGATTTGGAGTCCAAAAGAGCCAGCAGACAGACTATTGGAACTTAAGATGAATGAGTGTCTCTCTGTGCAGGTTTAACACCCGTGGATTGGGATATTGATATTGGACTGGGCTTTTGATATTGAACAGATGGCAGATCTTTATAGTAGCCTTTAACAAATCTGTTGAACATCTTTTGCAGGAATGAATGATGCTTCTCTGGAAGAGGCAGTAAATCGAATGGAGAAGACTCATAGGCTGCTATAACTAAGAATAGAGTTGACACTACCTGATGCTGTATGGTCAATTGTTGTGCAGGGGAGGACTATGTCTCAACTGAGGAGCAAGGGGATTCCTGCCATAGATTTCTATAGTCAGAGAGAAATTAATATGAAGTAGGTCTGTTCAGAGTTCTGCGCTGGCCCATTCACCCTGATGTATCTGCTCTGAAAGAGTGCTGCGATGACTGTACTGACAGAAGAGATTAGGCCAGCACCAATAGCTAGCCAGAGTCTCTTTTATGGGGCAAATAGCACAGAAAATGGCTGTATAGGTCTGCACTTAGGAGAAATGCTTTAAACGATGTCTATGTTGAGGTGTTTGGGTTTCTCCAGTACTTTGGAAGTAGGAGTCTGTTTTCTGCTTCACAGTGGCTGCAGAACTGGTTCAGGTGGTCCTGCTGTGTTCATGGAGACATCCTTCTGCAATGCTTGCAGTCACCTTGAATACTTTTGATTCTTTTGGATTCATCATTATTCTTGAAGATAAGTATGACACTTTCCTACTTATTTTTGCTGACTTATAAGCTGTTTTTCATACCACATGCCCTCAAACATTGATGCAGTCTTGAAGTCCTAGACTTCAAAAACACCGACTTCAGTAAAATGGCCAAGGAGGAGTTGGTAGGTGGAAGGTAGAATTGCAATGGGCTAAACTAAAAGTGTCAATAAAAGGGCAACAGATACATATGTAAGGAAAGTAAACAAACACAAGAGGAAAAGGAAAACCTATTTGGTTTCTCCAAAGAAAGTGGCTGCACAAATAAAGGCAAAAAACACAGCTTTCACAATATTCAGAAGCTTGCAAACAGAGGAACACAGAAAGGAATGCAGGATCAACCTAAAAGAGAGAAAGAAATAAGGATAGCAAGATCAAAGGCAGAAGAAAAGATAGCTAAAGATGTGAAGTGTGACGACAAAACTTTCTTCAGGTATATTTGGGAGAGGAGGAAAATCAGAGGTGGAACTGCAGGACTCAGAAGTACTGGGGAATGGACTCATGGAAAGTGACATTGAAAAAGCGAAATTGCTAAAACAAATACTTATGCTCTGTTTTTACTAAAGAAAATCCTGGAGAAGGACTAAAATATGAAAATGGGAATGGAGTAGATACCACACCATTCACAGAAGATGAGTGTTGAGAACAACTTGCAAAAATGAAAATGGACAAGGCTATGGGACTGGATGGGATACATCCCAGGATACTGAAAAGAGCTCAGAGAGGTTCTTGCAGGGCCGTTTAAAGGATGTTTTTTTAACAGATCCTTGGAGACAAGAGAAGTTCCTCAGGATTGGAGAAGGGCTGATGTGGTACCTCTTCACAAAAGTGGTAACAGGGAAGAAGTGACACAAACTACAGGCCGGTAAGTCTTTACTTCAGTGGCGGGGTAAGAAAAGTAATGGAGGTGCTCCTGAAAGAGAGAATAGTATTACATTTTCAAAACCAACAGGTTGCATGAACAGAGGCAACATGGATTAACCAAATGAAGATCTAGCCAAACAAATCTGATTGAGATCTTTGACACTGTGACCAGAGACATAGATCAGGGGCATGCGATTGATGACATCTAACTGGATTTCAGCAAAGCCTTTGATACTGTTCCTCATAGGAGGCTTATCAATAAACTCAATAGCTTGGGGATGGGTCCCAATGTGGTGAACTGGATCAGAAATTGGTTGACTGACAAACGACAGAAGGTGATGGTAAATGGAGCTCACTCAGATGAAAGGAAGGTGATTAGCGGTGTGCCCCAGGGTTCAGTCCTGGGATTGGTACTGTTCAATATATTTATGAGTGATATTGCTGAAGGACTGAACGGAAATGTCTGTCTTTTTGCAGATGATACCAAAACTTTGCAACCAGAGTGGACCCTCCTGAGGGAGTGGAGAGGATGAGAAAGATCTACAAAAGCTGGAAGAATGGTCTAATGCTTGGCAGTTAAGATTTAATGTGAAGAAGTGCAGTGTCATGCACTTGGGAAGCAGAAATCCAAGGGCAATATACGTGATAGGGGGCGAGAGGTTGGTGTGCATGGACCAGGAGAAGGACCTTGGAGTGATTATTTCTGAGGATCTCAAGGTTGGCAAACAGTGCGACAAGGCAATGGCAAAAGCCAGAAGGATGCTGGGTTGCATACAAAGAGGAATTACCAGCAGAAAGGAAGAGGTACTAATGCCACTGTACAGGTCACTGGTGAGGCCTCACTTGGAATACTGTGTTCCGTTTTGGAGACTGTATCACACAAAGGATATAAAAAGACTGGAAACGGTTTTCAAAGGAAGGCGACCAAAATGATTTGGAGCCGGCATCAGAAGACTTATGAGAAGAGACTTGAAGACCTAAATATGTACACTCTGGAGGAGAGGAGGGACAGGGGAGATATGATTCAGAACTTTAAATACTTAAAGAGTATTAATGAACAAACAAGCCTCTTCCAAAGACGACGGAAGCTGTTAAAACTAGAGGGCATAACATGAATCTGCAAAGGGGGTAAATTGAAAGGCAATGTCAAGAAATACTTTTCAACTGAAAGGGAGGTGGATGCTTGGAATGCCCTCCCGATGGAAGTTGTGGGGGCAAATACATTGACAGAATTTAAAATGGCATGGGACAGACACAGTGATCCCTTTATAGCAAACAGGATAAAATCAAAATAAAATTATCTCTTTATATCTCAACAAATAGGGGTGCCCTACATGGAGTGGTGGGTACACCCCTAAACAAAGGCATGGGGAGGGGTGACCTGCACAGAACAGCAGATGCACCTACTCTTGCCACCTTGCTGGGCAGACTAGATGGACCATACTGGTCTTTATCTGTCGTCATTTACTATGTTACTATGTTAGGACATACTGTTTTAAAATGGTTTTTACTTGTTTTTGACTGAAAGGCAACAAGAAGTGAGAGTTTTATTAATTTATTTATGACATTTTTATGCAACCTTCCCTGTAAAATAGTTATCTCCAAGTTATAATGCCCTGTTCATTGTAATTTCAGTTTGTTCAATGTAAACCGCACTGATGCAGAATAGCGTGGTATATAAGAGACTAAAATAAATAACAAGGCCTTCACCTGATTCCACAACACCAGATATGTCATCACTTGTTGAAGTTCCAAAGGTACTGCAGATTATTCCACAAACTGGACAATACTTAGGGGCATAAGATTTTAAATTGTATCCAAACTATAAATGGTAGCTAATGCACGGTAACCAAAAGAGGAAGAGGAGGGAGGAGGAGGAGGAGGAGGAGGAGGAGGGGGGGGGGGGCAACAAGATCAAAAACATTATTCCCCCAAATAAGGCAAGCTACAGTGTTTTGGACAAAACGTAACCAATGCAAACGATATTAATGAGGCCACTTTTTTAATCATTAAGAAAATCCAACGTAACTTGTTACAAAAGTGTGCACTAGAAGTATAAAATACTCTGACTGAAAAAATGAATAAACTCTTCGCATGGATGTAAAGCTGCAAAACAGGAATGTTGGTATGGCATGAAATTTGTGCTGGTGTCCCACAGGGATCATCATTATTGGCCTCTTTATTTAATATTTATATGATTTCTCTTTGGAAAAGACTATGTGAGTTAAAAAATTCTTTTTCTCCGTATGCAGATGAATTTAAGAACCTCCATACAGGGTCATACCAAAGGCCATCAAATGCAGTGTCCTGTTTCCAGTAATGGCCAATCCAAGCCATAAATATCTGACATATCCCAAAATTAGCCAGTTCCTTCGCTACTTATCCCCAGGGATAAGCAGTGGGGTTTCTCTCGGTCTACCTTAATAATAGTTTATGGAAAATTTTCCTCCAGGAATTTGCCCAAACCCTTTTTTAAACCTGGCTGTACTACCTGTATTTACCATATGAGTGCCAAACCTTAATTATATATTGAGTGGAAAAAAATATTTTCTCCTAAATGTTTTAGTTCAAATCTATTTATTGAAGCCATCAACACATACTCCCAGCATGTGAGCACTCAGGCTCAATGCCAGGAGCATAGAAACAAACCAAAGAACCACGTATTACAATTTTTCATTTTCACCCCTCCTCATCCATTCCCCTCAGTACCTCATATTTGAGCTGTCCAGTAAAACTCAACAACAAACCCCCTACGGGGTTGTGGGTGCACTTACGAACTCCCAGGGTAATTAGGTACAAATCAAGAAAACAGAATAGCAACTATGCCTAGTCTTTTAACTCCCACCTCCACCCAATACATTATGGTGCTTTCAGGGCCCGATAGAGTCATTCAGTAACCAGCCCCTCCAAGGCCCATATACCAAGGATGATGCACCCATCTTGCAACCCTCTATAGGCCTTTCCATCTGCCCCCCCCCCCTAGTTCAAGGGGGAGCCCTCCACCCTTGGCTGATCTACACACACAACTCAGTCCCCTACCCTCTACCCACCCCACTTCCACTACCCCAACACCCACCCCGTCATCCTGTGATTGCCCACCTATCCTGCTCCATCTGCTCTGACACACCCCTTCCAATCACCCATCCCTAAATTTATTTATTTAGCTAGATACGCTTATATACTGCATTTTTCACCGGGTCAAAGCGGTTTTACAAGGAACAGAATGTTGTTTTTTTTTTACAGAGAACATATGCCTTATATGGAACAGAACATCAGATACAATGAACTAGTTAACAATTTTGAAAGCAAAATAACATTACAGATTATATAGTATATATAGTAGAACGCTATGTACCAAACGTTGAACTAAACGGTATGTTCAACAACTATCTACAAGTGTGGGTCTACCTTGATAGTGTCATGTTGGAAGGTATGTTAGGTGGAGGGACCAAAGTGTTTAGTGAATAACTGTGTTTTCAGGGGTTTGCGGAAGGAGGGAAGATAGGGAATATTCCTTAGGGTGTCAGGTAGGGAGTTCCAGAGGGAAGGCGCGTAGAGTTTGAATGCTTTGCAGCAGTTTGTAGGTTGAATTTTATTTTGGACTGCGGTATGTTAAGTTTGTTAATTGTAGTGTGTCTTCGTGGTCTGTTTGTAGAGAGTTTCTGCAGTAAGGATTGGAGGCAGGTAGTCTGATGGGAATGAAGAGCCTTGTGAAGAGGAGGCATTTATAGGTGATTCTGTTGGTAAGGGGTAGCAGTGTAGTTGTTTTAGGATGGGAGTGATGTGGTCCTATTTAGTAGCTCCTTGGATGGTACGAGTAGCTGTGTGTAAGGTGCTTTACGAGGGAGAAGTATGGATTGAGGCAGACCTTGGTAGATATTGTTTGCAGTAGTCTGCATGGGGGAGAGTGATTCTGGCAGTGCTGATCTAAAATCTGCTGGTTCGAGGAGAGGACAGAGTCGTTGCAGGGTCTTTGTTATGAGTAGATTGTTCTGGCTGTCAGTGCTACTTGGAATCTTGAAGCGAGTCTTGATTGATGGTCGATATTGATCCAGAGGTATTTCAGCTACGTTTTTGCATTTATCTGGATGTCGTTCAATGTTACAGTGGTTGGAGGTGTGAAGAAGGAATCCCTTGTAAAAAACATAGCCTCAGTCTTTTTGTAGTTGATTGACAGGTTATCTGCTGTGAGCCATTGGGTGACATCTGTGAAGCAGTCCTGAATTGGTGTGTAGTCTTTTTTTATTGGAGTGGAGTGGGCAGTAAAGCATAATATCATTAGCATATAGGTGAAAGAACCTCTGGTGCTTTTTGATGATAGAGCATAGGGGTTGTAGGTATAGGTGGAAAAGGGGTGCAGACAATGTGGAATCTTGGGGTACTCCTTGCGTGTGTGGGTAAGATTTTGAGATGTTGAACCCATCTTTGTTTGTTGTGGTCCTGTCGGTGAGGTATGACTGGAACCATTTGAGGACGATGTCTGAATTCCAAATAGTTGTAATCACTGTAGTAACATATTATGGTCGACTGTATCGAGCACCGTGGAGATTTCGAGAAAGATCAGAAGGTAGGTTTGTGAGCGGTCTTGAATGCCTTGGGTCAAGTTGTTAATGAGACAGGTCATTAGGATTTCTTTACTCCATGCATGGGGCCAGAAATCTGCTGTTGGGGATAAAGTAGGTGTTTTTCATATGATATGGTTTTTAGAGCTGTAGCCTGTACGGTTTTTTCCAATGATGTTAGCAGGAATGGGAGGATGGCGACTGGGTCGGTTATGATGCTGCTGGTCTGATGGGTCGAGGTTTGGCTTCTTTAAGGTGAGGCCCGTGGAGGAGGAAGAGAAGAGAGCTTGAGACTGTTGGGCATTATTACCTTGTTTGAAAAGAGTACTTCATTTGTTATATTGGCTAGAATCGGGCTAAGGTTTGGTTCTTGCTGCTTTGACCTGCAGTTCGTGGGCATAGGTCAAAGTGGTGAGTCGATGGACGGTGTTTTACGCTTAGATTAGTATATGCTTGATATCTTCACTACTGGCCTGTTTGAAATGTGAACCAGCCATTGTTGTTAGGGAATGGCAGAGATGGTGAGGGGAGGTGGTGAGGTTCGGGAAGGGGGTGTAGGACGTTGTAGTGAGCAGCGAGTTGATGGGTGATGGGAGATGTTGGGTTGTGGTTTTGTGGGTGGTTCTGTGAGGGCATATGGCACTAAGTCCAACTAGTTTCTCTTGGACGATTTATATGCCTCAGTATTGATGAGTTTGGGTATAATAGTCCTTTCTTGGCTTTATCTGCAGTGGTGTGTTAGTTCTGATAGTAATGCAAGGCAGTTGTGGGTCTTCAAACAAGGTGGTCTCCTGCCATTTCCGCTCAATTCTTCTTAGTTCAGTTTTTTAGTTGTCGTAGTGAGGAGAGTAAGTACCAGGAAGTTTTGCGGATGTGATGTTTTTGAGAGGATTCAGTACCCAAAACCTTTTGGGGGGGGGACCTTTTGGGGCAGCATCTTGATATAGTTATCCTAGATGGCAAGAAATTATGGGGACTTTCTGCCTGAATACGTTGCCCAGAGTTTATGAAGTTGCATGGTGTTGGTGAAGCGCATTCCGCCAGCCAGTGCCAATAATTTGGTGGCTCCTCGTCCTTCCAACACCAAACAAAATGAAGAGGTGGCTAGCACCCCAGGCCAATTTAAACAATCACCACCGTCCCTGCCTAGTCTCCCCCACCCCCTCCATGACATGAAACAGAGGGCAGATTGGGGAATCAAAGTCCAGTGTTCCTGCATTACCCTCACTATAAACCAATGTATCTCCAACCAGTAAAGCCTGTACAAAAGAGCAAGACCAAAGCAGATGGGCCAAAGAGGCTCCCTCCATGCAACATTGGGTACAAAATATCCAATCTGAATACCCATCCACTGACACGTGCCCCGGCACAAAGATACACTCGATTGCACTACCGGGTCGTGCATATCTCGCAGAGACACCATAGTCAGCAGTCAGGGAATCTTCCCAATAAGTTTCCAAAACTCTCTCAACCATCCACACTGTGCAAAAACTCAGCATTCCAAGCCCCAAATAGTCGGTGGCACGTTGTCCATGAGGAAGTATCTGCAGAAGAACTCTGAACCCTACAATAACTAGAATCTTCCCCGGATTCTTCCGACAAGGAAAAAATCTTCTAGTGTCCATATACAGTAGACAGTCCGTTGACAAGTTTCTTTTCTCGAACTTCAGATCATAGCTGCGGATTTGGCACTAAGAAAAAAGGTCTGACAGCTACTAGGACATGCTGAGTACCATAGTTCCTTGAATGGACAGCATTCTTGCCATTGTTGGTCAGGAGCTGGTTTCAACTGCTGTAAACACCTCCACCGCCAAATCAAATCCTGAACAGAGGAAGTAGATGTACTGGAGACAAAATTTGCATTACCTTGGCTCAGTAGATATAATGATTGGGTGGGGGAGTGCCCCAATTTAATGGCACATCCAGTGCTATGTACGGCAGATGGAAGTGGATAAGGACACAGCTTACGAACGAGAAGGCAGCAGGTCCCCCCCTCCAGGGTGAGCTTGAAACAAATATTTCAATGCCATTGGTGTGCGACCCTGGCCCTCTTACACCTTGAAGGGGCTCGCTGCAAGACACCTACACATCACTCCGTTATCCTGAGCCAACTACACTGGCTACCCATCACGCTCAGAATCAAATTCAAAAAACAGTCCTTATCCTTTTCAAAAACCAGGGTAACCGGGAAATGAACACACTCAAGGACCTTGATCAAGACCAAAAGCTAACAATCGGCGCAGATGTAGACCAATGATGGGGACATCCTCCAGACACGGGCCTCATAATGCCAATCACTGAAAATCGACATCCAAGAGGGCACTGTCTCTTGCTGCACCCTCCCTTTGGAACTTCATTCCACCAGGAACATCAGGATGAATACAGATGCGAAGGACGTCAACGACAAGACGGAAGAAATTCCTATTCACTGATTACTATGGGACCATACACATAAATCTACTCTCCCTCAGTAAAAGCCCCTTAAACCAATCTTTCCCTATTGTTGTACATTAACTATCTCATTTGTAAATAGCACCTTGAACCACATTCTAACCCCCCCACATTCCCCCCTCTGCAAAGTCCTTTCTCTGTAAACTGGCTACTTACTTCCCACCCTTGAATTGGTCCATCTACAGAGACCCCTTCTCTCCTTCCTCCAAAGTACTCCTTTATATCTTGTTACAATCCAATGTTCACTGAACTTAAAGGGGTGGTTTACTAAACCGTCCTAATGTGCGCCCGGCGCTAGTGTGCAGGATGCCGTATACGGAGTGGGCGTTTACAGTCTTAATCTAGCAAAACGGGAGTATAGTGCTGCTCTTGTGCGCATGCACATTAGCGCAGGAGAAACGCACGAGGGAAGCAGAAGCAGGCGCGCTGATGTGTAAGCAGAGGAAACAGGGCTGCCAGTACAATGGTGACGACACTGACAGAGGTTGAGGGGAGTCATGGGTTCACTGTGCCTAATGAATAAGGCTGGCTGAGGCACTACAGTGTTATGGCGTAATGTGGCATTATGAGGCTTTTAATTTTAGTTTAATTACTGATTTAGGCAAAAGCACTCTTTAAAGCGCTGTAACCATAAGGTGCTTGGCATAAGGCATTCACATAGATGGTGGGGGTACCCCAGATGGCACATTTTCTAAAGTGCACTGTCCGCCACGGAACCCTACAATGTTGCTTAAAGGGTGGCCGATTAGGGCGGCCCTATAGGGTGCCCTATGAGACACGGCAAGGTCCATAGCACTGTTTTTGATGGAAGCACTGTGCATTTTTCATAAAAACGCATGGAAATGTTAAGTGTGCGCTGATATGCAAGGAGAAAAAGCAGTATAGCACAATGGTGAAGACACTGACTGAGGGTACAGGGGTCATGGGTTTAAGTTCCCCACTGTGACCAATGAATAAGGCTTGCTGAGGCACTACATGTTATTGTAATATTGCATTATGAGGATTCTTTTTAATTTTATTTTAATTATTGCTGCTAGCAAATGCACTCTCAAAGCACTGAAACAGAAGGTTGCTGAATAAGGCACTCCCAGAAGGTACCAAGAGGGAACATTTTAAAGGTGCACTGTCCGCCACGGAACCCTAAACCCACCAAATGTATGCCTTACAAGGGTGGCCGATAGGGTGGCCATTTATAGGGTGCCCTATGAGGCAACGGCAAGGTCATAGCACTGTTTTTTGATGGCATCGGGACTGTGCAATTTTAACGCCTGAAAATGTTACGTAGGTGCCGCTGCCATCGCAAGGAGGAAATAAGCAGTGTAGCACAATGGTTAAGACACTGACTGATGCGTGCAAGGGGTCATGAGTTTCAATCCCCCACTGGTCCAATGAAATTAAGGCTGGGCTGAGGCTATACCTGGTTGGGTGTAATATTGCATATATGAGGCAATTTAATATTGTTTTCAATTAGTGCTGCTAGCAAAAAAACAAAAAAAAAAAAAACACACACTCTCAAACGTGCTGTAACATAAGGTGCAGCAGGCAGCCGCCCTATAATGGCAATCCAGAGAGCATAATATAAAGTGAACTGTCTGCCCAGGCACCCTAGAATTTTCCTTATAGTGCGGCGTTATAGGGTGTTTTTTTATTAAGTATGAGGCCCCGCAAGGTCATAGCACTTTTGTTTTTTGGATGGAAGCAATGGGCATTGTAACGCATTAGAAAAGTTAAGTAGGTGCGCATGAACAGGCAAAGGAGGAACAGCAGTGTAGCACAATGGTTAAGGACACTGACTGATGGTGCAGGGGCCGCCATGAGGTGAAGCCCCAAGTGGTTAACCTAATGAAAAATAAGGTCTGCCGAGGTTAATTCCTTTTTTATGCTTGCAACTGTAACAAAAAATATGTGCTGCCATATAAAAAGAACCCCACCCCCAGTGCCATAAATTAATGCACCCCTTTAGGGTGCACCAGGAAGCACCATCCTCAAACAACCACGTCAGCAAAGGCGAGTTATAATGTTCCCCCAGAGGCAATGTTTGAAAGGTTGCCAACTCCCAAGGCACCATAGTAGGCACCCCATCCTAGCTGCATGAATAGAAGATGTGGCAGAAGAGGCCCCAAGGATGTATAGAGTGAACCCAAAAAAAAAACGTTGGCACAGAAGCGAGTAAGTTCCCCAATTTGAAGGGCAAGAGAGGTATGTGGCAAACACACACGAAACCCAACCAATGCACAGAGCAGCAAGGAAAAGACAATGGCATAAGATAAAAAGAAGGACGTTAGATCAGAGCTGATGGACCACACAAAATCAGCTGCAGCCCATGTGGCAGCTAGGACAAAGGGACAACCATATCGAGGGAGCTGTAAGCTATGCACAGAGTGATGGTAATGGACCCATGCTATAAGGACAGTGTGTGACAAGAGGATGGGAAGAATTGTGTCGCAGCAGAGGAGCCAGAAATGGCAGGATAGGTGTGAAATATTCAGGATGACAGTGGGAGTAGCAGTGATAATGCAAGAGCACACACAGGAGAGGCAGCCAGGGAGAGCTGCAATGAAGGAATGTGTAGGAGTGCAGGACGTGGGGGGTTGGAAGCAGAATAGCAAATCAGGGTAGGATGGCACAAAGCTTGGCAGACAGAAGATGGACAGAAAGGAGGGTTTCACAACTACTAGATGAGGGTACAATGTGCTCACAGCACAGATCTGCACAGATATGACTGTCAAAAGGGCATACAACTGAAAAGATGAACAGCGAGGAATCACACCTATGCCCACTACCACAACACCCACTTGGCAATGCACCAAAACGGTAGGCCACAACCACCAACGTCAGAGCTCCACTTAGCAACGGCGGCATACAAAATAGTTGCAGGGCATCACACAAGAAGCCTGCTGGCTGTCAGGACAGGCAAAACCCCCCACAGTATAACCATGACCAAAATGCACATGTCAGATGGCTGTGGTACAGATCCACATCACAGTCTGTTAATTGGGGACAAGGGAACACATGCACACACACAATGGAAATGTTATGCAGTGGGATTTAAAGCATGCAACCAAAAGAGGAAAGAAAACTAAACCCCAAAGGGCAGAAGAGGGAGCCTCTGTAGGAGCTGGTTAAAAAATATGGAACAGGGACAGGAGAGAATTCCACCTGCAAACAGGTGTAACACACACCAGCCGAACCACAGACATACAAAACCCCCAAGTGCACTGCCATGTAAACATCATAAAGAAAGAGACCTATGTAACAGATAATATCTGATGGCTAGGCAGCAAAGAGGGCACACCTTGGTGTACAGTGAAGAGAGGGAAGGGTGTGGTATCGCTGATGAACCTGCTGGTACCTAATTGGCCAGTTAGCACAACAGAAAAAGAAAAAAGAGAAACCACATGTGGGAATCAAAACCTGCAAAACTAGGGAGTTATATACTGACATTGCCTCTAACCAATACACCCAAACAGCACAATGAGCACAGTTGCAAAAAAAAAACCAAACCAACAACCAAAGGGAGGGTTGTGTATGGGAACCTGTAATACTCAGTGATGTGGGCAAATGGCTGGCAGATACACAGCTGCCACCGTTACAAGGATGTGAGAACAGGGGGGCCCTGTAACATGACCAGCAAATCAGTAGATACAAGTGTCAATGTGAGCAACGAGTTGAGGAGTAGCCTAGTGTTTAGACAAACTGGCTTGGCACCAAGCAAACAGGGCTCAATTCACACTAGCACTCCATGTGGCCTTGGGCAAGTCACTAACCCTCCATTAGTGTGGAAGAAAGACCTGGCAATATAATTCCAGTGACACTGACAAGAACAAACCCTGGAGTCTCTGGGTTCACAAAAAGGGAGTTCAGGACTGGACTCAAAGGCACACATTGTCATTGCAAGTTTGTAACCATGATCAAGCAGCAGCAGGAGACAAATGTATATCAAACAGATTTGTTTATTTGGGTTCATCTTCACAGATAGTGTAGATCCCGAAATCATAAATATCAAAGGGGAGTGGATCCAAGATGTGAAAGACAGAAAGGTCACTGGACCGTTCTACAAATGAGGGGCAGGATACATAATGTGCAGCAATATGCATTAAGCAACCACCCCCCACATGATGCCGCACGACTCAAATGTGTTACTCACAAATGAGTTCATGTAGAAAGTAGGCGGTGCATGTTGAGGGACCAACACACCATCAATCCTGATCTGTTCCCTAAATATATCGATCTGGCAACACAGGTGGCCAACAAATGAACCAGAATATGTTGAGAAACGGTTGGAACTTTAGAACCACAGATTGGAAAATAATGTTACAGCTATTAAATAATGCCTGATATAGGACTCCAAGGTGCAACAATGTTAACCTAAACAATCATCAAATGAACAATGAGGATATGATAAAAGGTAGCAGAGGCACATGAACACAGACAGAATTTCAATTAAAACTACCTGCAGAAACATGCAGAGATAAACACCATGCAGGAGGTCTCCCCTGCACCGGTTTGGGGGGTAGACAGTGTCTGTACACATATATCACGTCCATGGAATGCACAATTGAAGGAAGACAACGGACACTCATACTGCGACACTCCAAAGTATAAAGTGGCAATGTGAGTGTCGTCACCTAAGGGATGACTAAAATAGGACTGTGCAGACATGCAATGCAAGGTTTGTAAAAATCAATGCAGGAGCGGCACGTCTGTACAGTAAACAAACAAAGAAACAATATATAGAGAGGGAAAATTAGGGTAAAACATGTTACAGTAAACCACAAAAGATGAGCCATATTGGCCACATGCTGTGTTTTCCCAAACATACTCAGTCATATGCACATGCACCATTGATATTTCAACATGATTCAGTGATGCCACAAATGCACGCAAAGACCCTTGTTGATTGAAACACATCAATCCAGGATGCTGGCGTGCATTAAAGCGGTGTGGTTGAAAAAACTGTATCAGCTCCAGGTGGAGATTAGGTGGATCATAGACAACAGGACCTCTCCATAGCTACCCCTATGCCACACGTATGGCTGTATGCTTGTGTTGAAACAAACAGGATGAGCATAGCCTGTGTTTCCATGTCACCACACATGGCCCAAAAGAAAACAACTGTGGAGGAATGTGCAACATACAGTGAACAATGGCAGTCCCTGATTCACATGGGGGACCAGTACACAGTGTGCAAAGTCCAAAGCCGTATCTGCAATCCAACACGTCAGGGAGAAGAATATCCTTGCAACCCTCGGGCCCAAGCGCAATAGTCAAGTGTCACATCCCAATATGCCACAGTTAAATGGAAAGGTCATGTGTGGTCTTCCTGCGAGGAGCACGGACTCCCAAACCAGAGAACGGCAGCAAACAGTGTGTTGGACAGGTTCTGTCATGGGCAAAGTAGCAATCCAAAAATAATACTGTCCATTCCTAGGCAAGGTGTCGCACTCGCACAAGGTCAAACATCCTAGGGCACCATGTTTCAGGGAAAGTTCCATGGTGTTCTGTCCCCAACAGGTGGGTGTGGCGATGCCACATGCACTGTAATAGATGTGTCTGGTTTGTTCTCTGCCCTGTGTCAGAAGAGGAGAGAATATTGTATTGGTATGCGCCCGTGCAACATCAGCACAAATTGCAGAGAGTCAATCATTACGAAGCACATAATGAAGAGGATCACACAGGCACAAATGACAGGAGCACAACACAAATAAACATAAATGCAGGTGGGGGACATTTAAGATTGGACAGCATACACACGGGTGTCACATGGATATGGTTCTGTCCATGCCATGTGAACACAGGGCGTTTCCGAGCTCCATCCTATGTGCCTCAGCGTTCGTGACCACCGCGCCAACATGAAATGTATATGACACAAACAGTAAATCATTAACATGTAAAGGCTGATGCTAGTACCAAAAGAACAAAGGTGAAAACTACCTTGTGCTTGCATCAGGTGTATGTCTTGGATCCTCTGAGCCACTCAAAGGGCCATAACAGGTCACAGTAAAGGGATTGGAGGATCGCCAATGTAACACGTCAATTTTTAAAAAGGGTTCCAGGGGTGATCCCCCTCGGGAAACTACAGACCGGGGAGACCTAAAACGTCAAGTGAACCGTGAAAAATGGTAGAAAACCATCATTAGTGGAAGAAATGAAAATTACTCAGCATGTAGATAGTCGCAACCTAAATGGGAGACAGGCCCAACATGGCTTTAGACAAGGAAGATCTTGTCTTTAACTAATCTGTGTATGTTTTTTTTGCAAGGACCGTCGAAAATAAACAGGTGGACAACAGGTAGAGATCGGTTGCTAACTGTGTATCTGGGACTTGTCAGAAAGCCTTTGGACAAGGTCCCTCATCAGAGGACTTTTGGCGAAAAACTAAAGAGTCATGGGATAGGAGGCAGCCTGTACTTATTGTGGATCAGGAAACTGGTTAAGAAAAGAATAGGAAAGAGAGGGTAGGATTTTCTAAATGGCCAATTTTCCCAATGGAGAAAAGGTGAATAGTTGGGGTGTATCCCCAGGGATCTGTGCTGGGTCCTCCGCTGCTTTTTGGCATATTCACTAAAATGACCTGGAGAAAGTGGAAATAATGAGTGAGGTTATCAAATATTGTGGATGACACAAAACTATTTTAAAGTTGTTAATTAAAACCCAAGAGGATTGTGAAAAATTTGCAAGAGGATCTTGATTAAATTTGGAAGAGCTTGGGCATGCAAATATGTGCAGATGAAATTTAATGTGGACAAGTGCAAGGTTATGCACCTAGGGAAAGGGAACAACCCAAACTATGGTTACATCGATTGCAAGGTTCCACATTAGCAAAACCACCCCCCAGGAAAAAGAGATTTAGGCGTCCATTGTGGAATGACCATGTTAAAACCCTCGGCACCCAAGTTGGTGGCAGCGGCGGCCAAGAGATGCAATATAAGAATGCTAGGCAATGAATAATGAAAGGAATGGAAAAATAAAACAAAAGATAATTATATATGCCTCTCATGACTCGTTCCATGGGTGAGAGCCGACACCTTGAATATTTGTGTGCAATTACTGGTCGCCCCCGTTATCTTAAAAAGGATTAATAGCGATTTTAGAAAAAGGTTACAGGAGAAGAGCCACCAAAATGGTAAAGGGGATGGAAGGATACTCCTATGAAGACAAGGCTAAACAAGGTTAGGGCTCTTTAACCTGGGAAAAAGAGACGGCTGATGGGGAAGATACTTGATAGAAGTCTATAACTTAAATGAACGGAGTGGAACGGGTAAAACGTTAGATCGATTGTTTACCTTATTCAGAATTATAGAAAAGACTAGGGGACATGCAAGTGAAGCTAACAGGGGTAAAAACTATTGTATATACTAATTAAAAATATTTTTTTTCACTCTCAACATGCAATCAAACTCTGGAATTTTGTTACCAGTGGATGTAGTAATAGGCATGTTAGTGTAGACTGGGTTTTAAAAAAAGGTTTGGGGACAAGTTCCTGGAGGAAAGGTCCATCAAAACCATTATTAAGAAGTGACACGAAGATATCAATGCTTGACCCAGAGTAACAAAAGCATTGTGGAAAACTTGGTGTCTCTTGGGGAATCTGCTCGCGTTAACATATGGTACCTAAGATTGGCCACTGTTGGAAACCAGGAATACTGGCGCATTTGATGGACCTTGGTCTGACCCAGTATGGCAATGTCTTATGTTCTTATGTTTCTTATGGACACAATGTCAGCGAAAATATGTAGAAATCTCCATGTCAACCATGTCACCGCCGATATCTGTGATACAAAAAGCAGGTCAACAGTGCGTATGTCCAGAACAACAGAAGACCACAGTTCTGTTCCCAACACCAACAAACATTGTCCACAAATGGTTAGCACGGTTAATAAAAAAAAAAAACCTGTAATCACAGGTTAGACAGAATAAAAACAAGCACAGTCCCCAACCACCACCCCCCAGGTGTACAGACCCCTCACAACACATGATAATGTAAAAAAGCCTGAACACTGTATCATCACACAGCCAACACAAGAACACAACACCACACACGTATGCCAAAAGGGCAGCGTGCCAGCAGTAAGCATATGGCTTGTATGTCCACAAGTGGGAGATTTGTTTACACATAAAGGGCCCTGTGAAATGCAATGATACCCTGGTGTTGGCTCATGGTACAATGTCGGGGAAGGGTGCACGGTGTATAGGCCACCACCCATAAAAACCTACAACCTCCACACACATGCAGCTCTGTTGGACATGTACCCAGAGACAGTGTTCTCCTAAGGACATACTGGAATAGCGTAACACTATGGGGATATGTGTGGTCAACAGCAAAACTATGGTTTAGGTCAGGTGGCCAGGGAAAAAGAGGTGCAACCACAACATCTGTACAATAGGAAAGATCACCGAGAGAAATGGTGTGTTCCCCCTGACTGCTGGGCACAGACAATATAGCTGTAGTTCCACCTATCCCAGCCCACAGGCACTGTTGGCTGAATGTAGCAGTCCCCTGCCAATGCACCACAGCACCAGGAGCTTCAACAAAACTATTGTCCTGTGCATTGGGACAACACAAGGGACAAACATTACATATGTCATGTGTCTAAGCTGTGCCAACACACAATGCACATCCTGTCCCCCAGCTTCCACACCCCCCAACATCCTTTACACGACGTCACTGTTCCACCATCACCGACTGTAACACATCACTCTCCCATGTGAGAGGCGAGCATCAAGGGGAACCATGTTCCTTTGCCAAACTACAGGGGTCCGTACTCTGTCTGTCCCCTCATCACCTCCACCCCTGTTGTCGCACAACCACTGGTTGAACATGAGCGTTTTTTTTTTTTTTCCCTAAACCGTGGTTCCCAACTACACTCCAAGCGGGCCCTGCAGTGATTATCCTGGTGTCCCCCATGTTGCTCCCAATGGCCCTTCAATGTGTGTACTGGTGTCCCAATGTCGTTCTGCTTACCTCGCAGTCAAGGCTGGAACACATGAGAAATATGCAGAGGCACCGTCCGGGATCCTCTGTCCAAACACATTTCCGGTGGTCGGCGCTGTGTAATATCTCATTACCACCTTGACTAACATTAACAGCTGTGTTGCTCACTGAGTTGCTAAACATATATCTCCAACATGTCTGGCCGATAATGTCTGATAAAACCGCCACCCCGATGTCTGCCTTTTGCACGTGAGTCCCTGATGGCTGCATGTCAGCCCACTGTGTGAAAGTTGATAATGGCAAAAGCATGGATAGCCTATATGGTGCACCTAATAAACCCCCTACCCATCAGAGGCTTCTTTGTGTCTGTTGCCATTACGATCCTTCTCTAGGGGTATGCAATGTAGTTGGTGTCTTGGCATGCACTCTCCTTCCTCTATGCACTTATTACAGCTTTTAGTATGAGTCATGGGGTAATGTTGGACATGTCATCAGCTAGATTTGCTTAAAAATATTTGTTGAAAAAAATTATTTTCATTTCCCTAAAGCAACCTTAAAAACCCCATCCAATCCACCCCCACAGGTTGGATCATCTCAACTTGCCTACTGTAACCTACTACCTTGTTGATCTTGCCTGGAATCACTTCTGTTTTGTGTGTAACATATGTGCAACACGTGCGACTGCCATGCTCTATTCTGCAATGGAAAAATAAAAACAAAAAACCCTGGCTGGACAATGACACACTTTCCCCTATCCTTCTCTGCATCCATGTTATTAGGGCTGACGCGAGGTGACTTATACAGTCAGCCACACTGGTGTTGTTGCCACTAACTCCCCGTATAGGGTTTCAATTCACTATTTATGACAGATAGTTACTGAGCATGTAGGTGCTACCTAGCACATGTAGCTGCTTATAACAAAAATCTACAACGGGACCAACACATCCAGCTAACAAGAAGCATACCACACACACAATCAGCTCCAAAATACCAAATGGAAAACCACCACACAGCTGCACAAGTGCACCCCAAACATGGTTCCTCTCTCCCTAGTGGTGAAACCCACACCAAATGCCTCGCACCTTGCTAGCACAGCAACCGCTATCACCAATTCATCCACAAGCACGGAATGTCCACCCCAAAACCTCCCACAACGCCTAAAAGCCACCCACCCACATCATCCACCTCTCAGCCCTCAGTTCTGCACTGGCCCACATGGTTTTTGGGATTTCCCAGTCATGCTGATATTTGACGTTGGGATTGCCAGCCAGTGTCTGTCACATGTCAGTGACAGTGGGGTTGCATCCTACTGATCATTGGTCTACCAAATGTTAATCTGTGTTAGCACTACACACATATAGCACAAAAATGTGGGAACATATGCAGTTACGTACATGAGAAGGAGCTGTGCAAATCCACCTGCCGCCTGATTGCTGTGGCCCTCACGGGCACGTACAGGGGGGCACGCTCGGATCATCCTCCAGACCCTCATTAAAATTCTCTTGCTCGCAGGGATATTGTGCCTGCAAGCAAGGTTGTGGCAGGGATGCAACAGGCTATGATGATCTCTGCCACAGTTGTGGAGTATATTGTAAGGCGCCGCATGTCGCTGTATCCAGACCACCTGCCCAGCGACGTCTTCAAAACGCCAAAGGTGCCGCTCTATGACAGAGCAGCTGGTGGCATGGGCCTCATTGTACCTCCGACTCTGCACGTGTCCGTGGTTGACGCACAGGGGTCAGCACGGAACCAGGGGCGGACACCCATATCCTGCATCACCTGTAGACAAGACATGAGGTAAAGTTAAAGCATTGAGCCTCATGTCCCCTCAAAATGGACACAGGTATATAATGTGCAAAACAAATGCCATTACAACATTCTGTAAGAAAAACATATGACATCACAGCTATGCAGCATTGCAACATTGAAATATGATGACACAAAAGGACCACATGGCCTATCTAGTCTGTCCGTCCATATCAACAGGTATCAACAGTCCCCTTTTTTATCCTTTATAGATCCTCTCGCGTGTTTTGTCACTATGCTGTTGGGGAATGCAGTTACTTGTCCCTCATCTCTACCACCCCTACTACTGTGAGAGTATTCCATGGATCCACCACCTATTCAGCTAAAGAAATATGGTGGTCATATCACCCCGGAATCCTATCTCCCTCCATCCTCAATCCCATGTTTCCCTTCGTAGCTGAACTTGCGTACAATTTGGCAGATGCTCTCTTCCTCCTCAACATTACATGCCACAGAGGTATTTCTACATCTCCATCATTATCACCTCTATCCCTCCTTTCCCCAAGGCGAACATCCTAAGATCCTTTGGTTCTGTCTTCATATGCTGTGTATTGAAGACCACTAATCATTTTAGTAGAAACCACCCTCTCGGACTCCGGAACCCCATCCTGTGGGCCACATCCTTTTGAAGGTGTCAGTCTCCAGAAATTGGCACACTATTACTCCAAATTGAGATCTCACAAAAGGACATATACAGAGGAATTTCTCCCTTCCTGTTTTATGATTAGCCAGACGTCCATCTTCTGTATGCACCCAGCCAGACCGCTTCTAGCTTTTGTTCCCTCGCCCTATTTTTTTCAACCTGGTTAGCTACTTTGACATCAGCAGAAACAAAAAAACCACACCTAGGTCCCGCTCTTCTGTAGTGCCACAAGAGTACTTACACCACCCTATACCAATAGTGCTCCCTTGGATTGTTTTCAAGGTCAACAGCACTGGACATCGAACATTTCCCTACCATCACATCCCAGCTGGCCAATTTAAGGGACCCATTCATCAAGCTTAGCTAGATCACTCCTCCATGTTTTTAGAGCCTTCCTGGGTGTCTACCACTATTACAGATTGAGTGGGTGAACCCTAAGAAACCACCAGACAAGGGCGTAGCTGTATGGGAGTGGCAGAACAACATAATATTTTTTTTTGGTAACTAGAACCACACAAATGCCTTGCAGTTCCAATTCAACCAGCAACACACCAGCAACATAGCAGGGCGCATTTGGAGGGCAACCCCCCTCCCCCTATATCCCACACCAGGCAGATTTGAGACACACACACAATGAGTTGATCTACTGCAAGACACACATTTGCACATACGCCTATGTCACAATGAGCACCATGTGCATGATCAGAAATGGGAAACGGACCCACCCATACCAATATGCAAGTCCCTCATACTGTCCTGCCTCAAATTGTTTTGGAATAGTGCCGAGTGATGCAGGATATAGAGCGTCAATGGGTGGACCCTGCAAACCTGAGGACCACATTCAGAATATGCATATTTGCATCACATACAACCTGAACATTCAGGGAATGATAGTGTTTGCGGTTGCGGAACACTACCTCACTGTCTCAAGGCGGGACCAGGGCAACATGTGTGCAATCAATAGCTCCCATCACG